>OX376245.1:17500-1263970 GCA_947364205.1 Agrochola lota | reverse complement strand
CCTATCTGACCTCCACAGCCCTGTAACTGGGTAATACTATACCCCTTGGTAAGACTGGTGTCAGACTTTCCGGCTTCTGACGACTCTTAAATACTGTCAAAGATCCACGAATGACAGCCGGCTTAACGTGCTTTCCGAGGCACGGACGGAGGAGTCGCGGTATGTAAAGATGGTCACCCATCCACGGACCAACCCTGGCAAGCGTAGCTTAACCAGATGGATCGACCCATTCGGCTGTTATTACTTAGCAACGAGCTCCTCCCGGCGGCGACGTAAACAAAAGTATATCATTCTGAAGTGACGCGCATGAAACGGACGACATGCAAGCGACAGGAACAAACTTGTTTGATTCGCCGCTCAGTGGCCGCTCGTTCCAGTACATTGCTGTTTTCCTCCGCTCGGCCGCCGCTAATTTCGTGGCCGCAGACTTAGAGTGATATTAAAAATAATAGTAATGGCACAAATATTAACCTTACCGGGCATCCATCTGATAAAGCTTTCAACGAAATGTCTGTTATGTTCGAACAGGAGTCCAGGTTTATCCTGAAATTCAACAAATAAACAATTAAAAACAAACAATAGGGATATTTTTTTTTTATATCCGTCTGGTAGATTATTAAAAAAAATTGAACACGTATTTTTCTTTTTTTACGTAATAAAAAGATTACGGCGATACATTGAGTTAAAATGTGCCATGACGTCACGCTTTGCTAGATTTTATACTGAGTTGTGACGTAGCGAGCCCCCTCTCAACTTAAATGCGTTATATCTAAGTATTTTTTTATTAATATGATAAAGCAAAAAATACGTGTCTAAAATTTTTTAATTGTCTAACTGACGGACAAAAAAAAAGTTGTTTCCTATGTTATTTCAATTAACCTTACCTCTGCAGTTTTTTGCATCGTCTCCCGAGCGCCTGGCATGCGTTATCAGTGATCTTCCGACATTTGTTCAAGTTTAACTCTTCGATGTTTGGACAGGACTAAAAATAAAAACGAAATACTATGAAATAGTTCCTACAGTAATAATATTATTAAAAAAAAACTACCTGGCCTTTTCCCGTGAACCAGTATTTAACATGGAGCGACTGCCTATCTGACCTCCACAACCCATTAACTGGTTAATACGATACCCCTTGGTAAAACTAGTTGTCAGACTTTCGGCCTTCTGACGACCCATACCGACTGTAAAAGATCCACGAATGACAGCCGGGACCAACGGCTTAACGTGCTTTCCGAGGCACGGAGGATTCTCAGCTTTCAATCTAACTGGATGCAGCTGAATACCAGTATTTTACATGGAGCGACTGCCTATCTGACTTCCACAACCCAGTTACTAATGGCCTCATTAAATTAACCTGATGGATCAATCCCCGATGCTCTCGCATCCGCGAAGGGAAAGCTCTCTGAGGAAGCCGCCGCATCTGTGTGAGATGTTCCCTGGTGATGCAGTCTCATTAAACTGACCTGTGCCGGCGACCTGATGGATCCATCCCCGATGCTCTCGCATCCGCGAAGGGAGAGCTCTCTGAGGAAGCCGCCGCATCTGTGTGAGATGTGCCCTGGGGATGCAGTCTTATTAAACTGACCTGTGCCGGCGACCTGATGGATCCATCCCCGATGCTCTCGCATCCTCGAAAGGAGAGCTCTCTGAGGAAGCCGCCGCATCTGTGAGAGATGTTCCCTGGTGATGCAGTCTCATTAAACTGACCTGTGCCGGCGACCTGATGGATCCATCCCCGATGCTCTCGCATCCGCGAAGGGAGAGCTCTCTGAGGAAGCCGCCGCATCTGTGTGAGATGTTCCCTGGGGATGCAGTCTCATTAAACTGACCTGTGCCGGCGACCTGATGGATCCATCCCCGATGCTCTCGCATCCTCGAAAGGAGAGCTCTCTGAGGAAGCCGCCGCATCTGTGTGAGATGTTCCCTGGTGATGCAGTCTCATTAAACTGACCTGTGCCGGCGACCTGATGGATCCATCCCCGGTGCTCTCGTATCCTCGAAGGGAGAGCTCTCTGAAGAAGCCGCCGCATCTGTGTGAGATGTTCGCTGGTGATGTTGTCTCGTTAAACTGACCTGTGCCGGCGACCTAATGGATCCATCCCCGATGCTCTCGCATCCTCGAAGGGAGAGCTCTCTGAGGAAGCCGCCGCATCTGTGTCAGATGTTCGCTAGTGATGTAGTCTCATTAAACTGACCTGTGCCGGCGAGCTGATGGATCTATCCCCGATGCTTTCGCATCCTCGAAGGGACAGCTCTCTGAGGAAGCCGCCGCATCTATGTGAGATGTTCCCTGGTGATTTAGTCTCACTAAACTGACCTGTGCCAGCGACCAGATGCGATCCATCCCCGATGCTCTCGCATCCTCGAAGGGACAACTCTCTGAGGAAGCCGCCGCATCTGTGTGAGATGTTCCCTGGTGATGTAGTCTCATTAAACTGACCTGTGCCAGCGACCTGATGGATCCATCCCCGATGCTCTCGCATCCTCGAAGGGACAGCTCCCTGAGGAAGCCGCCGCATCTGTGTGAGATGTTCTCTATTACTGGACCCTGCGGATTAACAAAATATCATTTCAATTGCTTCTTTTCTCTTGTTCAGAGGGATGCGCTAGTAGAGATGCGGAAGTAGCCCGCGAAAGTCAAATTTTCTTACGTTTTTTGCAATATGCAGGTCAGTCTCAGGTTGTATCTATGTCTCCCTAACCTGTTCCAGTCTAACTGGATGCAGCTGAATACCAGTATTTTACATGGAGCGACTGTCTATCTGACCTCTATAACCCAGTTACTGGGTAATACGATACCCCTTGATAAGACTGGTTGTATCTATGTAGGGTCAGCTAGAGGCAAATCATGTTATATGTTGGATAAGTTTATACTTATAGAAAACTAAAAGTAGTAGCTACGAAAAAAAACGTCTGGCTAGCTGAAGAGCTTCACCAGTCAGTGACTAAATCGGATTGAGGAAAAACCTTGTCGAATATTGTAAAAAAATTAAAATACACTGCCGTATTTTGATTTATTTATAGTTAATTAAAACGGGACAACACCAACAACATTAATTAACATAGAAATATAGAAAGATTAATATTGACAATTATATAATTTAATTAAACTAACATGGAACAGTGGACTCCCTTGCATACTGTCTCTCACAGAACACCAGACATATACGTATAATTTTATTCCATTCATCCGCAAACACATCACATTCAGGGTTGGCAGTCAGAAGGGCGTTGAGCATCTTCAAAGTACGACACACTGGAGATTCAGCTCTGGCGACAGTTTTGGATGACGGTTGCGCAAATAGATTACGCCGGCGGCTGGGACGGTGTCCGATGTATTTGTCGGGCACAAATAGTCGGCAAAAAAGGCCATGGAGGTCTGGGCAGTCTATACGTCCCCGTAAGGTTTTACAGGCTACCGAGAGCTGATCAAGGCCTCTTCTAACCTCCAACGAATTAAAGCCCAACATCCCTAAAAGAAAGTTGGTGTTGTCGACTGTCTTCTTAATCGTATTTTCGCCAATGTTATCAAAATACGGCAGCGCTCTTTTGCACGTTTTTTGTGATTTTTTTATACTGATGAAATAAAAAAAAAACATTCAATTCAATAACAGCGCCTTTTTTACACACGACAAAATAAAAATCAAATAAAAAGTGTAAAGTATTAGTAGTTTACTTTACACTTTTTATTTTCTTTATCTGCCGAATAATTATATTGTGTGCTTTTTAGTCTGTGCTAAATAAATGTATTTTCTTTCCTTTCTTTATTTTATTCCGTAGCAGTAAGTGCGAGTTTCGTAGCCCCACTGACGTGCTGTTGACCGATCAAAGTCAAGTTATTTTTATAACATTTCAAAGCTCGGATATTCTAGGAATTATATATTTTACGTATACACTGGGAATCGGACATTCCCCCAATTTGTTATTTTTTGTGTGAGCAGTGGTGGCCGGCCGCGAATTACGCAGGTCAAAACAGACGATTTAAATAATGTTTGTGTAAATAATTTCATCACCACTGCTCTCAAAGCGATGAAGGAAAATGCACTGGGCCCGCATGGTGGATTACGGCCCATTTCATCTAACAGAGAGAAGTCCTGCGGCCCAAGGCTGTAAAGCTCTCAATATTGTGCGTACAAACTTACATTTGCAGTTGGATGGAATGTATCCCATACATTCCATCCAACTGCAAATGTAAGAACGTGTTTTCCAACTACAATGTTAAGTTTGTTCTTGGGATGAATTAATCCCAACAACGGAACCCTTCATTGTGCGTAGTCCGACACGCACTTGGCCGGTTTTTTTTTAATAAACTTTCTTTCGTGAGGTTTAGTAATAAATTAGGTAGTTCTCGTTCTATTTAAGTTTCTTACCTCGACGTCTCTTTGAAACTCGAACAAGTCTATCCTCTGCCAGTTGGAGCCATCCAGGGCTAGTATGTTCCATAGTTTTGATACCTGCAAGATAGAGAATAGTGTTTCAAATACCTTGTTCACAATGAAGCCAGTAAAAAGGCGACTGTTTCTGATTTGGGCTTAAGACGGAAGGCCTCATAAGTGTGAAACATGTTTCCAGCAACACAAAAATCATAATAAGATGTTGACAATAAATTTTTTTTGTCCGTCAGGTAGATTATTAAAAAATATTGGACACGTATTTTTTCTTTTTTTACGTAATCTAAAGACTACGGCGATACATTGAGGTAAAATGTGCCATGACGTCACCAAGTATGTAGATTTCATACATACTAGTGACATATCGACCCCCACTCCCCAACTTAAAATGCGTTTTATCTAAGTAATTTTTTATTAATATGATAAAACAAAAAATACGTGTCGAATATTTTTTTATCTGACTGACGGACTAATTAGTTTTTTTTTTATCCAGGCATCATACCTATTGTTAATTATAAACTGAATTTGATGTTTTAACCGTTTTAGGTGTAAAGAAGGCATTTGGAAAGTTTCCGAATACTTTTTTGACATCTAAAACTAAATAATAATTATTGCATTTCATATTTTAATATTTTAGTTCACTAGTTAGCCACATTTCATATTTCTATACAGTAATATTGCCAAAATAATCAAAACAGGTAAATTTTTGACAGTAATTTGCGAAGTTGCCAACTTTTAGGATAAGCGCTCTTAAGACGGAACTGGCAACATAGGTGTGAAACATGTTACCAGCAAAAATCATAATTGCTGCAGCAATGTAACATAACATCACACCTTGAGCCTCGAAGAGTTGCACAGAGGTGTACCAACAGTACTCCCACATTTCGCCAGTTATGTTAAAGTCCCATTTAATAGGGGGCGAGCCTATTGGCATCAACCAGGCACACTTCCAGACTCCGGGCTGCTACTGAGAAATTCCAGATGGTAAAACCCAATAACACTGCCCGGCCTGGGAATCGAACCCAGGACGTTCGTCTCCCAAACGCCGGTCGTCATCATGGCCGCCGAAGGTAGTGACGAGCCCATGTTTCAGCAATACAAAACACGTTTGATCTCGTCCACACACTGCCTTCGCATCGGCACCGTTCGCCCAGGTTTTTTCGTCTATTATAAAAGCGCCGAGACACCGCGGCGTACGGGCACGCGGCGCATTTCAGCTGCGTGGGTTCGTTTGTTTGACAACGTGGGTCTACGTGTCCACCGCAGCACGCTCTATACACAAATATTCACCCACGACTATGTCACCACGTCCCACCACCCGCAGTGAAGCTACGCAGACGCACACTCCCGTGTACCGCGTGCATAGCGTTGACAGCGCTGAGCTGCGTGGGCGCCTTATTCGAGCAGGCCACGCGTGTTACAATGACGTCATTAATCTTGTATTCGTGCGTAGCGAGTTCGTGGGTTGCAGTGGACGTTATCAGATACATTTTCTTGCAAAGCGAAGCTAGACACACGTGCGTAACCTCTCCGTGCGCAGCGGTGGGGCTCAGCTAAACCGCTGAGTTCGGTCGCGGTGGACAAACGATCGCCGTCACCGGGACGTCACGTTCGGTTCGAATAATCTCATTTCTCAGTGACGTCCCGGTGACGGCTGCGGTGGACAAATGCCCTATGCTCGCAGTGGACTTCTTTCGTTTGAATGAAGCTGATGATGTGAAGATTATCATCAGATTTACTTATCAAAGACTTGACCAGGGTTTTAGAAACCTAAAAACATTAGTTCCTCACCTGTGCACATCTACAGAGCGAAACGACGTCCAGATAGGAGAGTATCCTCAGCAGCAACTCTTTGGGCAGCTTCCTGTTTATGTGGTAGTCATCCTCGCTCGAAAACCGAGCGATCTGGAACAACGGTGATCCCCATATTAGTTGAGGCCTATTAAAAGAGCATTGTTGTGTTCTATAGAGGAGGTATGGAGGAGCTCGTGACTAAGTAATAACAGCCGCACGGTTCGATCCATCAGGTTAAGCTACGCTTACCGGGGTTAGTCTGTGAAAGCATGTTAAGCCGTTGGTCCCGGCTGTCATTCGTGTGTGTCGTCAGAAGCCTGAAAGTCTGACACCAGTCTTATCAAGGGGTATCGTATTACCCAAATACTGGGTTGTGGAGGTCAGATGGGTAAACAATTTAACTGACTTTTTGCAAAAAGTTTTTTGGTTATGTATATACTCGTATATTGTGCGTGTTCTAGCTGACTTATGGCAAATAATTTAAAACAATTATATTACCTGTATAGAATCTTTTTTTATTTCTAACTAAAGAGACAGCTGGGGAGTTTGTTGCACCACTTCTTCCCAGCTAACGCACTAGGAAGTGCTGAAGGGCGGGCGTTTTGGGGGACTGTCTTATGTAATTCTCAGCATAATTTGAATAAATGACTTTGAATTTTGAATGTTGAGACGTTACATATAAAAATAGTTATACAATCTTGATTTACTCTCAAGAATATTCTTTTTATAGATTTTCGTTTTTAAAACCAGAATGGAATTCAAAGTTATATTTACGGTTGTCCTAAATTCTTGCGTTACCATTAATTTTTTCATAACATCATCATTTTTTATTGCACACCTACAGGTTTTTATATATTTCATGTTTGCATTTACTGCCAAAATCCTATACTATAACTGATTGTGGGCGTGGAAAATGTTCAGTTGCTTGTATAGAACTTTTGTTAGGGTGTGTTAAAGGTTCTATAGTAGATAAAATTAAATTGTTCATTCAGTAAAACACAATTAATTTAATGATGAAGTTACTATAACTAAGCACGGTGTATAAACAAGTAACTAAGATTAGGTAGGATAATATAAAATGACGCGAGTGTCGCGGTTAGCGGCTATGACCGAACTGCCTCTAAACTCACAGACGGGCGACGTCTTAAGTACTTGAGTTCCAAGTCTGTGTGCATGTGTGGGTTACATACCACTATACTTGCATCATTTAAGGGGGATCCGTCAAGGTAGCCTGCGAAATTCATAATTTCTCACGTTTTTAGGGTTCCGTAGTAAAAAAGGAACCCTTATAGTTTCGCCATGTCCGTCTGTCTGTCCGCGGCTTAGCTCCGAGACGGTACTAGAAAGCTGTAATTTGGTATGGCTATACATATAAATCACGCCGACAAAATGGTAAAATAAAATCATAATAAATATATTTTTAGGGTACCTCCCCTATTCGTAAAGTGGGAATATTTTTTTTTCTCCTCAGTCCTTTGGTGTGGGTTGTCGATCAGGGATCCGTTTGCGAAATATTAAGCTTTAAAGTGCAAATTTTTGTTAGAGTTCAATGTCGTCCCCCCCCCCCCCCTGTCAGCTAAATGGTTGGTTATGGAAATGTGAAAAAATTCACGGCAGTAGTAGATATAATAAAAGTAAAAGGAAATCTATCACGGCTTTACAAGTTAACGAGTAATAATCGACCCACTTAAATTTTCAAATTGAAAAACATGTTCTCCCACACATTCCGTATGGGAGAACATGTTTTTCAAACTGCAATGTTAAGTTTGTTCTTGGGAAAAATTCATCCCAACTACGGAACCCTTCATTGTGCGTGGTCCGACACGCACTTGGCCGGTTTTATTTCTAATTTTTATTAATATGATAAGGCAAAAAATACGTGTCTAATATTTTTTTATTATCTGACTGACGGACTAATTAGAATTTCATTTTTTTTACCCAGGCATGATGCCTGGGTAAAAAAAATGAAATTCTAATTAGTCCGTCCCTATTCTGTAAGTGAAAAATAATGCCTAGAACTAATGGACATCAGGTACCTACCCTAATGTTTAAGTATAATTTTGTCCGTTAGTTATGCTTGCTGAGACAAGGTACTACCTCTCTCTTAGTGATATTTTGTTCCTGATTTATTCTAGTTACCTGCCTACAAATAAAGCAGGCCCTAGAATGGATCCTACAATACCCTCATCATTTTCCTAGCCTTTTACAATGTTGGGGTCAGCTTCCAGCCTAACCAGATGCAGCTGAATACTAGTATTTTACATGTAGTGACTGCCTATCTGACCTCGGCAACCCACGTTACTGGGTAATACAATACCCCTTTGGTAAGACCTGTTGTCAAACTTTTAGGCTTCTGACGACCCGTAACGAATGTCAAAGGCTCCTACAATAGTCTAAGTACATACATATATCTTTTATGGGGTACTGTGTTAAATGTTACAACAAAAGACCTTGTGATATATTGCAATTAAATGAAAGAAAAATTTAATCCCATATTTAAAAGTACACTTTGTAAACAAGCTTAGTACAAATTAGAGGATTATATCCAAGATAAGAATGCTTGGAAACATGCTGGTCATGCTCCATAGGATAGTCTAGAATCTAGACAAAATCAAACTGGTTGCTAATTTAGTTGTATAATTTATATATTTTTTCAAACTCAAACTCAAAGCATTTATTTCAAATAAACCAATTACAGGTACTTTTGAATTGTCAAGGGGTCGGTCAGTCAGAAATATGAAGCTAGTTGCCCATTCCAACGCGTAGTAGGTTCCTATGGAGAAGAACGGGCAAGAAACTCCACGGACACTCTTTTCAATCAGAATATTTTCACAAAATATTGGTTACATCATCCATTTTTGTAATTATACATGTGAGAACAATGTAAAAAGACGTGCACGTTAAAAGCGTCAGTAATAAAAATAAAATCAAAAACAATTAAAAAATTAAAATAAATTCAAATAAGCCGTGGCAGCTAAGAGATGACCAGTCCCCACTGACGGCGCCCGTTCACGAACATGACGCATGCATCAGCACCATTTAGCTCAACCATTTTGAAGGGAACTTAACGATCCAACACACACGCCACCACCAGCGAGACATTTGAGTGAGCATGACATACTCACAACCGCCAGGGCAAACTCAAGTCAATGAAAGACGTACCCAGTAAATGGTAACTGTAAAGTAGGGACATAGTGCTCACACATGTGCTATGCAATTATATAATACTAAGAGATTGAATTTATACAATCTAAAGATAGTTTTACAATCTTCAGCAGCTGCAACAATATTTTGAATGCTAATCAATTAGTTTATGCGCCCTTGTGGAGCTGGACCAGCGCTGAGCCAAGCATTTTTGTCGTCGATGTAATCCCCCAACTTATAATATGCTTGGCAGCATAGTGTGCGTTTTATACAAGATTTAAATTTCGTTTCGTTCAATTGGAGTATGTGGGGAGGTATTTTATTGTAACATTTCAAACAGTACCCCATGAAGGATGAGTCTACTTTAGCCAGTCTGAAACCCGGTTGAATCAATTGGTCCCTATTTCTAGTCCTATAATTGTGTCTATCACCTCTTTTACTGAAAAGACTTAGATTTTTCCTTTCCCTTTTATTTTTTATTTTCCCTTTTTACTATACTTATGACCAATGTCATTTAATAAAAATGTTACATTACTTCCTCACACACTGACTTATTAACTGTAAAATTTAAGGAAAACCGTCTACTGTTACAATGTTTGTAACTATATGAGCACCCAATATCTGTTGTTGCTTCATTTTTAATTCTGTTTACCTATTGTGGTACAGTAATTTAATTCTACGTGCATCGTCTTCACATATAATTATATAACTAATGTACCTATACAAAATATTGTAAAACATTTTATAAGAGTAACCGTGGAGTTTCTTGCCCATTCTTCTCCATACGAAAACTACCTTTTGGAACGGGCGACTAGATCAAGTTTTTTTTGTTGTAAATTTTGATGTTCAAAAGTGCCATAAGTGGGAATATTTAAAAAAAAAAATTGACTTTGACTTATACCTACTTGAATTAGGAAGAACAACATGCCTTTTTGTTAAGAACTCTTTCAGTGCTACATACTAAACTCTTGATTTAAGAGCATGTATACCCACAAATTCTACTTTGTAATAGAAAACATATTGTGAGTCATATTATTACTGTGTTAACATCTTTAGAACACTATTATTGAAATAAACAAGCATGGACTAAAATGTGGCAAGATAATTTCTTATCAGATAAACACAATTTAACAACAATCAGTCTGGCGTCGTTTCTAAATAAAAGTAAATTAATTACGCGCTATTTAATTAAACGATTTACGTAAAAAGTTAATTTTCCCGCCTCAGTAAAAATAACATGCATTTTTTAAGACGCTTTCCCCATTTCTTTAGTAGACAAGCAAAAGAAACACGGTAAAGCCAGAAAAACACGCGCATCATTAAAAATACGTCTTAAAATTAACAAAACAATCATTATAACGGTTTATAAGCAATTCATGGGTTGAGTGGCCGCGCGCCTGAGGTCATTTACACTGACCTAACAAAGAAAAACATGAATACTGAGTACCGCGTACGATTAAACTACAAAAACATACAAATAATAATCACGACATGATAAACTTATCCACAAGATTACGTAGAACGCATCTTTTTGTATTATTTAAAAATAGAATATTGTACGTCTTCCCAACTTGTAAATACATCGGTGTTTACAAGTATTTTATGTTTGTAATAAAGTTTTATTCCCTGGAAACTTCGCAAAGGGCATCATGAACAAAGAAATAGGCCCGTAGCGCCCATGTCAGCTGTTTTTATCACAACGAAAACACAAACAATGACATTAATATTGATTAGTTCTTACCTCGAATTTATTCCTTCCGGAATAACTCATGCTCGGGTAAGGCGTTACCTTAGCCACAATGTATGATTTAAAACACTTATTTAAAACAATAATTTGTGCAAAGTGCACCACTAAACAAATATGGAGGAAAATTTATTTGATTTTTCGCAGACAGCGACAAAGCAAAGACGTCCTACATCAGCTGCAGACTGGGTTACCAGACTGACATAATTTATTTTCCCCACTTCAGCCAACTTGTTGTTTTATCGACATGTCAGAAATAGCCCAATGTGTGCCCAACGCGCAAACAATTCTAAGGTAGTAGGTGTCTGGCACAAAAATTTTAAAAAAAGAACCGACCAAATGCGTGTCGGGCCACGCACAATGAAGTAGTTGTTGGGTAATCTGAATGTATGGAAAAACATGTTTTTGCAACTGCAAATGCAAGTTGGTCGATTATTACTCGTTAACTTGTAAAGCCGTGATAGTATTCCTTTTAATTTCATTATATATACTACTGCCGTGAATTTTTTCACATTTCCAAAACCAACCATATAGCTGACAGGGGGGGGACATTGAACTCTAACAAAAATTAGCACTTTAAAGCTTAATATTTCGCAAACGGATCCCTGATCGACACCCCACACCCAGGGCCGGATCTACCATATGGCTTTTTGGGCTTTAGCCCAGGGCCCCGTGGATTCAAGGGGCTCCCAGCTAAGTCAAGTCAAAGTAAAAAATGGACGATAATGCGAAAAAAAACATAATTTTATTAAATTAAACAGATCGTAAAGTTTGCAGCCCTGCGAATCCTGCGATTAATCAAACCTATTCAATTCATTTAATTCAAGTCTACGTTCAGGTGTTGGTACTTCGAACTGACCGTTAAAATGTTCGGCTGCCATTATACATTCATTCGATCTCGATCGTGCTCCGCTGTTTCCCTCTCAGACTATGTCTCTTTCTATCTTGCTAGAATTATTTATAAGTACCATTATTTATCATTTTTATTTAGTATTTTTAATTATTTATAACTAGTAGGATAGAAAGAAACAGAGTTTTGGAGGAATGTAGCGAATCGTGATCCAGATTTAATGTGTAATGGCCGCCTACGGGTTGGCAACCCTGAACTCCCGGTATGCGATCTCTATTAAACGGAACGGGGATTTCCGCGTCGATTTTTTACGGACGACAGTACATTTACTTAATTTTCTAGAGTTGTGAATAACTGCTTAAAATTTTTTACACGTTACGATTTAATATTTTAATAACGATTTTGCTCACATATTTAATATTATAACATAGTTTTCATTCCTCTTTTGAGTTTTACCAAATTAAATTAAAATACGCGATTAACGTTCCTAAATACCATGTGACAATAACTACGTTCGTACGATTTAGAAAGCGCACGTAAGATTATTGACTATTATCCCGATGATGTGGATGAAAATTTAGTCAATTAATGCATCTAATTAAAAACTTATTAATTTATTTGCTTCAGTCGACAGAGTCCTACTCGTCTTGGGTAGACATTTTTACGATTATTTATGAAAAGAAGCTTGTTAACGTATTCCCGAACTGCTATACAATCTTAAAAATATATTTAACCTTACCAATCACAAGCTGTGAAGCCGAGCGCTCCTTTTTCAGGTTGGCATATATAGAGAATAAATACAGAACGACGATGTCAAACTCACGACTTAACCATTTATCCGTTTTGTCCATAAATGTTGATTTAACTAAGAATCTAGAATGTGGGGAGCAAATTAAAGCATTTGCCAAAGGAAAGTGCAGAAAGGTTGCTTTATAATTTGTCAATTTATTTACTGTTGTATTTAACAATCACTAAGGCATAATATTTTATAATATAAATCAAATATTTTATTGTCTTATTTTTTTCTTATACTTTGAGTAATTAGGTGGGCCCCTAAGTAGTATTAGCCCAGGGCCCCCTAAACTCACGGTCCAGCCCTGCCCACACCAAAGGATTGAGGAGAAAAAAAAACATCCCCACTTTACGTATAGGGCCCTATACTATACTATACCCTAAAAATATATTTTTCATGATTTTATTTTACCACTTTGTCGGCGTGATTAGTATGTATGCCCATGCAAAATTACTGGTTTTTAGCACTAAGACTCTCTGACCTAAGCCGCGGACAGACAGACAGATACACACAGAAACTATAAGGGCTCCTTGTTGACTATGGAACCCTAAAAAGCAAGTTGTAAGGACCTCTTCAGACGATGTTTTTTTATACAAGCGTTCCGTGTAGCACACATGAACGCGCGACGGCGCGTTTTTTGCCTTGAAAAAGCAGCACTTGTTGCCAGCGTGGACATGCGCATTAACGGTGGGTTTAAAAACTCCGTCCGTGTGCTGCGAATAACTAAGAGAGACTTAGTCCTCTGGGTGAAGCTCCACACCAGTGGGCTGTCCAACTTATTGGCTCTTACATTCAGGATGCTATTATTGTTCCCACGCAATCTGCTTAGCAGTGAGGCTGTCTTTTTGCCCCAGGTGGCATCAAAGCCATCTGTGCGTGACTCAGCGAACACTGCAGAAGCGCGGCAGCCGTAACAGCATTGTTAAACTAGATGCGCAGAGAATTGTAAGCCCTTTGGGTATATCTAAACCACAGGCTCGCTGAGTACAGAGATGTGCAATACGCTTTGAAAAAAGTTACTTTCACCGCATTCGTACATCGAGTGAACCTGCGGGCCAGCTTGTTGCAGCATGTATTATGATCACTCTATTTCAGTCTACTCAGACTTACTTTTAAATTCACATCGAGCCGAATAAAATTATCTGGTTTCTTGATAGTGTTTATAATTTTATCTACCTTCTGTCCGCGACTTTTTCCGCATGAAAGTTCGAACCCTGACCCACCGCGTCGCAACTCATCGCTTTTTCCGTTCTTTCCGCCTTTTTTCTTTTTGCTCGGTATCCATTGCAAAAATAATTTTTCACATCCGACTGAAAGTTCCTGAGATTACCCCATTACAAAATTAAAAACAAACAAACTTTATTATATTAGTATAGGTAAATAACGTGACTAAAATTTTAATGTGTATTTCCAATACACATTAATTACATACGAAAATATTACACGCTATTGGGGAGAACGCCTTACGTGGCAACCCCCGCAGCGTTCCAGATAACAATTTCCATAATTTGCAGCATAAAAAATGTTTAGTTGTTGCATCGAAATGATTGACATTTCAATAATAAACAAGTCTCTAAATCTGTCTTTGTCACTCTTACGTAAAATATCATAACTTGTTTCTTTCTATGCTAAAAATACCGGTCAATATAAATAATTTAGAGATCTTCCAGTTACTGGAATAGATAAATAAATAGCAATGTTTATCTTCGAAAATCTCGAAATACAAACGTTTCCTAGACTTTTAGGTAAAAACTACGCCTCAACGACTAGGATAAACAATTGCCACTTAGCAGCATTAGCAGTAAATAGATGCATGAATCACAGTATCTAAATATATAGTTGTTTTTAACATTACATTTGATTGATTCCAGTGCACCTCGGGCATATACCATACACCTGACAAACTCATCGAGCTTTAGAAAGAGACTGTCACACAAGTATGCTTACAAGTATGTATGAGTGACAGAGACGGCGCTCTACAAAACAGAACTTACTTTTTTTACTAGATCTCGAACTGCAATAATGACGTCCGGGTACGGGTGACCCAGTGAATGACCTGAATGACATATTTTTTCACGTGTTGTCTATGAAAAGATTGGTAATATGCCACTTAGCACCACAGAGTACTTTTTAATATAGGCTTAGCACTTAGAGCAAGAAATAGATGCACGATTGTATAAAGAATCGTCTCTAAGAGACGAGGATAACGTGAGCCATCCACCGGGAGCTAAACAAAGTTAATATGCAGTTAGTTTAGTTTGATAAATAAAATAAAAAACGAAATGTGTGCTGGGACACATAGTCGAAGTGAAACTTCAACGCAGGCTTACTGCAAATGATTTGATTAGGTTAGGTACATTTTAATAAAATAAGTATACATTTTTTATTTAAATAAATTTTATTTTATCAAACAAAAAAACTGAATTCAATCCGGAACAAAAAAAAACATCCATAGTTTACTCTAAAATGATACACCTACATACAATGGAACATTAACAAATGCACATCTTTCGTCATCAGTCTTCATTCGGCTCATCTGCGTTATAATCAGTGATCGGAGTAGGTAGATTGATTTTTAGTATCATAAATGCACACAGAAAGAATAACATGGATAAGCCATTTTTCCGGAAAGTAATTCCGGTATTTCCGGATTCAATTAAACATTGTTAATGTTGGTAGTGATATTATTACTACTCAATTCAAAATTTAAAGGAAGGTATCAAAACTAAATTAATTCATTATTTATCTGTTGAAAAAAAAAAAATAGGAAGAATAATAAAGAATAAAATTGCTCATTTTATTACAATTCCTACCTTTTTTTTGAGGATGGCAAATCATCAAATGACTCCTTCCACTCTGGCAGAATACAATTCCTACATAAGTTCCGGCTTTTTTTTAATAATCCACCAATTCCGGAGGAATGTCCATAGTAATATATACGTTTCGGATCAATGACCCCAGTTCAATCTACCTACTCCGATCACTGGTTATAATCAATGAAAGATACAATCGGCATATGGTAACTAAAATATGATATAAAAACTTGAGATTCCAATCTATTCTCTCCCTCCGCCGCTGCTGCCTCTCACCACGCGATATATCGTCCACCCCTCCACGCGGCCGTAACGTTTTTTCTTGACAGAAAAAATCCTAATATCAAAAAAAAAAAACTTATTGAAGTGAAACTTCTAATAAAGACGGGGTTATTAGAAGTTTCACTTCAATAAGATTTTCATGAAAAAAGTACGTAGGTACCTACACAAAAGTTCTGGAGCCGAACTAGGAGGAACCTGTATTTCGGCTAACAGCGCCAATACCCTCGAGTTACATACGTTAGACATCTTATCATATGCTAGAATTTTACAAAACAAAGGAATAATAATAGTTTAAGGTTGTATTAATGGTCTGGCCCTCTTTGTGTGTGATATGGTGAATGAGTGAGTGTGCGAACCCGTCTTTTTGCGAGAGTGTGCTTGTGATTTTTATGAGTGAACACATATTTTTGAATATGTATAATATATTAATTTATATTATTTGTCTATAGATAATGAATTTTTGCTAACATTGTACAGTATTACTGTGGTCTATATTGGTACAGAAGTTGCTCAGTCTCATCATATGTTTGACCTTGAAGGTATTCCAATACTTTTTCTTGCAACGATCTGTGTTGAGTGGATAAATATTAAGATTTTTATTAAGTTTATTGTAGATATCGAGGTAGGGACCGAGGAAATTAAAGAATTTAGTAAGTACTACATTTAGTGCTGTAAGACCTATGTTGTATGCAAACCATGTAGTTTCTCCGTGTATTCAAAATCTGGGGGTCGTAATTTGTACAAGTGTGTTGCATAGTGATTATTTTCAATATGAATAATTGTCTCACAGTTCCACACATCTGATAAAGTCCTTACTTTATCAGATGTGTGGAACTGTGAGACAATTTTCTCTACTTTTCTCTACTGCCTTCAGTAGAGAAAAGTATTCGGTTATAGGCTAACCTTTAGTATTGCACGTTGGATAACCTTAACAGACTTGAGTGTAGTTTTCGGAGCACCTCCCCAGACACTCGGTGACGTCAAAGTCAAAGTCAAAAACGTTTATTGCCACAGAAGTAACGTGAGGAAAATACTCGATTCATGCTACGTTTTATATTGAATCATGGTTGAATCGAATGAAAAATCGAATTGTATTATGAGGTTAGGATTTTAAATTTCAATAAAAGCATGACTAAATCTTAGAAAAAAATTCAACTTATGGAGTTATTCAGTTCTTTAGGTAAATTTGACGTATTTGAACGCTTTTTACACCATTTAACAGCACAAATAGGCATTTTCACGGAGCTCCGCGCGCTTTTAAAACGATTTACGAAGTGCGTTAGAATCGATTTGAAAGTAGTTTTTATGAGCGTGCTAGACATTTGTTCTTGCGTCGCGCGACAAGACGCGCTGGTCTGCACAAGCTTTTAGGCGTCTCCAGTGTTATATACTCTAAGTTTTAAGATATGATGATCAGCAATGTGTCGTAGATTTTTAAAGATGTAAGTATATATAGCTGAGACAGTGAAGCGGGGTCGCGGCAGACCACGTAGGACATGGCGGGACGAGCTTGATAGGTTCCGTCAACACTGGAAGGAGGACGCGCGGGCTCGCGAACGATGGAAGGAGTGGAGGGCGACCTTTGCCCAGGAGTGGGATAGCGCAGGCTAGTAAAAAAAAAAAAGAATAAAAAGTATATGAGTTTCCGAACCCGTCACGATAAAATAGGGATGATACCTGGGTAAAAAAAATGAAATTCTAATTAGTCCGTCAGTCAGATAATACAAAAATATTAGACACGTATTTTTTTGCTTTATTATATTAATAAAAAAATACTTAGATAAAACGCATTTTAAGTTGGGGAGTGGGCGTCGATACGTCACTAGTACGTATAAAATCTACATACTTGTGACGTCATGGCACATTTTACCTCAATGTATCGCCGTAATCTTTAGATTAGGTAAAAAAAGAAAAAATACGTGTCCAATATTTTTATATAATCTCCAAGACGGACTAAAACAAAATTTTTAGTCATTATCCCTATTCTTATGTGTTACTTGAAATTAAGATTTTTATCATTTGATGGAATCAACCCGCCCTAATTTAGAAAAAGAGCAAAAATCATACAGCGTACACTCATGTGAAATAATGACATGATCGTTGTTAATCCCCATGTCTGATCTAATATTAAAGCAAATGTATTTAGTTTTGCTGGTATTTAATGTTAAGAAATTGTCATTTAGCCATTTTCTTACAGTATCAACTCCAGATTGACCGGCATCAAATACTTCGTTCCAGTTATCATCAGAAAAAAGGAGAACAGTATCGTCCGCAAAGATATGATTTCGCCCTGGGAAAGTATTATGTTAGTAAGGTCGTTAATATATAAAATAAATAAGGCTAGCCCTAATATGCTACCCTGTGGAACCCCGTGTGTGACTAGGCGGTCAGTGCTGGTAAAGTTTCCCACACCAACACACTGGCGGCAGTTTGTAAGGTAGCTTTCGAAGAGTTTCAACTGCGTGCCTCTGATTCTCAGCCTTTCTAGCTTGGCTAAGAGAACTGAAACAGAGATTTTGTCGAAGGCATTTGCTAGATCTAAAAAGATGGCCAGAGACTTCCTTTTTCTATCCAAATTATCAGTGTTATAACTTAAAAGAATGTTTACCGCTTGTTCAGTAGATTTACCATTTCGAAAGCGTACTGATTGGGTGAGAGCAAGTTATTGTTTTCAAAGTAAAAATAGATGGGAGCATGGATATTGGTCTATAATTGGTGATGGAATCTCTGTTTCCACCTTTATGTATAGGGCTGACTTCAGATTTCTTTAACGATTCAGAGAAAATTCCATTTTGGAGACACGAATTGAAAATAAAGGTGAGTGGGGAACTAAGACGTTTTTGTTTTTTTGTTGAAATTTATTGCTAATCCCGTCAAATCCCGTTGAGCTATTGGTTTTCAAGTTAATTATGAGGCATTCTACTAAACATCTTCAGGATCCTCCATTACAAAATAATTAATTGCAGTGGCCTTATCAGAGTTGGTATCTACACTAGTGCCTGTTGGGTTTGAATTAATTTGCCGGATCTTATCGGACAGGGACCTACCAAGGTTCACAAAATAGTCATTGATTTTATCCAGAGACTGTTTCGGACTGGCATCAAGGGATAGTAGTTCATTTGAGTAGTTAGCATTTTTACTAGTGTTTGTGACATCTTTTATTACTTTCCAAAGTTTTTTATTATTATATAGTTTAGCTTGCAAGTTTTTCATACATGTGCGTCCACCCACATGTATGAAAAACTGGCATTTAAACCGGAGTCTAGGCAGTCGCGGATTTGGCACTCTTGGCCGCCATAGGCCAGGCCAGGCCATGTAGTAAGTATCAGCCACCCCTTTCTCAGCACCCATCATAATAGACTACATAATGAATTTATTTTATTGCCAACTTTTATCGAAATCGGTTCAGAAATTCAGTTAACTATGAGTCGGGTTGGCGCCGCAATATTCTATAACGCGTTTCAATTCGTTTTTTGGACAAATATTTTAAATGGTTTTAAGTTATATTGTTGTCAGATGCGGTACAGTACGGCCCTGCAAAATGTGTGCGAACGTATAGAATATATACGTATGTACTTTGAGTTATTTCTTGCTATCATCAGTGATTTTTTTGTCACGAATGGCCGCCCCTAATATCTAGCTGCCCTAAGCCTGGGCCTACTGGGCCTTAGGGCAAATCCGCCACTGAGTCTTGGTCGTCAATGAAGTATTAAGAACTTTATAGTGTTTATAACAAAAATTTAAATACGATAGCCAGTTGTCGCTTGGAACTCGTTCTAAGACGGTTCGGTTCCTGCTATAGAATTACGTAACATATTATCGTAAAGGATTACGACTAATCAGTTTCATTTTGACAGTTCAACAACATTCATTGCGTTATTTACGTTGTTGAGCAGACACATTTTTTGAACATATGAAGCAATGGATTAGCCATATCCTTCATATCCTCCATAATAATATCCTTCACTCATACAAGTAAGTAGGTAATCCAAAGAAAAACACAGTTTTCTATAAAAATACATTTATTTTTATGCTAAATTTAAACTTACTTAAAACTAAGGTAGGTATAAAAAACTCGCATTCGCTTCATAATTTCTCTTGCGACTGAAAATAGGCACTACATTTAATGCTAAGTAAATATAATGATTTATATTTACTTTGTAAAACATGCCTGAACAATATTAGTTAGTCATAATATCTTTATGTAATATGACTTGTATAGTTCAGTCATGCTTATTACCTCTGACAACAACTTAACACGTTGTTTAGAGAGCATTTTTTTTGTTCCCCTTTACAAAAGTCGCAAAAAAAATTAAAGATTGGAAACTACGTATAGCGACAAAACCCCTAAAAACACTACTTTACATCGTTTTACAGTACGTCCAGCCAATAATAGGACTCGCCCATCTAGGAGCGCTGTCCCAAATTTTACGCATTATAAATTTATTATACATAAAACAAAAGGTATTTTAATAAAACACGTATACTAAAAGATCAATAATTAAACAATCTTTAAAATAATGAAGGTTTCAGAAAAATACGCTTGATAAATTTGGCGTGATTCTCAGTTTTTTATCCGCGTTAGACATAAATTTACAAATAAATTTCACTATGTAATATAAACATAATCTAAAATATTCATATATTAAGTTATTAAGAAAATGCTCTAATTTTACATATATTTTTTCCAAATCATTAACACTACTCGTTTAGACGTGATCTTCAGTAAAAAAGTCGGTTATCGTCGCCTTAATTTATATGATTACATTCTGAAAGTGGACAACGACACAAATATTTCGCTGTTTTGATCAATTTGGCAATATTACTGTATGGAAATAAGAAATGTGGCTTACTAGCGAACTAGAATTTTAATAATGAATCAAGTCTAGGTAGCAGGTCTGACTGATTCCTGAGGTACTTAAAGACTGCCATTTTATTAAATACTGGCTGTCCCGAACTCCCGACAGACGTTGTCTTGTCCAAATTTGAATAATACATACAAAAATACCGTCCAAAAAATTACGTGCTGTCTTTCACCGAATTTGAATTTTTTTCGGAAACTTCCAAGTTTTCTTTTCGTATAAACGGAATTCAGACTATTACGAACATTTTAAAATTAAAAAAATCGCCAGCCGTTCTCAAGTGATGCGCTTACCAACGAACAGCATTTGTTTTTTATTTATAGAGATTATATCGATTTATACATATATACTAGTGGCCGTCCAGAGGTCGAATTCGACCATAATTCATTTAAATGTTATGATTCTAAGGTAGCCATCTTGTTGTCAAACGCATGGTAATGTTTTTTTTATTAATTTAATTTATTTTCTAATGTATATTATATAAAAATATTGGGTTTCTGCACTACTTCTACATATAAACTTTAACTGTGCCGAATTTCATACTCCTCCGTCCGAGTAATTTTCGTAAAAAATGGGTACAAAGTTTTTTCTTCACTTATTAATATAATACTAATGTATGTATTTAAAAAACTGGCAGTTACTAAATTACAATCAGCCTCTGAAAGGATTAGCAATAGGCTCCTTTACCTTTTCAAACGGATAGTGAGGGTGTGACTGCCAGAATGAAGGCAGAGTGAACCGAGTATTCGAGTCAAATCGATTGATCTTCTCAATTTCGTCTTGTTCTAACTTAAAATCGAATATGTTGATGTTTTCGGCGAGCCTTTTCGGGTTTACCGTTTTCGGGATTGGTACTACGCTTCTGTCGACCTGGAAATTATATTATATGGTTATTTGCTAATCAATATCGATAAAATTAACCTGTGGAGGCTACGGCGTGCTGGTAAATCTACAATATGATTTTAAGGGTATGAGGAACAGGGTGTAAAGTTCACTCATCCCCCATAGAAAAGGGAGGATCCTCCGACCAGACGGGTGTCGTGTCTGGCGGGCAACTGCCCAACGATTGATGTCGGGGAAGTTATATACAGGCTGGCAGGGACATCGACGCGAAGCGTGTTACAATGGATTCAATAAATGATTCTGAACCCCACTGCGTTGAAATCGAAATGAATAAAAAAAATCTCTGTTTCATAGAGAACTGCAATAACTACGCGGTCAAAATGTATGGAACAACTGTTTTTTTTTAAATAACCGACGAAAAATGTCAACTTAAGGTCGTTCAGCATCATGTCAGATGTCCCACCACCCTGTATATGCTGTTCGCGCGGTAAACTCTAATTGCGCGATGCAGGATTTGTGTGACGTCAGGTCTTTGATGCGTAGTTCTCATGTGGCTATGTAGATGTCGCCACATGATAACCTGCACTTTTCACAGCTTATTCGTTACCATTCCCACCCCTATCACAATTCATTTGAAGCTCTATAAATCTCTATTACCCGTCATCTCAATAATCATTCCCTTTCTGGCCGAATCGTCTTACACACATTCCGTACATCGATGATTCATTGTTTCTTCGGTTACCCGAATCAATATTCTAGTGCGACACCACAAATGAATGCAGATCATACGTAGGTACAAGTCCGTACCCGACTGCAGATAGCAGCAGGCGACGGCGACGTGTCGTTGCGACACTACTCGTTTCTAGTATTTCTATGAAATACCGCGTCGCTAGCTACGGAAGTTATTTCATTATCATCTACACCATGTAGTAGTATCGCGGCGACATGTCACCTGCAGCTGCTGCCAGATCAATTATAAAAACAACGAAATATTTGACAGCTATTTGCGACGTTGCATGCTGTCAGAAAGTTACCTCTTACAGCAACATTCATACTCCAACTTTTCACGAAATGACCCCATACGTCCTGTTACAATTTATAATATTTCGGGATTACTTACCAGCCACCTCAGAACAACTTGAGCTGAAGTCTTTCCATACTTCTGGGCTAATTCCACGAGAACCGGGTCATCCATCTTAGGTCCTGGAAAGTGCATACCAAACCGCATGACCAGGGATCCGAAGGGACTGTAGCCCATGATGATGATGCCTTCAGACCTGGCGAAGTTTATCAGGTCTTCTTGGATTATTTGAGGGTGGACCTGGGAACAGATTTATTTTTTATTAAAATACGTGAGGAACTTAAAAATTTGTTTATATATTATATAGGTAGAAGAGCTTCCTTGCATTCCTCATAATGAAACCTATTTGTACTACCAGAAAAAGTTTTGCTGTGTTTTGGCCTGAAGGGCATGGTTACCAATGAGTTACCTATAGACAGTGACGGTGGGGTGAGGAGGTGGTTCAGCCCGATTCAAACTTTAAATAGCGGCTCGGAACATGAGGCGAGTCGTTGCGCTGTAAGAAATTCACGTGTTAGCGCTTATTAGCAAGTCACCAGATTCTCAACTGACCAGATTCGCAACAGCTTATTATTTTCCGAGTGACTAATAACTTAAAAGTCGACTAAATGTTTGCAACTAATAAAATAACTTGCCAGCGATTAAATATTTTCGCGACTATTATATTATGTAAGGTTCAAAATTAAAGGTGTTATAAAAACTAAAAACTAGCAGCTGCGTTTAGGTAGCAAATAAACTATACCAGTCAAATAAAATATTAGGCGAGGAGCTATAAATAATGACTTGGCGACTAATAATGTTAGTAGGGTGGCTTTTGGGTTAGGTTAGGTTAGAACAGTGACCATTAACGCGTGAAGGCGAGCGAGCGGAGCGAGCGTGCCGCGGCAGCGGCCGCCCAGCGCCAGATACCCTCTATTGTGGGTGATCATTATGATTGAAAAACGAAGTTTATATTTATTCTTCATACAAACAATTTTAAATAGAATCTGATTTATATTATTTATGAATGCCCATTTTCTATTTTGTTTTCGCCATTAAGTTTCCGCTTAGATATTAATTCTGTTCCCAAAAGAAAAACTTGATGCTAGTTTAAATTAAAACGGAGCTTATTACTGATATATTAATATGCTACCTATTACTTATTACGATACTCCTTATTAGCTGCCAACCCATTATATATGGTACCCACTCTATTTTTTTTTTAAACCTATATTCATTTTACTTAGTTGCCGCATTAAATACATGCCATTCGCAACTCACCAAATGTACAATGAAACACAAAATCACATAAAATAACAGAATAGTACTTTATTGACGAAAAAAAAACTAAAGTAAACCGAAATAATACGGAATTCTTGATATATGTAGTTTACTTAATTCACCTAGGTGCATTAACAATACTTTTCGTAAATATTATTCACCTGGGTGCATTAAGTATTCTAAAAGTAAACCTGGATTAATGGACTAAGTTATTTTTAACCCAGGTGAATTAAGTTAACTACACTGAATTCTTCTGCCACAAAATGCCAGAAGCAGAGCTGCCAGAAATAAAAGAATACTTAATTCACAAAAAAAAAAACGTAACAAAACCAAAATAATAGGTACGGACATTCTAATATATTCGCGATGTCAATTGGATACCTTTAGTTCGACCACCAACATGAAGGGTCTAGGATGTTATAACTGTAATAATAATGATTCAGAAGGAATGGTAGCTCAAAGTAGCTAGATGCGTCATACAATTACTTACACAATTTTACTATTTAAGTAATCCGAAATAATGTTCTTAATTCTTTCATCTTTTTGTAAAACTTGGCAATATTTTTTATTTTATAATGGAAATAAAAAATATGGCTAACTAGCGAACTAGAATATTGATTATGAAATGAAATTTATTAATTAATATCGTAACACCGAATATTTAGTTTTAGATGTAAAAAAACTATTTGGAAACTTTCCAAATGCGTTTTTTACACCTAAAATGGGTACAACATCAAATTCAATGTTAATTATTGCAATTCATTATTAATATTCTAGTTCGCTAGTTAGCCACATTTCTTATTTATATTCAGTATTGTTGCTATAAGAATCAAAACAGGTAGGTAAATATTTGACAGTTATTTGCGACGTTGCCAACTTTTAGGATCAACAGGGATCAACAACCCTCTTGCAAAGATCGCAAACTAAACTTTTAGAAAATGTAATACGTCAGTGTCACATTATTTCATAATAAATCTACAGGAAGAAAATAAACATGTTTATGAAATGAGGTTGTCTATCAGCAATTTAATCCGACCTCTTATGCATTTGAATGGATTTTATTTTATGTAATGAGGTTGTCTATCAGTAAAATAGTCTTATAGGCCGGGGAAATTAGGTTTGAACCCTGCCCTGCACTAAATCCTAACAGTGATTTTTTTCCTGAATCGTGTTTTTAAACTTAGCTCTTTACATAATATAAGTACACACATTCCACACACAGTACACAGTACATTTTCCAGGACCGCATCAAGGTAAAAAAAACAAAAACGCATTTTTGTCAATGAAAATTGAGGCAAAATAGTTTACAGGAAAATTTTGGTTATATTATGTAAACAATTTGTAAAATTAATATATTATTTCAGAATTAAACATTTACCTCCACGGAAATTAAAATAAAAATAAAATTACGATTTTTTTAAATTGTACTTCAAGCAAAAATATTAACAGTAGATAGAGCCTATAAATAAAAGTTAGACTAAGAACTCTGTTACATTTTTGCCTGAACCGTTACTGCAAAAAAGCTTTTATTAATATCTTGCGCTAGTACAATATGTTTAATTTTTGTTAAATAGCGTATTAAAATATTTAATTAAGTAATTTAATGCAAAAAAACTGCTGTTAATATTTTTGCTTGAAGTACAATTAAAAAAAAATCGTAATTTTATTTTTATGGAAATTTCCGTGGACGAAAATGTTTTTTTTTTTTACCTACTTGTGATACCTTCAACAAAGATATTAATACTATATATATAAAATATATAACTATTATTATAATATCTTCAACAAACACTCCATACAAACATATCTGTAATTTTTTTTTCTACCATGTAAAATTGAAGTTAGATGTTTTCTTAAAAAAAAAACGTACACGCGGGTGTGAACTTGTCGCGGTATAAAGTTTAACATACTCCCTTGACCATACCCTACATGTTAAATGAAAAAAATCGTTGTTTTAAATTAATGCAAAGTTAGCCTAAAATTCGGCGTAACTTTCCCGGGCTATTATATTAATTTGAAAGTTATATAATTTCTTTGTCCGATAGTACATTATCTGATGAGTTGTGAATCTGGTTAGTTGAGAATCTGGTGAGTTGAGAATCTGGTGACTTGCTACTAAGGGCGTGTTAGCGAGGGTGAGGGGTGCGGTACTAGCGCACAGTAAAGTTCGACGCGTACTATAACACATTTCCGCCAGGTAGACCATAGGCCTTTTACTCCCGCTCGTCAACCAAAAACGAGGTCAGAATTAAAATTAATGATATCAGCTAGCGCGTGGGCCATCAAATCCGAACACAGTAATAACATAACTCTGGCAGTATTTAATAGTTCACCAGCTTCTTTCTCTTTAACTTCTTCAATAAAATTTAGCAGTTCTAGTTACCTCGATCTGCAAAGCCACAGGTCTCACAGTCCCTTCATTGAGGATCCTCTGCAGCTGCTCCTTATTGAAGTTAGAGACGCCTATTGACTTGGCCAGGCCAAGTCTCTGCATGTCTTCGAGCCCTCGCCAGGTTTCCATGAAATCCACGTCTGCGTGGGAGTAGTCAGCCTGGAATGGACAGGACAAAATAACATGGTTACTTATTCTTTCTCAATCTGCCTAGCCTTTTCCCAACTATGTTGAGGTCGGCTTCTAGTCTTACCGGAAGCAGCTGAATATCAGTATTTTTACATGGAGCGACTGCCTATCTGACCTCCACAACCCAGTTTAGGGTAATACGATACCTCTTGGTAAGACTGGTTGTCAAACTTTCGGGCTTCTGACGACCCGTAACGACTGTCAAAGATTCACGAATGACAGCCGGGATCAACGGCTTAACTTGCTTTCCGAGGCGCGGAGGGGTCTTGGTCACCCATCAACTGACCAATCGCGGCAAGCGTAGCTTAACCTGATCGATCGACCCGGGCATCTGTTTTATTATGTAGCCACAAGCCCCCATGGTTATTCTTTTTAACAATTTTAATTATCATTCAACCGAAGGACGTCCGATGCTGGACAAAAGCGTTCCTCAAACTACCACCACAAAAATAGGTCCTATGCCTCCCTCATCAAGAGGATTTCCGCGACCTTCACTAGATTGTACGGGGTCTTACTGTTCCCACGCTGCGGTCTTTCCGGTCGCTACTCAAGGACTTTTCGGCTGCTAGCAATGTAACCCTTTTATCAAATAACTCTCCCGCTCTGGGCGGAGCGGGAGGGTGTGTCAGACTTTTACTGACTAAAACCCACCCGTATCCCTTCCGTTGCCTGTGTGCTTGGGGCCGCGACATCCCTTTCGGACAAACTCGCAACCCCAGCAGGAGCAATGTACCCCTGTATTTGGTTTACTGGTCTTTTTTTAACAAACCTTCCATCACTCTGAAATGAACGCAAACTCACATTCAGACCAATAGGCCAGTGCATCAGATACAGATCTACGTAGTTGAGTCCAGTCTTGTTCAGCGTCTCCCTCATGGCAGTCGCTACTTCTCCCCTTCTGTGATAAGTGTTCCACAGCTGAAATCGTAAAGTAGCTCTCATTTAACGAGATTTTCTTTTAAAGTACCAGTACCCTAACTGCGTAATACACGATTAATCAGAATCTGAATCGTTTTGAAACAGATTGCGAATCCATTGCTTCATAAGTTGGAAAAATGTTTCTGCTCAACAACGTAAATAACGCAATGAATGTTGTTGAACTGTCAAAATGAAACAGATTAGTCGTAATCGTTTACGAAAATGTGTTGCGTAATTAGATAGCTGGTCGACCGAGCTCTGCTCGGGTGAAATAGACACAACGAATTTTCTCAGATAGGAGACCTAGTTCGATTTTTCGCCCCCATAAACCGCTATGTTCCAACTTTCATCGAAATCGTTAGAGCCGTTTTCGAGAACGTGATTACAATATTTAGGATACCATGGATTCAGTACATGATTCTGAATCCCCCTGCGTTGAAATATTACGTCGGTTATTTTTTTTGTAATCTGATGTTCCATACATTTTGAACGCGTAGGTGTTGCACTTTTATATGAAACAGATTTTTTTTTAATAACCTGCGAAACATTTTCAACGGAGTGGGGTTCAGAATCATTTCTGTACTGAATCTATGGTGTCAGTTTTCGCGTCGATGTCCCTGCCACCCTGTATAATATACAAATATTGCTCATTTAATAGTATTGGATAATTTTGATAGAAGGTGGAAAAAAAAAGAAAAACAGTGATGCCATCTCAGGAGTCAAAGCTGTAATATCACAAGTGCCTGTATTACATCGACACAAATATCTTTCAAACTAGTACACACACTGTAACGCTGCTTGATGGCAAAAATAGGTTTCGTAGTACTTAGTATAGTTTTTCCTCGCGGCGAAAGAGCTCCTTCACGAAGCGCTCTACTACTAACACTGAAGGTAGTGAAGGTATTGACTTTTTGTAGAAGACTCCTCTCACCTTAGTAGTAATAAACACATCTTCCCTCGAAACAGCTCCCTGGTCGATCTTCATGCGGATAGCTTCTCCTATTTCAGCCTCTGTGTTATAAATAGATGCAGTATCGAAGTGCCTGTACCCAATGTCTATGGCATCTAGAACTACGTCCCGGAGTTGCTTGTCTTTTGATTTGACGACACCATTCTGGAAAAACGGAAACATACAAATTTTGTTTCTGTCACGGCTCCGGCGCTGCGGGGTTTGGGCGGACCCACGCGAGCTTATCGTCATACACTCTAGGGGTAGGGCAGAAAAGACTGCGTGAATTCGGTTTTGCAGCGATTCGTTTCTGTCACAAATTTTTGTAGCGCAACATATTGACTTTTTAAAATAGTGTCATACTATTTTAATTTAATAATGAAAAAGCTACCAAGTAACTGGCTATGTTCCTATTTGTAACTTTGTAACCAAATAATATTCCGTAAAATGTTGTTTCGGTGTGGTGAAAATATGGCAAACGCTAAAAGTTTAAAAGAGGCTTCGGCCAATAGCAAAACCATAGCAAAAAGTTATTAAGTAAATCGGCGAAATATAGTTCGGTAAAATAGTACCTATGACACATGATACTTCATTCATCATTTTGAACTGGGTGAAATAGGTTAGGTTAAGTTAGAACCTTGACCAACCGCGCGTGAGGCGAGCGAGCGAAGCGAGCGGTGCATTTTCTAATTATCCGGGTTTTCGCAATATCCGAATGATCAAATTACCGTGTGACATACATAATAAATAAATATCGATATTTAGGACATTCGATACTCTGTACTTCGATATTTAGGTATTTCGATGTCACTTTTGTAGATAATTAGATTTTAGATATATTGGACGTAGGTTGTCTAACTATTCGACATTATAAACTTGCGTTATTTTAATTTTCGCTTACATGGTCATTCGATATTTAAGATTTCGATGTTTTGAACATTGACATTTTACCCGTAGCTATTTTAATTTTCGACGTTCAAATATGTACGAGGGGTACATATTTGAACGTCGAAAATTAGTTCTTGAGCGCTATAAAAGCAGCTTATGATTCCTTTTAACCGGTAGTAGCCGAACAAAAAAGAAAGGTTTAGTGTTTGGTTTACTTATACGAGTAGGTAAATCGCGGCGCCTACCGGTTAAACCTCTTTACCTACTAAAATACTCTTTTACATCTCACGGTGGTATAAAATACTCCAATAACTCGATTATAGTTCTTATGGCTGATTAGCAACGCTATTGCATAGTATTTTATTGAAAGGAAAAATAAGTCAGAAGATTGTTTTTCCTACTAAACGTCTACTGTGCCACCTAACTGTCAAGAGGCCGTGCACGAAATCGACTGATTTTGATCAATCGTTGTGAGAAAGGGAAACAGAATTTAAACAAATTATTTGTGATTTGAAAAGTCGCGTCCTTTGTCTTGCATGCGACTGAAAGGGATTTTTATCATTATATCACAAGGGGGGGTCATTGTTTTTTTGTCAAATAATTATAGGCTAAGTTACACGAACCTGATCAAATCCAAGGTACGTTCCCAGACCTATGGCTGGCATCTCCCTTCCATCAGACATCTTTAACCTCGGCACATCCACAAATGAGCTCATCTGAAAAAGAAAGAAAAATTAAACTAAAGAAGTTTCTACAAGTTTAGTGACAAATAACCATGAAAACTTTAAGGGAAGTGAGCTGTCATTTTGATGTTAGGAATTGACACTAATGACATTTCACTTCACCTAAGTGTCACGGTGAGCTTTTTAGAAATATATCGGCTGATACAAAATAAAAACAATTATAGCACAACGAGTTGAAGAAAAAGTTCATCTTTGTCTCGCGTCGTCTCTGTCGCTCATACCTGTGACAGTCTCTTTCTAAGACTCGATACACGCCGTCCACACAGTAGCAATGGCTTCCATTTTGACAGTTCAACAACATTCATTTCGATAAATAAGTTGTTGAGCAGACAAATGATGAAATGGATTAGCAATATCGTTCAAAATCACTCAATACTAGTGTAAAATATGCGTATTTATCAGTTAATTTTGCATCTCAATTTATATTTAAATAAAGTGCCGTTTTATTGCAAATTTGAGTCTAACGTCTGAGTATTTTTTAAACAAATAAGTTTCAGTGTTAGTTTATGACAAATATTTGAACAGGTTAAAAGTAGGTACCTGTAAACCACAGTAACCCACTGTAAACTACAATTTGACAGACTCCAAAAACCTTCTATCTCTTACTTATATAGTTTACAAGAAAAGGACAGAATATTAAGAGCGTTTATTCTGAAAGTGGGCAACGTCGCAAATAGATGTCAAATATTTCACTGTTTTGATTACTTTAGCAATATTATTGTTGTGCAAGCGTGGTGATCAATGCTCGTGCCTTCTCTGTTTGAGAAGAGGCCTTTGCCCTGCAGTGGGACAGTAACAGGCTGGTATATATTGTGTGGAAATAATAAATGTGGTTAACTAGCGAACTAGAATATTGATTATGAAATGCATGAAATTAATATCGTAACACCGAATGTTTAGTTTTAGACGTAAAAAACCTATTTGGAAACTTTCCAATTAGTTTTTTACACCTAAAATGGGTACAACATCAAATTCAATGTTATAATTGCAATTCATTATTAATATTCTAGTTCGCTAGTTAGCCACATTTCTTATTTCTATTCAGTAATATTGCTTTATGAATCAAAACAGGTAAATATTTGACAGTTATTTGCGACTTAGCCAACTTTTAGGATAAACCCTCTTAAGAGCGTTTATTCTGAAAATGGGTAACGTCGCAAATAGCTGTTAAATATTTCGCTGTTTCTATTAATTTGGCAATATTACTGTGAAAATATAAAATATGGGTAAGTAGTGAACTAAAATATTGATTATGAAATGCAATAACACTGTAACGTAACACCGATTATTTAGTTTTAGATATACAAAAAGTATTTAGAAACTTTCCAAATGCCTTTTCAACGGTTACAACATCAAATTGCAATTCATTATTAAAAATAAAGTAGTCAAATCTTCTAGTTCACTAGTTAGCCACATTTCATATTTCCATAAAGTAATATTGCCAAATTAATCAAAACAGGTAAATATTTGACTGCAGCTATTTGCGACGTTGCCAGTCTTAATAGTTCAGTCTAGTCTAGAACCAAATTAAACGCCATTTTATTAAAGTTTTTGATGTTGCAACTGCAATGATATAATATTGTAAACGCGAGCGCGCGCGGTCAATGTCTGGCCGGTACTACGCATTCTACACAAGTTATATAAAACAATGCAGTGTCACAGATATCGCTGTTGATAAATTATTATTTATTATGTATACACGTGTTCCTTTTGACATCCCATAACTCTAGGGTATTTATGAGATCATGTCAAAGTATCAACTAGCTTATGAATAGGGATGATGCCTGGGTAAAAACAAAGAAAATATAATAGGGATGATGACTAAAACATTTTTTTTAGTCCGTCTTTGAGATTATAAAAAAATATTGGACACGTATTTTTTCTTTTTTTACGTAATCTAAAGATCACGGCGATACATTGAGGTCAAATGTGCCATGACGTCACGAGTATGTAGATTTTATACGTACTAATGACGTATCGACCCCCACTCAGAAAGAAAAAATACTTAGATAAAACACATTTTGAGTTGAGGAGTGGGGGTCAAAAAAAATCTACATACTCGTGACGTCATGGCACATTTTAACTTAATGTATCATCATAATCTTTAGACTAGGTAAAAAAATAAAAAAATACAAATACCTTATTTAGCTTCGAACATGTAACGCCTCGTGATGTAGTTAATGTTTTTAACACACTTAAGTCTAAAAACACGGGTGATTACTGGGGCATCTCCATTAAACTTTTAAGTAATATAATAGACATCGTAGCCCCCTATCTAGCTGTTACTTTTAATAAATGCGTTGATTTAGGAACTTTTACTGACCTCATGAAGAATAGTAAAACCATACCATTATTTAAATCACGTAATAAAAATGACGTTGGCAATTTCAGGCATATTTCTATCTTACCAGCATTTAGCAAAATATTTGAAAAGTGAATACTCAAGCAGTTGCTAAGACATTTTAGTTTAAATAGCCTCCTTCATAATGAACAATACGGCTTTACAAAAGGTCGTTCGACTACAGCGGGTGTTGCTCTGCTGAAACACATATTTAACGCATGGGAGAACTTGCAAAATGCTATTGGGGTTTTCTGTGATCTCTCCAAAGCCTTTGATTGCGTGCACCATGACACGCTTTTGCGTAAACTGCGTCATTACGGTGTTCAAAACGAAGCGCTCAACGTTATAAATTCTTATTTACATAATAGGTCCCAATGTGTAGAGGTTAATGGTTTAAAAGACAAGCACCCTCTTCTTTGGTAGATTTGCCTTTTAATGCGTTTAAAACGAAAGTAAAATCCAAGCTTTGTTCAAAGGCATACTATTCTATCAACGACTACTTAAATGATAAGAATAGTTGGTCGCTGTGATTAACTCAAGACAATGTTTATGTTCTTTCTCCAGCTTACCTACTGACAAGTTATATGAGTTTATATAATTGTTTATTTTATTTGATTTTATAAGTCAAGTTATTTAAATTTAATTTATTGTTGACATAATCTACTCATCACAATGTTTTTTTTATGAGTTGTATTGCAATATGTGGTTAGCTAGTGACCTCGACAATTGATCATATTATTTATTGTTATTAGTAATTAACTGTTTGTGTATTTATTTTACTTCGATGGTCCTAGTTTATCATTTATAAGTTCCAGTTACAACTATATGTAAGCGGGCACGCCCTTTATGCCTGGGGGGTTTTATTTAGATATTAAGTTCTGTTTACGTTAATTTTTTATTTCTGCCTGAGCGTAGCTGTTCTCGATGATTTTGTCTGGTATATTGGCGTGTGCTAGCTAACATATGGCTAGTAATTTAAATTATGTTTCGTGTTGCGTAATGTAAATTATTTTGAATACTATTATATGTACGTAGAATCTTTTTTTTTTTTGTTCTTCTAGCTGAACAGACAGCTGTGCTGTTATATGTAACTGCATGATTTATTTGTATATCTCTTATGTTAAGTGAACTGTTTGTGTTCGTTAACAAAACGAAGGAGACTGACACAGGCATAAGTGGCAGAGACGTAGTGAGACAAAGACGAACTTTTACTAAAAGTCGGTGTGCCTCGTGTTTACGGCTACCTATTTCAACTACAATTTATTCGGAACCCTGCCACACCTTTAAATAACATGCATCATTCAAACCAGAATCAAATCGATGCCTTGCTTGAAAATATAAAATATTCACTGAAGCAGAATCATCAATTCCTACATACCCACCACAGATAGAGATCGTCCAATTTAAATAAAAAACTTCAAAAGAACGACTTCCAAAAAAATTCGTATAGATTGGAAATCACTTTTTTACTAAGGTCTTCCAATCTATACAAGAGTAGTACGCAAATACTCGCGTATAATTAACTACCTTATTCCAAAATATACAGTGCCAGTACGCATACGGACTAATCGTGTATAGATTGTGACAAATTGTAAACTGGTATCCAACTTGTTTGCGACGTAATGCACCTTGCGCTAAATAACCTGCCTGGCTGCGAGCAACTTGGAAGTAGCGCTCGCCAGCCACTGCCGCGGCACCACTCGCTTCACTCGCTCGGCTCGCGCGCGGTTGACACAGTTCTAACCTAACCTAACCCATTTCATATTCTGTGTGCGTAGTCGCAGCGGAAAATTGTCGAATTTCTTAATTTCACTTTAGCAGATATTTAGTGTATGGCGTCGTGTAATTGTGTATCGTCAGTAAAAATTTGTGCATCCAACCACTGGGGAGATATTCAACAAAAACTGTTTCCGCTGGGACTACGTCATCCCAGCGGAACTTTTTTTTCCCATGGACGTACAAGAAAAAAAATACATTGAATAATTAGTGTGTAACGAGAGGTAAATGTGTACTTATGTTTAAATGAAATTTGTGCGTCCTTTATTTACCAAGTTATTCAAGTTTCCGCTGCGCTGACGTTTGGCTATTTGATGAAAATCATATAAAACGGTTTAGTGCAGAGTTGTAATTTTTTACGCACGTTGCTTTGAATTTGTGTGTAATGTGTGTGAAAACAGAATTTGAAAAAAACATATCGTTCAGAAGATATACACGTAAAAGTAAAATAAGGTTATTAGGTCCAAGTACTTAAAATAGGAACTCTAGAGCCTAACTTATAACGTTTATTTGTATCTTGTAAGGGTCTACAATGTCCTGCCAAGCTTCATTTATGTGCTCTTAATAATTAACGAGCAATGGCATAATTTACTACGACGGGAACACTATGTTCAAGACATCCGATTGTAGGATTTTTTAATAGAAAAGCAAAATATATATTTTTCCCAATATTTTGTGTATTAATGCAACTATTCACATGTAAAATTTCAGCTCACTACATTAAATAATTAAAGAGATATAATGAAAATACTAAAACAACCAAGTTTGAATGGCTACGAAAAAGCGGCCGTGCAGTATAAAGAGCTAACGTTCTAAAATTTCTAGTATAAAATTTCGGAAGTCGGTGTCTTTGGTTTTGTATTTTCGTTATTTGCCACCGACTTCCGAAATTTAAGTTATTTTTTCACTATGTAGTGTTTTTTTGGAAGTCGGTTGTTTTTTTTTGTAAAAAAGTTTTTATTTTTAGCTTTTTAGTGGGTCAGTCTGTAATTTATCTAAGTTACAATAGCCTAATGTTGTCTACTCATCACCTTTTACAAAATATTGCTTTTCCCGAAGCAGGGACGTTAATCGTTGAGGAGTTCTCCTGGTGCTTCACCATCAGCTCCACTTGTCCATATACATTGTGACGAGCATAAATTGCTTGGTATTCATATTAATGTAATCGAATCACAACCCGTGAAATACTTATTATTGAGTAGTTCCGGTGGCCATCTGTGGTCTTCATCATCAGTTCCACTTCACCAAATGATGCTTTCCAAGAGCAACTGCACGTGTTATTATAAAAAATACCCAAATCGCTATAGGTGTGCCTATAATATTTGAAGAGTTCCCTCGATTTCTCCAGGATCTCATCATCAGATCCTGACCTAATCACAATGGGACTATCTCGGAAGTATACCCTTTCAAACAAAAAAAGAATTTTGCAAATCCGTCTATAAATAACTGAGGTATGCCCGAACAAACATAAAAAAAAAAAAAAAACGAATTGATAACCTCCTCCTTTTGGAAGTCGGTTAAAAATAGCATTACAATGTATACGCGAGCAGTTTCCTATGGCTGCGTTATAAATTGAATTACGCATCTGTGGTAGGTATGTATGAATTGATGATTCTGCTTCAGTGAATATTTTATATTTTCAAGCAGGGCATCGACTTGATTCTGGCTTGATGAATGATGCATGTTATTTAAAGGTGTGGCAGGGTTCCGAATAAATTGAAGTTAAAGTTCGTGACTTTTAGACGACTTTTAGAAAAATTTTGTCTTTGTCTCACATCGTCTTTGCAATACCTGCCTGTGTCACAGTCTCCTTCGGTTTGTTTATAAGACATAAGAGCGTTTATCCTAAAAGTTGGCAAGTTCACAAATAACTGTCAAAAATTTACCTGTTTTGATTAATTTGGCAATATTACTGTATGGAAATAAGAAATGTGGCTAACTAGCGACATTTTTCATTAGCAATCTGTTTCAAAACGATTCTGATTGAGTATTACGTAAAATTAAATCTTTGATAAATTACCTCCTTGGTTGCCATGAGTAGAAGTAAAAGGTTCGTTCCATTTTTTTAAAACACGGCAGATATGTGTTTTCATAGTAATTTATTTGGCCGCTAAACACGACAGATTTGGTTTATCATACAAACATTGCCGGCCGGGCGCTCGCATGTATTCGACATGCGAGCGCCCGGCCGGCAATATTTGTAATAGGCAAAATAATGCTTTAAAGCTTAAGGCTCCGTGCACGAAAAAAAAACCTTTGTCGTCAATAACTTATCTAATAATTGTAAGAAAGCTTGAAATAATTGAAACATTAAATCTGTGTTACTATAAAAGTACAGTTTTCGTGGTGCTAAACCATTCATGTCAGTCACAGCACCGGTTAAAAAAATATGGTTTATTTCGCCTTTGATTTACATAATGAAGATATTGTATAATCATAAAATAAAATATTGATTTTATGTCAAGGATAGCTGAAGTCTAATGTGTGATTTTAAAATTTCTTGATATTGTTTACTAAATAATAGGAAAAAATACATTAATGACAGGGTTTAAAAAAAAATGGTTTTTCAACATTATTTTTCTACTATATTTTGTATCGAAGTTGAAAAAAGTGGTTCAGCCACAAGTAGACCATAAAACGATGCTCATGATATTTTTAAATGTTCAAAATGAAAAGTAGTTTCTTGTAGAAAATATCAAACGTCAGTCTCGCGTCATTTTTCGGAAAACTTGTTGTGACTGTTTGTCATTTTCCATGACTACTTAACTTATTTGAACAATGCCTTTCAGCCACATGTTTCACACAAAAAGAACTCGACTTTTCAAATCACAAATAGGTTTGTTTAAATTATTTTTCCCTTGCTCACAACTAATGAACAAAGTTGATCAAAATCAGTCGATAACGTGCACGGCCTCTTAAAAGGATTTTTAGCCTATCCACCTTCGTAACGTTTAACTAACTTTTTATGTTTTGGATAGCTTAGGGACCTGCATACCTTTTAAAGTCGGCTAGAACCTATGAAAAGTCCTTTTTGTATTTTAAATTGAAGTTGAAAATATCAGTCTGTCCCACTAAAAATTTAAATCCGATCGATACTTTTCTGAGTGAATTTTACGTATGAGAGTAACATTCAAGACGAGTATGTAAAAAAAAAAAAATGAGAAATACTCACAAAAAAAAATTATATGAATTTTTGAGCAGAAAAGTAAACAATATACAAAAAATTACTCAAAAACTACAAAATACGCGGAACATACATGTATTTTCGGATACCCCTGGGCATGAGGAGTCTATTTTTTTATGACGTCACTTCTTGGCCACCCTGTATAAACATAATATATTATAGTGTATTTTATGCGCAACAAAAACAATTATGTAGGTAAGTTTTAAATGGATCCATTAATTTTGTAGGTTCTGTTTATACTTGTTTTAGTCTTTTAATAAACTTATAATATCTCGACTCGTAGCTGTTTTGTAAATGAATCTGTAACTCATATCTAATTACGCAACACATTTTCGTAAACGCGTAGACTAATCTGATTCATTTTGACAGTTCAACAACATTCATGCGTTATTTACTTTGTTGAGCAGATTTTTTTTTCGAACGACTCAATGGGCAATCTATTTCAAAACGATTCATATTTTGATTGATCGTGTATTACGCAATTAGGGTACATATTCTGATAGAAGAGGCCTTTGCACTTTTTTTTTTTTGTGGTTGGGAAGTTATCAAATAACTTCTCCCGCTCTGGCCGGAGCGGGAGGGCGTGTCAGACTTTTACTGACTAAAACCCACCCGTGTTTCTTCCGTTGCCTGTGTGCCAGGGCCGCGATATCCCTTTCGGACAAACTCGCAACCCTGGCAGGCATTGGCCCTTACGGACCCCGTCAGTTGGTGCTGACATCTCTTTGAGGAGCGCGTGGAACACAACGCGCCGTCTACCCGGGTCTAGTCCTTATCGGACGGCGAGGTACCCATTGCTCACCGTCCGCAAGCCCGCGCATACGGTGGCCGGAAGTCGAGTCGTGAGTCCCGACGCCTGGGGCGTCTCCTGCGGTGACTAGGCGCGCGAGGGCGCGAATCTTGCCTCTCCCTCGCGCGCTCCGCCTCCTCCTTCGCCAGCATTACTGTTTCGCAGAAGGAAGTGACGGCCTCCCATTATGCACTCTCGCTTCGAACCATGGCCCGAACCAGGGCCGGACGCGAGAGATCGCCGCCGCCGATGTGAGGACACGGCGGTGCTCCGCCTAAGCCGGGCAGACCTCCACCGTATGCTCCACCGTGTCTTCAGGGCGATCCACACAGTGGTGACACCCGGGCGTTTCCTTCCGCCTTACGCGGAACCGGAACCTCCCGAAACAACCGTGTCCGGTGAGGACCTGCGTCAGGCGGAAGGTGAGGACGCCGTGGCGCCTCTCTACCCGATGGCTAGAAAGGCGAGTCCCCTCTTTGAGGAATCTCAAAGAGGGGCCTTATCGCCACAATTGTGGCGTGCCCAGCGCTGGGTTGCGACCATCGCACTCTCCATGCTGCCAATGGGATCCCACCGGAGCTCTGTCCGCTGTGCCGTGATTTCTCGCGGCAGCGGAGTTACGCCCCGGCGTTTCGCCTCCTCGCGACGCTCCCAGATGTACGCGAGGACTTTTGCCTCCAGATCCCATGGCGGTAGTCCGGCAAGGAGGCTCGCCGCCTCACGGGAGACCGCGCGGTATCCTTGGACCAGCCTAATGGCCATGATTCGCTCGAACGCTTTGGGACGCGTTCAATCGGCGGGCCGGTCGCAGCCTTAAAGAACGCGCCCACACCCGACTCGACACCGATGTGAACCCCTCCTGCCGTTATCTGGGAACCCGATAGTGGCGTGTTCCGAGGAAAGTAAAAACACATGGCCTCGAACTTGTGCAAGGCCACCTCGATTCCCATTTGCCGGATCCTATCGACGATTATCGCAACCCAACATGTGGCCAGTTCGCCACCGCCTCATGCGAACTCCCTTGCACCAGGACCAGCGTGTCGTCAGCGTAGCAGACTACGCTGACGCCGCTAGGGAGGTCGGCGCGCAGCACCCAGTCGTAGCCGATGTCTCAACAGGACCGATCCCTGTGGGACACCGCACGACATCTCTCGCCGGTTCCACTCTCCGTGGTGACCGGGGTAGATGACGGCCCTGTCCATCAGTTAAGAGGCCTTTGCCCTGCAGTGGAATTTAATTTGAAAAAATCATTGTGTTAACACAAACTGTGTACTTTAGGATGCATCATAATAATAAACGAGTACTTATATTTACTCATAATATTGTAAAGGTTGTACCAAGAAGGGATTGTAAGGAAGGTCGCCATTGAATTTGTCCTTGCGTACATAATTAATACCTACCTAGCCACCTCTCTAATCGTCTTAAATTGCAAGTGTAAACATGTCTTCATCAGTATATCTTCCTTGTTACAGCCTCACACGATTAGTATGATTCAAGAGGACTATGTACTTCATTATTATTTTAATTGCCATAATATTGCACTGTGTTAATTTAAACAAATGTTTTAGACATTTTTACTTACAGGATATTTTAACATAACCACAATATCGCCGAGGAACTAAATTCACAAACTAAAAGACTAATAGTACTTATCTAATAGTTTATTTTCACTATGTAAGTAGTGGTAAAACAGACGAGCGACCGATAAAGACTTGAAGTGAATGACTTATTAATAGATAACGTTTGTAGTCATGAAGATTCAGACATTTTTAGTTTGTTAATAATTTTAGTTAGGTAAGGATATTATTTTAATTTTATTAATGTATGTTATATCAAAATTTACAGAAATAAAAATTCTATTAAGGCGGAAGCGTCAAGGTAGCCCGCGAAATTCAAATTTTGTTACGTTTTTTGCATTTTGCAGGTCAGTATCATGTTGTAAGTTGATTTAAATATAATTCACGGCCGTATCAAATGTATATTTATAGAATCGTAATCATAAAAATGATCAATACAACTCTCTAAGTTCATATAACTCCATTGAATGACTATTTCATGAAATCATGACATTCGACGTTTGTGCTTACTTATGGAGTTGTATTCCTGATTGTAATGATTATAATTATGTCAAGCCATATTGGTTACGGTCGCGAATCATTTTTTAATCAACATAAAACCTCACACTGACCTGCAAAATGCAAAAAACTAAAGGAAATTTGAATTTCGCGGGTTACCTTAGCACGTGCAACTGCTGGAGAGTTTGTTGCGCCATTTCTTCTTCCCAGCTAATGCACTAGGAAGTGGTGAAGGGTGGGCGTTTTGGGGGACTGTCTTATGTAATTTTGACGTTCGAAAAGTGCTGATTCTCAGCCTAGTTTGAATAAATGACTTTTTTTTTTTTTTGACATGCCCCTTAACCTTAAAGATTCAGATTTACATAACATAACAAATATATAACATGCCAAATCATATTTATAATCTACTTTTAAGGCGATTATAACCGAATTTTAATAATTTTCTACTGAAGATCACGTCTAAACGAGTAGTATTAATGATTTGGAAAAAATATATGTTAAATATGAGCATTTTCTCAATAACTTATTATAGGAAAATTTTTGGTTATGTTTATATATTACGACACGGTTGGCGCAGTGGCTGAGCGATCGACTGCTGCGCAACGTGTCGCGGGTTCGATACCCGCACGGAAAAAATATTTGTATGATCTGCAAGTAGTTGTTCCGGGTCTGGGTGTTAGTGTATGTGAGTTTCTATGTTTGTAAACGCACCCACGATACAAGAAGTAATTCTTAGTGTGGGGCAACGTTTAAAAAAAAAAAAAGTATGTATATTACAAAGTGAAATTAATTTGTAAAGTTATATCTAACGCGGATAAAAAACTGAGAATCACGCAAAATCTATCAAGTGTATTTTTCTGAAACTTTCACCATTTTAAAGATAATTTAATTATTGATATTTTAGTATACGTTTTTTTTGTTAAAAATACGTTTTGTTTTATGTGTAATAAATTAATAATGCGTCTAATTTGGGTCAGCTCTCCTTGATGGGCGAGTCCTATTACTGGCTCGACGTACGACGCGTTGTGCGAGCTCAGTACAGAACACGCAAGCTAACTACTCAAGCCCACTGGTCTATATCTGCGTCTTAAATGAAGCCAAGTCAGAGGTCCATGGGCGGCTTTAAAACTCTGGTTAGTCACTAACCACACGAAAAGAAGATAAGATAAGATATAATTTATTTCTTAGTACCTACATGGTACATTAAAATCTTAATAAAAAAAGCTTCACATATATGTACTACCATTGCTGGTGTAGAAATATTAATATTAAAAGTACAATTAATATCCCCATTAGTAAAAGTAGTTTGAAATGAAAATATACGTAGGTAATTTTTAATAAAATTTCAATTACATTTTTTTTTTAATTTATGAATGAAATGTCAATTTTTTTTAAATAAAACAAATAAAAAAGTTAATAAACACAAACTATTTATAAAATGTAATGTAATTAAAACATTAATTAACTGAATAGAAACAGTTGTCTAAGAACCAGACAAATATCGTTTTCCTGAATTTTTTAGTGGGCAACACTCTGATGCCTGGGGGTAAATCATTGAAGATTTTGATTGGAATTCCTGTTATACAAATGTAGTCTCTGGCTAGAAGAAGAAGACTTTTAAATAAATAATTAAAAAATATTTTAAAATTGCATGAAAAAACGAGAAAAATAAGTTATATTTTTTTCTCGTTTTTCCATGCAATTTTAAAATATTTGTTACCATGCAACAAATTTAATAATACATTAATAAAATAAAAAAACATAACATATTTGTTGATTTGATTTCCAATTAGTGCTACATTTATATAATATTTATTTAATTTGAATGAGGACCCCTTTGTTGGGTAAAGACTTCCTACATTTTTGTCAATTTTTTTCTATATTTCGCTTTTGTTTGTTCCCCTTTATATAACTTATCAAGCTAGGTTTAATTACTGATAACGGTATAATATGTAAATAACAGGCCGTGCACAAAATCGACTGATTTTGTTCAATAATGTTTTTCTTTTGTTGTGACATAGCAACTAAACAACGAAAATTCAAAACCAAAGACATCACACTTCCGAAATTAAAGTTATATTTCACTTTGTAGTGTTTTTTGGAAGTCAGTTGTTGTTTTTTTTTTTGTAAAAAGTTTTTATGTTTCACTTTTTAGTTGCTATGTCAATAACAGTGACAGGAAATTACCATCATCCACATATACTAACTGGGAAAAATACGTATTATTGAGCTTACTCAAAAACTATTCAAGCAAAGGTAATAAAATTTATATTGAACTAATTTGGGAGCATACCCTTTCGTACAAAAAAAGAATTTCCAAAATCGGTCCACAATGGACGGAGAAATCGGGGGACATACATAAAAAAAAAACAACAAACATACGCGACGAACATAATAACCTCCTCCTTTTTGGAAGTCGGTTAAAAATGAAATCCATTACGATCACTTGACAGTTTAATTAGCAATTACCCTATGAACGACCATGTTGACAGGATTAGCACGTCAACTTAGTTCCCTGCGACCCTGATTAAAATCGCAAAATACACGCAAAATTTATGAATGGCATGAAATATGTTTGTTGTAACTCGAAACGACTCCAATTTCCCAACGTAACTCAAGCACTGCCTACATTATTAAAAGCGTATTTAAAACAATGTTTATCTAATAATAATAATATAAACAACTCACCGCTCCTTGATATACTATTAATAACACAAGTAAACTACTCGCCTCCATCTTTTCTCTTCAAATGACGCGCGCTCAGGGTAACTGTGCTATATATTTACGCGTGTATATTATTGAGCTTATGTTATCTCAAAACATTGGGATTCGTAGGTCGCAGGAACAGGTATAAAATAACCTGTTTGCACCCTAGTTCCGTAAGGAATGACAATCCCTTTCATACAATATCTAATGCGTTATTTCTATGTAGTTTTTAGTGTAGAGCAGCTACGTCATAAAACCATGACAAAACCAGCTTTTTTTAAATTTTTCCAAGGTTCCTCGGTTTCCAAATTAAAAGTGCTTGAAAGTGTAGGGTGGCGCCTGGCCGTTGACCACATTCAAACATACTACTTTGTTTAATTTATCTAAAAGCAGTGTAGGTAAATAGTTAGAAACTTAGCTAAGATAAAAATTATCTCCAGCGCCATACCTTCAAGGTCAAAGGTCCAAGGTCTCTGATAAGCAAAGATCCAAATTAAACGAAAATCTACGACTGTACTCTACTCACAATAGGCCTTATTAGAAGGTTAAAAGCACATTACAAATATGGACGGTACAGAAACTAGGTAGTAAATGTAAACGTTCTCGTCGAAACGGCACACTCACACAGACGCACTCATTGACGAGACCCCAAGTGATTGTCGCGGTGCTGTCAGTTGCAGGTGCCGTCCAAATCTGTGGTGCCGTGTCGAGACGAATGATCGCGTAGGTAATTATTTCAACAAATAGTGTGTGCCTAGTTTCCACACTGTCCATATTTATGTTGTGCTAAAAGTCATCCAAAGGGCAATGGAGAGGGCTATGCTTGGAGTTTCCCTACGTGATTGAATCAGAAATGAAGAGATCCTCAGGAGAATCAAGGTAAGCGACATTGCCTGAAGAATTGCCATACTTAAGTGGCCGTGGGCAGGACATTGCTCGCAGAACAGATGGCCGATGGGGCTGAAAGGTTCTGGAATGGCGACCGCGTACTCCAAGACGTAGCGTTGGAAGGCGTCCCACAAGGTGGACCGATGACCTTGTGAAGGCCGCAGGAATCCGCTGGATGCGGGAAGCACAGAACTGGTTGAAGTGGCGGTGCTTGGGGCAAGGCCTATGCCCAGCAGTGGACGTCTTTCAGCTGAAATGATGATGATAATGACTCGTATTTAAGTTTGACTACGTTTTATAAGGTGAACTATCAATCAGCAGTAATTGAAACATTAGAGCTCATCGAAGGAGTTCGTCTGGGGAAGTACTGCCACCATAACTATTTCTGCCGCTAAGCAGCCTTGCTGTATCCCGGTTCGTCTGGGGAAGTACTGCCACCATAACTATTTCTGCCGCTAAGCAGCCTTGCTGTATCCCGGTTTGAAGGGTATGGATGTATGTACTTACAGGTACATGAACCTTTTTAGCTTTGTCTATAAAATGGCAACGCGCTTGCGATTATTCTGGTACTAGCTGCGCCCCGCTTTTTACCCGCATAACTCTCGATCCCATGGGAATATCGGGATAAAAATATCCTATGTCCTATTCTAGGTCTTGGTCTACCCGTGTGCCAAATTTCATCCAAATCCGTTCAGTCGTTTTAGCGTGAAAGCGTAACAAACAAACAAACTCACTTTCGCATTTGTAATGTTAGTTAGAACTAGCTTTTGCCAGCGGCTTCGACCGCGTGCATGTCGGAAATTATCCCACGGGAACCTACTACTGGGATAAACAGTATCCTTTGTCCTATTCCAGGTCATGGTCTCCCTGTGTGCCAAATTTAAACCAAATCCGTTCAGTCGTTTTATCGTGAAAGCGTAACAAACACAAACATCCATATATATAGTATCATTATAATAATTATACCATTTATTACAGATGACACAGACCCATAGAAAAATACCTTAACCTAATCATACATATTTTAATATAAACAAAATCTTGTGTTAATAAAATAAGGCTTAAGACTATGTTAGTAGCACTTCACTTTGCACTAGCTTAACTTTGTGCTAATAAATTAATAGTTTAGCCGTTTTTGTGTGATTGAGTATCAAACATCCAAACACACAAAATATGTAGGATATAAATAACACATCAGGGTTCATCCGTTATCGTGGCGTAGTCTAAATTTGTTTTCAAATAAAAACCTTTCTTTTTGCTTCCCTCAAACAGGATTAAGTCGGGAACGGCGCGAACCCTGTACCATAAACAAGACAAACTAACAACTTTTTTTTAACAACTTTTTGTTAGTTTTTTTTTAACCCTGATCATAGTAGGTACTAAAATGAAGAACCAGGAGGGTGGTAATGTGGTAAAACTAGTTTTATGTTTGTGTTATTTTTTTCATGACGTTTACTATTTTTAGCGGACTTAAAAAAGGAGGCTCTCAATTCGACTGTATGTTTGTTACGCGATTACTCCGCCAATTATGAATCGATTTTGATGATTATTTTTTTGTTTGGTAGGTCATACTTCAGAGGTGGTCACATATAAATTTTATTAACTTTGCTTGGGTAGTTTTTGAGTTAGCTTCAATAATACGTATTTTACCCACTTTGTTTATATCGATGATGTTATAGTTCCTGGCACTGTTATTTACATAGAGCAGGTAGTGGTATTTGAATTTGTGTGGGGTTACCACAAATAAAACGTGAAAAAAAACATGTTACAAAAAAAATACCTAACTAACCGACTTAAAAAAAACACTAAAAAGTAAAAAAATACTTTAATTTCGGAAGGCGTTTGGTAGCAAAAAACGAAAATACTGAACAGACAACAGACACCGACGGTTTTTTTTTGTTATTAAATTTTTTAGTTTAGGATTTGTTTCTCCATCTAAAATCGGATTTTTAATTAAAATAAATAGAAAAGAACATGTCCTTTGGTGTGCCCCAAGGAAGTATTTTAGGGCCTAAGTACTCTGTTTTTGTTATACATAAATGTCCTTGATAATCTAAACCGAGAGCACGGCACTATAATATCTTACGCTGACGACACTGGCGACCAATCTCTTGTACACCGAACTAAACTATGACTAAAATTACTTACTTTATTTAGGCTAAGAGAATTTTAAAGCTATTCTGCAAAAACAAAATAATCTCTAAATTGAAAAATAATTTTGTCACAGCTAAAATCGAATTTGACAACCGCGACTCCACGTGGTACGCGTGGTTTGCCCTACCCCGTGACTTTTTTTAGGACCGGTGGTGGCGCGCAAGGGTTGCAGCCTCGACGTGTTTTTATGGAATTTTTCACTTTTTTGTATGAAAAATATGAAAAAATATTACCTAGGTACATAGTTATTATAGGTTGGTTTGGTTTCATTGTTTGTTTAGTTAGGTTGGTTTCATTAGTTTTATGGGTTTATGGGCTTTAAAAGGGGGGTCGAAGTTTTCATTATTTTTGCGATAGGACACACCATTTTCGAGATATAACCAAAAGAAAAAAAAAAAAAAAAACAGTAAGTACTGATTTGCACGTGAAGTCGAGATATTGGAGTGAATTTTAGTTCATGACAACTTATTGTATCCACACCTTTTTAATCGCGATTAAAAATTGGCAGGTTTAGTCTAGTTTGGTATTTTACAATAAAAATTTTAGGTGAAAAACGTCAAATTCAGAATAGCAAAATTGCCATTTTCACTGAATTAATAACTCAGTGCCATCTTAGTGGCGTCAAACTAAAATATACTTAAGTCTTTTTCAGAATGGGAAATCGTTGTTTGACAGGAATAAATTAAATTTTGGTGATTTTTTGTCTAGTTTAGAGGTATTTGTGACAAGGGAATCGGCACCAATCCTTTCTTCTGCTGAATCGGAACATGAAGTCTACAAGTCGCAACATGGTTTTAATATTGTAAATAAGTGGCTTCAACATAACTCACTAACACTAAATGCGGGTAAAACAAAATATATTAAGTTTTCAATACGCAAACAAACATCTGTTTTGCCGTCAACGATGTATTCTCACTGTTGTATGGTCCCTGCAGATTGCCTGCTTACGTGTCCTAATATTAATTTAACTAATAAAATAAAATATCTGGGAATTATAATAGATGAAACCCTACCTTTTAAACAACACATAAAAGTTTTAAATAATAGTATGCGTAAGCTTATATTCGTTTTCAAAAAAATACAGAATATTGCAGACCCAAAATTAATTAGGCGAGTTTACCTTGCTCTCTGCCCGTCAATTTTTATTTACTGCATTACCTCATGGGTTGGAGCAGGTAAATGTTTGCTGGTACCTATCGAGAGAGCTCGAAGAGCGATTCTCAATTTCTCTACTTGCCGCCCTTTCCTTTTTCCCACTAACCTACTCTATAAATCCTGTGAATTACTAACAGCTCGACAGTTATTCATAATGAGCATCGTATTAAAACAACACGCAGCCCTCCCATATAGCACTGAATTTACTAAAAAAGGGACGGAAAGACATAGTTTGCCCTACAACATATTTCGACAAAGGTTCTAAAGTATGTTTCAGAAATAATATCAGATCCTCTCAGGTCTGGAACCTACCCTGATAAGCTTAAACCCACTGTCATAAAACCTTTATTAAAAAAACCGGCCAAGTGCGTGTCGGACCGCGCACAATGAAGGTTTCCGTAGATGAATGAATTTATCCCAAAAACAAACTTAACATTCTAGTTGAAAAACAATTTCTCCCATACGGAATGTATGGAAGATCATGTTTTTCAAACTGCAAATTTAAGTTGGTCGATTATTACTCGGTAACCTGTAATTCGCTGTGATAGTTTTTATGCCAAATTACAGCTTTCTAGTACTAACCGTCTCTGAGCTAAGCCGCGGACAGACGGACATGGCGAATCAATAAGGGTTCCTTGTTTACTACGGAACCCTAAAAAGACGATGAAAGAGACATTAACAATTACAGGCCAATAGCTCTTATCCCGGTAATATCCAAGATATTCGAAAAATGGATGTATAGGTCCATAGACGGATACCTCAACAAACATAATATACTTGTGAAAGATCATAAAGGATTTAGGAAAGATCATTAAATAAATATGGCAATAAATGACTTTCTTAATGTTATCATAGCTAACATGAATGAGAGAGAATATCAGCAATATACATGGATATAACCAAGGCGTTTGACTTGGTCAACCATGATATACTGCTGAGCAAGTTAAATACGTATGGGATAAGGGGTAATGTTTTATCACTCATAAATTCTTACTTAAAAATAGAACAAAACGTATAGAAATAAGTCAAATTTGTAAATTAAATAAAACTGTTATAAAATACATATCTAAAGAATGAAAAATAACTTATGCAGTGTCCCAAGGCAGTGTGCTAAGGCCGTTATTATTTCTTATATATATAAATGACTTTCCCCAGAATATACCCTATCCTATGACATTGTTTGCTGACGACAGTACTATCATTATTAAACTTGACAAAGATAATAAAGACTTTGAAGCTGACATAATCAATGCGTTACAACAAGCCGTTACCTGGCAAGAACATAACAACTTAATTATAAATTTGAAGAAAACAAAAAAAAAAATTTCGTCAATGAGTAGCTAATTCGGAGCTAAATGTAAGCTTTAATAATGAAAAAAATTTAGTCTTAACAGTCGACAATCAACTTAATTGGAAGTAACATACTTCAATATTAATAAGTTTGCTATTGCTTTGTATAAACTAAAGAAACTAGTCAATCAAGCAGTGGCAGTCACTGCATACTATGGATATGTCGATTCTACGCTACGGAGTCATGTTTTGGGGTGAGGGATAAGGACATGGTGTTCAAATCGCAAAGAAGAAGCATTAGAGCTATTACTAGAGCTATTAGAGGTATAAAAATAACTGTCAGCTGCAAACCTTATTTTGTATTGTTAAAAATAATGACTTTACCTTGCTTGTACATATTTGAGACTGCTTTATTTGTTAAAAAGAACATGCATCTATTCAGAAAAGCATCTGAACATCGCTATAAAATGATTAGACAAGTTTATAGACATGAATTATGCATTCGACCATCAAATACCGCTTTGATGCACAAAAGCATACTTTGAATGGCCCCAAAAATGTTTAATAAATTACCAAATGGAATTAAGGACTTAAATATTATTCAATTTAAAAACAAATTATGACATCTAATATTGGATAAATGTTATTCGAAGAAAAGTGAGATGTGGGGGGACGCCCATTTTAATGAGAACATCAAATATTGTCTGCCACTGTACCCAGTCAAACGCCTTATCTTAATCTAAGAAGCACAAGACCAGTGGCTTGTTAAATTCACGACATTTCTCGATGAGAATGTGGACATTTAAAATTTGCTCTCGAGTTTAATTGCCGGCAACAAAACCAGCTTGTTCTCTCTGTATCTGGATATGGAGCGCAAAAGGATTTTACTGGCGTGGGACATGAGCGATAAGGTTCTGTAGTTTTCACACTTCTTGGTGGAACCTTCTTGTGAAGAGTTATAACAGCGGATTGTGACCAGGCTATAACTGGCCACTGGCCTATCATCCAGATCTTTGTGCATATCTGGTGCATCTTTGTCCCATGAAAACCAAGATGTTGTAACATTGCAGCAGAATCACCATCAGGACCCACTGCTTTATGCTTCAGTTTTTGTGTAGCATCTTGGACTTCAGATAGTATTATACCTGGCTCTTCCAAGTGGTCATCCCATCTACGCTCGGTGAATCAACAATCCAGATCCCGGTATAGTTTGTAACAGTAGTCTCTCCTGTCTCCATCTATCCAAAACACTATCTAGTTCGGACAAAGTGTTACCTATACTGTCTTCCGCTAACCAGCATTTCGGTTTGAAGGTATCAGCTTCGTTCTCTATCTCACTTACGGACAAACCGCGAGTGAGGAGAGGATCCGGTCCGTAATTTCGGCCGAAACTACGGATACCGCGTAGGGAGTAGACCAACCGTTCGCTGTTTAATTTTCATGAACAGATCCTTAGTTTGCACTTCAATTACATGTCCCTCAATTTCCTTGCGAGAAAAGCCTCGGAGGCGTGGTCAAGTTGTGTTGTGTAAGGAAATGGTCTAGGTATCTACTATCAGTTGCTGATTTGATTGGCTGTTGTGATTTTAGTATACTAAACTGTACTTTGTAGTGTTGCGTAGGGGTGCTAAGCACTTGTTCGGCTCGGCATAATTCGGTACAGTCGAGTGGAAAAATCGAATATATGTATTATTATTTATTTATTTAATACTTTAAGCACAATAATGTTCAGAGGCGGACTTAATGCCATAGATATTTTCTACCAGTCAACAAAAAACAATACAACAAACACTGTTACAATACAGCGTGGCATTTTATTAGTCTTACAAAAGCAGCCCACTTCATATATCCAATAACTGCTAAATATTCATTTAGAAAGAAAAAAATATCTTACACCGTGACATTTTAGTCGTCTTGTGGCGGCATCTACATCGCCACATGAGAACTACGCATCAAAGACCTGACGTCACAAAACATCCTGACGTCACACAAATCCTGCATCGCGCAATTAGAATTTACCGCGCGATGGACTTGTATACAAGTTCCCAACTTCAACCTCTGGGCAGTTGCCTGCCAGACACAACACCCGTCTGGTCGGAGGATCCTCCCTTTTCTATGGTGGATGAGTGAACTTTACACCCTGTGCCTCATGCCCCTAAAGTATTACGAAGGGCCACTCAATGTACTCAACATAAAATAACTCTAGGAGCAAAAAAAAAAAATTGTTACAATAAGTAAGTATGTACTTATATAATATTTTTTTATGAATGTTTAGTAGTCATTGGATACATGAAGTGGGCTGCTTTTGTAAGACGTTTAAAATGCCATTGTGCGGTGTATAGTTAAAATTTTCCACCCGGCTGTGCCGAATCATGGCCGACCCGGAGAAATGGGTAGGACGCCTTATTTTGATAGTCTGTCAGCTAATTTTCGTGATGATCAGCGTTTGAAAAAAAAGCAACCCTAATTGCTAATTCCCTGCCAAATGAAATCCCGATGAAAACTTAACCGTAAGGTATCAGGTTTAGAAAATAAAACAAAACAATTTCTAAAAGACTATTTATTTTAAAAAAAGTCGTAGTTTTAAATACATTTTAAATACACACAATGATTATCAATAAATGGCTTGGCATTTCTGAGACCTAAATATAAACCTAGCTTGTTTGTATATTCAGGGATCTAATTTTGAAAAACATCGTGTTTTCTGCGACCGTTATACAGAATCAGGACGTGTTGACAATTGAATTGAATGAACATTTGATTTGTCAACTGAAAGCATTCACGAGTGTGATTTGACAGAATGTACGAATGCATTTTTACAAATATTTGCTATAGTAATATTTCACCCGTGTCGACAGGATTATAATAAAGAATTATAAAAAACAATACTAAGAGGGATCCAAAGGACCCAATGAACCCAATGAAAAATGCTCGTGCAGCACACCGCACACGTGATAGAAGTCAATATTCGTAAAAAATAAAGATTACGAGAGATTTATTGTGATCCCGACAGAGACAGTTATATGTTTCTCCTCTCTCATGTAACGAAATATACCTCGTGACGCAATTTAAAATTTCACTCTCAATTCTCGTCCAATTATCGAATCGCCGCCTAAGAAGTTTCACTTCAATAATCCCTTAGTTAGTAACTATAAAAAATTCCTCAATACTGAATGCCCGAATGAACTGGACATCTAAAACATTCACTCAAAAGCGCTCAGCCATTTATCAATGCACACTAACGCCATCTATCTACAGCACAACATCACTACTGTCATCTAACGAGACAGCATTCTTTTCAGTTTCCCCAGAACTTAATCGGTTGAAATGTTTTCGTTTATTGTCCTTAGAACGTGAATGTTTTTTGTGTGTGCGAGATATTTTGCCCCTCCTCTTCTTGTGAGCGTGTTTCTTATGTTTCTTCTCGGAATCACCTCCGTTGTCTGGAACGGCTATGTGGACGGGCGCGTTGCGACGGTTTTCGACTACTGCTGCCATGTAGGTTGCTGCAGGTTCCTGGTGAATAGTATAGTGTTTTGTGGTTAAATTAAGTCAGGGGAATAAATTCGCGTATTCAAATAACAACATGTCTTCGAATGTTTGGTTCTAGAAAATTTCCAGTCCGGTTTCCATATCAAAATAAGAATATTTTATTTCACATAAATCTACATGGGCACTTATGAAACGTCAGAAGCTAGGTGCACGGTTCCAAATACGGTTTTAAATATATGATGTTATGATACACCGCATTGAGAGCAGTGGTGATGAAAAAAGCCCACAACCTACAACTCAGTCGGGGCTGTTACCACCACCGGGCTACCGCTGCTCTTTATACCAAAGTAAGGGTAAAATAGAGGGCAAAGGACCTAGAGGCTGAAACCCAACACGGTGGACCGGTGATCGGATCAAATGTCCGAGCAACTGAAGATCTCCTATCCTATCAGCGCCGTATTCCGCCAGGCCACTGATCGTAACAGATGCGAGAAAAATCGTTGACAATTTGAAACGGAGTCACGATTCTCAGCAGTAAGAGAAAGATTAGAAGGAGAGTTAGGGGTAAATAAAATCTTATTCGAAAGAAAAAGCGGGTCAAAACTAATAAAGCTGATGTGGCTCAAAAGGCTACCCAACTTAGTTGGGACTGGGCAGGACTGGTCTGCCGCATACCGGACAAACTGTGGGCATAGAACTGGTGCCCTGAAACAGTTCGACGGGGTCGCGGCAGGCCACGTAGAAGATAGCAGGACGCACTCGATATATGTTCCGTCCAAACGGAATCCTCGACGCGCGAGCTCGCGAAAGATCGAAAGATTAGTTAGTCGCGCTTGGCTCATTGTTAATCTTAACTTTGAAAAGCTTCTTTCACCACCGAAATCAGCGACCAAGGTTAGACCGACCGATCAGACAACATGAATTCATTCTTTTAGGGAATAAGAAATAACTTTCGAAAAAAAATTGAAAACATGGTTGCGATGCGCTAGGTACAAGAGTAAGACCTTATTTATATTGGTGTGTCTTTATAGAGGGAGATTTTGTGCGCATTCTTTGGCTGTACGAGTGAGTTTTCGTTGTCACTCCTTGGTGCTTGGCAACCAGGGCGGACCGCCCCCTCCACACCCCTTTACGCCGCAACTGGCCCGGGAGTGGGACAGAGCAGGCTAGAAAGTAAATAAATAATAATCATTCTTATTACCTTAGGTGGGTTCTTTCTCCGCAAAATACTGTTGCTAGCATCACTGAAATATCCGGTCATATTAGTTCCTTCCATAAAGAGTGGTTTGTCTGTGGTACTATCTGTAGAACTATGGAGGTATTTGCTACCTCGGTCATTACGCACGTTAAACCTTTAAAAGAAATGTATTTATTTATACAAGCTTCACTTCGAGATGGCCGTTACCTCACTTCCCGCTTCCCCACACCGCACAAACAAACGACAATAGCTAATTCGCTATCCGTACAAGGGTAAGAGCCATCTCGAAGTGAACTGCTAGTATGTATTATTAGCAACTTTTAGCTTGGAGACAAACTTGTATCATTGCAAAACAAGATTTAACTTTTCATCATCAGCCTACAGCAGTTCACTGCTGGACATAGGCCTTTCCAATAAGGGTTTTAATGAAAATTCACGCCACCAGTTGGCGCCACTTTGTCAAGAGATCTTCCATTTCAACAATGAATATAAAATATATGATGACGTTCATCATTCGTTCATCATTCAATCACGACTAAAGAAAATATAGGCGCTTTGACACTTTTGACAGGTGCCCGGACCTGACTTCTCAGTGCTGCCACCTAGTGAACGTCATTTCAGAAAACCCTCACTGCACGCAAATCAGCTCGATTCTCGGCAACTCTCATCTTGCTGCTCCCAGCCACCCTGCGGCGATCGTCCTTCCATTTTGCCTAAACTTTTCACCCAGGTTACGTTTTACTCCAACAATGTTAAAGTTCCTCATACAAAAATTTATTTTAAACCCGAGTTTTAAGTTGTGACTTTACGTAAGACGGAATTAGGTTCAAAATACAAAGCCTGGCCCATAGATTTGAACTTAGAATTGAGTAAGAACTCGTTTTGTAATGAGACGGTTGGACTCTGAGACGCTCTTGGCTTGAAGCTCTTCTAGGTTCTACAGTGCAAAAGGTCCTAACGAGCCCATAAATACCCCAAATCAAACCGATCATAGGCAGGGTCGTATAAGGACTTGTTTTGCAACCAAGAACTAAATCAATTCGATTTTACTTCTGGAAAAATGCGTTGTGTATTATATAATATCTTGAGAACTACTACAGCAGTTCATCATCACCCTCACTTAGTCGAAAGACGTTCACTGTTGGATATAGACCGCTCCAAGGGAGCCTAGCAGTTGTAGTGCAACAAAATTTTGCAGTCTTCTTCTTTTCGTGTGGTTAGTGACTAACCTGGTGTCAGAGTTTTAAAACCATCCATAGGCCTCTGACTTGGTTTCACATGCCGTCGAGGAAAATCTCTCAGGCATGCCGGTTTCCTCACGATGTTTTCCTCGGGTTCGAACTCGAGACCTTTGACTTGGCAGTCTAACGGTCATACCACTAGGCTATCAATGCTCTATTTCGTATTTCACTCTCTATTTTGGATTCGAGACACTGAGACAGTATTGTTTACCTAGTATTAAGTTTTTGGCTAATATGTATTAGTGTCTTTTATAATGTGCGTCTTAATTGTGCAGAATTAACAATTTTTGTTTCTTTCCTTCTTCAAATATTACCTTTTATAACCTTCTTCTTCTCCTCGTGGCCGTTTGACTTCCTTGTGGTGTTTATGTGATTCATCTCGCTCTGCTGAAATTCTAAATACACAGGTTTTGTAAAAACATGGCTGTTACTAGTCTCCTAATTTTGGACAGGGAGATCTCGTCCATAAGTCCGTAAATGATCGCGAAACCTAAATTCTACCATGAAAATGGAACAGATTGTGATTGATTGTATGTTACGCAATTGCTGGTACATTCTGGTTAATGGAAAATATTCTGTTGACTATTGGGCTATTGACAACGTGCAGGTTGCTAGATATGGGATTCTAAGCAGCTTTGCAACCTATTTCAGCAGCACGTTATCATAATATCATAATCATTCTGCTGCCCTTACTTATCCCATATTATCATAATAAAGAGAGCCTAACAAGGGTTTTCATGAAAATTCACTTCACCAACTGGCGCCACTTTGGCAAGAGATCTTCCATTTCGACAATGAATATAAAATATATCATGACCTTCATCATTAGTTTCATTCAATCGTTCATCATTCCGTCATGAAGATATTATAGGCGCTTTGACACTTTTGTTATGTGCCCGGACTTGACTTCTCAGTGCTGCCACCTAGTGCACGTCATTTCAGAAAACCCTCGGTCGTTGTCAAATGTCAATGTCAAAGTCGACAAGTTGACAACTGTGATTGGGTGATTTAAATATCCATAGCCAATCAAATCACTTGACGTCAGTTTGACAATCTGATAGATTATTCTTGAGTTGGTTAGTCTCAGACATGTGTGGAAAAGGGTAGCTTTTGGACAGCCGTGGGACATTCAGGGCTAAATATAGCCGACCAGAAACTGGATGTAAGTCTATCAGAAGCACTCCATGGCGAAAGCGTCAGGGTAGTCCGCGAAATTTCTTACATTTTTTTGCAATTTGCAGGTCAGTATCCGGTTGTATGTTGATCTAAATATGATTCGCGGCCGTATCAAATATTTATTAATAAAATAATCATAAAAATCATCAATACAACTCTCTAAGTTCATTTATCTCTATTGAATGAATATTTCATGTAATCATGACATTTGAGGCTAATTCTAACTTAAGGAGTTGGAATTAATATAGAATTTTGTTTTTTTTTCGAACTTGTGAAGCAATGGATTAGCAATCTGTTTCAAAACGATTTAGATTCTGATTGGCCGTGTATTACGTGGACGAATCCTCTCACCTTTTTTCATTGCTGCTTTCAGCGGCTTGGTTGGTAGGTTTGGCTTGATGAACCTTATCGCTCATCTTCTGAACAACACTCTCAATGTCCCTCATTCTTGTTCCTATGGCGTCTACGAGAGCCTGAAGATTCGAGGGCTTTTCCGCTGGATCTTTCTTTGGGGCTATTTGTACTGTTTCTTGTTTCGCTTCTGGGGGCTCTGGTGGCTCTTGGGGCTGTGCTTCTTGGGGTTGATCGTTATGATTGTGTTCCTGAAAAATTATGTTTAAAATTGAGGAACTGTCGCTACTAGACTAGATAACGACCCTCGGTAAGTGTGTCTACAATTTTCTAATACCTTTTATAAAGTTTCATATTGAAACACGAAGCTACATGATACGATCTAGAGGAATGTGACCGCTTTTCTTTAGATTGAATTTTGTTGCTTCATGTCTCAATATGAAACTTTATACTTTACTGTAACTTTACTCCTAACTTTAAAGGAGTAGCGCTAGTGTACCGTTGGGCGCCCTCTTAAGGAACTTAATTATAATGAGCCTTTAATGTTCCCACTGCGAGGACTCAGGACTCCTCTCTGTGAGGAGAAGGGTTGAGCTACTTGGCGAAAATTTTGCGTTTAGAGACTTGCTACACCAGAAAGTTTAACCATAATATATTTTCCGAAGAATTTACAGCTAGAAAGATGCAATAGTTACAGTATTTTTATCTCACGAAGCGACGCGCGCTATACTTGTGGTTACTAAGTGTACAAGCACGCTGTGAATGTGTGTGTAACCGCAGGGGCTATCGGTACCATCCGAGACTTTGGCGAAGTTGGACGTGTGTGTGTGTGCCGATGCTACTCGTTGTCACGCAAACATTCACAGCGTGTTTGTACACTTGGTGACCACAAGTAAAGCACGCATCGCTACTTGAGATAAAAATACTACACTTTGTTTATTAGATAAGTCATAATGTGCCTAGCTTTTTCCAACTACGTTCCGGTCAGTTTCCAGTCTAACCAGATGCAGTTAAATACTAGTAGGTAAGTTACATGGAGGCGACTGTCTATCTGACCTCCACAACCCAATTACTGGGCACAAATATATAGTGTTTATACTTACACTAGTTCGAGTTTCTATGTCCACAGCGTCTTTCGGTTCGTTCCATTGGTTCTGAGGTATTTCAGTCCAAGAGATTGGATTGTGGACGTTCTACAAGCAAATACATAATCAGGATAGCAAGAGAACAAAAAAAAAACAGTCATGGGGACTGCCGACAGAAGCGAAACCTTAAAACTGATATTAGCGCCATCTAGCTTCTATAGTACAGCACTACGGCGCGAGTCTGACAAATCCATAAGTTAAATTTCTACCAAAAATCGCTCAACGCGCCTAAAGAAGTTTTCATTTCAAAAACAGAAAAGTAAGACGGATCACGGATTACTTGGGAGTTCGTTGCTAATAACCATCTTCAAAGTACCATTACCTCGTACCTCGTAGTACCTCTATTTGATTTTGAACCGACTTCAAAAAAAGGAGGAGGATCTCAAAGCGCATCTTTTTTTTTGTTTATTGCAACGAATACTTCGTCAATAGGGATGATGATAAAAAAAATTTGCCCGTCAGATAGATTATTAAAAAATATTGGACACGTAATTTTTCCTTTTTTTAGTTAAAATCAAATGATTGCGGTGGCATGACCTCACCGGCCGGTAGATTTTATACTAAATTGTGACGTAGCGAGCTCGCACTCCCCAACTTTAAAGCGTTTTATCTAAAACATTTTTTATGAATTCTATAAAGCAAAGAATACATGTCTAATATTTTTTTATTATCTGACTGACGGACTAAATATATTTTTTTTTACACAGTCAACATCGCTATTGTGGACAGATTTTAAAAAATTCTCGCGGTGGTCCCATATAAAAATGAACTTTGCTTGGAAAGTTTTTGAGTTAACTCCAATAATAAGTATTTTTTTCTATTACGCATTTCTCAATAGCAGTCCGGAGTCTAAATATCTGCCCGGTTATGGATCCCTATTACATAGGACTAAAACATAACTGGTGAAATATGGTCTGTTACAACTTTATATTTCTATGGTTACAACAAAATACCCTGTGATATATTACAATTAAATGAAAGAAAATTTAAAACTCATATTAAAAGTACACTTTGTAAACAAGCATATTACAAATTAGAGGATTATTCAAGCTAAGAATGTTTGGAAACATGCTGGTCCTGCTCCATAGGATAATCTAGAATCTAGACAAAATCAAACTGGTTGCTAATTTTAGTTGTATAAATTATTATATTACATTCTGTGATTACTTCCTCACACACTGACTTATTAATTGTAAAATTTTAGGAAAATCGTTTACTTTTACAATGTTTGTAAATATGTGAGAACCATGTATCTATCACATCAGTTGCAGTTTTTTTTTTTTTATTCTTTTACCTGTTGGGTATAGAATTATATTTGTATTTTTTTTTAGATGCATCGTCTTCACATATAATTATATAACTAATGTATCTACATACTTAGACAAAATATTGGTATTTAAGAGTAACGGTGGAGTTTCTGCCCATTCTTCTCCATACGAAAACTACCTTTTGGAAGGGGCGACTAGAAGCAATTTCATTTTTTTGTAATTTTTTACGTTCAAAAGTGCCTTGCAAAGGCCTATTTGAAATAAATGATTTGACCTTGACTCAAGGTCAAATCATTTATTTCAAATAGGCCTTTCAAAATAGGTCTGTCAAAGTCAAGGTCCTTGACTTTGACTTTGCCACCTACGAACCCATCCGGGAATACTGATGTGATGTTTTATGTTCAACATCTGCCGACCCTTTTGCCCAACTATGTTGGGGTCGGCTTCCAGTCTAACCGGATGCAGCTGAATACTAGTATTTTACATGGAGCGACTGCCTATCTGAAGTCTACAACCTAGTAACTGGGTAACACGATACCCCTTGCTAGACTGGTTGTCAAAGTTTCGGGCTTCTGACGACCCGTCAGATAGTCAAAGATCTACAAATTACAGCCAGGATCAACGGCTTAACGTGTTTTCCGTCTAGTTATGTAAAGATGGTCACCCATCTACGGACCAACCGCGGCAAGCGTAGTTTAACCTGATCGATCTACCCGTGCGGCTATTATGACTTAAGCCATAAGCCCAGATGTTATATTATTAACACATTACTGGCAGCGTTCATCCTAAAAGTTGTCTATGTCGCAAATAGCTATCAAATATTTACCTGTTTTGATTAATTTGGCAATATATGTATGGAAAATTTTAAATTTAGCTAACTAGTGAACTAAAATATTGATTATGAAATGCAATAATTGATATCGTAACACCGATATTTAGTTGTAGATGATTTTTTTTTAATTATATTTGGAAACTTTCCAAATACTTTTTACAACATCAAATTCAGTGTTATAATTGCAAATAATGGTGCCGATTACCTTGTCACAGATGCCTCTAAACTAGACAAAAAATCACTAAAATTTAGTTTATTCCTGTCAAACGACGATTTCCCATTCTGAAATAAACTAAAGTGACACAACTTAACTATATTTTAGTTTGACAGCACTAAGATAGTACTGAGTTTTTAGTTTAGTGAAAATGGCAATTTTGCTATTGAACTGAATTTGACATTTTTCACCTAAAATTTTGATTGTAAAATACCAAACCAGACTAAATCTGACAATTTTTTATCGCGATTAATAAGGTGTGGGATATAATAAGTTGTCATGAACTAAAATTCACACCAACATCTCGACTTCACGTGCAAAAACAGTAGGTACTGTTTTTTTTTTTCTTTTGCTTATGTCTCGAAAATGGTGCGTCCTATCACAAAAATAATGAAAATTTCGACCCCCTTTATAGAACCCTTAAACCGCTAAACCTGAACATGTAGGTAATATTTTTTCATGTTTTCCATACAAAAAGTGAAAAATTCCATATAAAACACGTCGAGGCGCACCTGCGCGCCTCCGGCTCTAAAAAAATCACGGGTAGGGGCAAACCACGGGTACCACGTGGATTCGCGATTGTCAAATTCTATTTTAGTTGTGTCAAAATTATTTTTTAGTTTAGAGAATTTTATTTGCAGAATAGCTCTAAGATTTTCATAGCCAAAGGTAAGGCATTTTAGTGATAGTTTAGTTAGTTTAGTTCGGTGTACAAGAGAATCGGCACCAATTATTAATATTCTAGTTCGCTAAGTTAGCCACATTTCTTATTTCCATACAGTAATATTGCCAAATCAATTAAAACAGCGAAATATTTGACAGCAATTTCTGACGTTGCCGACTGTCAGAATAAACGCTCTTAAGTAATAAGTACGTACATGTGACTTATGCGGTTGTTTTTGGGTGGCTGCATTGTTGTTGTTGTCGTAAAATTTATCATTCTCCTCCTCTACTGCTTCTTGAGGCTAAAATTAATTAAAATATAAAAAATTATGCACATTATAAAACTTTGAGAGAAAAGCAGACAGAATAGAGTCTGAAACATTCTACCTACCTCTAGCCGGGACCAACGGCTTAACTTGCTTTCCGAGGCACGGAGGAGTCTCGGTATGTAAAGATGGTCACCCATCCACAGACCAACCCCGGCAAGCATAGCTTAACCTGATGGATCGACCTGTGCGGCAGTCATTAGATACTTAGCCACGAGCTCCTCCCAGTTAATATTTACATGTCCTACACTAATCTATATGTTTAACTAGCTGCACGGCATGCGTTGCAATACTATTATTTTTTCAAAATCTTCAAATTCAAAAAAACTGATCATAAAAAAAACGAAATATATGCTAGTAGTACTTCCCCGGACAAGCTCCTTCACAGAGGGCTCAACCACAATTAAAACTCACTATAAATCATTCATTTAAAATCAACATTCATCCCAAAGAAAATGCTAAAAGGTTTCCTAACATTACCTAATTAAAATTCTGGACATTTTATTGCACCAATTCTCTTCCCAGCTAAATCACTAGGAAGTGAAGATTTAGAGTTTTGGGGGACTCAGTCTTATGTACTTTTGACGTTTAGTGTTGATTTTCAGCCTACTTTAAATAAATGACCTTCTTTTTAAAATAAAATATAAAATGGCTGGGAATCAAGTGGGTGACGTGCTGTTCTCCTTGCTAGGCTATGAAGCCTGTATTACGGAGTAACAGTGCCGATCCTAATTGTATTACCACAATTTTATTTTTACAAATGAAAAAAATACAGATTTTACTGCGCAAGCGCAAATTTTGATTTCGTGATATCAAGCAAGCTGTCTTGCTTTTTAGGGTTCCGTAGTAAACAAGGAACCCTTATCGTTATGCCATGTCCGTCTGTCTGTCTGTCTGTCCGTCTGTCTGTCCGCGGCTTAGCTAAGAGACGGTTAGTAGTTAGAACCCTTCATTGTGCGTGGTCCGACACGCACTTGGCCGGTTTTTTCAAGTGTAGCAATGTCGATAACACGTAAAAAAACATGGCAGTCTTTGCGGACTGTCGATAGAAGTGAAAAGTAAGTAACTTGTGAATTGTTTACCTATGTACATATATACACAATATACATATAGCTCATGGAAAGCGTTCGGTGACGATGACGCGAGTTTCACGCTTTTAGTTCACCCAAAAAGTGCTCAACACGCCTAAAGAAGTTTTCACTTCAAAAATGTCGTGTGTATCTTACATTTTCAGTAGTAGCAGGTAATTCCTCCACTTCTTGGTTCACGGATTCAAGCTGTTTCTCCTTTTCTGTTTCTTCTTCGAAGTACTTGGCAGGGGGCTGTGCGTTTGACTTCCGCCGCTTGGTATGTCTAGAGGGGACATTCGGCAGGTAGGACAGGACAAGGTGTAAGTAATTGTACGATAACTGAAAACTTCTTAACACTTTCGACTCCACCCATTTTCGTAGAACTCATACGCTATGCCATCATACATATTGGAAGTGAACCCTCCGGGAGGTTTGCCGGCATTACGTTTGCGCCAAAGTTAACCATCGCGGACGGTGAACGGCATTAGGTTTACAACCGTGTTATAAAACACTGTAAAACATAGTAAAACTGTGTTTTCAGGGGGTCTTGTCGCTATAAGTAGTTTCCAACCTTTTAATTTTTTTGTGAATAATTGGAACAGTGAAAAAAAAATGCTTGGATTTTAAAACCAACGCAACTAGTAAATTTTGTTAAAATATACATCAGCTGTCTAATTACGCAACACATTTTCGATTTGCAATTGAATCAAATTGGTTTCGTTTGACTAGAATTGCTTTCAATTTACAACTTTTGAAAGCAATTCTAGTCAAACGAAACCAATTTGACTCAATTACAAATCGAAAATGTGTTGCGTAATTAGATAGCGGATTTAATCTTCACGGTTTATAATGCTGTATTCACTGAGGAAAACCTACATTTATAATGAGCCCTCCGCGAGGGCTCCCAGCATCCTATATCCGACTAGGTGAACCCACCAAGAAGGCTCCGGGCACTGAACGTGTTAAGAGGTTTTCAGTTAAAGAGAACACAGTTGATGAGTCTGACAGACCCCAGGACATCCATGAAGATGTAGTGCGTGTGGACATCCCTTAGATTATACATACTCTAAGGGATGTCCACACGCAAAAGGCAAGGTGACATTAAAACCAATAAAAGACATACCCATTATGAGCGTATAGACTGAAAGTGGGCAACGTCGCAAATAGCTGTCAAATATTTACCTGTTTTGATTAATTTGGCAATATTACTGTATGGAAATAAGAGAGATGGCTAACTAGCAAATTAGAATGTTGATTATGAAATGCAATATTAATATCGTAACACTGAATATGTATTTAGTTTTAGATGAAAAAAAAAGACGTATTTGGAAAGCTTCAAATACTTTTTACAACATCAAATTCAGTGTTATAATTCTAGTTCACTAGTTAGCCATATTTCTTGTTTCCATACAGTAATATTGCCAAATTAATCAAAACAGCGAAATATTTGACAGCTATTTGCAACGTTGCCAACTTTTTGGATGAGCGCTCCTAAGTAGTAGCTTTATAGCAGGTACATAGTACTCACATATGTGAAATCTTATTATGTGAAGGCTCCTTTCCTTCATTTGTTGATAGCGCGATCTGAAAGTGAAAAAGTTATTTATTATAACCTCCAAAACCCTCCCATCATCTTTATTACGTAACGCAATTGCAATCGCTTTCGTATAGAAACTTCACTCTTTTCATTGAACTGTCAAACACAAAATGAAACCGATTGTAATTGTGTTACGTAATCAGACTGTACGTCGATAGCAATGGAAACGTCACTATAGTCAAAAATTCAGAGTGAAATTCTGTCAAAATTCAGAATGAATTTTTGTCATTAATTGAGTGTGAATTTATATTAAAATTATTAATTTTAGCTGTGATTGCTCTTTAACGACATATAATATTTTGGGAGTAAATTATAAAATGAAATTAAAACCAAAGTTAATATGACATTAATTCACAAATGACAGTTACCTAAATCTTTGTGTCTGGTCCAGGGGGCCTACCACCACCCCTAAAGCAGTATTATTTTAATAATACTAATATAATAACTAATTACTTTAGTGTGGGAAAGAGATGAACCTCTACAGGGACGTATAGCTCCATCTCTTTTAATAATAAATGAATAACCGAAAAAAAAAAATGATATCTAATCCCGAATATTACATTTCGAGACTAGTTTTCGTGATTTGTAATACTTTATTCAAAATGTATGTGCCCTTTTATTCAATATGAATCCAAGAAAGGGACTAGCTAACTGTGCGTTTGCACTGGCCAAAGATTCTGTCAAACATTGACAGAAACAACAGCACATTGACAGAAAATAGAGATTTCAACATGATTTCGTACTCGTAGGTACGTAATGTTTTTTCATACAAACTTGACCACTCTTATATGATTTGAATTTCGAAATAAATATTGGCTCAAAACTTCAAATGTCTATGTCCACTGATTTAGGCAGTGCGTACTTTGGACGTCAGTCAATCACAGTACAACATATTTTGTAGTTAGAGCAGATTTCATTTTCAATTTTATCGTTGCTTAGAGTTCGGAATAGGGTTCCATCACGATTATTGATTACCACGATATCTGGGGGCGCCAAGGCAGCCCTAAGCACCGGCGCGGGCGCTATTTCGTTGTTTTCTGTGGCTTCAGTAGCTGCCTCCTTGCCTGATCGTAACACCTTATCATGGCCGCCTTCTGATTCGTTTCCTGATAGCTCGTATACTGGGCCTTGGTCGATGGTTCTAGAAGAATTAAATCTATTTAAATAAAGCTTAGAAGAAAGACAGTGCAAGACCTAGGGAAACCCGAAATTGCGTAGCATACTTAGAATGTCAATGCATTCTTGCTTCATATTTTTTAATATTGTATATAATTAGCCTATAAGGTTCTCACTTACACCTCCTCTCTTCGAGAGGGAATGGGCTGTAATCTACCACGCGGGCACAGTGCGGGTTGGTACCTAAATGGCACATGTCTTGGATTTTTTTGGTTCAGGTTGGTTTCTTCACGATATTTTCCTTCACCGTTATGAGAGATATTTTTGAATATCTGCTCAAAGAAATATATTTGGATTTTCATTTCTAGTGTGTAGTAATTTTTGAAGGACTAAATTCCAAATTAAACAAAATAATAACTGACAGATTGTCAAGCATATGTCAAGTGATTTCATTGGCTGTTGTTAATTTAGTTAGCCAATCACAATAGTTATGAGTTCGTTAATATGTCAGTTTTTTTTTTGTGATGCTTACCCTTTCAGAAACCGGGTGTTAAACTCGTGTGACAGCTAAAACATTGCTGTCTTTCTCTTGATATGATAAAATTGCCCTCCAGACTGATTTTCGGCCATGGCGACCAATCTCAGCGGAGACCAGCCTTCGACGTGGGAGATATTATAGTGCACAAGTGTGTGCGCAGACACAAGTGCACTCTCTCTTCCCTCACTCTCATAGTCCAATGGGACGGCAATCCGACACGACCGGAGAGAGATCAGGCTGATGTTGCAATACTCGAAACTCGAATTAAAGTTTAGTTGGTGAACAAGACAATTATCACCACTTACTTGGGAAGAAAACTGGAGTCAGCTGGCGGTGGCTTCTTCATCTTGTACATGTGACTCCACGGCGCAGCGGGCAGGACCTCCCAGGGCTGGCCCAGCACCCTGGTCCATACTTCTCCACGAACTACCACCAAGCATCTGGGAAGACACATAAAATCACGTCTGACTGATCCTGAATCGTCATAATACTTTTAAAAATCAAATCAAAGGTCAATTATTCAAACTAAGCCGAGAACAGAGATATTTCTAAATGATAAATCTATTGCTAAGAATCAGCACTTTTCGAACGTTCGTCAAAATTAGGTAGACAGTCCCCCAAAACGCCCACCCCTCACCACTTCCTAGTGCTTAAGCTGGGAAGAAGTGGCGCAGCAAACTGTCCAGCAGCACAGCTGTCTGTTCAGTTAGAAGAACTTTGGGATCGAACCTAGGATCCCACGCTCCATAGCTCATGCCTTCGTAATGATATTAACCAGTCAATCAAGTGGCAGAGAGACTGACTGCATAGAATCTGACCCCTAGAATGACCTTCATTTTTAGGGTTCCGTAGTAAACAAGGAACCCTTATAGTTTCGTCAAAGCTGTAATTTGGCATGGGTATACATATTAATCACGCCGATAAAGTGGTAAAATAAATATGTTTTTTTTTTCTCGTCTATCCCATGGTGTGGAGTGTCGTTGGAAAAGCCGTTCAAAAATATTGTGGGTGTGTGAAAATCATTTTTTAATTCAGGAATCCGTTTGCGAAATATTAAGCTTTAAAGTGCTAATTTTTGTTAGAGTCAAGTGTCCCCACCCAGCCAGGTAAATGGTCATAATTGGATTTGTGAAAAAAATCACAGCAGTAGTATATTTAACGAAGTTAAAAGAAAAACTATCACAGCTAAGTAGGCTTTACAGGTTAACGAGTAATAATCGACCAACTCAAAGCAGTTTGAAAAACATGGTTGGGAGAACATGTTTCTCAACTACAATGTTAAGTTTATTCTTGGGATTAATTCATCCCAACTACGGAAAACTACATTGTGCGTGGTCTGACACGCACTTGGCCGGTTTTTTTTTTATGTCACACTGTTCCACTGCTAAGCAAAGGCCTCCACCTAATCCTTCCAAGCATCTTTTTCCAAAGCCACCTCGATCCAACCCTTGCGGTACGCGTCTAGGATGTCTCGCCACCTCTTCCTGGGCCGGCCTCGGCGGCGCCGTCTATCCTCAGGCACCCATCGTGTGGATACTGTTGCCCAGCGGTCACTATCCATAAAATAATAAACAATAGAAGAAGAATTTCTCACCTTAGTCGCGTACAACAGAAAGGGAACTGCATGTTGGTGTCTTCCACCACTTCTTCACATTCGATGGCAGACTCCGGAGCTTCTACTCTCTTACATCTGGACAGGAATAAACTTATTGCGTCACTGAGGTCACTGAGTGTTTAGCAGCAGTAATAGAAATGAAATGAAATTGTATATTCCGTAAATAGGTTAACGGAATCACTTTTACACGTCATATTAAATTATATAAAAAATAGGCTAGATGAGTTCGGCGTCTGACTCAAACAAACTCAGTGGTCGCAGTCTCTTTTAAAGCCCAGACATAATCTTGGTAAAGCCATGTAAGGGCCATGTAGATTAGTGTCTGAAATGGTCTTTTGAGGAAAGAACCACACCGATTAAAGTGGACCTGTCCAGTCAGTGCAAGCATTTGTCAGTAATTGTGGAGCTCAACTCAGAACTTAAGGAGCTCAACTCACCGGTGTGACCGTCAGACTGCCTTGTCCTAGGTCTCGAGGTTGAACCCAAGGATCTCTGACTTTTCGGATTCATGTGCGTATTGTATAATAATCACTTGCTTTAAAAACGGTGAAGGAAAACATCGTGAAGAAACCGGCATGCCTGAGAAATATTTCTAGACGGTCTGTGAAACCAAGTAAGAGGCGTCATAAAAACTCTGACACCAGGTTAGTCAGTAACCACACGAAAAGAAATAAAGAATGAGTATGTCAAACTATAACCTATTGAAATGACATCAGGAGAAACTACAAAGTCTCAGACATAGTCCCATACTACCCATGTAACGTGGTCGCCGGTTTAGATCTTTTCGGCTCCATTAGCCATCCATTCTATGAGTATTTTTTTTTATCCGCAACGGGGAAGCTCTTGGCCTGCATCTCACCTGCCTGATTGTAAGTGATGATCAGGTCGAAGGTGGAAGCGACCTTCACCCGGAATCCTCAACCACAGAGAAACTGGCTATCTTACATCTAACTGCCGAAACACAACAATGCTGTTAACATTGTTATTACGGCGACAAACTTAGATAAGATGGTGGTAGCTAGCCAACGGAACAACCAACCAAACCAATGAAAATGGTGCCCCCACTAGGAATCGAACTCGGGAACTCTGGGTCTGAGACAGGTGGTAACCTGGCTAATCACTAAACCACAAAAGCGGTTAACACGTGTCTCACCAACTGCCACTGAAAGCGACGATAACCGACTTTTAATGATTTTATACTGAAGATCACGTCTAAACGAGTAGTGTTAATGATTTGGAAAAAATATATGTTAAATTAGAGCATTTTCTTCATAACTTAATATATGAATATTTTAGATTATGTTTATATCACATAGTGAAATTAATTTGTAAAGTTATGTCCAACGCCGATAAAAAAACTGAGAATCATGCAAAATCTATTAAGCATATTTTTCTGAAATCTTCACCATTTTAAAGATAATATAATGATTTATCTTTTAGAATACGTGTTAATTAAAATACTTTTGCGTTTAATTTGGGACAGCGCTCCTGGAAGGGCGTTACTGGCTGGACATACGACGCGTTGCCTGAGCGCAGTACAGAACACGCAAGCTAACCACTCAAGGTCACTGGCATATATCTGCGTCTTAAGTTTAGCTATTCTTTCTAGTGTCAAGATGGTAGTGTCAAAAAAAATCCTGGTGGTTGGAGAAGAAAAAAAATAATTTCTTGCGCACATACCCGACTGTGTATATAGCGAGGTCCCGGCCTCCGGGCTGGCATCTATGCCTGGTGCAGGAGTAGGCATCTGCCCACTCTGTATAAGCTGGATGCTTCTTCATCGTCCTAGGGTCCGTACAATCTAGGGCAAAGAGATGACGTCATGAATTAAAGTGTTTTTAAATGCCTAGATGCTGAAACTACCTAAGTACTAAAAAGTATTTGTTGTTGCGCCACTTCTTCTTCCCAGCTAATGCACTAGGAAGTGGTGAAGGGTGGGCGTTTTGGGGGACTGTCTTATGTAATTTTGACGTTCGAAAAGGAATTCTCAGCCTAGTTTGAATAAATGACTTTTGAATTTAAATTGAGAATGATACGGTCGTGCAATAAAAAGAAAAAAAAATGACTGGCGTTTTTCATGTTTGGTAGCTTATAATAATCACGCAAACAAATACATTTAACAAACAAACTGCACCTTAATTGTTTACGAACACACTTTCCGAGAGTTTTGAAGGATATTGCAAATTCATTGCTTCATATGTTTGAAAAATTCGTCTGCTCTACAACGTAAATAACGCATAAACGTGAATAAACTGTCAAAATGAAAGCCATTGCGATAACAATTACCCCGCTGGTCATTTGTATGTATACAATTTTGGATCTAAAACAAACAGCGTTTTATGAAAGAATGAGCAAAAATCATAACCCTTCTTCTTTTTGGCTTTGCCGTAGTCGGATGAAAATACGCGCAGTGAAAGTTTGCACACAATAAAAAACTTTTCACAAAAAAAACAACCGACTTCCAAAAAAATACAACAAAGTGAAAAATTACGCTAATTTCGGAAGTCTCTGGTTTTGAATTTTCGTTTTTTGCCAAAAACTTCCGAAATTAAAGTTAATTTTCATTTTGTAGTGTTTTTTATGTGGGTTGTTTTTATTCGAAAAAAAAACGCTGATTTGTTGTAGTATAATAACAGTATAATAATAATATATATATATATATAATAATAACCCAAAAACTATCCAAGCAAAGTTAATAAAATGTATTTTATACCTCGGGAGCATACCTATCAAACAAAAAAAAATTGTAATCGGTCCACAATTGACGGAGAAATCGGTGGAGATACCTACATTAAAAAAAAATACATAGGTACGCTACGAACATAGAATTTCCTCCTTTTTGGAAGTCGGTTATAAAACGGGCGATTCGCGCCAAAACAAGCGCGGGCAAAAATTTTTTGTTTATAAACATAACGCCTAATCAAGTGATTCGTCAAAAAAACACACATAATTTGATTTTTTCTAACAGTAGGTAAGTACTTCCTTTATTTCTTACTTTTCTTTGCCTTCGATCAAATATCTTGCAAACAGTCTGACTTCAAAGCGATTAACAATGAAAGTTTTTGTTGCTACGGAAACAGTTTTATAGTAAAGTAATAAATGAGAACCCTGAGAGACAGCTTGATCTCTCAATCAACAACACAAATCAAAGCTTATTCAAGGCCTGTATCACAGTGACAATTCCTTTCATTACAATGTTAATTCCTTTCATTACAATGTTAATTCCTTTAATTACAATGACAATTCCTTTAATTTCAATGACAATTCCCTTCATTGCAATGACAATCCCTTTTATTTAAAATGTAGTGCGTTGGTACGCAGCAATAGATTTTATTGTGTTGTCAATTCAAGACATTCCGAGTATTTTACATAATTGGGTACTAAAAAATAAAATTATATCTACATTCTGTACTGAAGTTCTCGTGTTTCCCTTTGTGTTTCGCAGCATGGCCAGTATTGTGAACTGCAAACAATAGGGAATATGCAAGTCAGTTTTTAATTCATTATTAAAATCAATAAAAGGCAGTACCTAATACGTACAACCCGGAAAAATCTTAAAAAGTGCCATTTGCTATCAAAAAATTTGATTAGGTAGGATACTAAAATTATAATTTAATGCTATTGGTATAAAATGTCCGTTATTTTCCCGGCCATGAAAGACGTCATTGTAAGTTTTATTTTCCAATTGATGTTATTTCCACTTAAACAAACATGAACTTCATGAAAGTGTAAATAGTTGATTTTAGACTGACTAGTACTGTTGAAAAAGTCGTAAAAAATAAGAAGTAGTAGCGCAAACTGAACCTTTAGGCTAGGCATTACAGTTGTTTTTCCTAAAACTCGTATTTGTTTACATGTTTGGGAAATACATTGCGAACGCAGATTAGGTACCTACTTATTATGTACATGACTTTGTGGCTGTGGGCTTTGCATCTCATCTTTAGCCCTTAATGAAACAACAACTTAGTTGTTTCGCATAACTCAAGCAGAAATAACAAAATAATATTAACAATAAAATTAAAAGTTAAAGACATCGACATCTAGAACACTTTGCAAAGAATAGGATTGTTTACCTAAGTACTTCATAACTTGACGTCATCAACGGCAATATCCATGACATTTGCGTTTTGTTTCACCGGGCAGACGCAACAAAGAAAAAACTAGAAACAATTTGGCGTTTTATTATGCCAAATTGTTTCCAAATTCAAAAGCGGAATCAAAAAGTTTTGAATCATAGGCACTTGCATATTCCTTAATGAGATGGCCAGATACTACACTACTATTTTAGTTAACTATTTAATTAAAATAACATAACATAACATTTTCACGCCTGAAATCAAATAAGGGTTAGGCAGGTACTTACACCCACATTGCTCCAGTTATGTTTAAGTCCCATGTAATAGGGGGCGAGCCTAATGCCATCAGGCTTATAAAATAATATTTATATCTATTCTATTCTATTTTTCCTTATGGCAATGGTGCCGATGTCGACAATTCTGCCAATGTCAATGTGTGGAGAAAACGTGCGGTGGGAAACAAAATAAAAAATAAAAATTGATAGAAGCTAAAATTAAATACCAATAAGTAATTGAGATTAATGCGAATTTATATCTAAATATATTCAGTATGCAAACGTCTGATGCACTTGCGAGCATTTTTAAAAGCTTACAGATTTAAAACAAATAACAATATATCTTACATTGATTCTTGTACGAGTCTTTATTTTCCGAGGTAGAACTTGCAGAGACCGCGGCCAGAAGCCCCAGAATTAATATAATCATGGTTTAAAGCACATGGACCGTGCACCAAATGCGATGTTTTCAAATGACTGACCGTTAGTTACTGCTATGCCTTGACGGCAGTACAGTGAAGCAGATATGGCTAGGGGAAAAAAGAGTAAAGTTGTACTGTTTCGACCTTTTTCTGATCCGTTAATTGCGGGCGTTTCTTTTTGTAGATGTGTTTTATGGGTCAATTAATCTGTGGAGGAGTGGATAGTGCGTGATAGATGTTAATTTAAATACTTCGGTACAAATATTTTTCTCTCCAAAAAAAAATCTATACAATACAGTAAATAAAATTGAAGAGTTTGTTTGTAATTTCAAAATAACAGGTTTTTACTAAATGCATATGAAAATATATACGGTAATTATAACAATTTTTTTTTTGTCTTTCTGTCTGTTCCACCTAATCTCCAAAACGGCTGGACCGATTTTGTCGGGACTTTCACTGGCAGATAGCTAATCTTATAAGGAAAACTTTCGCAACTTAGATTACTTCTGGAAAATCAAAACATGGGGACTGCCAACAGAAGTGAAAACTTAAAACTGGTATTCGCGCCATCTATTTGTAGCCCAGCACTACGCGAATTCATAAGTTTTCTCCCTATCAAAAATTGCTCAACGCGTAATTTTTCAGTTCATAAGGAATTTGGGTCCAGGTGGTTATCAGCTAGTACCTAAGTATTAAGTATATAATTTACTAGGTTTTACCTAATCTGCGTTCGCAATTTATTTTCCAAACAAGTAAACAAACACGAGTTTTAGGAAAAACAACTTTAATGCCTACATACACCTACGTTCAGTTTGCGCTACAACTTTGTATTTTTTATGACTTTATCAACAGTACTTTTCAATACTAGTCAGTATAAAATCAACTTTATTTACTCTTTCATATAGTTGATGTTTGTCTTAGTGGAAAACTCATGTTTGGCAAATAAATTGCGAACGCAAATTACACGGGCGTATTCAGCTTAGATTGACTCTGTTGTCAAATCAACCCAACTTAAGGCTTGGTCTACTGCTCAAGAGCGCGACTTCTGAGCCGGTCCTGGGTTTGAAGTATTTTTGGCTATTTCCATAAAATTTTCAGTAGCAGCCCTGCAACTTTAACAATTTAACCACATTCTTTGCATTATTTTGCATACGTTGTCGAGCAGACGAATTGTTATAACATAATGAAGCAATGGACTATTAATTCCTTTAAAAATGAACAGGATTATAATTGCAAAGTATGATACAGTAACAGTATTATCTCTGAGCAGTGAACTTGAAATAATTACCTACGGCCGCTCTGTAGTTAAACCTGCCGCGTTCGTCCGCGCGTAACTGCCGCGCACTTGATCATTGTTGCGTACGCGTCGTTGCGGTCGTTTTCTATGAAGATATTAATACTGTTACTTATTTATACTGTGGTAATAGTGGTCGCGTTACGCAATTGGGGTGCTGAGGGCCTAGTGTGAGTTTATTTTAACCACTTTCATTTAATATTAATACCTTGCACAATTTAATATTAATACCTATTAATTCAATACCTTGTATGTCTGATTACTCAGTTTATGTAAACGCATGTTTGACATATAAATGATCTTTATCTTTATCTTCGATTTTACTCACCGACCGCGTTCGGCGCTGGGATTGGTCCTTCACTGGCCTTCACTGATAAAGGGCCAATCGGAGCGCCGAACGCGGTGGATGCATAAAATCGAGATGGTGAAAAGAAACTCACACTAGGGCCTCAGATGTCTGAGTAACGGCATTAGGCTCGCCCTCTATACAATAATTAGGATACGTTTTTCGCTTTTGTTGGTGGCTGTACTTTGGTTTGAGAACAATACAAATGTTTTGTATTTACGTTTACCAGAGAGCGGCATCCGGTTCTTTTTCTTCTAAAAAGTGGGAAAAATACTCTGTTCACTAGGCTAAGTGTGTAAGATGCGTGTGAAAAACCCGTGAATTTGTAAATAAAGTCCAATGTATCTTATTACTATCTGTTGCCTGAGATTTTGTCTGCGTGGATTTTGTTTTTCAGTATTTTTTATACAAACCATAGGTAGCTGACATAGGGTTGCCAACCCTACAATATAATATAGTACCCTGCTATATAAGAGACTTAAATATTATATTATTAAAAAAAAAACAATATACAGGATGGCAGGGACATCGACGCTTATTTAATTATGTATTTGTTATTTTTTATAACACTGATTTTACATTCTGTGATTTCTTGAACTCACACACTGACTTATTAGTATTACTTGTTAAAATGTTAGGAATATCGTATAATTTTACAATGTTTGTAAATATGTGAGCACCATGTATGTATCACATATTTAATTTATCTGTAGTTGCTTTACTTTTGATTCTTTTTTACCTATCGTGGTATAGTAATCTTATTCTAGATGCATCGTCTTCACATATAATTATACACGATTAATTTTAAATCGTTCTGGAGCCGAAACACAGTAACTCCAGACGATTAATAGGTACTATCAGCATTGTTATTGTTTTTTTAAGACATCTAATATAGAAGTTAGAAATTTATCACTTTTATTCTGTCATTCGAGTTAAATCTTAGTAGCGCTTCCACTATTTCATTCATAAACGCAAGATCGTACGCGATCCGCTCGGTGATGACGTAGCGCGGCACAGCTGTGCGTGTGCGAATCAGTTGACAGCGAGCTCGCGGTGGGTCAACGGACGTTGGACGAATAACCGGCTGCAAGTAAGTACTTACCTGCAAGTAGGTATTTCATTTCTGGTACGATAGGTTGGTGTAAGTTCATTCAACTCCGTTATCTCTCGTTTGTATCGAAAGCACGGCACGGTGTTTACCACTATCACATCTCCTCGTAAACGAGAGAAACTAATTGAAATTTCATTCACCACTCTCGCATCACGAAATCCCTAGTACTCGTACCTTTTCACCTAGACACGACGAGTACGCTTGGGAGTTGTATTTAAGGCCTTGAATCGAGTGTCGACCAATCGAGCTAATAGGTACTTAATAAGCATACCTGCCTACCATATTTATGATAAATAAAAAGAATACTGCCTAAAGGCTTGTGCAGACCAGCGCGACTTGTCACGCGACGCGACACCGGTTATTGTTATACTGTGAAGTTTTCTTAGAAATTGTATTGTTCGTGTCGCGTCGCGCGACAAGTCGCGCTGGTCTGCACAAGCCTTAAACCAATTTTTATGCGACAATGCTTGCTTGCGGCCGCGGCGCGGCGGCTTCTACAAAGGCAGGCAATGTAAACAGAAAAATGAATCGTTTTACCTGTCGAATAGAGTTCATTATAAGATGGTGGTGCCCTTTTCTATGAAAATATTGGACCGAATTAAGACCTTATTTTTATACATTTAACCGCGGAATTCGGTTGTGCATCCTTTTGAAGTCCGGTCGGACACTTCTCAGAATAATTTTAGTAAACTGCGTACCTACTTACCCTGTACCTAGTTTGGTGAAATTTCTATTTGTTACCGTTTACGGTTTAGAAATAAAGTCTGAATTCGCTTTTCGTATTTTTATTTGTGTACCTATTTATCTATTGCGTATGTGTTTTTATGCTGTCTGATCGATGAATGGATTTTTCAATGGGCACCGTTCGCAAGTGTTGCCGTTCGTCGATACGTTTTACACACATATGCATTGGTCGCAGTTACTTCGAGTTCTCATTATTTCACAAAAAAACAATAAATTAGATTTTTTGTGTTTTTTTTAAATTGTAATTTATTGAAAATAATAGTCCCAATCGTTTTGAGTTCGATGATCGAGTTTATGGCTTTTCGTTCCAGAACGAGCTAAAATTAACCGTGTATAATTAATGTATACAAAATATTGTAAAAACATTTTAAAAGAGTAACGATGGAGTTTCTTGCCCATTCTTCTCCATACAAAAACTACCTTTTGGAAGAGGCAACTAGAATCAATTCTATTTTATGTAAACTTGACGTTCATAAGTGCCTAATTGAAATAAATTGTTTGACTTTGACTTTGACGCGAAAACTTTTACCATGGATTCAGTACATGATTCTGAACGCCACTGTGTTGAAATTCTTCGTAGGTTATTTAAAAAAAAATCTGCTGTTTCATAGAAAAGTGCAATACCTACGCGGTCAAAATGTATGGAACAGCAGATTTTTTTTTAAATTACCAACGAAAAATTTCATTATCAATTGTATGTACTGAATCCATGGTAACAGGCTTTGCGTCGATGTCCCTGCCATCCTGTATAGTATCCTGCTATAGTAGAGGCCTAAATAACTACTATATTTCTAAAAAAAACATTAAGATAGTAGGCGAAACTACTATGTTTTCATGTCAATACAAAATGGCAAAATGACAATACGGCCAGTATTAGTCTCATAAAAGCTAAATTAACGGTATTTTATAACCTAAATATAGAGTGTATTAAAATTATAGGACATAAAAAAAACCTGTTAATAAAGCAGCAAAAAATATGCATTTAAAAAATTTAACAAATTATTGAGATTTTTTTTTTGCGCTGTCTACTGAATTCTTACAGGCAATAAAAAGTTGGCAACCCTAAGCTGACCCGACAGACATTGTCCTGTCCAAAATTTATCATTTACTTAATTGTTTTCCCGTTTTGAAGATTTTCTGGGAAACTTTTCCAATTCTTTTTTCCGTAAGAACCTGCACCAGAATTGCGTAACACACGATCAATGACAATCGGTTTCATTTTGAAAGTTCAACAACATTCACAACAATTTTTTCGAAAATATGCAGCAATGTATTAGCAATATCCTTCAGAATTATTTAGTTTGTGATTGACGCAATTGGGATACTGATTTCGAAAAATTGCCAAATCGGTCCAATCGCTCTCAAGTGATGCGACTTCCAAAAAGGACTCCTTTTATGTATGTCCACCGATTCACGGTTGTGTTCCACGTTGGGATAAACAGATATGACACCCACATTACGCCAATTATGTTGAAGTCCCAAAGTAATAGAGGGCGAGCCTATTGCCGTCACCAGGCACGAATCTAGACTATAATCTGCTACTGAGAAAATCTTAGAGATTTAAAATCACCTGGGATTCGAAACCAGGGAAATAAGCAGTTGGTACCGACAAGTGATAACAGATGCAATGGCCGATCGAAGGTTAACGCGTCCAGGGCCGGGAGCCCGCCTGGAGGGTTCACCTAGTCGCATATGGGATGCCGGGAGTATGCTCGTGGAAGACTCGTTTAAAATGTAGGTTTTTCTTAGCGAATACAGCATTATAAACCGTGGAAATAAAATTTATTAGTATACCTATGCGTTGGTTTTAAAATCCAAGCTTAGTTAAAAAAAATATTCTTCACGTTTACAAATACTCACAAAAAAAAGTATAGATTGAAAACTACATATAGCGACGAGACCACCTGAAAACACTATCTTACATACTTCGTTTTACAACACGGTATAAAACTAATGCCGTTGACCGTCCGTGATGGTTAACTTTAGCGCAAACGTAGTGCCGGCAACCCTCCCGGAGGGTTCACTTCCAATATGTATGGTGGCATGGCGTAGAGTTCTATGAAAAGTGGGTGGAAAAACAGTCGAAAATGTTAAGCTACGATTGCCGCGGTCTGTTCGTGGATTCGTCCATTACATATCGAATCGAGACCGGAAAGCGCCCTCTGTCGGCGCGACCACGAACGATCGAGTATTCGCGCGACAATCGCTTTTACAATAGGACAATAGGTTAGTGTTTTGGGAGTACATAAACAGATACATACCTAAGTAACGATGTCAGAACCACAGCGGTTCTCACACTTTTTTGGCGAAGGAACCACTTTGGGAAAAGAAATATTTGACGGAGCTCTAAAATAATCAAAACCTGGTGGTATTTTTTTTCGTAATCAACAAGTTTAAACAAATACCTCTTCCAAGTCAAAGTGTACACATTTAAAGCCTATTAATGATAATATACCTAATAAATAACAAGAAAGCAATAAGTAAACTAAAATAGAGTATTTCAAAATATATGACATTAACATTTGCATTTAATGGGGGGAATGAAATAGATTTTTACTTTTCATCAATTGTGTGATGTCAGGCTTGATTGAAGAGAGTTGAAGTCGCATGTCAGGTTCGGCATCCACTCTAATGCGGTATTTTCTTTTTATAGCTGCTTATGTTGAATTGAGAATCTTGTTTTGCACAGTTTGTAACTCCAGGTTCAGATAGCCTTGTTAATGATTATATTTACTGCCATAATCTTCCCACAATATTGAAAACAATCGGGATTGCAGTGGACAAGTTTTGACGCAATTAATTATTTTTACCGCTTCCACAAGAACTAATTTTAGATATGGCCGCTCAATCGCAGTTTTTTCAGATGTTGTTTGGGTCCAAGGATCAGTATCACGAATTAACAGTAAAGCGCCTAGTTGTAGTTCCATTGTATCCTGCATAGACACGTGATTAAGCAATAGCGCAAAATCTAAAATGAGTTCTTGACGAAGCTGAGCTCCGCAAAGCACTATGAATCAGTAATTTCTCGGAACCCCCACAGAGGCTTTGCGGAGCCCAGTGGCTCCGCGGAGAACACTTTGAGTAACACTGCTAGGGAATACAGTCGTAATAACAAGTTATTATGTAAAGGCAAGTAAATTAAAAACAGGTAATTCTCAACATAAATTTATTTACACTAAAAACTAATAATAACTCTTATTACTTAATTATAACAAATATTCAGAAATCCATTGTATTAATAAGTACATGGAATTTTATGAGAATATTCGAACGGACGTTTTTAAAACGTCTACTCACATCGTGCTAATTATATTGCGGCTTAGAATTTTCGGGTATCTACTGCGTATATCAGAAAGGTTTGCTGGGTGTGGTACAGACAGTCCATCAACCTGAACAACTTTCTCCATGGGACAGTCTGTCCCAACAATTCCATACATATAATCAGCCTAATGGGAACATGAGGCTGCTGGGACTGAGGCCTCCTCTCTGTGACAGGGAGTGGGCTGTAATCCACCACGCGGGCCCAGTGCGGGTTGGTAGACGTTGATAGACATGTCTTCGAATTTTTGGTTCCAGGACATGCCGGTTTCCTCACGATGTTTTCCTTCACCGTTTTGAGAGCAGTGGTGATGAAATAATTTACACAAAGTAAAGCGCCTGTCTAGGTTCGAACTTTCGACCGGTCTCTGCGCTGTCCTATACATTTGGGTCGAATACGTATTGAACTTGTGTATGGAAAAAACTGTTTATTTTCTCGCGAATATGATATTGGTCTCTTGAAGAAAATTGGTCAGTTTGATCACACCTTCCTGATACATGCTGCATAACTGGGCGATCAAACAACAAACATATTATAGGTACTCTTTCGAAGGCGACGGCAGCGGCGTTGGGTTGACAGTAACCGCAAGCGACAGTGCCGTCTACGACGGCAGCGGCACTTTTCTTCTACACTTTCGAAATATAGTGTTGACAGCGACTGACAGCACTGGCTGCGGTTGGCGGCCTGTTGCGCTTTGTGAGTGCACGAATAAATCTAGTCTAGCTAATCGTTAAGAACAGGTTTTGCGTGGACAGTTCCTGTTATTTTCTTATACATATTTTTTATTTTTGTAATTTAGATTTGATTACTAGTTTATTTAATTATTTAGAAGTATACAAATTACGTATTAGGTATGTTGAAACTGTTTTGTACTCGCCGTCACTTGTCCCTACTTATAGGTTCATTAGAAAACCAGCGTCAGACAGCATCTGCCTGGCATTAATGCTGAAATGAACCTTTTTGGCGCAGCCGTGATGCACACACTATTATTGTTAAAATATTATTTTCACTTTTTTTTTTATTTTGTATTTTGTGTTTCACAAACTGTGTCCAAATAAACATTATTCTTTCTTTCTTTCACTACTAGTTAGCCGTCTGCAGTCGCCGCTCGAACGCAACATACAAACGCGCAACGTGCAAACGGTAGCGTTTACATAGAAACTATAGTAGTGTCGCTGCGGTCTGTCGTTGCGGTCGCACGGCACTGCCGCTGCCGTCGCCTTCGAAATTGTATCTTAAAAAAAAAAAAAAATACAAACTTTTATTAAAATATTGCAGGCCATTCAGGCACGCGTACTTAAAAATTTCGCTTTATATGAAAATGTAGCTGGGATCGGTCACTACGAATCGCAGAATCGTAAATAAACTTGTGAGTGAGTGACTCGTTTCCTTCAAAACTCACAATACGTACAAATATTATTTGTAGCTAATCTGTGCCCTGTGGTGTGTGGTAGCACATCGAAATGAAAAGAGTGAGTGCCTCTTTTTATCCAAGTGAGTAGCTACAACTGTGCTAGCACATATGCTGAGTTACCAACAACAAGTCAATCGTCATCCTGACGATGCCCAGTTGAGAGGTGAAACACGTGTCGATTTCTTACAGGGTTCGTCACGACTCTTTAGCAAGCGTGGTGGTCAATGCTCGTGCCTTCTTTATATGATAAGAGACCTTTGCCCTGCATTGGGACGATAATAGGGTAGTGTTATCCAATCTCAACGCATTTACAAAATTTCAAGCCGATACCAGAAACCGTTAAAGAGTTTTTTTATGTGGAGACGATCCTGGCTGCAGCATCAGGTCCAGTCTACCAAATAAATGTATTGCCATCGGAACGTAACCAGTATACAAAGTTTCAACTTGATATATCAAGAGAGAGTTGGCTTAAAGTGGATTGCAAGATTTGACCCATAACTAATAAAAGCTTGTATTAATAATGAGGGTTTTCTGAATTGACGTTCCCTAGGTGGCAACACTGAGACGTCAGGTCAGGGCACCTGCCAAAAGTGTCAAAGCGTCTTTTGTTTTTTTTTTGTCTTTTCTGAACGATGAACGAATGAATGAAACGAATGATGAACGTCATCATATATTTTATTTCATTGTCGTAATGGAAGACCTTTTGTCAAAGTGGCGCCAACTGGTGGCGTAAATTTTCCTGAAAACCCTCAAAGATTATGGTATATTTTTAGAGCAGCCATTACATAGTCTATTGTCTTAAAAATCTAAAATATTATGTCTTTAATTTAATTATATAAATCTGTAATAATAATTTTATCATCTTCACAGTTTAAATTATTACAAAACAACTAAGAACGACAGCAAATAACATTTTCCTTTGGGATAGCGTATACCTACATTAGAGTTGGGTGTATTTTAAGGGACTTAAATATAACTGGCGAAATGTGGGTGCACTATGAATGTCGGAAATAGAAAGAAAAATGGTTTATTCTGCACAAACTAAAAGCACATTACACATTAGTTGACTAATCGGGACGCCAGTGCCGCCTAGCGGCGCTCGACAGACCGAGTCCACTATATTACGCTAAGACCGGCCGGAGCTAAGCAGACTCAGAGTTCGTTGGTGGCTGTCAAGCAGTGAGCACGATTAGAAACTGTCGTGCATTCGATGTAGTTGTGTCGTGTACCTACTCAATGTGTGAATTGCTAGTGTGATTAATTTGGTCGTGAATTTTAATTGGATCTGAACTGCAAACGGTTTTTGTATTGCGCAATATCCATGAATACCCATAGTATGCTCACAGTAGGTAAAATATGGCTGAGTATAACAAAAGAGACAGTACCCTTCTCCGTCCTAATTATCTACTGTCGCTTCGGAGATCACAAGCGGGCTGTTACGTAGAGTAGAGAGAGGTAATTAAAAATATGGACACCCGTTTTTTAGAAGATGAATATTAGGTATAAAATATGTGAACGTGCTGGTATTTTTAACAATAAAATAAAAGTAGGGTTAAGGTTACAATACAGTAATGGCAGTAATTTACAAGCTGCAAAACGTACAATTAAGAGCGTTTATGCAGAAAGGGGGCAACGTCGCAAATAGCTGTCAAATATTTCGCTGTTTTGATTAATTTGGCAATATTACTTTAAGGAAATAAGAAATATATCTAACTAGTCAACTAAAATATATTGATTATGAAATGCAATAACACCGAATATGTAGTTTTAGATGTAAAAAAAATATTTGGAAACTTTCCAAATGCCTTTTTTACACCTAAAACGGTTACAACATCAAATTCAGTGTTATAATTGCAATTCATTATTAATATTCTAGTTCCGCTAGTTACCCACATTTCCTATTTCCATACAGTAATATTGCCAAATTAATCAAAACGGGTAATATTTGGCAGCTATATGCGACGTTGCCATCTTTGGATGAACGCTCGTATTAATACATCCCGGGCATTAATATGACACATCCGAGTTTAAGAGCGTTTGTCCACCGCCACGACAACGAGAACGCGATGACGGCGCCGAAGTAGCGATACATACCTATATTTGCTATGGCCGCGTGTCCACCGCAAGTCCGTCAACGGGACGTCATGTTCGGTTCGAGTAATCTTGTTTGTTTGGACGTCTTACGGATGTAAACTGATTTACATCCGTAAGACGTCCTCGTAACAGAAGGTCCAGTTAAAAACTAGCGTCAGACACTAGTTGTCTGGCATATATGCTGAATTGGGTCTATTTGGCGCAGCCGTGAGGCACACAATATTATTTTAAGTTATCTTAATTTTTTTCTGTTTTTTTTTGTGTGAATATTGTGTGCCTTAACCTGAGTAAAATATATATTTTCTTTCTTTCCTTCTCGTTGACGTCCTGTTGACGGTGATGGTGGACAAACTGTGAAAGTTAGACTCTGTCATACAGGTACTATTGATAGAAATGACGCACTACAAAGATTAAACGTGGTCTAAAACTCTATATGCCATATTTACGGCCGCGTGTTCAGCACTACTGACGAGGAACAAGTTCTCTTGGACGCATAATGCCGCGTGTTTACTGCTTATGTAGCTAAATCATATGTAAGGGCGATTATACACGGCGATTTTTTGCTGCGATTCAGCATCCGTTTAGTGTCTTAACCATGCTTGATTTGCCGCTAGTATCACGATAAACTCGCGAGTTTGTATCGCTGCAATAATTTACTGTGAGCAACTATTCTATGTCGTTGCAAAGAGAAGACTTGGAACATTTTACTTCTCAAATCAGCAGTCTGTGTTGAATTCCTTGTGATGTTGCCTTTTTATGAAATCGTAGAAATATATCCTTTATTGTTTATTCTCAATAACCAGTCTGTCAGTTCGGTATAAGTCTCCAACTATTATCTGGAAACAAAATAATACATACGTCATGATTTTGAAAATACATCCTAACTAAAATAAAAAATGCGAAAGTGAATGTGTTTGTTTGTTACGCTTCCACGCTAAAACGGCTGAACGGATTTGGACGAAATTTGGGACATGGGTAGACCATGACCTGGAGAAGAATATAGGATATTTTTTATCCCGATATTCCCACGGGATCGATACTTATGCGGGTGAAACTGCGGGGCGCAGCTAGTAATCTTTACATAGTATAAAACAAAGTCGCTTCCCGCTGTCTGCCCTATGTATGCTTAGATCCTTAAAACAACGCAACGGATTTTGATGCAGTTTTTTTTAATATAGTGATTCAAGAGGAAGGTTTTTGTGTATAATACATTAAGGTTTTATGTAAATTGGCTGAAATATGACGATTATTGTCGAAGATGTCGGAAAAAACGCGCCGCCTGGAAGCTTTACTGGCGTGCGCAGCGTAAGCCGTAAGAGATACTTTAAATTTATGTTTTACAGAATTGTATATCTTAAAAAGTTTAAAAATAAAGTCCGCGATAGCATATGTCTATCTTCTAAGGATGACCTACAGTAACCATTTTTATCTTTCAGAATTTGATAAAAAAATCATTGTTATTTTGACCGGTCTTTTATTTATCCTTATCCAAAGATTTCAATCTAGATTTGCCCTGCCGTGTTAAAAGATGGTCGCGTTTCTGTTTCGTTTTGACACCTCTGACACACAATATCGCAGACATTTGACTTGATTGTCATGGAAACGCCATTATTATTGTGCAAAGTCACTCTTATCACTATGGGCACTTTTTCGCGCGACGTAGTACGGTGAGGGCACATCTACGATTTAAATCTTTGTCCTTATCCAATAAAATATGTGATTTAAATTGGGCATTTAATTTAGATTAAAATATGCCATAACATCATATCATTTAAATGAATACTTTAAAAGATATCACAGATTCATCATTACACGTGTCAAAATAATTATGGTTGCCGACAACGCGGGCGCAGCGGTAGGAATCAACGACTTTTCCTCGGATATTAGGTATGATCGAACTAATCCCGGTAATATGTACCCGTGGGATATTTTCCGACATCCACGCGAGCGAAGCCGCGGGCAAAAGCTAGTAATATAATAAATGCGAAAGTGAGCTTGTTACGCTTTCACGTTAAAACGGCTGAACTGATTTGGATGTATGTATAAATATGGCTTTACAGAATAGGGATGATGACTAAATTTTAGATTATAAAAAAATAATTGGACACGTATTTTATATTTTTTTACGTGTACGAGTTAAAAGGTGCCATGACGTCACGAGTATGTAGATTTTATACTTACTTGTGACGTAGCGACCCCCACTCCCCGACTTAAAATGCGTTTTATCTAAGTATTTTGTTATTAATATGATAAAGCAAAAAATACGTGTCTAATATTTTTTTATTACGTACTAATTAGAATTTCTTTTTTTTACCCAGGCATCATCCCTATTATAATCATTAGAATCAGCAATACAACTCTTAAGTTTTGAGTATACCTGTCTCCTTATAATAGTAAGGTTTTCCAAACCAAAGTCGTATTGTTTCTTTATATGTTTCGGGTCTGTCAGCGTCTTGTTGTCTCTAAATCCATCTTTTACTCTTCTCATTGCATAGGCCCTGAAAATTATAAAAGAAACATAATATAATTATAGTAGTAATACTTGATGATAGCTAGCAGTAACTTCAACTAAGAGGAGCTCGTGGCTAAGTAATAATAGCCGCACGGGTCGATCCATCAGGTTACGCTTGCCGGGGTTGGTCCGTGGATGGGTGACCATCTTTACGTGCCGAGATTCTTCCGTGCCTCGAAAAGCACATTAAGCCGTTGGTCCCGGCTGTCATTCGTGGATCTTTGACAGTCGTTATTGGGCGTCAGAAGCCCGAAAGTCTGACAACCAGTGTTATCAAGGAATATCGTATTTCCCAGTTACTGGGTTGTGAAGGTCAGATAGGCATTCGCTCCATGTAAAATATTAGTATTCAGCTGCATCCAGTTAGACTGGAAGCCGACCCCAACAGTTAGGCAGATTGAGCTAGCAGTAACTTGGTTCTGGAGGTCAGATAGGCATTCGCTCTATGTAAAATACTGGTATTCAGCTGCATCTGGTTAGACTGGAAGCCGCCCCTGATATAGTTGAAAACAGGCTAGAAGGCAGATGATGAGTTGACAAGACCTGAATAAATTACAGTTGTATGGATCAATCAGTATGTTACTGCTGTGCTTTTCCAGGCCAATCGATTGATGGGCGACCCTTCTGTAATGCTCCTGTTTTGTTTTTAAGGTTTCGTACGTCAGAATAAAAAGCGCTTCGTTCTCTGTCACTCACAGACAAACCGGAAGTGAGAAAGAGAGCGAAGCGCCCGTAACGACGGATTTCGCTTAGCGAGTAGGCCCTCAGGATCACTCGTGTGTCTGTCTGTCCTTTTGTATCGAAAAAGTCTGTGTGAATCTAAACAAAGTTTTGCAAACTGTACAGTGTGACATATCAAATGAAAGGGGTTACTGTGAGGTTCCAATTCTTTTATGTATAGTTATTTTAAAATAAACAGTTTTAAAGTGAATTCAATTTTCATCAATTTTCATTTTAAAACTGTTTGTTTTATTTTTAACTTAATAATAAGTTAAAAATAAAACAAACGCAGCGCGGTTTTTTGGTTCATTTTGTTTGGTCAATTTTCTTAAATTTTCACTTTAAAACTGTTTAAAAAATTATTTTTAAATTGTGTTTTTACTATAGATCATGTGGTCTGCAATACAGATTTTTATTTTATTTATTATATAACCATTCCAACCTCCGAAAATAGAGAGCCAAAATAAAAAAAAAATAAAGGAAAACAGAATAGTTCTATCATAGATTATAAGAAAACCTAAAACACGTTAACAAGGAAAACAGACACTAATACTATTTTGTTTATTTGTATAGATATATAGATAAGAGTTTTAGAGGTCAAACCAATAAAAAAGGTTATCACAACCTTGGAGTTGGTGCTAATTTGGCTGAAAATAACTTAAAAACATTTGTTGATAACATTATCAGTATCAAAATAAATAGGTATTATGCCATCATGATAACACATGCAGTGCGGTTTAATAGAAGTTGTAGTGATAAAAAAATTAAAAGAGTATGCTTAGATAGTCTGTTCATGTTGAGATGGTGAATGAAAGGCGGCTAACAAAAGTATTTACAAGGCAGATGTGATGTGTAAAGAAAACAAAGGAGTAAATAGTAGGAGTAAGAAGCGTAGCAGATGGTATTCTATAGGTTCTGCTTACGCCCACGGGAAGAACACATGCATGAGTTTATGTATGTATGATATTATAACACATAAGGTCTGTTCTTGTAAGAATCCTCTTAGATCTTTCCTTGTCTTATTCTGTACTTCTTCAAAAGGAGAAAACTCAAAACTATATACTATTCAGTTGTGTTACTCTAGTGGTCGCAGGCATTACTGTTAAGCATGAGGTGTTGAGTGTGATTCCTATGTTGGGCAAAATGTTATTGGGTTTTTTCAATTGGAATATTCCAGTAACAGCCTTTTTAATTTTAGGGTGGGAAATTATCAAATGACTTCTTTCGCTCTGGGCGGAGCAGGAGGGCGTGTCAGACTCTTACTCACTAAAACCTAGCCCCTGTACATTGCCATGGGCCATGGTATCCCTTTCGGACTTTCCCGTGGTCCATTAGTAGCCTGGAGTCTGAATTTGAGCCCGTTTGATGGCTGGCAATAGGCTCGCCCACGATTACATGGGACTTAAACATAACTGGCGAAATGTAGGTGAACTATAGGTACATCTCTGCCTAACCCTTCGGGGATTACAGGCTACAGGTGATGTCATTTGTTATGTTATTCATTAAGTCACTGAAAGTTTATAAGTTTGTATTGATATAGCCTTCCGCTTTTAATTAAATTATATTATGCAACTTTATCATATTACCACGTCATCTACCTAAGCTTTTCCAACTATGTTGGTGTCAGTGTCCAGTCTAACCAGATGCAGCCATATACTAGTATATTACATGTAGCGACTGCCTATCTAACCTTCACAACCCAGTTTCTGGGTAACACAATAACCCTTGGCAAGAATGGTGGTCAGACTTTTGGGCTTCTTGTAACAACTGTCAAAGATATAAGAATGACAACCGGGACCAACAGCTTTACGAGTTTTCCGAGGCACGGTTTGAGGGACAGGCATTTTTCAGGTGAAATACGACTCTGCACACACATTTGCACAAACAAGTACAACCTGCTCAGATGTAGATTCACAGATGACTACGCCCTAGAGAGTAAATGTGGTGCTGTCCCACTAAAAATGGCACTTAATATAGTGTCCTCTGTATCCTTTTGTCTGCACGTAACAGGAACTTATGGATGCTACTGCAGTTGTTAGACTCAGTCAAATTCCGGGCCGACTCTATTTAGATTGCGATCAACATCCTAAGAAGGGGGTACCACCATACAATGCAAATACTCAAAACTTGCAAGTTGCGGTCTCTATGCCGTGTGTCCAAGCTCCATTTTTTGTATTTTGTGTCATTAACAAACATGACATGATGATGAAATAATTATCTGGTCACTAGACTGTGCTTGTGTAAAGATATTTGAATATTGAATCGCATGTTGTTATTCACGTTTTTCTAGCTTACTTAATTAATACGTACTATAGCCTTATTATTTTATGTGTTAAGTGAGGTTATGTAATTAGAATTAAATTTAAAGAGTTTACCTGAAGTTATAATTGGAAAACTTGTCAGCTTCTCTCAGGAGCAACTTGTACATTGATAGAATTTGCCGTTTTGTCACTCCTGAAGACATTTTTATTATATTTTTCTTACTCAGTTTCACAAGGAATTTTTACCGAAACTAATGAATTTGTAAATATGACAGCGTTACGTTTTAATCATAGATATTCCTAAAAGTGATTGCTTAAATGTCTTTGTGACACTATTTCATAGCAATTTATGTCTCAAAACTTATATTTTGTTTAGTATTTAGAACAGTTCAATCATATTAATTTTATTTATCACATTTACACTAATAATTATAAGAAAAATTGTTGTGGAATGCATGAAATGAAACGAAATATAAAATTTAGTCTGTGAACGAAATAATCTCACGAAGTTGCTAGGTAATTTTATTTTAGTAGTATGGTAATTAATACTTTACTAGTATTTTACGCGAATAATTAATAGTAGACACGACACGATACGAATAGGGAAAAATCTCTTCTCACGAGATAACAATAGCTACAATAAAGAAGCCCTACATTCACTGGTTAACGTTGAAGACAAGGAAGTTTGGTAATAATTCCTTTTGCACGTGTGGTTCCCCTGGTACCTCATTTAACGGCATAACTATGTAAATGTCTATTAACTGCACCCAAATTACGATCATTATTTTATTTGACCTTTTATTTTTACGTACTTCGTTGACATAATCTCTTTATTATATGACATGAATACTTACAATATTCTATATTTTTTTATTAAATTTGATTTGTTGCAGCTCCAGTGGCAAGCATGTAATTTGGTTTAAAAAATGAATAACTAATTTATTTTTATTATTTTATTTATCTTTTCTATAGATTCTATTCTTTTAAATTTTGTGAATGTGAGAACGTTGTAGGCTTAACATACTGTAGATCCGTGGACCATTTTATATTTTGCTAAGTACATCTGGTGCATCTGTACCTGGTACTTTTTGATAGGCCTACACTGTCCTCTCATATCTTTTAACAATGTAATTTGAAAACATTGTAAAAACTATTTACTTTTAAAAGAGTAACAGTGGAGTTTCTTGCCGGCTCTTTTCTATAGAAAACGACCAATTGGAGCCGTCTAGTTAGGGTGCCTAACTAGTCTGTGCGTGCACCTAGCTTCTGACGTTTCAGAAGAGCCCTTGTAGGTTTATGTGAAATAAAATATTTTGAATTTGGTTTTTTAACTAAGGTCAGTGAGAAGCAGAAGGACGCCCGTTACATTAATATTTAAATGAAGTGTGCTAAATTTTTCAAACTTTGCTTCGCTTTCTCTTACATTCTCATATTACTCAAACCTTTTTGCATAACAAAACAGCTCATTTTGTTTTTCTGCCCCGGGTCAGTCTTATTCCGCCGCTGCTTACATTTAACTTGGTATTAAAATAAATAATACATACAGCTTTTAACACTTAAATTAATAATTATTCATGCACGATAATTCTGAAGGCCGTCATGTGCCTATTTCCTTCCTTTTCTAAAAACAATAGGGAAGAAAACTGACAAATTTTGCCAAGGGTGTCGCTGTTAACGCTTGGCTGACATTAGCTGTCAAACTACATACAAAACTTGATTCCAAAAAGTTTGGACGGCATCTGACAAAAAAATGCCGCGCTGTATATTAATGTTATAATAAATATAATACACGTTTATTAATCTCGTCATATGTACATCCTTATTCATTGTAATAAAGATGAACATGTTGCTTTGTTATGGATGGAAGCTGTGTGCTGCTATTTATGTCATTATAACCGTCTGGAGGTGGAAGATCCATCTTGGTATCATCAGTTTCATGCTGCTGAGGTATCCGAAAATTCAAATTTCTATCAAATGATTCGATTCTGTAACCAAATTCAGATTTTAATTTATAGGTTATGTTCGTAGCTCATGAAACATCGAATATGTTATAAAACTACTGTGTAAGTACGTAAAAGTTTATAATTACTACGATAATAAATTAACGACATAACATTTATAAAATTGGGTTATTTACTTCTATTATTAACAATAAAATTGGCTGTAAATACCTGCTGACCAAATCCGCTTTTCGGCCTCTTAGTGAAGCTCCTCGGTTCTTCAGTTCAGCTTTTAACTGAGGTATAGTCCACGTTGAATATATAGTTAATTAAATTATCAAAAAACTCACGCTAGTTCCTGTTTTAATTATTTTAAACCCGAAAAACATTGAGAGATCAAAATGACAGTGCGATGTTATGGGCAATGTGTTAGCAGCGCCACCTGTTCATAGCTTTGCGATTTCTTCCCCATTGACTTTTGACAAACAATTTGGTGTAAAATCCATGAAAGATTGGCAACATTCGCAATTTTCACAAATGGCTGCTGCAGCTGAATCAAACTTAATGTGATAGTCTGTTTTCATTGTAAAATAATAATTTAATTAATTGTTAATAGTGTTAAAGTGTTTGAAAATACTAGCATAACCTTTAATTGTGTGAATCTCGTTACTTCTAGTGCCTAGTGGCTATTAAACGGTGAGTAATTCGAAGAAATACGACATTTCTTATGCTATTGTTTATTTATATTTAAAATTTTCATCTTTATTGAGACTGCACGACTTCCTAGATTTCTGGAAGGCTTGCTAATTTAATTATTAAGTTATACCTGCTGTGTAACTTTACGTCATACAGATATGAAAGTTCGTCACATCGAGGTTAAGCATGTCATTAATAAATCATAATATTTGTATGTAGGTACTTTTCTTACGATTTACTATTTTTTTATTTCTACAGAGCCATGTGATATTACGTCTTTAAGAAATCTACAACATTCTATACTTACTCAATCAACAATTCAACTCATTTTCGTTGTCCATTTCAAACAAATCGGTCACTTTTGTCAAAATGCGATTTTGTGCGTATTTTTCCACAATGTTTTTAGTATTCCTAACACAGTAATAAATTACATGAAATAAGGCTTAATATTTAAAAAGTTACACACTTAAAGAAGTGTGTGATCATAATTTACAAGCTCATTTGTAATTCTAATATGGTTTCATTCATAATAGGAGGCAGAGCCTTCATTATGTTTTATTCATAAGAATTTGCAATAAGTTATACTTAGACTTTACGACCATTGTAATCGCAATAATTATACGTTTAGAAGACAATTAAAAAAATAGACATAATTGGTCAAAGATGATAATAAGGTTTTCAAAATCTATGTAAGTATATATTTCTCAGAATAATCTGAAGGAAAAATTATTCTGTAATACGACGAAATGGTTATGATATTCGCCTTTTTTATAAGTTCATTCTATTCTTGATTTGATGTCAGTATGAACAGATTAAGTTTTACAAGGCTGTGTTCTTTAAACTAATGAACCAATTTTGGTAAACTGTGGCTGAATGATTCATTTATTTACTTACAAAGGTTTACCAACAGTTTCTGTAATTCTAAAGTTCAAGGCTGTTCATATAGGTAACAGCCTTGAACTTACACAGTCGCCAACACAGGTTAACAAACGATTCTCAAAAACAAGTGTAAACACAGTTTTTTTTAATTTAAGTAATAATAGCTCGATACCTGAAGAAACATAAAGGATGGCAGGGACATCGACGCGAAAACTGATACCTGGATTCAGTACATGATTCTGAACCCCCCTGTGTTGAAATTTTGCCATTGGTTATTTTAAAAAAAAACTGCTGTTTCATAAAAAAGTGCAATATATGCGATCTAAATGTATGGGACAGCTGTTTTTTTTTTAATAACTGACGAAATTTTGAATCCATGGTATCAGTTTTCCTGTCTATGTCCTTGCCATCCTGTATTTTATGGTACTTTTTCTAGCTGGAAGTTAACTTTTTTAATGACATTGGACACTTAATTAAGTAGCAAAAAAACATGGTGGAGCTTTAATAATATTAAACTACTTTTTTATATTGTTATTTTTTTAAACCCTGTCAGGGCCCTGCAAAGCAATGTTGATTTGCTGTGGAGTTAGTGAACAAAATTAACATAAATTGAGTCAAAACATAATACAATAAATAATATGAGAAAAAAATAAAATATGTTTTTAAAGATGTTGTTATGATTTCTCTTTGCTAGTAAAAAGTTGTAGGTACCTACAATACTAGTGATTCACAATTCGCAAATGACATTGTGATTGTTATACAGTTTGTTTTGATCTCTATACTATCGCATGACATGCAGCTGCCGACTATTTCTGTTTTAGGCTTATGATTATAATAATTAAGTAGATCTATTTCGTTATATATTTCTGTTTACTGTTATCTTTTTGTATGCATGTGCTTCTGTGACAAACATTTTATTTATTTAATACTAATCTTAAACATTAAGGCTTAATTTACACTAAAATGGCAGCGACGCGGCAAGCAGTTTTAATGACAAGGCATTATAAACTTTATGTGCAACGTCTAAAAATATAGATACGCATGATAGAATAGCAAAATAATAAAGTTTAAAATGCCTTGTCATTATATTTTTTTGTTAGAACGCACAAGTTTCTGGAACTAAGGCTGCCTGTCCATTGAAGTGGAGCGAGGCAGCAGAGAGGAGAATGGCAGCGTAGTGTCTGCCCATTGATGCGGAGCGAGGTAGCGGACCGGTGTTGCGGACTGTGCGAAGCTAGACCGAGTTTACGTATTTTTCCGCATCGCCTCCGCTTCCCCGCTCCGGTTCCCCGCTCCACTTCTCTGCTCCGTTTCCCCGCTCCGCTTCCCCTCTCCACTTCTCCGCTCCGTTTCCCCGCTCCGCTTCCAGGTTTTGTATGAATTTTTAAACTAGTGCGCATATCCCTGTCCACGGAAGCGGAGCAGAGGTTTTATGCAATTCCATTGGTTAATATTGGCACACCGCTACTCCGCTCCTCTCCTCTCCGCTCCGGTCGGATTAGAAAAATTCTTAATGCATTTGAGAGCCCAATTCTTGAGGAATTTTAAAGGCTATTTCAAATCATACTAAGACATTTAGGAACGGAGCTAAAAAATAATCAGAAAGAACGCCAGGTGAAACCGAAGTAATAGCACAGATTACAGATTAATACAGATGATAATACGCGGCGGGCCCGTCTTGCCGGGCCAATTCAGTGAGTGTAACGTAGTCAGAAGATCTAAGAGTTACGCGATAGATAGAGAGGCAACTTCTAGGTGAATATAACTGTAAGTGATTAGCGCTGTGCGACCTGAATTGCACTTTATTGTGTGAGTCGCTTTTTATTTAAATGATTTTGCGGAGTGTCCCATCCGTATTAATGTGGTCGCGGGCAGAAGCGAGTACCTACAGTATATGTTGCCATTTCTATAAATGTTCTCTGACTCAAATTACTCATAATTTATTTAATGTTTCTATATTCTTGAAGAATACTTTTCTTTAGCTATAGTTCTTACTATGGTGTATCAAATTTCTACCATATCTATCAATAATAATATAATATGTAATATTATAAAGAGGTAAAATTTGTGAGTTTGTATGTAGGAGATAATCTTAGGAACAGCTGATCCAATTTCGAAAATTCTTTCAATAATGGGAAGCTACAATATTGCCGAGTGTCATAGGATATGTTGATGTTAAGTGCGGCCAACCCGCCATACTTTTCATACAAACGCTCGTCCGTGATTATGGCGTTGTAACACATCTTTCTTTCAATTTTTTTAACTAATATGCATCTTGTGCACTATATCTAGGTTTCTATGAAAGCAAAAAATAAAAAAATTGAGAAAGAAATTCAGTATAAGCCTCCAAAAATCAGCTTTTCTGCACAAATTTTACCCGAACTTTGGCAGGTCATAATATACTCATAATTGGTAAAAGTAAAGAAAAAATTTACATAGAAACCTCGCACATGTAATGGAAATTCTAAATATGAAACGTTTTTGTCACAAACTTGTAAGGTTTACTCAAAAACACGTATTTCCTGATACAACTTTTTACACACTATTTTTCGTACAATGTTATCGCGTTCTCGCTTGTTTGTTAGCAGTTCTCACTTGCGCTCGATGAAACAACAAGCTTTTCGACCATGCTCGCGTTGGCGATAGACGGACCGGGAAGGGCCCTCTTAAAACAAGAAGAAGAAGCTAGTACTAACAAAACTATAAAACGGACAGCTGTCAATGTCACGGTTAACAATTGGCTCTGTAATAAAAATAACTTAAAAATAGTAATCCTGTTCTAACATCTACAAGGCTGTGCTGGTCCAACCTGTTAACGAGCGATAAGTGCAAGTGAGTGTTTGCAGCAGCGGGTTATCTCGTCTGTGTGAACGAACCGGTGAATTCGATACCGGTGACTGTTGGTGAATTTGGTCTGTAAACAGGGCGAAACTTCTGAACTGTGCATGGAAAAGGATTAATTCACTCGGGAAATACAAATGTGAGTGTAAATTTGTTCATATAATAGTGATAGAGGTGTTAAAGAATAACCATATTATTGAAAAGCGGTTGCTGTTTCAAGAATGTAAACAGATCGCAGCTGACTCATCGATATTGTACAAAAATAAACATCTGACCAATCCAAGCGCACCACGAAATCGATGACACAAAATCTTTCGTTCGGAAATCGAACCTTTGAAGTTTAAACACCAGCACTTTGGGACTGCGCTCCGCTACACGCATAGTTTGTATATATTTCAATATATCTTGCTATTAAAATATAGTCAGGCGTAAAAAGTAATCGAAGCTACAAAGGATTGCTATAACTTTTTTTGATCAATCGAATTTAAACTATGAATTCATTCTTGGAACATGTTACATTCCGACGCACCCGTACACGCTCGGAACCAGATGATGATAATGGAAACAAATCAAAAAATTTGGACAGTACAACAAATAGCATGCCTGAGTTATCTGAGGACGAAGAGGACATTCAACTAATCGCCTATAAAGATGAAATCAAAAAACTTCAATCCCAATTACAAAGTGCACATAATGAAATTGAGTTGCTATCGCTGCAAAACAGCGACCTAAAACAGATTAACAATGAATTAATGAAGAAAAATGATATATTCAAGAACATTGCAAGTAGCCCAATCAAGAAAAAAGTAAAAACACCGCTGAAGAAAACTACTAACAGCAGCATGAAAACAAAACAAACACAAACTACAGAATACCCTACATTTAAACTATGTACACAAGAAGACAAGACAAAAATCACTCCTCAAGATATCAAACAGCCGAAGATCCAACTACTTCCTATGAGACATAAAATCTGCATTGTGAGCAGTGAAACATCTGACAGGATTTATAAAATGAGTGAAAGAACTCAGCTCGCTAACTATAGCAGGTGTCATTATCGCACTCCACGATGTGGTTTAAAACATGTCTTATGTAATATTCATGAAAAAGTTCGTAATTTCACTTTCTTTGATTACTGTATTATAGTTATTGGCGAAGAAGATTTCAGACAAACTAATAACTATATGGAACTTGTTTCATATATCCGGGAAACACTACTCCCATTAAACCATACTAATTTTATTATAAGTCTTCCAACATTTAAATATATGGAGAACAATGCTAATATAATGTTTAATAGTAGAATAGATATTTTTAATAATTTGATTTACATGGACGCCGAGACGCATAAATATGCGTATATTCTAGACTCAAACCTCAATCTGCCGTATTCATACGACTCATATAACCAACGGTCCGGCAGTATAAATAACAAAGCTCTAAATATTATTGTAACGGACTTAGAGAGCTTTATTTTAAACCTAAACGCACTGATTACTACCTACCAAGATATTAATTGTATACAAAATCTTAGCACGGGTAAAATCATAACACAAAATGATATTTCTGTTATAAGTGACACTAAGCACTGTGATGAGGATTGTTTTTTTCGTGTATAAAAATCTCAATATTATGCATCAAAATATAAATGGCCTCTTAAATAAATCCAATGTATTTACTGTACTGCTAGAGGAACTACATAATTCAGGGAAAATAGTGGATGTATTATGCTTTTCTGAGCACAATATGATATTGTCGGATGTAAACCTATTACATATACCTAATTTTACTTTAGCCACACATTTCACTAGAGAATCCAGACATGGAGGCACATGTATAATGATAAGAAACGGTATTAAATATAGAACTTTGGAGTCAGTTGCGAAATATGGTGTATCCAATATTTTTGAATGCTGTGCAGTAGAACTCACCGACCACAATATTATTATAATATGTTTATATAGGAGTCCACATAGTACCGAAGTAAAAAGCAAACATGAAATATTTTTTAATAAATTAGACAGTCTTTTAAATTCTTTATCCATTCACTCAAATAAAAAAGTGCTTCTGTGCGGTGACTACAATATTGATTTGCTAAAAGATACCACAAGTTCGCAGCAATTCAAGCACTTAATAATGGGTTATAATCTTAAATTTGCCGTAAACGTTCCAACTAGATTAAGCAGTGGGACCTGCATTGATAATATAATCCACAATGTGCGAGGAGCTAAAGGAGAAGTTTTGGAACTAGCTGTATCCGATCACACAGCACAATTTTTACGATGTCCAGTTAAACAAACGTGCCTTTTAGACTACTGGCACTGTACAAAACGGGACTACTCAAAAGAAAATTTAGAAAAATTCGCAAACTATTTAAAACAACTATCATTTTCTGATGTTTATGAGGAAACAGACCCTGAAAAAGCATTCAAATTGTTCTATGACTGGTTTAAATTGCTATATGACTTATGTTTTCCTAACATTAAAATAAAAATATCGACTAAAGTAAAACCAAACTGGATTAGTCGCGGTATTAGATTATGTAGCAAGAAAAAAAGAGATTTGTTATGGAAATACAGGTTATCACCGACTGAACATAATAAAACAAACTTCAAAAAGTTGTCTAACCGGCTTAAAAGAATTGTCAATCTCACGCAGAGAGCCCACAATAACCGTTACATTCACTCGGCTAAGAATCGATGTAAGGCAACGTGGAAAGTCATAAATAAAAACAAACATAATTTACCAAATCAATCGACAATGAGAATTAAAGCAAATGATAAAATACTTACCAACCCTCTTGATATAGCAGAGGCTTTTAACAATTATTTTGCGGATCAAGTCAAATCAATTAATAGTTCAAATAATAATAATAAATTACCAATAAATACAATAAATTCGTCCATGTTTATGAAACCTACAATACCACAAGATATTCATAAAATTATTATGTCTTTAAAGAATACTCCCAGCACTGGATATGATGGTATTAGCACAAAAATAATTAAAACAGTATCTACAATAATTGCACCAGTCCTTAGTCACCTGATCAATATGTGCATCTTGCATGGTGTTTTTCCAAAAGAATTAAAAACTAGTATCATAAAACCGCTTTTCAAAAAAGATAATAAAGACAACATGTCTTCCTATAGACCTATAGCACTGATACCTATTTTGTCAAAAATATTTGAAAGAGTAATATACAATCAAATCAATTCATATTTTGAGAAAAATAAATTATTTGTCAATAGCCAAAAGGGCTTCCGGAAAAATAAGTCCATTGACATGGCAATCTATGATTTTTTAAAACTCGTTAGCAACAGAGTAGATAAAAGAAAACCGGCTCTGGCTCTATATATGGACATGTCGAAAGCCTTTGACCGCGTAGAATATTGATTAATAAACTTGACGCATACGGGATTAGAGGTAACATATCAAATTTAATTAAATCATACCTACAAGATAGACAGCAAATAACAGTTATTAATAGAATATGTAAAAAACATGAAACAACATTTAAATCTAGCCCGAGAACAGTGATGTATGGAGTTCCACAAGGTAGCATACTTGGACCTCTCCTATTTATTATATATATAAATGACTTCCCAAAAGCATCAACCTATCCCATGACAATGTTTGAAGATGACAGCACTCTACTTTTCAACAGTGACCAATTAGATACATTAGAATCAGACATTAACTCTAACATAAAATCAGTTATAAATTGGCTAGAGAATAATAATTTGGTAATAAATTTAGATAAGACTGTAATAATGAAATTTCAACAAACAGTAAATCAAAATTTAAATTTAGATATAAGATATAATGATAAAAGGATTGATGAGACGAATGTGACAAAATTTCTGGGATTAAATATTGAAAGCACATTAAAATGGAATACCCAGATTGACAAAGTATGTAGTAAAGTAAACCAATTTTCTCATGCGCTGCGTATGCTAAGTAAAACGGCCAATCAAAACACCGTACTAACTGCATATCATGGTCTAGTAGCCTCAACATTAAGATATGGCATTATGTTTTGGGGAAACGCCTCGGGTAAAGATATGGTGTTTAAGTGTCAAAAAAGGTGTATTAGAGCGATCTGTAACCTGCAAACCACTGACAGCTGTAAACAATATTTTAAAAGTATGAAAATTTTAACAGTGCCCTCATTGTACATATACCAGACATCTATGTTCGTTAAAAATAATATGTATAAATTTGACCGAGTAGGTAGTCGGCGTCGAGCTGACCGGCTACAAACTGTTGGATCTAAAACTGCTTTATACAAGAACAGTATTTTCGTAATGGCTCCAAAATTATACAATAAATTGCCAAAATGTATCAGAAGTGAGGAAAATGTCAGCCATTTTAAAAAAAAGTTGTTCCTGTTTTTAGTTGAAAAGACGTATTACTCGATTGAAGACTATTTAAATGACAAATTATGACTAAATTTAATTTTCTTTGACATTCTTAATAATTAATAATATAATTCAATTACTTTATTTTATGCGGCTCATGACATTTTTCAATTGCTTCATTTCTTTTATCCTAGAATTTATTCATTATGATAGTAAAAATAACCTGCTTACTAATATTATATTTGTATGCCGATTATTGGCCGAACATACAGATCAGCTAAAATGTATAAATAACATCTTTTTGTACTTATGTTCACAAATAAAGATTTGATTTGATTTGATTTGATTTGAAACTAAATTAGTATTCTTCTTGATATGACCATTCTTATTTTTACTACAATTAGCATACTTGCTCAATCTGCCTAGTCTGTGGCGACGCCTACATCGCCACATGCGAACTACGCTTCAAAGACTTGACGTCAGTCAAAATACCGCATCGCGCAAACAGAGTTTACAGCGCGATCAGAATATATATAACATCCTCGACATCAATCGTTGGGCAGTTGCCCAACAGACACGACACCCGTCTGATCGGAGGATCCTCCTTCCTCTATGAAGGATTAGTGAACTATACACCCCGTTCCTCATCCCTCTAAAGGCCTTTTCCCAACCATGGGGGGGTCGGCTTCCAGTCTAACCAGATGCAGCTGAATACCAGTATTACTGACCTCCACAACCCAGTTACTAGGTAACACAATACCCCTTGGGAAGACGGGTTGTCAAACTCGGGCTTCTGTAACGACTGTCAAATATTCTACGAATGGCAGCCGGGACCAATGGCTTATGGCTTAGCGTGCTTTCCGAAGTAGGAGAAGTCTCAGTATGTACCTTAAGGATCCCATCCACGAACCGACCGCGGCAAGCGTAACGTAACCTTTAAGCCTCGCCCCCACAGGCGCGTTTTTATTGCGCGATAATAACGCAAGTGTTATTGCGATATCTTATTTCAGTACATTTTGTATTAGGACGGCCCTGAAGTTATACATTGCTGCGATAGTAATGACGCAATAGAAGAAGGACGCTTGCGTGTGTCGGTCCGGCGATATTCCGATAAGTGTTCTTAGAACATGTTGTAGCTTATAGGTAATACGGGCTGGTACCTGCAACTCCACGTCAAATCGCGTATTTTGCGTACGGGTGGAAAATCGGTTATTCGATCCGCCCCAGCTCCTCAAAGAAGGCCAGCAACGCCTTGGTGTCACTGACAATCTCACGTAGGGTACCTGGGTTACCGAAGTACTTTGCCCTGTATGTGGCGACCACCGGGCAGTATAACAGCACATGAGCTGCTGTCTCGTCGTCCTCCATGCAGGCTCTGCACAGCGGGCTGTCTTTGGCTCCTATGACAAAGAGGTGTTTATTAAATTACCCATGACCAGTTGCAGCTGCTGTGACTACGCAGCTCTTGTTTCGTTAGTCGGAGAAACTGTTTCGTGAAGCGGCCATGGATAAGATAAGAAGGGAGTGCCTCCTTGGCTCTTACACATTTTGTATTAGGACGCATGCGATCTTACACACCCCTGCATTACAGGCGCGTTTTTATCGGTCGATAATAACGCTGTGTTTTACAAAATGTACCGAAAACATATATCACAATAACGCTTGCGTTATTATCGCGCGATAAAACGCATCTATGGCGAAGAAAATTGTTAGAAATATCGCACGATAAAAACGCAGCTGTGTGCAAGGAATCGGCACACATTATCGCAATAACGCTTGCGTCATTATCGAACGATAAAATCGCGCCGCCGGGGGTGAGGCTTTAATCGATCCTTGCGGCTGTTATTATTTGTCCACGAAGTACCTAGGTATAGGTACTAATAAAGTGTGGGATGCCAGGATTCGTCATGCACCCATTGCTATACCGCACTTAAAATAGACTATGACAGCGTGAAGGACCGGGTTTGTGATTTTTTTTAATACTTGTTTTTCTTGACATAATCATCCTATTATTTGGCATTTAATTTCAACTCTTTATATTAGTGGCTTTTGTGGACATGATAATTATTCAGATTTGTTACAGTTGTAATAGCAATCATGTCATTTCGTTTAAAATTGGATTTTATTTTTATTAATTTATTCATATTTTACATAGAATCTTTTCTATTTTGTGAATGTAAGAACGCTGTAGGCTTAGTGGACTGTAGATTTGTTGACCATCTTCTATTTTGTTAAGTACCTGGTACTTGTTGAAAGACTTACACTGTCCTCCCATACCTATTAACACTGTTATTTGAAAATATTGTAAAAGCCAATTATTTTTAAAAGAGTAACCGTGGAGTTTCTTGCCGGATCTTCTCCATAGGAAACGACGAATTGGAACCATGCACCTAGCTATGGGTGACCATCTATTACGTAACCAGACCCCCCGGCCCCGTTGGTCCCGGCTGTCATTTGTCGATCTTTGACAGTCGTTACGGGTACTCGGAAACCCAAGACTTACAACCAGTCTTACCGCGTGGTATCGTGTTAAGGCTTGTGCAGACCAGCGCGACTTGTCGCGCGACGCGACACGAACAATACAATTTCTAAGAAAACTTCACAGTATAACAATAACCGGTGACGCGTCGCGCGACAAGTCGCACTGGTCTGCACAAGCCTTTACCCAGTAACTGGGTTGTGGTAGTCAGACAGGCAGTCACTTCATGAAAAATACTGGTATTCAGTTGCATCCGGTTAGATTGGAAGGCACCCGAGAAAAGACCTAGCTACTCCTTTTATTTATTTCAAGATATGCAACTATAATTATACTAATCGTACATGTGTTTTTAATCTGTTAATAAACATGTTTGTTTGGATCGCTCTAGCAGACGGTAAGCGAGTTCCTAGTAGGTACCTACATCTGGAGTTTTTAATATACCTACTTGCGACTTAATTCTTGCCTCAACAACCGTACTGGATAACACTATACCGCTTGGTTACTGGTTGTCAAACTTTCGGGTTTCTGACGACCCGTAACGACTCAAAGATCTACGAATGACAGCCGGGAGCGTTTATTCTGAAAGTGGGCAACGTCGCAAATAGCTGTCAAATATTTACCTATTTTGATTAATTTGGCAATATAAAAAATGAAATGTAGCTAACTAGTGAACTAAAATATTGAAATCGAACATCTAATTAGTTAATATAGGTCCCTTTTTTTCATTTATCATGTTTGTTACAGAGATTTGATCCTTATGATCGACTCTATCGATTGATGCCATAAAAACCTGTTTTTTTTTTTCGGATTTTAGCCGGTTCGATTCCCGAGTGTGGGAAGCGAAATTTCGAAAATCTTTGAATGCAAGTTTGTTTTTTTTTTATAAAGGAAAATTTGCTATCTCCAGTATTTAGAGTACTTTCCCTCCAGATGAGGTTAAAATAATTCACCCCATATACTTATGTATGTGTACAAAAGCCAACACGCCAAAGGTCCAAGCAGGCACTTTACTTTGTGGAATTAATTTCATCACCGCTCCTAACAAAACGGTGAAGAAAAACATCGTGAGGAAACCCTAGAACCGAAAATTCGAAGACATGTGACATCTACCAACCCGCACTGGGGCCCGCGTTGTGCATTACGGCCCACATCCTTTATGCTATGCTATGTGTAATTCATGTTATTTTTGTCCACAGTTAAATCTATGGATGGCGAAAAACATTGGTATGATGATGACCGACTCTACCCTTCCGTCTCAAACAGCGATGACAGCCCCATACTGTCGCACAGGTAAGATATTTTATTTTAATTATAAGATAGTTTTTGATGGGCCAAGATCGTCACACATTGGATACCTGGAGAAGGGAGCGTCGTCACCGTTCTAGCCATATAATCTTCCACACAGTCCATCCATCGTTTCTTTGGTCTTCCCCTACTCTTATATCCAACTCAAACTCAAACTCAAACTCAAACTCAAAGCATTTATTCCAAATAAACCAATTACAGGTACTTTTGAATTGTCAAGGGGTCGGTCAGTCAGAAATATGAAGCTAGTTGCCCATTCCAACGCGTAGTAGGTTCCTATGGAGAAGAACGGGCAAGAAACTCCACGGACACTCTTTTCAATCAGAATATTTTCACAAAATATTGGTTACATCATCTATTTTTGTAATTATACATGTGAGAACAATGTAAAAAGACATGCACGTTAAAAGCGTCAGTAATAAAAATAAAATCAAAAACATTTAAAAAATTAAAATAAATTCAAATAAGCCGTGGCAGCTAAGAGATGACCAGTCCCCACTGACGGCGCCCGTTCACGAACATGACGCATGCATCAGCACCATTTAGCTCAACCATTTTGAAGGGAACTTAACGATCCAACACACACGCCACCACCAGCGAGACATTTGAGTGAGCATGACATACTCACAACCGCCAGGGCAAACTCAAGTCAATGAAAGACGTACCCAGTAAATGGTAACTGTAAAGTAGGGACATAGTGCTCACACATGTGCTATGCAATTATATAATACTAAGAGATTGAATTTATACAATCTAAAGATAGTTTTACAATCTTCAGCAGCTGCAACAATATTTTGAATGCTAATCAATTAGTTTATGCGCCCTTGTGGAGCTGGACCAGCGCTGAGCCAAGCATTTTTGTCATCGATGTAATCCCCCAACTTATAATATGCTTGGCAGCATAGTGTGCGTTTTATACAAGATTTAAATTTCGTTTCGTTCAATTGGAGTATGTGGGGAGGTATTTTATTGTAACATTTCAAACAGTACCCCATGAAGGATGAGTCTACTTTAGCCAGTCTGAAACCCGGTTGAATCAATTGGTCCCTATTTCTAGTCCTATAATTGTGTCTATCACCTCTTTTACTGAAAAGACTTAGATTTTTCCTAACGTACATGATGTTTTCATAGATATATTGACAAGGTACCGTCATGATATTAATATCTTTAAACAGTTCCCTTAGAGAATCGCGTCTGCGGAGGCCATATATTGCTCTGATGGCTCTTTTCTGCAGAATAAAAATAGAGTCGATATCTGCAGCCCGTCCCCATAGTAAAATACCGTAAGACATAATACTATGAAAATAACTGAAATAGACCAGCCTCGCGGTATCTACATCAGTAAATTGACGGATTTTTCTCACAGCATATGCTGCTGAACTTAGGCGTCCTGCAAGAGATGTTAAATGAGGACCCCATTGCAGCTTGGAGTCGAGCGTGATCCCCAAGAAAACAGTTTTATCGATGAATTCCAATTTCTCCCCATTCAATACTATGTCACAATCACTACTTTTAACATTCGGTAAAGCAAATCTAATGCATTTAGTTTTTTTCCCATTTAATACTAAATTATTAGCAGTGAACCAATTTTGGACCTGCAGTAGGGCGTTATTTACGTCGTCAAGATTTGATGCACGTCTATTTATCTTAAAAATTAGAGAAGTATCGTCAGCAAATAACACCATTTGTGGTTGGTTTTTTAATAAATGGGGTAGGTCATTTACATATACTAAAAAGAGGAAAGGACCCAATATCGAGCCTTGTGGTACACCCATTTTTACTTTTAGACCGAGTGAATTGACCCCATTAATTTGGACTTGCTGTTGTCTATCATTTAAATAAGATTTTAGCAAACTGAGCGCAAGTTTACCTAGACCGTAATGCTCAAGTTTCAAGAGTAAGGTTTCATGATTTACGCAGTCAAATGCTTTTGAGAGGTCACAAAAAATTCCTATGGCGTCTTGGGCCCCCTCCCACGCTGTAAATATGTGTTTTAATAAGGTTACACCGGCGTCAGTCGTACAACGTCCTTTGGTGAACCCATATTGCTGATCGTGTAAGATTTGGTTGGTGTTAAAATGATTAAGCATTTGATTGAGCATTACCTTTTCGAACACCTTGCTGAATACCGGCAGCACGGATACTGGTCTATAATTGTTAGTGTCTTTACTGTCCCCAGATTTAAAAAGGGGTATAACCTTACTGTATTTCATTAAATCAGGGAAGACTCCTTGATCCACGCACAAATTAAATATTAAAGCTAAGTATGGTGCTATAGTCTCGATTATGGATGTACAAACTTTGATAGATAATCCCCATAGATCTTCGGTCAATTTGATTTTAATTTGCCGAAAAGCTTTTATAACTATCATAGGGTTTATATGTTTAAATTGAAATTCAACCGGGCAGCCTGGAACATTCGCTTTTAATAAATCTATTGAGACATCGGGTGAGGAATTTAAAGCTTCCGTCGTTTTATATGGTATATTAGTAAAGAAATTTACAAATTCTTGAGCTACTTCTAAATTCGAGCTTAAGACACCACGTGAAGTCTCCAATGTGAACTCAGTGTTTCGTATTTTTTTCCTATTAGTTTCATTATTTATAACTTTCCAAACTGTTTTTATTTTATTTTCTGCTGATTTGATCTTGTTGCTAATATGCATAGCTTTAGCTATCTTGCAGGTATTTCTAAAAATTTTGGAATATGTAGCAACATACTTGTTGAAAGTTTCAGTGTTAATGTAAGGCTTAAGGCCATACAGCTCGAACAGTCTTTCTCTACTTATCCTAATACCTCTAGTTGCCCAGTCGCTAAAAATAAAGTTAGGGCAAATATTTTTTGTTTTCTTTTCAAAAGTTTTATTGAATTCTGTGTGCACTACTGAAAAGAAACCCTCATACAATTTATTTGCATCGTCCATATTATGGCCCAGAACATTTAACTTATTATTTAGGGTACTATTAAATCTATTTAATTTGCCAGTTGTAATTGGTCTAAATTGTATTTGCACTTTTTGCTTAAGTGTTTTAAACCTAAAAGTTACCGTTTGTCCACTATGATCAGACGGCAAATAATTTACGATGGCTTTATCTAAATAATCACAATCGCAGAAGACATTATCGATACAAGTAGCAGAAGTTGGAGTTACTCTAGTCGGTTCTGTAAAAACATTAGACAAATTGAACGATTTAAAAAGGCTTATTATTCTACTGCTATTTGAATTATTTTCCAGAATATTTATATTAAAATCACCACAAATAACTGCGGCTTTGTTGCTAGATGCAAGTTTCGCTAGGACATCTTCCATTATTGACTCAAATAAAGAATAGTTCTGATAATTAGGGGGTCTGTACACGCACACTACAACATGCTTATCCAGCTCAACACAGGACAGTTCAATGCAATGTTCAACTGATAAACCAACTATGTCATTACGTTGTTTCGATTTTAAACAATTTTTTATCAAGATAAGAGAACCTCCACGTAGCATAGATTTACGGTTAAAGCAACTGCCCACACTATAGTTCTCATAATTAATTAGCATTTGGTAATCCTTTAACCAATGTTCAGTAAAGCAAACAATGTCAAACTTAGTTTTTTCTAAAAACATTTCAATTTCTAATAATTTGGAAGAAATACCTTGAATATTTTGATGAAATAATTTCAAGGCATTCTGCTGATCTCCTTTTTGATAATTATTTATTTTAGAGCAAGAAGATACCTTGTTGTTGTTAGGTATAAGAATATTCTTACAGGTACCTTCTGTTGTCTTACAAACTAGTTTAAATTACTATCCAGAGGCAGTGAACTCATAGTGAGTGAGGGACATGGAACCTCCTTCGTACAATTTGTAAAAATATTTGTAGCATTTGAGCTACATTTATTTAGGTTCACCACCTTATTATTAGTATTATTACTAATCATTGTGGTGTTAATAATACAAGACTTCGACATACTACCTATGTCTGAGTTTATATAAAAAGCTAATAGCCTTGCTATTATGTGTCTAAAACTAACAGGCAGATACACAGTATCCCTAGTCGATTTTAAAGTTTCCACAAAAGTGTTGGTGTCAAGAAATACAAGCTTGTCACTATAATGGCTAACTAAGAACTGCATATGCTTATTAAGCATATGAATATAATTGTTTTGTCTATTTGTCAACCACATTCACACCATGGTGTAATATTATACTTCGCCAGGTATGGCATTCCGAAACACAGTGGTCACGTGGGCAACACAAGTCTACGTCATCACATCTGTGTTACCAGAAGTTTGTAATAATAACTCCCCAACCACCTTTATTACCTGTGCGAATCCGATAAAACAATGAGGTTTTAATTAACAATTACGTTGGTTTATGTTTAAATTGAATTGTTTCGTTTGATTAGACACACGAAACGACAATTTAAAAGCTTTGTACATATTTTTTAACAGAATGGTTTCTGAAAATCTTTCCTTAATCGTGTTTTGTTGCGATAGAGTGGCAACTGGATAGTGACGTAAGCATGTGTTAGTCCCGGAATGCTAGACCTTGTTTTATTAGAGACCATAATTCAAACTAAACTATTGGATATGGCGGCGCGTCTAAAGGTTTTACGATGCCGAACTTACGGACTTGATTTTAGAACGACTATGACAGCCGTCAACTTGACGTAACCCCGAGTACTAGGAAGGCGGCCATTTAATAATGATTGTGTTATGGCGACTGGGATAGTGGTGATCATGATGACTCGACTACCCTTGCAGTGCAGTGAGTTGATTGATGTGCGCTCGTGTCTTCCCCACTTCCCACGCATAAGAGCCAATAAGATCTCTTCTGATAAAGACGACGTATTGCCTTTAGATATATTTGTATTTGTATTTATTTATTTGCTTAAAACATGGTATACAAAGGTGTTATATGAGTTAAGGATGAGATCGTACATGTTTTGCTTAAGACGAAAGCATGCAAAATGATTAACACAACTTATGTTCAAAGTATTCCTTAATGCTATAAAAATTATTATCATTTAAAGAGAAAGAAAGAAAATGTATTTATTGAGACTCGCACAGGAAATCAGAAATTAAACTAAACATAAATAAAAAAAATAAAAAACAATTTAAAAAAAACGAAGTATACTTAAAATTAATGCAGATCTGTGCGAGCGATTTAGCCATTTAAACAAGTGAATTTTAAACAGTTTGCTTTTGAGTAATTTAAGTTTACATGGTAACTTATTACATATACGTACATCCATAGCTAAACAGCTTTTAAGAGGGTTTATCCTAAAAGTTGGCAACGTCGCAAATAACTGTCAAACATTTACCTGTTTTGATTCATATAGCATTACTACTGAATAGAAATAAGAAATGTGGCTAACTAGCGAACAAGAATATTTATAATGAATTGAAATTATAACATTGAATTTGATGTTGTACCCATTTTAGGTGTAAAAAACGCACTTGGAAAGTTTCCAAATAGTTTTTTTTATATCTAAAACTAAACATTCGGTGTTACGATATTAATTATTGCATTTCATAATCAATATTCTAGTTCGCTAGTTAACCACATTTCTTATTTACACACAGAATTATTGCCAAATTAATCAAAACAGTGAAATATTTGACATCTATTTGCGACGTTGCCCACCTTCGGAATAAACGCTCTTAATATGTTTTGTTAATCAAGGGATTTCATCTAAAACAAGTCTTAATTTGTCACGCCGATTCCTAGAGCTTACCTCTGCTGCTGTTCTGAATAGATCTTTGTGTTTCCGTACAAACATACATGTTTCATATAGATATAGTGAGGTAGTAGGAGACCGAGTTTTAGATTGAATTTTCTTATACATACTGAGAACAGCATTAGATATACAGTTTAATTTATTGTCGTACTAGCTACGTCTCGTGGTTTCACATACAATTGTCTCGATCCCGTAGGATTATCGGGATAAAAAGTATTCTGTCCTAATCCAGTACCCTAATTGCATAATCCATGATCAATCAGAATCTGAATCGTTTTGAAACAGATTGCTAATCCATTGCTTCAAAAGTACGAAAAAAAAATCTGCTCGACAACGTAAATAACGCAATGAATGTTGTTGAACTGTCAAAATGAAACAGATTAGTCGTAATCGTTCACGAAAATGTGTTGCGTAATTATATAGCTGGTCATGATCTACCCATGTACCAAATTTCAACCAAATCTGTTTAGCCGTCTCTCACGTTCGCATTTATAATATTATAAAATGTGTCCTTGGATAAAGTGCACAAATGAAAATGGGTGAAACTAGACCATAATTCATCGAAAAAAAAAACTTATAAATATAATCGATTTTATTACTTACTAGCTGTACCCGCCCCGACTTCGCACGTTTAGCACTAAACCCTACCTACCCTACCCTACTTACCCTACCTACCCTACCTACCCTACCTACCCTAATTTACTCACCGTTTAAACCTTCCCTGGACTATGACAAACATTACAAAACCAAAATCAGCTAAATCGGCCCAGCCGTTCTTGAGTTATAAAATTACAACGAAAAGTGGCATTGTTTTTTACAGATATAGATTAATTTCCCCTGTATTGAAAATATTATAACTTATTATTAATTGAGTGAATTTCGTTAAAATAAAAACAATTATGATGGCTGATAATTGATGTTGCATGGCAAATACAAAGAAATCCTTTAAAAACAGTCATCAAATAAAAAAATCACGTGTCTTTGAGAAATTTTTACATTTTCGCGTGATTTTTTTCAATAAAATTGTTTTTAGATAATTACGTCCATTTCTAACCGACTTCCAAAAAGGAGGAGGTTATATGTTCGTCGCGTATGTATGTTTTTTTTTTAATGTATGTCCGCCGATTTCTCCGTCAATTGTGGACCGATTTTGAAAATTCTTTTTCTCTATGAAAGGGTATGCTCTCATGTTGGTCCCATATAAATTTTATTAACTTTGCTTGGATAGTTTTTGAGTAAGCTTCAATAATACGTATTTTTCCCACTTAGTATATGTGGATGATATGATGATAACTTCCTGTCACTGTTATTTACATAGCAGGTAGTGGTAGATTCGAATTTGTGTGAGGTAGGTACCACAACTAAAAAGTGAAAAATAAAAACTTTTTACAAAAAATAAAACAACCGACTTCCGAAAAAAACACTTTTTAATTTCGAGAGTCGGTGTCTTTGGTATTGAATTTTCGTTTTTTGCCAACCGAGTCGGTTGTTTTTTTTTTTTGTAAACATTTTTGTTTGTTTATGATTTTACCCAAGGACACTGTATAATATAATATACTATCATATTATTAATTATTATAATATTATAGTTAGGATTAGGAATTTCGTGTCCACCTTTTATATTTGAACAGTAGTGCTGTTTATGATAAGTTAATAGTCGAAGATACCGACTAACAACGTTCTTCATTCATTTGTTTATCAAATGTTTTGTATTTTTAACTCTCCGTTTACAACACCTCGGCAACCTGGATACATGTTACTAGAAATAGATCTAGGCAAACTAACATATCTTCTGCCTGATGCTTCGTTTTCTTAGTCAGTATGGAATTCGTTACAAAACCAAATTAAAAAAAATCAGTACGGAAGTGTACCATCAAAACATTATTGGTCTTATTACGAAACAAGATTTATCGTTCGGCCCGGTTTTGAATTACAAAAACTTATTTTTAACCCGAGTCTGAAGTTGTCAATTCTATATACAGAACTTGTATCTCAATTGGAATGAGGTCCGAAATTTGTTTTAGGGTTCCGCAAATTCGATTTTTATTAGATTTTTTTTAGGGTGGGAAATTATCAAATAACTTCTCCCGCTCTGGGCGGAGTGGGGGTCAGACTCTTACTGACTAAAACCCACCCGTGTTCCTTCAGTGTTGCCTGTACGTTGCCAGGGGCCACGGTACCTATCCAGGGAGTTCCGTACCTCAAAAGGAAAAAACGGAACCCTTATAGGATTACTGCGTTGTCCGTCTGTCTGTCTGCTGTCAGTCTTTCGAGCCCCTTTTCTCGGGAACGCGTGGAGGTATCAAGCAGTGGCGGATTTAAAGTGTTGGCCGCCCTAGGCCCCAGGCCATGTAGTAACTATTAGCCGCCCCTTTCTCACCACCCATCATATAGCCTACATAATGAATTTACTTTATTGCCAACTTTTATCGAAATCGGTTCAGAAATTTAGTTACGTTCACGCACATTATGGCGGGCCGTACTGCAGGCCCGCCATAATGTGCGTGAACGTTGAGAATATATAGGTACTTTGAGTTATTTCTTGTTATCGTCAGTGATATTTTTGTCACGATGGGCCGCCCCTAATATCTGGCCCCCCTAGGCCCGGGCCTACTGGGCCTTAGGGCAAATCCGCCACTGGTATCAAGTTAGAGTTTATATCAAATACGAAGGTCTACGGTCCCTTGGAGCTCTAAAAAGTCAAGTTTCTAAGCCTACGCAATAAAAAATACGGCCATTTATGAGACATATTTTGATACTCGCAAATAAATCATAGGGTACTCGCACTTCCCGTAGACCTAGGATCATGAAATTTGGCAAGAAGCAAGGTCTCACAGCACATTCAAAGAAAAAGTCATTTTATCACATGAAAAAATATATTTTTGCGATTAAAAACTTACATTTTCAGTTGGATTGACCGTGACGTATATCTATGTGACCGTGACATATGGGAGAACATGTTTTTCAACAAAGTCAAAGTCAAACAATTTATTTCAATTAGGCACATAAAAGGCACTTATGAACGTCAAGTTTACAAAAAATAGAATTGATTCTAGTCGCCCCTTCCAAAAGGTAGTTTTCGTATGGAGAAGAATGGGCAAGAAACTCCACCGTTACTCTTTTAAAATGTTTTTACAATATTTTGCATACATTAATTATATAATTATATGTGAAGACGATGCATCTAGAATAAGATTACTATACCGCGATAGGTAAAAAAGAATGAAAAATAAAGCAATTACAGATAAATTAAATATGTGACAGATACATGGTGCTCACATATTTACAAACATTGTAAGATTATACGATATTCCTAACATTTTAACAAGTAATACTAATAAGTCAGCGTGAGAGTTCAAGAAATCACAGAATGTAAAATCAGTGTTATAAAAAAATAACAAATACATAATTAAATAAGCAACCAGATTGATTTTGTCTAGACTCTAAATTGTCCTATGGAGCAGGACCAGCATGTTTCCAAGCATTTCTTATCTTGGATATAATCCTCTAATTTGTAATATGCTTGTTTACAGAGTGTACTTTTAATATGAGTTTTAAATTTTCTTTCATTTAATTGTAATATATCACAAGGTATTTTATTGTAACATTTAACACAGTACCCCATAAAAGATGTATGTACTTTAGATCAACTACAATGTTAAGTTTGTTTTTGAGATATTCACCCCAACTACGGAACCCTTCATTGTGCGTGGTTTGACACGCACTTGGCCGGTTTTTTTTAAATCAAGCTTACATACTAAGCGCAGCACGGTTTTCACTGTCAAACATATCAAAATTGAGTTTATTCTTAAAATAAATGAAAAATTGTGACCCATGACACGCACCTCTGTCCGCTTTGATTCACAAATGGAAGTTTATTTATTGTCAACTTTATTGCAACCACTGCAAGTTTAATATTTGTTTGGCAGTGAAACCTGCGCTGCCCTGCTCTTCGTCAGGTTTGTGTTTTTCCATCTAATTGCATAAAAATCAGGACTTTACGCCTCAAACATTTTAAACGAGTCACTGTGGAGTTTCTTGCCCATTGTTTTCCATACGAAACTACATTGTGGAAGGGGTGACTAGAAATTCTATTTTCCTAATAGAAATTATTGATTCGACTTTCAATGGTGCACACTAAGGGGCATCCCAAATACGTGATGTGTCATGTGACCGTCCGGGCATTGCACCTAAGTATATTTGTAAGCAATGCTTCCTCCGTCCTACTTGGCAAAACTTCAATCGTTCGTCATTCCTAATCAAGGAACATTGTATGTATAATACTTACCACAGCTAATGAATACGGATTCATTAGCAACTATAACACTTATCCTACTGATTAACACAGGCTGATACGGGTTTTGCCAATATAATTTCCCGTATGCGCCAAAAACAACATGAATTTGAATGAATGAATGAATGAATGAAATGCACCGATCCCAGCGTGGTTTAACCAGACTCGATTAATCGAATGAACCCCAAGATTTGCACTAGCCCATGAAGCCTCATGTTTCATGGGACTACAAAGGCCATTGCATATCTAGGAGTAGACCGGGGGGCGCGGGTAATGGTAAGGAAGACGTGCCCTTAGGATAAGGAAGGATTTGAGAGCCGTACCGGATATGCATCCTAGAGTAAGCATTGGAATAGTGGAGAGACGGGTGTTAATTATCTATGGATGGGCATCTTTTTACGACGTCGCAGCCAGTTGGCTTAGTCGATCTTCGCCTGTGAATCCTTTGGCGGAGTTACGTTGCTTTCTAGGCTCTTTTCTATCTCCTGTCTCCTGCTGTGCTGTTTTAGACTTTACTGTTTTCTGTGTCTAAATCAAAGGACTCGCTGTCCGTTTCAGGTTTCTAGTACCTCTCGCTGGCCGTCTTCTTGATATTGTATCGGTCTTCAGCCGTGTCCATCCAAAAGTTGATTTCCTTATCGAAGTGCGCCATGTCCTGTTTAAGATTGTCGTTCCATGTGTAATCCAATCGGCTTACTTTCTTGAATTTGGGCTTGTACTGTATTGCTGCATGTAACAGGTGAGGTTTGCCGCGTCTGTGAACGTCTGCGAGATAGCACACCTGTGGTTCTTGATGAGTTTGGTTACTGTTTTTTCCGTCTAAAATTTCGTGTAATTTCCTTAGCTTGGTTTATTCCTAGCGTGGTTAATCAAGTCTCTCATGATAACTTTCTCATATCTTCTCGTCTTGGTCTGTTAGCTTTGGTGATTGTCGATACTTTCAAACCGTATATCATACAGGGTACGATTACTATTATATACATGAGTCTGGCTGCTTGCCCGTCCATCTTTAAGTTTTCTATGAATGGTAGTAATGATGATTTTGATTTGTGTTTCTAGTGGCCTGTTCGCATCGTTTTCTTATTGTGCTTCTCCTGTTTAGTGTAGATGTTATGTATGTGTCTAGGTATTTAATTTCAACGATTGCAGGTAGATTTAATTCATTCATTGACACGTATGTCGCTTTCCATGTAGTTATGGGGTCTCTAATTAGTATTTTTGTTTCGTTTATTTGGAGGCCGACACTAGCTATTAGGGGTTTACTAACTAATGATAACAACTAATGTAGATGAGGTCATCCGCGAATGATAGTACCAGAGGGAGTGAGATTTCACGATCTTGGTCTAGTTTGATTAGATGGGTTTCTTCCTCGAGTGTTCTAAGAACCTTATCCATGACCACTGTAAATCGGTGAGGGGATAACGGGCAACCTTGTTTGACTTCCTTTCCTTTGATGATCCACCTACTTTGCTGTCCACACCATTTATTGTGTGTTCGTTCGTTCATGCATACCTTGATTATCCTGTTGTTTAACGTTTTTTGGTTCGATGTATTAAAATATATCGCAGTGCTTGGAGCTTAACCTTTTGAAGTGTTGCCTGACATTCTTTTACCCGAGTTTGGGTTACCAGGTTTTCTTTTTGTAAGAATTTTGCCTTTTGTAGGTTGGCAAGAGCTACACGATGATTCCTAGGGTTAATCGGCTGAAAAAACTAAGGTTTCCTGGGCAGCCGCTTTTCAAACTCCAGTTATGGTGCTCCATGATATGTTGATGCTTTACACTGCTGAGTTGATTGCTATGTTTTCCAGTTTCTTGTTATGCATGCTTGGTATTTTGTTTTGGAGGATTTTTATTGAGAGCGGCATCGGTAGCATTGTTTGTGGTTGAAATCATTGTTCTCAATTGTTGTCCGATTCTTTTGTGTCTCGTGTTTGGTGCTTTCAACTTTGTTTAAAATTTGACTTGTTTGAAGTTGTCCCCAGATTATTTTATTGTCGGAGGGACCCTACCGGACCTAAGGAGTTTTCCTGTTGCCTGTAGCGTAATAATGTAATCCAATTGTGATTTCTGCATGGCCGTAGATTATGTTATCCTGCATGATGATGTCCTTTTTGTTGTTTCTATTTGAAGTTTTTCCCTATTGGCTATAACCATTAACATTTTAGTAGTTAGAATATTAATGATGTAGATTTTGGTGACTCAGCCCTTTGCGTTGAGAGTTTAGTGTATCCTGTCTACCAATATAGGCGTTAAAGTCGCCTAGGATTAATAGAGTACATTTCCTTGGTTTTTGTCTAATCAAGTTTAATAGACCTATGAATGATCTGGGTTGCTTTAGAGGTCGAGCTGTTGATGTGAGAGTTAATTATATAAAGAGGAGCAGATTTGTCGCTTCCCCTATCAACTTTACTAGTGATTGACATCGCGTCAGTATCCTTCTTACTGTTTATTGTTTCGATTTGCGCATCGTTTCTGATTAAAATTGCAAATCCCCGGTGAGCTTTATCTGCAGTTCCAGATAGGTACCATTTTTAGTGGGTGGAAGTTTTACGTTCCTAAGTTCATCCCTGTTTCTTGTAGGCAGGCTACGTGAATTCCCCTATTTGAAAGGTCCGCATCTGCTTTGTTTCTTTTTTTGTCCAGTTACGAGGCCCCACGGACATTCCAAGTTGCAATACGCAGGTCTGGGCAAGTGTACTTAATTGATCAAGAAGGCGGGTTTCTAAGTATTGTGTATACAGTGTCGTCCTCGACTTCCCCTGATATCGGTGTACGTAATGTTGATCCTAATTTTTCACACGGTATTAATGAGCTAGCTAATTGGAGGCTGTTCCGGAATCGGGGTTTTGTGGTCTGCCCTCGCTCATCTCTTGTGTTGTATTTGTTACCTATCGATTTGTTATGTTGTGATGGTTGGTTTGGTTTGTTGATTCTTGTGTTAGGCTTTGCAGGTTATTTTTGTATTGTTCATCGGCCATCATGACCTTGCTGTCATAATGCTGATCCTATTATAAGATATGTATGTTTCCGGGTACTGAAATGCCGGCAACTGAATATTCAATTCAATTCAATTTATTCAGCAGTAATTCAAGCTGTGTTTCAAATCATAAATAAATAAAAACACGATCATTAAAACTATAAAACTAACACATTCACAACACAATAAATTATAGAAAAATCTTTTTTTTTTTCCATAAAATTCAATAGCATTACATACAAGCCACTAATACCAACATTACCCAGTCTCACATTAACGAATATTAAACGTGGTTAAGTCATCGTCTATGGCATACAGACATTTCTCGAATAGGAACGCTCTGAGTTCCGACCTATAAGAGCTCTTGTAAATTATAGTTTTTAAATCCAATGGCAAGCTGTTAAAAAAACCCGCACACCACCAATAAACCAGTATATTGTCGTTATTGCACGTGCATATTTACGAGATAGAATTCGGACGCAGCGATTATGATGTCTTTTCCTCCCCAGAACGTCTCGTTAAACTGCGCGGTTATGTATTTTGTTATTATTTGTTCCTGAGAAAGCTAGCTGTTAGGAAGAAACTCATGAATGTTATTTATAAGTGTTAAGAGAATTCTGGTGTCACCTCAGTTCGTTGAAACATAGATAGCGAGGTCTCGGTGGACAGACACGTGGTCGGACGTCAGCCCGTAAACGGGCAGTCACCAACTTTTTGTAAAAACTTACCATTACCATTGAAAAACTTTTGTTTGGGTAATAGAGTGGGTTTCGTTTTGAGGGATACATAACTTTGACAGGGCTGCGGGTTGCCCGGAGATTTATTATTGCTTCTTAGTTTTTCTGTAGCATCTTGTTTCATGCATCTTGTTATGTAGACTTAGATTTCCGGGTCAAGTTTTTTTGTTTTTTTTGTGAGTGGGCCACTCATGTGCCAACCGTCATAAAAAGCTTGCGCAAAGTAGGTACACACCGACCGAAGTCCTGTGCGCATACGGGTATAATAAAACTTGATTAATGGCTGTCAGAAGTAATATTTGTTGAAATAACTTTTTGTATGGCTAATAGCCAATTAGTTAAGGGTAGTTTATGGGGATTAAGCTTGATGTTATAATCGTCAGCATGCAAGAGGTTAGAACACTGGTCAAAATAAGAAGTTTTATGAGAAGATATCTTTTATGCTAAATCAAAACTAAAATTAGCTTAGAAAATAATGAAATAAATAGTTGAATGTGCGCTTGACATCAAACGCCAGACACTTCACCACTGTACATGCGCGCTAGAAATGTTGTCCCATAATTTATTAAATAAAATAACGATTTTGCAGAGGGAAGTAATGCCCTGAAGGATAATGGAAAGGTCTCACCAGATCATTGTGGGTTCCTTGGCTCGCCTGAGATTAGGAACACACCTCACTTTAGCACAATTTTAATATCCTCCTACTACACACACGCTATACACTATTTTACAGTACTTTTTCTCTTACTGCACTATTGTAATGTATTTATTTGTCGGTTAGTAAAGTCACAGCAGTATCCAAACAAAGAATCACTATTCGATTTCGCCGGCAAGTGCCGCGCCACATGTGCATTTGTACAAGCATGCCTCACTGCTTTTTTCTTTTTTCCTATTTTTTTTGGACGGGGCTCTCTCCCGGGACGACCGCGCTCTTTGACGTCCAACGACCGAATCGCGCCAAAAACAACATGAATTTGTAATGAAAATTATTTTAAGCGTGAATTTGGATCGGGGTTTTATAATTGGGAATCAAACGAGTTTACCTGTTAAGCGAAGTCTTGATTCTAATTTTACGAACGGCGATCTGAAATATAATTAATTAAACAAGGTAGTACTAGCCTACACACGCATAAAGGCTTGTGCAGACCAGCGCGACTTGTCGCGCGATGCGACACGAACAATACAATTTCTAAGAAAACTTCACAGTATAACAATAACCGATGTCGCGTCGCGCGACAAGTTGCGCTGGTCTGCACAAGCCTTACAGCATCGCGATCTTTTAGAAATAAAATAAGTATTTTTTTTTAATAGGTACACTATTTCACCGTATCTTCTGTGAGTTGGCAACCCAGTGTGTCACTTGTTTTAGATATCATAGGATAAGGAACAGCTCTGTTTTCCACATAGAGTAGTTCCGCGTACTTACATTCACTAGGTTTTCCTGAAAGGATAAGTGAATTAGGTAGACTAATTATTGCAGCTTTGGGTTTGTTGTTTGTTAGTGGTGCGTGGGTAATTATATTTCAGATCGCCGTGAAGTAAGATTGGGAATCAAACGAGCTTACCTGTTAAGCGAAGTCTTGATTCTAATTTTACGAACGGCACGGAATTAAACAAGGTAGATGTTTAGAGTTGTCTGCAATAATTCTATTAGTTAATAAACTACAACATGTTCTGGTTTATTAGGTATTTTTATTTATTATTCTTAATCAACACTGTTTACTTAAGAGTGCAAAACAATTCATAATTAACAGTAAGGCATAATTGACAATGAGTCACAACCACCAATGAGGCATAATCCATAATAAGGCATAATCCACATGGTATGTTAAGGTATACCTACCACAGAGTAGACAATAATGTTCCTTTTATTATTTGTTGTTATGGACTGATATTGCAAAGTTTTCTGGGGATGAGCCTTCACATAGTGGCAAGTTATAGTACTTAGCAAACGTTTTTGAGTTACTTGTCCATCCAGCTGCCTTTCTTATAATGTTACTTAGCAAACGTTTTTGAGTTACTTGTCCATCCAGCTGCCTTTCTTATAATGTTACTTAGCAAACGTTTTTGAGTTACTTGTCCATCCAGCTGCCTTATAATCAGTGATCGGAGTAGGTAGATTGATTTTTAGTACTTGTATCATAAATGCACACAGAAAGAATAACATGGATAAGCCATTTTTCCGGAAAGTAATTCCGGTATTTCCGGATTCAATTAAATATTGTTAATGTTGGTAGTGATATTATTACTACTCAATTCAAAATTTAAAGGAAGGTATCAAAACTAAATTAATTCATTATTTATCTGTTGAAAAAAAAAAATAGGAAGAATAATAAAGAATAAAATTGCTCATTTTATTACAATTCCTACCTTTTTTTTGAGGATGGCAAATCATCAAATGACTCCTTCCACTCTGGCAGAATACAATTCCTACATAAGTTCCGGTTTTTTTTTAATAATCCACCAATTCCGGAGGAATGTCCATAGTAATATATACGTTTCGGATCAATGACCCCAGTTCAATCTACCTACTCCGATCACTGCTTATAATGTTGCTTAGCAAACGTTTTTGAGTTACTTGTCAATCCAGCTGCCTTTCTTATAATGTCGATACTGATACCAGCTCTTTTGGCAGATGAAATTGATGTGTGGCTTGTGCTATGTGAAGTGAATTGCGAGTTATCGATTCCACTTTCTGTCATTATGTTTTTAATGCATCTACTGATGGTTTGGCTGGTAGTTTTATTGTGTGGTTTTTAAAAAAGTTATCCAGAGGTAGCGTTCCTGATTTCTTAGAGTTTCAGTACGTGAAAGGTAATCTAGTAATGTTTTGGCTGGACAGATTTTCGGGTTTTGTGTGAAGAAAGGCAGGTAGATTTTAGGTTGGATCTTACTTATAATAGAAGTTTTTATGAGATAAGTTATTTCAATAACTATTTTATCATTCGTCATTCCCGACCTTTGAGCTGATAAGGGTTGATAAGGCTGACCTATCTGAGTTGAGGCTGCTGTAGCCTACGATAGCTTCAAATCTCTCAGTAAGGAATTGTATTACTTGGGGTACAGAAGCCGTGTAAACACTTATTGCATGAGTTTTGCAATAAGCCCACCAAGCTCTATAAGTAACATTGTATTGTTTAGTCGTATCAGTTGAGAGTGAAGCCTAACATTATGTTTAGTGACTTAGTTGGCAGTCCTCTTTGTTGGACTGCTTTCCGCAGAAGATTGCTGCAGCCAGGGTAAGTGTCGAGCTCAGTGGGTGTGTCGTCCTGAAAGGTGATAGTAAAAGATTATCGTCAGGGTAGAATATAACAAGCTCAGATATTTCTTGGGATTTAGCTAAGGGGTACCATGGCTGTGTCCATAGTGGGTAAACTAGTATACCTTTGGCTTTATAATAATTTTTTAAATTTTGCAAACACCTTGTGATAAGGGCAAACAGAGGAAAAGCATAGAAGAATGATTTGGACTAGTTTAGGGTGAAAGCATCTATATTGAAAGCATACGGGTATTTCCTCCATGAGACGTATTTTTCGCATTTATTGTTTGTTCTGGTAGCAAATAGGTCAATCTTTGCTTGACCGAGTTTAGAGCAAATTAGACTGAATGCAGTGGGTGACAGTTCCCATTCTGTATCAATGTTAATGTTTCTGGATTCTTGATCCGCTATAGAGTTTTCTTTGGATTTTACATATGAGGTATATACATATATCTCTCTCCTGACACCATGTCCATATGTCACGAGCTACATTTTTTAAGTGAGAGAATTGTATACTTCCCACCTTGTTGATGCATGCGATGGCGGTCGTATTATCGATTCTTAGTATTTTTATTTTTGATGTATTTTGCACTTGGTTAGTAAATGATTTTAAAGCAAAGTTTGCCGCAGTTATTACAAGTTGGTTTATGTGATAGGCTTGTTCTGACCACAATCCACCAATGCTCTTGCTATCACAGTGCCCCCCCCCACCCAGTTAGAGAAGCATCTGAGAAGATTTCAAATGAAAAACGTTGTTTTTGTAGTTTTCTAGACTTTTTTAGATTCTCTAACCACCATTGTAAATCTGGAAGTAATTTCCTTGATAACTCCATTTTGGTGTTATAGTCATCATTAGAATCTATAAGGGCTAAGTACTTCTGTCTTTCTGGAATTTTGGTATGCATCATTTCATAAGGGACAGCTGGACAGGCTGCTATTAGAGTACACAGTAATTTCGCTAAATCTTTGATGTACCATCTTTTAAGTTTTAGGAACTTTTGAATTAGATCAGTTATAGACACTTTCTTTTCTTTGCGTAACTCAATGCACATGTTTTGAGTATTAATAATAAAACCAAAAAATTTACATTGTTTGCTAGGAGTCATTTCCCTCTTTTCAAAGTTAATGATTAGAATAAACTAATAGTGGCATTTATGTTTCCCAAACATTCTTGGTAACTTTTACCAATACAAAGGCAATCGTCGAGATATCTGGTTGATATAAGGCCTTGTTTCTTAAGGTGAGCTACTACTGGTTTGAGTAATTTGTTAAATACACCAGGAGCTGTGGATAAGCCATAGGGCATAACAGTGAACTCGTAAAGTTGATCAAGGTAAATGAATCGTAAGCTCTTTCTGTATTTTTTGCTAATAGGTACTAAAAAGTATGCCTCCTTGAGATCAGTTGAACACATGTAATAATTTATATCTACAAGTCTGATAGCGGTTCTGATATCTTCCATTTTGAAGTGTTTTGCTGAGATAAATTTATTTAGTGGTTTAAGGTTCAGGATGAATCTAAATGTCAAAACTAACAAAATCTAAACTAACTGTAGAATCTTATAAAATTCGTATTTGACGCAGATGATTGCTAGAAAAGTAAATACGAGCCCTTAAACTACAAACAAATCAAAAATAAATACCGAAAGCCCGACTTTGAACTGCATTAAAAAAAAACTAACAGTTATAGAGCAGTTCTAATTTTAGGAAAACATCTTTGGTTCATGCCCAATCTAACGGTATGCAATATGCACAATTTCTTTTAAAAAAACTAAAAAATTCGCCAATTTTAACTGCCTGGGACTTTTTTCACCGAAAGGATTGGGAAGGACATTTGCGAAAATTGAAATTAATTAATATACGAACCATTTTTTTTTTACATATTATATTCTACAATTATTCTAGAAAAAAAAAATGCCAGCTTGGTTATTTTTAAATGAAATTATTGACGTTTGAAATTTGAGCAACCACGAATTTCGTTTAAATTAAAAAAAAAAAAAAACCTTGTGGCCTGGGTCTTGTTATTGGACCTAAACACGTAGTAGACGGCCCCACGGATCCGCAATTTTCGTACGTTCAACCTTCTGCCGAACACCCTGTCTACTTAACCTTCCGCAAGAATCACTCGGTCCGTTGGTGAAAATCGGTTCGGTAGTTTTTGAGTTTAACGCGTTCAGACAGACACACAGACGCAAGGACGTAAGGATGTATGTCGACTTGAAAGAGCATGGCAGTTGAGAGCTCACTTAAATGTCTCGCTGATGGTGGCGAGTGTGTTGGATCATACACAATGGTTGAGCTGGATGGTGCTGATCCACGCGTCATGTTCGTGAACGGGTGCTGTCAGGGGGCTTCCTAAGCGAAATCGGCCGAAACTACGGATATCGCTTGGAGAGTTGACCCCTAGTTGTGACTGGTCATCTCTTATCTGCCAGGGTTTTTTTTTAATCTTATATTTAGAATGGTTTTGATTATTTTTTGTACATTGTTCTCACATATGGAAGCAACAAGAATAATGCACCCAGAATTTTGTAATATCTATATTTAAAAGAGTGTTCTTGGAGTTTCTTGCCCGTTCTTCTCTATAGAGATCTACGTTTTGGAATGGGCAACTAGCTTCAACTTTCTGACTAACTGACCGACTATTTGACAATTCAAAAGTGCCTGTAAATGGTTTAATTGAAATATAATATAATTCCTTTGAGTTTGAGTAACAGCCTGGAATTTGAGTTTGTCATATGGGATTTAAACATAACAGCTGTCGAAATCAGTAGTGTAGTCACTAGCCAGTTCTTAAGGGCCCTGTTACTGTAAACCAGGTATTTTTTTCAAAATTAATAAAATCACATTCTGACTTTCTGAGTCTGAATATTATTTTGTTAAACGTGTCATTGAGATCTTATTAAGAGCATTCAAGAGCGAGCGAAGCGAGCTAGAAAACTGGGGAATCCTGACTTGGATAGGTTAAACTAAGAGAATGCAAGAGTTTGAGAATTACCGCGCCTGTAGCTTGAAGCCTTTGTAAGCCATAAACAAATGATGTAATTTTTCATATTTTCATTACTTCCTAATGAAAATATGAAAAATTACATCATTTGTATTCATTGTATTCATTATTTCCGGGCCTTTTATCAATAAGAATTTGAGCTTGTGGATAACAGTTTAAGCATTTTCGTTCGGGGTCCCTGTAGCCCGGGGGGCCCCGTAAGTATCATTGAAACGGCTGATACGGTGGTAACTGCCTCCTTGGAACCTGGGCCACGCAAATTAATACAGATCGTTCACTCCGCAAAATTATTTAAATAAAAAGCGACTGTTGCTACGACACAATAAAGTGCAATTCAGGTCGCACACCGCTAATCACCTACAGTTTTAATCATCTAGAAGTTGCCTCTCTTTCTAACGCGTAACTCTTAAATCTTCTGACTACGTTACACTCACTGAATTGGCCCAGCAAGACGGGCCCTCCGCGTACTTGAAGCATCATACCTAAACTGCGGAGTGTCCCATCTATATTAATCTGTACCCGGGCATTAATATGACACATAATATGGAGCTTTAGAAAGAGACTGTCACATAAGTATGTGTGACGGAGACGACACGAGAAAAATAATATTTTCTTCTTCGCAGTTTATTTGCCAAACATGTAAATAAACACGAGTTTTAGGAAAATCAACTGTAATGCTTAGATATAAGGTTCAGTTTGTGCTATATCAATTCATTTTGTATGATTTTTTCAACGATACTAGTCAGTCTTAAATCAACTCTATTAGCACTACCATAAAGTTGATGTTTGTTTAAGTAGAAATAATATCAATTGGAAACAAGGATTTCAATAGACCTTAGATAAATCAATGAACAAGGCAGGCAATAAAAAAACTGATTGCGGTATTACATCAACGGGCGATAGGTCAATTGTCTATTTAAATGAGATAAGTACCTCTAATGTAGGTTGTCCTTCAAAATATGTTCGTGGAACTTATTTTGAAGTAAGTAGCCTTTTTAATCACGAATATTTATGACACGCGATGTTTAAATCGATAATACATCTTTTAAATTATGGTTTAATTTTATGCAACGGGCGCACTTCTTTTCGTAGAACTAAAAAGCAACTAAGTACATTATTCCCGCTCCTGCTTCGCACGGGTGCAAAAACAATAGTGGTCTATTGTCTACGGATGACTATTTCGTTGAACTGGATATATGAAAAAAAAATGGTGAGTCCACCATTTGTAGAGTTTGGAGTTTGGACGTCCAAATACTTTTATTAATTCAATTCATAAATTAATTTAAATAATTCAATTTTAATTTTAAATGAACCAATTACAGTCACTTTTGAATTGTCAAGGAGTCGGTCAGTCAGAAATATGAAGGTAGTTGCCCATTCCAACGCGTAGTAGGTTCCTATGGAGAAGAACGGGCAAGAAACTCCACTGACACTCTTTTAAATTAGACTACTGTTACAAAAGAATGTTTACATCATGTATGTTGTAATTATACATGTGAGAACAATGTAGAGAGACGAAAATACATTCTAAAAAGCCGTGGCAGCTAAGAGATGACCAGACCCCGCTGAGGGCTCCCGTTCACGAACATGACGCATCGATCAGCACCATTCAGCTCAACCATTTTGAAGGGAACTTAATGATCCAACACACACGCCACCACCAGCGAGACATTTGAGTGAGCATGACATACTCTCAGCCGCAAGGGCACATTCAAATCAATGAAAGACCCAGTAAATGGTAACTTTAAAGTAGGTACATAGTGTTCGCAGTTCCTTAATAGCCGAGGAAAGGTCATTGACCCCTGTCAGTCAGCGCCACGCCGCGCGCCGTCAACCATAATTATTTTGCTGCGCGTAATTTTCAATCTGTGATTATCTTTTATAATTTTCATTTAAACGATGTAATGTCGAGGCATATTTTAATCTAAATTAAATGATCAATCTTAATAACATATTTGATCAGATCAAATATTGATGATAGATAATATAGATGTATGCCAGTGACCTTGAGTGGTTAGCTTGCGTGTTCTGTACTGAACCCAGGCTTCGCGTCATACGTCCAGCCAGTAATACGATGCGCCCTTCCAGGAGCGCTGTCTCAAATAAGACGCATTATTAATTTATCATACATAAAACAAAACGTATTTTAATAAAGCATGGATACTAAAAGATTTTTTTTTAATCTTTAAAATGTTGAAGGTTTCACAAAAATACGCTTGATAGATTTTGCGTGATTCTCAGTTTTTTATCCGCGTTAGACATAACTTTACAAATTAATTTCACTATGTAATATAAATATAATCTAAAATATTCATATATTAAGTTATTAAGAAGATGCTCTAATTTAACATATATTTTTTCCAAATCACAACTCGTTTAGACGTGATCTTCAGTATAAAATCATTAAAAGTCGGTTATCGTCGCCTTAATGATTGCCCTACCAATGTGCTACTTAAGTTACATAAGTAGCGTTCAAGAGATTTCCCTTTCTTTCCAGATACGAGAAAACCCGCCGTCTCTCTCCGTATCCCTCCCCGAAGGCCGAAGAGCGCGAGCGACGGTCCACCCTCACCGTCCTAGCGAAGTTCTTCCTGTTCTGCACCGCCATGATCCTGTTCTGCGTGCTGTTGTACATACCTGTTTATAATAAGGCCAACGATCAGCTGTCTAAAGGTAAATTGTTCTGTTTATACGTCAAAAAAATTGTTAAAAAATAATTCGTTCGTGAAAGGTCGTCATATTCTAGTTCGCTAGTTAGCCACATTTCTGATTTCCATACAGTAATATTGCCAAATTATTCAAATCAGGTAAATTTTTGACAGCTATTTGCGAAGTTGCCAACTTTTAGGATAAACGCTCTTAAATAGAAGATTTTGATTTTTTTGTCTGGTAATTTCCAGGTTTAGTCGCGGGCTGGTCGATCCACACGAATCGCGACACGAAAATATACGTACAACCGAACAACGTAACGACAATACATGCCCCTAGGAATTTATGCCCTCACACTAGTAAAAACAAGCTATTTTTACTAATAGTTGTTTGCTCATCCACCGTCAACTTCGAACGCCGAATAGCTATAAGAGAAACTTGGGGTAACTACAAGAGTTACCTCCAAATGTCCAAATTATATCATGCAGTCAGACAGAAGTACATAAACTATAATTATACATATGATCTTTATTCAGAGAATGGTGTACATAATGTATCTAGCGATAGGGTCAAACGAGACATATCCAGCTTTAGCAGGCTTTTGCCCGAATTGGCTAAAGCACTGCAGGACAATCTGGTGATAGAAAAGACTGATAATGTACCTGAACAGAGGTTTGAAGATGAAGTTATGTTGCCAGAATTTGACATGAATCAAGAATTAGGAGAGAATACAGAGCCAAATTATGATTATTACGATACTAATGTCATGAAGATACCCCCAAAGGGGTACGAAGATACCCCAGATTTAGAAAAGGTTCTATCAATGTTAAAAGGTAATAAAAACTTTCGAAAAATGAAGGAGAAATTGTCATTACCTGACAACACCGATCCGGAGTACAAAGTCGTGTTCCTTTTGGGGCTGCCAACGCATGACAACGATTCTACTGTTCAGAATAAAATCGAGGAGGAGTCTGAGAAGTATGGAGATGTTATCCAAGAAGGCTTCATTGATTCATACAATAATCTGACTTTGAAATCTATTATGATGCTGAAATGGATCACCAATAATTGTAAAAATAGTGGTAAGTTTCTAAAATAATAATAATTATTATAATCAGATAATATAGTTTTAAATATATATATTGTAATATAATATAATATATATATATATATATATATAATTATATATTATAATTCGCAGGCGCAGGAGCCAGGATATTTTTTAATATTGTATTCATAGCTTGTGTGTTTAATTTTTATTTAAGTATTTTATTTATTTACCTGTAACACATAATCAGCTTGTGACGTTCCCACTGTTGGGACACACAAGGCCCCCTTTGTGAGAGGTAGCAGGCTGTAATCCATCACGCGGGCCCAGTGCGGGTTGGTGGATGTGGGATGTGACATGTCTTCGAATTTTTGTCTAGGACAGCCGGGCTTCCACACGGTGTAGTAAACAGTTACCGTTTTGAGAGTCGGGGCTATGAAATAAATTGCACAAAGTGCCTGTCTGGCTTCGAACCCTACAATAGGTATGATGCCTGGATAAAAAAAAAAAACTAATTAGTCCGTCAGTCAGATAAAAAAATATTCGACACGTATTTTTTGTTTTATCATATAAATAAAAAAATACTAAGATAAAACGCATTTTAAGTTGGGGAGTGGGGGTCGCTACGTCACTAGTATGTTTAAAATCTACATACTTGGTGACGTCATGGCACATTTTACCTCAATGTATCGCCGTAATCTTTAGATTACGTAAAAAAAAAAAATACGTGTCCAATATTTTTTTATAATCTCAAAGACGGACTAAAAACAAATTTTTAGTCATCATCCCTATTCGTTAGTCAAGGCCGTTACCAGTGTCCAATCATTTCACCAAATATTTATTAACAAATTTTCACTTGACAAGTAACGATTGCCAAAATAATGATTTGTTATTTCATCCAGGGTTGGATTTTATACTATAATTTCGCCCTTTGTACTATATACTATCCACATCTCAGGATAGTACGCTTAAATACTATAATTTTTTGCTCCCGAATGCTTAGTTTTACCGTCATATTATGAATATTTCGACCGTGCGTGTATCCGACCGAATTCTGATCTTGCGATGTTTTCTTTCTTGATGGCCGGGGATTCCCCGATTATCCTCCGCAGTACACTTCTCTCTTTCCACTAATCTCGTTCCTTCCATTCCATTCGAAACTCAATCAAAGATTGCTCAATGATTAAACAATTGCTTGCGGGTTTTTGTGTAAAATATACGTTTTCTTTACTTAAATTAAAAATAATGAAAGTGTAGTATTTTTTTTTATAAATACTATCTTTTTCAACATACCTAAAACCAACCCTGATTTTATCATTGTACACACGGCTACACATCAACCTATAATTTCCAGTATAAGCTGACCTCGCATTGTACGGAAATGCTATACAATGCGAGATCAGCATAAACTGGAAATGTATAGCTTGATGTGTAGCCGTGTGTACATCAACAAGTGTGCCAAATAACTCACTTAAGAAAATAATTATCCGATAAACTGCTTTAATAACGTATTAATTTGACAAACAATTCATTTTTTGTTCATGTTATCTCATAAAACAATGTTTGGTATAAAAACGTTTTACATACTGCACTACGCAATCTCCTAAAAATGAAACTCACTTTAGAGGCAAAAGAGTAATTTTAATTTATAAATCAACAGGAATCGCTATTGACATTGTTCAAAAGAAATCTCTTTAAACTTTTACTATATAAAAAATATTATACCAGGAATATTTGGAGGATAATTTTAATTAATATAAAAATGTATTTGCACGCCATATCATGACAGGATATGCTGAAACTAAAATGACTGTAATACGAGGGCGGAGTGATAAGTCTGGTAAAAATCAATTTTGGAATAAAATTATCGCAAATTGCATGTAACCTCCTTGTTCACAACTCTTTTGAGGGACTATATTTAAATTTTCAGCCAGTACCGCCGGTTAGTTTATTTTTGAGAGCCATTAGATAAAAAGTATTGAACGCATTTTCGCAAAGATGGAGAAAAGTGAATTTCGAGTGTTGATTAAACATTATTTTTTGCGCAAAAAATCTATTACGGAAACGAAACAAAGGCTTGATAAATATTATGGGGACTCTGCTCCATCGATTAAAATGATTCATAAATGGTTTACGGATTTTCGGTGTGGTCGTACAAGCACAAGTGATGCTGAACGCCCAGGACGCCCAGTTGAGGTCACTACTCCAGAGATGATCGATAAAATCCATGACATAGTGTTGAACGACCGAAGAGTAAAAGTGAGCGAGATAGTCGAGATAGTAGGCATCTCAGGCGAACGTGTGCGCAATATCTTACACCAACATTTAGATATGAAAAAGCTCTCCGCGCGATGGGTGCCGCGTTTACTGACTATTGATCAAAAACGCATGCGAGTTACCACTTCAAAGGCAGGTTTGGCGTTGTTACAACGGAATAAACCTGATTTTTTGCGTCGTTATATAACGGTAGACGAAACGTGGATCCACCACCATACACCAGAAACCAAGGAACAATCGAAACAATCGATTGCTAGGGGCGAACCAGCTCCGAAGAAGGCCAAAGCAGTTTTATCGGTCAATAAGGTGATGGCTACAGTTTTCTGGGACGCTTGGGGGTAATCCATATTGACTACCTAGAGAAGGGTAAAACGATCAATGGCGAATATTATGCCAATTTATTGGACCAATTTAACCAAATTTTACCTGAAAAACGACCGCATTTGGCTAAGAAGAAAATCCTCTTCCACCAAGACAACGCACGAGTGCACACCTGCGCGATTGCCATGGCCAAATTACATGAGTTGCGATATGAGTTGCTATCTCACCCACCATATTCGCCAGATTTGGCCCCTTGCGACTATTTTCTGTTTCCGAATTTAAAAAAATGGTTCGGTGGAAAAAGATTTAGCTCCAACGAGGAGATCATGCTCGAAACCAATGCCTATTTCGAAGGGTTACCTAAGTCGTACTTTACGGAAGGGATCGAAAAGTTTGAGAAACGCTGGATGAAGTGCATTGAGTTAGATGGAAATTACGTTGAAAAATAAATCATAATTTTTTAATAAAGTTGTCTACTTGTTTCATTTTTACCAGACTTATCACTCCGCCCTCGTATCCATCGATTTATATCGGTAATATCTATTGTACCATTTTCTGGCAAATAAATATTTTTGATTTGATTTGAACAAAAACAATTTTATTAAAAAAAAAAAAAAACTAATTCAAATTCAAAAATTCAAAAGTCATTTATTCAAACTAGGCTGAGAATCAGCACTTTTCGAACGTCAACTACATAAGACAGTCCCCCAAAAACGCCCACCCTTCACCACTTCCTAGTGCATTAGCTGGGAAGAAGAAGTGGCGCAACAAACTCCCCAGCTGCACAGCTGTCTGTTCAGTTAGAAGAACAACAAAAAGAAAGATTCTATATATATTCAAAATAATTAACATTACGCAATACAAAACATTATTTAAATTATTAGCCATATGTTAGCTACCACACGCCAATATACCAGACAAAATCATCGAGAACAGCTACGCTCAGGCAGAGATAAAAAAAATATAAAAAATACGTAAACAGAACTTAATATCTAAATAAAACCCCCCAGGCATAAAGGGCGTGCCTGCTTACATATAGTTGTAACTGGAAGTTATAAATGATAAACTAGGACCGAGGTAAAATAAATAAAAAAACAGTTAATTACTAATAACAATAAATAATATGATCAATTGTCGAGGTCACTAGCTAACCACATATTGCAATACAACTCATAAAAATAAAACATTGTGATGAGTAGATTATGTCAACAATAAATTAAATTTAAATAACTTGACTTATAAAGCCAAATAAAATAAACAATTATATAAACTCATATAACTTGTCAGTAAGTAAGCTGGAGAAAGAACACAAACATTGTCTTGAGTTAATCACAGCGACCAACTATTCTTATCATTTAAGTAGTCGTTGATAGAATAGTATGCCTTTGAACAAAGCTTGGATTTTACTTTCGTTTTAAACGCATTAACTACCAGAGAAGAGGGTAGCTTGTTATAAAAAGTTATACCAAGCCCAACAAATGAGTTATGAACCTTATGAAGCCGGTGAAAGGGAGCCCGTAGTTTGTCCTTATTTCTAGTGTTAACATTGTGAAAATCACTGTTTTTAGTGTATAAGTGTATATTTTGCTTAATATATAAGATATTGGCGAAGATGAATTGAGATGCCACCGTGAGGAAACCAATATCTTTGAAAAAATCTCTCAAAGAAACTCTGGCACCTAGCTGGTAAATAGCTCGAACAGCTCGTTTTTGAAGGACAAATATATTTTGAATATCAGCAGCTTTGCCCCACAGCAGAAGACCGTAGGACATAATGCTATGAAAATAACTAAAATAGACTAAACGAGCTGTATCGACGTCAGTGTATTGTCTTACTTTCCTGACGGCGTAGGCGGCCGAACTGAGCCTTCCCGCTAGGCTCGATATATGTGGGCCCCACTGAAGTTTGGCATCTACTGTTATGCCCAGAAAAACTGCCGAGTTTATGGTTGTAATGCTTGAAATGACTTGTGCTAACAGAAAAAAATCATTTAGATCATAATTTAGTACTAGTAGGCTACCCGGAACCGAATTAGATTTCAAAATAAATAGTATAATACGAAACGTGGCTTATAAACAAAAAATTGACAATGGTGTTTTTTTGAAACGGGGCCACCGCCCAGTGGTAACGGAGGTTCACTAATGTTTGCAAACTGCTCTCATATGTAGCTAATAATAATAATACCAGTCTGTTACTGTCCCACTGCAGGGCAAAGGCCTCTTCTCATACAGAGAAGGCACGAGCATTAAACACCACGCTTGCTCAAGACGGGTTGGCGATTTCAGACTTATATTAACTATAGGCCAGGTTTCCTCACGATGTTTTCCTTCACCGATGTCAGTAATCTCCAAGATAAACTCAGAAAGTACATATGAATAGAAAAAGTCACATTGGTACTTGCCCGGATTTGAACCCACAACCTCGTGCATGAGAGGCGAAGCCTTAACCACTGGGCCATCACGACCTTCATATGTAACTATTTCACGCAAAATCGCGATGGCAGCCAGAAGTTTTGGGGCGTATGAAACGCAGAGTTTCTTTTTCTTTTCCCTCAGTAATAAAGAGGTTACTTGCAATAGGTTTCATAAACAATATTCTTTTTTTTTTCAGTCCGCTACATACTGAAAACAGACGACGATATGTATATAAATGTGCCAAATCTTATAGACAATTTGAGGAACAAATCTCACGATTTTGATACCAAGACAAGAGGACGTAATATTAAGGAGTATATGCTGATCGGAGACCTTATCTGTGGTGCGAGACCTGTGCTAGATTCTAGTAATAAATGGTGAGTGTTTTTTAGTATCATTGCACTTGTATTCCTTGGATGTGGTAGGTAGAGATAAATCTCTGACTTTTGAGAGTCTTTTTTTATGTGTAAAATCTTTCCTCTCGCTTTCCCGAAGTGTGTCGGAGTGTGTCACAGGAAGCCGGGAAAGCGCGCGCTATTTGATTTGATCAATGCGCGCGCGGTGCTAGAGTTGTCCGTCAGAAACGACATTGACGAGGCCACGCCCCTTTAATGTTTCTTACTACCAAGGTGAGATGTCAGAGGTTACACATCATATGCGACTACTGTAAGGCTCGCTCGTTTTTTTTTAGTTCCCATGCAATAGGGGGCGAGCCTATTGCCACAAATGTCGAAGACTCAATTCCAAAAATACTCGAATAGGGATGATGACTAAAAATATATTTTTTTGTCCCTCAATATTAAAAAATATTGGACACTTATTTTTTCTTATTTTACGTAATTGATGATTATGATTACGGCGATACATTGAGTTTAAATTTGCCATGACGTCACAAGTATGTAGATTTTATACTTGCTTTTTGTGACGTAGCGACCCTCACTCCCCAACTTTAATGCGTTTTATCTAAGTATTTAAAAAAAAAAATACGTGTCTAATATTTTTTTATTATTTGACTGACGGACTAAATGGTATTTTTTTTTGACCCAGGCATCATTCCTATTGCCCCCCATGTATCGAATCTAGGACTCCACCACTAGATCGACGATGTAGTCTGATTAAACGTTTATAATCATTTAACTATTAATTATTATTTGCAGCACAACGGTAAGCCATTGAATTTAATTATATTAATGACAATTTACCTTATCATTATCCTGCAGATATCTGCATTCAGTTAATTATCATTATTTTCCACCTGTTAATTGATAGTGATATCCATAATGCTTTATATTAATATTTTCAATTTAGGTATGACATACAGTGACAGAGGAGCTCGTGGCTAAGTAATAACTGCCGCACGGGTCGATCCATCAGGTTAAGCTACGTTTGCCGGGGTTGGTCTGTGGATGGGTGACCATCTTTACATACCGAGACTCCTCCGTGCCTCGGAAAGCACGTTAAGCCGTTGGTCCCGGCTGTCATTCGTGGATCTTTGACAGTCGTTACAGGTCGTCAGAAGCCCGAAAGTCTGACAACCAGTCTTACCAAGGGGTATGGTATTACCCATTTACTGGGTTGTGGAGGTCAGATAGGCAGTCGCTTCATGTAAAATTCTGGTATTCAGCTGCATCCGGTTAGACTGGAAGCCGACCGCAATATACTTGGGAAAAGGCTAGGCAGATTTTTTAGGTATGAAATACGGTATGTTAATTAACAAGAGGGCGTTCTCGTTAATCCGCAATAGTATAGCGTCCATACATGTGTATAAAAAATCATGACATCGAAAAAACAAAATTCGCGGCCCTGAAAGTTCGCTGAGCCACAGATTAATACAGATGGTCACTCCGTAAAATCATTTAAATAAAAAGCGACTCTTGCTACGACACAATTATAACATGTTCCGTGATGAATTGGTAGCACTGACACTGTTCTGTCAGCGGCCATTTTGAATTGTATTAGTATTGAACTGAAACTAAGTTTGACAAGCAATGGTGCCAACATGACGGCAAGAGACAAGTTATAGTGAACGGTCAGAGTCTGTATTTATTAGACCACTCCAGTTTATTTTTTAATTAAATTATTTTAAATGTATAAAACTATAGTTTATATTTTCTCTAGTTTCATGATTGAAGAAGATATTTGGAGATAGAAAATAAAGTCTTCAGTGGATGACGGGAAATGAAATGAAACAATATCTGTCAAAACTGCTTTATACATGTGGTAACACTATTTGGTTAACTATAGTAGTTAGTACAGTCAGCTTCAAAAAGATGTTTAAGTCAACGTGAGAACCGTTACTTTATAATCTATCGACATTATTTCCGTTAGATTATAAATTGCAACAAACCATTTACAATTTATCGTAATATTTTTCGATATTTTATAAATCTATCCATTTTGGTACACCCATATTTCGCCGGTTACGTTTAAGCCATATGTAATAGCATATTTCCATCAACCGGGCACAATGACTCCGGGCAGTTACTGAGAAAGTTCAAATAGAAAAACCCAATAACACTGCCCGACACGCGAATCGACCTCAGGAACGCAGCAGTAGGTAGTTCTTGCGACACTGTGCTTTGGAAAAAAAGGACATTTTGAGAAGTGGTCATATTGCGAAAGAGACATTCTGAGAAATTGACAATAAGCGCTCGGCAGACATTTTGAGAAGTGGTTTTGCGAAAGAGACATTCTGAGAAATGGACATTATGCGTTCGGTAGACATTTTGAGAAGTGTTCGTTTTGCGAAAGAGGCATTCTGAGAAAGCGTTCGGTAGACATTTTGAGAAGTGGTGATTTTGCAACAGAGCCCAACAGGGCAGTCTTTCATACATCAAATATTTTTTATTTACAGGTACAGCCCAAGGTACATGTATGGGGGACGTGTGTACCCCAAGTATCTATCAGGGACAGGGTACGCGCTCTCAGCAGACGCAGCCAGAGCCCTCTACGCAGCCGCTTTAAGAACTAACTACTTTCATTTAGAAGATATATTTATTACTGGTGAGTTTAGAAGATTTTTGGAAAGCTTTCGGCAACAAATGTACTATAAACTAGTTGTTACTCGCCGTTTCACTCTCATCCTAGCCAAACTGCTACATATAAGGCGTCGTTCATTAATTACGTGAGGCGTTGAGGCGGGGAGGGGGTCGAGCCGAATCTCGTCCAACCTCAGGGGGGGGGGGGGTCTTGGCAAATTTCACGTAATTGTTATTCCCGCAAGAGACAGTGTAAAATTGCTAGAAAACTTAAATTAAGTAGGTATAACAACTTTCGCCACTAAAATATGGCTAAATAAAGCCTTCACAAAAACAAGATACCGTCGTGGGACAGCCGGGGTTGGAACGACGATCCTTTCCAAAGAATCCACGACTGAACACTAGTGTTCCAAAATACAAGCGATAGCTTAGTTTGGGAACCAGTATCACCAACTCTTGTGACTAATGTACCTTCTTATCAATTTTTTTTTCCACTGTTTATTAATTGCTAGCTGATTCCCATTTTGTATAATCTCACGTGGGATTAGGGGGAGGGGGAGGGGGTTGAGCCAAATCTCACGTCATCTCACCAAGGGGGCCAAAATCACCTCGCGTAATTAATGAACGCCCCCTAACAGGATAAAAAGTATCCTAAATATTAATTCAGGTCACAGTCTACCTCCGTTTAGCCGTTAAAGCTTGATCGAGTACAAAACATCTGAACTCACGAACTATGACAATATTGTAGATAACATAGTGCTGTTATCATATCTCTGAAAACTTGTGACTAAATAAATCAAAACCCTCCATTCCTTTGGACTTTGCCGTAGTCAGATTGATCAACAGAGATGCCGAAAATTAACCCACCGAATTTCGAGTGTTTACGCTTGAAATCCTTAAAAAATAAACGACGTAATTTCGGTCTGATGTGTCACAGGTTATTAGGCCGAAATTACGTCGTTTATTTTCGAGAAATCCTAAACAACTAGGCGGTTCGTCAAGTTATTCATTACGTATATAATTATCAATGCGACTCTCGAAGTTCAAATTACCCTGTTGAATGACTATTGCTAAAATTTACTGTTATCATTCAAACAATTTGTCATTATTTAAATTGCGGGTAACGTAATTTTATACCGCGCTTTCTACTTTTCACAACACAAATAATTCGCATATTTATTATCTCGTCTGCTCGACGTCCATATGTCACTGCAGGGATCCAGCAGAATATCAGCGTCAGGTATAATTTGCCTGACACATGCTGAGCTGAACTCCCATTTTGTGCAACCTTGACACGCACACCACACTTTGTATGATTCATTATTTTAAGAGCGTTTATTCCGAAAGTGGGCAACGTCGCAAATAGATGTCAAATATTTCGTTGTTTTGATTAATTTGGCAATATTACTGTATAAAAATAGGAAATGTGGCTAACTACCGAACTAGAATATTGATTATGAAATGCAATAATTATTAACGTAACACCGAGTTTTAGATGTAAAAAAAGGATTTGGAAACATTCCAAATGCCTTTTTAGGGTTCCGTAGTAAACAAGGATCCCTTATAGTTTCGCCATGTCCGACTGTCTGTCTGTCCGCGGCTTATCTCGGAGACAGTTATTACTAGAAAGCTGTAAATTCGCATATGTATATATATTAAACAAGTATTATCAAGTGGTAAAATAAAATCAAGAAAAATTTTTTTTTTGAGGGTACCTCCCCTACACGTGAAGCGGGTTTTTTTTTCTCATTTACCCCCATGTTGTGGGGTATCGTTAGAAAGTTCGTTTAAAAATATTGTGAGTTTGTGAAATCCATTTTTGGATTCAGGGAAATGGGTTTGCGAAATATTAAGCTTTTAACTGATTTTTTTTGTTAGAGTCAAGTGTCCCCCCCTCCTGCCAGCTAAATGGTTATATTTGGATTTGTGAAAAAATTCACAGCAGTAGTATATATAACGAAATTAAAAGGAAAACTATGAGAGCTAAGTAGGCTGTACAGGTTAACGAGGAATAATCAACCAACTTAAATTTGCGGTTTGAAAAACATGATCTCCCATACATTCCGTATGGGAGAACATGTTTTTCAACTACAATGTTAATTTGTTCTTGGAATAAATTCATCCCAACTACGGAACCCTTCATTGTGCGTGGTCCGACACGCACTTGGCCGGTTTTTTACACCTAAAACGTCAACATCCTACATATTGGAATTTCAACATCAAATTCAATGTTATAATTGCAATTCATTATTAATATTCTAGATCCCTAGTTAGCCACATTTCTTATTTCCGTACTACTGTATGGAAATAAGAAATGTTCAAAACAGGTATATTTTTGACAGCTATTTGCGACGTTGCCAACTTTCAGAATAAACGCTCTTAAAGTGTCTTAGCCAATAGTGTCATCACAATGTATTGTTTTATCTTTTGTATATTGGCACCTTGTTGCTTGCTATATTCATGTATTTAGTTATTATTTAATCGTGTTTTTGTATTTTGCGCTATATCTTTTGTGTGCACCAAATAATTTATATATTTATTTTATCTATCTACTTCATGAAATCGTAACATTTGAGGCCAATTCGAACTTAAGGAGTTTTATTGCTGAATTTACTGATTATAATTCTTGTTACGGTCGCGAATATTCTTTTTAATAAATATTACAAAACACGTAATAAAATTTTCTCGGGGTACCATAGCGCATCCCCAATAATATTCACTATCTTCATTCCAGGTATGTGCGCTGGCCGAGCCCACCCCCGCATCGTCCCGCGCGACGACCCCTCGTTCTCCTACCAGACGCCCTCCACGGGCGGGGCCATGCGGGCCTGCGGGGCCCACGCCAGGGCTACCGCGCATCGAGTGGCCCCCGACCTCATGAGGAGGTTGCATGGCATGCTGAGGAAACCTGGTTTGTTGGATACGTATGTATTAAAGACTTTTTATATATTTTTTTATCTTATGAACAAAACTTGACCGAGGATTTTTGTTTGTTTGTGTTAAAACCGATTTTTAACCGACGAAAAAAAAAATCCACGCATATGTTTTGCTGAGTAGTCCGATTTGAACGATTCTTGTTTTATTGGGGAGGGTATGTCTCGAAGTTGGTCCCATGTAAAATTGAAAATTAAAATCCACCCCAAATGGTAAACAAATTGGGGTAGATTGATTTTTCACCTAGCTACTGAATTTTCAACTGCAAACCGATTCTGTTGTAATACCACATAATAAAGACCTGGAGTTAATCTAATGATGGAGATGGAAGACAGTCGCGGGACTTCCTCAGCAGTTTACAGCAGCTACATCGTTTTTGGGCTTATTTCATTCACCTTGATGAGAAGTTTAGACCTAGCTGGGGTATGACTGTCATCGCGGGTCTGACGATGGAGACGGAAGGATATTTAGGCAATTCCTTACTTGAGGAAATCAATTAAATTAAATGGTAACTCAAAAACTAAATATTAAATAAAAAAATACAAAAAAAATAACCGACGGAAAAAAAACAACTGAAAAGCGAAAAATAAAAAGTTACCCTTTAGTGTAACTAAGCTCCTAAACTAACTTAAGTAACAAATTTTGAGGCGGCCTGAACCAAATTCAATGAAGATCCATCAAACTACCATTTTAATCTTTAAGTAAGTAATTAATTCGTTTGTTTGGCACCGCCTCAAATCTAAATACATTAATTATATAATTAGTATGTTAAGACCATGCACCTAGAATAAAATTATACCACAATAGGTAAAAATATTAAAAAATGAAGCAATGACAGATAAACTAATTAAACTATAGATACACGGTGCTCACATATTTACAAACATTGTAAAAGTAGACGATTTTTCTAAAATTTTACAATTAATAAGTCATTGAGGAAGTAAAACACAGAAAGTAAAATCAATGTCATATAATAAAATATGTATTATAATTTATACAACTTAAATTAGCAACCAGTTTGATTTTATCTAGACTCTAAATTGTCCTATGGAGCTGGACCAGCATGTTCCAAGCATTCTTATCTTGGATATAATCCTCTAATTTGTAATATGCTTGTTTACAAAGTGTACTTTTAATATGAGTTTAAAATTTTCTTTCATTTAATTGTAATATGACGATGATGGTGGTTAAAAAGTGTAAGTGATAACGCAGATAACTGTTTCCGTACCCAAAAGTTGCCAAACGGAACCCTATTACTAAGTCTCCGCTGTCCGTCTGTCTGTCAGCGGGCTGTATCTCATGAACCGTAAGAGGTAGACAGATGAAATTTTCACAGATTGTGTATTTATATTGCCGCTATAACAACAAATCATAAATTAAATTAAATGATTCTGTAACAATTTTCATTGGGTTCGAATATACTCCAACATGAAAACATAAGTATACACAAATATTACAAAACGACGATGTCAAATCAAATAAAGTCAAAAATAAAGCTACCCTTCCCATACAAGAAATGTGTTTTTTATTACTAAATATTTACAAAAAAAATTGTAGTGTTAAATATTGTACAGATCCCTTCGGGAACGAATCCTTCTCGCACTTGGTCTGTTTTCTATTTTCTTTCAGCAAAACTAATTAAATTAATTTATTTATTTCAGACAGTGATCCATATTTTTGTTAGTATACTTAAGAATTATGTTAGTTACCGAAGATTCAAATACACACCACAATCATGCTAATATAAAAATTAAATAACAGTAGTTCATTTCTCATTTACACGTATATTAGATCACAATCATCATTAAATTCATTACAAAGTTACAATCATAAATATTATTTTAAAATCAAGAATGTAATTAAAATCTTTAAAAACCATCGAAATTTAAAACAACAAAATAAATTATTAAAAATCAATATAAATTCATCAGTTGCTGTTTTTTTGTTTTCGCTCAAAATGATATTGCCACTGCCGCGGGCACCACTTAGCAACTAAAAAGATTAAATTTTTTCTTTATTTTTTTCCAGATGTGAAAGAATGCGACTCACAAAGGTAAGGAGGGACCGGCTTAAACCCAAGACGCCGCCAAAGCGTTTACCTAAACATTAGCACTAAGAACAATTAGTCACAATAGTCAACTCGTCCATAATAGTACCTACATAAATTTTAGTCACCCCATCGATATACAGGGTGGTTTTTTAGATCTCATACTCAAACGTCAATCCTTTCAGAAACATTTTGCTAAAATAAAAAAGCTCTAATTACAAAAAACTGACGTTAAACCGGAGTCTAAGGGCGAATTTGGCAAAACTTGTCTTTAAAAAGTCTTATCCAGTGATATATTATGAATTTTTGACAGTTTCTCCATACAAAAATTGTCAGACGACGTATTTTATTCCACGGATAAAAGATATCTGACTTTGATAAAATCAGCAGACTTTATGATTGTCGAATAAAAGCTCGAAGGTTTGGGTTTGGGAAAGTTAAAACTCGTTTTGTAATGAGATGGAAGGTTTTAAACCACTTACTACTATTTTACTTACCTACTTCACTTATTTCCTTATTTTTTTACTTAACTGTTTTTAATAAAATAATTCTTCAAATCTCTTTCCAATGTAAACTTTAGCCTTGAAACTCGAAAAATATCTTCTACATTCCACCTTTCATTTTAATTGGGTCAAAACCCATTTCAAAAAGTTTATTATGTAATATTTAAAAATACCTGCGCTATGTTTTTGTAACCAAATACAAAATGAATTCCAAAATCATTTTAGTTATAACATAAACACCCTGTATATCGAATATAGGTATCTTAACACTAGTTTATGAGTACAATATTAACTATAGTTTGGTCTCAAAGAGTCGCCATAGAATTATAGGAAATAATCGTTGTACATTGTCTCGAAATGAGAACAGAACATGTGTAATCATACAAAAAAATTAGGCTTAGATTGTGTAGAACATCGATTAAATTGAGCTTAAAAATATTGGTATCTCTTTCTAGCTTATGAAATAAGAAACAGATCAAACTGTCAGACTGTTTCAAACTGTCAGACTGTTTCAAACTGTCAGACTGTTTCAAACTGTCAGGCTGTTTCAAACTGTCAGACTGTTTCAAACTGTCAGACTGTTTCAAACTGTCAGACTGTTTCAAACTGTCGGAGTATTTCAAACTAACAGACTGTTTCAAACTGTCAGAGCATTTCAAACTCACAGCCTGTTTGAAACTGCCAGACGTATTGTCAAAAACAAAAGAAATCTTTTCTGCACTTACGCTACGGTGTCCTAGAAGAGCGTTGGCCGTCATGAAAATGATAGCATCGGGGTTACTTCACGGTGTCAAAAAACGCTCTCTAGGGAAACAGACCAACTTACTTTCATGAATATCGTTTCAGTGACGTCATTCTACGATATATTGCGGACGCTATGTGGTGGGCAACGCTCTTCTAGCAAACCGTAGCTTTTGGCCGGCTTGAATTACTTACTAAATACATTTAGCGTTTAACGAATTTAAATCATTGTTCTCGTGGCGGCATCTACATCTCCACATACGAACTACGCATCACACTGACGTCTCGTGAAATCCTACATCGCGCAAGCAGACTTTACCGAGCGATCAGCATATATATAACCTCCCGCCATCAATGATCGGGCAGTTGTCCGCCGGACAAGACACCCGTCTGGTCGGAGGATTCTCCCTTTTCTATAGAGTATGAGAGGATTTTACACCCTATTCCTCATACCTCTGTATTCTGTTGTTGTCAATCGTTTTAAGATGATAAATACAAAATGATGATTTAAATACGTTTAGCACTAAATTTATTTAGTGATTTGTAGTTCAAGTGAGGCTTATCAAAATGAAAAGTCATTTAATCAAAGTAGGCTAAGAATCAGCCACTTTTCGAACTTCAACATTACATATGACAGTCCGCAAAACGCCCACTCGTCAACACTTCCTAGTGCTTTAGCTGGGAAGATGAAATGGCGCAACAAACTGTCCAGCTGTAAGAGATAGTGACGTTTTTATTATAGCTTAGTCGATGCGCTACATAATCAGCCCATTTAAAACTACACAGAACATAAACAGCTCTAAAATTTACCCCTGTAACAAAAGAATCTCTCTAAGTTAGGTTTTTTCAGCTCGCATGGGGTCGTCCTTTAATCGCTTGAGACCCAAAACAAATTATAAAAATAACTGATATTTTCGACAATAAAAAAAAAAGGCAGCCGCCATCTTGGATTTACATTTTAACCAAATTTGAGAGAGAAAATCGCATGGTTATCGATTTTCTCTCTCAAATTTGGTTAAAATATATGTATAACACTTTTTCGTTACGTGACGATCTCTGCCAATTTACTCCTACCGCGTTAAAGAACTTCGATGCAAAAATACACGTAATGCTTTGGGGATGGCAGCCTAAAACCTCAAGATTTCACGCAAAGGGGTGCACGATCACCAAGGGGATGGGGTATAAAAGTGGCCTTGCCGTGAATTAAAGGATGGCCCTTATCCAACAATGGCAGCTTTAGAAATCTATGTTGCTATATTTCGCAGCCATCTAGTTTATATATTTACAAAAACTGTTTATTTAGCATTCCTGTTTATATTTATAATATTGTTAATAACGGTCTCTTTAATTAAGCACTAAATTTTTTGCATGTGTATGTAATGTAAAAATGGAGTGATAATGTTTGTTGCGACACGGCAAACTGGGCTAAAAAGAAGGGCACTTATGAAACGTCTGAAGCTAGGTGCACGCTTCCCATTGGTCGTTTTCAATGGAGAAGAGTCGGCACGAAACATTGTTCTCATCTGCCGAACCTTTACCGAGATATGTTGTGGTCGGCTTCCAGACTAACCAGATGCAGCTGACTAACCAGTATTTTACATGAAGCGACTGCCTATCAGAGCTCCATTACTCTACTGGGTATCACGATACTCCTTGTCAGACTTTTGGGCTTCTAACTAACCGTAACAACTGTCAAATATCTACGAATGACAGCAAGGACCAATGGCATAACGTGCGGTACGTAATATGTAATGGATGGTCCCCCATCCACGAACCTCGAACGACCCGCGCGGCTGTTGTCATTGAGCAACGACCCCTCATGTTTAGTGTTACTCATAATGGGGAAATTTACTATCCGTTCACGTGCAGTCACTGCGTTAACACTCCATTTTTACATTTCCGTGATAGTATAGTAGCTTGTAGACTTGGTAAATTAATGCCTTATTCTTAAACACTCTGGAAGAGTAATATGTACCTCGTACCACAGAAAAAACGCAAAAAACGCGGCCGCATATATAGCACATCGACTTGTAAGAAAAACTTCCGACTTGTAGAGCGATCTCTCTGTCACTTATACCTTTGTGACAGTCTCTTTCTAAGGCTCGATGTGTTATATTAACGCCTGGATACTGTACTGACTGAGACAGAGCCGTTCTACGAAAAAAAAAAAGGTACCCTACTTTTGGGCTCCGCCGCAGTCGGATAATAAATGGCGTGGACGAGGTTTTTGACAGAAATAAGAATCTCATATTTTGTAGAAATAGTCGACAGTTGCTTTAAATCATTGGATTTTAAGAGCTTCACAATGCAAGTACTCTTTCATTGGTTTTGTAATGGTAGCTTGGAGGCATACTAATGTTTTTTAAACAAAAAATACTAGCAATCTAGGAGTTTATTTACTGTGAAAAATTCGCAAATAGTTTACTCGTAAATCAGACATTTTAACGTGTTTGGGTTATTTGCGGATATCATAGTGAATCAATGACCTGGATGCTAATGAAATCGCAGCTTTATAATACTAGAAACTCGCATTTTACTATCGACAAATGATATACTATCCACTTAAGGGGAAAGGAGCTAAAGCTTTAGGGCCAAACTACTATCAATTTATTTTTACTTAGGGGTAACATTAATGTAGTTAGACATGGATAGCAAAGCTTTTAACCCTTTATTCTCGACAGATAGTATTTACCCCCTTTTTCCTTTGAGTAAAACTCATGGGAAGGGGCGGTTCAACCATAGTGAGAGTAGTTTACCCCTTTGGGGTGAGAGTAGTTAACCCCTTCGTGGTAAAACTAGGGGAAATCAGTTGCCTTTTATGTTAGTACAGAAAATGGTTAGGGGTTGTCAAGGTGGTAGGTAGCTGAAGTAGGGGTGTCTATAAGTACAATATTGTTGATATTTTCTCGTGATATCTAGTATTTAGCTTACATTTAGATTAGGGATGTTTTCTAGACCATTGTTACCCTAATCTGGCAACTCTTATAAATATTTAAACTGCTTTTAAAAAAGGAGGAGGTTCTTCTTAGTATTTACTTTTATTTATTTAAAAGAAAATGTATGGCTTTTATGGGGTTGCCAACTTTAAAACATTTTGCAGAAGCACGTAAGTTGGCAACTCTAAACAGCATAGTAAAAACAATTAAACTTATGGCAATATTTTCTATATATGTGCAATATCCTAAGGGTGTTAATGTTCGCTTTTTACTAATGTTATTAATAATTCCTTATAATAGACAAAGTGCATAAAATGTGTTGATGTGGTTGATTTTAATATTTTTTAACATGCGTCTCCCTTTTCGCTATTAATTAAGCTTGATATTATAATATTGCATCGTGCACCTACAGCGCCCTAATTGCGTAACACACTTTCAATTTGAAGGTTTTGAAGGAAATTCTTAATCCAGTGCTTCATAGGTTTGAAAAGTTCGTCTGCTTGTGATCAATTGTAATGTTATGTGTGTTACGCAACTAACCCGCTGGTTACTAACTAAAGTATATTTAAATTTGTCTCCTTTGGTAAACAAATATGGTCTGAGATTTCGTGTTTGAGGTGTTTTTATCAATCCGAAACTGTTTTAGATGTTAATCATATCTTATAATGGGTGTAAAAGTACCTTTAGCGAAGCCGAGACCTGGAACATACCTAGGAACCTTCTGGTTACGGAGATATTGAAGGTCAAGTTCCAATTTTTTTAAATGTGTTTTTACGAAAACAAGCTAACATGATTTTAAAAACTCCCACGATCCTTGTACCGTTGCCTGCACCAGCTTCACCCATAAGCACAGTGTTTTGCTTACATCCGTAAACAGCAAATATTAAAACAAAAAAAAAAAAAAATGTTTTCCTGCAATTATTTTTCACAAAGTTACTTAGTTTTATGTACAGAATGCGTAGATGACAGCTTCGTGATGGGTCTTTTTACATCCTGTAGGGTTATTCCGATTATTTACCCCAAAAAATCCACCCTAAGGTGGATACTCGGAAACGTATGTCCGAGAAATCACCCTAGGCTTAGTTGGATAAACGGAATTTATAGACTTAGGGTGGATTCTCGGACATTATGTTTCCGAGTATCCACCTTAGGGTGGATTTTTTGGGGTGGATAAACGGAATAACCCAATATAGTTTCTTACAAAGTGTGCGATTGTTCCTCGATTTTCACCATGTTTGTTTACTAAGTATATGTAAGGTCAAATTAAATTATTAACGATAGCTAATCAGTAAAAAAAAAAGTTTTTATTGATGTGTAACATCTTTCCTCTCGGTTTCCTGCAATCAAAATAATCTAATTTCGTGAAAAGAGACGGAAGTGTGTCACAGGAAGCCGGGAAAGCGCGCGCTATTTGAATTGACCAATGAGCGCGGTGCTAGAGTTGGTCATCAGAAACGACCTTGACGAGGCCCCGCCCCTTTAATGTTGCTTACTACCAAGGTGAGATGTCAGATGTTACACATCATATGCGACTAGGCTCATTCGTTTTTTCCAGTTTTTTTTTAATTTGACCTTGAACAGCATGTATCAGAATGGTCAGGTCATATTAAGAGTGCGGTTCTGACCTTCAAACTGAACAATTTTATCAATACCTACTCGACCGAAATGTATACATGGTAACACCTTTCTGATATCTACTGTTTAATAAATATTTCGCTTTGTCAGTCTTTGTTAGTCCTTGTAATGTACCATCGAAGGAGTTCATATCTAACCACCGTAAGGACTATTCTTGCTTGCAGCACTCGGCGGCTATAACACCGGGCCGGTAACAGATGTGGTCATCGTGTTCACGGGATTTTGTTCATATGAACTTCTTTCATAGTACATATTTTTTTACTCACCTATTTCCATATTTTTTTGTTGATTTTTTTTCTTTCATCCTTTTTCAGATAATAAAAGAACAACAGCGTAGGGTTTCTGTGATTTATAAGTTCTATCAAATGCTTGTTAATACCGAATGCTAAAGAAAGTAGGGCCCTGAAATATTGAGGATGAAACATTACCCCTCCTTTTGGGGCAGTCGGGTAAAAAGTAGGCCGAGTGCCGCATATTCAAGATTCTTATGAGAGCAAGGAAAATCGGGATTATATTATTATTAAATAGTAGTTATTCAAATATTGGCGAAAAAAAGAAGAAAAATCTGCTTTAGTGACAGATATCAAGCTATTTATTGCTCAAGTGAAAATGGAAATGATTTAGAATTTATTTATTTTAAAACCATATAGTTCTGAGTAAATCGGGGCTCTACTTTAACTTTATCATAATTTTTCGATCGAATTGTAAATCGAACGCCGAATATATTGGTCTGAAGCCGAATTTCGAAGTACGACAGCCGAAAGGCTGAAACGATGAAATTTTAAACGATGCTTTATTTTTGCACCCATTTTTAAACAATCATGTAATTTAATAACTTCAGTATTCGGCTTCAAGAATTATTTTTAAAAGAAATTGTAATATTTTTTGTTTAGCCATAATCTCAGTATTTTATAACCTCGCTAAAAACTGACGCCGCATTTTTGAAGCACTAATTTTCTTAAAATAAATACTTACCTACCAAACACCTAGTCATGTTGGAAGTTGTGGTCTTTAAACGTGCGAGCAGGACGGTGTTGTGTCACCTCGGTCCCGCGTTTTGTGACCGGGGCAGGTGGCCTACTCTCTAAGTCCGCCAACGAAGATAAGACCCCATCCGAAAGTAGTTCGAGACTTCGGAGTAAACCCTACACCCCGATTAATTAACTTTTTTGGTCAGGTTAAAACACACTGGCACTAAGGACAACTGTCTGTCTAAGGGCCGGCACTCACTGGCGGAACAGCACGGCAAAGGATATTTGTGCGACGAATAGAAATATAACTTGATATGTGTCAGAATCAGAATCAGAATCTGTATTTGTTAAACATAGGTATTTACATAATGGTTAACATATTTGAGCACTATGTTTTGCCGCGAAGGCATACTAATTTTAATTAAAATGCAATTTCAAATAAAAACTAAAACACTCAAAAAAACAAAACCAATTTTTAAATATTTTTTAAATAAAAAATTATCATTCATAAAATCTTGGACAGTATAATAACATTTTTCTATTAATAGAGAGGTGAGAACTTTCTCTAGTTTTGATAGGGGCATATGTTTTATACTATCAGGTATTTTATTATACATTTTTGAAGCCATTCCAAAACAGCTCTTTTTCATCAGAGTGGTTCTGCATTTTATGTCGCACAATTGATTTACCTATTCAGAAGCATTCAGTAGCATTGGAGTTTTTTTGATATCGGATTTATTTTGTAAAAAGGGTGTAAATTCATTTAAACAAACAAACCAGTATCGTAGGGTAAATAGCTGGCAACGTAAGTAATTTTAAAGTGTATGACAATAAAATTTAAATTTCAATGATGTGTAAAGACGTCGCGGCATGCCTAAGGATACTGCGGCAGCATCGCTGATTAAAATTTTATTTTCATACACATAAGTTATATTTTTATTCGTCGCATAAATATCCTTTACCGTGCCGTGCCGCCAGTGAGCGCCGGCCCTAATTGTGCATAGTCCATTAATTCTTAGGTCGGGCCCCAAAACTTTATATTTTTTTGTGCTTAGAAATTAGACCAGCCACGGCGTATACTTTAGCCTTCATTGAGTATGTGTGGTATCGATAAAATTTCGAAATTACTCCGTGAGTTTTTAGCGATAGCTCGTTGCAATATTATCATAACCCAGTGCACATTTTCTGCTTGGTCTAGTCAATACCTCAATAGGGATTTTGACAAAAAAATCTTTTGCCGTCAGAAGTATTATAAAAAAATATTGAACACGTATTTTTTATTTTTTTACGTAATCAAAAGATAGGCAATACATTGAGTTAAAATGTGCAATGACGTCACTCTGGTAGTTTTTATACCGACTTGATTAATACGATAAAGAAAAAATAACGTGTCTAATATTTTTTTAATTGTCTAATTGATGAACTAAATAGTTTTTTTTTCCAGTCAACATCCCTATTTCGTAAGGCATTTATTTAATTGAACCTCTAATAAATCCAATTAGCGATACAAAAAAAAAAAATATTACCCTCTAATATAATGATTGCGCCTCTTTTTATTAACCTCAAATAATTCTTATTTTGGGGCCCTAGAAATACTAAATAGCCATGTAACTGCGACCAACTTGGATGTAGCTCTCGGTGACCACGGTTGGTCGCAGTTCTAACCGTTTGGTTGGGGTGCCCTAGCTTACTTACTGAGAAAAAGCCAGAAAATTAAAAAGAAGCTCAATTATTTTAAAAAGTGGGCATCATTTGAAGCGCAAAAAGTTTTTAGAGGACAGAGAAATATTTCCCAATTGCGTAACACACTTTTAATAACAATCCGAATGTTTTTGAAGGAAATAGGCTAGTTGACAGTTTTTGAGAAACCAATTAGAATAACAGCGAAATATTGACATCAGAACAATTTTTTTTTAAATTTTATATCGCTATTTAATTTTGGTTGTCAAAACGGGGCGTTCTATCGTGGCGAGTACCGTCTTACTTTTAAAATATTAATTAACATGAAATCTTTTACAAAATTAAGTTGAGTTTTGATAGTTTTACCACGGAACCCTTTACAAAACAAAATTCTTAATAGTAAAGAGTCCGCACAGGAACGTCCATCACCCACCCGTTTAATGGATGAAAAGTATTTTAAATCAAATTTAGTATGTTAGAAAATATGTCACGGTTGGCTAAAAAACTCCTGGCCAGGCTGTGATTAATAAAAAAAATACTTTTTTTTTAAACATTGCAAGTAATAAACCAATTGAAAGAGCTTTTCAAGGAGAACCTTTGCTACTAACTCGACTTTTGTATTTTTTTTGTCAATTCAGAATTAATGCCCTAAATATAATAAATGCCCTACTTGGCTACGTAAGATTAGGAATGTTCTGGGCGCCCAATAGCCATAAGTGATGATATCAATGTATAGTAATTTTTAAGAGAAACATTTGTTACTCAAAAGAATTAATCGTTAAAGGAAAGAGTGCAATTTAAAAATAAAAATCTTTTATTAATTTTTTATTAATCATAGTCTGGCCAGCACGCGTAACATGAGCAACTTTTTGCCGACGGAAGAGTAGACAAAAATGACGTTCCGTGTAGACAGTACGACGGCAGCAAAGTAGAAAGAGTCAGCTGCACTTTTTACGAAATTCACTCTTTGACATATTCGACTCAGAATTATTTGTTTTGTCATAGGACTTTTTTTCTGTTTGATTCTCTATTTTTATTGATATTACGTCACGTATTTAAAGACAACTACAACATTTATTCTTAAAATGACGAAGTACTGTGTTTTGGAACAAAAAATATTACAGTAACATTGGCCTTAACCATTTCCTTGACATTGCCCTATTAACTAAATGGTGTAAAATAGAAGATAGCTTTGTTCTTCTATTAATTATCACAATTTTGCATTCAAAACGTTCTTCTGTAAAATTATGATTTTGTAGATAACCGTATATACTTTTTGGCCGTCGAGTAGAAAGTTTTCTACTGTCTTAAGCATGGCGATTACAAAATCAAATTGTCTTTACTACCTTATACAACAGTCAGTTGTCAATGTGATTTTGACAGTTTGGGATAGAAAACTTTCTTCTGAAATAGTCTACATACAAAATGACCTAGACAAAGATTGTTAGAAACGTAAGACGAAATTACAGATTGTAGAAAGATTTCTACGGTGCGATGTCAAAAATGGAGAAACGAAATGTCAGTTTGTATAGAAAGAGCTGTCTATTCTTCGTAGAAATAGAAAGCGTCATGCTACGCGTGCTGGAAGTTTTTGGTCAACCCACTCGCAATATGTTTTTTAACATACTAAATTGGAAAATAAAAACATTTTCTTCGATTAAAAAGATGGCTAAAGGTCGTTCCTCTGCGAATCTTAGGATATAAGGTATTTTACTTACTGTTAAATAGCCTATTGCTAATTCATTGCTTCATATGTTTCAAAAATTCAGCTGCTCAACAACGTAAATGACGTAATGAATGTTGTTGAATTGTCAAAATGAAAGCCATTGTTAGTGTGTTATGCAATTACCACAGGAAATATCGCGTATTTTATTATAACAACCAATTTTGTATTTATTTAAGTATTTTAATTTGCACAAAACAGCACTACTAAAATAAAGGTTTGCTTGTGCCTGTTTTTTAAACTAATTTATTAGTGCTGTTTTCAAGATTTATGAAAAAATTGGTGAAGCTGTAGCTTGACTATTTTAATCTTAACCATGGGAAAATCGAATATGTTTACTTTGCGGGCTGAATGTGCCGAATCATGTCTAACCAGTGACTTGTACGCCTTTTTAACTGCATGTTTTTCTTATTTTACATTATTTTTTTCATTTTGATCTTATACAATATGTCATTGAAATAACTGAAAACCTCATAAGGCGCTTTCATTGCGCTCATCGTTACGAAAACGTGAAAAAAAACACCTTTTCTATACATTTATGTTCGCACTAGCTTTTGTCCATTGCTTCGCCCGCGTAGAGGTAAAAAATTATCTCATGGGAACATATTAATCCATGCATAAAATATATCTTTGCCAAATCCGTTAAACCGTGTTCGTGTGATTGAATAACAAACATCGGAACTTTTACATTTGTAATATTAGTAGGATAACTCGACGGCAACGACTGATTTTTTTATACCGATGTCAGGGTTGTTCCCTTAGTAAAAGTTATTCAAAATGATGAGAAACTCCCCCTAAAATAATACAGCTTTTCAGTTTTTTCAATTACACCTTGTATAAGTTCATATTGTAACGGTCACGTTTGGAGTTGTAAAGATATAGTTCTACAGCTGATTTAATAAATATAAATAACACAGTCCCGGACTCTTAAATCGATCCACCCTGCACTTTTTGTGTAGAAGTTATTGTATAACATTTTAAATGGTCGTGAATTCAAATTCGCATCAATGATGACATCAAAATGATGGCCAGTATGTCGGCTTCAAAACTGCATAAAACCTTGTTTTTTACTCATCATTATTATGATGTTTTAGGCCATTATACCTCACATGGAATTGCACGGCGCGGCGGCTCCATTTAGGAGTTCGGGAGTGTATAGTTATTATGCACAGATCGACAGTGATAAAACCATTTTAAGAAACGGACGAAAAAATATTTTAATAGGATAATATTTTTTTTGGTATTTATTTAAAAGAACCTCTTCGCCTTCCCCTTAAGCGCAATATTATTTTCTATAAAAGTATAATTATTTTAGTTTATTATATTTTCATATTTTGCAAAATAGCTTAGTGCCTTCAAATTGTTATAAATTATATTATATTTTATGAAAGTTCATACTTAGGAATCTCGTAAAAAAGAAATCTCGTTACGTAATTATTTTTTATACGACCTACGTGATTTTTATGTATACATATGCATTTTACGTTTTTAAATATTTTGATCAAAATGTTTCAAGTTTTACAGATTTTTATACTTTTTTTTTGTTATTTTATCGTTTTAAATTGATGCATATAATCAGTAAACATATGTTTTTAGTATGCTTTACTTATATACATTAAATTATTTTAATAATTGGGTTAAGTACATATAAAAAATAGGGGTAACCAGCAATCTTGAAATTATAATTGTCACAATGTATGTGCCATACGTACGTAATACTATACATAAAGATTTTTATTTAAAAACTTGTTGATAAAAATAATAATTATTGTACATTGTTTATGCTTTTTGTAAAAATGTTTTCTCAACACCAGTTAAGTAGGAAATTGAAACCAGTTAATATTATTAAAATATTAAAATTTATTAATAAAATAAAATCTTTATGAAAAAGTAATAAAATGAATGCATAATTACAGTAAGATTGAGTGACAATGGATCTCGCAACTGAATAAAAAAACATGCAGTCATGGGGAATGCCGTCAGACATCAAAACTTAAAACTATGATGCATAGCTACATATATACTGCTAACATTAGCATGTCGGTGACGCGGACCCATAAGATTTTTCCTTTAAAAAAATCGCTCAACGCGCCTAACACGCTTACACTTAAAATAACATGTTATCACTTAAAAAAATAAAAATAATTATTCAAATTAATTTAAAACAATTTACAGTTTGACATAAAAACTCAGTTCCAAATGTAACCGGTCCAGTAGTTTTCAAACAAATTCGCATAAATATATAACTTTTATACCAGTCGTCCTGTACATATATAAATAAGTATAAAAATGTACATAGCATGTTATCTATAATAGGTAGGTCGTAAGTAACTAAAGTGGTTTTGTATGTGCCTATACCCGATTTGGAAGCGGCGTGAAATGAAAAAATACGCCAAAATTTGTTAGCCAGTATTAGAAATTGCTAAAATTAGTTAAAGCTAATATTGTCTGGTTGAAACGGATAATTATATATGTATATCTATGTTCGGTTAGGGAAATTATTTGTTTAGCAAATTGACATCAATTTGCCGTGTTATAGCCATTTCATACACCTGTCAAAAATTGACAGCTGTGATTTGAATAAACGTACACTTTTTTTATTGAGGTCTATTTAAATCCTTGTTTCCAATTGAAGTTGATTTTAGACTGACTAGTACTGTTGAAAAGTCATAAAAAATATGAAGTTGTAGCTCAAACTGAACCTTATGTATAGGCATTACAATTGTTTTTCCTAAAACTCGTGAACTATGAAAACGATGAATATGAATAATAAATTGCGAACGCAATTTATTTGGCAAACATGTAAACAATTTTATTTCATTGTCAATTTGCTTAAAAATTAATTTCCTTGACTTTACTTTTCCCCTAGAGTAAGATTCATATCAAGTTATTTTCATATCAATTGTAAATATTTGATTTCATTTTTTTTTCTTTTCTGCCTTATTTTAGCGTAAAATCTGATACCAGATTATTTCAAGGATTTATTCATTTGAGCAAGAAAAAATAAATTATTATTGGTCACAAAATGTGTACCACTAAAATAATTTTATTAATTTATTTAGTGTAAATATTTGTTGTTTAGCCAAGAATTTTATTATAAAAAAGCCAAGGGACCCACCCTTGGCTTTTTTATAATAAAATTCTTGGCTAAACAACAATTTTTTTTTTAATTATATTTCTTATATAAATTAGAAAACGCTGCAATTATTCTATACAATTTTTTTTTGTGATATTGTTTTCAAAATTGACTACATTCCATATAATAGGTACCTAGTAGCTTTGTCCAAATTATTTGCTCAGCGTTGATATTATTTTTTGAGAATTTTTAACCAAAATTTTATTATATCATTTTTTTTTATCTTTTAGTAATAATATACTACTAATAAAATTTAAGAAAAAACTTTCTTAGTAACTTAGACTGCGGGTAGCACTTCTGACCCAGTTTAGTTAAGAGGCCTGTCGAAAAAACGTTCTTATAAATTGGTGATAGATATAATTGGTTATTTATATTTAACATTAATTACTATCAAAATTATATTTTATTTTATTTTAATAAAGTTTTAAGCATTTTCATTAAAGTTTGTTAAAAAAAACTATTAGCGCTCGTAATTCAAAATTAAGAATTAAAAAAGTGTGAAAGCTACGGAATGGATTATTTTGCCGCTTTTCTTGAGAGCAATGGTGAAATAGAATGAATAAAATCTTAGCTTAAGAAATTATAAGGTTTATGGGAAAAAATAGATAAAAAAGTTACGTAATTTAAAAACTACAATAATTTAAATGTCAAATAATCGGCGGTCGATAGAAAAGATTTTACCGTTAAAAAATAATAGATATCCTAAAAATAAAAACTAGGCAGTACCGTATCGAAAAGTAATTTTATATTCAAAATAAATCTTGAAAAGAACAATAATAAAAATAATACACAAGTAAAGTTGCCTTTAATAATAGTCAAAAAATCATTAAAGACCTTCACTTTATAAATATACAAATATCTTTGAAAGTAAAATGTATATTAATAAAGTGATACAATAGCCAGTCCGTTGTTAAAATTATAATAATAGAAGAAAAAAACGTTCACAAAATGAATCGACAAGAAAATTGTATAAATAGTTATTTAATATAAAAAATAGTATATAAATAAGATCTGGTGCCGTATTGTTGATAGTTGTTTAAAATAAGCTTTTTATTAGTCCAAGAGAATAATAAAAGTTATTAAATTTTTTATTAAAATTAGAGCGGTGTTAACTAAAAATATTTCGAACAGAAATTGCTCGGAAAATTTAAGAAAAAGCTATCTCTTGTACGTATTATATAGTTCTACTGAAAATAACTTTCATAAGTCATCTGTACTCAACCAAGATAATTGCGGACTGCACATAATATAATTATGAATAAATAATTTCAAAAAGATTGATTATAAGGCCCACTTAAGCCACAAATTACTCATTAATGCATTTAGCGTTAAACGAGTTTAAAACAACGCTCTGTTTCTGTCAATCGTTTGTCAATGATAGAAACAGAACTAAGTTTTAAATTCGTTTAGTGTTAAACGCATGTACAATATGGCCGATGAATCATGGCAATCATAGCCGGTCCGAACTTTGCGCAGAAGGGTGACAAGCAAATGGTGACAAGAGGTGAGAGTGTACATGCTCAAAAGTTCCAAGAGCCTATGTTCATGACCGGCCATGATTCATCGGCCGTATTGTACTAATTTGTGGTGCAAGTGTGCCTAAGTGTCAAGATGGTTGGGTGTAGCTGATTTTGATGCACGACGCATCGCCATGTCTTAAAAACTTTTGCTCATACGGTAAGAATCACTAAGATTCTTTAAACTGTAGTTTTTCTAATAAGAATCTCATATAGATCTAATTTAAGAACGAGAACAAAAAATATCTTTATTATGAAGTAAAATGATATATTTATATTTTATTTTGTTATATTTTCTCCATGATGTTTGATTTTTTGTATTGATACAAAATTAAAATGGTGATACAATCACAGTAGACTAACAGCCGGCTTATGAAAGGCCATTCAAGACAAAATTATCTGCACGCGTCAGTGTTCTACTTAAAAAAAAAAAACTTTCGCAAATCGCACCAAGTAAATAAGTTTAAATTTTAACAGATTGATCAAACTTATGCAAACTGCGGTGAAAATAATACCAGCCTATTATTATAGGGCAAAGGCCTCTTCTCAGAGAAGGCACGAGAATTGATCACCACGCTTGCTCAAGATGGGTTGGCGATTTCAGACTTATATTAACTATAAGTCCAGATTTCCTCACGATGTTTTCCTTCACCGATGTCAGTAATGAACTTGGGAATTACATAATTATGAATTGAGAAAGTCCCATTGGCACTTGCCGGGATTTTAAACCACAACCTCGGGCATGAGAGGCGAGGTCTTGATCACTAGGCCTGTCACTTACTTTTAATTCCAGATACGATTTGACAGTTGCAAATGTCAAATTCCATATTGTAAAGTTAAATTATCAATCTGGAATTAAAAAATGAACTATAATTAAATACGACACCACCGTATTTCGTCACCACTGGTCTCATTACGGTAAAGGAAACAATCGTATACTTTGGTTCTTAGACATGTGACATTACCAACTCGCACTGGGCCCGCGTGGTGGATTACGGCCCACTCCTCACTGAGAGAGGGTCTGTATCCTAGCAGTGGGAAAATTCTTACCTGATTACGATGATAATATTATTATGATGAGTTCAACAATCTGGTCAGTTGTGTTAGATAAGCCTTTCATAAATCGAGTTTATTTCTTGCTTGTATCAATCTAATCTTGATTGCCGTCCATTCGTTTTTCAAGAATCATTGCGTTTGTGTGCGCAACTTTCATGTACGCATTTTATATTGATACAAAAGATGTTATGATAAAAAATCATTTTATAGATACAAATTATATTTAATTTATTTAAACTTGATCATTTCTTAATATAAATATATTTATGTACAAGCTTAATGTGCTGTAATCTGCCTTTTAAAAACCAAAAAAAGTCACAATTTTTCATTGCAAATGCTGTTCCAATTCCTAATATAAAATCTATCTTGAAAATGTCATTATGATGATGACCTTAGTCAAAAAATAATCAGTCACACACAGGGTCAGTGTCTCGAATAGTCAAGCGTGCGTAAACTGCTGCCATTGGCTGTTGATAACACATTCAACCAATCGTACTAGTTTACGCGCAATTGACAATTTGTCACATTCATTTTCGTTCGACAAACTGACTTATTTTTTTTTATTGATCGAACAGTTTTTGCAGCAAAAAAATATTGTGACCTTATTTATTTATTTCCAATCTCATAATATTTTAATAAAGTGACTCAGGAGTATCTTAATTCAGAATACAATATGGCCGGTCCGGACTGTGTTGCACAATTCTTTTTTAAGAACCCGATGGTGACATGAGGCGAGTGAGAGAACATGCTCGAAAGTTCGGAGAGCCTATGTTCAGACCGGCCATGATTCATCGGCCGTATTAAACTATTACTGTAATAATAATTATCAGTACCTTTGTAATAGGATTTCTCGTAATAGGTCTGTGATAAAGCCTATTTTAAAACACGTAATTTAGACATATAATATTAATAGTGATGCGAGGTGGCCTATTTTTGTTTATGTATATTTTTTTATTTATAAATAACAAATTACTGGTTGTGTTTAAAATAAAATAAAAAACGAAAACGTTTTTTTTTGTTTTTTGTTAATGGTTTATTGATATTATCGTACAGTTCGCGTCAAATAACTTTGCCACTTTGAAGTTAGGATAGGTTAGGTGCGCTACTGTTTTATAAGTAAGATTGACTTTTGCGCAGTCATTTGTAGTCTACTTCAGAGCGGTAAAGTTATTTGACGCGAACTTTAATAAGAATAAAATATATTGTTTATGATAAATTGATAATTCTTTAGAGGATATTATTGTGTGCCTGATCAAATAATTTATGAATATCTCTGGAGATTTATCCGTTGGGAAGATTGGTGGTATGTAAAGTCTTTTATGTACCTAAAGTATCTGTTGCGCATATGGAAGTTAATGAGACATTAACTAGCAAGATGCTCACAGTATGAGTCAAACAAAATATCTAGATAAACTTTAAAGCTACGGTTTCCTAGGTTTCTTTACTGAGACAAAAAACCCTCCCGAAGGAAACCGTACCTTAACAAAGCGTCAGTACTCATGAATTTGAATAAAATAAAACAAATGTCCCATACAAATGTGCAATGAAGATGAATGAGAAAAAAATCTATGAAAATGTATGGAGCAGCCGATTTTTTTTTAATATGTCGTAGTTGATTCCATCGTAAAGAAATCAATCTGCCTAGCCTTTTCCCAAGTATGTTGGGATCGGCTTCCAGTCTAACCGGATGCAGCTGAATACCAGTATTTTACATGGAACGACTATCTGACTTCCACAACCCAGTTACTGGGTAACACGATACCCCTTGGTAAGACAGGTAGTCAGACTTTCGGGCTTCTGACTACCCGTAACGACTGTCAAAGATCTACGAATGACAATTAAAGTTTATCCAAGTATTTTCATTGGAACTTATGTATGAAAAGACTCTAAACTAAGTTATCGCCAAGTTAATGGTTCATTAACTGAGTTAATGGCTCATTAACTGAGTCAATGGCTCATTAACTGCGTAAATGGCTGATTAACTTAGTTAAAACGTAAATAGGCCGCCTCTCAATAAGTAGTGAAATAATAAAAAAGTGAGACTATTGTTGAAGTGAGTCCCAAGTGATTGATATTATTGTATAAATTAAATTTTCACAGATAATAAATAATTATGAGATGTTTAAGATATTGTTATAAGCTTCGCCTGTCCGTATGCGTAGTTCTAATGTCAACCAATTTTATAAATAAAAGTTTTTAAAATTGTATTTTTGTTTCTTTAAAAAAAACAGTAGGTACCTTTGTACCGGCGTGCGTGTATGACCAGCACCTTAATTGCGTAACACACTTGCAATCACTATCCGAGAGTTTTGAAGGATATTCCAAATCTTTTGCTTCATAGGTTTGGAAAATTCGTCTGCTCAACAATGTAACAATGCAATGCGATCAATTGTCAGTTTTCAGCAATTACCCGGCTAATGTACGAATACATAATTAAACATGTATATACGAAAAAAAAGGACCATGTTATGCTGGGGCTATATTGGTACCGATTCTCTTGTCCACCGAACTAAACTATCACTAAAATTCCTTACTTTTGGCTATGAGAATCATAAAGTTATTCTGCAAAAAAAAAAAACAAAATTTAAAAATTATGTTGACACAATCGAATTTAGCAATCGCTACTCCACGTGGTACTTATTTATTTTTTGCGAATATCCACCTTAGGGTGGATTTTTTGGGTTGGATAAACGGAATAACCCAATCCTGGGTTCGATTCCCAGGTTGGGCATCGAGATGTGCGCCGATTGTTTTTTCGGCGTCATCGGCGTCATAGTCAAAATACTGTAATATTCAAATTTTAGGTACAATGCAGTTATTAGTTACTAGTAAGCTAAATGTCCAAATTGATGAATTTAGTGAAAGAATAAAAAAATTGTTTTGTTAAAAGGGATTTTAATGGATCTCAGCAGAGCACACAGAAACGGAACACAGTTGACAGCGCAAGAGAGAGATGACAAGTTAAAAGGTGACAGAAGACGATTGCGTTTTGTTTATATCTCTAACACAAATACATGCTTATTGCTTTATTTCAACGTAGTTGTTTCGCAAATTTTATAAAAACCTAACTATGAGCATAATTAAAATAGCAAGCAGGTCGATTTGGTTAAAGCTTCAAACATTGTGGTATGGGTGAAGAGAAGATCTGACGAAGTTTTCTAAACGCTGCCCAACTGGCTCTTTCTGCCAGCTTCTTTCTCGAAGTAGTTAGTGATCATGATTTCCAGATAGACATATCTCCTTCACCACTTCGACTAGCGAACCTTCGACATGGGTTGATCTTAGCAAGACTTGTAGGTAAATTTTAAGTGACAATTCATGCCGAGGCCAGCCAGTCCCCAGGTATCATTTCATTGATAGTATGTGCAGCATTTGGTCTAGCTGTTCAAGCGACCCTGCTATAGTGACGATGTCATCAGCAAAGCGAAGATGTGAGATGTACTCGCCATGCACGTTGATTGTCCAGTTCAGTCCAGTGTCTTAAAGTCAGATCGGTGAACAATTTCGGGTATCACATCCCGAATTTGTTCATCCGCCTTACCCCTCTGCGTAGTTGGTCTTTTGATCCTTAAGAAGTTGAAGAACTATAGAGATCCATCTCACTTAAGCCAAGTATACCTGGACACTGTTCTCGAGAGTCGTCCAGAACTGTCTCGCTAGGAGACGACCAGAAGAAGCCGGTTTTAGAAAAGGCTTCAGAACCGTAGACCACATCCATACGGTTCGGCAAATTGTACAGAAGACCGATGATTATAACTTTCGACTCCATCGAAATAAGGACAGTTCTGGCCATCTTCTCTGCAACGATGTCGAGTTGACTGGCGCTACATGTTAAATTGAAATGTCTGTATGATATTGCCACGATGACTTTCCAGATCCAGGATCAGAAAACCAGTCCCATCCAACTGCTCAGGTAAGACAGGGGGATGTGATTACTCGAAACTGTTCACCAATGCGTTAGAGGACCTCTTCAAGACGCTGGACTGAACGTGAACGGCGAGTACTCTCACACCTTCGCTTTGACGATGACATCGTCATAATGGCAGAGACGCTGGAACAATTAGACCAGACGCTGCCCAGCCTAAATGTAGCCCTTCAACGGGTTGGCCTCGGCATGAATTTTGACAAGACGAAAGTCATGTACAATTCACACGTCTTGTCGAATTCAATCCACATCGAAGGGTCGGTTTTCGAAGTTGTAGAAGTGTATGGTCTACCTAGTGCAAGTCATCCAGCTCGGTAGACAGAACTTTAAAAAAGAAGCCGACAGAAGGATCCTGTTGGGTTGCGCAGCGTTTGAGAGAAAATTCGTCAAGTCTTCTCGTGGCATATCCCGCAATGTTTGAAGACTAAGGTCTTTAGCCAGAGCGTCCTGCCCGTTTTGGATATACGGTGCCCAGACGTGGACACTGCATGACAATCGGGCTGGTCCACAATTTCAAGGTTGCTCGGCGCGCTATGAACCGGAGCTCGGAGTTTCATTGAAGGATAAAATCAGAAATGAAATTATCCGGAAAAGAACCGGAGTTACCGACATAGTTTGCAGAGCAGGCAAACTGAAGTGGCAGTGGGCTGGCCATGTTTGTCGAAGGACCGATGGCCGGTGAAGCAGACGAGTCCTGGAGTGGAGACCGCGTATCGGCAAGCGTAGTGTGGGACGCCTCCCAACTAGACGAACCGATGACCTTAAAAAGGTGGCTGGGACAGACTGGATGCGGAAGGTGGAGGACAGGGTGTTGTAGCGCAGCCTGGGAGAGGCCTATGTCCAACAGTGGTCTTCGATAGGCTGTGTTGATTGATTGACACCGATCACGCGGGTGATGCCGCCGCCCCGTCGACAAATTAGACGTCAGTCGCCGCCGCCGGTAAAAAATACATTGGCACACATCTTTTGGGCAGTGTTGCTGGGTTTTTCCATCAGGAATTTCTCAGTAGCACCCCGGAGTCTGGATTTGTGCCCGGTTGATGGGACTTAAACATAACTGGCGAAATGTGGGTGTACTGTAGGTGCACCTCTGCTTAACACTTCGGGGATTACAGTCGTGATGTTATGTTGATGATGATGATGAGAAAATAAAAAGAAGACAACAATTTATTGAACCAAACATTTAATTTTCATTGAAAAAAAAAGTGGTTTAAGTAAAACTTAATTTTGAAAACACCAAAATCCTCGTTTTCAATATTACCAAATTAAATAAAAAATAAAAAATTCACGTGAAAGCTAATTTTCATCTATTTAATATCGAAGTTGTATGCTCCGAATAGATATTTAATAAAGAATATGTGGGCGACACCCAAAGTTGCAAAATTTCGATTTTATGAAAATTCTCATTACTGGAAATCCCCTATAATACCAATTCTCCCTTTCAAAGATGTCCAATAGACTACAATCTTTCGTCAAGAAGTTCGCTGTCCTGTGATCTGAAAATAGAAAACATTCAATTTTTATTTTTGTTAGGTATATCATTAGTTTTATTGTACTATTTTTTTCGTTAACTACCATTTATAGTACGAAATCCGGCTGCGAGATTGTTACGTTCATAGTTTTGAATCAAAATCGTTTTTTTCCGTATATTTATGAATAGGGGAATATATTTTTGCCGGGGTGCGTATCAAAATGTGGGCGCAAGTATTTTTAATTAAAATAATATTAACACGTTCATTGTGCATGCCCCACCGACGGGGTATATCGAGTTGCTCATCATACGTGCAAGACCCATGGGTGGGGCATAAGCTGTTCGCAAATTTAAAGGCTCATAACCTCAAACACGTGTGAGTTTAGCCACTTTTATCGGTTCACACGTGTGGTAAAATATTATCTACAATTTTCGTTTGCACTTATGGGGTAGTCTCTCTCATCACAGCTGCACACTGTTAAGTATTTGTTTTTGGGACAAAAATCATTCACATTTTTTTTAAATAAAATATAATCCACGTCGCAGCAATGTATGTACAGAACTTGGAAAAGCTATGGGTGTTATTGCGCACTTGGCCGCAACCTCTTCGCAGCCAGGTGTAAGCAGGTAGCATTTTGTAACATTTATACGTTCATGAAGTTTATTGATTATTTAGATATCAAATTAAAGCTATTTTTTTTCTGTGTATGATGGAATTAGTCTGCATATGTAAAACTGGCCGCAAATAGGGGTTGCCGCCTATTAAAAATAGATTAGAGTGAAAGAGAGCTCGCGCGGAACAGCGCTCCTCAAACGAAGATGGCGATTGCCAGCTATACGAGTTTATAATGCCATTGCGCATGCGTCGAAAAAAAAGTTAATAAATGTTTGTTTATTAAAATTACTTATCATATCAAAACATTTATTCTGAAATAAAAAAATCAAGTTTCTTTTCTTTACTTATAAAATTACAACATAAAATGAGTATTTATGACAATTCGCATCGCGCATCCCAGTGCGTCAAAAAAATACACTGTTGGATTTTCAACTCTGCGTCAGTGCTGCTAGATCTAAAGCGCTTTTTTGATGAACTTAGCGCGCGACTAAACGTTTTAGCGCCTAGCGGATAATCTAGCGCTTTTTGATTTCTAAGATGGCAGCACTGTAACATGCACATAAAGTGTTTTACTGACATGTTATTTAATTCAATATTTTAAGTCTTTATTTTCTGTAATTTTACTTATTCACGGGGAATTCCCTTTAGTTCTCAGTTTTTCGTTTGCGCCGATTTGATGAACCTCGAGTTCTGTAGAAGATAATACAAAGATTCGTTTTTTGTAGATTTCTTATGATAAGATTTTAGTGGTATGAGGGTGTAAAGTTCACTCATCAACGATAGAAAAGGGAGGATCCTCCGAGCAGACGGGTGTCGTGTGTGGCGGGCAACTGCCCAGAGGTTAAAGTTGGGAGATTGTATATATGACCATCGCATAAACTCTAATTGCACGATGCAGGATTTGTGTGACGTCAGGTCTTTGATGCTTAGTTCGCATGTAGCGATTGTAGATGCCGCCACAAAATGTGTGTGGAATAATATAACAAATGTGTACGACACTATTTTTTTTTTTTTTTTTTTTTACTGTAAACGTTTAAATTTATCGCGAAATCTAGCACTTTTTGAATCCCTGTTAGCGCGGAATGGGAACTTTGATCTGGCAGCACTGCTCTGCGCTCATTGAAATTCAGTGCGCGATATAAATTTCACTCGTGATTACGAGGGCTTCTTGTCGAAAAGTTGTAGGTACTATCCCTTATAGTCTTGATTGTAATCAGTAGAAGTGTAACTGTATTGTGCTAGTAGATTCATCTTTTCGTGTGGTTAGTGACTAACCTGATGTCAGAGTTTTAAAGCCACCCATAGGCCTCTGACAATCCTTCACATGCCGCCAAAAAAACTTCTTCAGCATGCCGGTTTCCTCATGTTTTCCTTCACCGTTTTTGAAGCAAGTGATAATTATACAATACGCACATGAATCCGGAAAGTCAGAGGTGCATGCCTTGGGTTCGAACTTGAGATCTATGACTTGGCAGGCCGACGGTCACACCACTAGGCGGCTATCAATTATTCTTTTTGACACAGATTAATACTCCGAGATGGGACACTCCGCAATTTAGGTATGAAGCTACAAGTACGCGGCGGACCCGTCTTGCTGGGCCAATTCAGTGAGTGTAATAGCTCCTACACACTATGCCGGCGGCACTGGCAAGCCGCGGCGCGCCCGGCCCAGCCACACTAAAGATCGCAAAGGAAATGAAGGCGCAAAAGCCGGGGGTACGTGCCGCGCGGCAAAAGCCGGCGTCCATGCCGCCGGCACAGTGTGTAGGTGCCATAAAGTAGTCAGAGAGGCAACTTCTAGCTGAATATAACTGTTGGTGATTAGCGCTGTGCGACCTTTTTTTTTTTTTTTTTTTTTCAGGATGGGAAATCATCAAATGACTTCTCCAGCTCTGGGCAGAGCGAGAGGGTGTGTCAGACTTTTACTGACTAAAACTCACCCGTGTTCCTTCCGTTGCCTGTGCGCCGGGGCCGCGTTATCCCTTTCGGACAAACCCGCAACCCCAGCAGGCATTGGTCTTTCGACCCCGTCAGTTGGTGCTGACATCTCTTTGAGGTGCGCGTGGAACACAACGCGCCGTCGACACGGGCCTGGTCCTTATCGGACGGCGAGCTGCCCATTGCTCACCGTCCGCAAGCCCGCGCCTACGGTGGCCGGAAGTCGGCTCTCGACTCCCGACGCCCGGGGCGTCTCCTGCGGCGACTAGGGCCGCGAGGGCGTGCAGCTTGCTTCTCCCTCGCGCGCTCCGCCTCCTCCTTCGCGAGCATAACTGCTTCGCAGAAGGAGGTGACGGCCTCCCATGCACTCTCGCTCCGAACCATGGCCTGAACCAGGGCCGGACGCGAGAGATCGCCGCCGCCGATCGCCTCCGTGAGGACATGGCGGTGTTCCGCCCAAGCCGGGCAGACCTCCACCGTATGCTCCACCGTGTCCTCCGGGCAATCCATACAGTGGTGACACCCGGGCGTTTCCTCCCGCCTTACGCGGAACAAGAACCTCCCGAAACAACCGTGTCCGGTGAGGACCTGCGTCAGGCGGAAGGTGAGGACGCCATGGCGCCTCTCAAGCCACTCCTCAAAGAGGGGACTTATCGCCGCAATTGTGGCGTGCCCAGCGCTGGGTTGCGACAATCGCACACTCCAAGCCGCCATGAGAGCGCTGTGCGACCTGAATTGCACTTTATTGCGTCGTAGCAAGAGTCGCGTCTGTTGGTCTGTTGAGGGTGAGTGTCCCATCTGTTTTAACCTGTGGTATAGATACGTATCGTTTGTGGGCTTAAGTTAACCTGTTTCTGAGATCCAAGATTTCATGTGGTTCTTCATAAATCCATCTAAGTGTGGTGTAAGCAGTCCTGTAGCTCAGTGTCGCGGTGTAATCGCTGGGTGTTAGGTGCAGTTAATATTATAAATGCGTATGTGCCTTGTTGGTTTAGCTGCTGAGCATGTTATCCTGGATTCGATCGGGAAAAGTGTTGCCTATTGGGTTTTTCCATCACGAAATTCTCAGCCCGGAGCCAGGATGTGTCACGGTTAATGGCTATAGACTCGCCCCATTACATGGATTACTGGCGAAATGTGAGTGTAGGGACACTACATCTTGAGGATGGGATCCCCCTGTCTGTTAATAACAACATACTGCGTTCACCATCATCCGTCTGCCTGAATAAGCAGATAGGTACCTACAATAGAGGTGTTCATTATAAAGTGCTACAAGGATCCTTCACGCGCCTGCTGCGCGAGCGATGCTGAACAAGTTCCTACTTTTGTAGCTCTTGTCGCTGCGACAAACGAGTAGTCGCCGTGGTGTGAACTGTCAGCGATCAACTATTAATAGATGTATCTCTTTTACTACATCTACATCTTTTGTGTTTCTTGAATACATAAGAAAATCGTTGATAGCTATAGTTTGACCGAGACCGCTGTTTCGTGCTTTAGGTATGTGCGCGGCGAGACGAAGGGGCAGTGTAAGCCGCTCATTGGTCAACGCTAAAGGCGCGCGGCGTCCCGCCCGCCGCTCATTCGTCAACGCTGCCCCCCGCCTCGCCGCGCATTCCTATATAAGGCGCGGAACAGCGTTCTCGGTCAAACTATAGCTATCAATTTTCTTTTTTCGAAAAGGAGAATCGGAGTAAGCAACGGCTAGGCTACAGCCAGTTGCCACCATAGAGGCAAACTATACACTTATACACTAAAAACAGTGATTTTCACAATGTTAACACTAGAAATAAGGACAAACTACGAGCTCCCTTTCACCGGCTTCATAAGGTTCACAACTCATTTGTTGGGCTTGGTATAACTTTTTATAACAAGCACCCTCTTCTTTTTAGATTTGATTTAGATTTAGATTTGCCTTTTAATGCGTTTAAAACGAAAGTAAAATCCAAGCTTTGTTCAAAGGCATACTATTCTATCAACGACTTCTTAAATGTTATGAACAGTTGGTCGCTGTGATTAACTCAAGACAATGTTTATGTTCTTTCTCCAGATTACCTACTGACAAGTTACGAGGGCGGAGTGATAAGTCTGGTAAAAATCTATTTTGGAATAAAATTATCGCAAATTGCATGTAACCTCCTTGTTCACAACTCTTTTGAGGGACTATATTTAAATTTTCAGCCAGTACCGCCGGTTAGTTTATTTTTGAGAGCCATTAAATAAAAAGTATTGAACGCATTTTCGCAAAGATGGAGAAAAGTGAATTTCGAGTGTTGATTAAACATTATTTTTTGCGCAAAAAATCTATTACGGAAACGAAACAAAGGCTTGATAAATATTATGGGGACTCTGCTCCATCGATTAAAATGATTCATAAATGGTTTACGGATTTTCGGTGTGGTCGTACAAGCACAAGTGATGCTGAACGTCCAGGACGCCCAGTTGAGGTCACTACTCCAGAGATGATCGCTAAAATCCATGACATAGTGTTGAACGACCGAAGAGTAAAAGTGAGCGAGATAGTCGAGATAGTAGGCATCTCAGGCGAACGTGTGCGCAATATCTTACACCAACATTTAGATATGAAAAAGCTCTCCGCGCGATGGGTGCCGCGTTTACTGACTATTGATCAAAAACGCATGCGAGTTACCACTTCAAAGGCAGGTTTGGCGTTGTTACAACGGAATAAACCTGATTTTTTGCGTCGTTATATAACGGTAGACGAAACGTGGATCCACCACCATACACCAGAAACCAAGGAACAATCGAAACAATGGATTTGTAGGGGCGAACCAGCTCCGAAGAAGGCCAAAGCAGTTTTATCGGCCAATAAGGTGATGGCTACAGTTTTCTGGGACGCACGTGGGGTAATCCATATTGACTACCTAGAGAAGGGTAAAACGATCAATGGCGAATATTATGCCAATTTATTGGATCAATTTAACCAAATTTTACCTGGAAAACGACCGCATTTGGCTAAGAAGAAAATCCTCTTCCACCAAGACAACGCACGAGTGCACACCTGCGCGATTGCCATGGCCAAATTACATGAGTTGCGATATGAGTTGCTATCTCACCCACCATATTCGCCAGATTTGGCCCCTTGCGACTATTTTCTGTTTCCGAATTTAAAAAAATGGCTCGGTGGAAAAAGATTTAGCTCCAACGAGGAGATCATGCTCGAAACCAATGCCTATTTCGAAGGGTTGCCTAAGTCGTACTTTACGGAAGGGATCGAAAAGTTTGAGAAACGCTGGATGAAGTGCATTGAGTTAGATGGAAATTACGTTGAAAAATAAATCATATTTTTTTGTTTCATTTTTACCACTTATCACTCCGCCCTCGTATATGAGTTTATATAATTGTTTTTTTATTTGCCTTTATAAGTCAAACTATTTTAATTTAATTTTAATTTATTGTTGACATAATCTACTCATTACAATGTTTTTTTAATGTTTTGTATTGCAATATGTGGTTAGCTAGTGACCTCGACAATTGATCATATTATTTATTGTTGTTAGTAATTCACTGTTTGTTTGTTTTATTTATTTTACCTCGATGGTCCTAGTTTATCATTTATAATTTCCAGTTACAACTATATGTAAGCGGGCACGCCCTTTAGGCTGCCTGCTCATTGAAGCGGAGCGAGGCAGCTGAGAGGAGAATGGCAGCGGAGTGGAGCGGAGTTGCGGACAGTGTCTGTCCATTGCTGCGGAGCAGCGAGGTAGCGGAGTGGAGTTACGGACTGTGCGGAGCGAGGTAGCGGAGCGGTGTTGCGGAGTGTGCGGAGCTAGACCGAGTTCACGCGACGAGTAATAATTCCCCGCTCCGGTTCCCCGCTCCACTTCTCCGCTCCGTTTCCCCACTCCGCTTCCCCTCTCCGCTTCTCCGCTCCGTTTCTCCGCTCCGTTTCTCCGCTCCGCTTCCCGGTTTTGTATGAATTTTTAAACTAGTTCGCAAATCCCTGTCCACTGAAGCGGAGCGGAGGTTTTATGCAATTCCATTGGTTATTATTGGCACACCGCTACTCCGCTCCTCTCCTCTCCGCTCCAGTGGACAGGCAGCGTTATGCCTGGAGGCTTTTATTTAGATATTTAAGTTCTGTTTACGTTTAGTTTTTATTTCTGCCTGAGTATAGTTCTCGATGCTTTTGTTTGGTATATTGGCTTGTGCTAGCTTATATATGGCTAATAATTTAAATTATGTTTTGTGTTGCGTAATGTAAATTATTTTGAATACTATTAAAATATGGAACTTAGTCTGAAATAAAGTTTTATTTAATTTTATTGTATAGAATCTTTTTTTTTCTTCTAACTGAACAGACAGCAGTGCTGCTGGGGAGTTTGTTGTCTCACTTCTTCTTCCCAGCTAACGCACTAGGAAGTGGTGAAGGGTGGGCGTTTTGGGGGACTGTCTTATGTAATTTTGACGTTCGAAAAGTGCTGATTCTCTGTAGTTTGAATAAATGACTTTTGAATTTTGAATTTAGAGGCACATGGGCCGACGCTGATGGCGGCGGCCAATGAGCTCACTGAGGGAACCCAAGCCTCCTCCGGGCGGAAGAAGAAGAAACGCGGGAGGAAAGGGAAGAAGAAGAAGTCCTCCCTCCGGCGACCCAAGAAGACCCCCTGCGGCCGCCCCTGCCACAAACATTGCGCAGGTTGCACCGAAGGAGGCTACCAGACAACTAGCGAGTGAACCTACTCTTAGCGCCAGCATGGCGCAGCGGCGAAATGAGGAAGCTCGTAGGTTCGCCCAAAAGCCGCACGGCGCCGCCACTACCGCGGCCAACGCCACCACTCGTCACTATTGGGATCAGACTTGCCACTGTGCCATTAGCGGCAAGTCACTGAACCCAGGGATCGGTTAAGAAATACCGGTTCATATTGTTCAGAAAACCGGTAGAATATCGTTCATCGATTAACCGGTTAATTACAAAAACGGTTTCGACTAAACCTAAATAATTTAGGTTACCGGTTACTACAGAGAATAGAGTTTTAAAACTCGCGTTAACCTGAATAAACCGGTTTTACTCAGACGCACACCTGCCGCCGCTGTTTGTCACATTCTGACGCGTTTAGTTCGCCGCAAAGTTCTTTCCTATCTATCAAACAGGCAGCAAAAAGTAAACGTTAATGGGGCGACGTCCTCGGGGTCTCTAGTTAAAATGGGCGTGCCTCAAGGTTCAATTCTTGGCCCTTTCTTATTTCTTGTTTATATAAATGATCTTCCTTACATGATGGCTAACTTATCGGATATAATTCTATTTGCTGACGACACTTCTCTTATTTTTTTTAAAGATAGTTAAGATACAGATGTCTTTCATGTCAACGACAGTCTGGCTGTTCTTTCGAAATGCTTCGCAGCTAATAATCTTTTACTTAATGCGAACAAAACTAAATGTATTAGGTTCTCATTACGAAATGTACCTCAAGTGGGTCTAAATCTAAAACTTGATGGCAAAAAACTAGATGTAATAACGGAAACTATATTTTTAGGAATTACTTTAGGTTCGAAATTGCAGTGGGGCGCCCATATTAGAACTCTTTCAGGTAGATTAAGCTCAGCTGCATATGCAGTAAGAAAAATAAGGCAGTTGACTGATATAGCCACAGCTAGGTTTGCTTATTTCCACAGTAGTATGTCTTATGGCGTTCTGCTATGGGGATCGGCAGCTGAAGCAGATTCAATTTTCATTTTACAAAAGAGGGCAATCCGCGCTGTCTATAAAATGGGTCCTCGCAAGTCCCTTAGAAACAAATTCAAAGAAATTGATATACTGACTCTGCCTTCTCTTTATATCTTAGAAAGTATTATGTATGTCCGCAAAAACTTAGGACTTTTCAAAATAGAAGCGATTTCCATAATATAAATACACGTAGTAGACATGAAATTGTGATACCCAAATTTAGATTAACTAAAACAAGCAAGTCATTTCTTAAAAACAGTATCCGCTTTTATAACAAGTTGCCAAAGTCGGTTACGGAACTTAGCGATGGGAAGTTCAAAACCCACATCAAACGTGTCCTTATCAAGAAAGCATATTATAAAATTACTATTATTTATTATTTATTTATATAATCACTTGCAACTATTATTACGGGTACAACCCAATGCAATAGTAAAGCAAACTTAATAATAACATCCAAAGATTCAATCTATAACAACTTATAAAAATTAAAGACTACGTTGAAGACAAGGAAGTTTGGCAATAATTCCTTCTGCACATGTGACTTCCCTGGTACATCATTAACGGCATGTTATGTAAGAGTCTATTAGCTGCTCCCAAATTACCATGTTTTTTTTTTACATTCTTCCTTGACATAATCATCTTAATATTTGACATTATATACCTACAGTTTAATTTCAACACTTTATTAGTGGCTTTTGTGTACATGATAATTATTAAGATTTGTTACAGTTGTAATGCCAATCATGTCATCTCGTTTAAAATAGGTTTTTATTTTTATTAATTTATTCATATTTTATATACTTAGATTTATTTTTTCTATTTTGTGAATGTGAGAACGCTGTAGGCTTAGTGGACTGTAGATTTATTGACTATCTTCTATTTTGTTAAGTACTTGGTACTTGTTGAAAGACCTACACTGTCCTACCCACAGGTCCTACCATACCTATTAATACTGTTATTTGAAAATATTGTAAAAAAACTATTATTTTTAAAAGAGTAACCGTGGAGTTTCTTGTCTGCTCTTCTCCATAGGAAACGACCAATTGGAACCGTGCACCTAGCTTCTGACGTTTCATAAGTGCCCATGTAGGTTTATGTGAAATAAAAAAAATAAAAAATGAATTTGAAAGAGAATTGGGTTCACATCTTTCATAGAAGTGTCGTGCGGCCGCTAATTAATTCGTGTTTTATATTAGCATAGACAGTGTTCTATTAACATTTATCATGGGAAGAAAGAAGGAGAATAAAATGTATTCTATTTTCGATTATTGATAAGAGACAAAAAAAAAGTAAAAACATTGGCGTAATATTGGAAAAAAAATCATTAAAAAAAACTAGGTAAATGTCGGTCGATATTTTTTTTTAATGCAATATGGGTTTGCTCTTGACCTCGATCTCGCTTGATGGAACGCTATGGATGAGGACTATGATGGAACGAGCAAGCCCAGAAGATGGCTGTTCACTTTTGCTTTGAAAGCAGAAGCTCTCTGAAGTACAGTCTGTTGAAAACGAACAGGCAGGTAACATTACACCGATGAGCCAGGCTGCGAAGCCCAGCCTCCAGCGCCTCGTCACCTATGAGCCTTTTTGCTCTACGTTCCACTGAGTCAAGTGCACCAAGCTGGTATTTTGCTGAACCGTCCCATAAGTGGCTGCAATATACCATATAGGAACGGACCTGAGCTTTGTACAAACCCAGAAGCTGTCCAGATGTGAGGTACCACCTGACCTTATTTAGGGTACCCAGCTTTTTGGCTGCAGTATACTTTTGACTCGATGGTTGAGCCAAGTTGTGATCTGACGTCAACTTCATGCCCAAAAGCTCCAGGCGGTCGGTATATAACTAGTACAGATGCACCTCGGAAAGTAGGAGATAATTGGAACTGGCTCCTTTTGCTAGTGAAACGACAGGCCTGTGTTTTCTAAGCTTGAACTTGACCAGATTGTCGTTGCCCCACTGAAAAACGAGATTTAAGATAGGGTTAATTCGCCCCACCATGGCCTCACTAAGAGTAGCTGTTTCCTCTCTGCTGGCGCTTGCACTGGATAGGTAGCTTTCTGAGACTATGCTGTCATCTGCGTACCCAATAGCGCCCAGCTGTAGCAGGTCGTTACTATGGAGCAGAAAGAGAGTCGCTGAAAGAACAGACCACTGAGGAAAACCGGCATCAATGGACTTAAGATCCGATGAGTAGCCATCTATGACCACTCTGATCGACCGGTCACTCAGAAAGTCTGAAATACAGCTGCTAAAGTCAGCAGGGATTCCGAATGCGGGAAGCTTAGCAGACTAGCATGCCAGATCCTGTCAAAAGCCTTTGATATATCAAGGGACACGGCAAGGGCTTCGCCGTGTCTCTCAATGGCTTCGCCACAGCGAAGCGTAATATACACAAGAAGATCTCCAGTTGACCGACCATGGTGGAAGCCATACTGATGGTTACTGAAGAGCTCATTGTGTGTTGAAGAGTTGTATTGCAATATGTGGTTAGCACTAGCTAACCACATACTGCAATACAACTAAATAATATGATCAATTGTCGAGGTCACTAGACCTCGACAATTCTTCATATTATTTATTGTTATTAGTAATTAACTCTTTGTTTATTTATTTTACATCGGTGGTCCTAGTTTATCATTTATAACTTCCAGTTACAACTGTTTGTAAGCAGGCACGCCCTAAATGCCTGGAGGATTTTTATATTATAGATATTAAGTGCTGTTTACGTTTAGTTTTTTATTTCGGCCTGAGTATAGTTTACGATGATTTTGTTCGGTATATTGGCGTGTGCTAGCTAACATATGGCTAATAATTTAAATTATGTTTTGTGTTGCGTAATGTAAATTATTTTGAATACTATTATATAGAATCTTTTTTTTTTTGTTCTTCTAACTGAACAGACAGCTGTGCTGCTGGGGAGTTTGTTGCGCCACTTCTTCCCAGCTAATGCACTAGGAAGTGGTGAAGGGTGGGCGTTTTGGGGGACTGTCTTATGTAATTTTGACGTTCGAAAAGTGCTGATTCTCGGCCTAGTTTGAATAAATGAATTTTGAATTTTGCTGTATTGAGGGGATTGCGCTCAGTAAGAATAATTCCACGGTTTTCTCTAAAAGCTGACTTGGAGCACGTCCTCCTTAGACTTCCCAGCTCGACCAGTGGGAAAAACCAAATTGTCGGGGCGGCCTACATACCACCTAAAACACCTAAAATCATTTAGGTTCAATATTTTGATCTCCTACAACTTTCACTTGGCGACACTAACGTAGAGCAGTTTTATCTCTTGGGCGATTACAACTTCCCTTATATTGAATGGATTCCCTATAATAATAATGCATCAGTATCGGGGCTAGTTTGTAGTGGCAATTCCTCGATTTGTGGATATCTTAGTGTATTTATGTCTTTCCTTAATGCTCATCAGTACAACACTGTCATAAATTCGAGTGGGAAATTATTAGACCTGGCCATTAGTAACAACGAATGCTCTGTTTATCTCCCCACCGACTTTTTGCTGCAACTTGACAATCACCGTGCCATTCTGTTTGTTAATACCATTTAAACCCCCCCCCGTACAAACATGATTCGAAAGTCTGTGAACAAGTTCAACTACTATAAAGCTAATTATGAGAAGATGAATGAGGAATTAAGTTGAATTAATTGGAATGAGCAGATTGGGTTGGAAAACTTCGTAGATGTAGCAGTAAATAAATATTATAATATAATTTTTAGAATAATTAAATGTTACGTTCCACTCGTCAATTCTAATTGTGTAGTAATGTCTATGACTGTATTGACATCCGTAATAAAATAAGTTACATAGTTCCCAGAACGACAGTATGCCGCGGGGTGCGCGCACGGCCAATGTTTGCTGTTACCTATTGTCGCAGTAACGCAGGTATGCGCCTTTGCGTCGACTAAATAATAATTACATTAAGCAATTCGATCATATCGATATGTTTGCTCTTTCTGCTGGTGAATTCAAAAATATTATATCCAAAACACTTAGTCACTAGTAATTTTAATTAAGATTTGCATGATGAGCTTTTCTTTACTTTTGTTTTACTATTTAGCACAAAAATGTTTTCTTAAATTATTGTAGTTTGTAGGTTTTAGTGTAAATAGCATAGTTTGTAAAGATTGTTTTTTATGTGTATTCCGTGGAAAATGTTGTTGGTTACACATTTGGCCGTATCTTTATTGTATTACTTTTAAAAAAAAATGTGTCACTGTTTTTTTCCCCTACTAAATAAAATAAAAATAACAGAGAATTCACAACCTGCACAATAAAGCTACTTATGAACCTTATAAGGGCCATAAGGCAGGGCCGAGAAATAGAGACGGTTATCCTTGACGGTCTGGCCACCTTACTAGCATTGTGTGGTGGCTAGCACGTTAAAGATAATACACTGGAACACCCGCGGCCTTAGGGATAAGGTCGCCCTCCTCCACTACCTCCTTCGGGATTAGAACATCGACGTGGCGCTAATTAGTGAGATGTACCTGGGACCTGTGGATAGGGTCAGGTTCCCGGGTTACCACGTCTACCGGAAGGATGAAAGGTCGGCTCTACACATCAGATGCCGTGGTCTGGCGGTACTTGTGAGGCGAAGAGTCGTCCATCAGCTCCCCTTGCTGTCACTCAGCACTCTCTACGCGCTGGGAGTGCAGCTGCAAGTTGCCGGCGAGGGTATCAACATTTATGAGTGTTACAAGCCGCCCGCGGCTTACCCAAATCTGGTAGTGCTGCGGGCGCTAATTAACGCACACGTTGCGTGGGTGTCTGTGTTACACCCATACACGCGCATGCGTGACGCGGGCCGCGATGCGAGTTGACAGTTTGACACTGAGCAGTGTTATTCTACAAACACGAGCCGCTAACACATAAACGACAGTGTATCCCTCAATCCGTAAACGGCTAAGAGCTATGACCGGAGCGAGGGAAATCTACATATCTACCTGTAGGAGCGGCGAGTGGACATCTCTGCCGTTGGTCGTCCCTCGCTGGGCCTCTCCCAGGCAACTGGGAGTCTCACCAGGCGGAGACAGAACGCAGAGATGTCGTGTAGATAGCGGGGCTACAGGATCTACCGTCGTAGCGCGCCTACAGAAATATTCATAGCAACCACTTAAACATAAGCAGTTTGCCTGCGTTAATTCCATAGGCCGATAAAGGCAAACCCAAAGATGGGCCCATAAATTTATGGGCCACGGTATAGTCTCCGCCGCCCGGCTCGACACGCCCCTGACGGGGTCGCCGCGACATCTCGACATCTCGGTCAAACTATAGTTGCTTCCTGACAGGTGCCTTACGGGGGCGTTCTTGGTAAAGATTTGTAAATTATCACAGAATTTGTATTCATAAAACAAGATGGCGGCGTTCCGATTTTGGGCACGTGCCAAAGATTCATGTAGGTACGGCTATAGTTGTCATCATGATGGAAGCGCCAGGTTAGACACGAAATTCATGTGTAACGTTTCTTTTTTTTCAATTTACAGGTCAGTTTCAGCTTGTACCTATGTTGATTAAAATATGAGTCGCGGCCGCAACAAATGTATAGAACCAGCGATGCAACTCTTAAGTATAATATGCAAGTTTAAATTGCGCTATTGCATGAATGAGTATTTCATGAAATCATGACATTTGAGGCCAATTGTATTTTAGACAGTTGTATTGATGGTTTTTATGATTATAATTCTGTAAGTACCTAAATACATTATTTGTTCCAGTGGTCGCAATCTTCTTTTCGTATGGTTAGTGACTAACCTGGTGTCAGAGTTCATGGGCCTCTGACATGGCTTCACATGCCGTCGAGAAATATCTCTCAGGCATGTCGGTTTCCTCACGATGTTTTCCTTCACCGTTTTTGAAGCAAGTGATAATTATACAATATGCACATGAATCTGAAAAGTCAGAGGTGCGTGCGTTGGGTTTGAAATCGAGACCTATGACTTGGCAGTCCGACGGTCACACCACTAGGCTATCACTGCATTCAATAGAAATCATAATTTTCATTTTTTTTTTTCTGGTCGCAATATTAATGATCAACATTTGCCGCGATCATATTTGATTTTCGCGGGCAAATGTTGATCGGGCCACCTTACCACATCCTCCGTAACGTGTCCATGTTGGTGTAATTTGGTAAGATGTTGCAAGAATATGCTTTATTTTATTGTAGGTAGCAAAGCATGAATGGCAAGTCTTTAATCTATTGGAGGCCCTGGACACTTTTTAATACTCCGTCTGGGATTTACTTAGCTTTTTGGAAAAGATGGTACTGCATGCATGTAGGTATTTGAGGGAAAAGGTAACATTGTAGAGAAAATAAAAAGCGTGATATGGTGTACAGTATTCTGTAAAATTGTTACGAGTCAATTGAAGTAAATATGTATTTTATTACAAATCAAAATGTCATAGGTATAAAGTGGTTAATATCTAAATGTTAAAATCTGTTCAATTTAGGATTATTGATTATGGCACATGTTATTTGCTTATTAATTTTGATATCGTTGATTAGCTCAATTCTCACAGAATATATCGACAGATTCGTAAATTGTCGATCGAGCTTTGACATTGTAGGTACAGCCTCAAAAACATGTCGATACGTCGAAAAGAATTCCTTTCATTATCGTTCCATAATATTTGATCAATGTGTAGCAACAAACACATTTTTATTTGATTGCACAGGTGCTCATAACACATTAATACAGTAAAAAGGAACACAAATTGTAGACAGTCAAATGAATTCTTCAGCTTTTTGTACACAATCGGAAATACCTCAAAAAAAATGTTGCCGCATGTGTCAAATCAACCATCACATATTGAACATAGTATACTAAGTGTCTTCGTATGTTTTAAACCTCATTTAATAAAATATCCTCGGTATAATGTGGCAGTATGAGTCGGTTACATCCGTAGTCGCAGATCAAGGAGTCTAGGAACACTTTGGCGAAACGATCGCCTCCATAGTAGAACGATTCTCGCTCATATATGTTCAGTTTCGTCAAATCCCTTGATAAGAAATTTGCTGTAGGCTTGTCTGTTTGGAAAGAAATGTCTCGTTTAGTGAATGATTGTTTTTTTAAGATGATGTGGTGGTTTTGGTAGTGATAATTTTCTGTACGTACTAGCCGGGCAAGGTGATTAGACAACTGCACCCGTAGCATGAAAACTATAGAAACGGGTTTTGTCGACGGAAGAATAGACAAGATGGCATATTGTGATTGTGAATCTGTCATTTTGTCTATTCTTCCGTCGATAAAACCCGTTTCTATTGTGGTCATACTAAGCGACCTCGCTTAGCATGCCCACAATAGAAACGGGTTTTGTGACGGGTAGAATGCGGCTATTTGCCGCCTCATGTTTTATGTACCGTTCAGCAAATCACGTTCAAATACGTCAAAAAACTCTATTTGCGTATTTAGTCATGACTGTCAGTTGTCTAATTAAATTGCTCGGGTAGTAGTGAATGAGGGGGTATTGTTTCTCCATTATGAGGGTTTTTATGAATATGTTGTGAGAGTTACAATAATTGTTTAGATTCAACTTAGCGTTAGTTAGGTTATTAATATAAGTTGTTTTGTGATTGCGTGGTTTGTCACCAATATTTCGATGAATGGGTAATGGGTCTGGATTAGGTTTCTGTTCGGTCGTTATGGTGGCACTTCACATCGCTATTCGTGTTCGGGTATTCCTCTTATTCGCTCACGACGTTGTGAAGTTACTCTATTCGCCTATTTTTGCCTATTTTTCACGAATAAGACGAATACGCAAATACACAATTTTATTTTTTATTTGTTCTTCTAACTGAACAGACGAACAGACAGCTGTGCTGCTGGGGAGTTTGTTGCGCCACTTCTTCTTCCCAGCTATTGCACTAGGAAGTGGTGAAGTGTGGGCGTTTTGGGGGACTGTCTTATGTAATTGACGTTCGAAAAGTGCTGATTCTCAGCCTAGTTTGAATAAATGACTTTTGAATTTTGAATTTTGACACGAAGACGGTTCGTCGGTTTTTGGTCACATATCAAAGGATTGCCAATATACCGAATAACTTCGTTTACCGTCCTCACATGGCTTGCTCAGTAGAGTGCGCTGTTTTATGTACGCTTAACATGTATTGGTAATTAATACAGAGGAAATAATAAATCGCTGCTGCCAACACGTCCATCTTTGCGTTCAGATTAGCAAAAAGATAGGAAAAATATTCTTGAATGTTATTCGGCATATTCGCTGTTCATGACGATGTGTGGACGGTGTGTTACAGTAACACACAGTACTGTGTACATAGTAAAAAACGCGAATACCGAATAACGATGTGAAGTGCCACTATTAGAGTTACTTACTCAGATGATACAATCAAATCCGCTGTCCTTACAGCGGTCTTATTTGTATCATATAAGTAAGTACGCATCTCCGTATAGCTTCGGTGGATACACCCTGAAAAACAGTTCGTCTCGTCTCCGCTTTGGAAATTTCCGCTTTGGTGAAGTCTGGGCTAAGACATTGATCTTTCTTTTTCTCCGAACAGCGCTACGCACATTGATCGCCATGCTTGCTCACTGCGAGTTGACAATTTACGACTATTCACTCCAACCTCTCTAACGATGTCATCTTCTCAGTTGAAAGGTAACTGTTTGTAGCTATTCAAAACCATTCGAACGGACTGTCGTGTCGAAAATGACACACATTTTCGATGTCGGAAGAATACTGGTCGTCTTTTTGAATTTAACAGAAAATTATCAGGGGGCCGACCACCTCCTCTAAAGCAGTATTATTTTAATATTACTTTAGTGTGGGAATGAGATGAAGCTCTACAGGACGTATAGCTTTATCCCTATCCCCCACTGAAGTAAGATTAATATAATACTGCTTTAGAGATGGTGGCAGGCCCCCAGGTTCTGGGTTTGTGAACAGCGTTTAGAGGAATTATTCGACATCATTGATTGATTTTCGAATTGGATATCTATAAAAGGACATATGTAATAATAACAACCTTTAGGATTGATCTGGAAATGTGGCAGCGCGACGACTTCAGTGAAGACGTGCGCCCTGCACAAGTCCATGTGCGTCCGGCTCGGCAGGATCACTGTGATGCGGATCATTGCTGAAAACATTAGGTTTCGTTAGCTTCTATTTTCTGTAAATTTTGACGTTCTAAAGTGCCTTTTACGTGCCTGTTATTTGGATAAAGGTACTTACGATAGAAAGCATGGATATGGTAGAAATAGTAGGAGTCTTCTGCCTTGCTTCGATGTTGGATCAGCACCCGGTCTGACTCCAGATCCAGCCACGGGCAATCTATGGTCAGCACGGCCTTGTTTGTTACGGTGTTGAAGCTGAAATATTTATTATTAGTAGGTATCTACTGGCGCGTTGGTCTAATAACTGCTGACCGTGGGGCCCTGCGGGTTCGATTCCCAAGTCGGGCAGTGTTATTGGGAATTTTTTAGTAGCAGTCCGGATTCTGGATTTTTGCTCAGTTAGCAGTGACTGGCTCGCCCCCTATTACACAAGACTATAACTTATAACTTATATAACTCACTAGCGAAACATTTTCATAGTCTGTGCTGCATTATCTTGCGAATGGCTTAACACGTTCAGTGCCGGGAGCCGTTCTGGAGGGTTCAACTAATCGCATATTGGATGCCGAGAGCCCTGGCGGAGGGCTCATATTAAATGTAGGTTTTTCTTAGCGAAGACAGCATAGAAACCGTGAAAATAATATCTGATGTATATTTAAACAAGCTTTATTAGTATATGCGTTGGTATAATCAAAGCATATTTTTTGTGTTCGCGATTTCAAATATTCACAAAAAAATTAAAAGGTTGGAAACTACTAATAGCGACAAGATCCCCAGAAAACACAATTTAACTTCGTTTTACAGTGTTTTATAACACGGTTTTAAACCTACAGCCGTCGACCGTCCGCGATGGTTAACTTTAGCGCAAACGTAATGCCGGCAACCCTTCCCGAGGGTTCACTTCCAACATATATGGCGGCATGGCGTATGAGCTCTATGAAAAGTGGGTGGAGTCGAAACTGTTGACGATCTACGAAGCCATATTTACAGCATCATTGTCTAATACTTACAAAAACTCTGAAACGAAGCACCTATCATGGTTCTTCACGATCAGATTCCGGTCAATATATGAAGAGTTGAAGTACGGAGTTTCAAAGCGGAACTCCTTCACCAAGTACTTGTTGGGGATACTTCCCTTCACTTTCTTGTCGCAGTTGGAGTTGGCTGCTAAATTGTCGCGGATGCATTTGTAGTCGTGGAAGTCGCATGGTCTGACGATCTTGGCAAGAGCTGAAAGATAATAGTTATTGTAACGAAGGGAACGATGAAAAATGTGCCAGGTCGGTTGCCAGGCCCCAGATTCATATTTAGCCCTAAAAGCCTGACACTCAGGTTTTTATAAGAAAAAATACATTATACTTTTATTTGTGTATTTATTAGTGTTGTTCATTTGAGACTCTCTTTACTCTCAATTATGAATCACAATTTGTTCTTACTAAAGTAATTTGTAACTTCATTACATGGAAAGTAACTAAAACAATCAATAATCAGCCTTCTTCATTACATTGAAAATAATTAAAACAATAAATAATCAAGCATCTTTCGATGGGTTGGGTTTCAGCAAAAGCCGGACAGGCCGGACTTGTCTATATTTGGCCGGACACGATTTTAAAAACTGTATTTACATAATTTACAGTTGAGTAACTTAATCAGTCGAAATTGTCCCCACTGCCGTGACCCAGGCTTCCTCTCTGTGACAGGGAGTGGGCCGTAATCCACCACGCGGGTCCAGTGCGGGTAGGTTGCATATTCGAATTATTGGTTCTAGGGAATGCCGGTTTCCTCACGTTGTTTCCATTCGCCGAAGTAAAATGCATATCTTCCTGCCTGGGTACGAACCACGCCCTACAAACGAGGTGGATATAACTGGTAAGGTTCTACAGACTTGCATAATTAAGGCAACGATAACCTTACTTTTATGATTTTATACTGAAGATCACGTCTAAACGAGTAAGTGTTAATGATTTGGAAAATATATGTATGTTAAATTAGAGCATTTTCTTAATAACTTAATAAGTATATGAATATTTCAGATTATGTTTATATTACATAGTGAAATTAATTTGTAAAATGATGTCTAACGCGGATAAAAAACTGAGAATCACGCAAAATCTATCAAGCGTATTTTTCTGAAAACTTCACCATTTTAAAGATAATTTAATTATTGATCTTTAAGTATCTACATGTTTTATTAAAAAACCTTTTGTTTTTTGTATAATAAATTAATAATGCGTCTAATTTGGGACATCGCTCCTTGATGGGCGAGCCCTATTACTGGCTGGACGCGACGCGTTGCGTGAGCTCAGTACAGAACACGCAAGCTAACTACTCAAGGTCACTGGTATATATCTGCGTCTTAATTATTGAACGCGTGTCTAGTTACAAATGCCAGTCGTAAAATAATATGAATTAGTGATAATCACAAAATAAACGTTACCTGTCGAACAAAGCACGACCACTAATAGAATTTGAATTTTCACCATTTTGCTACTGTTGAGGCGGCTGTCTCAACATATAACTGAACAGCAACTAACGCAAAATCAGAATACAATAATATAAGAACACTTATTTACTTACTAAGTTATAAATTCTAGAGAAACCTTGTTGAATGGATAATTTATTTTGTTTGTTTAGTTGGACGATTTAAAGCCTGCATTGTTTCAACCGATATATTATTTTTGATACCTACCTACTATTTTTCTATAATTTTGTAGGTAGTTTTGTCTGTACGTCATCTACCGAAATGAGTAGGTACTTAGGCACGCAGTACCTACATACCTTTCTTTCATGTTAGGCCACTATTATAATACCTACCCCATAGAAATATAAATAATATCTATGATCTACCCCGTTGAACTCGCGGTCGTAAGCACGGCAGCTAAGCGCACTCCTGTGTTCGATCTCCAAATTGAGCAAAAACTTAGGTATTGAAAATTTCTCAGTACCTAGTTCCCAGAATCTGGACACTGGATCTGTCCGGTAATTGGCAATAGGATCGCCCCCTATTGCAAGGATTTAAACATAACTGACGAAATGTGAGTCAGCCTTTCGAGGAGGAAATACATCATGTTCATGTTATAAACGAAGAATTGTGACCACACAAACAGTCCGTTTAGCCACAAGAGAATGTAATGTTTTGGGAAAGTGGTCTTTTATAGCGGACTAACCTCAACAATAATAACAAGCGTCTGTGGCTCAGTGACAGTGTATGGTATTATAAAACTATGGTGGTATTCCACTATTTGGAACCACATCTTTTAGCTTGTTTACGTGGTAGCGCACCATACAAACACTTTTAGTATATTACCTTATGACACTTACTCTTGAACACTACAAAACATACCTTTACTTATTATAACATGCCTTTCATCTCTTATAACGTCCAAATCTGTATTTTATACTATTATAATTCCATCTTTTGTAAAGACTTAGAATATCTTATATTCTGACATTTTCATCACCTGTCATATTTATTCTTCTGTATAACCGGCCATGATTAGGCAGGCCTGCCCTATCTCTCTGTATAGTTACTTTACTCTTTGGCCCTATCACTAGTCGTATTTAAACTTACTGGCCATCATACAATATGAATAAGTTACTGGCCGACTTGTAACTTGATTTGTGTTTGAAATATTGAATGTTTAAAAAATGTACTTCCGTTAAAAATAGTATACACGGTTAATTTTAGCTCGTTCTGGAACGAGAAGCCATAAACTCGATCATCGAACTCGAAACGATTGGGACTATTATTTTCAATAAATTAAAAAAATCACGAAAAATCGAATTTATTGTTTTTTTTTGTGAAATAATGAGAACTCGAAGTAACGCTTCCTTGCGATCAATGCATAGGTGTATAAAACGTATCGACGAACGGCAACACTTGCGAACGGTACCCATTGAAACATCCATTCATCGATCAGACAGCATAAAAACACATATATGTACACGCAATAGATAAATAGGTACACAAATAAAACTACGAAAAGCGAATTCAGACTTTATTTTTCTTAACCGTAAACGGTAACAAATAGAAATTTCACCAAACTAGGTACAAGGTAAGTAGGTACGCAGTTTACTAAAATTATTCTGAGAAGTGTCCGACCGGACTTTAAAAGGAAGCACAACCGAATTCCGCGGTTAAGTGTATAAAAATAAGGTCTTAATTCGGTCCAATATTTTCATAGAAAAGGGCACCACCAACTTATAATGAACCCTATTCGACAGATAAAACGATTATTTTTTTCTGTTTACATTGCCTGCCTTTGTAGAAGCCGCCGCACCGCGGCTGCAAGCAAGCATTGTCGCATAAAAATTGGTTTAGGCAGTATTCTTTTTATTTATCATAAATATGGTAGGTAGGTATGCTTATTAAGTACCTATTAGGTCGATTGGTCGACACGACACTCGATTCAAGGCCTTAAATACAACTTCCAAGCGTACTCGTCGTGTCTAGTTGAAAAGGTACGAGTACTAGTGATTTCGTGATGCGAGAGTGGTGAATGAAATTTCAATTAGTTTCTCTCGTTTACGAGGAGATGTGATAGTGGTAAACACCGTGCCGTGCTTCCGATACCAACGAGAGATAACGGAGGTCGAATGAACATACACCAACCTATCGTACCAGAAATGAAATACCTACTTGCAGGTACTTACTTGCAGCCGGTTATTCGTCCAACGTCCGTTGACCCACCGCGAGCTCGCTGTCAACTGACTCGCACACGCCCAGCTGTGCCGCGCTACGTCATCACGGAGCGGATCGCGTACGATCTTGCGTTTATGAATGAAATAGTGGAAGCGCTACTAAGATTTAACTCGAATGACAGAATAAAAGTGATAAATTTCTAACTTCTATATTAGATGTCTTAAAAAAACAATAACAATGCTAATAGTACCTATTAATCGTCTGGAGTCACTGTGTTTCGCTCCAGAACGATTTAAAATTAATCGTGTATATCCCGACGATGCGGGGAAAATAAAGCAGTCTACCGTCTACAGTCTAGCCTCCAATCTCTGGCCCCCCTAGGGCAGGGAGCCTCCTACCAGGAGGGCCTCTCCGTCGGACCTACCAAGCGAGAGGATCTCAAGCTCCTCCGCTACCGCCTGCTGTTGGCGGACCTTCTGAGCGAAAGGATCTCAAGCTCCTCCGCTACTGCCTGCTGCTCCCGGACCTTCCGAGCGAGAGGCCTCAAACACCTCCGCTACTCTCCTGCTTCGTGTTGCTTTGCTTCGTGTTCGTGATTCCAGGCCGCTGCTCGTCTACGGCCTGCTGCTCCTGCTCCGCGCCCTTAGGTCCGGGCCTCGTCGTCGCTACCAGCGTCGAGCCGCTACGCCGCTACTCTTATTTTTTATAATTCCTAGGCTTGTACCTCTATCTTTTACTACGCTTCATATCTTATTATTTCCATTTGTGACCTACGTTTAGCTCCACGGAGGTAAACTTTAGCGTCGGGTCACACCGGAATGGCAGCGGCCGGCAGCGACGAGGCGAGCACTTTGTGAAATAATTTTAAACTTTATCTACATACTTAAAAGACCAGTATCGCTTGAAAAGGTCGCGAAGTCGCCCGTGGTGACGCGAGCGGCCGCGCAGCACGCGCGTCTTGTCGGTGGTTCTGCCCGCGGCTGCCAGCGGTGACTTGAGACCGCTCACGGCACCGCGGGCGGCCGCGCGTATGTAATGTAGCAACTAAACTAGTCAAGAGGAGACTAGGCACGTGGGATCTGGAGGTCGCGCGAGTCCGCCGGGGGCCGCTGGCGGCCGCTGGCAGCCGCTGCTGGCCGCTGCCATTCCGGTGTGACTCGGCCCTTACAAGTAACGATGCAATGCTTACGGGCTACACACTTGAGCCGGGCCGAGGCAGCGCCACTATTACGTCGCAAATAGCGGCACCTTATCCGATTGTGATAAAGTGCCGCTAGCGGCACTCTATACACTTCCTTTTAATTATTACGAAACCAGGAGAAACAGACTAAAGTAGATTCAATACAATACCTATATATAATTGCACAAGTATAATGAGAACAATATAAAAAATTACGTATTTGTATGTGTGTCTTGTGTTTGTGTTGTTTTGTATTTGTGTATATTTGCCATCGATTTGACCTTTACTACATTGTTTTGAATAATAGCACAAAATTCAAAAGTCATTTATTCAAACTAGGCTGACAATCAGCACTTTTCGAACGTCAAAATTACATAAGACAGTCCCCCAAAACGTCCACCCTTCACCACTTCCTGTATAAAATATAACAGTGCAGTCACGCCACAGCATGAATAATAATAGTATCTACTGGCCAGTCTGACCTTCAAACTGGAATACAGCAACGCTGTTTGGCGCCATAAAAAGATAAGGCAGTAATCTGTGATGGCGGTAAGTACTGTTCATCTGCGGCAGAGCGCCCTTTACAAAGAGGTCTACTACTGGTAAAAAAGGAGGGTAACACCCGGTTCCTAAAAGGTAAAAGTCGACAGCAACACGATACCTACTGTAAGATTGTCCAACCCTGTCAAGTACCTACCCAATTCGATTCATCATCATCTCTACAGTAGGTCATTTGATTGGTTCTTGTTATTTCAGTCAGCTCATCACAGCAGCTAACATGAGTCAACGTGAGTACAAATCATGCTATTAGGGCCGAGTGACACCGGAATGGCAGTGGCCGGCAGGGACGCGGCGAGCACTTTCAGTGTGAAATAATTTTAAACTTTATCTACATAATACTTAAAAGAACAGAATCACTTGAAGAGCTTGAAAAGGGCGCGAGGCCGCCCGCGGTGACGCGAGCGGCCGCAACACTGAGCGCACCAAAACTAGTCAAGAGGAGACTAGGCGCGTGGGGTCGGGAGGTCGCTGGCGTCGTCGGAGGCTGCTGGCGTCGCCGCCGGCCGCTGCCGGCCGCTGCCATTCCGGTGTCACTCGGCCCTTAAAGTTGACACTTGACCGCGCCTCCCGCAGCTCTTTGATGACGCCCCGGCGGGGACCTCATACCGCTCTAAAGAGACCCATAAATCGTCTATTGCGCAAGTCAAACGACGTGGTGCGTCAAGTCTCAACTTTAATGGCACGACCTGTCGGTCGATTCTGTAAAAATATTAACGTGAAGCTTAGGTGAAGTGAGCGTGAAGTGAGCTGTCACTGCCACAGAATCGACCGGCAGGATGCTAGGGATTAACACTATCGACAGCTCACTTCACGCTCACTTCACCTAAGTTTCACGGTGATATTTTTACAGAATCGAACGGCTGTACCTAAAGTTCGTTTCTTAATCCAGTTCGTTGTTTATATTTAACCGACTTCCAAAAAGGGATTCTATGTGCGACTTTATGTATTTTTTCAATTTGGAGTTTGACATTTGAACCTGTCAAATTAGTCTGTGGGATTAAAAACCCAGCTATCAAAACAAAACTTTCAACTACACGTTCACCACGCTGGGACAAGCTTATGTCCAGCCGGCAGTGGAATCGCAAAAACAAGAACACATAAACGATATTCTTTTTTCTTTGTCTTTCAGCTGAAAATTACAATAGACGTAGATATATTTAGTAACCTATTCGGTATTCCGCTTAACTAGTCCGAAAGAGTCATAGAAAACCCTGTAAGAAATCGACACGTGTTTCACCTGTCAACGACGCATCGTCAGGATGGCGATTGACTTGTCTGCTTCCGGCGCTAGGGCCGGGCGCAGACAAGTCAATCGTCTAATCGTCACGCCTGGGCGTGGCAACACGCCGTGTTTGGGCACAGATTTTCGGGTTCGCGACAAGCCAATCGCCACCATGAGGATGCCTCATTGAGAGGTGAAACACGTCGATTCTTTCACGTACTATTCTTAAAGAGTCATAAAGATGACTCTTTAAGAATAGTTAAGCGAAATAACTTACTAAATAAATATATCTACGTATTTTATAATGGATTTCCGCAAGGGCGCGCCTGAATAATTTAACAATCTTCTGTCTGAATTTATGATATGAGTCACGTAAAATGACAAAATAAACATGCAATTTCTGATTTATGACGAAATAAACACAGGAGTATTATTTGTTTCAGAAAACTGCGTCACAGCGAAATATGACCGAATTTGTAACAAATATTGATTCAGTGGGAACATATTTGGCTTTAATGTTTGTTTTGTTATTAAATACTTATAATTTTCCAATTATTCACTGGAATCGTGAAACAGATGTATGTTTTATTGCTTTGTTTTGCGTAGTTTGAAATACTTACCTGGGTGAATATTTCAGAGAGCCAAAATTTATATCTCGCTACAATACTCATCAATACTAAAGAATTTCAAAATCAAACATTTTTATTCCATTACTTAAATAAATGATAAAGATGCTATCGGAGCCATTTTGATCTTTAAATCACACAAAATAAAGATATTCAAATATTACTTTAAAAATCGGCAATATTTGGCGTGTCGCCTGGGTATAGTTTCCAACATTTCGTGACATAAAAAATCCAGTGTATTGAATGTGATACATTATGTGAATAAATATTAAACTTAGATAAATAAAGAACGTTTTTCATTACAATAATGTTTAAAGTTTTAAAGTTTTTTAAAGTTTTTTATTTCTTATTCAACAGGTTAACAAATAAGTTGTAGAGGCCTTCTTTTAAGTATATAGATACCTGTGACAGAAGACCTCCCTCTTCCAAAACTATGTGTACACATAAAAAGCCTGTTAATAACAGAATTAAAAAGTAGGTTAAATAAAATAAAATACAAAACTAAAACTAGAGAAATTAATAAATAATTACAATTATAATAATTAATTAGGTACTTAAATTCATAATTTCAGATACCCAATTAATTATTGTGTGTGTATGTGTGTGAGTGAAGGTGTTTGTGTGTGCGAATGTGTGTGAGTGTGTGTGTGTGTGTGTGAGCGAGTAAGAGAGAAAGGGAAACCAAAAGCATATTACGCATTGTGAAGTAAGTGGTAAACGCTTGTATAGTAAAAAGTCCATGTTATCATTCATTCCTTGTGTAAGGTAAGTTTTTATATTATCGTTATTAAATAACGGGACTCAGAAGTGCCTCAGTTTCTTCGTAAGTAAGAGTCTTTAGCCATGCAGTCAGGGTTTTTCGACATGCATAATGTGTTTCATGGTAAATGGGATTGTTTTTGCTTATGGTGTTATAAAGAAAAGTAGTTTGGGCAACATATTGCCGCCTTGCGAACGCAGTACGGACTCTAACTACATATATACGACCGTGATTTTTTCTTTTTCTGAGAGTACTAGGGTCAAATACCGTTGTTTTATGCATTTTTAAGGTAGAAATCAGAATATATAACTTTCTCACAGTTAACAGGTCACATAGTTTGTAAAGCTCGTCTGTAGAAAAACGGTACGGTTTAAAGTATATAGTTTTGAGAAGGGCACGCTGTGATCTTTCCACGTCTAAGAACTTCGTTTTGGAGGCCCCCCCCCAGATAGGAATGCAATAGGTTAAAACGGATTGGGCTAGTGCAGTGTATATTTGTTGAATCAGCTTCGCTGATGCAACATGCCTTAGTAATTTGAAAATCCAAATCAGTTTTCGGAGACGTTCACTAACCAATGCAACATGATAATGCCAAGAGAGTCGCTGTTCAAGTATAATACCCAGGTATTTCATTTTTTCAACCTTCTCGATAGTCGGACAAGCGCAATTAGTGTCCAGGATATTGTGACATTGGTGAATCTTTATACTGAAATTAGTATCAGGCTGGGTTCTATTACTAATGGAAAAACACATGAAGATAGTCTTCTGGCTATTTAGCGTAAGTAGGTTAGTTCTTAGCCAGGAAGCAACTCCAGATAATCCCACTTCAGTATCCCTCCTCACAGAATCCCAATTATCCCCGATAAAAACCAGCGCAGTGTAGTCGGCATACGAGAACACCCGAGCACCACCTGCCTCCAAGTCACATAGGTCGTTGATGTAAATTAGAAACAATGTGGGCCCAAGAACGCTCCCCTGTGGTACACCAAATGTGATATTTGAGTCTTTGCTTGAATATTGCCCAATTTTAACCTTTTGCGTTCGGTGTGAAAGATAACTTTTGAATAATTCTAGAGGTGTGCCTCTTATTCCTATGTGTTCTAACTTACGTACAAGAATGGAAACAGATACTGTGTCAAAAGCCTTTTTTAAATCGAGAAAAACTGAGAGGCATTTCTTTCCACGATCAAGGCTTTCAGTAATGAGAGATGTTATAGCTGCTACTGCATCTTCAGTCGATTTGCCCTGTCTAAATCCATACTGTGCATTAGATAATATTTCATATTTATTAAGGAAACCTATTAGTCGTTTGTTCAAAAGTTTCTCCAATATCTTTGATAAAGCAGGTAATACTGATATAGGCCTAAAATTACTAACATCACCTCTCGGTCCATTCTTGTACACTGGCGTAATAGTAGATTTTTTTTAAGAGTTTAGGGAAGATACCTTTACTAAAGCACAAGTTCGCCAGGTGAACAATAATTGGGAGAACTTCGTGCTTAGCTAATTTCAGAAAAGTTGTTGGGATGTTGTCCCAGCCAGGGGCACTACTTGATTTTAAATTCATAAGTAAATAGTGCACTTCTTCTATATCTGTATCCAAGAGAACAAGTGATGTTAATTGAGTATTATCTGCCCCTAAGTCAGTCCCAGCATCCGATCCAGTATTTAGCAAGATTTTTTCTGCTAGTTGTTTGCCAATTCCTACAAAATAATCATTAACATGATTGACTGCTTCAATTGGCGACGACTTTACCTCTAAAAGTTTGGTGTTATCTGCGTTAGTTTTCTTCATATGCGTTATGTTTTTAATATTTGACCAGAGTCTTTTACTGTCTTTAGTAGAATTTGCTAATTGTGCTCTCTCGTAACTGCGCTTCAGTTTTTTAATTAATTGATTACAATAATTTCGATATCTTTTATAACTAATTTTTAATACATCATTGTGTGGGTCATTCTTTAATTTCTTTTGCATATTATTTCTGTTTCTGATACATTTTAAAATGCCGGGGGTTATCCAGGGTTTTATAGTTCGCTTAGTTTTAGGTATAGTAGTTTTAATAGTATTTTCTTGTAAAGATTCCGAAATTTTTTCAATCAAAATTTCTACCACAAGCTCAGGGTCATCAGAAAACACGAGTTCTCCAAGATTTTTGTCTAATAAAGTTTTAAGTGCCATATTGAAGTCGGTACTTATTTTTGTCTTCTGAATTTTATTTTTTAGTTTTATTTTAGATAGGTTTAGGAATAATAGAGAATGGTCAGTCTGCCTGCCTAGCCTTTTCCCAACTATGTTGGGGTCGGCTTCCAGTCTAACCGGATGCAGCTGAATACCAGTATTTTACATGGAGCGACTGCCTATCTGACCTCCACAACCCAGTAACTGGGTAATACGATACCCCTTGGTAAGACTGGTGTCAGACTTTCGGGCTCCTGACGACTCGTAACGACTGTCAAAGATCCACGAATGACAGCCGGGACCAACGGCTTAACGTGCTTTCCGAGGCACGGAGGATTCTCGGTATGTAAAGATGGTAACCCATCCACTGACCAACCCCGGCAAGCGTAGCTTAACCTGATGGATCGACCAGTGCGGCTGTTGTTACTTAGCCACGAGCTCCTTTTATATATCCTCCTTTTATAATAGAGAATGGTCAGTAATAGATGTATTTAAGACAGCAATTTGAGCAGATAATTTTTCCTTATTAAGTTTTATCATAAAATGGTCGAGACAATTATTTAATCTAGTAGAATAAGTGTGTCCCGCCAACAGTCCATGCATAGTTAACATTGCAGAATAGTTTTGTCTATTGTTGCGCTCCTGGGCCTGTTCAGATAGATTTGGTGTAAGATTTATATTTAAATCCCCAGCCAAAGTAATGCAGTTACAAGATTTTATAGAGTTTAAATATGTGTCGAGCGAGTTAATAAACATGTCTGCGTTGGCATTTGAAGGGGATCGATATACCCCTAGTATAATATTGTTATTATTAACTTTAATTTCTAAAGCAGACGCATGAGTCAATTTAATTTCCCTGACATTTACTGCAATATTATTAGTGACGTACACAACTACTCCGTCGTTATTTAGGTGATTTGTTGTTTGGAACGCAGAGGAATTCGGAATAGTAGGTATAGGTTTAACAGGATTAAGTTGACTTTCAGTTAGAATAAGAATATCTGGCTCGAATTTTAGACAAGACAGAGTCAGTTGGAGATCATCTAAGTTACTGTAAACGCTTCGTATATTTTGGCAAAATATTTTGCAGTCATTTTTTTTAACTTGTATTTGTTTAGACAAGTCTTCAATATCACAGTGAAAAGCCTGAGCGATATTTGAATTGTCTATTTCATTGAGTGTGTGAAGCGAGCTATCCATTAAAAGGATTGACAGGTCCGAGGGTGAACTTTGAGACATATTTGAGTGCAATAGATTTATGCAGTCGGCAACATAATAATTTTGATAACCGCAAAGTATGATATGCTTGATGTGAGGTTTCTAGGTAGGTGAGTGTATATGTTTGTGAGTATATTTCAGTTGTTGTGTATAGAAAAATATGCGTTAAAGTGAGCGTGTGTGTAGTAGTACAATTATTTATAACATGGGTAGTAAAATGAAACATAATTTCTAAGAAAGCGAGATAAAATAAGAAATGTAAAAAACCGCGTAGAGTTAACATAGTGCTGGGGTATACATGTACGTGGACTACAAGTTTTCGCTTTAGTCAGGTTCCCTGTGTAAGCTGGTGGATCTGCGCTTCAGACTTGACCGTTATTCTTTGCGACGTTTCATCTCTCTTTAAATATACCTTGCCGTAAGCTGTCCAGCAAAAATTTAAATTTCTTAGCCTTGACTAGATCACGCGCAAGAAAATGCAGACGAGAGCCTTTTGCAGTAAGCTGCTCCGACACAAATATGGGAGAATCCATATTTGAGCGGCATCCAAGATGTTTGGCGGCAAGCTTGCTTTGGTATCTAGTATTAAAAGACTTACACATCTTGAGCAGCTCAGTCTTCAAAAGTGTTGAGGAGGTTTCCACAATGATGGGGCTACTTAGTTCTTCCTTCTTGTTCCTCACTCTGTACACGTCTTTGATATCACATTTTTCAATTTTGCAGTCAACAGTTTTAGATAAACAGAGTACCATCCCAATCAGGTCTTCTTTCGTTTCTCCACTCAACTTCGGCACGTTTTTTAACTGAAAATTAGATTTCCGATTTGACATCTGCATATCTTCGATTTTGTTCTCTAAAACTATTATATAATCTCTGTCTTTGGCAGCCTGTTTTTCCAGTTGCTCAATTTTACTAAGCATGTCCTTGTTTTGTGCTGTGAGAAAGGCAACCGAGCTCTCAATGTTTGTGTTCGTCTTCTGTATGTTTGACAAAACTGGGCTTATCTTATTTATCTCTCTTTCAATTTCCTTCCGTTGCTCAGCCATAAGAGAAGATATAAAACTCTTAATATCGGTGTCATCATCCTCCCTTGGCCTTTTAAACCGAGACTGAACAAAGTTTGGTGGTGTTTTTTCATGACTCAATTGGTTTAATAAGTCCGATTCTGACATTGATTTATCCATTTGACTTTCAATGATACTAGGACAACAGTAACTTTAGGAAGTGTATCAAGGCGCTACGTTTCCGCTTTCCAACGTTGAGACGGACACTTGCGATAGTTGTAATAGCAAAATAATACGCCTTCACCCGCAGACGTTCCAGATAATCAGGCGTACAGAAATCACAGGTGATTTGGTTCTTTCTGTCCTTGTAGTTTTCTATAAAAAATATTAAGAAAAGACCAAGCTTAATAACATTAATCGTTGTCCGGAGTACTAGGCGCACAGAACTCACAGGTAGTAGGATTCCGTCCTTGTATTACTCACACATGCAAGCCATGCGTACACGCACAGATTTACGTTGAAGGCCGTCTGTCGCAGAATTTTTTGCTGTCTTGCTTGCACATCAGTAGTGTCTGCGCGTCGAAACAAGACGAAATTATAATCGTACGCGCGCTGTGGTGTTCAAGTGCGTAAGTAATAATTAGGTAGCGAGTTGTTAATGAGATAAGTGTTGTTGTCTCACCCGAACTAGATGAAGCACTCTTCGCTCCAGTGAAACAGTATTTCACTCCTGTTATTTTATGCACTCCTATTTTTAACGTTTGATTTTTAGTGAATAATTTGATTTAATATTATAAATAAAAAGGTTATGAGCTTCACAGGCACGTCTACTCTTAACAGAGGTCCGGGGGAAGAATGTTAGTTGTTAATGTTAATTGAAATAAATAGATTCACGTAATTACTGGCTTTTTTATAAAGAAAATCAGAAGGGCATTGCGCAAAGAAGTCAAAAAATTTTACGACTCAAAATGTGGAAAAATTTCTTAATGAAGCTCCTGACGAAATTTTTCTGGCCACAAAAGTAAGTATACATGATTTAACTATGAATATTTCGTATCTTAGTAATGGTAATTATTCTATATATTTACCTGTTTTTTATCTTTGTTATAGGTGGCCTTAATTTTTGGACTCAATGGTGCTTGCCGCGGATGTGAACTTGTAAACTTAAAGGTGGAGGACGTTGAAAATCATTCCAATGAGTTGCTGCTGATTAATATAAAGGAAACTAAGACAAAGAAAAATCGATAATTCATTGTACAAGGACAATATACTAAAATCATTCATAAATACCAAGTATTACGTCCCACCAACATGGAAAACAATTGATTTTTTATAAACTATCGGAATGGGAAATGTACTCGACAAGCTATCGGCAAAAATAAAATTAGCAATATGCCAAAGGAAATTGCTAAATATTTAAAACTTAAAGATGTTGAACTCTACACCGGTCACCGCTTTAGAAGAACTTCGGCGACTTTCTTGGCGGATTCAGGGGCGGATATTACGTCAATAAAAAGACACGGTGGTTGGAGCTCTGATGGAGTAGCTGAGGGTTATATCGAAAGCTCAATGGCGAATAAAACCATATTAAGCAGTCAAATTAACAAAAATATAAAACTTAATCCATCAGAGCCACAACCATCAACTTCCGGCATCTTATCTTCGTCCGTAACTCACGATGCATCACCACCACTATCTCCGACGTATACTATCTACAATGAAACGCAAGTTCCTCAGACGCAAGAACAGAGAAATAGCTGTCTTAGTCTTGGGTGAACTTAAATCCCTCGCTACACTCAGGACTCGTCTTAAATCCCTCGCTTCGCTCGTGATTTAAGTTTTTAACACCCTCGCTACGCTCAGGAGTAAACCTCGAGTCCTTTGTTACGCTCGCGATTTAAATCGTCAACCGCGACAGAAGACACTGCTTTATCCCCTTGGTTAATAATCTACTATTTTTATTATAATATTGTATTTTATTTTCCTTGTCCATATCATAATAAAATAATACCCAAAATAGTATTTAAGTCACATGTAAATTCATCTTCATATTTATAATATTTATTCAACTCATTGTCGGCAACATTGCGTCATTATTTTTTACAATATCGTCATTATTCTCACAATGTGACATTATCAGCAACAACGTTTTTTAATGATTTTGAATAATATCCAAAGTTAATGGACTGCTTGGGGTGCCTTCATTACAACATACTATATATTTGATATATCTATACATCTGGCCTTAAAAAAGAAGCTCTGCCGCGAGGTTTAGAAAATCTTAATTATTTTTGTCAAGAATATTGTTTTGAGGAGATCCGCCCACCTACATAAAAGTTGCATATTTGAATTTTAACCCATAAATATAGACAACCGTTCAACAGATATTAACTGCTGTTATGAAATTCATATTAAAAAAAAAAAAAAACATGTACCTATATATTTCTGGTTAGTACCACGATCACGCTTTAGTCACTAGACTCAGACAATAAGTCCTAATTAAAAATCCGATCCGATAAAGAAATCCGTAAAAAAGCCGAATAATATTTAATGACGTAGGCCAGTGGTCGGCAAACCGCGGCTCGCGAGCCGTCATCATATTATTATCAGCCGATATGTTGGTGATAATGAAACATCCTACTTCTTTGCAAGTTAATTTTAGGAAGCGAAGTTGAGTGAAAGAGGATGGGAGTTTTAAGAGCGTTTATTCTGAAAGTGGGCAACGTATTACTGTATGGAAATAAGAAATGTGGCTGCTGGTGAGTTCTCCTTTGTCGCAAGGCGGAGATAGGTATTGCGCCAAATTCAGTGCGACAGACCGTCTGGCGCCCCGGGGAACTCTCTTTAGCACTGGGATAGAATTTTTTAATTTTGTAAGCGTTTTCCACAAAGTTTTACAATGGCATTCATTATGAAAACACTCGGCACCTAGAGGCACTATTGTCTCAATGTTTCTTATAAAATTAATGCTATTCACCATTTCATATAAAGGTTTTTATTATTGTTAGCAAACACAACCTGTTGTTTAAATACAAATCTATTGTTCTAGTTCACATCGCATTTTGTGTTAGCACATCATCAAAAGTGAAAGAACCGGATATTGCCCGATCAAAAATAAGGGTAGGTAAAAAAAAAACATTTTTGCACGACTCATAACGAAGCGGGTCCACCCTTTATAGCAGAAAATAATTTATAACAGCGGATAGCAGAAATATCATTTCGCAGAAAATCGTTTGGCATACACTCATTTATCATTCATTCACAACTCATAATTTTGTAAGTCAGAATCATCTTTTAGCATAAATTTCATATCCTTAATTATTGAACAGTAGAACCATCATATCGCAGAAAGTCCACAGTCAGAGTCGTCTTTTGGCATACTATTTCATATCGATAGTCTTTAAAAGGCAGAACTATCATATCTCAGAAAGTTTACAGTTAGAATCATCTTTTGGCATACATTTCATATCCATAATAGGTAATTGAAAGATTCATCTATCACATTACAGAAAATTCATAGTTAGAATCATTTTGTATTTCTTACCATAATAATAAAATTGTCTGAACACTTTGTTTTTTCGCTTCGGACTTACGACGATAATGGTTATTGCTAGATCTTTCAGATCAAGCGTTAATCAAATATTTTTTTCTTTTGCTGTAGTAGAAGGTACAGTTGCCTGTGAACATGCAAACATGCAAACAAGCTTACACCAAGCATTCAGAATGCAAACAAGCATACACTATGCATGCACCATGCAAGCAAGCATGCATTATGCAAGCAAGCATCCATTATGCAAGCAAGCATGCACTATGCAAGCAAGCATGCACCATGCAAGCAAGCATGCATTATGCAAGCAAGCATACACCATGCATGCAGCAAGCAAGCCAGCATGCATCATGCAAGCAAGCATGCATCATGCAAGCAAGCGTACACCATGCATGCAGCAAGCAAGCCAGAATGCAACATGCAGCAGGCATGGTTTCTGTCACGACTCTAGCGCTGCGGGGCTCCGGCGGTCCCACGCGAGTTTGTCGTCGCAGATGGTTTTAATGCTCACCGGCGCGGCGCAACCGAAGCTGCGGTGGTGAGCGTTAAAACCACCTGCTCCTCAGCTCGCGGCCCGCCTCGCCCCTCCGCGCCTACGCGGGCTTAAATTACACTCTAGGGGTAGGGCACACAAGACTACGTGGAGTCGGTTTTGCAGCGATTCGTTTCTGTCAATACCCTTTATAGCACAACGTATTGACTTTTTAAGACGCTATTTTATTTTTATTTAAGGTTAAAAATGCTGTTTTATAGAAATGGCAATATGCCTACTAAAATTATTCCAAATGAAATTCTGCCATCTTCATAGTATGCCAAGTGAATTTGTACCAAATAATTGTCACTCTAAATAAACGTTATGCTAAAGGACTACGAAATTATGCGGAATTTTAACTTTGCCAAATAAAAAAACCTTTCTGTGTGTTCAAAATGTCTCAATAAAATCAATCTGCCTAGCCTTTTCCCAAGTATGTTGGGGTCGGCTTCCAGTCTAACCGGATGCAGCTGAATACCAGTATTTTATATGGAGCGACTGCCTATCTGACCTCCACAACCCAGTAACTGGGTAATATAATACCCCTTGGTAAGATGGTGTTAGACTTTCGGGCTTCTGACGACTCGTAACGACTGACAAAGATCCACGAATGAAAGCCGGAACCAACGGCTTAACGTACTTTCCGAGGCACGGAGGAGTCTCGGTATGTAAAGATGGTCACCTATCCACGGGCCAACCCCGGCAAGCGTAGCTTAACCTGATGGATCGACCCGTGCGGCTGTTATTACTTAGCCACGAGCTCCTCTTCTCTTTCGAAACTTTCTCAATTCACTTTTCTTAATCCATAAGAGCGTTTATCCTAAAAGTTGGCAACGTCGCAAATAGCTGTCAAATATTAACATTCATTCCGAAATTTAAATTAAATTAGATTTATTTTTCACTTAATAGTATTTTTTTTGGAAGTCGGTTGTTTTTTTTTGTAAAAAGTTTTATGATAAAATAGTTTTCTGACACAGATTAAGTAATTAAAAAAATGCTCTTTTTTAACATATATTTTTTCCAAATCATTGACACTACTCGTTTAGACGTGATCTTCAGTATAAAATAATTAAAAGTCGGTTATTGTCGCCTTAAGTGGCCCATACACGTGCTGAAGCAACAAACATTTCGACACACCGCAGCCATAAAATATAATCATAACACTTTTATTTTGAATTATATAATATGATTTATTGGTATTTTGATAGGTTTAATAGAACTATAACATTTTAGCCCGTTGCAGTCAATGAAAATGAATATAGCAGTAGTTTGAGTTAGTTCCCGGCTGCGTGGGTAGAATATTGAAAATAATGCAAACTTTTATTTTATTTGTAAGTAGCCTTTAGCCTCCCCCCTCAAAATACACGTGTGTTAACAAAAATTCGTAAAATAACATCCAAGACCTCAAATTCTTATTGATAAGGCCCGTTGTAGAATGAATAGGACGTGTAAAGAAAATGTGAAAATAATAGCAGATTATTCACTAAGGGGATAAAGCTGTGTTTTAAGTCACAGGCGTTATTTTGAATCACGAACGCAACGAAGGAGTCGAGGCGAAGCGAGGGAGTTAAGACTACAATCCTGAGTGCAGCGAGGGATTCAAGCTCGCCCAAGACGAAGACACCTTTATCCCCGAAGATAATACTATAAGTACATTCGCACATTTTTATTTTTGAGGTTGGGAATTATCAAATAACTTCCCCCGATCTGGGCGGAGCGGGAGGGTGTGTCAGACTTTTACTGACTAAAACCCACCCGTGTTCCTTTCGTTGCCTGTGTGCCGGGGCCGCGATATCCCTTTCGGACAAACTCGCAACCCTGGCAGGATACTTTTCGCACCTACTGCTAGGTAACGAGGTAACAAGAAGTAGTTTATGAAACTATTAAATAACCGGGGAGTACCTACTCGTAGTTATGTGCAGTTTCATTCATTTATTATTACATCTAAACTCATACAATTTCATGAAAAACACAATAACAAAAATAATATCGCCATCGCCGTAGGGAGCAAGACCAAGAGAGGTACAGAAACCCGCGGGCAGCATGTGTCGAGCTGTTGGGCAGTAGCGACCCCACGGACCCTATCTCCCGGGAGAAATCTTGTTCCCGGCTTGCCTTTATTGACGGGCTGGATTGAACACTGACGAGGAACAGTGCTCCCACCTCATTCTTGCCTTAATTGGACGGCTTGAGTGGAAATTCGCAAGAACAAACGTGCTTGGAGAAAGGAAGTATTCTAGTAAGTGCTCGTAGGGATCTTGACCATCTTCCGGGCTCTGGGATTGTTCTGAAAGCCGTGGAATACCTCTCCACTCCTAAAGCACCTCAGGATATGTTGCCCGCTTGTCGCTACGTCACTATGTGCTAGCGACAGTTTCAGGGGGCCCATTATTGAGTGTGCAAGTCACCTCCTGCTATTTTATCCTTGTACATATAATACATTGATCAGGCAGGGGCCATAGTCCTTCCATAGTTCCAGGTCACCAGTCAACTTTAGTCACCTAAACCCATAGTCCAATGTATTTGTTTCCATATCCTGCAATATTTTTACACCATTCGGGGTTGTCCTTGGGTGCACTTGTATAGTAAATACAAGGATAATCCTCGGTTGGTGCCTCATTTCATTCAAAACGTCTTACGGGCCTCTGCAAGTTGGCTTCGGCCCCTCGTACGCCTCCCAAAGGCCCGGTACCCCCAGGTCCCGAGAATAGCTTAAAACTAAAAATTTATATTATCTTTAATATTATTAATTCAGCCCCTGCCGCTGCTTCTCGCAGTGCCGGCAATGATTTCCATTTTTAGCAGGATCGAGAGAAGTGTGTGTTTAGCGACAGAGCTGAATGTAAACACGCACTCCCACTCGCGCTACCTGTCCTCATTTGGGGAGCGCTGGGCAGCGCGAGTAGCAGTGGCAACATCATGAGAACTATCGTGTTTATATTCTTGTCCTGCCCATTTCCCTGCCTACTTCCCTGCTCACTGCCTCGGAATTGAGCTGAGTGTAAATGGGGTATAACGTCCAAATCCAACATTCTAACGCGGGCCTTACAGCAACCGATCGATTGTTGCGATGACATGGCGCCATTACCGCCAAATCTTAAATTTAACTTGCTTTTAAGGTAGGTTTGCATGACACATAATTTGACATTAGTGAGCAGGTGGTGGGAAAATATAATTGTTTATGGCTTACAAAGACTTCAAGCTACAGGCGCAGTTCATGCTCAAGCTCTTGCATTCCTTTAGTAAAATCACACCGAAAATCTAAACTATCTGAGTCAGCCATAGAAATATTCTTTCTTATATCTATGGAGTCAGCATTATTTTCGACGTCGCTTCGTCGTCCCGAGAGGCCGAGACTAGTGCAATGTGGATCGAATAAAGGCTCTCGAAGAAATAGGAGATCATGATTTTTTGACATACGTCATTTAACGGGATGTAGTGTGGATTTTTGGAACGAAGTTCCTTATCGCGCGTTGCGAAAGGGGGCTAGACGGAAAAAATTAAGACCAAAAGTTGTAACGACACTTTTTGCTATAGTTGTTAATTTTGCTGAGTGTATACAGGTTTTTTGTACATTAAAAAACAAAAAAAAATCGAAAGGAACTTCGTTCCATCCGGGTGTCCTCTCAAGTTTTTTTTTTAATACGCCACCTAGACTGAAAAAATCAAGTACGTCAAAAAATCATAAATAAATAGTATAATCTAATAGCAATATTCTCTCCGTGCCGGAGATATAAGCATTAGCTCCAAATCTTTTTTTTGCAAAAAACAGACACTTTAAAGTTTAAGCTCCTATTTCTTCGAGAGCCTTTTTTCGATCTACAGTGTGCCGTACCCCGTGGCCCGCACGTCTGCACTAGCGGGGTACCTACTCACTGCGTGGTCGCAGGAAGTTTCTGTTGCTGTCCAGTTGAAATAATTGAGTTTTATCATGTTCTAGGTTGTCACAGTCATCTTCGTGGAGCGGTTCACGAGGTCGCAGGTGGTAGTACAAACTCCAATTGAATTCGACAGGTACTGCCCGGACAAAAATTCTTGTAAACCAGCCGAGTCACATCTTGTTTGCCATTATATTCACGCAAGTATATTTTTCACTGTCTCACCAAATGTCAAAACAACCCAAAAAAAAATATGTTTTTTAGGTTTAATAAATCTCACTTCGTTTGCCGTCTGTCTGTCAAGACCATAGAAATATTCTATGGTCAAGACCCTTTTTCTCAGTAACAGGAGAAGATATCAAGTTGAAATTGATATCGAATACGTTTATCTAAGTATTAAAAAACAAATCAAGCTTCTTAGTCAACGCAGTAAGTAGCAGTACACGGCCATTGATGCCGCATAGATGCCGGGAAGTACCCTATAGGTTTTGATTTATTTACACTCGTAAATAAATCAAAACCTGTAGGGTACTTCCCGTTGATCTGGAATTATGAATGGAAGGAAGCAAGGTCTCACAGCACCATTAAATTAGTTATATCACATAAAAATATTTTTCTGCGATAAAAAATATACATTACAGATCAATTGCAAGGTTAAGTTTGTCCTTCAATCCGGGATTGCAAGTTCTTGTCACGTAAGTGACGCCGCGGGCAGTAGGGCTCATTTCTGAAATGGCTGTGTACAGGGTTAGTCGACGTATTCCTTGCAGGACGTCATAGTAGAGTTAAATTGCAACAAATTAAACCACCAAATGTTCTACTGAAGTTCTTGAGTTAGTTAGGTTTTTAGTTTTTAATGAAAAATCCCAGATTAATTCATTGAAAGCCAATTTAAAAATACAAGAGCAAGATACGCGGCAATAGTTAGGGAAAAAGCCAGACAACAAAACACGAGCTTGCGCGACATAGAATTGAAACTAACTAACGCTGACGACCAGATTTTGCAAAGTCAAAATGTTCAAAGATCAAATGAATTTTGAATTTTTGAATAAGCTTTTTAATGAGGATTTCATTTCCCAGGTGTAATTCTGACTTTCGACTAGTTTCGACCAGTAATTATAAGAATTCAGTAGAACTTTTGCAGTTCCCGCGCTGCGTGTTATAGGTACCTGCTTGCTGAATTTATGTTATTTCGATATTTTTTTTACAGAACGTATCTAAATCATGTGTCAACTATGTAGAGCACAAGATTACTGCCACGGATGTCACAGAGCTTCTAAACAAACTTAACAGGTAAGTACTAACGCAAATAGTTCAAAGCTGTGAATAACAGCATCGCATCTAGGGCTGAACACACACACACAACAAACACTTGTTGCGATAATTAAAGCCGCCCGATGCGTGCGATGCGGAACTGTGGACGCATGCACCAGGCCGCAGCGCTTTGCATTTTCATACAAAAAAGTGTGGTGCGCCTGTAGTGTACATTAGTTCAAAGAATTTACCAAGTGATGAACGTGGATTATTGCAATGCGTTGCGTTGCGGGGTGGCCCGCACAAATATGCTTTAGTCTTAACAGTTGCCACCGACCTCGTCCGTAGCAACAAATGTACGCGCACACGCTGGCTCGCCGCTCGCGGGTGGCGGTGACAACATTGACAACCCGTGACTTGGTGAACGACTGGCTAAAGCATAATACTAACACAAGAAACTATTGCAGCTATAGAATTGCAGTCGCCAACGACAAGGCGGTGGGAGCGGAAAAATTACCGAAAGCCTATGGAATGATGCGCCTGGTACGTGTCGCTGGCGCATACTTTGTCTTAGTTCTACTTGGCCGCGACAGAGGGCGGGACGTATCTTTTGTTAGTTTCCAACTCGTACACTCTTCGTTCTGGAAATAAGAAATGAGGTTTAGTTCTCTTTGGCATCACTCACTGCGTGAAGGCGTGTACATTTATAATCCCAGCCTGAAGGTTGTACGCGTTTACAAGTAAAGCTGCCCGTCCATTGAAGCGGAGCGAGGCAGCGGAGAGGAGCGGGGCAGCACAGTGGAGCGGAGTTGTGAACAGTGTCTGTCCATTGATGCGGAGCGAGATAGCGGAGCGGAGTTACGGACTGTGCGGAGCGAGGTAGCGGAGCGGTGTTGCGGACTCTGCGGAGCTAGGCCGAGTTCACGCGACGAGTAATTTGTGTGTGTCAAAGTACAAAGTATTACCTTTGTACCCGGTATCCCCTAAGTCGAAACAAAGAGGACACATATACGTATATACTAGCCCAGCCGTGCGGCTGCAATACTTCGCGGCCGATATTTTTCCGCATCGCGTCTCCACTTCCCCGCTCCACTTCTCCGCTCCGTTTCCCCGCTCCGCTTTCCCGCTCCGTTTCCCCGCTCCGCTTCCCCACTCCACTTCCCCGCTCCGTTTCCCCACTCCGCTTCCCCACTCCGCTTCCTGGTTTTATATGAATTTTTAAACTAGTTCGCAAATCCCTGTCCACTGAAGCGGAGCCGACGTTTTATGCAATTCCATTGGTTAATATTGGCATACCGCCGATATTAACCAATGGAATTGCATAAAATAGCGCCTCTGCAAACATACCCGAAGCGCTGCAGTATCGGGGTAGCCCCAGCACCGCCCTGAACGCGTTATTGTACTGGACGCGGATGGCGCTGTCTCTTCTATTAGAGTAGTGAGCCCACAGACTTAATGAGTACAGCGATGTACAGTACGCTCTAAAGAGCGTAGCCTTAACCTCATTAGAGCACCGCGCAAATCTGCGGGCGATCATGTTAGCTCTAACAGACAACGCCCTCCGCTCCCGTTCCATGTCTGCGTGATCTTTGAGGTCGACAGCCAAAACATGCCCCAAGTATGTAAACTGGCTAACCCTTTTCAAAGAACCCCATTGAGTCTGACCGGAGGTATGGTTTCTGGACATTTTGCACTGGCGGTCTCAAAGATCATACCTACACTCACCACAAGCATATTCCTCGCATATGTGTAACAACTTCCTCAAGCCGCAGACCGAGGCGCTCATCAGCACCATGTCGTCAGCATAACTTAAATCATTGACACATGTACCGTCAATGTGACAGCCGACATGCTGACTGCTGAGCGCCACGATCAGCCTGGCAATGACGGGTCCCGTGTGAAGGAGCTCTAAGGGGTTAGTGTTCGAAGGTGTTCGAATATAGTTTTCTTCTAATAGTAGTACTATGATTTGTTGTGTCTTCGTCTGAGGTAAGTGAGCGCAGTGTGTTGCAGCAGTGGGACAACGAGCTGGCAGGCATGGCGCAGTTCCTGGTAAACCAGTGCAAAATGTGGTACGACTACGTGTGCGCCAGCACCTGTGAGTCCGCTGAGCTGTAGCGTGTAGAGTGGGCAGCAACGCATGCAGCGCGGACAGTTGAAGCGGGCCTTGCAGGGGAACTACCCTAAATACTGATGCTACCAATATTTACTCAAAAGAAGGATTCGAGTTTGTTCAAAAGAGAGTAAGACAGCATTCAAGCATTTGTCAGTCGTCGCTCGCCAGGACCGACAATCTCCGACAGTACATTCGACACAAATGCGAAAACATAACAACCCGCATTCTGATGACGCTTTAGAGGTATGGGGAACAGGGTGTAAAGTTTACTCATCCTCTATAGAAAAGGGAGGATCGTCCGACCAGACGGGTGTCGTGTCAGGCGGACAGCTGCCTAACGATTAATGTCCTAAAGTTATATATATTTATGTTGATCGCGCGTTAAAGTTTGCTTGCGCGATGCAGGATTTTGTGTGACGTCAGGTCTTTGATGCGTAGTTCACATGTGGCGATGTAGATGTCGCCACAAACCATTCCAAAAGCGACAGCCATGGGTCAACCTGACGGATCAAATCTCTCTCATAGACATTTGTCGTAAGTTGAGCGATCGTCAACGTAATTTTGATTCTTCATGAAATTGGTCAAATTGAAGTCGGTTATCCAAAATAGGCTGAGAATCAGCACTTTTCGAACGTCAAAATTACATGATAGTCCCCTAAAAACGCCTTCCGAGTGCTTTACCTGGGAATAAGAAGTGGCGCAACAAACATCCCAGCAGCACAGCTGTCTGTTCAGTTAGAAAAAAATCGATACAATAGAACCTACTTATGCAATATAATGTAGGTACATTACGCAACACAAAACATTAAATTAAATTATTTCCTATATGTCAGTTTGCATACGCCAATACGAGTATACCAACAAAAATCATCGAAATCTATACTCAAGCGAAAATAAAAAGTAAACAGACTTTAATATCCAAATGAAAGCCTCCAGGCATAAAGGGCGTGCCCGTTTACATATAGCTATTAGAGCTGTAACTCGAAGTTACAAAATAATGATAAACTAGGACCATCGAAGTAAAAATAAATAATATAAATAAACAGTTAATTACAAACACACAGTTAGTCACCACAAGCAGCATCCGTTCACGAGCATAACGCAAAGATCAGCCATTATCCCCCTCGCCATATTTGAGGGAAGAAGGCAACCCGACTCCCGACGACTTTGAGTTACATCTCAATATGTATATGAGAACCTGATTTACATAAAAAAAATATTAATCTATATTCTAAAAACAGCGATATTCATAGCATAAATACTAGAAACAAAGATCTATTTATTGTGTCCAGGATTAGGCTTTTAAGCCAAAGTATACGTTTTAAACAGAAACTATGTCAAAAACGTTTCTATAAAGTTAAAGATTATTTAGACGACAAAAAGGCTTGAGACTAATTTAATTACTACTCCAATGTGCCCCAACCCCCAAGCAACAAACAAGTGTTTTAAAATGTGATTAACACAAGACAATGTTTATGTTCTTTCTCCAGAATTACCTAGCTTACAATACTTACTGACAGGTTGTATGACTTCATATTTTATTACAGTAAAATAAACTAAACAAGTAAATTTATTTTCATTTATTATTGACATAATTTACTCATTACAGTTTTATTAATGAGTTGTATTGCAATATGTGGTTAGCTAGCGACCTCGAAAATGTATCTTATAATTTTTTCTCACTTAGATGTCACTGCGTGTGGTAGCGTCAAATTCAAATTCAAATTCAAAAGTCATTTATTCAAACTAGGCTGAGAATCAGCACTTTTCGAACGTCAAAATTACATAAGACAGTCCCCCAAAACGCCCACCCTTCACCACTTCCTAGTGCATTAACTGGGAAGAAGAAGTGGCGCAACAAACTCCCCAGCAGCACAGCTGTCTGTTCAGTTAGAAGAACAAAAAAATAAGATTCTATATAATAGTATTCAAAATAATTTAGATAATTTAGATTACGCAACACAAAACATAATTTAAATTATTAGCCATATGTTAGCTAGCACACGCCAATATACCACACAACATCATCGAGAACTATACTCAGGCAGAAATAAAAACTAAACGTAAACAGAACTTATCTAAATAAAAGCCTCCAGGCATAAAGGGCGTGCCCGCTTACATATAGTTGTAACAGGAAGTTATAAATGATAAACTAGGACCATCGAGATAAAATAAATAAAACAAACAGTTAATTACTAATAACAATAACTAATATGATCAATTGTCGAGGTCACTAGCTAACCACATATTGCAATACAACTCATTAGAAAGAACATTGTAATGAGTAGATTATGTCAACAATAAATTGAAATAAAATTAAAAATAGCTTGACTTATAAAGTCAAATAAAAAAATTAAAAAAATACAATTATATAAACTCATATAACTTGTCAGTAGGTAATCTGGAGAAAGAACATAAACATTGTCTTGAGTTAATCACAGCGACCAACTATTCTTATCATTTAAGTAGTCGTTTATAGAATAGTATGCATTTGAACAAAGCTTGGATTTTACTTTCGTTTTAAACGCATCAAAAGGCAAATCTAGCAAAGAAGAGGGTAGCTTGTTATAAAAGGTTATACCAAGCCCAACAAATGAGTTATGAACCTTATGAAGCCGGTGAAAGGGAGCTCGTAGTTTGTCCTTATTTCTAGTGTTAACATTGTGAAAATCACTGTTTTTAGTGTATAAGTGTATATTTTGCCTAATATATAAGATGTTGGCGAAGATGAATTGGGACGCCACCGTGAGGATACCAATATCTTTGAAAAAATCTCTCTTTTAATGTATCCCACAGTGAATGCCTACAGCTTAGGTTATATATTACTCGAATGGTTCGTTTTGCAGCAAAAATATAGCTTGAATGTTGGCTGCATTTCCCCACAACAAAATGCCGTACGACATTACACTGTGGAAATAACTAAAATATACCAATCGAGCTGTTTCTACATCAGTCAAATGACGCGTAGGCTGCAGGTCTTAGCCACTTCGACAATTTGGTTATATATGGACCCCACTGAAGCTTCGAATCCAAAGTAATACCTAAGAACACAGTGGTGTCCACAAGATCCAATTGTGCCCTATTTACTGGTACATTGGTTTTAACCTGATTAATGTTAGGTTTAGGTGTCAGAAATTGAATACATTTAGTCTTTTTCTCGTAGAAAAGTAAATTATTAACACGAAACCAATGCACTATTTCGGTAACGGTCTGATGTTACTTAAGCTTAAATATAAGTGATGCGTCATCTTCAAATAACACTATTTCATGACTGTTCTTTATATGGCAAGGTAGGCCATAAATATATACGAGAAATAAAAAAGGGCCAAAAATTTAGCCCTGCGGAACTCTCATATTGACAACAGAACCCGAGGATCGCTTGCCGTTAACGTCCACTCTTTGCATCCTATTATCCAAGTAAGAAATAAGAAGATCCAAGGTAGTATTTCTAACACCATAGTGATGCAATTTCCTGACCAATGTATCATGAGAAACACAATCGAAAGCCTTAGATAATTACAAAAAATACCTAGGGCATCATGTGACTTCTCCGAGGCCTGAAAAATATGTGCAAGAAGCTCTACACCAGAGTCGGACGTCGAGCGATACCTTGTGAAGCCGAATTGTTTACTGTTTAATAATTTATATTTATTAAAATGTCTTTGCAATTGATCTAGCATAAATTTTTCAAATATTGTACTAAAGGTGGGATGTACAGAAATTGGTCTAAAGTTCGTGGGGTCTGATGTGCTGCCCGATTTAAACAAATGTATTCAAACTCAAACTCAAAGCATTTATTTCAAATAAACCAATTACTGGCACTTTTGAATTGTCAAGGGGTCGGTCAGTCAGAAATATGAAGCTAGTTGCCCATTCCAATGCGTAGTAGGTTCCTATGGAGAAGAACGGGCAAGAAACTCCACGGAGACTCTTTTAAATCAGAATATTGTCACAAAATATCGGTGACATGATTCATGTTGTAATTATACATGTGAGAACAAAAGAAACCAAAGAATCTAATGTGTCCTTTAACACGTTCGAAAAAAAAAATGCATGGGTTTTAAAACCAACACTAATAAATCTTGTTAAAATATATTTTAACAAGATTTATATATATCTTGTTAAAATATATTTTAAGAAGATTTATATTTACTAAACTATTATTATTATTGATTTTATTTTCACGGCTTTTAATGCTGTTAAGAAAAACCTACATTTATAATGAGCCCTCCGCGAGGGCTCCCGGCTTCCCATATACGACTAGGTAAACCCTCCATGAGGGCTCCCGGCACTGAACGTGTTAAGGATTTTTTATTATTTATTATTTATGTACACACAGTAAAATACATAGAGATACGACATAATTATAATTTGAGTACAAAGGTACTGCTTGTTTCTTAAGAAATTTCTTCCAGCAGACCTGCGAAAGGAGAAATGAGAAAGAAATGTAGACAATAGTGTGTGAGAACGAAAAGAGAAAAATATGAACGTAAAGTATAACGTAATAAATTAACATATTATTATAGTTGAATAAATACATAAAGCTGAAATAAATAAACATAAATATTATAGGTATATAAATACTGAGTATAGTTCTCGATGATGTTGTGTGGTATATTGGCGTGTGCTAGCTAACATATGGCTAATAATTTAAATTATGTTTTGTGTTGCATAATCTAAATTATCTAAATTATTTTGAATACTATTATATAGAATCTTATTTTTTTGTTCTTCTAACTGAACAGACAGCTGTGCTGCTGGGGAGTTTGTTGCGCCACTTCTTCTTCCCAGCTAATGCACTAGGAAGTGGTGAAGGGTGGGCGTTTTGGGGGACTGTCTTATGTAATTTTGACGTTCGAAAAGTGCTGATTCTCAGCCTAGTTTGAATAAATGACTTTTGAATTTTGATTTTTTTTGAATTTTGACTCACAGTAGAGAGGAAAGGTAATGAATGCTCTTTTGGTGACATGGTAGCATCAATAATGAAAGTATTTCCCTCCGTTGCGCTTCAACTGTCCACCCTGTGATTATGACAAGCTAATGTGACCAGATCATCTATGGCTAAACGTACAATTCCGAAGGCGACGGCAGCAGCAGTGCCGCCCAACCGCAACGATAGACAGCAGCGACACGACTGTTTTCTATGTATTCTACGAAAACGTTTCCGTAGATGGCGACACTGCCGCCAGCTACTGAGGTCAAGCGGCGACTGCAGACGGTACTGCCGGCGACCAGTAGTACTAGTGCTGTCAGTGGCTCTCACTTATAAAGCGACAAGACGTATTTTTTTTGTTTGACAAATGAGTTTTGCCGTTCGCAAAACTTAAGAAGAAAAGTGCCGCTGCCGTCGTAGATGTGACGTGTTCGTGTTCGTTATCAAATCTGCAGCGACACCATCGCCTGCGTTGTAAACCACAACTCTCCTGCCGTCTGCGGTCTGCCCGCCGCGCCGCTGCCGTTGCGTTCGTGATGTACCGCGACTCACGAGCGTCCCGCGGCACGGCCGACGCCAGCCGTGGTTTCGCTCATCATCAAATCATCAATATTTTGTTATGTTTATATATCGATACCTATCACGTCTGCGTAGTTCCGCTAGCTAATTTTATTTCACCCGGTATACAGCGTGTAACAAGTACCCTGTCCGATCCGTGAACCCTGTCCTCATTTTTTTTCAATGCGGAATTTTACCGGATTATTAGGGTTGCCACCTCTTGTAAGTGAAAATCTGGGACAATTTTTTTTTTTTTTTTTTTAGCTTTTTCTTTTATTTTGAACTTATATTTTCCATTTGAACGCACTGACTTCAAAATAGATCTTGAACTAACAAATTTAAACAACTCTTTGCGGTCCATTTTCAAATTGAAAATCATTTGGAGTTCTGCCTTGACATGTTCTTCATTTAAGCGGTTTCTTTCTGTAGTCCATGTATCGTGATATTATCGAATACTATACTAAAAACACGGTCGTAGGCGGCGTTTAATACAGGTATGGAAAAAGGACAAAACGTGGTTTCCGAGTGTCGTGAGTTCGCGATTCTATTGGCCACCAACGCGCTACCTCGCGAGGTCGTATGATTTTAGCCATTGTCAATTATTCCGCCAGCGCGCGTGAATTTTAAATTCCGGGAGAATTTTGTTTATTTGAAATTTCTTCCGGGAGCCGGAAAATTTAAATTGATATTGGTAAAATCCGAGAGAATCCCGGAATTCCGGGAGAGGTGTAAACCGTAGTTATCACATAGGGCGCGGGCGGCACCAGTCATAACATAAACCACTGTTGAAAATTTACAATTTTTTTATGGAATTGAGTTAATTTTGGTGCAAAAAACTTAAATTTTAAATAATAATAATAATAACCCCACCGCCGTATCTCTACGTTGACGTCGTGGTGGGGCTTGCGCGCTCTAAATCTAGGTCTGTGCCGGTAGAGTTTACTTTGCCGGTACGGGTCTAGGATGAGGAGCCAGACCAAGAGAGATACAAAAACCCGCAGGGCAGCATGTGGCGAGCTGTTGGGCAGTAGCGTACCCCACGGACCCTATCTCCCAGGAGAAATCTTGTTCCTCATCTCTGGCTTGCCTTTATTGACCGGCTGGAGTGAACACTGACGAGGAACAGAGCTCCCACCTCATTCTTGCCTTAATTGGCCGGGGGATGTTTCCATTTTGTTTAAGCCAGCATTCAGATAGCACAATTACGTCGCATGATATTTTCATTGTGACTAGGAGACATCTAAGTTCGTCAAAATTTTCAGTGATTCTTCTGATATTTAGGTATAAAGGCTTGTGCAGACCAGCGCGACTTGTCGCGCGACGCGACACGAACAATATAATTTCTAAGAAAACTTCACAGTATAACAATAACGGGTGTCGCGTCGCGCGACAAGTCGCGCTGGTCTGCACAAGCCTTAAAACATTTAATGCATTTGACGTGTGTAAATAATCTTTGCAGCGGTCTGGTTGACATGTATATGACGTAGATACTTCAATACGATCTAAGTCGATAGATATGTTATTTAAAGCAGCCACTTATTAGACACATGGTAACAAAGTGTGTATAGGGGTTCGATATTAATTTGTGTTTAGGTTTTGATGTTAATGAGTCAGACGTATAGATTAACGTGCAGCCATTCCGGTTATTTGAACGAAAGTAGGTTAAATCGTTATATGGAATACATACCGACAAAACAGACCGTTGAGTTATATGTGTTTTTATTATACATATATTGTTATGCTTAATCAGTGTGTGGTAGCATTAGTATTAATGTTGTGTAATGTGTGTGTGCTAGTGGTGTATAAGTTGTAGTGTTGGGTATGTGATGGATGGGTAGTTAGAAATGTACTTAAGTGTTTGAAATTTTCTGTAAATGTATAGTGGCTAGGAAGTAAAGAGATACATACAATGGCAAATACTGTTATGAAGAGAAATAGTCATTGACTTGCTTGAGCTTGCAGTTCAGTTAGGGAGTGTTCGGATGTAATAAGGTGATGTTTGGCTCCTTCCTACTTACGTAGAAAGATGTTTCCGTTCGCTGTCCAGCAAAACTTGTACTCCATACGTTTTGAGAATTCCCTCGCCGCAAAGAAGAGCTTCCGGGAGCTGGCAGGAAGATATTCAGCAACGTAGATTGGACGGCGGTCACCGGGCAGCCCGATACTGGAGGTACTTAAGTGTCCTTCATTTGGGAGTTCCTGGTTAAAGTTTCGTACCGAGGTGATTATCTGGTTTTTTGATTCCACACTGGTAAATTCAACAACTATTGGTCTGACCACTCCAGGCTTACCCGGCAGGCGGTAAATATCGCGTACAAGAGTTTTATCGACGGTCATGTTGACCGTGGTGCCTAGTTTATTCATTATGGTGGTGAGATCGGCTGTGGACTCTTTCTCTTTATTGGGTACGTTGCGGATTTCTATGGTGGATGATCGCGATAGTTGCTGGAGATCCTGTAATTTTGTTTCCATGTGTAGTATACTGTCTCTGTAAGCCTTTTTTTCTTTTTGCGATGACTCAATTTGTTTTGAAATATCGTCATATTGTTTACTTATGAATGTGACTGTCTTATCAATATCTAGGAATGATTTATGCAATGAACTGTTTTGCAATTTTAGCTCAGCTATTTCAGACATAAGAGTTTTCAGTTGGGAGCTTTGTTCGTTTGCGATTTTTGTTAGGTATTCCTGTTGTTCCTTTTTCCAAGTAGTAAGAAGCTGGCGTATCTCTTGCTTGAAGTCCTGCAGTTCGCTGTTTTTGGGTGACGATTCCGAACGTGGGCGTTTGCTACGCGAAGTTATATTATTAATAATAATAATAATAATGGCAACACCAACGTGTCAAAACGTCTTAAAATTTTATTTTTCTGATTTTCCATTGTATTTAATAATATTCATTTCTGACACAGTTTAATAGTTTTTATATGTTAAAAAAAGAATCCGAAAACAAACCTGAAACCCCATTTATTCCAAAAAAGAGCAAAATACACCAATAGACATAAATTAAAAACTGCCGAACATGAGGTGACATCAGCTGTCATGTCACCTCCGAAAACACCAAAGAAAATTATGAAATAATGAGATGTTAACACGATCAGCCGCACGCCTAGCACGCCCACCACCTCCGGACTCTTCGCTCAGCTCCGCCGCGCCGCCGCCGGTACCCAGCCTCACTGTGAGCGCTGTGACGACACCGGCTGCGGTAGTTGCGTCGAGCTCGAGCGACGAGTATTTCTCCCCGCCCACGACGCCACCACCTGCTTGCCGACGGAGAGAACGCCGGCCGCCGGACGGCTTAGGACCTCGAGGCCCACCGGCCTCTGATAGGGTCCCAGCTCCCGGCGGAAGTTTGCAGCGCATGAGATGGACACGATCCATTAACGAAAACGTCATGCGCTCATACTATGGGGCTACAGAGGGGGGAAACAACCTGACCGCGTACCGTGTCCGGATGCTCTCTCTTTTTCAGGTGCTTGAGCCAGCTGTCAACGTTTCGGCACAACGACTGTCGGATCAGGTGCGAGTCATCCAGCGTAATCATATGTTGGATGACGCTGTACTTGATCGCCTGCGAAATGAAATGCAGAGTAGCCCTATCATCGCTCCCCCGCCGCGGAGTGTTATTGTAGTGCCATCACAGGACACTACAATTCAAGCTGACGAGAGGATTGATGACAGGGCTACAAACGTAAGTACCCAGTGCAATGAGGAACTGAGGAGTGCTTTGGAGGGTGCAATTCTGGAATATCGGTTCATGTCGCCCGAACTTAGACCACGTTTACCTCGTTTGCCCATGCATAACAAAAATAGAGCGCTGATAGCGGTTCTGGATTCGCAGTTGTCAAACTATTTTGATGACTGCGAAGACCTCACTGACACTCATTCAATTCTGTACTGCGCGGCTGTAGCGGCATGTCGTGTAGCTCACGTCAAATTTACTGATGCCTCTAGAGCTACACGACCGAAACCTGCTGTACCAGCTTGGCAGTGCAGGATTGAGCGCCGTATTGGTGGGGCCAGAGCGCTCATCGGCAAACTAATCTGCTTCAGGGAGGGCAATACTCGCCACAGAGTGATGCGCTTTGTGAGACGGGCGTTCTTAGGGACTGATATCAGCCCTCAGGACTATATGGCCCGTGTCACAGAGCGCATCGACTTCCTGAAGCAGAAAGTGTATGCATGGGCGAACCGTATTCGTAGGTATAAGCGGCGAGTAGAGCGATACACTCAGAATCGCACCTTCCAGAGTGATGAAAGGTGGGTTTATAGGGCTTGGGAGCGACCAGACCAAGGTGAGACTGACACGCGTCTGCCGGATGATGTTGCCATGTGCTCTTTCTGGCGCAGCATCTGGTCGGTGCCTGTCAGTCACACCGAAGGTGGTTGGACTCGGGAAGTCGAGCGAGCCTGCGATCCAATACCAGAAATGGGGGCTATTACCATCTGCCCCCAAGATGTAGCTCGTGCAGTTCGTCCGTTGCCTAACTGGAAATCTCCAGGGCCGGACGGGCTGCACAACTTCTGGATAAAATGGTTTATAAGGTCGCACGCTCGCTTGGCGGCTCAGTACCAGACTGCATTGGAGTCTGGTTCGCTACCCCAGTTCTTAACGACAGGAGTTACCCACCTGCTCCATAAATCTGGTAGCACCGCGGAACCTAAAAATTATAGGCCGATCACATGTTTACCGACGGTCTATAAAGTTCTTACATCTATTTTGAGAGCTAAAATTAACAAACATATAGACACTAACTCCATCATGTCTGCCTCTCAAAATGGATGTGGGAACGGATCTCGCGGTACTAAGGAGCTACTCCTCATTGATATGACCATTAGCCAACAGGTTCGTCGTTCCCGAAAGGATCTTTCGACATGTTGGATAGATTATAAGAAGGCCTATGACTCGGTGCCACATACATGGCTCATGAGGGTGCTGGAGTTGTATAAAGTAGATGCAACTCTGCGCACCTTCCTGATGTCGTGTATGGGGCAATGGAGGACGGTCCTCCACTATCCAGGATGTCGAAATATCCAGAGGAATAGCGAACCGATAAGGATCGAGCGAGGCATATTTCAGGGCGATAGTTTGAGTCCGCTTTGGTTCTGTTTAGCCCTGAATCCTCTAAGCACACTGCTGGAGAATTCAGGTCTAGGCTATCGGCTGAGGAGAGGTGGTCAGGTTATATCTCACCTCCTCTACATGGATGACCTTAAACTCTTTGCCCCCAACAATTTGCAACTGATGGAGCTACTGAAAGTAACTGAAACTTTCAGTAGCGCCATCAGGATGGAATTTGGTGTGGACAAATGTGCGGTCATGCATGTAAAGCGAGGGGAGATTATGGAATCCGTGGGAACACAGCTCGCGGATTCCATAAACCTTAGAGCCCTCTCCGCATCCGAAACCTATAAGTATTTGGGTATGTCGGAAGCGTTGGGCATCAATGTTACTGACATGAAGCAATCATTGAAGGAGTGCTTCTTTGGCCGCCTGAAGAAAGTATTTAATAGTTTTCTATCAGGCGGAAATAAGGTGCGCGCCTTCAATGGTTGGGTCATGCCGGTTTTGATGTACTCTTTCGGCATACTCAAATGGACTCAGACCGAACTCGACGCTCTGGATAGGAGGGTCCGTACGCTGCTGACTGCATATCGAATGCACCACCCACGGTCATCGGTAATGAGACTGTATATCCCGCGAAAGTGTGGAGGTCGAGGTTTTTTAAACGCTAAGACCCTCCACAATTGCGAGATATGCAGTCTCAGGGAATATTTCCTAGAAGCCGACGTGGGGATGCATCGAGATGTGGTCGCTGTGGACAAGGGCCTCACCCCGCTCTCCTTGGCTAAAGAGAACTGGCGCAAGCCTGTAGTGCTTGACACTAACGATCGCAAGGAGGTATGGCAGAGTAAGGAGCTTCACGGACGCTTTTTCCGGGCCCTACATGGACCCGATGTAGATTTTCTAGCGTCCGTAGCCTGGCTGCGTTTTGGTGACCTCTTTGGGGAAACCGAAGGTTTTGTCTGTGCAATTATGGACGAAGTTATCATGACGAACAATTACCGTAGATTTATTTTGAAAGACGGCACGGTTGACATCTGTCGGGCATGCCACCGTCCGGGAGAATCAATCCGACACATTATCTCCGGTTGTTCTCGTCTAGCTAACGAAGAGTACTTGCATAGACACAACCTTGTAGCCAGGATTATCCACCAGCAACTTGCTCTGAAGTACAGTCTTGTGGAATCTGAAGTGCCGTACTATAGGTATGCGCCCGACCCAGTTCTCGAAAATGGAAATATCACTTTGTACTGGGATCGATCCATCATCACTGACAGGACTATTGTTGCCAATAAACCTGATATAGTGGTGGTGGATCGAGTAGAGCGGCGCACAATGATTATTGACATCACGGTCCCGCATGACGGGAACCTCGTGAAAGCCGAAAAAGATAAACAAATCAAGTATCTTGACTTGGCTCGCGAGGTTGTCGACATGTGGGATGTGGACTCAGCGATCATTGTGCCGATAGTCGTATCAGCCAGTGGTTTAATTGCCAAGAGCCTAGACCAACACCTAAGGAGGCTCTCGTTGGGCAGCTGGATCAAGGGCTTGATTCAGAAAGCGGTACTTCTGGACACGGCTCGCATTGTTAGGAGGTTCCTCTCTCTGGAGCCCTGACCGCCGGTAGCTTGGACCCTGTTCCCGATACCGGTGGGCTACTATTTTTTATATTTTTAAATGTTTTAATTTTTTATATTCTAATATTTAAAAATATAATTTATAAGTATTTAAAATGTAATAAAGGAAAATAATAATAATAATTTATTTAGCAAAAAGAAGAAAACAATGCATGTTACGTTATTATTACGTTATTATTATTTACATTTGTGCTCAATTTTGTGTTTTATTATTGTCGTATGGGCTACTAGACGACGATATCTGTGGAATGTCTGAATCGGACTTCACTTGCATTAGGTTGGTAGTTGTTGAAATAACTATTTACAATGCATTTGCTCGAAAAGAGCGTTTTCCAAGCAGTCAATTCGTGCGGAAAGTGTCACTTTTTTTCACTAGTGCTTTTTACTTTTCTGTTCTTTTTGAATTTTTGAGGCCGTCGTCAGCCCGTCTCCTCTCAGAGATTTTATTATTTCAGAATGATGATGATGGCGATGGCGATGACGATGGCGATGATTATGACAGGTCAAAATCAAAAAGTCAAAGTCAAAGTAGAAGTCGAAGCCGAAGTCGAAGTCGAAGTCGAAGTCGAAGTCGAAGTCAAAGTCATGAATTTTGTTTTTATCATTTATATACGTCGTGGTATGTTAGATGTTACACATCGCAGGCGACTGCCGTAAGGCTCGCTCGTTTTTTTTTTGTTTCCTCGCACAATGCATAGTAAAACGTTGTATGATACACGTGCGTAAGATGATTTCCGTCTCGTGTCGACTTATACACTCGCTCGCTTCGCTCGCTCGTGAATAAAATTGCCACTCGTCGGAAATCACCTACCTTCCGCACTTATAGCATAAATAACTATTGTAATTGTTGTATTGTGTGTTTTTATTTACACAAAGAAATTGTAAACAAGTTGCCATCAGATCACAGTGGACAAACAGTAACATTTTGCTCCTACATACCTTTACAAAAAATTCAAATAAGGTTTAGGTCAATTACATGTAAAAGTTTAGAGAAATTAAATAATTCATTGGCCAGTAAATTATGTGTTCTGAGTTTTAATAATATAAGTGACCCAAATGAGTTCTACGCCGAGTTCTTTTCACTATTAAACACGCAATTTAATGACACTTTTCACTAAAGACTAAAAGTATTTACACAAAGTTCTTATTTAGTGATTGGGCGACTCCAGGTATTCGTAAAAGCAGGGAAAAGCTATTTGAACTTTATGGCCTAAAGCAACATATGAATAATACAAACTTTCATAAGTATGTTGCAAAATATTCAAAAACTTTTAAAAGTGTGTGCAAAATAGCCAAAGCGCTTTATATTAGCAATAAAATAAAATCAGCTGATTATAAAATAAAAACGACCTGGCAAATAATAAATAATGGAACAGGTAGGAAAAAACAGCGAAATACTGAATTTAATTTAGAGACTGCACATGGCCCTATCAACTCAGATGTAGAAATATCGTCGCGAATCTATTTGGAAAGATTAATATTATGACGGTACCTTGCCAATTCATTTATGAAAATATTATGTATGTAAGAAAAAATATACATATTTTGAATAAAATAAGTGATAGACATAATTTTAATACTAGAAATAAAGATAAAATAGATCAACCATTTTTCAGATTATCTAAAGTACATACATCTTTTATGGGGTACTGTGTTAAATGTTACAACGAAATACCTTGTGATATTTTACAATTAAATGAAAGAAAATTTAAAACTCATATTAAAAGTACACTTTGTAAACAAGCATATTACAAATTAGAGGATTATATCCAAGATAAGAATGCTTGGAAACATGCTGGTCCAGCTCCATAGGATAATCTAGAATCTAGACAAAATCAAACTGGTTGCTAATTTAAGTTGTATAAATTATTATATTTTATTATATGACATTGATTTTACATTCTGTGATTACTTCCTCACACACTGACTTATTAATTGTAAAATTTTAGGAAAATCGTTTACTTTTACAATGTTTGTAAATATGTGAGAACCATGTATCTATCACATAAGTAATTAATTTATCTGTAGTTGCTCTCTTTAAAAAAATCTTTTTACCTATATTGTGGTATAGTAATTTATTTTTTTATTTTTAGATGCATCGTCTTCACATATAATTATATAACTAATGTAAAACATTTTAAAAGAGTAACGGTGGAGTTTCTTGCCCATTCTTCTCCATACGAAAACTACCTTTTGGAAGGGGCGACTAGAATCAATTCAATTTTTTTGTAATTTTTGACGTTCAAAAGTGCCTTGCAAGGGCCTATTTGAAATAAATGATTTGACTTTTGACTTTTGATACAAGTTATTTACTTGTTAATCACTTACACATTTTCACAGAAATGACTAACACATGTTATGCTTACGTATGACACAGTTTGCTTTACTACTGGCTATTTGGTAAAACCAGGTCATGATTCAGCAAATACATAATTATTTATTTATATTAATAAATGTTCAACACGTCTGCTCACAACAAAGTACTGTTTATCAATCTGTTTACCTAACTTTTTATTTTTAGTAATAATATATTTTTTTATTACGTTTTTGGCAATGCAGTACCTATGTGCGCTTTTCAGATCGGACAGGGATTTTGTTACGCAGCGTATATCACGCGGGACGCTCGTATTGATCGATGTGGTGATGTGCGGGGTTGCTGACTTGCTACAAGTAGGCTTAATAAAATAATTTAAAAAAGTTCCGTTTAGTCATTTTAATAACTTTTTGGTAAGATTGTCGATGGCGCGGGACATACACAAGTGTCGAGCGGCGCGGGCGTTGCGCCGCTCGTTTCATGTTTCGTACAAAATGTATATGAGCGATGAGGCGCGGGACATAGGCGGGACGGGAGCGTGGCGCAGGCGAATTTATGAAGGAGCGACAACTCCCGCGCCACACCTCGCCACGTGTGTATGGCCCGCGCCTAAGGCTTGTTTTATGTACTAATTTCTATTTTAGATAAATTCCCAAATACTATTCCCATATACTTCCTAAGAAAAGAAGACATATCAGACATAGACCTCGATAATTTTATATCGATGGACGTGCCCTCATTGCTGGCTGCAGTTTCTGGTCTGACGGATAAGTCGCTAACGCAAGTAAAGGCTTCGGATATTCACAGTTGCCCAAAGCTGATAGACGTGGAAATTAGGTAAGTAAACGCTTTGTTTTTATGAGACTATCGACACTACCCGATATCTATCTCTATACTATATCTTTTTTGTCTGTAATATTCCTTTGTAACTTGACTCCCCGTGGCCAGGCGGCTTACACAGGCTACAGAGTCGACATAGATCCCAAAACTAAATGCCAACGAACCTATCAGTCTTACCACAAAAAACATAGACGCGGCTTAAGACACGTGTTTAGCAGTTGTTTAGCAAAAGTGATACCACAAAACCATGTTTAGCCGTTGTTTAGAGTTAGACATGCTTTAGACGTTGTTTAAATTTAAACAAAAACGAAACCCTGTTTAACACGTGTTTAACCCTCGCCAGTCGCCATAGTGCTTTGTCTCAGTACATAAATTGCAATTGATATCTTCGATTATGCTGATCAATAATGATTTGAACGACATGGAATTTATGGATAATTCTCGTGATCAAATGTACCGACTGCGAGTGAATTTCATTACAATTAATTAATTATAAAAATTTCTTTATTAATTACAATTAATATAACTTTAGAAAACTGTATTGGTTCACAAAGCTTTTAGAAAAAAAATTCTTGACCTAATAAAAAATTTTATTCCACATTATTCTCGCGGTAGATGCTTATATCCTCAAATTCAAGTTGCCTGTGCCTTACGAAACTGGGCCCGCCATCAGGGAAGCGCCCTTTCGTTATTGTCTTTAGTTTTTGTCGTTATTACCGGTTGTCATTGTACAGCTGTGTGCCTTTTTGCATTTTCGGTTTCGTTCCGTTCCGTTGTTAATGTACAAACCACTTTAACATTTATGTCTACACCAGCCGTATGGTGACCAATGGCGGACTTATTTAATTAAATAGTACTTGTTTTCAATTTTCCAATTTAGTTATTCCGTAAAAACAACTGAAACAAATAAATTTCAATAGCAAAGAGAAAGGCTCAACAAATGCAATCTGCTTCAAACGAAATGTTTCTTAGGGTTGCCAAGATAAAACAAGGATATGCCATTTTAAACAGTGTTTTGCTAAATAGACGTTAAACATGTATTTGTGGTAACGAATTTTAAACACTTGTTTAAGCAGTGTTTCTCCTTTAGACATTGTTTAACTAAACACGTGTTTAAACGTTGTTTAATTATTTTTTTGTGGTAAGACTGTATGTAGGTAAATACGCAAATAACCATCCATCTGCCTAGCCTTTTCCCAATAATGGTGGGTCGGCTTCCAGTCTAACTGGATGCAGCTGAATACCCGAATTTAACATGGAGCGACTGCCTATCTGCCTACCTCCACAACCCAGTAACTGGGTAATGCGATACTGATCTGTCAGCTACCGAATGAAACGACCGTTGCGATTGGATGCTAGTTTATTACTCAGCGCCACAACATAATAGTAATGGTGCAGGCACGCACACACACATACACATACACCTCACTCCTCCGACACTATTTAAAAAAGTAAAGAACCTAATTAAGAAGGCAGAAATAACAATTTTTCTTACATAACTACAAACAACGAGAAACCGACACTCGGCTTGTCGCACACCACGTCATTCGTTATCATCAATCTATACTTAATCACATTTAACGCCTACCGTTTTAAGTGTGTTTCTTTATATACTAAATCTAGATATACAAATGCGTGGTGTCCGATACAATTACAGTTTAAACCTTATAATTAATCTTACGTCTACAACTACGAGTCGGTCTTGTAGGCTGTGGTTCAAGAGAACGGTCGACGCGATCCTTGGCTACTTCTTGATTAGTCTCTGCATTATTATTATCGTTAGCATCGACTTCACTTTGAGCCTCAGCCCACTCATCCTCCTCCCCTATATAATTTCTCTCGTCTTCTATAGCCTGCGTTTCAATAACTGAAGGTAATGTTTGAGGCGGCTGCGCCTCTGTGGCCGCCGGCGGCGGCGCTGACTGCGTGGGGCTCACGACATCAGCACGTGGGGCTCACGACATCAGCACGTGGGGCTCACGACATCAGCACGTGGGCCGTTCGTTGCCCGTACAGTTGCACCTGTATATTTTCTTATCTGATCAATATGCCTCCAACAGTTTACATTAAAATCCTTAACTAATATTTCGTACATGCGATTACCTATTATTTTAATAATTTTACCTAAAACCGATATCTCTTTCCTAGCTACGTACCATTTTAACCATACCCTAACACCTATGATTAATGTTCTTTTAGTTTTTAAATTATCTTTATCAGTTTCATTGTTATGACTATCTTCCAGTAACAGGTCCAGCCTAGATGTTATATTTCGGCCAAACATAAGCTTTGCTGGGCATTCGCCCGTTGTACAATGTGGTGATGTGCGGTAATCAAATACAAATCCTAATAGTTTTTCGTTAAACTACTATATATAATATCTATTATATTTTGCGGACTGTTATCGCTAATAATACATTTGATCATCTTCTTGCATGTTTTTACAGAATTTTCGGCCTGTCCGTTACTGGAAGGGTGATAAATTGGGGACGTTATATATCTGATACCGTTCATTTCACAAAAATGTTTAAATTCATTCGACTTTATTTTTACATCATTATCGGAAACTATGACACTCTGTATACCGAACCTAGAAAACAATTCCTTTAATTTTGCTATAAGCGCCCGACTTGAAGTACCGCACCTCATATGTAAACACTCCAACCACTTGCTATATGAATCTACGACGATCAAGTATACATGTTGATTTATAGTCATGTAGTCATTGATATATAAAAACCCATGTAGTCAATGTGCAAGCGTCGCCATGGAGACGAGTCGCGCGGCCAGGGCGCGGGGGGAGAACGCGGCGGCGCGGCGCGTGTGCCGGCACACGTGTGGCATGTGCCCACCCATTCCTCTATGTCCTTATCGATCGATGGCCACCAAAATCTACTTCGAGCTGCACTCTTTGTTTTTTCGACGCCGAAATGACCCGAATGTAGTTCTTTTAATAAACTATTTCGGTACACCGCTGGTATCACAACTCTGTGGCCTCGAAAAATACAACCATTTTCTACCTCTAAATCTATTTTACAGTTAAAATAGGGTTGAACCAGTTTACAATTAATTTTACGCGGCCAGCCGTTCTGCACATTTTCGATGACTGTTTTTAAAATGTCGTCGTTACAAGTTTCTGTTTTTATATCGCTGAAAGTTAGCGGTGCGACGTTAGCATCTAAGAAATTGAGGAAAGACAGATCATGTTGTCCTTCCGTTCTACAATTTGGTTCTGGTAATGGCGAGCGCGACAAATAATCCGCCGCAACATTATTTTCACTTTTAATATACTGGACGTTGTAATTATATGCAGACAATATTATCGCATAACGCTGTAACCTTGATGCTGCCATGACTGAAATACCCGTTTTCTTCCCGAATATCGAAAGTAATGGACGATGATCAGTCTTAAGGACGAACGGTTCTTGACGTCCATACAGATATTGGTGAAAATATTTGACAGCAAAAATAATGGCTGTCGCCTCTTTGTGAATCTGACTGTAGTTTCTTTCACTTGTGGACAATGACCTTGAGGCAAACGCCAGCGGTCGCTCGAGTTGCGCACAGTCATTGTCGCGCTGCGCCAGCACCGCGCCCAGGCCGGCCGGCCCCGCGTCCACCGTCAAGACTAACTGTGCTACGGGATCAAAATGGGCTAGCACTCTTTCTGATGATAGCTCGACCTTAACGCTATTGAATGCGCGTTCATGACGTTCACCCCACTCCCATTGCGCTTCTTTACGCAGTAATTCATGTAGCGGGTGCAACCTAGCTGATGCATTTGGTATAAAATTACGATAGTAGTTAATTAATCCTATAAATCGTTTAACTTCTGTGACATTTGTTGGCCGTGGCGCATTTGTAATAGGTTCCGTTTTTTTTGGACAAGTTCGTAATCCATGTCTATCTATAATGTTGCCTAGATAAGTGACACTATCCTGAAGAAAACAGCATTTTTCTTTATGTAATTTTAAACCGGCTTCTTTCAATCTATTTAGTACTTCATATAGCCTGCTAAAATGTAACTGTCTAGTCGGCGCAGTTACACACACATCATCCAACCATATGCTAACACCTTCCATGCCAATCAATAATGTTTCCATCGCTCTGTGAAAAATGGCAGGAGTGTCTGCTAAACCATAAACAAGTCGCGTATATTTGAAAAAACCTTTAGATGTAGTTATCGCGGTAAGCTCTTGTGACGATTCCTCCAGGACAAATTGGTTATAAGCATTACTTAGGTCTATTTTGCTGTAACACTCCCCTCCACCTATCTTGGCAAAAACCTCTTCTATCCTAGGCATTGGGTATTTATCTATTTCTAAATCTTTATTTAATGTTATTGAATAATCACCAGCTATCTTAACCTTCCCGTTTTCTTATAGGACTGGGACAATAGGGGTTCCGTATTTTGGAAATTTAACCGGTTGTAATATCCCTAAACCTATCAGTCTATCTATTTCCTCCTCCACCTTTTCTTTTAAAGCGAAGGGTACAGAACGTGGCTTAAAAAATTTTGGTTGTGTACCTTCTTTTAAAACAAGTTTCACCTTAAATTTGTTGAACCTACCTAGTTCGTCAGTAAACAAGTCGGAGTATTTAGATAAAAGTTGCTACACTTCTTCCGTGTCGGACTCTGTTATAGATTGGGTTTGGATATGATTGATATCCGACTTAAAATATATCCTAAATCTCGACATAAAATCTCGTCCTAGTAACGGTGGACCTCCGTTCGGCAACACAAATGTCTTAATGTCTTGGGTATTATTTAAGTATGTAAGTTGACCTTGAAAATATCCCAAAGGCGAGATTTTATGGCCATTGTATAGACACATTTTTAGGTTAGATTTTATCAGAATACGATCTGAAAAATATTTATTGTAAAGCGTTTCGGGAATTACACTAGCCCCCGACCCCGAATCCAATTCCATATCTAATCCTACAGAATCAATCAATACCTTTATTATTATAGGCGAGTTACTAACATACCTTACGTTAAATAGCTCACAGTCCTCACAGCCACTTTGCTCCGAAATTATTTCCTCCGTGTTCAAACAATGTAAACGTGATTCACCCTTTTTAGCACTACATATTTTCTTTAGATAGCCTTTCACACCACACACTTGGCACCGATAGTTTTTAAAACGACACTTTTCAGCGTCGTGGTTTCTGAGACCCCACACTGTACACCGACGAAATTCCTTGGAACTATTGTTCGAGCTGCGGGTGGCCGTGGCACGCGCGCCGTGCGCGCGCTGGTCGCGCTGCCCGCTCAGCCGGTACACAGGTTCCTCCTTGATCTGCGTGGCCTTGACAGTTGCCGCGGTGTCAACTACTGCTGCGGCCCTGGATCGAGCCAATCGCGCATACGCAGCCAGTTGAGCTACCTCCAATGCCTTAGCAAAAGTGAGTTTGCTGGCATCCTCTTCAAACAGCCGGTCACGTTCCCGACACGGAGCAAGCCCGAGTATGAAACGGTCTCGCAGCAGCATATCCAACGCCTCACCAAACTCACAATTAACAGCTAAACCTCTCACACGAGTCGCCCATTCTTCGACGCTCTCGCCATCAGATCTATTCGCCTCGTAAAACTTCTCTCTATCAGCAAAAGCACAACGCTTCGGCGTGAAATGCTTGTCTAATTTTCCAACTAGATCCTCGAACTTAACTTCCTTGAGTACATCGGGGTGAAGTAAGTTCCGTGCAAGGCGGTAGGTGTTGTACGAAAGCTGCGTCAGTAACAAGGCACTTTTATTTTCGGTTTTAACACTGTTCAATTTCATGTACTGTAGTAGCCGACCTTTAAATATAGGCCACTCTTGGGCGTCGTGATCGAAACTTGGAAGATTTCCGATGATATTCGTAATTTTTGCACGAACTTTTTATATTTTTTATAAACGTGGGTAACTCGTCGCCAGTGATCTGTCAGCTACCGAATGAAACGACCGTTGCGATTGGATGCTAGTTTATTACTCAGCGACACAACATAATAGTAATGGTGCAGGCACGCACACACACATACACATACACCTCAGATACCCCTTGGTAAGACTGGTTGACTTTCGGGCTTTTGACGACACGTAACGACTGTCAAAGCTCCACGAATGACAGCCGGGACCTACGGACCTAACGTGCTTTCCGAGGCACAGAGGCGTCTCAGTATGCAAAGATCCACGGACCAACCCTGGCAAGCGTAGCTTAACCTGATAGATCGACCCGTGCGGCTGTTATTACTTAGCTACGGATTCCTACGTACGCAAATAACAATTTACAAAAATACATTCAGTCATCCAATTTCGAGGTATATGCACTAAATAAGGTAAAGTGAACTAGAAAGCCGGCTCACAGGGTATACTTATATGTTCTGTGGTTACGACTGCCTACGACAACAATCGAACTGAAACAGTCCGGTAACCTGACATGCTTCGCCAGACTTGAGGTTCAGAGTTGGGAAAAACGTAATTAACCAAGAACCAACGCACCAAAGGCAATGTGCGAAAGTAATGTCGGAGGATTTTTGCAATACGGCGCGGCCCGCATAGATGTGCTGCGGTTTATAGTTAATAGAGAATTCCCTGCATTCTAAACCGGTCATGGTTGCGGTGCCGCCATCTTCAGGAACTATAGGACAGCTGCAGCATAATGATAGCATGCCGATCGACCGCGGCTGCACCCCGCTGCACCGCGGTGTCACCGCAGCCATGACGAGCTTGAAAAGTCCATAAGGATCATTTTACTTTCAACTTTTGTTTTATTTTCAGTGAGCGTAATAACCGTTACGTTAAAATAGTTCAGGGTTCAGCAACGCACATTGGGTGCGGACAGGCACAGTTTAAAATCAAACTTGTACCTAATTCGCCGCATGCAATCATAGTAAGTGTTGTTACACCTACCCGGTACACCACACACTAAATCGCCACGGGAGGGCAAATTAACTTCAACTTTCAAAAACATTATCAATGCCGAGCTCAAAATCACTATCTTTGACCCTGGGCCGTGGCTGACAACGTGTGACTGCCAATTAGCTGGGTCCCACAGGCCGTCGCACTTTCTTTTCCCGATCGTCAACTGTGTTGACGACAAGGTGTTACTGATCGGGAATATTCGTATAGCGCGATGTTTCATGCCTCGCTCGTACCACCGCGATTTGAATGAGGCAGATGATACGAGTGAGTGGATGAAGTAAAGAATAGAAAAATATGACCGACGACTTTCAGGATCAGGAATGATTCAAGCTGGTCCACTAACTCGGTACAACCTCTATTCTGTATGTACATATGTTCTTGTTTTGCAGTACTCATATTTGCGATGCTACATTTCATTTTCTACTAAACAAGGAGAACAAGTGTACAACATGACTCCCCCCCGTATTGGCAGCGGTTTCACCAACAAGTGCGGCTGTCCTCCGTACCACAGGGAAGTAAATGGCTGCCTTTGTGAAGAATATCGTCCAATAAGTGAGTATATGAGTATGTACTTATCATATCACCACGGTTGTTATCCATGAAGGGTAAGGCAGAGGTGTTCCTACATTCCCCAGTTATGTTTAAGTCCCATGTAATTAGGGGGTGAGCCTATATTGCCATCAATCGGGTACAAATCTAGACTCCAGGCTGCTACTGAGAAATTTCTAATAGGAAAACCCAATATCACTTTGCTCGACCTGGGAATCGAACCCAGGACCTCATGCTCAGCAGTAGCACTTGCAACCACAAGGCTAAACTTAATCACCATATAAAAACTGTAGGTGTAGTACAGAAGCAGATCATATCCTATTTCCTTTACAAATAATATTCAGAAATAAAATAAAAATGTGTGCTGGGACACATCGTAGAAGTGAAACTTCAACGGACAAGCGGAAAAACGAATCGCAACGGACAAGTGGAAAAACGAATCGCAACGGACAAGTGGAAAAACGAATCGCAACGGATAAGTGAAAAAACTAATATCAACGGACAAGTGGCAAAACGAATCGCAACAAAATTTTTACTTGAAGTTTTACGGGCAGATTGTTAATGTACTTGTCCAATTTGAAAATCTGCCCGTAAAACTATTACCACGCGATATATCGTCTACTCCCTCCACGCGGCCGTAACGCTTTTTCGTGAAAAAATAAATAATACCTAATACCCCCCTCGTCTATATAGAAGTTTCATTTAAAAAAATGTGAGGGGCTATATCGATTCTCCCGGAGAAGAGGATGGGGTGGGGGTTCTCCGGGGGCGGGGCCTGTGGCTAAGTAATAACAGCCGCACGGGTCGATCGATCAGGTTAAGCTACGTTTGCAGTAGTTGGTCCATGGATGGGTGACCATCTTAACATACCAAGACCCCTCGACTGTCATTTATAAATCTTTGACAGTCGTTATGGGTAGTTAGAAGCCCAAAAGTTTGACAACCAGTCTTACCAAGGGGTATCGTATTACCTAGTAACTAATAGGTTGTGGAGATCAGATAGGCAGTCGCTCCATGTAAAATACTGGTATTCAGCTGAATCCGGTTAGACTGGAACCCGACCCCAACATAGTTTGGAAAAGGCAAGGCAGATGACGATTCAGAAATAAAAAAATGTGCGCATATCATACATGTATATTTATAAGGAGAAACTGACTGACTGACTGACATATCAACGCAGCAGAGCCGAAATAATAAATACTTAATCATACAAATTCAAATTCAAACGTCATTTATTGAAATTAGGCTGAGAATCAGCACTTCGAACGTCAAACCAGTTAACCAAAGAAAAAGTACGTTCCGTACCATCCGTGGCATCCCCGTCCGGCAGAAGATCCTGGGGTGCCGCAGTCGGGTCGTGGAGGGGACTACTCTGCCACAACTTGCTCGTGGCGGGGACTGCTCTCCTCTGACTTCCTCGTGGCGGGGACTGATTTCCCCGACTTGCTTGTGGCAGGGACTGCACTCCCACTTGCTCATGGCAGGGACTGCTCTTCCATTCCACGACATGCTCGTGGCGGGGACTGCCCTCCCTCGACGTGCTCGTGGTGGGGACTGCTCTTCCACGACATGCTCGTGGTGGGTACTGCTCTCCCTCGACTTGCTCGGGGCAGGGACTGCTCTTCCACGACGTGCTCGTGGCGGGTACTGCTCTCCCTCGACGTGCTCGTGGTGGGGACTGCTCTCCCACGACATGCTCGTGGCAGGGACTGCTGGCTTTAAGTTTACCCGGAGTGCTTGTGTAATCGGTTTTATATTATTATGTGGGTGAACTATGATACCAATAGAAAGGAGTGACAGCTGAGGTGACGGGATATGGATACGCAAGAAAAAGACATGCTAACCCTGCTGACCCAGGGTCGTAGGCAGCGCTAACCACCCCCCGATATCCATAATCTCAATCCAGAGATCGACCCCTTGCATACCCCAAGGGCACCTGGTGTACCTCCTTACTCTTACACAGATAATTGTAGTCTATTTAGCATTGATTGGCATACTTTATAATGTACAAAAACAGTAACGCATAAAATACTGTATTTTTACGTATCGACTCTGACTTTGTATTACTTAAATAAATTCCGATAGCTTCAGCATTCTTTGTTATAGTTTAACTAACCTATTCCAGGGGGTGCTAAAAAAAATTCGAGCTCGCTTCTTTCGCTCTTGCATCTTACTGGTCCAACATTCTCAAATTTTTCTGCATAAGTCGATAAACTTACCTATTTCTATTTCTGTATGAACGGTCAAAGAGAAAGAAACCCTTACGTATCCGAAGCGGATTGCGAAAAATTTCAAGCTCGCTTCGCTCGTTCTTGCATCCTATTTTCTCCATAGCGGCCCGAGTATGCTAATGGTGGGGTCAAACAGGTTAGAGAAGTCCTGTTTTTGGTGATGATTGCAAAGTGGCGGGCAGAGAGCAACAGGTCTTTAAATGAAATTCATAATAACTAAGCTCTTCATCAATTTGAATTCTGACTTTAGAATTTCTTGATCGTACATACATTTTTTTTTTATGATTTTCAATAATAATACTCTTTTTTAATCTCTACTCTTTATTTACCCTCCCTTAAATCACTTTTATTTTTTAAGAAATAAATTAGGAATCCCCCCGATTTGAATTCCTGACTACGGCTCTGGGCTGTCCCCAGGTTAATTGGAATACGACGACATTTATGATTCAAACAGAATAGAATGTACTCGTATTAATTATGGAATGTGAGCACAAGAAAATGATAGAATTAAAACAGATTACATTTTATATTTACAGCTGATTCCACGCCGCCCGTTTTCAATCAACCGGTTTACGTGAATAAACGAATAAGAGGTATGCCATTTTAATAAGAATAAGTCATGCTCAGGATTAGTTACACCTGAAAAATTACAGCGTCATTCATTCATTGAAACGCATCCACAGGCCCCACGGAACCTCATGCCACGACCTGACAAGCCTGACGTTGTGCGGCGAGTAGTGTTGTAGCACCGCCGTCACCGCCGCACAGTGGAGCGAATGTATGGGAGAGGTTGACGTAGACATCTCCGAAAAAAAAGAGTTAAATTATGCCAAACGAATGATGCCATCTTATTCGATTACCTAATGCCTTCATAACTTGTGTTTATAAATTTCTTCATAACTCCCATATTTCGGAAGTAATTTGAGAAAATGTGATATTTTACTATGAAAATGAGTGTATCGAGCTCTCTCCCGCCGGATTCCGGCCTTGTTTCAAGTAGCGGTCTCTAATATCATAATGCTAATACTAAGAGCTATATTTAATACTAAGACACATGGTGCGCCAAATGTGCACTTTCTGGGATAATTTTCAATTTAATTTTAATAATATTTAATTTAAAATTTTCTGGGATGTCTACGTCCAACCTCTCCCATACATTCGTTCCACTGTGCGCCGCCGAACGGATGTTGGCGCGTCGTTGCTAGAGGCTAGGAGACGACAGCAGCCCTACGATACAATGTGGTTATTACTCTTGCGTTTTTCATGTAAAGTTGTTGTAAGTTGATGTTGTAAATGCTAACTGGTGTTTTAATTAAAGTTGTTGAAGTGTCTGTATTAGTAATTAAATTGTCATCCTTCTACTGGAATACTTCTGGAGTCATGACCGAGCTCACAGTGTACAGCGTCATGTCAGATGAGAGGCCAATCGTGTCTGCAAGGATTAACAAAACAACAAAAAGAAAATAGCACCTGGGATAATGTTAGGTTAGGTATTGACAGCCCCTAGCTACGACGCTGGCAGGAACTAGGGGGCCCCACGGATGCGAGGCCCTAGGCACTTGCCCAGGGTGGCTAACGGGAAAGACGGCCCTGACGCTGGTATGGCCTGTGGTGGATTAGTGACGAAGTGATCCTCCTTCATACTCATTTCATTTGTTAATACTGGCCATCTACATCACATGCGAGTAGACGCTGGAAGCTCTTATTTTATTTTGAAATGCGAGCATTGCGCAGATTTATAATTCATTTTCAATAAGTATGTTTTTCATCATTGTATTGAGGGATATCTATACCTTACCTAATTATGTGAGATTTGTCGCTGCATCCGAAAAGAGACTTACGTAATTCAATAGGTAGTACACTCCTCAATGTATAATACCAGCCTGTTACTGCCTCTTCTCGTACAGAGAAGGCACGAGCATTGATCACCACGCTTGCTCAAGACGGGTTGGCGATTTCAGACTTATATTAACTATAAGTCCAGGTTTCCTCACGACGTTTTCCTTCACCGATGTTAGTAATGTCCAAGATAAACTCAGTAAGTACATATGAATTGAAAAAGTCACATTGGTACTGGCCCGGATGCGTAAAGCCAATTCCTGTATATGAGCCAGCACTGGATGGTGCTGAATAGTACACAGACATTGTCCTGCATAATTTTGAAAAAAATCATACAAATCTGTTTCTAGCCAGCACCTTAGTTGATTGGTTTTTACCGCACAGAGTTAGCCCTCTTATGTTTGCAACAGATAAAAAGACAATCATGTTCCTCATCGCTCACAACACTTTTCTAAACATGATTGTCCCTTAAATAAAGTAAGGCGTCTAGGAATAAATCGGTGCCGAATATGGAGTGAGTTAGAGCGAGACAAGTGTATTGCATCATAGGTTACCTTTGTTTGTTATTATTCGAATTTTCGCAAAAACCTTAGTGATACCCTGGGGATATTGCGAAGCCACGGTTAATTAGACAAGCAAATTGGAAGTAGCGCTCGCCGGCCGCTGCCGCGGCACCGCTCGCTACGCTCGCTCGTCTCGCACGCGGGTGATCACAGTTCTAACCTAACCTAACCTATTTCACCCGGTTCAATATCCCTAGGGTCTCCTAGGGTTTTCGCGAAAATTCGAATTATCAAATAATCCTAAGACATATAATATCAGAAAGGAAATAATACTTTAAATAATATTTTCAGTAACCATGAGTAATTCCTAACAGATTTGTCCATTAGAAAATTCATAATAACCTTAATATCGGGGACGCATAATATTGCGACTCAACGCCTAGAGCGCTGGTTCATACACAGATATTGGCTTCACGCGGCCCGGATTTGAACTAACAACCTCGTGCATGAAAGGTGAGGCCTTAACCACTGGGCCCAATTGAAAACACAATTTTTTGTAGGTCAAAGTCAAATCATTATTTCAAATAGGCCCATGCAAGGCACTTTTGAACGTCAACAATTACAAAAAAATAAAATATAATAATTTATACAACATAAATTAGCAACCAGTTTGATTTTGTCTAAATTCTAGATTATCCTATGGAGCAGGACCAGCATGTTTCCAAGCATTCTTATCTTGAATATAATCCTCTAATTTGTCGGTGGTTCTGCCCGCGGCACCGCAGGCGGCCGCGCGCTCCTCACCCCCGCCGCAACACTGAGCGCACCATTTAAACTAGTCAAGAGGAGACTAGGCGGGTGGGGTCGGGAGGTTGCGCGAGGACGCCAGCGGCGACGCCGCACGGTAGGCTGATATGAAACCGTAGAGGACTTAGGAATCAAAAACAAAAATTGATCTATTTAAAAAAAACAAATACGCAAATGAAATCTACTAACCATCACTATATAATATTGTTCTATGACTACATTTTACCCATTATTTTCAATGCTATGAATATTTAAAGATTTTTTGACGTGACAACGTCTTATAAATTGGTTTGCCGGGTGACACTTCAAGAAACTGCGTTACGCTCCGCTCACGTTATGCGCTCACAATGAGAGCGAGTGAGAGGCACGCGTCCCTTCCACTCGGGCATGGTTAGCCCGCCTAAGAGCGAGAGAGACAGACATAAAAAGTGAAAGGCACGCGTCCCTTCATTTGTTCCTACTATACGAATGAATATTCACATTAAAATTATTTTACCACTCAAAGTCGTTGTCACGTAAAACTTTCGCCCGTATACCGACTTTACAGGCAACCAATTTTTTTTTGTATGAACAAAAACATAAATTGATGATTATCTCGTAATTCTCAAAATTTCTCCAAAAATGGATTGAAGATTTGAATACGACAAATTATTATCTTATTTTTGCATATAATCTGGTGCTGCGATATTGTGCGATATTGGAGATTTTTTTTGCAAACTGTTTTGAAAAAGTAAGTTTTACCTTGTGACACATCCAATGAAAGGGCTTACTGTAAGGATGTCAATTTTTTATTTTTTATAATTAAAAATTTAAATTTTAAAATAAATAGTTTTATAGTTATTTAAGAAAATAGATGAAAATTTACATTTTTTTTCAATATTTTACCCATAACGAAGCTACAGAGCATACAATTTTGAAAAAAATACAGAAATTGGTTCTATTCTTATAGATTACAGGAAAACTATGGGGTGGTATGGGTAAGAAGTCTATGGTTTTAAAACAACATGGCAAATCTCTCAAAATTGTGCGTACAAACTTACATTTCCAGTTGGAATGTTTGGAAGACCATGTTTTTCAACTACAATGTTAAATTTGTTCTTGGGATAAATCATCCCAAATACGGAACACTTCATTGTGTGTGGTCCAACACGCACTAGGCCGGTTTTTTTTATAGGCCTAATCCACTACAGCAAATGCCTTCATTTCGATCTGCTTTTCATTGCGAAACATGTGCATATGATAATTCGTTTGAAGACATAGTTGTTACAATATGTTCTGAAAGTTTATTTTTTTGCTTAGGATCTATTCAGTAAAAGGTTGGCACATCGAACACGGTAAGTCCTACTTACCGTGGTCGATGTGCCAACAGATGCTTTTACTTGAGATGGAGTTACAATCTGTGTAGATATGTACTGGGAACTAATTCGTCGAATTTTTCCACAAAACCTCCTATAAAATTTGGCCAAAATATTTCCGGCTCTAACCACTCCTAGACCTTACTATTAAATCATTGTTCCTTACGATGAGCACGTTCCCATTTCCTATTAATATTATAACAATACTTTGCACAGAACACCTTTAATGTTTTATCATTTTCATCATTTAAACCAGATAGTTTTGACTTAATGACATTATATAAAAAGCTATCTTTAATATTATCGGTTTCTATCAATTTCACAAACAAATCAATGTTGTTTACCAAATCACGAAACATTTTTACAAAATCCTCGTTAATCTTACGTTCACAAAAATCAAATAATAATAGTAGTCAATAAAGGGGTAGTCCGTATGTAACGGTGGGTAACAACGAACTGAGGTATTCGTTTGACGTTTCCTACCCTCTCGCTTTTCACCTACCTGCAAATTTACTGCCCTCTAATTGGTGCACGTCACTAAAACCGGTTTGGCCGTATTTTGAACACAAACAAATGACGTCACTGAAGTGGTGTGGAATATTTGACTATATTTTGCATTACAATTCTAATACGTGCATCAATTATTATTTTTTCGTACAATATTGAAACTACCTATAACTTTGAAAGTAATGGGTTTATGAAAAAATTCTAATAACAAAAAAGTATTGTATTAGTATGTAGATTTCAAAAATGTATACACGAATCCTTAAGTCCGTACTTCGCGATTTCAGTCCACTGTGCGCCGGGGGCCGCTAGCCGCTGCCATTCCGGTGTGACTCGGGCCTAAGGCACTCAATGACAGCGGCAGTTGTTTATTATAGTTTTGGTAAATTATAAATTACAAAATGCATGTTTATTATTAAGTTCGGCAGTAACAACTGAACAGTAAACTAAATAAAAATGAGTCGTAACAAATACTTAAATGGAGAATTACGTACTTACCTAATTTTTTTTTTAAAGGCTAATTTTGTATGTGTGGTTGTAATTGGTGATTTATGTGTGTTCGCCAAGTTTGAGGTAGCATGCTTATTTAAGTAGTAAAATGACTGAACGGGCAGTTAACAACTCAAACAACAAGTAATTCAAACCTAACCTTACACATTTGATCGGGTTGGCCTGGCTTAGTTACTGCGATCAATTCGGCTCACGCGTGGTTGGTCACAGTTCCAACCTAACCTATGAACTGCCGAACTATTTACCTAACTGCCCATTCCAACATTTATAGCCCACGCGCGCACGGACGTAATAAAATCGTGGCGCAATAAAAACGCCTAGCGCGATTTTTCCCGCTCTCAACAGTGTACAAAAGACCGTTAAAAAATTACTTGGAACCGACTCTTCGTAAAGTGCGAAAGTAAGGTAAGGTACTTGTGAGGCCAGGAGACTACAAAGAAAATTTTGGATGCATCCCTTGAATAATGAACTATATTTAAAAGGCTAATTTTTGACGCCATAGGCACTATTATATCCTGAAAAATTATAATAATGATCAATTAGTAGCATGTTTCTTGTATAATATTTTCTCAAATTAAACTAGTTTAATGTTTACTTACTTTCTCTATGATAAGCTCCACATAAATGCTAACCGACCCGCCGACCTCATCTAGCTTATTTTTAATAATTTTTTTATATGACGTGTAAAACTGATTCCGGTATCCTATTTACAGAATAAACAATTTCATTTCTTATCATATATAATAACTACCTATGCCCAGAATTGACTGATTATTCCGCTGTTTTATTACGGCCTTAAGCATGTGGCACGTCCACTCTACGACCAGCGCGCTGGACGAACCAAAGCGCGCGAATTTTTCGCGTCGGTGGGAACACAAGTACAGAACAGCGTATTTCGCATACATTCAACCCTCAACGAGCGTTGAAAATCGAATACCGCGCGATAAAAAATCGCGGCGGGAAAAACCGGGGTCGTATGAACCGATGTTCCGCTTTCTATTAGTTCCATTTCAAGCGCGGCACGCGATTTTATTACGTCCGTACGGTCGTGGCTTATACTGGACATATTTTCATTATTCATTCATTGCACTACGTGAGTATTTCTTGTTAGTACAAGAAATACTACATTGTAGAATGAAATAACCAACCAATCTTATTTTTATTACTGTTCATGTTTTACTGTCACATTAATTTACCAACCGCCCAAAAATAAAATACTGCCCGTAAATTTAAAAACCCTCCCTAATATTTAAATAGCAGTGGTTGTTCAAGTCAGCAACGTACAATATTTAGCAAAAAATGCCGAACCTTTCCTTTTAGTCTGTGCTAAATAAATGTATTTTCTTTCTTTCAACAACGTTTCTGGGATAAAAAAATATAAGTACCGATGAACTTTATTTTTTATTTTTATTATTTGTTATTATAACAGCAATAGAAATACACAATCTGTGAAAAGTTAATACAGCTCCCCGACAGACGGACGGACAGCAGAGGCTTAGTAATAGGGTTCCCTTTGGCACCCTTCGAGTACAGAACCTTAAAAATGGTTACCCTTTTTTAATATGAGGGTAGAATCTAAATGAAACCACGATTCTATTAGTTACAAGTTTATTACATCGACACGATCAACATACAGGCTTACATCTAGCTACCGTATATAAAATTTAACATAATATTAACAAAAATACCAAGCGATTTTTTAAACAATAAAAAATTAGTAAAAATTACTTTCCATTTGGTTTTATAAGAGATTTTATTTATGTAATCAAGACTTAAAAGTTATATGTATCAAAAACTACAGTTTATTACGTGTATAATATAGTTATATTATATTTAATTAGTGTAATAATATATTATATGAGTGTACAAGCCGAATTCGTTGCTTAGAGCGCTCAAAATATTAGAAAAACCGACACGATTTTAAAATGTCGGATTTTTACTATAGCCGCCATTTTAGAAAGATTTCATTGGACAATAAATAATTTCGTTTCTATAACTAATGTCAGATTTCTTAAAACTGAAACCAGACATCATATTAAGAGTTGCCAGAATAATATATTTTTCGTAGAATGTCGGATTTCTTCACAAAATTCGACACGTAGAAAAATAAAGGCGTCTTTTTTTCTTGTGGTAACTTTTAAGTGCTCTAAACCACGGCTTATAATAAGAGTATAGATTACAATAGTAGATACTTTAATATTAATAAGACACGATTTAGCCCGACACGAACTATCGCTCGTGGTTTTAACGCCCTCAAATATATTTTGCCCTATTTATTAAGGCTAAATATACTAGTATATGGCGTTTTTTATATTAACATAATCTTAAATAAATATTATAATTCTGGTAAGAATATTCAGACATGTCAGCATACTATAGCGCTGATTCTGTCGTTACACTTAATTATATTTTTACTGCATATAAAACATATTTCCGACACCATTTTCAAAGTTTTTGTAAAAACTACGTCAAAACTATACACGAATATAATAATTATTTTCTGTAGTCGACGACATTTTTTCTGACAGATCTAAAATGTCGATTATTTTATATTGGACCAATAATTAATAGACAAGGAAATATAATTTGGGTACAAAATACGTATTTTATATTATATACTCTACATATTTATATTTTTATATACTTAACTACAAGACTTGGTGTTTTTTTACCTTCAGTGGACGAATCGCTTTCGCGGGCATCTATCCTAAGAGTACAACGAATAATATACATGAAGCTACATTCAAATTAAACATCTGTATTTTATGTTTAAGTTGAATATTTTTTATAGAAAAATGTTGTTTATGCTGCGAATCACATAAGGCACGTTATATGAAAAATAAGATTTTTTTTTTCTGACAATCCGACATTTGAATGTAAAATTATATATTCAAATCAAACATTTATATTTAATTTAATTTAATATAAGTGCAAGTTACTCCGAAAAATTAAATATTATTTTTAATTTATTAAGTTAAGTTACATATTATTTTAATATTTTTTCGTAAATATATTTCACGAGACTTCGCCCGTCGACACCATCACTATGCTATAAAAATAAAATGTTGTTTATTAAATATTAAAATTCCTTTTATTAAATGCGTTAATTTCTGCAAGCTGCGTTAACCATTTACTCGACATTTAATTGCCATGTTAACCGAGTGTCGCGTAAATGGTTAAATTTTAGTGTATTAGTACACAAATACTTTTTATATTAAATATATTTTTAGTATATTTGTAAAATAATTGCACCATACGATCACTGTTGTGTTCACGACATCCTGCTAAGAAGGTAGGTAGATTTACTTTATTTTAGCTGCATTTGTTTAAAATATTATTATTTCTTCGTATTTCATGTCAGAATAAATATTTTTCAGACTATTATAATAATATTATATATTGTTTTTTTTTTAATTTTAGCTTTATTTACCTTCATTTCAATAAATAAGTTAGCTGTATTTAATAACAGGACATCGTGAAGATTATTCAGTTAGTATATTTTTTAATAAAATTTATATTATAATTTGTAAAATTAAATATATTCTGAAAATGGCACATCGTTTCATAAATCGGGCTGTATTAGAAGTTGGGTTGGGGTTGGGTTAGGTTGGGCCACGGGTTTCTTTATTATTATTTTTACTTGAATTATTTTTAATTTGTTTTGTATCCCTGCTGTTTAAATAATCCTACTTTATTTTACAAGTTTGACTACTTTACGAAACAGTTTGTAGCGGTTATATATAATTTTTTTCAACAACTTTTTCTATACTTTGTTCACAATACAGCCCTTGAAAACGTTTACATATAGGAAAAAGGCACGAAATATCCAAAAACAATTTATATAACAATACTATACGTAATGGCACAGTCGGTTAACTCGAAGGCATCGAATATAAGGTCCCCGTGGGGCTAGCACTTTGTGAAACGAGGGCAACTTGCCCAGAAGTGGGACTTGGATTTGGTTGTGTCAAAGAATAAGTTTTTTCTGTAAATGCTACCTTATTTGTGAAAGAGATCTAATGAATACTACATAATTTTTATGTTCTTGCCAAGTTCAGATTTTTCGAGTCTACACTTAAGCAATATTTTTAAATGGAATGTGTCAATGCTAGCAAACTCTTTCATGTTAAATTATATTATTAATCCATCGTGAATGCATGATATATTATTTTATGAATATTCTTAAAAGGCTTTGTCTTGCTATTTTTAAAAAGCTTTTTTAAGATGCTGCAGTTGATTTAAATCATTCGGAAGCGATCTATGAAATTGCTTTTAAAAACCGCTACCGTAGAAAGCTACCAATTTTGTAAATAGAAAAGAGACTATTTTAAAAATCGTAGTCAATGTCACAACATCAAGCTGAGATAGGAGCCCTTTAGTCTCGTCACGGTTCACTCCGCTAAATCATTTAAATAAAAAGCGACTCTTGCTACGACACAATAAAGTGCAATTCAGGTCGCACAGCGCTAATCACCTATAGTTATATTCACCTAGAAGTTGACTCTCTTTCTATTTCGTGACTCTTAGATCTTCTGACTACGTTACACTCACTGAATTGGCCCGACAAGACGGGCCCGCCGTGTACTTGTAGGTTCATATCTAAACTGCGGAGTGACTCATCTTTATTAATCTGTAGTGACGTACGTCAGGATTTACGTTTTTTTTTTATATAAGTAATTTTGTTTCTATTACTTTTCTGATTTGCTTTAGTTTGTGATCTTCCTGTGCGAGTTCGAATAAATACTTTTCCTGTCTAGTCTAGGTTATCGTTAAAACCGATGCCTTTAAACAACAGTAGACGCAGTTAAATTATCTTTGACACAACGAAATCTAAGTATTAATAACAATAATAATTGAACGTCAAATCTCTAAGGCTGACTAAGACACCGTTTGTTCTAAATTAAATATTAGCACCTTATATTTTAATTTACAGTTTTAATTTAAGTCATTTTTCGTTTTACTCGTGTTTTTAACCTCACATTTCTTGATTATTTATAACGTATAGAAAAATCAAATATTTTTTATTATTTTAAAAATATTATGGCTATTGTAAATAGTTTGGTTGATAAAATTTTTATTTTATATTTTTTATAAATATTTTAGCAATTTTAACAATTGTCATTTTAAAATGATAGATCAAAAACACAAAGAAAAACATTTAAATAGACACACTTTCTTTTTTTATGTAATTTTTTTAATAATTTGAGATTTATATTAATATAACACTATAAATTTTGCTTCGATAGATATTTTGACATTTTTCATATTTTATATATAAGAATACATTAATTAAAAGGTTGAGATTCGAATGGACGACCTTTCGATCGTAAATGAACTTTTCAGCCATTGGGCTATTCGGTATATTTTTTATATTTTCTTAAACAGTTTCGAGACTAAATCAATACAGACTACCCTGTAACAATGTCAAAGGTCAAAATATCTATAAAAACATATTTTCGAGACTTTTAGAAAACATCAAATTACAAACACTACTATTAAAATATAAATAATTTTAAAGTTCTTTAAAAACGTGCATAGTCCTTTTAATTTCAACACTTAAATTACGAACTACCGCAAGAAATTACCAGTAAAAATCTATTTAAATTTCCCAAGTTATTTACCGCGGTAAAAACCAAATCTTACAGGGGTAAACAACGTTTTTTTTTAACCGAAAATATACTTCTAAAATATAGGTAATTTCTAGTGATAAATAAAAGCATTTTTTCACAAACACACGTAATGAGACGCACCTGTTTAAAAATTGCCGAATTTCTTAGTGACTGTCGACGAAGATTCTGACTTATGCGAACTGGTCATTACCGACTTCCTTTCAATAGTTTCCGAAGTAATGGTTTGTTTCGAGAATTTCTTATCCAGAGCATCTATTTCTTTGACCAATTCCGATGGCTTTTTGACTTTAGTCACATTCGTGGTTGCCTGGTAGTCCGAAGACTGGAATTCCGAAGGCCTCATGAAAGATCGACTGGTATCAGAACTTAATTTAGACTCTAAAGTGTTAAAGCGAGAGTCCAAAGTGCTGTACTTCGAATCGTTATCGAATGACTTCGATAATTCATCGATTCCATCAAGCCGGATTGGTTCATATTTAGTGTTGGTAGTCGTCAAGTTGACTGGCGAAGAACTGTATATCTTTGTGGTGGTAATTTTTTGAGTACCATTCGGAATTTCTTTGACTTCAGTAGTAGTTTCTTCCATGTAATTCGGACCACCGTAGCTCGAACTTTCTTTGTATGGAGAAGCAATCCTATCGTAATCTGGAGTCACCGCTTTGACCAGCTCGGTAGACCGATCAAACTTGGGTGTAGCCGCGAAAGGAGACTTGACTTCTTCATGGAACTCCGTCTTACTGAATTCCGTTTTAGGATACGATTGGTAAGACTCACTATGGATCTTGAATTCCGATTGTTTAGTCCCTCCAGGGATTGCTTCTGTAGATTTTTGGTGTTCGGAAAACGTCTGACCTACACCATCGAATGGTTTTTTGAGGGTTGAGTAGATGGGTTCCTTGTCATCAAATTTGAGTTCTCTGGCGTTGAATTTGGGGCTCAGTGGGGTCTTAGGGGGTTCGTAACCATACTTCTGTTCTTTATAGTCGTAATGTGATGATTCCTGTCGATCGGTTTTGGTTTCCAGGTGGCGCGGGGGGTCGTGGAGGGGGCGCGGCGTGTCGTACAGACGAGTCTCGTAGCTGTAATGTTATTTTTAGTTGGTTATCGGTTGATTAAATTGTAATGTAGTAGGTTTATGGGCTTGGGTTGTTTATGGGTTTTTTAATGGCAAAAATACGGCAGCTGCAGTAAACAGTTGGTATTGTAACCACTTTTTTGCTTTTAATGCCATCCTTATGCCTGCGAAGTCAGAATCGGTTGAACGGACCGCAGAAAAATGTCTAATTTTATTTCAAAAGAAGTAGGTACAGTTATGTTTACGTGCCATGTAATAGGGGGCGAGTTTAGTGCCATTATTCTAGCTTAAATATCTTGTAGTAAAATATTTCTTGGTTGTTTTTCAAATAATTATATCATTCACCCATAAACAACACAAAACCACTATTAATTATTCAAATTTTAAAACCACACCTCAATTTTAAAGATCTCCCAACAAGTTTAAAACAAATAACTTAACATGAGATTGAAAACAAGGTGCTGAACAAAGAGTGATGTAGTTAGCCCCAATAGATAGGTTTCCAGAAGAGTTTAAGACACCAACACCGCCATGCCATGCCAGAAGAGTATTAAAGACAAGAAGAATTAGTTTCAGGCAACAAATGTCATTAGGGAACAAAATATTAGTATAATCTTTGAATATTCTAGAAGTTTTGACAAACTGTCGTTTGACTCGTAGAAATATTAATAACACATTTTTATTTTAGTTGAAATAGCAAATATGTTATGTTCACAAAATAAAAGGACCAAGCTTATCATTCATTCAATCATTCGACTTATCGACTAATATTATTCAGTCACTTTACACATTAAATATACTTTTCAAACTTCCGTTTATGTAAAATAAAAGAATGACTTCGGTTGTCTTCATTCATCATTCAATCAACTAACATTCTCATTCAATCATTCATCATTGCTTCGTTTAATCATTCATCTCTCTCTTTTCACAATGGTATTATAAGCAAAGATACGTCATACACCTGCACTCATACGCATTGAAGTAGTTTGTACTACTTTTTCTGGCTTTAAAATTAGACACTATCTCTGTATTTCATTTGCCATTTAAGCCCGAGATACACGAAGCAATTTAATTGCCTGTTGCAACGCCAGAAATTGAATTAACATTAGAAGACGTTGTGAAATGACAGGCGTGACTTTGTGCAAATCCATTATAAAATAGACGCTGTATATTTAGTAACCTAATCCGAGCAGTAATCCTTTATAAGTGGGGTTGTCGGGCGGTGTGGCTTACACTGTGTTCGGTACTTGACGTGGCAACACGTCGTGTCCGGGTTCGCAACAAGTCAATCGTCATCCTGAGGATGCCTCGTTGAGAGGTGAAACACGTGTCGATTTCCTACGGGGTTCTTTATGACTCTTTAAGATCAGTTAAGCGGATTAGGTTACTAAATATACGTCGTCTATTGTATATTAGACGACGTAGCATCTAAACAGTGCTCAAACGATATAAACTTAAATCATCGTGTAAATGGATCTTTATTTTCGACACCTGAGATATATGTCTCAGTTTTTGCTTATAATATCATTGTACTTTCTCCATTTCTCCACCTACACACAATGTTACCCACATGGCGTTTCCCGTCCGCGGTGAGTGATGGTGTCAGATGCCACATTAGCCTACCCCGGTGAGGTTGCCAGGTTCTCACGATGAAACTGATGGGTGTGCTCGATGCGTACAATATACGTGACGTTGATGATTTGTTATCTACAGGATAGTTTTTTTTAAATGATAGTTTGTAGTATTTTTTATGGTAGAAAAAATTAATTTTAATGTTTTTGTCCATAGTATTGCCAGATTAAGGCCTTTCAGTATACCATAGCTTTGGCGGGATGGTTGTTATCTTTCTGATAGTTGTTGCCATTTACGGCAACCACGATTCAGAGGCTTTTAAAGCCATCTTAAATAAAAAAAGTTTCTTTTTAACTCCAAATGATTTGTTCTATTTTAGTAACTAAAATGAAATGGTGATCAATGAAGTTTTTTATATCCACATACAAAAACTAAAAACCATTATTTTTCCCGAGAACCTCCCTTTTCAATACCTAAAATGATTTTTATCTGATACGACAAACGACATTTTTACCCCAACACAGAAATGTTACCAATTCTCCCCATTTTGTACCCCAACCAAGTCAAAACTATCCCCTTACCTGGCAACCCAGTGCAAAACGAAACAAAAGGTAGAAGAAGAACATCACAAACCGCAATCAATTAGACGTTTCCTCGCACCTAAGTAGCGACGCCCTGCGCGGCGGGGGCGGGGGGGCGCGCTCCCTGCGGTAGGGCACCCGCTCCTGCCCCTCGTGCCCCACCAGGAGCGCCGTGCGCACCTCGGGCAGGGTTAGCGACCTCACTGTCACCTCCTCTAGGCTTGTCCTTTTGAAGCACCCCATGCAGGTTAGTCAGAGTAGATTAGTTTGTCAAAAAGTTTAGTGGTGGTAAAGCTTTTTCATAGGAGATGTAAGAAAATTATCGATTTTTTAATCGATATCAGTGTAATGTTTGATATCGCTGCCATTTCGATTACGTTCTTGCTCTAGAGAAATATTTAACTGAATTTATTTTTAGAAATTCGTCGTCTAGAGAAATAGAATTTAATATCTATTGTTACGGGACTCCCGGAATTTTTGTGAATTGAGTAAACCCAAATCAGTTGTTTTAAGATAGATAGTTCAAAACAAAAACGCACCAAAACTGACTGATATCACCAGAACACAATGGTATTGTATCAAAATCCTTTAAAAATAAAATTTTCTCGATCTAAAAACTGTACCACCATTCAAACCTTGCATCAATAAGTAACAGAGCATGCCTAGTTAGTGCTCTAAGTAAGAGTTCACAGTATAAAATAGATAATACACAAGCTAGACAGTACAGAACGATGGCTCGAACCGCTTGCGCATATGTTAGGAGCGTCGGTGTCAAGCAGATATATTGGATTTTTAAACTTAATCTTCTGACAAATGTCATATTGCGATTTTTAAGAATCAATAATAAGTACAAGGTGTTATGAGATTTGACAACAGCACCCTAATTGTGTAATTGAAACTCGATGACAATCCCTTTCATTTTGCCAATTCAACAATATGCGTTGAGTAATTTTTCCTGGCCGGGGGAGAATTTTTAAATTCTTGGTTCAATGGTTTTTGTTGTATATTGGCAGAATGAAAAGAATTGTTATTCATAGGATGTTACGCAATTAGAGTGTAGATTAAAATGCCCTTCAAAAACTGTTGGTCAATTTGTACAATTTTGATCTTTCTATTTGGGGCTCGCGAATCCCTGTAATATATAAATATTTGTATGCCTTTAGGTGCGCTTACACTAGCAACTAAGATTGCTCAATAATAATTATTGGCATTTTTTATACAGATTTTGCTGAAACGTCATATTTAAAGCGTATTTGAACAGATAGATGTTCCAGGTTTATGCATGTAACACCAGAAATTCCTAGTACAGGTCGAGAATTTTAATTTGTTTGTATAATAAATAAAAATAAAGCAAATATACAAAGTATAGCAAAACGTTCCTAGCATATTGCAAAGCGGAATTCAAGCTTATGGAGGCTCACAAAAAATTATTTACATTCTTTATGGATTTATTTACATAATATGTATAGTTGATTTTAATATCATTGGTCGGCAATGTAAACAAAGACCTCTGCCTGACCCTTCGGTGACAATACAAGTGTGATGTTATGTGTTGTTGTGTTATTTAACCAACGAGTGTCTCCTTGCCAGTGCCGCTGCTGAGCCCAGGTCTTGGGTTTAATTCCCAGGTCGAGCAGTGTTATTTGGTTTTCAGTTTTGTCTGTAGCAGACCGGGGTGTGGATTTATGCCAGTTTCTAGTAAGGGATTTAATAATAAAAATAATAAAATCGTTTATTTATAAAAAGGATTTAGTAAGTAATATTCTTTTTAATAATAATATGTAGGTAATTTAGTTGTATAGCTGTTTACGTATGATCAAAGTGTAATATTTATTTTCTCGTTACTTACTTTCGACTGTATTACGGTGTAATATTTTTTTAATAATATCTTTATCTCCATTGCCACATAAAATAAAATAAAAATCAACTATAATATATGTTTAAATGTATGTAATGTTGTTTTTTTTTTAAACTTACTCTTGATTCATCGTTCTGTCATTGGAAGAGACTCTGCAATGAAAGGCACATGAGACTCAACTAGGCATAGATCTAGGAAACGAGGCACAGATTTAGGAAACTAATGTCTGCTCCAAAAGTATCTGGTCAAAGTGTAAACAAACCCTGTTCACGTTAAATTCTTACGCCATCACTCACTAAAGGGAATTAGTAATACATTCATTTGTATTAAGAAGGTTTCACTTCTTTTTCCAACAATTATTGTTTGAATAACATTAAATAAATTGTAATTGAAAAATTAATATTAAGGTTATATAACATCAATTGCAAAAAATAAAATAAAAACACCTTTACGGTGATTTAAAATTAGAATTTCGGGTATTCAAATAATTAAAGTACTCAATTTGTAAGTGACACTATAAATTGGCATCCACAGGTATGTTTTTTGATCCATTTGTTTACATTTTAATCAGATACTCGTGGAACAGATCATAGGCACTGATCAAAGTACTAGGCACAGATCAAGGATTAAATCTAGGTTTAAAGCTAGGATAGACAGTTTTAAAGCTAAACCAGTCTGTGGTGCAAGTAGAGTGGAATAGTGCGGCTATAGTTGTTGGTTAGTGTTGAGATTGGCCGGGTAAAGTTGATAATTTACCGTAACTAATTTAACCGGGTGAGGTAAGTACAATCACGAGCATACATTACACAAGATTCAAAAGCTATTTTCTCCCAAAATATTGATAGATTATGGTATGGTGTTACGAACATAGTATTGTCGAAACCATCCTTACATATTTATAAAACAAAGTCCCCCCCGCCGCATCTATCTGTCTGTCTGAACGCGATAAACTAATAAAACTACCGAAAGAATTTTCAAACGGTTTTCACCAATGGACCGAGTGATTCATATGGAAGGTTTTGGTGTATAATTCATTACGGTTTTGTGTAAATTAGCTGAAATATGACGATTATTGTTGAAGATGTCATAAAAAACCATGCCGCGTAAACCGTAAAAGATACATAAAAATTATATTCTATAGAATATTTCATCTTAAAAAGTAAAAAAAAAAAGTCCGCGATGGCATATATCTATCTTCTATGGATGACCCACAGGAACCATTATTATCTTACAGAATTTGATAAAAAAATTCATTGTTATTTCGGAAGCTATTTTGACCTAATACCGTTCAAAATAACTTCGGAAATAACAATGAATTTTTATTTTAGAATTAATCCTCATCCAATAAAATTATTTAAATTGGGTATTTAGTTTAGATTAAATATGCCTTAACATCATATAATGTAAATTAATAATTTAAAATATATCAAATATTCAAAATTACGCGTAAAAACACAATATTATGGTTGACGGCAACGCAGGTGCAGATAGAAGTCAATGACCTTTTCCTCAGATATTAGGTATGTAATCCCGGTAGTACGTTCCCGTGGGATATTTTGCGACATACACGCGAACAAAGCCGCGGGCAAAAGCTAGTACTATTATAAAATAGGTCTTTAAAAACTCTATTGAAATTTGCGTAACTGCAGACTCGTGACTAATGTCAACATTATTCAGTGAGTATTTAATTTCTAAATTAACCGGTCATTATCAAAACTAATCATAGTTTAGTCTCTCTTACTAACTATTTCATTAAAACAGAAATCTCTTAGTCAGTAAGTGAACTAAACGAAACAACTATTTAACCAGGAAAATTGTTATACACATGTTTTCTAACAGATACATATTATAAAATATTTCTATATTTCTGCTGAGTATACATTGTTTAAGCGTGAAGACATGCATGAAGTATAGGAATGTATATGACAGTCAAATAAATGCTCATATCATCTTGGCTTCGATTCAATTATAATTATCTTAAGATAACATCACGCCTTGTGCCCCCGAGGGGTTGTGCAGAGGAGTTCTTATAGTACACCCAGATTTCGCCAGGTATATTTAATTCCCATGTAATAGAGGGCGAGCCTATTGCCATCAACCGGGCACAGATCCAGGCTCACGGCTGCTACGATTAAATTAAGTATATCTTATTTAGGGGAAACATTTATTATTTGCATTTTATTTTACTGTTCACAAGTTGGAAAATGAAAATAAGAGTGTTCTGGAACACTGTCTTATGTGTTCCAGTGTTGCTCGACTAATAGTGTCATTATAAGCTTTTTAATTATTATAATTTCTACTCTAGATACTGTAATAATGTAAATTCTACACATTGAATATTACTTTTACTGATTATTTTGAGATTTACCTTATTTTCTTATTTTATCCGGGAATTTTAAACAATTTTATGGTTAAATCACAAAATAACCGGTAAAAGTAATTTCTTCAAAAAAGTAATTATTCTAACCTTGAATTTGGTATCCAGAGTGTTTGTATATTTGTGTTCATAATCTTATAAACTATAATATATAATTAAAATAGTAGGCACATATCATAAGTTGTGAAGGCACTTTAAAAAAGTAGTATTTTGTATATAAAAGTATTAAATAGTTTAATAATCATCTGTTTGTGTCCGATGGCAGCGTGGAAAGCAAAAAGTTTGGAGTTAAAAATTTGGAAAAAATAAATAAAATGTTAGTGTTGTTGTGTTGTTAAATTGATGTCCGTTGTTTTTGGTGGTGAAATTTCTTGGTTATTTTATTTATTGAATGAATTTGCGACAAATACACTGATACCGAGAAATTATTATCAGATATAGCAGTGGCAGCCTAGTGGTGTGACCGTCAGACTGCCAAGTCTTAGGTCTCGAGTTCCAACCCAAGGCACGCACCTCTGACTTTTCGGATTTATGTGCGTATTGTATAATTATCACTTGCTTCAATACAAGTTAAGGCTTTTGCACAGGGAACAATTCTTTTTTGATAAGAGAATAATCAGACATTTTAATAATTATAATTTTCATTATAATAGGGATGATACCTGGGTAATAAAAATGAAATTCTAATTAGTCAGTAAGCCAGATATTAAAAAAAATATTTGACACGTTTTTTTTGCTTTATCATATTAATAAAAAAATACTTAGATAAAACGCATTTTAAGTTGGGGAGTGGGGGTCGCTACGTCACTAGTACGTATAAAATCTACATACTCGTGACGTCATGGCACATTTTACCTCAATGTGTCGCCGTAATCTTTAGATTAGGTAAAAAAAGGAAAAATACGTGTCCAAATTTTTTTTATAATCTCAAAGACGGACAAATCAATTTTTAGTCATCATCCCTATTTGCATTATAATTCTTTTTACTCGTTTTAATTATCTTTCTTGTTTGTAGTTAACATCTACAACAACTATCTTCCACTAGTAATTTTACCACCAAAAACCAAAAACATATTTTTTTTTTTATCTAAAAATCACTTACCGAGTAGTAAATCCTTCATAATTCTGTTTTGGCTCTTCCTGAGGTCTAAAACTTGAGAATGTAGGACTCTGAACCGTATACTGTTTCTCCTCTCTAAACTGGTTATAACCAGAGTTCTGACTGTACGATGACTGGTTCAGAGATGACTGGTTCAGAGTTGACTGGTTCAGAGATGACTGGTTCAAAGATGTCATATTGTTGAAGTTATCCGGTCTTGCAGGAACTGTCGGGCTTTTTGGGGTTGTGTATCCGTATCCGGGTGAAACAGGGCTCTTCGCAGGTTGCCCGGGCGTTCCGTGTATTGACTGGTTGAGGTGGGAAATGTGTGTGCTTATGTTGGTAGTGTTGTGCGTCGTTTGTGTTGTGTTGTGTGGGGAGTAGGTGCTGTTGGGGCTGTAGGTTGTATTCGCGAAGCTGCTGTTTGGGGTCTTGAATCTGTGGAAAACGGGATAAAAGTATTATTTACATCGGGAAACCCTAAGTAAAGTTGGCGGAGAATACCTTGTGGCATTAAATCCACCATTATGTACAGCCAGAACAGGAATCAACGACATTTATTTTAAAACGGGAATTTGTGAACTTTCTAGGATTTCATGAAAATGATAAGATATTACGAGCGTTTATCCTAAGAGTTGGCAACGTCGCAAATAGCTGTCAAATATTTACCTGTTTTGATTAATTTGGCAATATTACTGTATGGAAATATGAAATATGGCTAACTAGTGAACCAAAATAAAGATTATGAAACTGTAGTCAGACATTCATGCTGAACTGGGCCTCTAGTGCGCAGCCGCTAAGCTGATTTTGAGTGAAATGTCTTTCTTTATTTCCGGGTCTGTCTTAGGTCTTACCGATGCTGCGACGCGTCACTGTTATATCCCAGCTGCACATCCGTATCCGTGTCATCTCCCGACGTCTCTCCGGCGCGTATCTTGTACTTCGCTTGTCTGATGGCAGTAAGTCGGCCCCGAGCTTCCTCTAGCTCTTTTTCTATGCGAAGGACTTCGGATCTGGTGAGAGAGAAAACCAATAAGAAATGAAGATTTTCTTAATGTAAAAGCAAACCTGTTTTTTGTATTAATTTATTTATACATTTTTGTGCTAAATGTACAAGAAACAAATAATCATAAAAGTGTTCGCGTGGTGGAGTACGTCTCGCTCCCTCTCACAGAGAGGAGGCCTGAGTCACGCAGCAGTGGGGAGAGACGTAATAGACCAAGGGCTGCCAACCTTTTAAACATACGCGCCCCCCTAACTTTCTTTTAAAATCACTACGCCCCTGAGTTACTTTGTCGACATAAGCAGAAAAGCATAACAATGTAAAGCGAGCGAAAGTGAGGTCGAAATGTTTGCATGTCCTTGGATAGCTTCGATTTTCTTTTGATCATTCAAACAGAAATATAAGTTTTTGTCAAGTTTTGCAGAAAAACTCAAGAATTATGAGAATGCATAATGTAAGAGTGATCAAAGCAGATCTCGTGGCTAAGTAATAATGGCCGCATGAGTCGTTCCATCAGGTTAAGCTACGCTTGCCAGGGTTGGTCCGTGGATGGGTGACTATCTTTACATACCGAGACTTTTCCGCGCCTCGGAAAGCACGTTAAGCCATTGGTCCCGGCTGTCATTCGTGGATCTTTGGCAGTCGTTAAGAGTCGTCAGAAGCCCGAAAGCCTTACCAAGGGGTATCGTATTACCCAGTTACTGGGTTGTGAAGTTCAGATAGGCAGTCGCTCCATGTAGAATACTGGTATTCAGCTGCATCCGGTTAGACTGGAAGCCGACCCCAACATAGTTAGGAAAAGGCTAGGCAGATTGATTGAAGAGCGATCAAAGCGAGCTTGATTTTTTTTTTACAATTTCGGATCCGTTACATTTTTCTTTTGACCATTCACACGAAATAGAAAAAACTTATTTTGTCGACGTAGGCAGAAAAGCTGAACCTTATTTTATAGCACCCAAGTAAGTATTATGAAACGTTTGGGTTTTGGAAACAATTCTTAACCGTTTCTAATACCAAGAACATAAAATTTTGTAAATGTATAGTTTTCTATTGGAACCACCGCGTCCCCCCATTGGTCACTCAGGCCCCCGAGGGGTCGCGCTCCTCCGGGTTGGGAATCCCTGGACTGATTATGTGTGCCGGAAAGCATGAAAATGCCTCCTACAATGTGGACTATTGATGTAGTGAAGATATAGGGAATCCGCTAGATACGAGAAGCAAAGGACCGGATGACAAGGCGATGTTTGAGAGAGGCCTATGTCCAGCCGTTTTTCGGGTGAAAGGTTTATAGGTATGAAGAACAGGGTGTAAAGTTCACTCATCCACTATAGAAAAGGAAGGATCCTCCGACCAGACGGTTGTTATGTAGCTACTGCCCGACGATTGATGTCGGGACGTTGTATATATACTAGTCGCTCGGTAAACGCTGCTTGCGCGATGCAAGACTTTGTGTGACGTGTAGTTCGCATGTGGGGCTGCAGATGCTCACCTGGCGTCGATCTCCTGCGCGATCCCGCCCACCATGCGCCGGTTGAGCACGAGACTGCGCTCCTCCTCCGTGGTGATGTGTAGTTCGCATGTGGGGCTGCAGATGCTCACCTGGCGTCGATCTCCTGCGCGATCCCGCCCACCATGCGCCGGTTGAGCACGAGACTGCGCTCCTCCTCCGTGGTGATGTGTAGTTCGCATGTGGGGCTGCAGATGCTCACCTGGCGTCGATCTCCTGCGCGATCCCGCCCACCATGCGCCGGTTGAGCACGAGACTGCGCTCCTCCTCCGTGGTGATGTGTAGTTCGCATGTGGGGCTGCAGATGCTCACCTGGCGTCGATCTCCTGCGCGATCCCGCCCACCATGCGCCGGTTGAGCACGAGACTGCGCTCCTCCTCCGTGGTGATGTGTAGTTCGCATGTGGGGCTGCAGATGCTCACCTGGCGTCGATCTCCTGCGCGATCCCGCCCACCATGCGCCGGTTGAGCACGAGACTGCGCTCCTCCTCCGTGGTGATGTGTAGTTCGCATGTGGGGCTGCAGATGCTCACCTGGCGTCGATCTCCTGCGCGATCCCGCCCACCATGCGCCGGTTGAGCACGAGACTGCGCTCCTCCTCCGTGGTGATGTGTAGTTCGCATGTGGGGCTGCAGATGCTCACCTGGCGTCGATCTCCTGCGCGATCCCGCCCACCATGCGCCGGTTGAGCACGAGACTGCGCTCCTCCTCCGTGGTGATGTGTAGTTCGCATGTGGGGCTGCAGATGCTCACCTGGCGTCGATCTCCTGCGCGATCCCGCCCACCATGCGCCGGTTGAGCACGAGACTGCGCTCCTCCTCCGTGGTGATGTGTAGTTCGCATGTGGGGCTGCAGATGCTCACCTGGCGTCGATCTCCTGCGCGATCCCGCCCACCATGCGCCGGTTGAGCACGAGACTGCGCTCCTCCTCCGTGGTGATGTGTAGTTCGCATGTGGGGCTGCAGATGCTCACCTGGCGTCGATCTCCTGCGCGATCCCGCCCACCATGCGCCGGTTGAGCACGAGACTGCGCTCCTCCTCCGTGGTGATGTGTAGTTCGCATGTGGGGCTGCAGATGCTCACCTGGCGTCGATCTCCTGCGCGATCCCGCCCACCATGCGCCGGTTGAGCACGAGACTGCGCTCCTCCTCCGTGGTGATGTGTAGTTCGCATGTGGGGCTGCAGATGCTCACCTGGCGTCGATCTCCTGCGCGATCCCGCCCACCATGCGCCGGTTGAGCACGAGACTGCGCTCCTCCTCCGTGGTGATGTGTAGTTCGCATGTGGGGCTGCAGATGCTCACCTGGCGTCGATCTCCTGCGCGATCCCGCCCACCATGCGCCGGTTGAGCACGAGACTGCGCTCCTCCTCCGTGGTGATGGCGTCGCGGGCGGCGCGCACCAGGTTGTCGGTGGAGCGGATCACCTCGGCGCCGGCCCCCTGCAGGCGGCGCGTGGACTCTGAGGATGGGTCGGCTTTCACCTGAACAAAATAAACATTTATTTATTTATTTATTTAGTACATGGAGAACTTACAGCTAATAAAAACAGACAAAAAAAGAGGAGACCATAGTCACCAGAAAGCCAATTACAAATCCTCACGTATAGACATATAATAATAGTTTATGGTGTGAGCACAAAAACGAAAACAAAAAACACATCACCTTAATTATAAGAGTAAGAAGCTATATAAAACTTGGTTTGCAATTTATGACTGAACTAATAGGGAAAATAATAAACAAGAACAAAAAATATAACCTACCGCTACTTGAAAAATTTGAGGCTAAGCACCTTTTGGCCAAACTCACACTAATTGCGAATGGATCAAAATCATATTCCTTGCATAAATCATTGAAATCTCTGCTTGCACGCACAATATAACTGTTCTGCCTATAATTCGAAGATGTATGAGGCACACGTATGGGTGGATTAAAACGAAGTGCCTTACTTGGTACATTAAAATAAAATTTTGACAATAACTCAGGGTTATCAATATTGTTATTGAGGATTTTTATCAAGAACAAACAGTCTGCAATTTTACGTCGATCTACCAGTGGCAGCAGATGATATTTCTTACAGAGTCCAAGATAATCGGTTGACTGATGTGGAATCTTTTGATGAAAGCAAAGATGTTTTATGAACCGTCTTTGGATGTTTTCCATGCGGTCAATGTATTTATGATATCGTGGATTCCATATCTGAGACGCATACTCTAGCTGACTTCTTACAAAAGTGCAATACAATATTTTTAGTGTTTTAGCATCAGTAAAACACTTAGAGAGACGTATTATAAACCCAAGCAGTTTAGTAGCTTTTTTGACAATTGCATCAATGTGTGTGTCAAAAAGTAACTTACTATCTTGATGGACGCCCAAGTCACGAATATTATTGCACCTTGGCTAGATCTGGCCCGCCAAAGTATAAGTAGTGGCTAGGACTACACGTTTTCTAGTGTAAGTGATTACCGAACACTTGGATGGGTGGAGATCAAGTTTATTAGCCATACAATACTCTTCAAGCCGATACAAGTCAGCCTGAAGTGCCAGTCTATCTTCGAGCGTTGAAACTGTGGCAAAGATTTTCATATCATCGGCAAAGCATAATAGTTGGGATGAATGAAGGCACTGATCGATATCGTTCACATAGACTACAAATAAAAATGGACCGAGCAACGAACCCTGAGGCACTCCGCTGGGCACCTTTACCCAACTAGACATATAATTATTGAGTACAACTGCTTGAGACCTGTTATTAATGTAAGAAGAGAACCACCTCAGGAGGTCCCCACGGATGCCCATGTAGCTTAGCTTCTTTATCAGTGTATCGTGGTCGATCCGATCAAATGCCTTGCTATAATCTGTGTACACCACATCGACCTGCTTACCATTATCCATAGAATCCGTAATGAAATCATTAAATAAAATCAAGTTAGAGGTGGTAGACCGTCCCTTCAAAAATCCGTGCTGAAAAGAGCTGAACGAGCTAGCAAGGGCGGGATATAACTGGTTATAGACAATCCTCTCAAATATTTTAGCTATAATACACAATTTGGATATAGGCCTATAATTAGTAATCTCGGTTTTAGACCCCTTCTTTTGTACCGGTGTAATAAAAGCGGATTTCCATACTTTGGGGACAACACATTGAGTCAAAGACTTGGAAAACAAAATTGAGATAGGTAGGGCAATGGAAGGCGCGCATTTAATCAGAAATGTAGACGATATGTTATCAGGGCCAGCCCCTTTAGATGGATCCAAGTTACGAAGTAAACCAGTCACAACATCAACATTCACTTCTAAGTGACAAATATCAGATGAAGTTCTGTTAGTATCAAAGGGGAAATCAGGAAGTGGGCTGGGAGTATTAGATGAAGTGGAGTTGACGGTTAGGGTCGACATAAAGTAAGATGAAAAAGCCTCACAAATAGAATCTCCAGTGAGTAATGATTCATCGTTATAATTTAACGTATTAGGTATAGTATTACAGTTGTAGCGATTTTTAACAAAGGTCCAAAAGTGTTTATAGTTAGCTTTAATGGATTTTTCAGTTTGATTAAGATAACATTTATAACAAGAAGCTTCCATAGTCTTGACTCTGTCGCGCAAATATTTAAAAGTTAACTCGTCAGATTTATTACCATAAATCTTGAATTTTTTTAGTAATTTATATTTTTCTTTAATTGTTTTGACGAGTGATGAGCTGAACCAGACTGGGTATTTATTATTACATACTGGTTTTTGTGGTATATACTTGTTTTGATTTTTTTTTATAGTGTCTACAAAGTACTCAACAGACTCATCCAGTGATCGGATTGAGAACTCATATTCCCAATTAGTGCCAGAAATCTCGTCATTTATAGAATCAAAATCGCCTTTGCTATAGATATATCGCAACCGCGGCGCATGGTCAAGGGGAGGTATTTCAAAGATGTCAATATTGATTAACAACGCAGGATGATAGGGATCAATAGGCACTAGAGGGTCAACGCACTCACTAACACAAGCGAACTTATTTGAGAGGACTAAGTCCAACAGTTTCCCGTACCCATTAGCTACCACATTATACTGTCCAAAGTCCAGCGTACTTAACTCATCCGCGAACAAGCATTCGTCACAAGTGGCGGGGTTCACTGGGACTAACGAAAGGTTATTAGATGGAGCCCACGTGATTCCACTCATATTAAAATCACCTAAAATTAAAAACACATCTGGGGTTTTATTCAAAGCTGTATGGTTCAATTTGGACAGGAAGTTATTAAGTTGTTCCGAAAACGAAAACCCTTTGTTTTGTTTACACAAGTAAACAGTGCAAATACATATATAGGTTCACGTATTCTCGTGACTTCGAATTTTTAAGCCGTAACTTGATCCAGAGATCCTCCGCAGAGGAGTGCAGGAGCGATTGCGGAGAGGCAGGTAACTCCCTACGAGTCGCTATAAGCACCCCACCACCTCTCGTTTGACCAGTCATAGCATAATCCCGGTCACGACGCCACACTAAGTAACGGTCATCAAACAGCTCCGAGTTTAACATGCCATCCATTAACCACGTCTCCGTTAAAACAATAATATCGTAGGAATTCTGTAGAACCTGACGGTAGAACGAGTCAGTCTTTGTTCGCAATCCCCGCACGTTCTGATAAAAGACGGTAAGACACTGTTCACTTTTGTTAGCCATTGCAAATATATCCATCAATAATTGAATAAGCATCAACAACAACAACATCATATAAAAAAAACTGCCAATTCATTTCGAGACGGATAATAGTTACGCATAAAAGAGGCATGAATTTATGGTTTAAGATATAATGTGGGTAAGAATAAGTAAAGGCAACAAGAATGCACAAATAATCCGATGTCAGGCCAGACCCGACTGTGCGAGCAAGCAAGCAGCAATATATAACACGCATATGCGTGAGCGAGACAGATTTATAGTCAAGTGTTGGGACTCGAAGATAAACAGCGCGATAAGGAATACAATGGGAGCTCACTAGTAGTGCCGAGGTGCTAAACCTTTTACAAAAACAAAGCAAATAACAACTGATGTGCGAACTTCGATACATTTTAAAAGTAGAAAAGCAACAAATAAATCTTGGATGTAAATAAAAGCGGTTTAAACAATTTTGTTTAAATCGAACTTCTTTCCAATTATAATGGTTTTGCAATTAACATTCTTGCGCACATGTATTTTACCATGTTTCACCCAGACGAATTCATAGAGTTTCTCCTTAACGGCGATTTTAGTTATATTCAGAAGTTTTTTGGATTCTACACTTAAGTGGTCATTAACATAAATACGTTGTGGCGCTCCTTGAAAACCTATGTCACAGGTGGAGAGATTAAGACAATGTTTATAATCAAAACTATAAAACCGCAATATTTGATTCTCAAAAGACAATTGAGGACTCGTGGCTAAGTAATAGCCGCACGAGTTGGCCCGTGGATGATAATCCACCATTTCATATCGAGTACTCCCTTGGTCCCGCTGTCCGATCTTTGACAGTTGTTCCATGTAAAAAAAAAAACTGGTTTTCAGCTACATCCGGTAAGACTGAATGTTGACTCCGAGATAGTTGGGAAAAAACGAGGCAGATGATGACCGAGTGATGTCAAAGTTTTTTTTTTTAATACCTTTAATATTTCTAGCAAATATTGATTGTAACCTACCTTGCAAGCCACCAGCAGCTGTGCCGTCGAAGACGCAACCTGCCTCGCACTAGATATGAGCCTCTCCTCAGAGCCTGCACCCTGGACTAAGGCGTTGGCAGCTTCCACCAAGGAGTGGGCTGCAGCAGCCACCAGCCTGGCTGCGGAGATCAGACCCTCGGACCACTGGCCGTCGTCTGACGATGAAGTGGGGCGGCGGGCTACTTTGCCCTGCGAAACGAAAAAGTAAGGTTAAAAATTACACAGGTTGTCATTTGAAATAAGCCTTTGATTAAGAGTTTTTATTCTGAAAATGGACAACGTCGCAAATAGATGTCAAATATTTCGCTGTTATGATTAATTTGGCAATATTACTGTGGAAATATGAAATGTGGCTAACTAGCGAACTAGAATATTAATAATGAATTGCAATTATAACACTGAATTTGATGTTCTAACCGTTTTAGGTGCTAAAAAGGCATTTGGAAAGTTTCCATGTACTTTTTTTACACATCTAAAACTAAATATTCGGTGTTACGATATTATTTATTACTCTTTAGGAATAGGTTACTAAATATATTTTTTTTTTAAATTTAGTTTAATAAACTAACCTGATCTATAAGCTCCCTCTGTGCCGCTGACGCAGCCCTGACGAGAGCTGACGTGGCCGTGATGATGGATTTGGCAGCCTCCAGGATCATCTCGTCGAAGTTCAGGCTCTCATCCGCCTCCTGCAGACAAGCGAAGCCAAGGTTTGAATGATGCATTATTATTTGTGATATATTTACATAATACTTAAAATACGGAAGAACATAAGATGGACGATGAACATACTCGTATACATCGAATGAAATATGAAAAAAAAAAAACAAAACAGACGTTCACTCCGCATTTTAGGTTTGAAGCTACAAGTACGCGGCAGGCTCGTCTTGTCGGGCCAATTCAGTAAGTGTAACGTAGTCACAAGATATAAGAGTTACGCGATAGAAATAGAGGCAACTTTTGGGGGAAATTAAACGGTAGGTAATTACCGCTGTGCGGTCTGAATTGCATTTTATTGTGTCGTAGCAAGAGTCGCTTTTTATTTGAAGGATTTTGCGGAGTGCCCCAACTGTATTCATCTGTGACAAGACTCATTTAAGGTAGACACGGCTACACATCAAGCTATATATTTCCAGTATAAACTGACTTCGCATTGTACGGAAATCCTATACAATGCCAGATCAGTTTATACTGGATATGTAGCAGTGTGTAGTCAGCGTCAAAAATATAAGAACGAAAAGGCAGTCCAAAATAATCTGGACAACTCAGAAAGTTAATGTCCAACTTAATGGTTGTATAACTATTTGTTTGTGCCTATATTAAACGCTGATAACATACACGTAACATAGAAAGTTAAAATTACATAAATTACAATTGACGTAGATATATTTAGTAACCTATTCCGCTTAACTATTCCAAACACGGCGAGTTGCCACGTTGAGCGCTCAGCGTGTCCGTGTTCGACGAGTTCGTGACAAGTCAATCGTCATCCTGAGGATGTCTCGTTGAGAGGTGAGACACGACGTGTCGATTTCTTACAGGGTTCTTTATGACTCTTTAGGAATAGTTAAGCGGAATAGGTTACTAAATATATCTACGTCTATGGTATTTTATAATGGATTTCCGCAAGGTCACGCTTGAATCAGTTAACTAAAATTACATAAGACGAATATTAGAAATATATAGATTCATATATGTAAAATATTACAACAAATCCAATAATAATGTAACAGACAAAACCCAAATTATGAAAATTGTTGTGAAAGTTCAAGAGCTTACTCAAGCTCTCTCTACGAGCCCCGAGCCGACTGTCGAGCTCTCTCGAGCTTTCTCTTTGCTTGCTTGCTTGGCATCTAAAACTTGAATGTGTAAATTGTATGAATCAGAATTTACTAACGAATATTTTATAAATAGAATTAAAGGTTATCTCAATTCATTTCTAAATAAGTTTCAATCAATATTTAATCCAAATCAAGGATTGATCCATTTATTTATTACAAAATTAGATTTAAACTTTACTTTTAACTGTAATTGCGCGATGCAGGATTTGTGTGACGTCAGTATTTTGTGTGAGGTCAGGTCTTTGATGCGTAGTTATGTGGCGATGTAGATGCCACTACAAAATGAATAAAACTAGTCCGATATTCAGGTTTCGCCAGTAACACAGTACATAATAATAATATAGCAAACGAAAACATTAAAAGAAAAAAGCAGTTAAGACAGACACACACAGACAAAAAAATAACGAGCGAGCATTACAGTAGTCGCATATGTTGTGTAACATCTGACATCTCACCTTGGTAATAAGCAACATTAAAGTAAAAGACAACATTAAAGGGGCGGGGCCTCGTTAAGGACATTTTTGACGGACAACTCTAGAACCACGCGCGCTCATTGGTCAAATCAAATAACGCGCACTTCCTTCCGTCCTTTTTCACGAAATCACTCCCATAGATTTGATTATTTAGATTTTTATAGATTTTGATTGCAGGTAAGCGAGAGGAAAAATGTTACACATAATAAAATATTGCTTTAATATAATCTTCATAATTTCTTCCTTTGTCGCCGCCGTTCAGTAGTTAGTACCGGCATCGATGTGTAATATGTTTGATTCCTGGGTGACGCTAACGATACAACCAAGAATATCAAACATATCTCAACGACACGCGGTAGGCTTCAAGAAGACCTGCTCTTCTTTTAGATTCTTCTGTGTGTAATTCTTCTTTGTAGAAAGTTTTTGCTGGATTTTGGTAGGTATTGTAGATAAATTCAAATACGAGTAGTTTTAGGTAAGAAATATATAAGTATAAGTGATTTATCTGTCAGCCCACGTTCGCACGGACGCTAAAATATCGAAGGTGGGATTTTATCGCGCACTAGATTTCCAACTCTCAGTGTAGAGCCGAGCGTTGAGAATCCAACGCGTTGGGACGCACTCCCGTCCCAGCACATTGAAAAAACACAAAAACATTGGATTTGTTTTTTGGATTTAAACTCTCGACGCTAAGCAGAGCGTTGAAAATCCAACAGTGTGTTTTTTCAACGCGATGGGACGGGAGTGCGTCCCAACGCGTTGGATTCTCAACGCTCAGCTCTACACTGAGAGTTGGAAATCTAGTGCGCGATAAAATCCCACCTTCGATATTTTAGCGTCCGTGCGGACGTGGGATAAGGATACAAAAAAAGAAAAAAAAGCTTATTTAACTTATTTTCCTATTTGTGAGTTAAAAGTTTATTTTGTATTTTTTTGGCATTAATATTACTTATAGACAAACGACATACTATAAATAAAGAGATACACAGAAAAAGTGGGAAAATAATCACTAGTATAAAGAAGAAGTCTTAGAGTGAAAACCTCTTATATGTGAAAAATTGGTGGGCAACTGGAAAGTTATTTAAATGCTGATCGTGCGGTAAAATCTGCTTACACGTTGGATTTTGCGTGACGTCAGTATGATGAGTATGTCGACTGTGGCGATATAGATGCCGCCACAAAACTAGGGCTTGCGTTGCGAGGTTTTTTTTTTTCCAAAAATGTAATAAAATAAAAAGTCAAAGTTGCATTCCTGAGCTTTTCACTTTAAGGCGACGATACTCGAACGTTATTATTTATCTTAACTATCCTAACTAATATTATAAATGCGAAAATGAATTTGTTCGTTTGTTACGCTTCCATGCTAAAACGGCTGAACGGATTTGGATGAAATTTGGCACACGGGTAGACAATGACCTGGTTTAGGACAAAGGATACTTTTTATCCCGATATTTTCACGGGATCGAGACTTATGCCGGTGAAACCGCGGGGCGGAGCTAGTTTACTATATGATCGATGTGTGATAAATTACATCAAAATCCGTAGCAACAACGTGATTGAGTAACAAACATTAAAACCCAAAAACATGTAACCTTTTATCACAGAAAAGTACAGAAGGCGCACTCTGCATGTAGGGGTATGAAGCTAGACGTACGCGGCGGGCTCGTCTTGTCGGGCCAATTTAGTGAGTGTAACGTAGTCAGAAGATCTAAGAGTCACGCGATAGAAAGAGAGGCAACTTCTAGGTGAATATAACTGTAGGTGATTAGCGCTGTGCGACCTGAATTGCACTTTATTGTGTCGTAGCAAGAGTCGCTTTTTATTTAAATCATTTTGCGGAGTGAGCCATTTGCAATATTTTATTAGGATTTGTGTTAAACATTCCTCTCCCGTTCAAACATCCTTATCCCTCCCCCACTGACCTGCACTTTTACACTCTTCCGAGGTCGTAGCGACTCCAGTTTCTTAGCGGCTGCGTCGATGGAAGCCGCGGCGCCCAGCAGTTCGTTCTCTGCAATAACTGTGGGATCGTCTGGGTCGACCCAGTCGGAACCTGGGGGATAAAGAAGGTATTATATTATCTTCACTTTATGAGAAGAGGCCTTGCAGTGTTATCGACCACAAGGTAGTCGATGGTTGAATATTCTTTTTGTTTTAATTATACAGGTTGGCAGGCTATTAATTGCTATTAGATACAGAAAATTATCACAACTGTGGAATATCACCAATTAATTGAAAAGCTACGGCTTCAGAATCATGTATTGAATCCATGGTATCAGTTTTCGCGTCAATGTCATGCCACCCTGCATGTTTTTGAGCATTTCCCTCACCTTTAAGCAGCTCAGCAGTGGCGATGATATCAGCAGTGGTGTGCGCCACGTGGCGCGACAGCTCGGGCAGCTGCTGCCGGGCCGTGACGTCACCGCCGCAGGCCGCCAGCACGCCCTGCAGCAGCGCGCGGTAGGCGAGCGCGGCGCCGCGCCCGGCCTGCAGCGTGCGCGTGCGCAGCTCGCCGGACTCGGCGGACTGGGCTGCGCCCTGCAGGCAGAACAAATACAATGAGACCACTAACGCCATCTGTTCGTTCTCTACGTTAAGCCGTTGGTCCCGGCTGGCACATATAGAAGCAACAACAATAATGTATCCAGGATTTTGTTACATCTATATTTAAAAAAGTGTCCTTGGAGTTTCTTGCCCGTTCTTTTCCATAAAAATCTACGTTTTGAAATGGGCAACTAGCTTCAACTTTCTAAATAACTGACAGACTCCTTGTCAATTCAAAAGTGCCTGTAAATGGTTTTATCGAAATAAATGCTTTGAGTTTGAGTGTAATTTGTTGATCCTTGACTGTCGTCACGGGTTGTCAGAAACTCGAAAGTCTGACAATAAATAAAACTTCTTTTTTATAATAATTGATTGATGAAAATAAGAAATGAAATAAGAAAAGTGAAATTGTTATAATCAATCTTTGAAATGTAAAAGCCGAAACATACTTATTATTTTATGTGTGTACAGTCCTAACTTTAATAGTATTTTAGAGGCATGAGGAACGGTGTAAAGTTCACTCATCCACCATAGAAAACGGAGGATCCTCCGACCAGACGGGTGTCGTGTCTGGCGGGCAACTGCCCAGAGGTTGCAGTTGGGAGATTAAACTCTAATTGCGCGATGCAGGATTTGTGTGACGTCAGGTCTTTTATGCGTAGTTCGCATGTGGCGATGTAGATGCCGCCACAGCATAAATGCGAAAGTAGGTTTGTTTGTTCATTTAATTGTTTATTACGCTTTCACGCTAAAACTTCTGAACGGATTTAGATGAAATTTTGCGAATGAGTATACCAGGACCTAGGTTAGGACATAGGATACTTTTTATCCCGATATTCTCACGGGATCGAGATTTATGCGGGTGAAACCGCGGGGCGGAGCTAGTAAAAAATAAGAATAACATCTTAACAGACATTTTGCTAGTCATATTAAATCTCATGTATTTACTTATTTGGTTTGCTTTTATCAGTACGGACCATTCCTACAAAAATCAATACCAATCTGAGAAATTCCTAACGGACAACACAATAACGCTTTGCCCGACCTAGAAATCGCACCCATGACTCCATATTTGGGAGCCTCTCATGCCAACACTAAACTCAAACTCAAAACTCAAAGCATTTATTTCAAATAAACCAATTACAGGTACTTTGAAATTGTCAAGGGGTCGGTCAGTCAGAAAGATGAAGCTAGTTGCCCATTCCAACGCGTAGTAGGTTCCTATGGAGAAGCACGGGCAAGAAACTCTACGGACACTCTTTTAAATCAGAATATTCTTACAAAATATTGGTTACATCATTCATGTTGTAATTATACATGTGAGAATAATGTAGAGAGACGTGCACGTTAAAAGCGTCCGTAATAAAACAATAAAAACAATTCAAAAATTAAAATAAATTCAAATAAGCCGTAGCAGCTAAGAGATGACCAGTCCCAACTGACGGCGCCCGTTCACGAACATGACGCATGGATCAGCACCACTCAGCTCAACCATTTTGAAGGGAACTTAATCATCCAACACACGCCACCACCAGCGAGACATTTGAGTGAGCATGACATACTCTCAGCCGCAAGGGCACATGCAAGTCAATGAAAGACGTACCCAGTAAATGGTAGCTGTAAAGTAGGTACATGGTGCTCACACATGTGCTATGCAATTATATAATACTAAGATATTGAATTTATACAACCTAAAGACAGTTTTAGGTTTTACTAGGCTAACGAGGCAGGATGATTCTGGATTGTTACCTTGCACACGACCAGCAGGTCCACCACAGTCTTGCGGCCCAGGTTGGCGGCAGCCGTGAGCTGGTCCTGCTTGTTGGCGTTGCCGGCCGACACCGCGCGTGCCGTGGCCACGGTCATCTGCCGCGTGACGCGGATCAGCTCCTCGGGAGTGGCGGCGGACTTGGGGGCCGAGGGCGACATGAGGACCTGTGGGGGAATACAAGGTTAGTGTGATATAACATCAAGGCCACGGACCAAAGACAATATTGCGTTATTACTCTTGCGACATTGGCAAATGACAACAAAAACAAAATGCTGATTGCAGAGTAACTACTTTTGTAACCAATAATAAGAAAAATTATGCTGTGCGTCGCATCTGTGCAAAAACAGGTCATGCTCAGCGAAATGCTGTGAATTCGGACGAAACTAACGTCATCAGCGCTGGTTTTCAGCAATTACTTATGGAATGACATATTGACGTCCCGCTGCGTGACTTATAAAACAAAAGTGCGTTCGTTGTTTTGTCCATCTTTCACACAGCAACGGAACGTCGTGATTTTTTGGTGTAGAAATAGTTTATGGGCCGGATAGTGAAATAGACTACCTAGAAACAGAACATGTCCAACTTGCTGAAGTGTCCCAAATGTCCATACATCTGCAGTTATCAGGTTCTATAGGTTACTCATGCTGCTATTAACGGGACCACCTCCTGGGCCCAACTAATCAATTCCGGAATAAATTATAGTCTAATACTGTAAAACTGTCATCTTTTTCTTACCTCAATCTCCTGCGAGATAGCTTCAATCGTAGACTCCAGCGCCCTGGTACCTCGCGTATGTTCATCCTCAACAGCCTTCACGGTCTTGAGCAGAGATGTCACGTTCGTCACCATCACCTACCAGATACATACTGTTAGTGAGAGTACTTTGTATGGGAATGGTGGATCTCTGATCAATGTTTTAGGAACAGTTTTAAGAACAAATAAACCCACGTAAACTTCGTTTCATAATTATGTTATTCTGGAAAATAAACTTTAAGACGTACACATAAAGTAGTTTTCGCTGCAACATCAATGTTTTTTACGTCATTTTCAATAGTACTAATAGTAATAGGTACTAGTCATTTTGAATTCAACTTAATTTATATTTCAGTAAAGTTGATATTCGTTTAGATGGAAATAACTCATGTTCCTAATTTACACGGGCTCCTCCACACTGGAACATAGCAACCCTGCTCGGTGGCAGAAAAATATATGGTAGAACTGCTCTGGCAAATTGTAACAATTTCACAAAGAGCTTCTGGTACTATCGACCCCTAAAATATTACTTGCATGCATAATCAGCCTCTAATATTCCCACTGCTGGGACCCAGGCCTCCTCTATGTGAGAGGGAGTGGGCTGTAATCCACCACGCGGGCCCAGTGCGGGTTGGTAGATGTCACATGTCTTCGATTTTTTGTTATAGAACATGCCGGTTTCCTCACGATGTTTTCCTTCACCGTTTTGAAATAACTTATTTACACAACGTAAAGTGCCTGCTTGGGTTAAAACCTACAACATCGCAAGTAGCGGCCTTTATTACTTGACCACCACCTGCTCTACACAAAGAATATTGAAATTCTCACAGATGTTTCAAGACCAGTTAAGCTACATAGAAACATTATTAAAACAACAGTTGCACTGAAATAGAAAAGTTTCCTGTTTAGTGAAAAATTTTATGAACACGTCAAGTCTGCAAAGGTAATTAAGAAGACAGCCCCAACTATACTTTTAAGAAAATGTAAAGAAAACTCAAATGACATCTATACTTATCCCATGCAAAAGGATTATATTTTTGGGATATCCACAAGTTCGTTTGCCAAATAATTTTAAAGCATACTTAAATTTTAACTGTTCCTACAATGATAATGAGAGAACCACCAAAACTTCCCAACTTTATCATCATTTAAATAATATTAAGTAACTATTTAACGACAACAATGTTTTAATAAAATTAAACTAAAAACATGAATTTAAAGCTTTGGGTTGCCAACTAGAAATTAGGATTTTTTAATACGAAATAATAAAAAAAATGAGAAAACCCGTTAGCTAAACGACATAAGCGCCATGCTACAGCTGTAACCCATAAGCTTTCAAAAAAACACCATAAATATATAAGAAAATAATCTTTAAAAATACATACATAATTAATATAAGGGTAGGACCAGAAAAGCGTAACGCAGCGTAATTTACGCTGCTCAAAATGAGCTACCGAATTTACGCCGCTCAGAATGAGCTACCGAAATTACGTAGCGAAACAAATCCGCCTTATTTTGAGCTACGTATATTACGCCCTGATCCCAGCCTTTTCATAGATATTTGTTTGTCAATATTGGACCGTATGGCAGCTGATATGAAAGCTTGTGGTTTGTGTTATAGACAGGTGACAAGCGGGCGTCCTCTTGAACCGGGCACCATGAGTTGATGGCTACCATGACATGATTCCTAGAGAAATGTGTTTAGGAAACAACTTCTTCGAAACCGGCCTAAGAAAAAAGTCATACAATATCGAACGAATTTACGATTGACTGTAAAATATGCGAAAAGCTATTTAAAGTATTAACTAATTGAATAGTCGATTTAGACCTTAGAAATTACTGTTTTTTTATAGTTTAATCATTAAGAGGGTTTATCCTAAAAGTTGGCAACGTCGCAAATAACTGCCAAATATTTACCTGTTTTGATTCTTATAGCAATATTACTGAATAGAAATAAGAAATGTGGCTAACTAGCGAACTAGAATATTAATAATGAATTGCAATAAGTAACATTGAATTTGGTGTTGTACCCATTTTAGGTGTAAAAAACGCATTTAGAAAGTTTCCAAATAGTTTTTTTTACATCTAAAACTAAACATTCGGTGTTCGATATTAATTATTGCATTTCATAATCAATATTCTAGTTCGCTAGTTAGCCACATTTTTTATTTCCACACAGTAATATTGCTAAATTAATCAAAACAGTGAAATATTTGACATCTATTTGCACCGTTGCCCACCTTCAGAATAAACGCACTTAAACAATTAACTCGGTCTATTCAACACTCGATCGAGGCAAAAATATTGTACTAATCATAGACTTTCAAAACAACATTCTAAATAAATTATATTACGTAGTATTAAAGTACTATGAAGTATTAATTCTGGGCCAATATTGTCCCTTTGCTGGGCAAACGTCCCGCTTTTCTTCCTCTTAAGTATATTGCAAAATCTTTAGACACTCAGAAATGCAGCTATATCTAAAATTCTTCAAAACTCAATGCTAGGAAAAAGTTACACAGACATCATCTACCGAGCCTTTTCCCAACTATGTTGGGGTCAGCTTTGAGTCTAACCGGATGCAGTTACACAGACGTTTTATCGTCAATATGGAATTCTCTGAAACAAATAGATGTACAAGCTAGGATACTGGTCAGGGTCATGCCACACTGCGACATAAAAACTAAACACATTTCGAACAAGTGTGACGATGAGAATGACGGAAGCGAGTTAGTTGGTGTGGCGGCCGGTTGTTGCAGCTATTTACGTAGTTGACTCTTTTTAGGATAACACCATCCATCCAGTTCATTCGAAAGTGAAAAATGGTTTGAATAGTTTTTGCAGAATAATGGACTCGTGTATTATTATTCATTTTAAAAAAAAAAACTGTACAAACTTCGATGATATTAACGATTGGAATTTACTGTGAAAAAAACCTGTACGCAGTTTTAAGAGCGTTTATACAGAATATGGGCAACGTCTCAAATAGCTGTCAATTATTTCGCTGTTTTAATTAATTTGGCAATATTACTGTATGGAAATAAGAAATATGGCTAACTAGTGAACTAAAATATTGATTATGAAATGCAATGATTAATATCGTAACACTGAATATTTAGATGTAAAAAAAGTATTTGGAAACATTCCAAATGCCTTTTTTCACCTAAAACGGTTACAACATCAAATTCAGTGTTATAATTGCAATTCATTATTAATATTCTAGTTCGCTAGTTAGCCAAATTTCATATTTCCATACAGTAATATTGCCAAATTAATGAAAACAGCGAAATATTTGACATCTATTTGCGACGTTGCCCACTTTCAGAATAAACGCTCTTAAATATGAAGCGATTGCTGATTTTTTTTATTATTGACATGTTCTAAATAATATTCACGGATAGTAAACAAGCCGACGGCCGTTACGGCGAGTTGTGAAATAGCCATGATATTTGAAAATTATGATAAGATTCCTCTTAATTTTTAATGATGGCATGTCTTTGCACCCGTATACCATAAGACCCAAAAAACAAAAAATAAAAAGCTTTACAATAGCGTGCAAGATAATAGACTGAGTGCAAAACCGTCCGCCACACGACAATGACTTGAGAACCATGAGAAGCCTCCACACCATGCTTGGCGTGCGCAGTAGCGATCAAATTCAAGTATATCTGACCGATTCATCGTCGTTTCTCGTCACTGCCTCTGTTTCCTTAAACCGATCATTTTTTATATCGTTTAGCATCCGTAGTTGCTCTTCCATTCTGGAACTTGGTCTTGATTTAGACTGACTACGCATTAGAGAGCGAATCCTCTCGATATCCTCATAACTTTCAGTGTTGTTAAGTATCTTTTCGTAGACATTCCACCAGTTGTTGATGGAGCCGAATTGTTGTTCGCGGCTTTTGAGTACGTCCTCGTAAATTGTCCACCAATTATTAGCGTAGTATTGGAGGGGGTAGGTACGAGTTAGGTCTAAAATCTCGAGGGTATTTTGAATATTTTCCGGGTTAGATCTTGTTGACTTAATTGTATCTGTATTGTAAGTAACATGGTGGTTTATATTCCGGTGTAAACTGTTCGTTGAGTAAACATTTGTAGTTGTAACTTTTTTGTTAAAATCTTGACGATTTTCTGGGATTATATTTTCTTTATCTCTGGAGTCTTTTTTATATTTTCTGATAATTTCTTTGTAATATCTTTCAAGTAAGCATAGTTCTTCGTAAGTATATTTACTTGTGTCAATTTGGGAGTAAATATTCAGTATTTCTTGGATGTCGACTTTCTTCCTGCGGTCAATTTTGATGTTAGAAAGAGCTTTCAGTTGTTCAATTAGAGGATCGAAACCTTTATAAATAAAGTCCTTTTTAGCAAATTCGATTAGTTTTAAAACCATATCTTCGTATTTTTTGTTATATTCCAAGTCCTGGTTTACAGCTTTGGACTTATCGACTTCTTCGATAAAATTCTGTAGTGTATGTTTTTCGTTCTCAAATCTATCGAGTTGAGTTTGAAACTCGCCTAAGACTAGTTCATCACCGCTGAATCGCTCCAACTCTCGTCTGGTTTCATCCATTTTGTCCAGATTTCTCTTGGCTAACGCTTTCCACCATTCTGTGTCATCCTTAAACATTTTCCAGAATTCCATTCTGACTTTTCTCGTCATTGTGTTGACGTCAGATACGTCTTTTGTCACAGTTTTTGTTTCTGGTTTGACAAGGATTTCCATTGATTCTTCTTTCTGCCTCTCTTCTGGGCTAAGCGTTTGTTTGATAGCATCTGTCGCTTCAGGAGAAGTGGTCTGAATATCTAAGCTTATTGGTCTGACTTTTTTTAGTGTAAATACAGGACTTTTTAGTTTAACATCTTCTAACTTAGGTTTTTTATGATGTACTGTTTCGACTTTAACTTCAGTTTTGACGTTTATCTCTATTTCAGTGTCTATGTTCTCGATGACAGCTGATAATCGTTTCATTTCTGTATCCAAATCATTGTTAGCTTTAATTCGTTGGATCTTGTCTATTTTACGTTTATTTTCTACTCTATCCCCAATGTCTTGTACAAGATCTGCTAGTTTTTTTATCTCTCCTAGGAGTATATTCTCACCGTATTTTAATACCCTCCAATCCATATCAAGCAAGCTGTTTGTAGCTGCCAAATTGTACCTCTCATTTAAATCATCATTTTTATGGCTCCTAACTGGCGGTATGGTCATCAAATTCTCAATATACGAGATTACTTCTTCACAATTATCATGGAAGACACTCGGGGAGACGTCATCATCTTGACTGGAATAGTCGAGGAGTTTGATAAGTTCGTCCTCTTGGTCTGATTGGAAGATGTCAGTTTCGGAGTCGGCTGAGTTATAGTCACTTCGCAAGAGGGTGGAGCGCCTGTTGGGGCGAGGAATGGTGCTGGCTTTGAGGGGGAGGCTCCAGCGACGAGAGGCATCCGACAGCCGCTAAAGAAAATACCAGCTCAGTCCAATATTGACAGACGAACACAATGTGGCGGCAATATAGCCAGGTGGAGGGTATATTGCCGCGTTACCATAGACAACAACACAAATGTCATGGAATGGAAATTTTCCTTGTATTTATAGATGTTTTTTTAACGGTTTTAGATATTACACTGGTTTAAAAGTATAGCATGACTTGTGAATACCATTTATTTTATTTTATTAAGCTTTCTCAGCTTAAATATTGTTCTACTTAGTATTTAAGACTTAAAATGAATCAAGGAATAAATGAAAGCATTTAGTTTCAAGCGTACTGTTACATTACATAAGCAATATTCAAAAGTAGTGCTATACTTTTTTGTTCAGTGTAATACTTAAACTATTGCATTTATTTGCGCTTTGCGAAACTATTAAAATCGGTGTTAACACAAAGAAAAAGAAACATGTTTCAGTGCGAAGAACAGATTGTCAAGACTTTCAAAGAGTTTTGTCTGTTTTCCAAGATGACATTTTTTAATTTTAATTCAAAAGTATTTTATCGATACGGTTTTAAAACACTCTTTATCTATTTAAGCGACGATTTACTGCATAAAAAGTAAATCTGAAATGACTTAACTTGCTATTAACAACAACAGGAAAAAGTGTGAAAAAGTTCTGTAGGTATTATACTCGTATTTACAGAGACTGGATATTTCTGGCAAATATTAAAATATAGTAAACGTAGATTGTCGCCAATCCACACTTATAATACATTATTTTGACAAGTGACAAATAATGGAAGAGAATGTTCTGTACAGATAAAATAACATTACGACTGTGTTCCCCGTATGATAGGCAGACGTGTGAATGGTACACGAACATTTCGCCAGTAAAGCTACGGTTTCCTAGACGAGCGCCGGCCGCAGTGACGGCTGTCATGGAAGTGATGGCAGTGGCAAAGATTTAAATCGTTAGATTCGCCCTGCCGCGTCAAAAGATAGGACGCATTTCTGTCTGACTCACAACGACATCACTTGATCATCATGGAAACACTTCAATAATGTGTGAGCTAACTCTTCTCAGTATAGACACTTCTTCTTGTGACTAAGTAAGGAGAGGGCAAATTTAATGATTTAAATCTTTTGGGGCCGGGGTTTGGCTTAAATGTCAAATACTGGTGAAAATTACAGATTTTTACTATGGCCGTTATAATATGAGGGAACTGCTTTCCTAGGAAACCAAAGCTTTAGGGGCGAGCCTATTGCCATCGACCGAACACTAATCACGATTTCAGAGAATTCCTGGTTACCAAAACCCTATAATACTTTGCCCGACTACCGGGATCTCTATGCCAGGATCTCAGCAGACGCATCAGATACTCATACGACTCGGTATTTTAATAATTGCCAAAAATTCCGCCCGCACTAATATCAGAAGACGTGCTGCCTACCTTGGCGGCGTGCTTGAGGCGGTGCATGTCGGGATGCGCCACGCCCTTGCCGCTGGCGGCCGTGGTGGCGCCGGCCAGGTCGCGCAGGCCGGCGCCCACGTCGCGCGCCGCGTGCAGCAGCAGCACCTGCGGCTCCGGGTTGCGCGAGCCCAGCGACATGGCGCCCAGCTTCACGACCTCGCACAGTTGCACTGGGGAGACAAACCACTTTTGTTAAGTACACGTGAGGGAAGCGAAAGAATCCTAGTGCTACAAATCGTTTAAATATTGTTATGTTTGTAATTGAAGCATTGAAGAGGCAGCGCCGGCCCTGGGGTAGAACGAGAGGAGCGATCGCTCTAGGCGCCAGATGGCAAGGGGCGCTAAAAAGACAAATGCGAAAAACAACAAATAACGGCACCGTTTGAGAGGCGCAGGAGCAGTGTTGCGAGATTTTTTTTTTAAATCCGTAAGCTTCTTCTTAATGTTGGTAGCCTGCGAAATTCAACTTTTCTTACGTTTTTGCAATTTGCAAGTGTATTTTTTTCAAATTAAAAGTTTATGCACAAGTATAAACAACTGTACTCAGGCGGACTTAACACCTAATGATGGTTCGGTCAACTCGAACGTTGCCTGCACCCCATGTTAATTTAATCATGGTCAGCGATCCGGGCCGGTCAATCGGTCAGCGATCCGAGCACGAATTCATAGAGATGAACTGCCCCGACCGCCGCCTGTCGCCCGCAACCGGGCAGCCCTTCCGCGTCCTTCCCACCCCGACCGCGTCCCCGGTGCGTTCCCTACGTTCTTTGCTTGTGCTTGCATAGTCAGATCGTGCGGACAGCGTTCGAATTAACCGGACAGCAAAACGCAAAACGCCTCCAGTGTGACAAGTCTTTGAATGTTAATTACATATTTAGAAACTAAATCGTGAACGCAGTACAGATGCTATTGTGTATAATTATATTTTTACCATCGCGCTTGTATTGAAAGGATAGGCAGTGGTGTTGGTGTTGCTAACTTACCAATAGTGTTCACAGCACTCTGCGCGGCGCTGGCCAGTTGTTCCTGGGTGCCGGCCGCTCCGCCCACCAAGGTCTTGGTGTCTTCGACCAGGGTCTTGGCTGTCTTGAGGATATTCTCGCGGTGATCAGAGAATGTGTCTGTCTCTTTCTCGGAGTGGAGAGTTCCTGGGGAAAGATGGAAAATTGGTGAAACTATATCTTTTTACTGTCATTTCAAGAGGTAAGTTCAATGAAATAGGGATGATGCCTGGGTAAAAAAAAAAAAAATCTAATTAGTCAGTCAGTCAGATAATAAAAAATATTGTGTACTTCGTGTGGTTAGTGACTAGCTTGGTGTCAAAGTTTTAAAGCCGCTCATGGGCCTCTGACTTAGCTTCACATGCCGTCGAGAGATATCTCTCAGGCATGCCGGTTTCCTCACGATGTTTTCCTTCACCGTTTTTGAAGCAAGTGATAATTATAGAATGCGTACATGAATCCGAAAAGTCAGAGGTGCGTGCCTTGGGTTCGAACTCGAGACCTATGACTTGGCATTATTCAATTAATTACTGGAGACACTTGATACATTGACTGTGTCAATTTTTTTAATCAAATAAATAATTTCAAATTGAGCAAAATATTGAAGGTGGCTTCAGTCATTCGTAGAAAGTTTTTTAATTGCACAGGATCTTCGCTTTGGATTTCTCTTAATAATTGGTTTTGAAAACCTAAATCATCACGTCTAATCATCCAATGTCGTACAGTATTACACAACTTTGATGAAGCTTCGGTAAAATTCGTAAAACCGATCACCATCCGAACTGAGTGCGTCTCAATCACCAACCTCCTACCAACCATTATTGCTCTAGATGAAAATGATCTTTACGAAAACGCAATAACTTGTAAAGTCATATAACCAAATACATTCGTAAAATTGAAATGAAGGAATGAAAATTTTTAAATTTATGCTACATCTAGTGTATCCACCTCTTACGTTTAATTTTTTTAACAACAACACAATACACGCAGCTCGTATTTTTCTCCAGATAGGCAACTTGTATGACCGCTCTTGCTCAAGTAAATTGTATGCAATTTCTGTGGAAACGGTTCTACAAGATCTATGCAGGAACTTAACTTCTACACACTTCTAAAAGCGAAAATAGTAGTCAGTGGAAACAGTCGTCAATTGAATTCTGGAAGAAATTGCGGAAGTTACTTGCCAGTTGACACTTCGCTTATGAAGCCTCCGTAGCGCGTGTGCTCAGTAATAAACTAGTGTGCAATCAAAACGGTCGTTTCTTTTCACTCCTCGCTGTCCATACATATCAATATCATTGGCGCGCCGACCACTAAATACATTGCGACAAGGGCCGAAAAGACGATAATTATATGAGTGTTCCTCACCAGCACTGGCGAACAGTATGGTGGTGTCCAGGTCGCCGATGATGGCGGCGATGGTGGCCGCGGCGTCGATGCAGGCCTGCGTGCCGCGCGAGCCGGCTTGTAGGGCCGAAAGGACTGCTATCACCTGGGGAGAGGACAGGACACTTAGAAAACATGAGAAGAGATTCATATAGGATAGAAATGTGTTACTGATATACAAAAGAGGCCTAACAATATGAACGAGTATTTTGAACTGTTTCTTTAAGTAGAGTTTTAGCTCATCTTGAATGAAGAGCGTTTATTCTGAAAGTGGGCAACGTTGCAAATAGATGTCAAATATTTCGCTGTTTTGATTAATTTGGCAATATTATTGTGGCTGCATTCCGTGTTAAGCTGTAATCGATTTGAGCGTGCTAACGCCCGTACCGAATAAGCGTGAGCGCGATAACGATTTATCGTGAATCGTCATAGATGACGTCATGACATGCGCCATCTTGCGATAACGCCGACCATGCCTTTTACTAATATCACCGTGACCACTGTCTAAGATGACAATTGTGCTGTTTTGTTTTGAGTCGCATCATAACTTTAGACTAACGTGGGATTTTCGAAGTTGTGTTGGCTACCGTGGCCACCGAACCAACGAAGAAGAAGAAATGTGTAGTTTAAACACAAAGAAATATGTTATGCAAGTTTTGAGGTTGAGCGAGCACCGTGAGCACGTTCACGAGCGTTCCGAATTATTGACAGCCCTCAGCTGTCATAATCGTGCTATCTAAATCGGAACGCCAATTATTGATGTCAGCGCTGTGAGCGATTACGTTCTAATTCGGAAGGCGGCCTGTATGGAAATATGAAATGTGGCTAACTAGCGAACAAGAATATTATACCGGTTTTTGAAAATGTTCTCATTTCGAACAAAATCTTGTACTAAAAAGAACGAGAACTGTTAGAAACGTTTTGAAAACGTTGTTTTAAATAACGTTTCCGAGCCCCGGCTGTAACTGGGTTGTGACTGAAGCTTACCTTCTCGTTGACAATCTTGGCGGCGTCTGCGACGGCGCGCTGGTTGGTCGGGATGGCGGACAGGCGACAGTGGCCGCCTGCCTTTATTAGTTCTGAGACTCCTTCGCCGAGCTCTACTACCGCCACGCGGATTCTGAGGAAAAACATCAATAGTTAATGTTTAGTTCAACAGGAAATTGATGACATGTTTTTTTTTTATCTTAACGAGAGGTTTGGATATAGCATCCAAGATAAGAATGCTTGGAAACATGCTGGTCCTGTTCCATAGGATAATCTAGAATCTAGTCAAAATCAAACTGGTTGCTAATTTAATTGTATAATTTTATATTTTTTTATTATATGACATTGATTTTACATTCTGTGATTACTTCCTCACAGACTGACTTATTAATTGTAAAATTTTAGGAAAACGTCTACTTTTACAATGTTTGTAAATATGTGAGCAACATGTATCTATCACATAATTAATTTATCTGTCATTGCTTCATTTTTAATTATTTTTACCTATTGTGGTATACTAATTTTATTGTAGGTGGATCGTCTTCACATATAATTATATAACTAATGTACCTACATATACAAAATATTGTAAAACATTTTAAAAGAGTAACGGTGGAGTTTCTTGCCCATTCTTCTCCATACGAAAACTACGTATACTTTTGGAAGGGGCGACTAGAATCAATTATTTTTTTTTTGTAAATTTTGAATTTCAAAAGTGCCTTACAAGGCCCTATTTGAAATAAATGGTTTGACTTTGCCCCATAGATCTATGCTAGACACTGACACTATTATGAGAAAATAATGGAACAGTGCGCTTGAAACTAAACGAATTTATTAGGTTTTAATACGGAAAACACTGTAAAATCATCTTTGCAAAAGTTGATTGTTCTTTTATGGTTTCTGTCCTCTCTAGTTTTCAAAAATCTTTGAATGTATTTGAACTTTAAAATTAATGAATGTATAATGATGATGTAATATAATTTTACAAGACTAAAATTTGATTTCTGGTTTGTAGTATTTGCGTGTGCTAGTTGACATATGGCTATGGTTTAATTTACATTTTGTGTTGCGTAATGTAAATTATTTTGCATACTATTGTATAGAATCAATTTATTCCAACTGAACAGACAGCTGTGCTGCTGGACAGTTTGTTGCGCCACTTCTCCCCAGCTAACGCACTACGAAGTGGTGAAGGGCGGGCGTGCCCGGGGGTCTTATGTAATTTTGACGTTCGAATAGTGCTGATTCTCAGCCTAAAATTCCAAATTCTTAAGTCATTTATTCAAACTAGGCTAGTTTGAATAAATGATTTTTGATATCATCATTATTGAGGGAATTTCACTGAACTTACTGTCTTTTTTCTAGCCCGTATATAAAAAAGCAGTTCAGAATATTTTCAATCAGTGTACATACCTGTTAGCGACCTCTCCATTCGGTGTTGTGGCGGAGGCACCGACGCTGTCCTGCGCCAGTTGTTCGTACTTCTGACACATCTCGTTACCGAGCTGGACCAGGCGGCTAGCGTCTGTGGCTGACTTCGCTGTCTGTGGGGCAAGATTATGGTTAAACTTGTTCACGAGGAATTAAAATGTAATGTAAGGATGAAACTGGAGCATCCGAAGATGTTCAGTTCTAGCAACTGCCTAAGGAATTAAGAGAGCGTGTCCTAAAAGTTGGCAATGTCGCAAATAGCTGTCAAAAATTTACCGGTTTTGATAATTTGGCAATATTACTGTATGGAAATAAAAAATGTTGCTACCTAGTGAATGAGAAATGTATTAATGAATTCCAATAATAACATTGAATTTGATGCTGTACCCGTTATAGGTGTAAAAAGGCATTTGGAAAATTTACAAATACTTTTTTTTACATCTAAATTCGGTTTTACGATGTTGATTATTGCATTTCATAAGCAATATTTCAGTTCACTAGTTAGCCACATTTCATATTTCCATACAGTATTAATGCCAAATTAACCAAAATAGTGGAATAATTGACATCTATTGGCGACGCTGCCCACTTTCAGAATAAACGCTCTTAAACTTGTTTACGTGGAATTATTGGGGTCAGCTTCCAGTCTAACCGGATGTAGCTGAATACCAGTATTTTACATGGAGCGACTGCCTATCTAACCTCCACAACCCAGTAACTGGGTAATACAATACCCCTTGGTAAGTCCGGTTGACAGACTTTCGGGTTTCTGACGACCCGTAAAAGATCCACGAATGACAGCCGGGACCAACGGCTTAACGTGCTTTCTGAGACACGGAGGAGTCTCGGTATGTAAAGATGGTCACCCATCCGCAGACCAATCCCAGCAAGCGTAGTTTAACCTGATGGATCGACCCGTGCGGCAGTTATTACTTAGCCACGACCCACTTCTGTCAAATGTTATCTAATATTTTCGCGAATGATCTCTTCGGAACACAGGAACATGAAAGTGTTGAGTTTCATACTATTATAATAAGGAATTCAGCGATGTAATATTTAAATAATCTTACCATGTCCGTAGCAAGTCTGGAGATCTCCTTGGCAGCGCCGACCATCCTGGTCTGATAGTCCACGAACGAATCCGTCTCATCGTACGTTCCGATCAGTGACATTCTGTAACAAAGGTATAAAATATGTTTAACAACATATAATCATCCGTCTTATTCGTCGTATCCGGCCCTGTCAGCTGGGACTGGTCGTGTCTGGAATGTCTCATGACATTTCTCATCTTTTTGAATCGTTATTTTTCTTTAGACTAGGATTATCAGTTTACATACAATTTTCAAGCAGTTTAAGTCATTAAAGAAATGGGTCTCACAATAAACGTTGAGCTAAGCTCAAACTAAGAGCAGTGATAGTCTATTGGTGTGACCGTCAGACTGCCAAGTCATAGGTCTCCAGTTCGAACCCAAGGCACGCACCTCTGACTTTTCGGATTCATGTGCGTATTGTATAATTATCACTTGCTCAAAAAACGGTGAAGGAAAACATCGTGAGTAAACCGACATGCCTGAGAGATATTTCTCGACGGATGTGAAGCCAAGTCAGAGGCCCATGGGCGGCTTTGAAACTCTGACAAACTCTCTCTCACTAACCACACGCAAATAATAAACGTTCGTATTGGCAATACGGACGTTGACAATTTTTTTTTTTGTCCGTAATTTAGTTTATTACTTAATAAAAAATAGTGGATTCGTATTTTTTCTTTTTATATGTAATCAAAAGATTACGGCAATACATTGAGTAGACAATACGTTAAAATGTGGCGTGAAGTCACTCCCAGATTTACCGACTTGTGACGTAGCGGGCCGGACTCATTCATTTTTTATTATTATGATAAAGCAAAAAATACGTGTCTAATATTTTTTTATTATCTGTCTGACGGACTTAATGTTTTTTTTTTTCTCCTGGCCAGACCCCTATTACAATAGTTATCACCACGCTTTGCAGACGAATATAGGCATCGAATTACCAGTAAGTATTCAAAAATGTTTGTAACTATCACAGATGGAAGTCAGTCACAAATAAACAAACGCAGATCGTTGGACATGACCTATATACCGCGCAAACTTCTTGCTAATTTACTACATGGACTGCTCAGGGATGCCAAACATTGTTGGCATACAAGTTTGTCTTGTAAACAATTAGTTTTTGTCTCGGATATCAAACTGTAACCGTACCCATAACAGAGAATAAATTCCTAGTTTGAGGGTAATTATTTTTTTTTACATTTTTTCTGGGTTTGTGCCCGGTTGATGGCAATATCATCATCATCATCATTTCAGCCGAAAAACTTCCACTGCTGGACACAGGCTTCCCCCAAATGGGGGTTTGCCATAATCGCCACGCATGGCAGGCGGGTTGGCGATCGCAGTAAGGTGTTAAAATGCAAAGAGAACGCTGCTGCCCATTCTCTAGAAGTCCCTTAGTCGCCTTTTACGACACCCACGGGAAGAAATGGGATGGTACTATTTTACGTCCGGTACCACATGTATGGCAATATGCTCACCGCCTATTACATGAGACTTGAACATAATTGGCGAAAATTTCACTATGGGTACACCTCTGTCCAAACCATTCTTCGTTCTTACTCTGAATGAGAGGAGGCCTTTTCCTTGCAGTGGGACATTCTCAGGCTGAACAAGCATAACATCACGACTGTAATCCCCAAGGACTAGGCAGATGCACAAAGCTATCTCGCCAGATATGATTAAGAGAGTTTATTCTGACAGTGGGCAACGTCGCAAGTAGATGTCAAATATTTCGATATTTTGATTAAATTGGCAATATTACTGTATGGAAATACGAGATGTGGCTAAGGAACTAGAATATAAATAATGAATTGCAATTATAACACTGAATTTGATGTTGTAACCATCTAAAACTAATTATTCGGTGTTACGATATTAAATTTATTTTATTTTGTTCTTCTAACTGAACAGACAGCTGTGCTGCTGGGGAGTTTGTTGCGCCATTTCTTCTTCCCAGCTAATGCACTAGGAAGTGGTGAAGGGTGGGCGTTTTGGGGGACTGTCTTATGTAATTTTGACGTTCGAAAAGTGTTGATTCTCAGCCTAGTTTGAATAAATTACTTTAGTTTTTTTATTTTTTTATTATTGCATTTCATAATCAATATTTTAGTTCATTAGTTAGCCCTATTTCATATTCCCATACAGTATTATTGGAAAATTAATCAAAACAGGTAAATATTTGACAGCAATTTGCAACGTTGCCAACTTTTAGGATAAGCGCTCTTAAGTCTTTTGTAAACCCAGACGAGCCTATTGACTAAGCTGATATATAGTTAAGTATATGCTTTATGTATGTATTTATTGTATATGTAAATGGTACACCACAGACTACCTGCAGTATTGTCTCTCCTTCTCCCTTAATCCATCCAAAGGTTGTCTTTAAAAGATTGCTTTTAGCGATAAGACCGCCCACTGTGTCACCCTATGTGAAACTTCTACATTTATGTATGTAATTTTTATGATGTATATAATAAAGAGTTCTATTCTATTCGAAGTGCTAAGTCTACGGGCTATCACCCCTATTTCTAGATGAATACAAGCAGCATGCAGGCCTAACCTTGAGACGCTGCGACTTCAAACGCGAGTAAACGTTAAAACAGTTAAAATATCTTTACGATGTCTGTTTCGTTAACGTGGTAACTAGTCACGCGACATTGACACTAACACTAGAGTTTATTTACTGGGGAATTTTATAGAATTCTGCGTTTTATCGCCTACTTACTAGACCATATAATAATGGTGACGACATATGAACGTGTGCGCAGTAAAAGCGATGTTTTGACTACTCCCCATACACATGCGTATTAACGTTGAACTTTTCCGATTACTATGTAATTTTAGTCCTTAATATATTCCAATATTATAAGGCTTCTAATTTAAAAAGCCTTTTGATGTCGTACTTTAGTTTATTGTTAAGTAAATATAATTGTGGTAAAAGGGATGCTGAATGGAAAAAAAAATTAGACACGTATTTTTTGCTTTATCATATTAATAAAAGATGGTTTAGATAAAACACATTAAAGTTGGGGCGGGAGGGCTCGCTACGTCACAAGTCAGTATAAAATCTACCGGGGAGTGACGTCATGTCACATTTTAACTCAATGTATTGCCGTAATTTTTTGAATATTTAAAAAAAGAATAATATACATGACGGGCAATTTTTTTTTTTTTGTCAACGTCCCTATTTTGCCGATGTCGAAGTGAATTGACGTCATAACCTACCATATGCATCACAAATCATAACCATGATAATATATTTTACGATTATTTTACCAAAGATATTATAGACATTGTTATTTATTGGTAATGTATTCTTACTGAGTTCTAATGAGTGCTATATCAGGGGGTAAATGCCATGGAAATATCAACATAAATAAATAACTCTTACTTCAATTTATCCATATTGAAAACTTGACTATGAACCTCCGATTAGCACAAGTACTCTCCAAAATTTCACTAAATACAACAAAAACACTTATACGCAGGTCAAAACATAATGTTCTAAAACACTACACTATCGATAATTTACTTTCAAACACACAATAACAAAAAGAGTAATAAAAAACTTAAAAAAAAAAAGTTTGTCACAAAAAAAAATCCTCACTAATAAATACAGTTCACACTTGACACTAAACTGTAAAAACAGAACAATTTAGTCGTGCTTAACTTGCCACGATCTCAACGAGCGACCTAACTCAACTGACCGTTATAGTAAACAAGACTTGCGTATGCGCTTACGACGGCGATCGATAATCTAGATATAGGGCGACTTGGGGTATGGTCAGGTAGTCAGAAGCCCGAAAGTCTGACAATCAGAGTTACCACGGGGTCTTGTGTTACCCAGTTACTGGGTTGTGGTGGTCAGATAGGCATTCGCTCCATGTAAAATACTGGTATTTGGCTGCATCCGGTTGGACTGGATGCCGACCCTAACATAGTTGGAAAAGCCTAGCCATTTGATAAGATCCATAAAACCATAGTATTTTTTTTTTCGAAACTTATTAGTAAGTCAAGTTTAGAAACAGCGCGTATCAGAAAGTTGTTGTCATATTTAAGAGTGTTTATTCTGAAAATGGGCAACGTCGTAAATAGATGTCAAATATTTCGCTGTTTTGATTAATTTGACAATATTACTGTATAGAAATATGAAATATGGCTAACTAGTGAACTAAAATATTGATTATAAAATGCAATTATTAATATCGTTACACCGAATATTTAGTTTTAGATGTAAAAAAAGTATTTGGAAACTTTCCAAATGTCTTTTTACACCTAAAGCGATTATAACATCAAGTCCAGTGTTATAATTGAAATTCATTATAAATATTCTAGTTCGCTAGTTAGCCAGATTTCATATTGCCATACAGTAATATTGCCAAATTAATTAAAACAGGTAAATATTGAACAGGTATTGGAGACGTTGCTAACTTTTAGGATGAACGCTCTTAAGGGTGTTGTACAACCATCAAACTGAAAGAATTTCTCCTTGAAACCAACATTATAAACGCGAAAAAATAATCAGCTGTCCCGTACATTTGGTTGTAGGTATTGAAGGACCGCGCTAACAAAAACTCGCCCAAAGTGTCTAAAATTGCGAACTGCGATGTGGTCCAGTCCTACATTTATCTTGGAGCGTTAATCTCAAACGGGGGTGGATGCATGGATGAAATTAAGAGACGTATGGCGATAACTAAATCATCAATGGACAAACTGAAAAGACTCTGGAGAAACAGAGATATTACAAAAGCCGCGAAGATCCGGCTTGTTCAAACACCGGTTTTTCCCATGTTCCTTTACCCTGCTGAGACGAGGACGCTCCGTGACATCGAGAAGAAGATAAACGTTCTGGAAATGTGGTGCTGGAGAAGAATGCTTGGGGTATCGTAGTGTTGTAGTTGGAGTACGTCGGGTTCGGGTTCGCAATAAGTCAATCGTCATCCTGAGAATACCTCGTTGAGAGGTGAAACACGTGTCGATTCCTTACAGGGTTCTTTACGACTCTTTATGAATAGTTAAGCGTACTAGGTTATTAAATACGTCGTCTATTGTATTTTGTAATGGATTTCCACAAAGTCACGCCTGAGTCGATTAACTATAATTATTAAGTTGTCAATAATTATGTTGCTTATAATTTAAAACTAACATGGAACAGTGGACTCCTTAGCATACTAAACTTGATCTCACAGATCGCCAGACATATACGCATAATTTTACTCTAGACATCCGCAAACACATCACATTCAGGGTTAGCAGTCAGAAGGGCATAAAGCATCTATAAAGTACGACAGACTGGGGATTCGGCTCTAGCTACAGTTTTGGGTCAATTCTTCTTCCCAGCGAATGCACTAGGAAGTGGTGAAGGGTGGGCGTTTTGGGGGACTGTCTTAAATAATTTTGACGTTCGAAAAGTGCTGATTCTCAGCCTAGTTTGAATAAATGACTTTTGAATTTTTGAATATTGCATGAGAGTTGCGCAATTAGGTTGTATCGGCGACTCTAACGGAGTCCAATGTATTTTTCGGGCATAAAATATAATCGGCAGTAAAGGCCATGTAGCTCTGGGTTAGGGCAGTCGATACGTAGGTCTTACAGGCTACCGTGAGCTGATCAACACCTCTTATATGTTATATGAAGACCACTATCCTATCCCATGACGTCACCTAACTTACTATAGACAAAAATAATACCATCTTCAGTTAGATCATCGACAGTCAAAGAGTTGGAGCGACGCCAAATGCAAGTCTTATTGAACCAGAGACTACTCAAGAAATTAGCGAGCCATAATTAATTTATAAATTAATCTCTGACAGTTGAAGATCAAAAGTGGAGCTGAAGTGGGGATAAAGTAAGGTATGATAATGGATAATTGGAGGAATTTGATGTACATCATTTACAAATATCAAAACATATAGCAAGACGCCTGTATTTTTATTTATTTATTTATTTAAAATATGTATTAACAATAACATACATAAAGTCTGCCAAACTGTATGTGTACTGTTTGTTGGCAGTTGTTCTCGTCTAACAATGAATTACAAATTTTGAATTTTGAAAAATGTATGTGTTAAAACTTAATTATGCTAAGTAAACTATAAAATATCATACCGATAGTCGAGATAAAAAATCTCACATTGTACAAAAAGACATTATGACAAACGTGATGTTTGTTACAGATATAGTTATGGACACAATGATAGGTAATGTTTTTGTAGAACTCTTTTAACTTGATCCTTAGACTTGACATGCGATATCAGTTTTGGGGTTAGCTCATTCACTAACGTAACTCATTCTTTTCAAGGGGGTTATTTAAGAAAACAGTAGCATGTTTGATGGATGTGTCAGAAATGAGTATAGAAGGGGAAATTTGAAAGTGGCGCCGGTGACAGAAAATTTGAAAGGAATATTATGAATGCGAAAGTGAGTTTGTTTGATTGTTACTCTTTCACGCTAAAACGGCTGAACGGATTTAGATGAAATTTGGCACATGGGTAGACTATGATCTGGGTTAGGACATAGGATACTTTTTATCCCGATATTCCCACGGGATCGAGACTTATGCGGTCAAACTGCAAGGCGAAGCTAGTAATAAATAAACATATTTTCTTTCTTAGTTATCTCAAGGTCCATTGCAAAATCCTTCTAGTATTTAACTGCTTTCTAGGAATGCATTGAATTACCTCTCACCTGTAAGGTAACTTGACTTTTCTATCATTGAGCCAGAACTATTTAAAAAAAAAGGATGATGATATTTTTTTTTTTATTCCGTCTTTGAGATTGTAAAAAAATATTGGACATGTATTTTTCTTTTTTTACGTAATTTAAAGACTACGGCGATACATTAAGGTAAAATGTGCCATGACGTCACGAGTATGTAGATTTTATACATACTAGTGACGTATCGACCCCCACTCCCCAACCTAAAATGCGTTTTATCTAAGTAATTTATTATTATTATTATTATGATAAAGAAAAAAATACGTGTCTAATATTTTTGTTATTATCTGACTGACGGACTAATTAGAAATTAATTTTTTTTACCCAGGCATCATCCCTATTAACAAAAATACTGTTGTGTCTGAAAATCTCCATCACACAGAATATAAAGCCTACACACCAAGCTCTCGGTACATGTGGGTCGTTGAGCGCATCTTAAAATAGCGCACGTCATCGTGCTATATCTGTGCTACAGCTGAGCGGGTAAGGTCAAATTATATATCAGTATTTATAATATACGTTCACATTATCACGCTTGTTTATCGTAAACGGATAGGTAGAGGTATAAGTACAGGTATATTTCAGCAGTTATGTTTGTGCGCCACTTCTTCTTCCCAGCTAAGCACTAGGAAGTGGTGAAGGGTGGGCGTTTTTGGGGGACTGTCTTATGTAATTTTGACGTTTGAAAAGTGGTGATTCTCAGCCTATTTTGAATAAATGACTTTTGAATTTTGAATTTTGACGATATCAATTTATTATCTGTTCGAAAGATCATTAAATTGCTTAGACATTTTCCAACTGTATCGGGGTCGGCTTCCAGTCTAATCGGATGCAGCTGAATACCAGTATTTTACATGGAGCGATTGCTTTCCATACCCTAATTGCGTAATACACGATTAGCAGCTGGACAGTTTGTTGCGCCACTTCTTCTTTCCAGCTAACGCACTAAGAAGTGGTGAAGGGCGGGCGTGCCGGGGGACTGTCTTATGTTATTTTGACGTTCGAAAAGTGCTGATTTACAGCCTTGTTTGATTAAATGACTTGAATTTTGATTAATCAGAATCTGAATAGTTTTGAAACAAATTGCCAATCCATTGATTCATAAGTTCGAAAAAAAAATCAGCTTGACGACGTAAATAACGCAATGAATGTTGTTGAACTGTCAAAATGAAACTGATTAGTCGTAATCGTTCACGAAAATGTGTTGCGTAATTAGATATCTGACTTCTACAACCCAGGGACTGGGTAACACGATACTGAAGTAAGACTGGTTGTCAGTTCGGGCTTCTGACTACCTGTAACGACTGTCAAAGATCTACAAATGACAGCCGGGACCAACGGCTAAACGTGCTTTCCGAGACACGGAGGGGTCTTGGTATGAATGGTGTGGCTGTTACTTAGCCACAAGCCCCCCTGTGTGGGTGTAATATATCATAGTGACATATAACGTGCTTTTCGTTTTCATGTTTTATCTATTTTTATGTTCGTTTGAGTTAGTAACAAGAATATGGAACACATTTGACTGGCTTCTTTAACCGTTTATCAATGTTATCGACGCGTATTAGTTAATTGAAAAAAAAAAAAAAAACGTCAATATGTCACCACTTGACGGCAGGAGCTCAGTAAACAAGCGTTTAAAAAAACAGCGTTTCGCGAGTTGATCGAGCGTCCAGTTTGCGTACTGTTCTCATCGAGTCAACAACTGTCTACAAGTACATTTACAGTCTGTGAAAAAGGGTACAACAATGTGTGCATAACTCCTAACTATGTTGTAATTCCTAAATTAGTTTGATATGTAAATTAAAGGAAAATTCATACACGCATGACGGTTGTGAGTACTACACACCTAAGCTTTCTGAAGAACATCCACACCAATAAGGTCAGTGTATGTACCTCCTAGGGCATCTCCTCCCAGCGTTTCCAGTCCGATATGCCTAGTAATACGTGTATGTAATGTCAACAACGCACCTGTGCTCCGTGAGCCTGGCGATGGCCCTGTGCAGCGTGTCCAGCAGAGGCCCCACGGCCCCGCGCGCCGCGCTCAGCTCGCGCACGCAGGCCTGCAGCTCGCCCAGCGAGCCGCGGCACTGCGACACCTGCGCCGACACCTTGCCGTGCGTGTGCACTGCCTAGGGGGCCAAGGAAACACTCATTTCAATATCGATTAACCATATATCGACCAAAAAACGTCCGTCGACATCGAGGCATACCCAAGAGAAGTTGGCGAGACGAGCTTGACGCTCAAGACAGAGAGGAGAGGAACGGAGAAAGGGAGGCCTTTGCCCTGCAGTGAGACAACACAGGCGAAAATAAACAAATATATCAACCGGGAGACTATTTTTTGTGATTAAAAAACGTACTAATTCAAGTCACACACAATCTCATCTCAGCGAAAACATCGTCAAAAATTTGTTAAAAATGTAGGCAAATTAGAGGATTCGTCTGGACCTTACAGAAACTGATGGACGCTAGTGACGGCGCCAAACACGAGGCCGAATTCTAAGCAGAGTCCATTTAGATTGCCATCGACATGCCAAAAGGATTTATTGAGAGACTGTGATTCTTCTTCTTCTTTTCGTGTGGTAAGTTGCTGACCTGGTCTCAGAGTTTTAAAGCCGCCCATGGGCCTCTAACTTGGCTTCACATGCCGTTGAGAAATATCTCTCAGGCATGCCGATTTCCTCACGATGTTTTCCTTCACCGTTTTTGAAGCAAGTGATAATTATACAATACGCACATGAATCCGAAAAGTCAGAGGTTTGGGTTCGAACTTGAGAACTATGACTTGGCAGTCTGATGTTCACACCACTAAGCTATCACTAGACTGAGATGAGAATCGGTTATAAAATCGATTATAAATTGAAAATCAATTGAAGAAGAAGAAGTTATTTTGACGTTGTAACGGGGGACTAATAAATCATTTTTGTATTTTGACAGGTGAATGAGAAATCGTTTGCGTGTTTTGTGACAGGTGAATAGGAAATCGTTTGCGTGTTTTTTGACAGGTGAATGAGAAAACGTTTGCGTGTTTTTTGACAGGTGAAGTGTCACTTACTTCAAAATTCAGATTCAGAGATTCAGATTTATAGTAACAGTTACTCACCCTAGGATTACCGGCAGCAGTCTTAGTGAACAACACGAGTTGTGCGTGCGTCTCCAGCACGGTGCGCGTGTGTTCCAACAAGCCCGCTTGTGTGTTGGACTCTGTAATGTTGGACGCGGCTCCGATGGCGCCCGACACTAGGGGCTCGGCGTAGGACACCTGCGGGAGATAGCGGTGATAAGTAACAAGTTTTAAGTAAAAATAAAAGACTATTATGTGGAGTTTTTATGCGCATTGTCAAGTCAAAAACGTTTATTGCGAACTAAGTGTACAATGTCAGTGTTATGTTATGTTACTTATGACTTAGCAGCCTTTTACAAGCATTGCAATTATCATTCGCCGCCCATGGAGTTTCCTGCCGGCTCTTCTCCATAGGAAACGACCAATTGGAACCGTGCACCTAGCTTCTGACGTTGCATAAGAGCCCATGTAGGTTTATGTGAAATAAAATATTATGAATTTGAATGTTGAATTTATCATCCTAAATTAGCATGCTTTAAACATGATTAGTATTTAATTATTTTCAAGGAAATTTCTCGCCGACTGGTCGACACTTCACGCGACCAGAGGGCTGGCTTGTTCTTTGGCCAAAGAATTAGCATTGCCATTCAACGTGGCAATGCTACCAGTCTTCTGGGCACGTTTCCGGATGACAGCGATGCGGACGAATACTTCGACGCCTAAGTGTCCTTTTGTTTTTTGTATCTATTCGTGTAGTATAATCATCAAATAAATCCTAATATCGAAAAAAAAAAAAAAAAAAAAATTTTTTCTTTTATATTAGTACAATTAAATTGAGAAATTATATTATTATTATTGTTGTGAATTTTTTGTCATCGTCACGTTAGCCAGCTATCTAATTACGCAACATATTTTCGTGAACGATTACGACTAATCTGTTTCATTTTGACAGTTCAACAACATTCATTGCTTTATTTACGTTGTTGAGCAGATTTTTTTTTTCGAACTTATGAAGCAATGGGTTAGCAATCTGTTTCAAAACGATTCAGATTCTGATTGATCGTGTATTTTAGGCAATTAGGTTACAGGAACTGTCCAAGACTATTCACTGCTGAGGGCTGTTTTTTAAGAATCGTCGTAAGGTACGTAAACAATCGAAAAATACGGTCTTTACAGTGTTTATAAAAGCAAAAAGGAACGCAAACAACACAAAGTTTATCACATGAAGCGCTGAAAAGCAGTTTTTCGAATAATTTTACATTATCATTTATGATACCAGTGCTCCTGCTTCGCACGGTTTTTAAGACTTGACAAAACATCGTGATTTTTTAGGTAAATGTAACTTTATTATACACGTGAACCTTCCGGAATAAATTCTCTAAACGATGGTGAAAACTTCATCAAAATCTGTTGCGTGGTTTAGAATAACAACGCGGACATACAGACATACGCGAAAAGCGACTTTGTTTTATAATATGTATAGATGTAAAAGTAATAGTATAATAGCTGGGGAATTTGTTGCGCCACTTCTTCTTCCCAGATAATGCACTAGGAAGTGGTGAAGGGTGGGCGTGCCGGGGGACTGTCTTATGTAGTTGACGTTCGAAAAGTGCTGATTCTCAGCCTGCATGACTTTTGAATTTTGAATTTTTTTGAATTTTGACTTTCGTTGCTAACACATCTGTTACGACTTTTTCTTTTTTACTGTGAAAACTTGTGAATTAAATTCGAGAAGTACAGGACCGGCTGTGGTGGTGCTGTATAGGGGCCTATGTCCAGCAGTGGACGTCTTAAAAACTTAAATTACTGAAAGTTTACGAGGTCGATATTCGACCATAATTCATTTAAATGTCATGATTCTAAGGTACCCATCTTGTGTCAAACGCATGGCAGTGTGTGTAATGTTTTTTTTTATTAATTTAATTTATTTCTAATGATAAAATAAAAAATAAATTAAAATATTAGCTTTCTGCACTCCTTCTCCATATAAACTTAAACTGTGCCAAATTTCATACTCCTCCGTCTGCGTAATTTTCGTAAAAAGGGGTACAAAGTTTTTGCTTCACGTATTAATATAATAGTAATAATATCTCACCAGCTGTACGACAGCGTGTCCCAGGTTCTCGGCCTCTCCGTTGGCGGCGATGTGCAGCGGTTCCAGACGTTCTAGCATCTCTGTCGCACTGTTCTCTATCTGTTCCGAGTAGCCTGGTGGGAGAGAGTAAGGAATAGTTTTATTGACTCTTCTCTTTCGATACATTATTTCAGCTAAATGAAGACAGCTATCACAGATAAACTGTAAGGTTTACACATAAACTTCAATTCAAAATCCATGTTTTTGAACTACAAACTCAATGTACATGATAACGTTCAAATTCAACTAAACATTTTTAAGGATTTTTTGACTACAAATGGTCAATCAAAAATCTACATTTCAAAATAATTTAAATCCCATTGCATTGCGACTTACCTAACCGGGTAAATTAAAGAGTTACTGGTAACTCGTATTCTTCGCCGGACATAATAGAAGGGTTGAAACGCAACAAATTAAGCCATAAAATGTTCTAACGAAATTCTGTAGTTTTTGTTTTTTTGTCTATAGCAAATAAATTTCTACAATTATATGTTACCTTGCAGCGAATTGTTCTTCCTGGGATACAGTTCCTGTCCGACCGCCTGCATAGCAGCCTGGTCGAGCTCTCTTAGCTGTTTGTTGAGCGTCTCCACTGCAGCCGAGCATTCGCGTTGACCGGGGGCTTTTTCTCTGTATGAGGGAGTTTAATTAGTATGGCTATTTACATTAAAGGAACAAGGTTTGCTCAAAAATCTGTGGTATAATTGCGTTGACATTAGGCATAAAGAGATCCTTTTAATTTTGTCAAATTATTTTTGCTATTGAGCAAATGTGCTGTGAGCGATGTATTGCCAAATTATTTGACAGGCGAATGAGAAATTGTTCGATGCTCTGACAAAAGAATGATATACAGGGTGTCAGGGACATCAATACCATGGATTCAGTACATGATTCTGAACACCCCTGTATTGAAATTTTTCGTTGCTTATTAAAAAAAAAAAATGTGCTGTTCCATCCCAACACAACAATACTCACTTGATGTTAGTGACCAGCGCCTTGATGCTGTCGGACACGGTCTTGCTGTGCTGCGCCAGCAGCTGCCAGTGCGAGCGCTCGGCCGGCGACACGGCCAGCGAGCGGGCCGACTCCAGCATGGAGCACGAGCCGGATATTATGTTCCTGAGGGCAACACAATAGTTCAATAAGGCTTCGGTTTTTTATAAATGCTGAAAGTGCTTTTCTGAAGGCGACCGCAACGGCAAAACCGCCTCAATCGCTGACAGGCCGGAGCGACACGACTGGCATCTATTTAATCCAAAATATTTTATTTCACATAAACCTATGGGCCCGTCGGAAGCTAGGTGCACGGTTCCAATTGGTCGTTGAGAAGAGCCGGCACGAAACTCAACGGTTACTCTTCTAAAAATAATTAGTTTTTACAATATTTTCAAATAACAGTGTTAATAGGTATGGGAGGACAGTGTAGGTCTTTCAACAAGTACCAAGTACTTAATAAAATAGAAGATGGTCAACAAATCTACAGTCCACTAAGCCTACAGCGTTCTCACATTCACAAAACAGAAAATAAATAAATTAATAAAAATCAAAACCTATTTTAAACGAAATTACATGATTGCTAATACAACAATAAGCAACTGTAGCGCCTCCACGTCGTAAACATTTCCACAGGAAGTATCTTGTCGTGACGTTTTCAGACGCTGTATGCAGATGATGACGTATATGGGTCTCCAATAAACGTCATCATTTTCTTTCATCCTAATAGATTTCGTTAACCCTGATTGACTCAAGAATATTCAAAATATGAAAGCGGTTTGCAAAACCATTGATCTGATATGTGTCTATTTACTAACTAGTCTTACTGCGTGGTATCTAGTTACCCAGTAACTGCGTTGTGGAGGTCAGGTAGGCAGTCGCTCCATGTAAAATACTGGTATTCAGCTGCATCCGGTTAGACTGGAAGCCCACACCTACACTGTTGGGAAAAGTCAGAGACAGTGTTTACATACCTGCCACAGTCCAGTATCGCCTCCTGGTTGTTCCTCGCCTGTGGTGATATCTTGGCAGGGATAGACGCAAACTCGGGCGAGTCTGCGAACTGACACAGACTGCGCACTGCGTCCTGTAGAGGGCCGGTTGCTGACGCACAACGGGCACGATTTGCCTAAGGGACAAGAGAAGAAATATATTATGAAACTGTTAAAATTAAAGTTATCTTCAAGCAAAACAAAAGTGTATTTCTGAAACGTCAAAAGTAATAAAAATGGCTCTCAGAATCGCACATCCTGCACCTATTCTTGAACCGGGTAGGATGACGAAACGGGAATGCATTTGAATAATGCAGGATACTTTGGGTTCTAAAACCCAGGTCTCTTTGACGAGATTTTATAATAACTCTTTCAAAAATTTGTTTTTAATCATTTAATATATCCGCCTTTGTGATCTTGTGGTAAACCTTCGCTTTGAGACACAGAGGTCCCGGCGTTCATTCCCAATGAGAGAAAAAAAATCTGCTCGGTTTGGTTAGTGGTAGGCCTTGTTCTAAGTCCGCCTGACTAGCTAACACCATCGTATCTAAGTCTGTCGCCATACAACAATGTTAACAGCATTGTTGTGTTTCGGCAGTTAGAGGTAAGATAGCCAGTTCCTCTGTGGTTGAGGATTCCGGGTGAACTTCGCTTCCACCTTCGGCCTGATCATCACTTACCATCAGGTGAGATGCAGGACAAGAGCTTACCAGTTGTGGTTAAAAAAACATTAAGAAAATTATCTTTTCCGATTTTTAATAATGCATGACATAAGATAACTAAATTGTAGTCGAGAGCAAACTGAAAATAAATCCTATTCCTATTAGATTTGGTTCTCTTATACTATAATTAACTGGTCACACTAACAAACGTTTCAAACGCGGTCTTTAATACGATACGTCGAGTTTAAGAAAGATGAGTGAGTCTCTTTCTCAGCTCAGTTTCTGTCCTTACCTCACTATAATCGACGAAACGAGTTGGCGACGTCCTTGGCGGCCTGCACGAAGTGTCTCTTGTCCTGCGGCTCGCTGGTGCGGCCCGACGCATTATGTTCCTTACCTCACTATAATCAGTATCCAGCGCCTTGATCTCCTTGACCAAGGCCGCGGTAGAGTTGGCGACGTCCTTGGCGGCCTGCACGAAGTGTCTCTTGTCCTGCGGCTCGCTGGTGCGGCCCGACGCATTATGTTCCTTACCTCACTATAATCAGTATCCAGCGCCTTGATCTCCTTGACCAAGGCCGCGGTAGAGTTGGCGACGTCCTTGGCGGCCTGCACGAAGTGTCTCTTGTCCTGCGGCTCGCTGGTGCGGCCCGACGCATTATGTTCCTTACCTCACTATAATCAGTATCCAGCGCCTTGATCTCCTTGACCAAGGCCGCGGTAGAGTTGGCGACGTCCTTGGCGGCCTGCACGAAGTGTCTCTTGTCCTGCGGCTCGCTGGTGCGGCCCGACGCATTATGTTCCTTACCTCACTATAATCAGTATCCAGCGCCTTGATCTCCTTGACCAAGGCCGCGGTAGAGTTGGCGACGTCCTTGGCGGCCTGCACGAAGTGTCTCTTGTCCTGCGGCTCGCTGGTGCGGCCCGACGCATTATGTTCCTTACCTCACTATAATCAGTATCCAGCGCCTTGATCTCCTTGACCAAGGCCGCGGTAGAGTTGGCGACGTCCTTGGCGGCCTGCACGAAGTGTCTCTTGTCCTGCGGCTCGCTGGTGCGGCCCGACGCATTATGTTCCTTACCTCACTATAATCAGTATCCAGCGCCTTGATCTCCTTGACCAAGGCCGCGGTAGAGTTGGCGACGTCCTTGGCGGCCTGCACGAAGTGTCTCTTGTCCTGCGGCTCGCTGGTGCGGCCCGACGCATTATGTTCCTTACCTCACTATAATCAGTATCCAGCGCCTTGATCTCCTTGACCAAGGCCGCGGTAGAGTTGGCGACGTCCTTGGCGGCCTGCACGAAGTGTCTCTTGTCCTGCGGCTCGCTGGTGCGGCCCGACGCATTATGTTCCTTACCTCACTATAATCAGTATCCAGCGCCTTGATCTCCTTGACCAAGGCCGCGGTAGAGTTGGCGACGTCCTTGGCGGCCTGCACGAAGTGTCTCTTGTCCTGCGGCTCGCTGGTGCGGCCCGACGCATTATGTTCCTTACCTCACTATAATCAGTATCCAGCGCCTTGATCTCCTTGACCAAGGCCGCGGTAGAGTTGGCGACGTCCTTGGCGGCCTGCACGAAGTGTCTCTTGTCCTGCGGCTCGCTGGTGCGGCCCGACGCATTATGTTCCTTACCTCACTATAATCAGTATCCAGCGCCTTGATCTCCTTGACCAAGGCCGCGGTAGAGTTGGCGACGTCCTTGGCGGCCTGCACGAAGTGTCTCTTGTCCTGCGGCTCGCTGGTGCGGCCCGACGCATTATGTTCCTTACCTCACTATAATCAGTATCCAGCGCCTTGATCTCCTTGACCAAGGCCGCGGTAGAGTTGGCGACGTCCTTGGCGGCCTGCACGAAGTGTCTCTTGTCCTGCGGCTCGCTGGTGCGGCCCGACGCATTATGTTCCTTACCTCACTATAATCAGTATCCAGCGCCTTGATCTCCTTGACCAAGGCCGCGGTAGAGTTGGCGACGTCCTTGGCGGCCTGCACGAAGTGTCTCTTGTCCTGCGGCTCGCTGGTGCGGCCCGACGCATTATGTTCCTTACCTCACTATAATCAGTATCCAGCGCCTTGATCTCCTTGACCAAGGCCGCGGTAGAGTTGGCGACGTCCTTGGCGGCCTGCACGAAGTGTCTCTTGTCCTGCGGCTCGCTGGTGCGGCCCGACGCATTATGTTCCTTACCTCACTATAATCAGTATCCAGCGCCTTGATCTCCTTGACCAAGGCCGCGGTAGAGTTGGCGACGTCCTTGGCGGCCTGCACGAAGTGTCTCTTGTCCTGCGGCTCGCTGGTGCGGCCCGACGCATTATGTTCCTTACCTCACTATAATCAGTATCCAGCGCCTTGATCTCCTTGACCAAGGCCGCGGTAGAGTTGGCGACGTCCTTGGCGGCCTGCACGAAGTGTCTCTTGTCCTGCGGCTCGCTGGTGCGGCCCGACGCATTATGTTCCTTACCTCACTATAATCAGTATCCAGCGCCTTGATCTCCTTGACCAAGGCCGCGGTAGAGTTGGCGACGTCCTTGGCGGCCTGCACGAAGTGTCTCTTGTCCTGCGGCTCGCTGGTGCGGCCCGACGCATTATGTTCCTTACCTCACTATAATCAGTATCCAGCGCCTTGATCTCCTTGACCAAGGCCGCGGTAGAGTTGGCGACGTCCTTGGCGGCCTGCACGAAGTGTCTCTTGTCCTGCGGCTCGCTGGTGCGGCCCGACGCATTATGTTCCTTACCTCACTATAATCAGTATCCAGCGCCTTGATCTCCTTGACCAAGGCCGCGGTAGAGTTGGCGACGTCCTTGGCGGCCTGCACGAAGTGTCTCTTGTCCTGCGGCTCGCTGGTGCGGCCCGACGCATTATGTTCCTTACCTCACTATAATCAGTATCCAGCGCCTTGATCTCCTTGACCAAGGCCGCGGTAGAGTTGGCGACGTCCTTGGCGGCCTGCACGAAGTGTCTCTTGTCCTGCGGCTCGCTGGTGCGGCCCGACGCATTATGTTCCTTACCTCACTATAATCAGTATCCAGCGCCTTGATCTCCTTGACCAAGGCCGCGGTAGAGTTGGCGACGTCCTTGGCGGCCTGCACGAAGTGTCTCTTGTCCTGCGGCTCGCTGGTGCGGCCCGACGCCACGCGACACGCGTTGCACAGCGCGGACGTGTGCTTGGCTATGACCGTGGCCGCGGACAGCACCTGGGGGACGATGGCGATAAGTTAACACTATCCACGCGTCATGGTCGCGACCGGGCGCCGTCAGTAGGGACTGGCCATCTTATAGCTAGATCTTAGAATTGACAATTTCATGAAATCGCCAGCTAACATTGGCCAATCGTTTAAACGTCAACGGTTAATGATATGTCAGTTGACGTTTGGCCATATCACTAATGTAGGGTACCCATGGTTTAGGGTATAGTAAAAATAGCCAAGAACCTAATCACATCATGAGACCAGTGGTTGATGTTCATTTCATGAAATGATCAATTTTATGATATGTTTTATATATCATAGAACAGTAGAATCACATCTCCGGAACTGCTGAACGGATTTTCATGTAGTTTTCACAGGGAGCAGAATACAGGCTTAGTTTAATTAAAATCGGATTTAGCAATAAAGTTATCGTCATACAAGATGGTATTTTGTTTACGACACGTTGTGTACAATTTCTGAGAGCAAACTTACAAAAAGTACTAGGCTTGCATAATAAAAATATATAATAATATAATAAAAAAATTATTCAAGTATAAGTATAAAGTAAAATTATGATATAGATTAATTACAATCGGAAAATGAAATTCTAACTGTAATGTAGACCTGCCTGATCTAGGTTTATGAAAAACCTGTGTTTCAGGCCATCAATTTACATCAAATGCATGAATTCACATTGAGTTTATTTTAAGTACATAAAATAAATGCTATCAATAAATAAAAATCTATTGCCGTATGTATGAAACAATATACCTAGAGAATGGCTCGACCGTTTTTTTTCGTAATTGTCTTTTTCGTGAAAGAAAATATAGGAAAATCCTCAGGAAAAGACGGAAATACACCCTGGCGACGCCGGAAGTGAACAGCTAGTTTTAACTGCTTTGAATTTGCATAAAAAACGTGTTGTATTATAATTTTGTATCGTAGCGTTAGTCTTGTATAAAGCACATGTCAGTGTGGAATAGTTGGGGCACGAACGATAACAGTTCGGGGTACTTTGTACCATAATTTATTTGTTAGATTGATACATTCAAATCTGTTGTTACATAAATAAGTCAAGTAGAGTCATTACATTACAACCTCTGTGTGGGTATTTGCCACTGAAAATCAGCGCTGTGCTGTGAGTAATCATACCACAGCATCATGCTGAGTGGAAGCCTTTTTGTCACAGTCATGACGTGCAGCTGCCGACTATTTCTGTTTTGTACTCGTGATTACATTTAAATCTATTGTGTTTAATTTTATTGTTCTACTCGAGTTAATTATCTTTTTATTTATCACATCTATTCAAAATGAGCTAGTTTATTCTTCATAAACAGGGATTAAAATTGCTTTTTCATCCCCAGGGACTAAAGTGATTTGAATTTGGAATGTGGATATATGTAGTTAGTAAAAGTTCCAATCACCAAAGAGATCCATCACGAACATTGTATGAACAAGTAACAGGCTGGCAAGATAGAGAGAAAGTGTGAATTTGGTCAAAATGAAAATCCAAGATGGCAGCTGCGAAACTTTTCAAATGTTTCGTCATTGGTGTTGTTTTCTTAGTTTTCGAGGGTGCTAAAGCCGATAGTGAGGTCAAAATGTAAGTCCAAGATGGCAGCTGTGAAAATTTTCAGATTTTTCATCATGGGTGTCGTTTTCTTGGTTTTCAAGGGAGTTTTTTTTTTAATCATACGTGAGAAGGAACTTCGTTCATGACAGGGGTCAAACCGCACACGTTTTTTTTCTCATGGAGGGTGATAAAAAGTAGAGTGTTCACCTCGGGAGCAACACTATTTTAAGATCGAGTGACACATTGAGAAACACTCACGCCTTAAAAATAGTTATTTGCTTCCTAGGCAAATTATCAACTATTATGTACGTGTTTCTTTTGACAAATAAACTTATTTTTCTTTCTTTCTATGTACCTGTTGCTGGTTACTGCTGCTGTCACACAGCGCGCGACACGCCTGGTCGATGGCCACGGCCGCGCGAGCGAACTGCGCCTGGTCCACCAGGCCCGGCCTGCCGGCCACACTGGTCTCGTCTGACACGGCCACCTGCAGGGAAGGAAAATGTTTTATGATTTGTTTCTTGATAGGGATAAAGTAACTAAATAATCGAAAGTACAAAAATTATGTAACACCTATATTATCTAGAGCCGATTCTCTTATTCATTAACAAAACTACGACGTTTTGAAGCTGTTAGAAACTGAACTATGAGCATATGTGCAGGGATCCAGCAGAATATCAGCGTCAGGCCTGACACATGCTGAACTGGACTCCCATTTGGTGCAACCTTGAGACGCACACCGCACCTTGTTTTTTCCTTATTTGATTTAAAGAAAGTATGTCATAATGTTACTCCATTTCTTTAATTATTATGTTTTCTTTTTTGTATATGGACATCTTGTTTTTATATTTATTCATGTAATTGTGTTTTTGTATGTCTTTTGTATGCACTGAATAAATGTTTTATTTATCTCTCTAACACCAGCGTATTTATACTAGAATTTTTTTACGTGTTGTTTTTATTTGAATCGAAACTGTAGTTCAAGTAAATATATCCTGTTTCTTCGGGAAGAATTGTTATACAATACAATTAATCTAAAAGAGTGTACGCATGAAGGAACAAAACATGGTGAACATCGAACACGGAACATTAGGTTCGTAAGTGTGGACGTAAATATCCTGTTCACTGGGGAAAAAAAAGAATAAGTCCGTCAGTCAGATAATAAAAAAAAAATATTAGACATATTTTTTGCTACATCATATTAATAAAAAATGGTTTAGATAAAACGCATTAAAGTTGGGGAGTGGGGGCTCACTACGTCACAAGTTAGTATAAAATCTACCGGCCAGTGACGTCATGTCACATTTAACGCGTTGCCTACTCAATGTTTTGCCGTAATATATTGATTACGTAAAAAAAATAATTACATGTCTAATATTTTTTTATAATCTGCCTGACTGATTTTTTTAAACATTTAGTGACCACAGACACCATACAAATACAGTTCGACTTGTGTTCACGCTCAACCACCCCGCTATCTTTCGTAAACATGGATTCGCCAATGTTCGTAATGTTGCATCAAATTTCTCCGAACACCGTCCACACAGGTCAACGAAATTGGATCGCCACGATCGTTTTAGACGAACACGAGTGTTTGATGTTCGTTAGCGGTACGTACCATCGGAGAAATTCATATCTATACACCGTAAGGACTATTTCTGCTTGCAGCGCTCGGCAGCTATATAAAGGGGGTGGTAACAGATGTAGTCATTGTGTTCACGGGATTTTGTTTTCAAACTGCTTAGATATGAAATTCTTCGATAGTAATGTGAACAAAGTATTCGATGTTCGTGTTCACCAAGTTCTTGTACGTTCGTGCGTACACGCCTTACGGTTGCACAGATTAAATTACAGTGTAGCGGCATCTACATCGCTACATGAAAACTACGCATCGAAGACCTGACGTCACACAAATCCTGCATCGCGCAATTAGAGTTTACCGCGCGATAAACATATATACAAGCTTCCCGACCTCTGGGCAGTTGCCCGCCAGACACGACACCCGTCTGGTCGGAGGATCCTCCCTTTTCTATGGTGGATGAGTGAACTTTACACCCTGTTCCTCATGCCTCTAAAACAGTTTCATTAAATATCTAAGTTAGAATAGTCTTTTATCAGTCGGTATACTCACCAAATAAGCCGCCTGCGCAGTACACTCCACCAGCCCCTGCACAGCATTGGCGACAGTCCCGACGGCGCGACTGAACTGGTCCACCTCGCTGCGTTTGACGGAGCTCGCCATTGAGGACATGCCTTCGCCTGTTGGAGAGACAAAATAATTAGTATCGGTTACTATCTGTTCACGGATTGAGAGGAGCTCGTGGCCAAGTATTAACAGCCGCACGGGTCGATCCATCAGGTTAAGCCACGCTTGCCAGGGTTGGTCCGTGGATGGGTGACCATCTTTACATACCGCCACTCCTCCGCGCCCCGGAAAGCACGTTAAGCTGTTGGTCCCGGCTGTCATTCGTGGGTCTTTGACAGTCGTTACGGGTCGCCAGAAGCCCGAAAGTCTGACAACCAGTTTTACCATGGGGTATCGTATTACCCAGTTACTGGTTTGTGGAGGTCAGATAGGTAGTCGCATCATGTAAAATACTGGTATTCAGCTGCATCCGGTTAGACTGAAAGTCGATCCCAACATAGTTGGGAAAAGGCTAGGCAGATTGACTGCTGTTCCCAGATTCGTTTTTATTCGCCGAATATCTTATTCTATATTCGACCATTATAGTTGTGCAAACTATTGTTATAAATGACATCAATTATTACATGATGTTTGTGTCATGACACTTCCTAAGAGTATTTTGAACGAATTCATGTTTTTGGACGTATTCGTCGTTTTACAAGGTTTGATTGATAATTATTAATAACGAGTCGTCAAAGCCGTCAACCATGTGTGGACTGTCTTAGAACTAAAACTTTAGACATCCCCCTCCCCCCGCACCGTGTACGTTGTCTCGCTCGCTCTCACAGAGATAAGGACCGGGGCACTGCAGGAGCGACATTATACATTAATAGGCATGATGCCTGGGTAAAAAAAAAAATCTAATTAATCCGTCAGACAGATAATAACAAAATATTTGACACGTATTTTTTGCTTTATCATATTAATAAAAAATTACTTAGATAAAACGCATTTTAAGTCGGGGAGTGGGGGTCGCTACGTCACTAGTACGTATAAAATCTACATACTCGTGACGTCATGGCACATTTTACCTCAATGTATCGCCGTAATCTTTAGTTGTAATAGTTTAGTTTCGTAATATTTTTTTATAATCTCAAAGACGAACTAAAAAAATTTTTTTAGCCATCATCCTTATTAGGTTACTGTAATATTTATTACTTACTCAAACTCTTGCTCTGTTCTACGACACAGTCGAGACACGCGAAGTATCCCAGTTCAGTGAGTGGTTGTGTGGGACTGTTGAGTAATGGACGAGTGCTCTCAATGCTGCGGATGGCGGCGTTACATTCCTTCTGACCCGGAGCTGCTTCTGTGCAGACGTCCACCTAGTGAAATAGAAGAGATTGGAACATGTTGCAACTCGCTTTGCAATGAATAGTCATTTCTGGGGGCCCAAAACGGCCACTTTAGCAATTCTGCTAAAGGCGATTCATTCCCTCCACTATGGCAATATTTATACCAAATATGATTCAGATATGAATTGAATTGAGATTTATTATTCTGCTAATATGTGTCACCATTCTCATTCATATCTGAATCATATTTGGTGTAACTTCAACATGAATGATGAAACCAATATTTTGTAACCATATCATGATTTAAAAGAGTGTCCGTGGAGTTTCTTGCCCGTTCTTCTCCATAGGTACCTACTACGCTTTGGAATGAAATGAAATTATTTATTCTGTAAACAGGATGTAGAAATCACTTTTAAACGTCATATTAAAAAATTGGTTGCCTGTAAAGTCGGTATACGGGCGAAAGTTTTACGTGACAACGACTTTGAGTGGTAAAATAATTTTAATGTGAATATTCATTCGTATAGTAGGAAGAAGGATGAAATAATTCTGTCTCTCTCGCTCTTAGGCGGGCTAACTGTGCTCGAGTGGAAGGGACGCGTGCCTTTCACTTTTTATGTCTGTCTCTCTCGCTCTTAGGCGGGCTAACCATGCCCGAGTGGAAGGGACGCGTGCCTCTCACTCGCTCTCATTGTGAGCGCATAACGTGAGCGGAGCGTAACGCAGTTTCTTGAAGTGTCACCCGGCAAACCAATTTATAAGACGTTGTCACGTCAAAATATATTAAATTTTGCTAGATGAGCTCGGCGTTTCCTATCCGACTACTCTGAGAAGAAAGGCCGAAACAAACTCAGAGGTCACAGTCTCTTTTAAAGTCCAGACATAATCTTGGTCAAGCCATATGAGGACCATGTAGATTAGTGTCTGAAATGGTCTTTTGAGAAAAGAACCACACAGATTTGAGTGGACCTGTCCAGTCAGTGCAAGCATTTGTCAGTAATCGTGGAGCTCAACTCAGAACATAAGGAGTGAATGAGAAATGGGCATCAAGCTTCATCTTTCTGACTGACCGACCCCTTGACAATTCAAAAGTGCCTGTAATTGGTTTATTTGAAATAAATGCTGTGAGTTTGAGTTTGTAAATATTGCCATATGCTAAATTTGCCGTTTTAGGCCCTCTGTTATATATAGGTTAAAATGTGAAGCACCATGTAGCTGTCAGCATTATGCGCCATGGCCACAGATGAGTAGAGATGGGACACTCTGCAAATTCATTTACATAAAAAGCGAATCTGGCTACGACACAATAAAGTGCAATTCAGGTCGCACAGCACTAATCACCTACAGCTATATTCACCTAGAATTTGCCTCTCTTTCTATCGCGTGACTCATCTTCTGACTAAGTTACTCCCACTGAATTCGACAAGTCGAGTCCGCCGCGTACCTACTTGTAGCGTCATACCTAAAATGGTCGAGGCGAGGTGTGGCAGGGTTCACGTCTTTCTTAATACAGGTTGGCAGAGATATCAACGCGAAAACGGTTACCATGGATTCAGTACGTGATTCTGAACCCCACTGTGTTGAAATTGTTTGTCGGTTATTAACAAAAAAATCTGCTGCTCTATACATTTTGACTGCGTAGGTATTGCACTTTTCTACGCAAAATCAGATTTCTTATTTATTGAGTTAATGAGTACACTATTACTTTATAATTAGTACATTTCAAACTTAAATCTAAGCGCCTCATTACTTATAGAAAAGCACAGCATGCACTACATTATGCGCAGATAATAAAATAATTAATTAATTAAAACAAGAAATACATAGTTTAGATGAAAATAGATTATTATAAGCTAAATTGATTACAATAAATGAATTAAATTACATTGAATAAATTAGATTAGATAGATTTTATGAATGATAATTTTTATATAAGATTGGGTTAATATTTGAATTTATACTACATAGAGACACTCATCATCTCACTCATTTCTTTTTTAATAACCGAAGTATTATTTCTACTCAGGGGGGTTCAGAGTCATGTACTGAATCCATTGAAAAAGTTTTCGCGTCGATGTCCCTGCCACCCTGTACAGAGGCTGAATATAAATACTCACAAGTCTGTTGATGCTATCGGTGACGGCGCGAGCTGCGGCCGCTAACTGGTTCTTAGCGTTGGGACGAGTCAGATCCTAAAATAAAAAAATATAATTAATATATTTATGTATGGAGTACACACAGAATTAATATGTATTATGACAGTCAAAGGCAAAAATACTATTACAGTTTCTCGTAGTATCTGAGTGAAAATCGTTGTAGAATCTCACCAAGAGTCTTCATATTTTTCCATTAATTGTACATAACGCAGTTCCTCTAGGATGCGAGTGACACAAAGGGAAACAGATGGTTATTCAAAATATCTCACCTGACTGACAGACTTGGCAGTTCCCAGCAGTTTGGACGAGTTGACAGTCACACTCTTCATGGAGCTCACCATCAGAGTTTGAGCGTCGCGATCCTAAAACAAAGAGAATATACTTATTAGTTCTAAAATATAAGAAAACCAGCTAAAAATTTGTTTGATGAAAACGAATATGTAAGGATCGCAGCAGCTGGCATTCTACAGTTTCTGCCCCATAGGAAAAAGTGTTGAGTTTACGTGTGTGTGTGGCTAGAATATTTACTAGGTTCATGTTTTCTTTAACGTTGTTTTTGATAAGGTGAAATGAAATGAAACTGTTTATTCTATGAAAAGGATATTGGAATCACTTTTACACGTTTTACTAAAAAAATATTAAAAATTAGCTAGATGAGTTCGGCGTTTCCTATCTGACTACTCTGAGAAGAAGGCCGAAACAAACTCAGAGGTTTTTTTAAAGTCCAGACATAGTCTTGGTCAGGCCATATGAGGACCATAAAATGGTCTTTTGAGAAAGGAACCACACAGATTTCAGTGGACCTGTCCAGTCAGTGCAAGCATTTGTCAGTAATAGTGGTATATTAAATAACTATTAGGTTATGGGACTGTTAATTTTAATTTTAAGAACCATTGATTTGTTACTTTATTAGCGACTTTGTGTTAGATGATTGCACACATCATGTAAATTGTATTAGGGGCGGTTGTGGTTGCCACATTTAATCAGTTTACCGATGTATACACATGTTATCTGGTGGTGGTTCATCATCATCTTAGCCTCCCTCAAGGAATTGTGGTAGCGGCTGGATAAGGGAAGCCGAACATCGAGTTGCAGCCCTATGTCCAACAGTGAGCTCCTATTTGATGACTTTAAATCTTTCTTTGCAACTGTTTTTGTGTTGTTGTGTTTTTCAGTAACTGTGTTGTGGAAGGCAAATAGGCAGTCGCTCCATGTAAAATACTGGTATTCAGCTGCATCCGGTTAGACTGGAAGCTGGCCCAGAAAAGGCTAGACTGATAATGATGATGGCTCAGAGCTCCTACCTCTGTGTGTCCCGCCATCTCCATGCTGACGCCCAGCAGTCTGTTGAAGGCGTCTCCGAAGTGTTCGCTGGTAGAAGCCAGGGCGGCAGGACGCTCCACGTTCTGGACTACTTCTGATGATGCGGTGTTCAGGCCCACGGCTGCGGCGTTTAGTTCTGTTTGTAGTTCGCTGTGGGAGTAATGCCACATTAAAAACCTGTTTGCCCCCCAAAATGGCGCTTAGAAAAGCGTGATGTTGCAAGAGACACGGGAAATATATTTAGAGCAAAATATGGCAGCAACATTTTTAAGTAGGCTGCGATCACGGGAACATTTGTATTACAAAAAAAAACACTTCTTTAAAGGCTACAGTTCGATCTACAATAGCTGGTAAAACCAAATGAAATGACTTTTAACACGGCAAATTGACATGGTGTGTCGTCACAGGCAGATTGTATGATTCGTCATTATACAAACGGCGCCGTGCGTTTACAAACGCTCGCAGTCTTGCAAAATGTCGAAAACAAATTGGCAATTCATCCAATTGTTATAATTTCGAGGTGACTGATTGTAGGTTATCATAAAACACAGGTTGGACAGATCAGACTTTATTCTAGCAATCAGATACTTATAAAAACTTAAAATAAGAGTAAATTTTTATACGAAAGTCCTTTGCATACGTAGACTTTGCACTGTTTCAATATTTTTCTTCATCACAAAACCACTACTCGACGCCATTTTTCTTGTTTTCATTAGCAGCGACGCGCGTGGTAAGAACGTAACTCAATTCTCCTCTATTTTTATGTTTCTTAGTTTTTTATCTAATCTATATTTCTACCCCACTTACCCATAACTCCTGTCGGAGGGCGGGAACTCGTTCATGTTGAGTATGTTGAGAGTCTCGTTAATGTTCTCCATGGCGACATCCAGTTCCGTGTGCGAGGGGATAGCTTCCAGCGTTGACTCTAGACCCTGTAGAAGAAATATTTTGGTTAGTTTAAGTAGTTTATCTTATTGGTTAGAAATAAAGCAAGTACATGATGGTCACCACAGGATACGTACGGTTAGCAACGAAAGTCGATTAAACCGATTATTTATAATTTTTAGGATTGCCAGCGGTTTCGCGCGCGTGCATGTCGTAAATTATCCCACGGGAACCTACTACCGGGGTAAAAGTATCCTATGTCCTATACCAGGCCATGGTCTACCCGTGTGCCAAATTTCATCCAAACCTGGTCAGCCGTTTTAGCGTCTTCTTTTTTTTTGTGTGGTTAGTGAGTAACCTGGTGTCAGTTTTAAAGCCGCCCATGAGCCTCTGACGTGGCTTCACATGCCGTCGAGAAATATCTCTCAGGCATGCCGGTTTACTCACGATGTTTTCCTTCACCGTTTTTGAAGCAAGTGATAATTATACAATACGCACATGAATCCGAAAAGTCAGAGGTGCGTGCCTTAGGTTCGAACTCGAGACCTGTGTCTTGGCAGTCTGACGGTCACACCACTAGGCTATCACTGCTAGTTTTAGCGTGAACGCGTAACAGACAAACAAACTCACTTTCGCATTTCTAATATAAGTTAGGATATTGGTGATCACGTTCTCGAAAACGGCTCTAACGATTTCGATAAAAGTTGTAATACCTTCTGCTAAAGCACTAGGAAGTGGCGAAGCGCGGGCGTTTTGGGGGAAGTACTGATTCTCAGTTTAATTAGGACAGATTTTTTATTTTGTTTTTGACTTACCTGTGATATATCCTTGGCGATGCTCATGATGGAGGAAGTATCAACAGTTTCCGAGGTGGTCAGATATCTCTTCACGTGTTCTACGAGGGTCTGTGACGAGTAGAGGACTTGACGACCTGAGTTGATCACCCTGTAGAAAGAGATGGGTAGAGTTTAGACAGAGAAGAGAATGGGTTGCCATGAAACGACTGACTGAATTGCTGGGTTGAGCAACTTACTTTCTCGATGAATTTATTATCTTCCTAGTCCTATCCTAACTATGTTGGAGTCGACTGATTGTCAAACGGTGACTCGGTATTTAAGAGCGCGTATCCTAAAATTTGGCAACGTCGCAAATAGCTGTCAAATATTTACCTGGTTTGATTAATTTGGTAATATTACTGTATGGAAATATGAAATGTGGCTAACTAGTGAATATTGTAACACCAAATATTTAGTTTTAGATGTAATAAAAGTATTTGGAAACTTACCAAATGCCTTTTTTACACCTAAAACGGTTACAACATCAAATACAATGTTATAATTTCATTTCATAATCAATATTCTAGTTCGCTAGTTAGCTAAATTTCATATTTCCATACAGTAATATTGCCAAATTTATGAAAACAGCGAAATATTTGACATCTATTTGCGACGTTGCCAACTTTCACAATAAACGCATAAAAGGCGGCACGTTAAGCCGTCGGTCTCGGCTGTTATTTGTAGATCGTTTGATTGTCGTTACGGCTAATCAGTGTCGAAAGTCTGACAACCAATCTTACCAAGGTGTATTGTGACGCGTTAATCAGTAACCATGTTGTGGAGGTCAGATAGGCAGTCGCTCCAAGTAAAATACTGGTATTCTGCTGCATTTGTTTAGACTGACCCCGACCCCGACATAGTTGGGAAATGGCTATGCAGGTATATTATGTGTTTTTAATATTGCACGCGCGTGCTATGGTGTGTTCCTGTAGAACTATTAACATAGTTTTTACATGATTTTTAATACTAATACGCCTTCGAAGCCTGAAAATAAAAGGTTTTTGAAGTGAAAACTTCTTAAGGCGCGTTGAGCACTTTTTGGGTGAACAAAAATCATGGAATTCGCGTCATCGTCACCGCACGCTTCCCATGAACTATATGTATACTGTGTAAATTTGTACATAGATATACAATTCTCAATTCGCATGTTTTTTTTTGTTTACCTCTCCCTCCTGGGCTGCTCGTCGTGCAAGGCCGCCGACGCCCGCAGCCCCGTGGCGAAGTCCTTGAGCGCCTGCGCCAGCTCGCCCGCGGCGCGCCCGCACGCGGCCGGCTCGGCGTGGCGCGCGGCCGACACCAGCTGCGCCGTGTGCGACGCGGCCGAGCGGGACGACGTCTTCATTGTGGACGACGCCCACTCCGCCTGGGGGAGGAAAAGAGTAATGATGCGATAGATAGATACATATTCTTTATTATGCACACCATACAAATTACAGAAATAAATTTAGAAATTTTACATAAGGTGACACAATGGGCGGTCTTATCGCTAAAAGCAATCTTTTACAGACAACCTTTGGATGGATTAAAGGGAGAAGGAGAGACAATGCTGCAAGTAGTCAGTGGTGTACCATTTACATACACAATAAATACATAAAGCATAAACTTAACCACATAAATATATATATATATACATAGATATATAAAATAATAAACATGAAACAAGAATAAGGAACTATATGTAATGATGATGTTTAAGGAGAGAGGAAGTGTTTTTTCACCAGAATTTTAAAAGTGGACAAAGATTGAGCACGCCTTATCGACACGGGCAAGGCATTCCATAACCGTACTGCTTGAACTGTAAAAGATTTGTCATAAAAGCTGGTGGAATGCATCGGCATCTCTAGTTTCAAGTTTTCCGATGACCTCAGATATCTATTATGTGTGTCATAAAGGAACTGGAAACGTTCATTAAGATAAGAGGGGGTTGTAGAATTAAACAGAATACTGTAAAGCTGAGATAGGAAGTACATACAAACTAGAAGTATGTTGCAGAGATACTTTTTAAATTTTGGCCAACTTTATATTTTAACCATCTGCAGCGACAATAAACAATATTATAGTCTGTTCTAAACTTTTAAATTTTACAGTATTTTTTCGATGTCAAATAATTTGTCGTTAGTAAACTGTTAAGATACCCATTTAAAAAAACGGTGAATACCTAATAATGGTGTAAAAAGTATAAATAAATATTATTTGACATTGCAGAATTATAATTTTGAACTATTATTCAAATTCATTTATTACAATAAAAGGCAAAATTACAAGAACTCAATGATAACTTACGGTCTGTCCAGGAAGAGGTCTTAGTTCGAAAGCTCTGGCAGCTTCCTCTAACTCGTCAAGTTCAGCTTGCAAAGATTTGATGATTTCAGCGGCTGCGTCCAGTTCCAGGCCTTTGCAGGATATGCGGGCACGACCTACCGCTGACCTGTTGGGGATATAGTTTAATTAATATCAAAAACACCATTCAAAACACCATTAACCCGCGCAATTCGGGTTATTAACGATCTTCACATGAAGATCGATGTATTTACATGCCATTTGAGTGAACTCGCAAAAATAGTGTTGTTTATTTTATGTTATATTGTAGATTAGAAGTAGACTATAATTATGTTGTTTTTTAATTTATTTTAAATATTGAGTATATTTTTCATTTTATTACTATATAGGGAATTTAGTAAAGTAGTTATTATTTTTAGATGTACAAGTAGGTACTAGTTTTTTAATTTTTCATAGTTTTAAATTGTAATTTAGTTAATTTTAAGACCGCGCTATCGCATTAGGTATACACCTGTAACCTGTAGTTATAAGGGAGATTTAAATAAATAAATAAAAATTAGGGATAACAAAAAATACAAAAGACAACGTGTATTTAGTAACCTAATTCGCTGAACTATTCTTAAAGAGTCATAAAGAACTCTGTAAGAAATCGAAACGTGTTTCATTTCTCAACGAGGCATCCTCTGGATGACGATTGACTTGTTGCGAATACGGACACGACGTGTTGCCACGTCAAGCGCCGAACGCACTCGACTGTGCGTTAAGACTCTTTAAGAACAGTTAAGCGGATTAAGGTTACTAAATATACGTCAACTATTGTATTTTATAATGGATTTCCGCAGTCACACCTGAGGCAATTAACTTTTTTATATTACGGCTTCGTTCGACAAAACTAAAGCAAGCAAAGTAAAGGACAACAACATTTCGTCTTTTTAGACAAGTAAATTGTAACTACAGTTATTGAGATATTATGTATGAGGAACAGGGTGTAAAGTTTGAAGTGTTTTGTGTAAAGTTCACTCATCCACTATAAAAAGGGAGGATCCTCCGACCAGATGGGTGTCGTGTATGTTGGGCTACTGCCCGACGATTGATGTCGGGTTGTATATATGCAAGTCGCGCGTTAAGCTCTGCTTGTGCGATGCATCATTTTGCTTGACGTCAGGGTCATGCCTAATTTGCATGTAGCGGTGTAGATGCCGCCACAAACGTATTGTAAATATTACAGGTTCGACTTTAAAAAAGAAAATTTTCGTCTCAAATAGGAGATACCCACTCAAAGCTCTCCCTAGTAAGCAGTATGTTCGACAGCCGCATGTCGAGTTAGAATCTCTTCGCCTTACAAAAATATTAACGTTTGTATTAACAAAAGGTTGTTTGTAAAAAATACGTGTAGATATATTTTGATATTTTTTAGTATAAGACTTCGCAAATTCATACTTTTCTCTTTTCGTTCTCACACACTATTGTCTACATTTCTTTCTCATTTCTCCTTTCGCAGGTCTGCTGGAAGAAATTTCTTAAGAAACAAGCAGTACCTTTGTACTCAAATTATAATTATGTCATATCTCTGTGTATTTTACTGTGTGTACATATTATTAAATAAAAACCCGGCCAAGTGTGAGTCGGACTTGAACATGGTTCCGTACCACCGTATATTTAACACATTTTTCTTAATACTGTTGTTAATAAAACACGTTTCTTGTATGGGGACCTACTTTAATATTTAACTTTATTTAATAACTTTATTTTATTTTTATTATTTGTTGTTATAGCGGCAATAGAAATACACAATCTGCGAAAACTGTCTACTTATTACGGTTCGTGAGATGGACGGTTCCGTTTGGTACCCTTCTGATACAGAACCCTAAAAAGCGAATTCTAGCAGAGATTTTGGCTAGTTTTACCAAGGGGTATCGTGTTACCCAGTAACTGAGTTGTGGAGATCGGATAGGCAGTCGCTCCATGTAAAATACTCGTATTCAGCTGCATCCGGTTAGACTGGACGCCGACTCTAAGATAGTTGGGAAAAGGCTAGGCAGATTGATTTTGGCGAGTTTCATATGACATCTTTCATGACTTGTATTTAAGTTCCTGTGTCTCGAATGAACAAGTTCACCTTTTGACAGTCGACAAATTATTCCGTGTAGATAAGCTTTAAAACAATAGAATGTAGTTTCAACAGTCGTATGTACCTGAGTTCAGCACAGCTGCTGGTGAAGGAGTGCGTGGTGTCGGCCAGCTGCTTGGCCGTGGGCCCGTCCGCGACCGTGGGCAGCGCGCCGCGGGAGGCCGCGACCACGTGGCCGCTCGGCTACACAGTAGGGCTCATTAGTCACAGAATTACTGTTGCAGTAACATTATGGACTGGTGATAAATCATTAAGATGAATCCATATTGATTTTGAGACCAATTGGACTATTTGATTATAATTTTTTATTCATTTACTAGCTGGACCCTAATTCTTTTTCTATAATAAAAAGTTACTCCTTATAACATCAGCTGTCTGCCAGTGAGTCCCGTCAAAATCGGTCTAGCCGTTTCGAAGATAAGCGGGAACAAACAGACAGATAAAGATATATATATAAATACATAGTTATAACGTATGCATTTAGTAAAAAACTGTTATTTTGACATTACAAGCAGACACGTCAATGTTATTATTTGTATTTTTATAGACGAGACCAGCAACATGATAACAGCACAAATATTGAATACCCTACCTGTAAGAAAGCCTCAGAAGCAGATATCAGATCGAGCTGTGCGGCCGCCTCTCCCGGCCTCACGCTGGACACCTTGACTGCGTCCACCACGCGGGGAATCTGTTCCGTCAGGGACTTGCACTCCTCGATCAGGGTTTCCTGGCAAAGAGAAGGATTGGGTGAAATTAATATAATTCAGAATGTGTAATAATTGATGATTTATATTGCTATAAATAACCAATTACTGAAACATTTCAATGGCGAATGTCACACTTAGTTTAACCTATTTTATAATATTGTAAAAACTTGACTTGAACAAAAACAAAATTTCTTTACCATTCCTCTTCATAGAAAATACGCTTTGGAATGGGAAAATAGTTAAAACTTTCTGAATTTCTGACGAACTCTTTGATATAGTACATTACTGTCGCGGCCTGCAACAAGGGCATCGATAGACGATCGTAAAAATGTGGTACAAGACACATGCCAATATATTCGTTGTTCTTCATTGATTAAAGAATGTATAATTAAGGGACCGGCGAGCATAGCTCGCAACTGCAAATCGAGATGTGTGCGAAACTCGTTTGGAATGTTGCTATCTCTGTTTGACAAAACAAGGCGGCGGCGGACACGCGGTGTGTGTGAGTGGATAGATACTATAGCTTTTATTAGCTGTCTTGCCATTCATTCATAACGAGCCGACAGCAATTATATTTAGTATTAGTAATTAGGTATGTTCATTAGTTGATTTATTTTTGTTGACTACTTTGGGGAATCGCTAGTGAATGTACAGACTAGTAATGCGTTTTTTGGAAATTTATTAACCATGCCGAGATCTCAACATATTAGCATATTTCGACTAATCTCGAGATCTAGGCTTTGTAGAGAAAATCTAGCTAGTAGATAATTCATACAAATAAGGTAGGTACCCATATATTGTTGTCTAGCATGGCCCTCCGCCTTGGGGGAAAATTGGCCGACGCACGGCGCTAGAGTAGAGTCCTCACACGCACGTCGCGTAAATATAAATTACTAGCTTTACCCGGCCCAGCTTCGCACGGGTAGCACTAATTACTAATATACGGCGCACTTATCTACCTACCTACCTATGCTGCGTTCGCATTCCAAACATGTAAATAAACACGAGTTTTAGGAAAAATAACTGTAATGCCTACACATAAGGTTCAGTTTGCGCTACAACTTCATATTTTTTACGACTTTTTTACAGTACTAGTCGGTCTAAAATCAACCTTATTTACACGTGAATAAAGTTGATGTTTGTCTCAGTGAAAACTCGTGTTTGTTTACATGTTTAGTAAATAACCTAGCTAAATACCTACCCTACCTACACGTACCTACCTACCTACTTAGCCACTTGCCTACATACCTACGTACATACTTACCTACATAACTACCTACCTATTGACATAGGTACCTACTATAGTGCAAGCCTAGTACTTTTTGTTAGTTAGGATTTATGGCAACGACAGCTAGGAACAATTTGTATGGGAAAATAAAATTGTTGTTTTTCTTATATTTCCCGCAATTTTTCCATATTTTCTCACCATTTAAACTTACCCTGAACTTCCACAAATATTTCAAAATCAAAATTAGCCAAATCGGTCTAGCCGTTCTAAAGTTTTAGCGAGACTAACGAACAGTAATTCACTTTTATATATAAATTATTGGGATATTTATTATTATTGTCTTTATTTATTTTAAGCCTGTTTATGTTTATTTATGTCCTTTAGGGTGGTCTCAACTTTAAAAAAAAAAAAAAAGCTTTTTCTGTATTATTTCAGTACCTATTCCTTTTACTAAACTTCAAATATTGTTATTACTAAATAAAGAATACAAGTCAAATAATAAAAGTGTATTGCAAAGTACCTAAGAATAATAAAAAACAAGGATTTTGAATAACCATTTATTCAGTTATGTTCTTACTTCAGACATATTGACATAGATATTCATCATTTTAAAAAATATGAGTCAAAACCTGATACAGTCGTGTAGTATGACCATAATATTATCGACCTCGTTCAAATTACAAAAAATACTATTGGTAATCAGGATACATAGTGTCAAAGATCCACACTAAACACGCTGATTTAAAAAAAATGGTTTGTTGCCATAGGTTATCTGCAGTACATACGATTCTTATCAACTGTAATTTTTATTATATAAATACTATTAAAATCCCATCCAGCAAAGTAAATGCAACATAATACGAATGTATTGGTACTGAGCTCGATGCAGAATATTTATGTAGGTATGTGCTACAGTCAAATAAAACCTCAAGATACCTTTGCATATTATCGTAGGTATAATTTGAGGTTTTACTGCTCTTCTTTACATGTACTGTATTATCATCAGTCATCATTCGCTTAGGCTCTTTAGACGCATAAAAGTAGGATACCGATTCATATTAGTGATGAAACGGATACTCGTTTGTCTGGATACGGATGTAAACTCATATACAAAATATACTTACCTGTACTTAATGTAAAAACCAGACCAAGAAAATCTTTACTTTATTTTCGTGGGCTGAGTTTAAAAATATGTAACAATTAGTAGCTAAGAAGGTAAATAGGTACCTAACTTATTTCATTGGGTAACTTGTTGTGAGATACATCCCCAACGTTCGGAGTCCATGAAAACAATACACGTGACGAAACATTTTAAAATTGTCGCAGCCGCCATCTTGGATTTACATTTTGACCTCACTATCGGCTTTATCATCCGAGAAAACTATGCAAACGATACCCATGACGATACATTTGAAAATGTTCGTAGCCGCCATCTTGGAATTTCATTTTGACATAACTATCGGCTTCCGCACCTTCGAAAACCAAGAAAACGATACCCATATTGAAAAATTAGAAAATTTTCAAAGCCGCCATCTTGGTTTTTAATTTTGACCTATTCCACACTTTCTCAAAGAGAATGTCGCATATAGGGCCTGAGGGGGGCGATTTCTAACAGGTTACTGCCGTTCTAATAAAAATAAAACAGGTCAATAGTGTCAAAGTTCGCACGTACAGCACAGTTAAGTACCTAATCGTATATACTGACAAAGAATACCCTGAACGAATTTCAACCAAGCACATTGCGCTATTGTGAGTGGCTGTCGGAGCGATATACACCTACAGCGAGCAGTGTGACCACGCACACATTGACAATGATTGGTTGACGCGATAGCACTACTAGCTATCGAAAATGTATGATAAATTGGATGAGTCCCGTAATACCAAAAATTATGAATGAAAACTAACTGTTTTTCCATTTTTTTTTTTCGATAATTTGTAACTTGATAATATAAGCTATGCTTCTGCGGAAGCAATATTACAAATATTGTTGTTTATAATACAGAAAAAACAATATGAAAACATGTCATTTGCGCTGTAAAAATGTACGAAATTCAATTCGCTTTAACTTCCTTTCAGATTAGATTTTTTGAAAAAAAAAAGACATAGAAGCCTAGATAAATACTGTCTCAATCCGAATATCAATATAATATGGTGGAAATATGCTAATTTGCAAATGATTTTGGTATTACGTTTGTATGGACAATTCATCGGTCGCCGCATTCTTAATTAACTAAGTTTGAATTTCCGCGCATTATTTGAGAAAAGTACTATATTAGCTTTGGCCGCAACCAGGCGTTGATGGACTCACGTATGTGTGCCTCGGCTTCGCGTCGACCCACATTTTTATTTTGATAGTTCATCAATGCCCTTGTAGTTGCAGGCCGCGACAGTAATGTACTATTAATTCAAAAGTGCCTTGCCTAGTGTTTGAGTTGAGGATTTTTTCGAAACATTTTCGTCATTGTAGCTAAATAATAGGGAAATCTTTCATTTGATCATGAAAAACACTGAAATATAAGATACTTTAGAATAACCTACCTGTGTATACTTGTTAGTGTTAAACTGGGTAGCGTTATGAGCTGAAGTGATGAGCTGCGTAGCGCTTGAAGCGGCTTGACGGGCGCTCTCCTGTGTGAACAACATAATCATCAGTTTATATTGAAGTAAATCTAGTGAGGAGCTCGTAAAACAGCGGCACGGGGCGATCTATCAGGTTAAGCTACGCTTGCCGGGGTTGTTCCGTGGATGGGTGACCATCTTTACATATCGACTCCTCCGTGCCTCGGAAAGCACGATAAGCTGTTGGTCCCGGCTGTCATTCGTGGATCTTTGACAGTCGTTACGAGTCGTCAGAAGCTCGAAAGTCTGACAACCAGTCTTACCAAGGGGTATCGTATTACCCAGTTACTGGGTTGTGGAGGTACTGGGGGAAATACTGGTATTCAGCTGCATCCGGTTAGACTGGAAGTCGACCCCAACATAGTTGGGAAAAAGCTAGGGAGATTGAGATTGACTGTTGCTATGTTTTTCTATAAACTTTATTTATAATATTAGACAAAAATGGCCCACTCAGACACCTAATTTAAAAAGTTGTTAAAAATTTGGTAGTCTTATCTTGTTAGACTTATAAGTTTCATAATATCATTATAATGTGTGATATCATTGGTGGAGATAATAACGTTGTTGATATTTATCTGATCCTTTATTAAACAGAGTGTCTATGTATGTTCAAATTCAAATGTTTATTGCTTAACACAGTACATAGTCATACATTAATAAATGTCAAATGAATGCGCAGTCCACTGCAGGGACGGAAAATTATCATTAAAATTGTACTATGTCATAAATTCCAATTAATACCTTATACAATGTCATAAATTCCAATTAATACCTTATACAATGTCATTAATTCCAATTAATACCTTATACGATGTCATTAATTCCAATTAATACTTTATACGATGTCATTAATTTTAATTGATACCTTATACAATGTCATTAATTCCACTTAATACCTTATACAATGTCATAAATTATAATGTTACCTGTAGTCTAGCGACTTGTGAGCCCACGATGTCTTGTCCCTGGGCATAGTCCACCGTGATGTAACGCAGTTCTTCCGCAGCCTTGCGTAGAGCCTCTTGTTTCTCGCGGTCCTGTGGCAAAACAATGTTTTAATGTATAAGAAACGGAGATAGTTGAGATTTAATACGTTTGACTGCTCTAAAAACGTGCAGGAAAACATAGTGAAGAAACCAACAATATTCTAGAACCACAAATTCGCTGACATGCTGGATGTGGTCCTGCTGCCTCTTATAGAGAGGAGGACTGAGGCTCAGCAGTGATGATACTATACTCTGATCACGTGGTTGGCTCTTTATGTATATAAGGTAAATATTTGGCAAAAATTTGCGATGTTGCTATTTTTCTGATCGCACTCTCTTAATAGCAGCTTCAAGAAAATGTAATAGAATATAATTGAGTAACCTGCGGCGACGACGCACACTGGCGCGCCGCCTCCACCATGCGAGCGGTCGCGTCGGCCAACAACTTGGCGGCCGCTAACAGCTTGCGCTGGGAGTCTGACGGCTGGGACTCGGCCTCCGTCTGTTGGATGTTAAGGTTTTATTAAACATTTCTGTTGCCCATTTAAGTTCGTAATTAAATTTTTAACAATCATAGTGGTAAATATGTTATTCATTCATGTGAACAACTTGTTCTATGGCTGCAAGTCTGTAAAACCGAAAAAAAAGGCGTTTCATATATCTTGATTTGTTAGGTTCCTAACGAATCAAAATATATGAAACATTGCATCTGAAATCATCATTGCATTGCAGATGAAAGCTTGCATCATTAGGAATGCAATGAACATAATTTGTACCTAATTCTTTATAAATATGTATTAAATAACATCGTTAGAGAAAGTTATTATTTCACAACACGTTTTCACGAAATTCTGCGGCGCGGGCTCACACTGCGCCTAACTTATTTTTTTTTAAATAAATCAGTAGATATAATACAGACTTAGAGGAATTCAAGTTCTTAATGCTACATTTTTTTTCAGGAGTTTTGGCGGAGCTTGGTAGAAGTCTATATTCAGCAGTGAACTGAGCTGGACCCAGTTTTTTTTATTGAAGTTGGTAGTTACAGGCTTACCTTGATGTTAGTGATGAGATGCGCCGTGGCCTGCCCCAGCAGGCGCGCGTGCCGCACCATGTCGGCCGGGTCGCCGGCCGCGACCACTCTCTCACTGGCACACATCACGCTCTCTACGGAGCGCTCCGTTACTGTGGGCTGCTGGGCGCGCCGGTCTGTGAGACAAATAAAAAAAAGGTAGAATACATCAACAATTATAGCCCAGTATCCGTGCTGCCGGTACTCAGCAAGGTGTTCGAAAATGTAATGCTCAATCAAATGCTTAATCATTGTAACACCAACCATATCTACACGACCAGCAATATGGGTTCACCAATGGATGTTGTACGACTGACGATGACGGTGTCATCTTATTAAAACAAATATTTTCAGCGTGGGAGGATGCCCATGATGCCATAGGAATCTTTTGTGACCTCTCTAAAGCATTTGACTGCGTAAATCATGAAACCTTTTTCTTGAAACTTGAGCATTACGGACTAGGTAAACTTGCGCTAAGTTTAATAAATTCTTATTTAAACGATAGACAACAGCAAGTTCAAATTAATGGGGTCAATTCACTCGGTCTAAAAGTAAAAATCGGTGTTCCACAAGGCTCGATATTGCGCCCTTTCCTCTTTTTGGTATATGTTAATGATCTACCCCATTTATTTAAAAAAACCAACCACAAATGGTGTTATTTGCTGACGATACTTCCCTAATTTTTAAGATAAATAGACGTGCATCAAATCTTGACGACGTGAATAACGCCCTACTGCAGGTCCAAAATTGGTTCACTGCTAATAATTTTGCATTAAATGGGAAAAAACTAAAGCATAAGATTTGCTTTACCGAATTTTAAAAGTAGTGATTGTGTTATAGTATTGAATATGGAGAAACTAGAATTCGTCGATAAAACTGTTTTCTTGCGGATCACGCTCGACTCAAGGCTGCAATGGAGTCCTAATTTAGCATCTCTTGCAGGACGTCTAAGTTCAGTAGCATATGCTGTGAGAGAAATCCGTCAATTTACTGATGTAGATACCGCGAGGCTAGTCTATTTCAGTTACTTTCATAGTATCATATCTTACGGTATTACGAGATACGGTCTGCAGATATCGAATCTATTTTTATTCTGCAGAAAAAGCCATCAGAGCAATATATGGCCTCCACAGACGCGATTCTCTAAGGGAACTGTTTAAAGATATTAACATCATGACGGTACCTTGTCAATATATCTATGAAAACATCATGTACGTTAGGAAAAATCTAAGTCTTTTCAGAAAAAGAGGTAATAGACTCAATTATAGGACTAGAAATAGGGACCAATTAGTTCAACCGGATTTGCTAAAGTAGACTCATCCTTCACTGTTTAAAATGCTACAATAAAATACATCCCCACATACTCCAATTGAATGAAACGAAATTTAAATCTTGTATAATACGCACACTATGCTGCCAAGCATTTTATAAGTTGGGGGATTACATCACTGACAAAAATGCTTGGCGCAATGCTGGTGCAAAGTAATTGATAAGCATTCGAAAATTTTGTTGGAGCCGCTGAAGATTGTAAAACTATCTTTACATTGTATAAATTTAATCTCTTAGTATTATATAATTGCATAGCACATGTGTGAGCACCATGTACCTACTTTAAAGGTACCATTTACTGGGTACGTCTTTCATTGACTTGAATGTGCCCTTGCGGCTGAGAGTATGTCATGCTCACTCAAATGTCTCGCTGGTGGTGGCGTGTGTGTTGGATCATTAAGTTCCCTTCAAAATGGTTGAGCTGAGTGGTGCTGATGCATGCGTCATGTTCGTGAACGGGCGCCGTCAGTAGGAGTACTGATCATCTCTTAGCTGTGACGGCTTCGTTTAATTTTTGAATTATTTTTGTTTTTATATTTTTATTACGGACGCTTTTAACGTGCAAGTCTTTCTACATTGTTCTCAAATGTATAATTTCAACATGAATGATGTAACCAATATTTTGCAACAATATTCTGATTTAAAAAAGTGTCCATGTAGTTTCTTGCCCATTCTTCACCATAGGAACCTACTACGCTTTAGCATGGGCAACTAGCTTCATCTTTATGACTGACCGACCCCTTGACAATTCAAAAGTACCTGTAATTGGTTTATTTGAAATAAATCCTCTGAGTTTTAAGTTTTTTTTTAGAAGAGCATAGCTTCTAAAGGCACATCGTTATAAGTACAAAGATCGATTGAAAACAATATTTAATCGCACTATTAAAAAGTCTCTATTTAAATTACATTCGCATTTGTCATTATTTAGGGTTAAAGAACAATGTTCTTTTATTAAATTACAAAAATTATGGGAAATTGTAATAGAGTTTGATAACAACGTTTTCAAAAAATAAAAATGCATTATTTTTTCCCCCTAAATCCTGTTCCTTTAACAACTTTGTTCTATAATAGCTTCGGGTGAAACTCAATTCAAGTAGGTACCTAGATAACTACTCAGGGGCCTCAGCGTTTCGTACTTTCACAACAACAGGATTGACATAAGCTTTTGATTAGATTATGTCAGTCCTATACATTTTTGACGTACCAGAATCTTCACATAACGAATGTGCATATACAAAATATTATAAAACATTTTAAAAGAGTAACGGTGGAGTTTCTTCCCCATTCTTCTCCATACGAAAACTACCTTTTGGAAGGGGCGACTAGAATCAATTCTATTTTTTTTTGTAATTTTGACGTTCAAAAGTGGCTTGCAAGGGCCTATTTGAAATAAATGATTTGACGTTGTTCAGCTAGACCCTGCTAGAATGCTAACCCATCCTCCCGTAGTGGTACTCACCTAGATCACAATGCGCCAACAATCGCTCCAGCTCCTCAGTAACTCTATGTGCGGCCGCAGTCAGATGTTCAACACCTGAAAACAAATTAAATTATTTATTTCAAGACAGGCCTTTTTAAACATTTTGGAATAGTTTAAAAATATTCTTTAAAAATCGTGATAAGTTATCAGTCGGCAGCGGTGTGGAGACATTTTCGGTGCCATCTGTTAGCTTATATTATTCAGTAACTGGGTGTGGACTTTGAGTTTACATTATTCAGTAACTGGTCAGATAGGCAGTCGCGCCATGTGAAATACTGGTATTCAGCTTCATCTGGTTAGACTGGAAGCCGACCGAAGTATCTGATGAAAGTGTCAACAAACCGAACAACACAATCACTCTCTAAAAGGAATTAGTAACACATTCATCTATATTCAGGTTTCAACTTTATATCTCGCAACCTTTTCCAAAAATTACTGTTTGAATAACATTATTAAATTGTAATTGAAAAATCATCAATGGAAATTGAGGTTATGTAAAATTAGCCCCATTTTTCAAATGAAAAACATCTTTAATTTGATTTACAATTAGAATTTTGAGTTTAAACTCAAGGCACTCAATTTGTAAAGCTTTGGTCACACACAGCGATCTCGACAGAGCGGCGCGCTGAGCGGAATTGCTACTCGCAGCACCCTGTCACACTCACCGAATGCTCGCGGCGAGTTGGATTCGCCGCGAGTATAATGAACATGCTCAATTCAACTCGACCGAATCTAGTCGCAGCGAATAGCTTGCCACATACAACGACTAGTCGCGAATGCCTAATCGTGACTGAGGTTTTAGTGTCACTACAATTGACAAACACAGGTACGTTTTTTGATCTATTTGTTTACATTTTCCTGAGATACGTTTGGAACAGAGTATAGTTGGGAAAATGCTCGACAAATAATGATGATGTTGACATACCGGGGGCAGCACTCTCTGGTACGGTTCCACAAGCCTCCACCAGCCTCTCGACAGCTTGTGCCACTAGACGCGCTGCGCTGGTCAGTTGCTCGCGACACGCTGCGTTGTGAAGAGTTGGCGCTACCACCTAAGAAAGAAAAATCAAAATCATTTACAAAAAAAATTGATTGAAAATTAGTACTTTTTGTATGTCAAAATCTATAGCCTCTGAAGACAGATTTCAACACCTGCGTTGCGTATTACACGATCAATCACAATCTGAATCATTTTGAAACAGATTGCTAATCCACTGCTTTATAAGTTCGAATAAAAAATCAGCTATCTAATTACGCAACACATTTTCGTAAATAATTACGACTAATCTGTTTCATTTTGACAGTTCAACAACATTCATTGCGTTATTTACGTCGTCGAGTTGTTTTTTTTTTTTTACTTTCAAATACATTTTCTTTCTGTCTTCCTCACCTTGGCACAAGCGACAAGCTGGCTGGTGGCCAGCGCGCAGTGCGTGGCGGCGGAGATGATGGCGTTCTGCAGCGGCTGGTCGTCGCGACACTGCGCGGCCACGTTCTTAGCTTTGAGGACCAGCGCGGCTGTTGTGTTGGCTACTGCCTTGGCCAGGGATAGGAGAATGTCCTGTGGGAGAGAGAGAAATCGTTAAAATCATTGTTTTGATTATTCACAAAGTGTCAATCGGGTAGAAAGAAACCTGAAGCTAGTTGCCCGTTTCCAAGCATCCTAGATTCCTATGAAGAAGAACGGGAAATAAAGTCCATGGTAACTTCTTTGGATCAAATTTTTTAATATTACTGCATATGGTGACATTAATTTCATGCCCGAGCGAGTCTTACAGTAGACGCATATGATGTGTAATATCTGACATCTTGGTTGACAGTACCAACATCTCGGAAAATGAGTTGGTACCATCTGACGGCTAACTCTAGCACCGCACGCGCTCATTGGTCAAATCAAATAGCGCGCGATTCCCCGGCTTCCTGTTACACACTTCCGTCCCTTTCTCACAGATTGCACGGAAGCGAAAGGAAACATTTTACACATATAAAAAACCTAAAAAGTTAACTTGTATTCAAAGATTCTTTCCGCCTAATGACAAAGCGTGGATTAACACCATGCTAACAATCAATTCCTGTACAAATCATTCAATAAAATAACTGAGTACAAATTCCCTTTCTAATGTTGATTTAGAAAATGTCGAGACTTGATTCATTTTTCAGCATTCAAACATGTCTAAAATACGAGTATTACTATGAACTTCTTATGAAATATACAAGCATTCCGTACGTCATGTTCGCATAAATAAAAACTGTCTCGGACATAAAAATACTTTTGATGTTACGTGTATTCGGCAATCATAACATGGCTGTTATTCAGAATGTTTTGGATTTATTAGCTAATTTATCATCTCGACACATATTATTTGTCGCACGGTCCTTTTTGTCCTTGCTATATAAGCTCCGATTGACTTATTGACGGTTAATTCTTTATTTATCGGTGGTTTGATAGTGCCTTTATCGCGACAATGAAACGGACCTTATAAATGTTACCTATACTACAGTGTACTTTTCCTAAGTTATTTTTATACTTTTCATGGTCATTATAAAAACTATGAGAATATTATTATAATCGAAAAGTATGTTGCAATCAATCTCAATTCCACTTTCATTCCTGGCATACCCAACAGAAACATCCACCCTAGACAAGAATCTAGGCCGAACATTAGTCTCCACTCAGACATCGAGCTCACGACACACACGTTATAAAAACCAGACATCTGTCCGCTCAACTATCTAGGTCATGCGTTTATTTTTATAACAACGCCATCTCTTGACAATCTGTGGAATTACTTCCTTACGCATCGAACGTGAAATGCGCTTGTATGGCGCTGTGTTTTTGGATTTTGTTTTGAAATTTAATATTATGTTTTTGGATATTTATGAATGCTATATTGGCTTCATATAACATTACGCCCGTATTCTCATAAAGGGGGGGGCAGAGGTATATAGTACACCCACATTTCGCTAGTTATGTTTAAGTCCCATGTAATAGGGGGCGAGCCCATTGACCATACATAGTATGTATTATAATATTACTCCTTTGTACTACAATCCTTTGTACATATTTAGCTAATGAAATGTCTTTAGTGTGTTAGTGAGTTATGGCCATTTATAAACAATTTTTCATAGTTTAAAATTGTTTTATGTCGACCGGTAACTGTCCTACTGCAGTGCAAAGGCGTCTTCTCATACAGAGAAGGCGTGTTGAAGATTTCAGGCTATTAAGTCCAGGTTTCCAGCAGCTCGTGGCTAAATAACACCAGCCGTACGGGTCGATCCATCAGCTTAACCGAAGCTTGCCGGGATGGTCTGTCGATGGGTGACCATATATGCTTACCGAGACCCCTCCGTACCTTGGAAAGCACGTTAAGCCGTTGGTCCCGGCTGTCATTCGTGGATCTTTGACAGTCGTTACGGGTCATCAACAAGTCAACCAGTCTTACCAAGGGGTATCGTTTTACCCAGTTACTGGGTTGTGGAGGTCTGATAGGCAGATGCTCCATGTAAAATACTGGTATTCAGCCGCATCTGGTTAGACTGGAAGCCAACCCCAACATAGTTGGTAAAGGCTAGGCAGATTTTAATCCAGGTTTCCACAAAAATTTTCACCGACTTATATACAGCATGATGTTATTCCGTCAATATACAGGGGGGTAATTAGTTATTTTTGCTAAATACATTTACTTCCGAGACAGTTAGTTAAAAATAAAACAATTGTTTTTTTAAGCAAATGTATTAACCAAAAATAACCAACATGGCAGTGAAAGTTTAAGAAACCACAACCGTACACTGGGATGCAGAGAAATTGTGCCAGTATTTATAATTAATGAATATCTTAGACTTCGATAGGTTTGATATGTTATTCTTGATTAATCAACGTTACTTATGCTTAATAAATAAATGTTATGTGTTTCAATATAATGAGATTCAAATGGTCAAGTAAAAAAATTGAAGGAAAAATAAATTTTACTTAGAAATACTGGTACAATCTTTCTGTTTCCAATTGTAATAGAATAATTATAAAAATAACTATGTCGAGTGGCTGGCGAGTTTCGAGTGAGAGGACAAAAGAATATACTATATTTTTATACTCAATAACAAAAGCCTTATCACTATAAAAATGAATAAATTAGTAATAAAAAAAGATCAGTCTTTACTCAAAAATTAAGTAACATCCAATGTAGAATACAAAAAGTGCGAAATTTTTAAGAAAATAAGATTTCGGCATTTTGCTTTTATAATTATTTAAATAAGTCAGTTTTGACGTGTTTTCAATGAACTCGAATCTCGCCAAACGTTTAAAAAATAAATGGCAAAATAAATTAATTAAAAATAAACCTCTGTTTTCATATAAAATGGCAATCTGTATTTTTGTACTTTGTGATGGCAATATTTTGAGTCCATGCATGTGTGGCTTTTTGCATTGTATAAATAAAAATTATACTAAATGAATAGCTGTATATTGATGATTTTGCATTTAAATACAAAATCTAGATGTTTTTACGTCACTAACTGTTGAAACGTCGCGCAGGAAAAATAAATTAAATTATTAAGAAGCTTTTTTTTTTCAAGTATTAGTAATATTTATAATTTTAATTAATTATGCGACATGATTATTTAGAAATGCAAAAAGGACATATATACAAAGACATCAATAACAGATTTAGTAAATGTACACACTGTCGATTAATCACATTTTGTAATACAAGTTCGCCACTAAAATATTACTTAGGACTTTCAGTGGCGAATCAAATCTCAAAGAATTTTATATTTTCGATTATTCGACAATGTGTACTAGAACTTAAAAAAAAAATCACCCAAAAATATGTACATGTAAAGAATTCCAAATAAAAATGAATAAGATTTAAATTAGCTGCCAAAATAATAACACAAAATATAAAAAAATAAGGGTCGGCACATATTGACGTCCAATTTAATAAGTTAGCAGGTTATACCGACCCTTAGCTGCCAATTACCTTAATGCTTTTAATAAAAAAAAGGGAAAATAATAAAAAATAAAGACTAGATTAGTAAGCATTAAGATTATTGTTAACAAAAATAAATGAACACAAAATTTAACGTAATTTGATGATGCTTCTTTACACAATGGTTCAAGATGAACGTAGACATACTATCGCGGGCACTCATATCTGAACACCGTAAGGAATATTCCTGCTTGCAGCGCTCGGCCGCTATAGTAACGTTAAAAAAGGGTCATCTGCACGAGATTTTGTTTTCAAAGTGGTCAGATATGCGTGACCGCGATGGTACCATCGAAAAAGTTCATATCTAACCACCGTAAGGAATATTCTTGCTTGCAGCACTCGGCGCCTATAACACCGGGCCGGTAACAGATGTGGTCATCGTGTTCACGGGATTTTGTCTTGAAACTGGTTAGATATGACCTTTGATGGTACATACATAAACTCGCGCCTTCTTCCGATAGTTGCAGGCAGAAACTACATAAAGTGGCGTTCTGCTACGATCATTACATATTCCGTACGTACTTACACGAAAAACTAATATACTACCAACTTCAGTAAACTAAATAGGGATATTGTCAATTTTTTTTTTGTTCGTCAGGTAGATTATTAAAAAAAATATTGGACACGTATTTTTTCTACGGCAATACGTTAAAATGTGGCATGACATCACTCCCCGGTAGATTTTATACTGACTTGTGACGTAGCGAGCTCCCCAACTTTAACAACTTTAATGCGTTTTATCTAAACCATTTTTTATTAATATAAAGCAAAAAATACGTGTCTAATATTGTTTTATTATCTGACTGACGGACTCAATAGAATTATTTTTTCCCGGGCAATATTTTATACACTATTCGTGGTATGTAGAGATACTATTTTTTATATCCCGTGATGTTTATTCTGCCCTGCTAAGCCATAAGGCGCTATCTCAATTGGAGTATGTTTTGAGAAAATTTACTTTTTGTAAATTGTAATTTAAGGAAACATGTTTTTTGTTTTAAGTTAGTTATCCGTATTTGGGTTATACCATTGGATGCGAAATTGTTATAGCAATTGAATGGTTTAAAAAAACCTAAAATGGTGTATCTCAGAGATAGCGCCTTTCGGCTTAGCAGGGCAGTATTGCCCATCTTTTATCAATGCCCATACATAAACTCAAGCCTTCCTCTCATGTAGGATAGGCAGAACAGAACGCCGCCTTTCACGATCCTTACGTGCTCGTAAAATGCCCGTGCTACGCACATACGCACCCATATGTACGTCCTTCAAAAGTATGGGTAGTTTTTGTGCATGCTAAATGTTACGGCGCCGTGACATTACGCTAGTGACTGGTAAACAAATGAAACCGCATTAGCTTCGCAGTATTGGAATAACGCCTTAAAGGCCAGCATGAACCGTTGTGTATAGAAGCTTTATGGGTTATAATAAACTCGCTTATGGCTTTGTGATGGCAAGATCGTGATGATATATTTATTATGGCTCATAATATTGGCAAAGAATGTCGATACTTGTCTAACTATATTTGCGACCAACGAATTCGTGTCACGAAAAATTTGTTTTCTCCGAAATGCTGGTTCATTGAAAAATTTAACGTTTTGTAGCTGCTAACACTTTTTATTAATACCTAAATTATTGATAAAAAAATCCATTTTAACAGTTTTTGTTTGACTGACCTGGATTTTTTGCTCACAAGTGAAAAGAGAGATAAAATAAATCTATTCCCAATAATTTGAATTACTAATTTTCAGCTGCAATTATATAAGAATGATTTCTTAATAAAAACCTTCACATTATTTTTTACTTTTTTATAAATTCCAAAAATTGAGATGAATTTTGACTAGCATTCAAAGACTGTTATAAAACTAATTAACCGACTTCAGAGAGGGTCAGGAGAAGGTTCTCAATTCGTCTATAACATCTCATAAGCGAGTATAGCCCTTCCATTTCAACCTCATCTTCCACCTACAATTCCCAGTTCCACAAAAGCCTACACAATGAAACTATAATACCTACTAACAGTGCAGTTAGTGTATTATGTTTATACCTTACCGTTACCAACAATATTTGTCTACCGAACTAAAGATTAAGTCAAACTAACTGATAGTTAGTACGTTAACTCTTTATTGTGGAACCAGACGAAAGTATTATGATTCACATATTTTTTACCCGACTTCCAAAATCAATTAAAGAGTTAAATTTAAATGGATTTAAAAATAAACTGAAATAATTGCTATATATTAGATGTATTATAATTTAAACGACTATTTGAATGATACTTTGCCAACCTAATTGAATTTTTAATCTTTTATACTTTGACATCCAACTCTTTGATACTCTGACATTAAAATGATACTTTGACATCCTAAATACATTGTGTGTGTGTTTATGATATTATTATTAACTGACAAACCCAAAATTGTAATTTTAATTCGTAATTATGCAATCAATAATGCTAAGACTAACCTAATAATCTCTATCCTGTAATTAATTTATGTACCTAATATTTGCACGCCACACTTGGCAAAATGTGACGATACCATTGACTAATTAAGACCAAATAATGTATCATATTCTGACAAATAAATGATTATGATTATGACTTCGGCGGATCCCAAGATGAGGGCAATGTTTTTTAAGATCCTCTATCTAAAGGGTGCTAATTATAACCCTGTAACCAAGCCTACGCTGTGTCTTTGAATTTTTGACAGAATACCTGTTACTATCGCCTTTATCATTCCAATTACCGGTCAGGCCATATAAAAACTAAATTATTTTACAAAAAAAAAGTCATGTAACTGTGACACGTACGGCAGACTATTAACTTTAAACGAACGTAACTTTCTCCGATTCTCATATCGAGCACTACTTGAAAATTATATGAATCATAATACTCCCATAGACAATATAACCTTACATACTACAAAAAAAAATGCCATAGTGCAGTCTTTTCCCTTACTTATTTGTCTTTATAATTTTGATTATTATATTTTATCCAACAAGAAAACGTGAAAATAAAGGAAAAAGACGATTTTTAAATACTATAGAGAGCAAAACGTGCTTTAATATATTAAAATATGATTTAAATATTAACGCCTAGAGAGGCAGTATTAAAGGAATACTTTTTAAATCGTAATACTTAAACTCCGTGATATTTTAGTGGTCATACAAATGCAGCCCACTTCATGTATCCAATGACTACAGAACATTCATTTTTTTTTAAATATATTGTAACAATTTTTTTATTGCTCCCAGAGGTATTTTATGTCGGGTACATTGAGTGGCCCTTTGTAAGACGACAAAAATGTCACAAGTATATATTTATTTATTTTATTTATACACGGTTAATTTTAGCTCGTTCTGGAACGAAAAGCCATAGACTCGATCATCGAACTCGAAACGATTGGGACTATTCTTTTCAATAAATTACAATTAAAAAAAAACACGAAAAATCTAATTTATTGTTTTTTTTGTGAAATAATGAGAACTCGAAGTAACTGCGATCAATGCATATGTGTGTAAAACGTATCGACGAACGACAACACTTGCGAACGGTACCCATTGAAAAATCCATTCATCGATCAGACAGCATAAAAACACATACGCAATAGATAAATATGTACACAAATAAAAATACGAAAAGCGAATTCAGACTTTATTTCTTAACCGTAAACGGTATCAAATAGAAATTTCACCAAACTAGGTACAAGGTAAGTAGGTACGCAGTTTACTAAAATTATTCTGAGAAGTGTCCGACCGGACTTCAAAAGGATGCACAACCGAATTCCGCGGTTAAGTGTATAAAAATAAGGTCTTAATTCGGTCCAATATTTTCATAGAAAAGGGCACCACCATCTTATAATGAACTCTATTCGACAGATAAAACGATTCATTTTTTCTGTTTACATTGCCTGCCTTTGTAGAAGCCGCGTAGCTACTCGCAAGCAAGCATTGTCGTATAAAAATTGGTTTAGGCAGTATTCTTTTTATTTATCATAAATATGGTAGGTAGGTATGCTTATTAACTACCTATTAGCTCGATTGGTCGACACTCGATTCAAGGCCTTAAATACAAGTCCCAAGCGTACTCGTCGTGTTTAGTTGAAAAGGTACGAGTACTAGTGATTTCGTGATGCGAGAGTGGTGAATGAAATTTCAATTAGTTTCTCTCGTTTACGAGGAGATGTGATAGTGGTAAACACCGTGCCGTGCTTCCGATACAAACGAGAGATAACGAGGTGAATGAACTTACACCAACCTATCGTACCAGAAATGAAATACCTACTTGCAGGTACTTACTTGCAGCCGGACTCGCATACGCACAGCTGTGCCGCGCTACGTCATCACCGAGCGGATCGCGTACGATCTTGCGTTTATGAATGAAATAGTGTAAGCGCTACTAAGATTTAACTCGAATGACGGAATAAAAGTGATAAATTTCTAACTTCTATATTAGATGTCTTAAAAAAACAATAACAATGCTAATAGTACCTATTAATCGTCTGGAGTCACTGTGTTTTGGCTCCAGAACGATTTAAAAATAATCGTGTATATACTTTATTGGACACGAGAAAATACATAACAAATAATAAATTAAACACTACAAAACATACAATGGGTTGCCTTATAGCTTTCTGCGATCTCTGCCAGGCAACTTTGGCAGAGATATAAATTTAAAAAAATATCATGTTTGGTAGTCATTGAATACATGAAGTGGGCTGCTTTTGGAAGACGACTAAAATGACACGGTGTATATTTTTGAATACTTTAAAGGGAAAACTTTATAGTTATGTAACTATAGTAAAAACGCGAAATTGGTATCATTTTCTGACATCGTAGGAAAGTACCAGATTTTTAAGACTCGTTTTAAATGATTCAAGACTCATTTAGATACTATCATGCAATGATCAATCCTGGTTCCTACAATGATGCCTGAGAAATCGATACCCAGAAGTGGTCTCCGATAAAATATATTTTTACGATTCTTTTAGTAAGATTCTCTGCGAGAGTATTTTTAAATACATTGGAGGTATTGAAAAGGAACAATATACCACTATTAGTACTTTAATGAAGGATACATATTTACTTTAGGTCCATACAACCATTCGCGGGAAAGTCCGAAAGGGATACCGTAGCCCCTGGCAACATACAGGCAACACTGAAGGAACACGGGTGGGTTTTAGTCAATAAGAGTCTGACACGACTTCCCGCTCCACCCAGAGAAGTTATTTGATAATATCCAACCCAAAAAAAAAGGTCCCTTAAACCATAGGAATATGCCACCGAAAACCAAAACTTCTGCTCATACTTTAACATTTTTCCAAAAATATAAGCGATGTATTTTGAAGAAAAATAAGTAATATTAACAAGAATTCATCCTGTCCAGACAGACGTCTTGATGCATGTTTGAATTTTGTTTATTATACAACATGTAAAAAAAAAACCTTGTCCGATTCGTGCGGATGTTGTTAGGTAATGTACTGAGAGTATATTTATGTGTAAATTTTCAGCAAAAAAGAAAAAAATAAACACACATTTTTTTTCAGTGGAGAATTTTAGTGGGTTATTTATTATATTTGGCGCGGCCGGCCGTTGTTGACCGGGTGTCTAAAAGTCATAATTTATGACTCCTGCTGAAAATTTACTATATGGATTTGGCGTAATTTTGGTACTAAAAATGTGAATTTTAAAGAGCAATAACTTTTTTAATTTTAATAATAATAATAGTAATGTTATTGCAGTCGGTCAATGAAAGAATGAGTGAATCCCGGTAGGACATTTCCGTGGGATATTTTGCGACATAGACGCGGGCGAAGACGCGGGCAAAAGCTAGTATATTATAATATTATAGTTAGGTTAGGTGTCAAAACGTTTATATTTTTGGAAAAACGAAAAACACTCGTACCCGTTTTCAACCTACATCATATCAAAACACCTCTCACTAGTTTCCGTACTATTATCCCCTGCACACACATCTTTAGGCATAAAACACTGTATCAACAATGCTAAGAACATGAAAATAATGGACAACAGACACAAAATATTCAACCAATTATCTTTCCAAATCGTCGCTAGCTCGATTTCCAAACATTCACACTCCGGACAGCACTTCTCCTCGGTCCTAGGGCACTTTCGCTTACAAAATTGACAAAACCCTCGAATATTTTCGCCTGTGGTTTTAAAAGTCGGGTTATAGAATATCCGTATCTCAGTTTTAGCGTTAGATTCAGTAGAATTGTTTAGAATTTCTGTATGTTTGTCCCCAGTCTCGCTGGTATAGTATCGTTCGCTTTTCTTGACGAAATTTTCGAAGCCATCGTGTCGTAATTTTGATATTTGATTTTTTGTGAAACTGGCGTCAGCTGTCTCCATGAAAGTCTCTGTTGTTGTTAGAACGCGGTTGTATCTTTCTGGGTTCAGGAATTTCATGTTCAATGACCCTGATACTTTGACATCTGGGCCTGATTTAGTGATGTCATTGACTATACTGTGGCATTCGATTTTTTTACCGTTAAATCGATTGAATTGATCGTTAATGTCGTTTTTATCGATATTGTCTGATAGGAAGAATTGTTCGCGGAGTATATCGTTTTTGGTACGTCTGTCTATGTTAACGTTTTCATTGTTAGTTTTATCGATATTTATATTCGATTTTTCGTTATTCAAGTTAGATTTATCGATATTACTTTTAACGTCATAATTAACATTAGCGTAGTCATGGTTAGAGAAATCCTTTTTAAAGTTATAAATCTTATCATAAATAGTTTTCGGATACAATTTTGGATTACTGCTATCTAAATACCCCTCACAGTTCTGCACAATCGACTCAAAATCGTTATCGCTATTCGATTTTTCGGGCCGATTCTTGAACAGCATGTTAGCATAATCGATACTTTTGTAATAATCGCTATCAGATTCTTCTTGTATAACATCGAGTCCCATCCAATTACGTGTCGTATCGACATCTTCGTAGATGCCATCATCAATTACGTCTTTAGATTTCCCATTGCCTATGTGTACATTTTCAAAGTCAGTGTCGTAAGCATCACCTTTTTCTTTGCCGAAAAATACTTTGTAGAAATTATCATAGCAGTAATTAAGTTTCCTATACAAGTAAGATTTCTTAGTGTTTCGCTTGGGGTCTGTTACCTGTGTTTCCTTGTCTTCCTCAGTTTCCTCGCCGATGGTGTAGAGGACTGTTGTGGATGCTTCTCCGACGCGGGAGGCTGCGTTTAGGAGATTCTGGCGCGGCTGGAAATAGATGGGGTTACGGTGAGTTATATTGGTTATGGAAACGTTTTTAGGTCTTACTATCTGCAAAGAATTACAATTTTATATGTAGGTAATAGATAACTAGGCTGTTAAAAAGTTGCTAAAAGTTATGTAGTGATTAACGTCAGCTAACCATTTTTTTTAACGTTTTTATGACGTCAATGAATAGGTAAACCTAAATATCTTTATCTGAAGAATAATTTTGAAATTTGTCAGTTTTTTGACACAAAATCTGTCAGACGTAAAATATATTCCATGTATTAAAGATATTTGAAATTGGAACAACCAGCCCTTATTCTGTAATTTTAATTAAATTAACTGTGGCGATATTTTTAAACATACAAAAAAAATATTGAATTGGTCGGATTATATGGAACTTTTTTTTGTTGTTTCTACTGGATCCATGTTTACTGGACTGGCAGATGCACTGTCGCCCATATCCTTCAAACCGTGACACAGCAACGCTTGTCGATGGTCATCCTCTACAAAGAGTTCTAGTACTACTAAAACTCACATATCCTGTTTGGCAGTGGACTTCTAGTCTGATGAGTTCTTACCTCCTTAGTGGCCGGCTCAGCCGCCTTCAGCAGGTCGGTGAAGGCGCTGCACAGCTTCCTGGTCGCGTCCAGCAGCTTGTCCTCGTGCTCCGAGTCGTCCAGCAGCGCCGCGATCATCTGCACGCCCTTCGTCATCTCCGGCAGGTTGCTGGTGATCGTGGTGATGGCGGCGCCCACGGCCGTGTGGTCTACTTCGTCGGTTCCTGTAGGGAGAAAGAGATAGAAGATGATTTTATTAAATGAATGAATAGGCGATAATCGAAATGAGGTTACCATTTGAGTCGTTTAAGGCTAGTTTCACAGCTGTCCGGGAGAGACGTAGCGCCCGCAGTGTTTTGAAACGAGGGAGTAGTACGATACGCTGTACGAGCTCTACCCGGAGCGGGTCGCGTACGGACCAATCCGCGTCGCTGTGAAACGATGTTCTAGCGCCTCACGTGTGTCTCCGTTCCACGATACCTCATTAACGGCCAATTATGTAAGAGTCTATTAACTGCTCCCAAATTACCATGTTTTTATTTTTTTATTGTTTTTTGACAAAATCATCCAATTTGACATTATATAACTACAATTTAATTTGAACTCTTTATAACTGTCTTTTGTGGCCATGATAATTATTAAGATTTGTTACAGTTGTAACGCCAATCATGTCATTTCGTTTGAAATTGGTTTTTATTTTTATTAATTTATTTATCTCTTTTATAGATATTTTTCTATTTTGTGAATGTGAGAACGCTGTAAACTTAGTGGACTGTAGATTTGTTGACAACCTAATTTGAATAAATTACTTTTGATTTTAACTAAATTTATCTCACCTGAAGTAAGTGTGACGACCTGCGCAGTGGCCGCGTTCATGGCGGCGATCTGTGACGTCACGACTTGCTTGTTGGTGTCCATCGTCACTTGCTTCCATTTGATGGAGGCCGCGTCGTGGCCTAGAGCCGGTAAGGTGGCCTGGGGAGGAACGAAATTCAAATTTAGTTGAGGTTTTTACAACAGACTCGAATGTGATCTCATCTCACTTCAAAAATTTTATATTGAAATGTGTGTGACGTAAAGATGTGACATGAAAAGTACTTTTCAGGTTTATCAGTTTCCAATACTTTGACATTTTAAAACAAAAAATGGTCCGGCGCACTGTGGGACGAAAAAACGCTCTCAAAGACATTGGACCTTAAATTTTTAAGCAAATTTTTTTTGCTTGGTTGGCTTGGTAAAGCACTAGATTTTTTTTCAGATTAGGAGTATTTTTTTTTTCAAAAAATAAACGGCTCTAAACCTCGTTATATGACGTTTTAAAAAAAAAACATAAATAAATAATTACATCACCGTGTGCTAGGATATATCGGCTATTCTCTCCGTTCCGGAGATATAAGCATTAGCTTCATACACTTTTTTTGCAAAAAAAATATGAGTTACCAATTTTGCCTACCTGATTGTATCCTATGATATACTCGTATTTATGCATAATATTGGCTATTAGAAGCCACCAAGATTATGTCTGGACTTTAAAAGAGACTGTGACCTCTGAGTTTGTTTCGGCCTTTCTTCTCAGAGTAGACGGATAGGAAACGCCGAACTCATCCAGCAATTTTTTTTTTTTTTTAATATGAAGTGTAAAAGTGATTCCTGTATTCTATTTACAGAATAAACTACACTACACTTGAATAAAAAAATCGACACTTTAAAATGTTAGCTCCAATGTCTTCGAGAGCCTTTTTTCAATCCACCAACGAACAGCATTTCATTTTTATAGATAACTTTTGATTTAAGAACATTTTCATATAATTTGAGAGTGACTACATACCCTGCTGAGTCCCTGCTCAGTCTGCTTGATGATCTCGACGCCACTGGTGATGGTCGACATTAACCCACGTTGTGGCTCCGTCAGGATTGACGTCACTCTCGTTTGCTGCATTTGAGATGCCTAAACACGAAAATAATGGTGTTACAAACAGATATGCAGCAGTAGTTCGTAGTTTGACTAATCGGAAAAGCTGTTATTCTGATAATACAAGCTTCTGCCCGCGACTTCGTCCGCGAGCCTATAACCTTCCTCAAGAATTGAGGTATCCAATAGAAAAATAATTTTTCAAATCCGAGTGGTAGTTCCGGAGATTACCCCCCTCCCCATATACAAACAAACAAACAAATTTTACCTCTTTCTAATATTATATTATAATAAAGAATATATTACGCCTGTATTTCTCAAAAGGTTTAAGGCTTCTGCTAACAGGCGCGACGCCACACCGGTAGAAGAATTTCCGAGAAGTTTTCATAGAAATTCTAGAACTCGTGGTGGCCTGTTGCCTTGAAATGGTCTCAAATTAAATCTAAACTTCAGGCTGCTAGTAAGAAATTCCGACCGAAAAACGCAATAACACTTTGCCTAACCTGGGTTTCGAACCCATGACTCAACGATTAGTAGTAGCACTTGCAACAACTAGAACAAGGAGGCAGCCAAAAGCTATCCTAACCATAATATTATAAAAGCGAAAGTGAGTTTGTATGTCTGTTTGTAACGCTTTCACGCTAAAACGGCTGAACAGATTTGGATGAAATTTGGCACAAGGGTAGACCATGACCTGGATTAGGACATAGGATACTTTTTATCCCGATGTTCCCACGGGGTGGAGAGTTATGCAGGTAAAACCCGGGGAACGCATCTAGTTTCATATAATGTCTACTAAGTATAAAAATGAGTATACAATATATACCTACACAGCCCATTTCGATGACTAAATGTAGCCATAGCAGCGTGGAACAAAATATTTGGCACATTATTATTGTATAATTAATATCCAAGATAAGAATGCTCGGAAACATGCTGGTCCTGCTCCATAGAACAATTTAGAGTCTAGACAAAATCAAACTGGTTGCTAATTTAATAATATAGCTTATAATTTTTTCATAACACTGATTTTACATTCTGTGATTTCTTGAACTCTCACGCTGACTTATTAGTATTACTTGTTAAAATGTTGGGAATATCGTATAATTTTACAATGTTTGTAAATATGTGAGCACCATATCACATAATTAATGTATACAAAATATTGTAAAACATTTTAAAAGAGTAACGGTGGAGTTTCTTGCCCATTCTTCTCCATACGAAAACTACCTTTTGGAACGACTGGTAATTTTTTTAATAAATAATTATAATAAATTAAATAAGTATGGATAATGGCTATCTGAGTAAAAGTGGTGTAAAGAGAGTGCCAATCACGAAGAGGCGCCCCACTCCGCTCCGTACTAAAGTACAGCTTACAGTATAGTAATAACGGAGTGGGGCTGTATGCAAATTTTTCTGTATTTTATCAATTAAATTTAATAATTTCTCAGATCATACAATGAAAAGACTGAATACACCTTATGGAATAACCAATGGGAGAGAAAACAAATGATATTAATGAAACAATACCTAAATACCTCTTAAAATATGCCACTTTTGCTGAGACAACCCACAATATAACGATATCCTCAAAAAATATTAACAAAAATAAATAAAGCCTGAAATACACATGCTAATAAATACAAAAAGTAGGGATGTAACGATTCCGATGCCGATATAATTGGCAGGCCGATATATCGGCATCGCCGATTATATACAACGTTAACATATACGACGTAAGTATTTATTTATTTGATTTATGATCTACTCGGTTCGTGTCGGTTTTTATTTTCGCTTGAGTATAGAATTCGATTGTTTTATTGGTATATTGGCGTGTGCTAGCTGTCATTATGGCAAATAAATTTACTTACTGCTTTGTGTTGAGTTATGTTAATTATTTTGCATAGAATCAAGTTTTCATTTTTTCAAACTGAACAGACAGCAGTGCTGCTTGATAGTTTTTTGCGCCACTTCTTCTTCTCAGCTAAAGCACTAGGAAGTGGTGAAGGGCGCGCGTGCCGGACTGTCTTATGTAATTTTAACGTTCGAAAAGTGCTGATTCTCAGCCTAGTTTGAATAAATAACTTTTGAATTTACTAAGTTATCGATATCGGCATCAGTATCGGTATCGCCGATTATTTACTACAATAATCGGTATCGGTATCGTATCGGGAAAATTAAGTATCGTTATGTCCCTAATAAAAAGCAATACTCTCATTCGTATGAGTTGGTAAAATAATGATACTTTTTTTCGTATTTAACATTACCGCTGCTCGAAAATAAGCACGTTTTTATGCTACTACATGGTGTGTATGTGTATTCCAGGCTTAAAGCAAGAAAATAAAATAAATAAGCTAATACTGACGGCCGGCGGCGTGTGTCCGGTGATGATCTGCCCGGACACGGTCGTCTGCTGCGCGCTCGTCATGTGGTTCACGGCGAACGGCTTGGCTCCTAGCCGGCAAATTATATGTGTGTGAAGCGGTGGCAACATAGTAGAAAATTGTGTGGTTTTGTTGATGGAAAGTCGTATTGAATTTGAATATTGTTCGTGTAATACAGCTATAGTTTGACCGGGACCGCTATGCTCGACGGGGCGGGGAGCAGCGTTGACGAATGAACAGCGGGCGGGACGCCGCGCGTCTTGAGCGAAGACGAATGAGCGACTCGGTCAAACTATAGAAAACGTTCAGTCGTGTAAAACTGACATACAATATTAAATATGCATGTGTTTTGCTTGATTGAATTGAAATACAATACGATGTTCTATCAACTATAACAAACAAAACTTCAAAGCAAATAAAAAAGTATTCAAAAAAATTAAAAAATATAAGTTGTGCCATGTGTATTTTTTAATTTACTTGTTTTTTTTGGTAATCAACTATGGCGTACCGTAGTGAGATTTCAAGATCAATTTCCACCATGAGTCTCTCTTACATTGTTGAGAAACTCTTACAAAGATCACAATGTTCATACATAACTGTGCGTTTGCACTGACGAAATCCACATAAAAACATATTGAAATCTCTGTTTCATATCATCCATATACGCCAGTGACTTGAGTGGTTAGCTTGCGTGTTCTGTACTGAGCTCACGCAACGTGTCGTACGACCAGCCAGTAATAGGACTCGCCCATCAAGGAGCGCTGTCCCACATTAGACGCATTATTAATTTACTATACATAAAACAAAAGGTATTTTAATAAAACACGTATACTAAAAGATCAATAATTAAATTATCTTTAAAATGGTGAAGTTTTCAGAAAAATACGCTTGATAGATTTTGCGTGATTCTTAGTTTTTGGTCCGCGTTAGACATAAGTTTACAAATTAATTTCTCTATGTAATATAAACATAATTTAAATTATTCATATATAAAGTTATTAAGAAAATGCTCTAATTTAACATATATTTTTTCCAAATCATTAACACTACTCGTTTAGACGTGATCTTCAGCATAAAATTATTAAACGTCGGTTATGGTCGCCTTAACAGAAAGTAGAGATTTCAACATGTTTTTATGTAAATGTTTCGCCAATGCATATCGCTCAGTAACTGTTTTAGTGATGCAAAAGTTCGTGATTTTTGTACTGAATTCGTTTACCGAATAAGACAAGTGAGCCAAAATACACAATTTATTATAAATAATACATAAGTACCTTCAGCGCCGGGTCGGTGCACGGCCGGCTTGGCCACCGACTCGGTGTTCACCTTGCCGGACTTGAACGTGTCGTGTTGGATGATGTTGGCTCTATGGACAAAGGTTTTAACGGTGTTGTGCATTGATAACAAAAAGTGCCGTGCACGCGACGATCGCGATCGTTTTTAAAAGCGTTCATTCTCGAAGTTGACGACGTAGCAAATAGCTGTCAAATATTTACCCGTTTTGATTAATTTGGCAATATTACTGTATGGAAATAAAAAATGTGGCGAACTAGCGAACTAGAATATTAATAATGAATTGCAATTATAACACTGAATTTGCTGTTGTAACCGTTTTAGGTGTAAAAAACCGGCCAAGTGCGTGTCGGACCACGCACAATGAAGGGTTCCGTAGTTGGGATGAATTTATCCCAAGAACAAACTTAACATTGTAGTTGAAAAACATGTTCTCCCAAAGGGAATGTATGGGAGATCATGTTTTTCAAACCGCAAATTTAAGTTGGTTGATTATTACTCGTTAACCTGTACAGCCTACTTAGCTCTGATAGTTTTCCTTTTAATTTCGTTATATATACTACCGCTGTGAATTTTTTCACAAATCCAAGTACAACCATTTAGCTAGAGGGGGGGGGGTTAACAAGAAATATCAGTTAAAAGCTTAATATTTCGCAAACGGATCCTTGAATCTAAAAATGGTTTTCACAAACTCACAATATTTTTGAACGACCTTTCTGACGATACCCCACAACATGGGATAGACGAGAAAAAAAAACACACCCACTTTACGTGAAGGGGAGGTACCCTAAAAAAAAAAACTTAATTTTATTTTACTACTTTGTCGGCATGATTAATATGTATACATATGCCAAATTACAGCTTTCTACTAATAACCGTCTCTGAGCTAACCCGCGGACAGACAGACGGACAGACAGAGAGACAGACAGACAGACATGGCGAAACTATAAGGGTTCCTTGTTTACTACGGAACCCTAAAAAGGCATTTGGAGAGTTTCTAAATACTTTTTTTACATCTAACACAAAATATTCGGTGTTACGATATTAATTATTGCATTTCTGACAAAATTTTAGTTCACTAATTAGCCACATTTCATATTTCCATACTTTCCATAGTATTATTGCAAAATTAATCAAAACAGCGAAATATTTGACAGCTATTTGTAACGTTACCCACTTTCACAATAAACGCTCTTAAATAGGACGCCGGGTGAGGGTAATACCAGAGACAACACAAAAATTGATTAATTGTTGGTTTATGTTCTGGTAAACCAGAGTCATCGCGATATAATGCATACTCGATCCCAAGGTCTGAAACACAGCAACGCTGCTGGGCGTTAATAGATATGTATCCAAACCATGGTAACTTGACATTTTCCAGAAAATTCTAGAATTCAATACTCACTTGGAAGGCGACACGGAGTCCTCCAACATGGCCGAGCCCTCGTCGCCCTCTATACCAAGATGTTCCTTAGCGCGTTGCTTGCGCACAATGATGTCGATGTAGCCAGCTATCACTTGTAGGATTTGTTCCGCTTCGGTCGTCTGGACTGAGTAGTATTGGTCGCTGTAGACAAGGGAAATTAAAATTAATAAAATAAAGCTGCAAAAATATTACGGGTGTATAAAGACTAAAGACGCTAAACGAGGCACTGCAAAATTTGTGTCTTGTTATTACGGGAGGGCACTGGTTCCTGCAACACAGTTATAACTAACGCAGGAGTAAGATAATTCTATAATTTTATGTTCAACTTGTTTTATAACAATTTTTTTTTTTTGGATTTGTACTTGTTCTTAATGTTATAATGGTTATGTTTTTGTTGTGGGCCATACCTGGGAACCGTTTGGTTATGTGTATTGAAGATCATCATGTTGTAATTTTTTAGTAATGTGCGTTTTCGGACGACTAATGGTTTTGTCAGACGTAAAATACCATGGAACTCCTGACTACTTCAAAATTCAATAGTCATTTATTCAAACTAGGCTGAGAATCAACACTTTTCGAACGCTAAAATTACATAAGACAGTCCCGCGGCACGCGCATTCACCACTTCGGAGTGCGTTAGCTGGGAAGAAGAAGTGGCGCAACAAACTGTCCAGCAGCACAGTTGTCTGTTCAGTTGGAATAAATTGATTCTATACAATACTAATAGTATGCAAAATAATTTACATTACTCAACACAAAACATTAAATAAAATAATTTGCCATAATATCAGCTAGCACACGCCAATATACCAACAAAAACATTGAAATATATAATGAAGCGAAACTAAAAAACGTAAAAAGAACTTAATACCCGAATAACTGATATACCACCCTCTAGATTAATTGATAATACGTAATTATTGTATGCCTATTAGGCAGGACATATTGAAACTTTAATTTATTATTAAGACCTATAACTGACATATGCGCACAATAAAGATATTTTGAATTTGAGATTTAAAATATGACGCCAATAACAACGGATTTTTACATTTAGAATATTTTGTGGAGCGACTTAGTCCAGCAGAGAACTCCTATAAGCTGATTGATATACGTGAAGCTCACCTGTAGTCTCCGAAGTCCAGGGTAAAGGTGTTGGGACTGGCGCACCACCTCCTCACCGTGGTGAGGGGCCAGGTCTGCAGGATCTCCTTGGTCTTCTCGTCCAGGCGCAGTACTGAGTCCTTGGTGACGCCCAGGAGGCGGGGGACTAGCTTGTTCTTGCCTTTCATTTTTTCCTGTGGAAGATATATTAAAGTTAGAACTAGATTCTTCGCATATCTTTTTACTTAAATATACTCTAAGAGGTAACCCTATATGTGAATTTAAAATCGGAGATTATTATCAAGTTTTGGAACAACTAACTCAATGTAGTAATTTTTTTTTGCCTAACCTTTATTGCAAATGGCTATCCAGTCAGAAGCCGGAAAGTCACATTCTATTTTACGAAGGGGTATTTATCTACTTTAGCGTTCAAAGGGTAGTATCTACTTTAGCGTTCAAAAAACACTTGCAATAAAAAGGTTCTAAAAAATAACTACATTGAGTTAATGGTTCCAAATTTTGACAGTTATCTCAGATTCTTAATTCAAATATAGGCTTAACTTTAAGCAGGCGCGGAACCAGCCCTCAAAAAAGGTTGTGATCACAGCCACCCTAAAATCGGCCAAGTGCGAGTCGGAGGATGAACTCGCTCATGATCGATATAGTGCATGCCTACAAAGGAGATGTTAACAAAATATATGACGCCCTGACCAAAATTTTGTACAGTGTTTACTTCCACGGTGGGCAAACCGTGGGGCGAACACTATTCAATTAATAAACCTGTAAAATGTTAGATAAGTAACTAAGTAATTCGCTGCGTTCCGAATCACGCACGATTCTTTTTATTTTATTAAGGCATTGGATATTATATCATCAGCCTATCGCCATCAATAGACTGTGAAAGGGTGACGTCACAAGTCTATTAGGGTTGTGGGCATGCCCATCGTGCCCACAACGGTGGATCCGCGCTTGCCTTTAAGTCTGGTTGTATCACGAAACAGTTACGTAAGCAGTTGGTCCTGGGGGCCTACCACCACCTCTAAAGCAGTAATATTTAAATCTTACTTCAGTGGGGGAAAGATATGGAGCTATACAGGTAAATAATACTGCTTTACAGGTGGTTATAGGCCCCCTGGCTGACAGACGTGGAGTTTTGACAGTCGTTACACTTGTAATGAGCTTTAGGTCGCCAACAATTTAGGAAATATTTAGTAAATAGTCTGCATTTGCGTGATGTGTAGGCTTTTTGTTGTTGTTAAAGAGAAGTAAATTCTTCTTAGTGTTTGTAACTAGAATAATAATTGTGTTTTCATTGTATCTGTAACCTGAGGAGCTCATGGCTACGTAATAACTGCCGCACGGGTCGATCCATCAGGTTAAGCTACGTTTGCCGGGGTTGGTCCGTGGACGGTTGACCATGTTTACATCCCGAGACTTATTCGTGCCTCGGAAAGCACGTTAAGCCGTAGGTTCCGGCTGTCATTCGTGGAGGTCAGATAGGCAGTCGCTTCATGTAAAATACTGGTATTCAGCTGTATCCAGTTATACTGGAAGCCGACCCCAATATAGTTGGGAAAAGATACATTCTGCAATTTTTGTTTGATTTCCGTTACAAAAAAAATATATTAACTGCTTAACGTGGTTTACCGAGGCCCGGTACGAAATGTACTGCGGCAAGCGTAACTCAACTTGGAACGTTCGATGTGTGGCTGTTACTTAGCCACGAGCCGCTGATGATACATACCTTGACTAAAAAGAAGGCGACGCCATAAGTCTTCAGGTCCCTGGCACTCTTGGTGTATAACACCTTAGCGTCCAGCTCGGTCAGAGTGATGTGTTTCTTATGTTCTTTGAAAACCTTCTTTTCTATACCTTTGACTTTCATGTAGGACGCTGGCAGGAATTCTTTGAGGCTGGAAGGAGACACAAAATATAGTTTGTGAATATGATGATCATTTCAATGGTTTTTCTGTCTTTAAGGAATGTTATAAATAGAGATCGGATATTCGGATGCATATTTACGTAAAGTAAAATTATGGAATGGCTTCTAAATATAAATCCTGGAATTCAATAAAATCCGGGAATGTAAAACTAATCGGATACATGGTATGGAAACGACTTATCAGTCCTCATCAGGTTACTTTTGCGGTGTTAACAAAAAAAATATATACCTTCTGTAAACATTTTTTATCGAAACTCAAGGCACCGAGTTGTTTTTCGCTATGTGCTAAGCCAATTTGGCGACCTACTTCACAACATTAACTAGCATTTCTATAGCCAAAACAGGCTAAATTTATCAATTCCAGAATCGCGAGACTTTTGCGGTCGATACAAACGTGCATTCCATATTAACCAATACCTGAACGTAAGTAAATATACATTCGATTCTATAATCAGAACTCGTAAATTTGTTGATCCCGGAATCCCGGGATATTTTCGATAGAAAAGTGCTTTAGTGGTATGAGGAATAGGGTGTAAAGTTCACTCATCCCCCATAGAAAAGGGAGGATCCTCCGACCAGACGGGTGTCGTGTCTGGCGGGCAACTGCCCAGAGGTTGAAGTTGGGAGATTGTATATATGTCCATCGCGCGGTAAACTCTAAATTGCGCGATGCAGGATTTGTGTTACGTCAGGTCTTTGATGCGTAGTTCGCTTGTGGCGGTTGTAGATGCCGCCACAGTGCTTTCCATAATAGCCAACACCTCAACTTTTGGTAAATATGCATCCGAATTTCCGATTTCTGGTTATAAATGTATGAGTATGAGGATATATGATAATGATGAAAAACTGATACTTACTCTAAAAATCCAGTAGTATGCTTGTCTTCCCTGTGATCACCGAACTGTATCTGGCATTGTATGCCCGCGAACTCGCAAGCTGTTGACAATACACACATTTCATTAGTATTAATAATATATATTACTAGCTTACGCCCGCGGCTTCGCCCGCGTGGAGTCCGGAAATTAACCCACGGAAACGAAGTACCGGGATAAAATACGATACGATGTTTTCCTTCACCGTTTTTGAAGCAAGTGATAATTATACAATACGCGCATGAATCCGAAATGTCAGAGGTGCGTGCCTTGGTAGTCCGACGGTCACACGACTAGGCTATCACTGCTCTCAATATTAATAAAATTAATTTACGAATTTTAATAATAATTTAGAGGTATGCGGAACAGGGTGTAAAGTTCACTCATCCTCTATAGAAAAGGGAGGATCCTCCGACCAGACGGGTGTCCTGTCTGGTGAGTAACTGCCCGATGGTTGAAGTCGGGAGGGAGCTTGTGTATCTTGCCCATTCTTCTCCATAAGAAAACTACCTTTTGGAAGGGGCGACTAGAATCAATTATATTTTTTGTAAATTTTGATGTTCAAAAGTGCCTTACAAGGGCCTATTTGAAATAAATGACTTGACTTGGCTTCACTTGTCGATCGCGCGGTAAACTCTTATTGCGCGATGTAGGATTTGTGTGACGTCAGGATGTTGTGTGACGTCAGGTCTTTGATGCGTAGCTCGCATATGGCGATGTAGACGCCACCACAATATGCTCTTACCTTTGTCCATAGTGACAGGGTGCTGGCCGTCCAGTATGGCGTCTCTGGCCTGCACGTACAGTAGGTTCAGCTGTACGGGGTCACGGGAGTCCACGTTGCGATCTGAGAAGAACAGCTTGCGACGCAGGAGGAGGGTTTCTGTCACGTCAATGCCTTGCTCGCGGAGGGTTTTGGAGGGTTCCACCCAGTTTACTGTGGAAGAGAAGGGTTTGTTGTTAACTGTGGTAAAGTGGAAGGCTGTTAGTTTTTAGATAGTGAAAATATCGAGTGACTGGTGCATGGGCTTCTTCTACTAAATTGATAAAAATAACACTAACTCTGAGAAATTATGTGCGAATGACCTGTTTACCTAACTAACATATTTTAAATTGAATTATTTTTTAAATGTAATCTATTAACATGCCACCATATCCTTATTTGCTTGTTTATGTTGATTTTGTACGCCATATATTGGTAAAACATAGTGCACATTATCTGTCTGTAGCCATACCTACGAGTATGTTTAACAAAATAAATTGATTGAATGATTGATTGAAATGATCAGAACAAAATACCAACGAAAATTAAGCTGTATCTCATTGAATAAAATTCATGTCAGGATGACAGTTGTTGTGTATTGTATATGTAGGTATATGTAAATTAAGAGCGTTTATCTTAAAAGTTGGCAACGTCACAAATTGCTGTCAAATATTTACCTGCTTTGATTAATTTGGCACTGTTACTGTGTGGAAATATAAAATGTGGCTAACTAACTAAAATATTGATAATGTAATGCAATAATTAATATCGTAACACTGAATATTTCGTTTCGGATGTAAAAAAAGTATTTGGAAACTTTCCAAATGCCTTTTCTGCACCTAAAACGGTGACAACATCAAATTCAGTGTTATAATTGTAATTCATTATAAATATTCTATACGTAGTTCGCTAGTTAGCCACATTTCATATTTTCATACAATAATATTGCCAAATTAATCAAAACAGCGAAATATTTGACATCTATGCGCGACGTTAACAACTTTCATAATAAACGCTCTAAATATGAATGATTGTTCAATATTATAATAATGCATGTGAAGGTAGGCAGTAGAAAATATATGTAATGAAGTACATTAAACTAGTGTTTGCTTGACCACTGAGTTTGAATACTGTCTGCCAACATAACAGTGTACATTCAGAAACAGCCTCTGTTCCATTGAGATACAGTTAAGTTATCTTCGTTGTTCATAGTTTAATCAATCTGCCTAGACATTTCCCAACTATGTTGGGGTCGGCTTCCAGTCTAACCGGATGCAGCTGAATACTAGTATTTCACATGGAGCGACTACCTATCTGATCTTCACAACCCAGTAACTGGGTAATACGACACCCTTTGGTAAGACTGGTTGTCAGACTTTCGAGCTTCTGACGACCGGGACCAACGGCTTAATGTGCTTTCCGAAGCACGGAGGAGTGTCGGTATGTAAAGATGGTCACCCATCCACGGACCAACCCCGGCAAGCGTAGCTTAACCTGATGGATCGACCCGTGCAGCTGTTATTACTTAGTCACGAGCTCCTCTTAGTTGTTCATAGGTAAGACAGATAAAAAGAAAAAAACTTTTATCTTAATCAAAATAACAGAGCTCCAATAAACAGTATATTTACCTTCATCATCAGTTCTAAGCTTCTTCCGCAGCTGTTCCATCTTGGCGTCACGCTCCTTCTCCTGATGCTTGCGCTTGAGGGTCAGGGTACCGAAGTTAGGCTTCTCGCAGGGGTCGGGCTCATCTTTTTGATCTTCACGGACCTAAGGGTAGAAGACAATTGTTTTAGTGTCATGTATTTTAGGCAACGTACAGGCAACTGAAGGAACACGGGTGGGTTTTAGTCAGTAAGAGTCTAACACGACCTTCCGCTTCGCCCAGAACGGGTGAAGTTATCTGATAACTTTCCACCCAAAACAAAAAAAAGGCAAGAAAGTAACATCAATAATATTAATTTCAATTACTTTATTTTTGTTTTTCGATAGTTCTGTTATAGGAACTCGATGAAATTAATTATTATCTTGATTAACATATAGGCTATGTAATCTGCGTTTCAATTCATTTGCAAAACATGTAAACAAACACGAGTTTCAGGAAAAGCAACTGTAATGCCTACAAATAAGGTTCACTTTGCGCTACAATTTCATATTTATTATGACTTTCTCAACAATACTAGTCGTTCTAAAATCAACTTTATTTAACTTGATGTTTGACTAAATGGAAAATTCGTGTTTGTTTAGATATTTGGCAAATAAATTGCGAAAGCAGAATGGGCAAGTAATCAATGAGCACTCAAGTAAAACACATTTCGCAAGTTTTGTTGAAAGCGCATGTAATTAGGGATGAGTCTATTACTATCAACTGGGTACAAATACTTCACTGCTACTGCTCAAAAGATCTTTTTAAGCGAAAAGATCGCCCCATTTATACCTGCATTTTATATGGCGTACATAGTAAAAGGTATATTCTATCTATTTACTGAGAAGAGGGATGATGCCTGGGTAAAAAAAAATGAAATTCTAATTAGTCCGTCAGTCAGATAATAAAAAAATATTAGACACGTATTTTTTGCTTTATCATATTAATAACAAAATACTTAGATAAAACGCATTTTGAGTTGGGGAGTGGGGGTCGCTACGTCACAAGTAAGTATAAAATCTACATACTCGTGACGTCATGGCACATTTTAACTCAATGTATCGCCGTAATCTTTAAATTACGCCTAAAAAAAATTATGACAAAAAAAAATGTTTGTCGTCAACCCTATTCAAAATTGTCCAACGTGGGCATCGATCCCAGTAACCTGCACATTCAGCAGTTGTACCTACTTGCGACCGATAGAACAACGAAGCATTGTTTGCTTCCATTTATTGCGTTATGTGCGAAGATAAACTTGAATATCAGCGCTGTGACACTTATTTTTAAATGTCGCGGCATCATGCTGAGATATGAGCCTTTTTGCCTCGTACAGGACGTTCTGCGAGTGTTGCTTTGCTTTCTATGAGTGTGTTGAGTTTAATTTGTCATCTCCTGTGCGAGTCCTCATAAATACTTTTTCTTTTTTTTTTTTTTTTTTTTTTTTTTTTTTTTTTTTTTTTTTTTATATTTATGTTTATATTTATATTTATTATATTTTAACTTACACGCAGTTCTTAACCAAACAAGTAACAAAATAAAATAGTAACTAACAGAAGACTTTTAACAGATTTAACTGCGGGTCCCAAACTAGGCACAGCCTGTATCTTGGTGAGCACAGAAATCTTCTTCTTTCTGTCTTAAAGGCAGTTATTGCGATTGCAGCTCGTTTTGTTGCGTTAAGGCGCGGACTGACTACGATTTTAAACGCTACAGCTGCACTCACACAACCGCGTCTGCGCGTTATACGGTAGCCCGACGACTAAAACATGAGCGCAATATCTATTTTCACAATTACATAGCATTAAATAAGGTTGAAAATCGAATAAATATTTGGGTTGACGATGTGGGTAAGCTGCGAATGGGCATTTATTTTACGGGTTTTATTTAGATTATTCAGAATATACACATTCAATTAAATAATTGTCTGGTTAAAGTTATAAAATAATGTTTATTCTATTGAACTCTTAAAAAAAATGTTGTTATCGCTGAAAATACGGAGATGTTCGACGCCAAAGTTTATTTTTGTGAAGTATTTTTTATTGGGAATATAAAACTATTTTCTACTATTCTATTCGGTAAAAAAAAAATCTTTAAACCCTTCTCTGTGCACTGTATTTTTTGCGTCGTATATTTTCATTGCGTTACGTCATACTCGACTATCCAAGAAATCAGTTTTTTGTGAATATTGAGGTAACAACGCGCCTTAAACGCGCGTCGACTGCGCCGGCGCATGAAAACTTAGTGTAGTACTCACCAGCCCGTACTCGTCGTAGTTGGTGATGCCGATCTTGGTGCAGATCACCACCATGAGGTTGGCCACCACTTGGCTGTCGTCCACTAGCAACGTCTTCACCGTGCCTGGAACAAGAAGGGTACTTTTAGGGATGTACCATGAGCTGTTAGGAGGATCAATTGTGATTTAAAAGAGAATTTTGATATTCTGCTAATGTTTTTTTTTATATTTATTTACTTAGTATACTATACTTTTGTTCTGCACAGACTACGAGTCCTAATCTACTTCTGGAGGGGGGGACGGCCGCCCGGAGACAGGCACAATAGTTGAAGGACTAAGTAAGGAAACTAAAACCGAAAACTTAACAGTATACTTCTAAGTATTTTCTGTAATAATTGTAATGACGTCTTTTTTTAAAATTTTCAGCATCTCCATTTTGCTTAAGATTGCGTTTTGACAGTTCGAGCAGCCGATGTATCGCATTATGTGACAGTTGTAATTACGTTTATTTTGAGTTATATAGTCAATTTTTTTTTTAAGTGTCCTGTGTGCTGTGGCGCATTTTATGAAAAACTTGCTTCGGAATTTTGGCTTTTTAAAAATAGATAAGTAACATTGCGAAAAGCGAGGCCGCTTTAAACTATACTAATAACTATTCTCCAGCACTCAATAAGTCATAGTTGCCTAAGCATTTCAGTTTCTCAGAATAAGAAAGACAATGTTGCCCATTTCACGGTTGAAATCAGTGGAAATGTAATAAGCTTCTTAGTAAATAAATATTCTCTCTAATGTTTTAATACTAGAAAAATTGTTGTTATCATTCCTGTGATTTCAAGAATATAAAAAGTTTTTCCATGGTAAAATGTAATTAGTTAAACTCTAATCCTAATCTAGGTAACAAATAAACCAAGCTAAACCCATTTTTTGATGTGTAACATATTGTTCCTCCCGCTTTCCTGCAATCTGTGGGAGTGATTTCGTGAAAAGGGACGGAAGTGTGTAACAGGAACCCGCGGAAGCGCGCCCTATTTGATTTGACCAATGAGCGCGCACGATGCTAGAGTTGGCCGTTAGAAGGTACCAACCCATTTTCTGATACACATCAGAATTGATGTTACACAAAAAAAAAAAAAGATTTACACATCAGATGCGACTACTGTAAGGCCTGATGATAATATCAATTAGTTTTTTTTTCCAATATTACTTTGATTTTGTTAATCTTTTCATTTTTACTTTAACTTTGAAAAGCTTGGTTATAAAAGCAATAGTCCGCAATTTTTACATCTCCAATCAAATATCAACCTTATCCCTCTATATATAAGGCACTCACCATCCAACATCCGCACTCTCAGATTCCTGGTCTTCTTATTATACTCCAGCAGGTCTCCGTTCCTCAGCATATAGTAGTCCAGGCTTCTGGACGCCTCCAGCCATATTCCCTTCTTGTTATCCTCTTCTGAGGCTAAGAAGAGGCCGTATTCTTTTGCTGTTGAGAAGATTAGAAGCTTTAATAAAGGTGAAAATATGCCACTGCCTCTCTTTTAAAAGATCTAAGCGAACAGACAGCGGAAGCGACTTCATTTTATATTATGTAAAGATGTGTTAGCGTTTAGTATATAGTGGAGTGGCGGGGTGCATGGGGGTGGCGGCGGAGCTTGCGTGGAAATTGTCTTTAGAGTGCCTGGGCTTAACAGACACAAATCTAAGATACACCAACAATGGAGACCTCCCAGTAAGTCACATTAATATTCCAAATCAAAATACAGGAAATGCTGAATTTCTCAAGACTGAAATTAAAAAAAATTAAAGTCATTTATTCAAACTAGGCTGAGAATCAGCACTTTTCGGAAGTCAAAATTACATAAGGCAGTCCCCCAAAAACGCCCACCCTTCACCACTTCCTAGTGCGTTAGCTGGGAAGAAGTGGCGCAACAAACTCCGCAGCAGCACAGCTGTCTGTTCAGTTAGAAAAACTTGATTCTATACAATAGTAGTTATGCAAAATAATGTACATAATGCAACATACAACATTAAATTAAATTATTTGCTATATGACAGCTAGCACACGCAAATATTGGTATCATTGCTATATTGCTTGCATTTTATATATTACTTCACCATTTTCAGAAGAGTGGTGATGAAACACAAAAAATTAAGAGCAAGCGCCTGACTTCGAACCCCACGACTTTGTAAGTCGGGGCCGTTACGACTTAGTTTAAACATCGATACTTACGATCACCACTACTGGCTTCTAGAATCTTCTCCCTGATGATCCTGCAGGCATCGTAGACTGTGGTGGAAGGGTCGAACTGTATGGTCTTCACCACCTTGCCGCCGTCTATCGATATCTTTAGCGATAGCGCCGCCATCTTGGTTAGAGAGTGGGCTCTGTGGACAAAATTGAGTTGTACAAGTGTATCAAGGAAACAAAATCTGATCTGGGAACCCAGGACCACACGCTTAGCATTTGCGCGTGTGACCATTGGGCTGGCAAGGAATTCAGTCTCCATAGCTAGATTTGAGAAAAAATTCGCCCTTGTACGTATATATTTATTTCTGTCACTTTTACCAGAGATCGGATAATCGGATACATATTACCTATAGTAAATTTTTCGCTAAAAAAATCTGCTGTTCCAAAGAAAAGTGCAATACCTCGCACGGTCAAAATGTAGGGAACAGCTGATTTTTTTTAAATGACCCACGAAAAATGTCGACGCAGGGGGGTTCAGAATCATGTACTGAATCCATGGTATCAGTTTTCGCGTCGATGGCCATGCCATCCTGTATAGTCAAAAAATATTAAATTAATCAATTTCGGAATCGGAATTGCGAGATTTTTACGATCGATACAAAAGTGCTTTCCATATTAGTCATCACCTGAATGTAACTAAACATACATATTCGATTCTATAATCAGAACTCCTTTGTCGACCTCGGAATTCCAGGATTTTTTCGATACAAAAGTGTATATAGCCAACACCTCTACATGCATACGAAAATCCTCTTTCTAAAACTGACAAATGTGTCTCATATTCACGCCCAGGTACGGTAATGATAATTCACCTGTGTATAGTAGCAGTGTTGTAGGGTCTGTCTTCCAACTCCTGGAGGTCTAGGGAGCAGGCGCTGGGCCGGCGACGTCGCTCGTGGCTGAACGAGCGCAGGCGCGGCCGGGATTGGAATGAACCCTGGAATAAAGAAGAGCATTTTTGATGACAAATAAACACAATGTCTCGAAAGAAAAATTCATTTGTTTTTGTACGTGTTTGGATGGCAAATAGTCTCGACAGCTCACGTGATATAAAAGCACGGCCCATCTGGATATTGAATTTTGATATCGCAGGCGGAAAAAACAAGTTATACTATATTTCAGATCATTGGTTTTTCCCGCTGCAATATCAAAATTCTATAGATTATAATGCTTGTTAGGGTTCCGTAGCCAAATGGCAAAAAACGGAACCCTTACGGATTCGTCATGTCGGTCTGTTTGTCCGTCCGTATGTCACAGCCACTTTTTTCCGAAATTATAAGAACTATACTGCTGAAACTTGGTAAGTAGGTGTATTCTGTGAACCACATTAAGATTTTTACAGATAAATAGAAAAAAAACAATACATTTTGGGGGTTCCCCATACTTTGAACTGAAACTCAATATTTTTTTTCATCAATCTCATTCGTGTGGGGTATCTATGGATAGGTCTTCAAAAATGATATTGAGGTTTCTAATATAATTTTTTTCTAAACTGAACAGTTTGCGCGAGAGACACTTCCAAAGTGATAAAATGTGTAACTTCTAAAATAAGAGAATGATAAAACTAAAAAAAATATATGATGTACCATGTAAATTTCCACTGAAAATTGGTTTGACGAGATCTAGTAAGTAGTTTTTTTTTTAATACGTCATATTTGCTAAATATTGTACGGTGGTACGGAAGCCTTCGTGTGCGAGTCCAACTCGCACTTGGCCGGTTTTTTTTAAATTCTCTTTTCAGTTGTGTTTTGGCCACTGGGTTTTTTTTTTCTGATTCTTTTGTACTATCTGTTCGACCTACGTTCGTCGACCCTATATTTTGACCATGGCGTCCGATTTGCGCATAGCTGCGCATATTGATGGACCCACGTATGGATGCAGTACTTTCCCTGGTTAGCTAATTCACAAAGAACTCGTACTATGACGACCACTTCTATACTTGGGTGACTTACGGTGCGTGTGGTAGTCAGCCGCCGCCAGTTGTCGTGTAACGCGTCCTCGATGCGCTGGCGCAGGCTTCGTCACGACTCCCCCTGTGCTTGCGATGGTGGATCGTCAGTTGGTACCTGGTGACAACGAAAAGACGTTGTTAAATTTATATCACAAAATGATCAGAAAGCGTATGAAGATCTTATACCGCGGTTAGTAGAAGAAACGAAGAAAAACGTATTTTTGATGTGTTTTTTTTAATATTGAGGAGATCATTGACGGTTAAAATAATAGTATTGACGAGAGAGCTACACGCGCAGAGTAGGAATGACAAAATGGATCGATGAGTAGCCAAAGTACTTGAAAAAGTAAGTAAAGTTCGCGCCACCACACAAGTCTTATAGACGCGGCGCTAGTGTCTATGTCATTGCATCAATTGCATTTAAAAAAATGCAGTTCCTTAATTTTCCGCCGAACTGCAGTGGAGTCATGAACTCTTAGCTTATGCTCTAATAGGTTGACAAAAGCCAAGATATTTAAAAAAAAACTCATGTATAAACGCTTTAAAATCAGAACCTGAAACTCACAAACGTAATGGACAACGAAGTCCTCACACCACTCCAACTGTTGACAACTCCTCAATCAAGATTTTATTTAATCCCATTCCCACCTCATCATAGAATATTACTCAACGTTCACGTCGGTCAACGTTCTATGGCACAGCATGGTGTGTTTCTACAGCCAACGCCATCACCTGTGACGGTAAATATAGACAGCTATTTATAAATGGGAACTGGAGGAATAGAGCAGAAGTTTCAGTATGTAGAAAGGAATAAATTGTAAAAAGAAGATGTGTAGATAACATCACATAACATAATTAAGCGTATAATGTTCCCACTGCTGGGCCTGGCAGAAGGCCCAGTATGGGTTAGGGAATGTTAATAGAGATGATTTATTTTCCAAATAAAACTTGCGAAAAAGAAAAGCCAATTTAAAAAATCAAAAACCCTAGTGCGTAAAAAGAGAACTTAAAAAAAAATGGAAACATGATGACCTATTTCCGTCACCAATCCCACTTTATACAGAAACAATCTCATGCAATCGATCTTCTTAAATTTAACAATAACATTTAGATATTTTATAATATTCATATATACACCCAGTGACAATCGCGCAATACAGACAGACGAATCTAACGACATATTATCATTAATAAAAAAGGCACCATAAATAATTCACACAAGACTTCGTTGACGCCAAAAACTGTCAAGCCAACCTAGCACGAAGAATGCACATCGTGCAATACAGCGTATCAAGCCTGTCAAAACTAAGTACTAACAATTTTTTGCACCCTCCATAAAAATAATTGAAGCGAGCCTTTTGAAAGGGCGCGTCATTCACGCTCAATTTGACTGAATTTACTACTGTTTGTTACTTGTATGATCTTGGATGTTTGGGAAATTGTGAGCTTTTATTTAACTAGCTGTTGACTCACATCGTAGAGAAACTTCTACAGGGTCAAATTATATTAGCTAACGAAACTACGCAGACAACATTACGCAGTTTCGAGAAAACATGTAGTGAAATGTAACAAATTTCTTATAGATAGCGATGTTATTTTATATTTACAACCAATTACAAAAAAATATGTTTATTGCATTCCCAATGATTGAACGTTTTCATTGATTGTGATATTTTTCAGTTTTGAGCAGATTTACGGTCGATATGTTTCTGATACTGCCGTTGCTATTGTTTTTGCTCGGCACTGGATTTTTTAGGCACATTGCATTCCTTATGATGTATGTAAGCTTTCTTCGACTGGGATTTTTTAAATTTTTTAAGAAGATTTACCGCCGATATGAGTCTTTATATGAAATTATTTTGCCATTGTCAACTTCATAAGCATTTTACCCCTACTTTACGAAATATTTTTGTTGAATCTCTTTAGGGCCAATTTCTCAACTCATATTTCAAGTCACAACTTTTTAATTTAAATGTTTGTACCTACATGGGCACTTATAAAACGTCCGAAGCTGCAAGGTCTACTATGGAGAAGACCAGGATAGAAAATCCATGGGTTCGCTTCTTAAAGTAATTGGCTTTTACAATGTTTTCCTATTATTATGGCAGTACTTATCAATAGATGTAAATGAGATTGAGTAACAAACATCCAAACGTTTACATTAAATACATAAGTATGATAGGAAGCTGTTAGTATGTCTTCTGTTTTACCTGTCTCATCAACAACAGTGTGTGCCACACGTCAATCCATAAACATAGATTTCGTAACTCTTCTGCGCCTAGTTTTCGAATGTTCAGCCAAAATACATGAAATATTATTCAATTCAAAAACTAACGACGTTTGTGTATTTTATGTAATTGGGTGGTGCTACCAAAACATGAGGAGTATGTAACAGACGAACCAAGTGGGGACTGGGGACGCTTTAACAAGAGTCCAGTAGTTAGGACCCTACTGCACGTCACTTGTACCATTACAACCGTCTTCTATATTTGTTCGCTCGGGTTCTGAATTTGTGTCCAAACATTGAGCGTCAATCGTGTGCGGCTGCCGCGCGCGGCCTGCAGCTGTGCGCGCGAACATTTTTAGGAAACATTGGTCACTAATTGTGTCTGGGCGTATTTCTGCGGACGTTTTAAAGGCTAGGCAGATTGATATTGCCAACTGAAGTGCGCGGCGTGTCTCGGATGTGCCGCGCAGTACTGCCGCGCAAACATTCGTTGGTTTGGTCCTAACTAGAGCGCGGCAGAAATGTGTCCTGCAAACGCCGCGTGTTGCTGCCGCGATCTTGTTTGGACACACCTCTAAACGGTGGTCGCCACCATAGTGTCTGCAATTTACCGGCGAATGACGTCACGAAACGAAACGTTAAAGGTAAGTTGGTGTGTTTTCGTAGAGGGCGTTTTAGGACAGTCAAACCCCGCTGCCATAATTTCCATGACAGCGGTCATTGCGGCCGTTGCCGCAGTAAATGATTACCATGGTCGAGTGGTTGCTTGTACGATCATGGAGTTAAGTCACATTGATTCTCCAGCACAATTATGATCAGAAACGGGTTTTGTCGACGGAAGAATAGACAAAATAACAGATAAACAATCACAATCTGTCATTTTGTCTATTCTTCCGTCGGCAAAACCCGTTTCTATGGTTTTCATGCTACGAGTGCTGGCGTATCAGAGTTTAAAAACTTTGAATAGCATGTCTTGAAAAAAAAATTTCTTGTGTCACGTATTTCGGCTCAACAAACGTTCTATAAATATTCTTCTTCCTAATGTCACGCTATATGGAGTTGATTGAACATTCTTTTCTAAGTTATGATTTGTTGCGTATGGTTTCTAAAGGGAGACGAAAATATCTTCCGGCATTTGAGAGTGGAAGAAATAGTGCATTTGATGATCATTAAGAAAATTGGATGTGATAATATCTAAAAGTAGAAAGATGTACCGAAGGCGCCAGTTTCTTCTTCTTTTCGTTAGTGACTAACCTAGTGTCAGAGTTTTAAAGCCACCCATGCGCGTCTTACTTGGCTTCACATGCCGTCGAGAAATATCTCTGAAGCATGCCGATTTCCTCACGATGTTTTCCTTCACCGTTTTTGAAGCAAGTGATAATTATACAATACGCACATGAATCCGAAAAGTCAGAGGTGCATGCCTTGGGTTCCAACTCGAAACCTATGACTTGGCAGTTTGACGGTCACACCACTAGGCTGTCACTGTTTGCTATGCATTAACAATAAGTTTATTTACACCAGTAGGAGAAACCGTAGAAACCGAATAAACGAAAGACAAGATTGTAGAACTGCCTTTGGTCTAGTGCTTGCAAGCGCTACTGCTGAGCATGAGGTCCTGGGTTCAATTCCCGGGTCACGCTAAGTGTTATTGGGTATTTCTATCTGGAATTTCTCGGTAGCAGCCCGGAGTTCTTGTCTCTGGTTGATTGCCCCCTGTTACATGGGACTTAAACATAACTGGCGAAATATTGGTGTATAGGTACACCTCTGCCTAACCTTTCGGGGACTAGAGGCGTGGCGTTATGTTATGTTTGTCCGTGGAGTTTCTTGCCCGTTCTTCTCCATAGGTACCTACTACGCTTTGGAATGGGCAACTAGTTTCATCTTTCTGACTGACCGACCCCTTGACAATTCAAAAGTGTCTGTAATTGGTTTATTTGAAATAAATGCTTTGAGTTTGAGTTTATTGTAGAAAGAATGCCAAGCCGCGGCGGCAATGTCAAGAATGAAGAAATTAAAGTAATGTCACTATGTCTCCGTAGAGTAGATATAGAAGTGGTTATGCTACTCGTGCTGAAGAAAGACAAAACTACAAGCTGGTATTGACAATAACTATCCTCACTTTTATTTATGTTAATCAACTAAACATTTGCAAAAAGCCATTTATTCTGTACACCTATTGATTTTTATTACTGTTTTCTTGGAGCATTAAGTCGAGCTGCGTAAAATATAGCTTCAAAACTATTACAGTTTTCAGACTATAAAAGCTACCTCATCAATCATTACTAAATGTTACGACAGAGCGAGTCAATTTTTAGATTTACGACGCAAGATTCATGCTTCATAACTAAATAAAAATAGTACGGAGAAAACTATTTAGCACGAATACTATACGTACAGTCAACCAAACTTCAACTACGAAAACCGTCCAGAAGTACATGAAATAAAGGCGCTTAGATTTCAATTTGTTACCGTGTCCGAACGGTTGACTATACACCATTTGAAGAGTCAAAATGTTCAAACTCATTCCGTTTATTAGCCACAAAGCAATATTTATGAGTTCATCTATTTTTGTAACTCGTAATGTATGAGACTCGGTATTTAAAACGATTTCTATGCGGGCGGTTGGATAAAAAACCGGCCAAGTGCGTGTCGGACCACGCACAATGAAGGGTTCCGTAGTTGGGCTGAATTTATCCCAAGAACAAACTTAACATTGTAGTTGAAAAACGTGTTCTCCCATACGGAATGTATGGGAGATCATGTTTTTCAAACTGCAAATTTAAGTTGGTTGATTATTTCTCGTTAACCTGTACAGCCTCTTTAGCTCTCACAGTTTTTCTTTTAATTTCGTTATATATACTACTGCTATGAATTTTTTCACAAGCCCAAGTACAACCATTTAGGTAGAGGGGGGGGGGGGGCCACTTGACTCTAACAAAAAAATTCAGTTAAAAGCTTAATATTTCGCAAACGGATCCCTGAATCCAAAAATGGTTTCGACAAACTCACAATATTTTTAAAAGACCTTTCTAACGATACCCAATAACATGGGGTAGATGAGGGAAAAAAAACATCCACATTTTTCGTGTTGGGGAGGTACCCTAAAATATTTTTTTTTCTTGATTTTATTTTACCACTTTGTTGGCATGATTAATATGTATACATATGCCAAATTACAGCTTTCTAGTACTAACAGTCTCTGAGCTAAGCCGCGGACAGACAGACGGACAGACAGACAGACAGACGGACATGGCGAAACTATAAGGGTTCCTTGTTTACTACGGAACCCTAAAAACGAGTAGACACAGCTGATAGTTATTTGGGAGATAACTCTGGGAATGAGATTAGAATTTGAATATTTGGTTGTTGAACTTCCTAACAGGATATTTGTCCAAATATATTTTTTGTACAATAAAGAAGCACATGTCAAAATGAAGAGGAATATTAATTATATTTCATGATAAAAGCTTATTCTTAAATCAAAGTCAAAGTATCTACTTCAATTAAACCATTTATGGGCAGTTTTGGATTGCCAAGGAGTAGAAAGTTGAAGCTAGGTCCTCAAAAGCTAGTTTCCAGTTCCAAAATGTAGATATCTATGGAGAAGAATGGTCAAGAGACCATAGTAACTCTGTTAAATTAAGTAATTCACAAAAATAATTTTAAATCACCAAAACTTATACATAATTTTTATCTATTAAAAGGAAAATACGATTCAAGTAGTGACCTTTTAAATTATCCCAAAACGTATAACGACCAATAATTTCGAACAGGATTTAATCATAATTTTGAATACCCATCAAATGCTTAACGACGTATTAATGACGAAAACGTGACGAATACGAAATAACTAACCAATAAACTTAACATCCGTAAAAAGTACTAACCCTCGAATTAATATCTAGATCTATAAACTCATACTTAACAGAACTAAGGAGTAGACCCCTCAACAACTCAACTGAGATGCAATAAAAACCGACACGAAGGCATTTCACCCAATCTCAAACGCAACAGAACATGAAACCTTATTCCCCACGCATAAGGGTGACTGGTTACGAATTCGGGATATAAACAAATTCACATGGACTCATTAAAAAGCCCATAGTCATAACGGGCGAGTTATTGCATACAGTTTTGCATAAAAAGGCATCAGAGCAGCCCCTGGCACTCGCAACACACCACCCTGTTGGAATTTTAATAGTTCAATATAAGTTTGTCTGCATTCGTTTATGTGGACGACTTTATTGTTTTATGACAGACTAGTCTAAGGGCCCAAATGAAAATTTTTGAGTTACGTCATATCCAACTCCTAACGCACATAATTTAGCTTAGATTATCTGACAAATCATTTAATAATTGACATTCAGCAGAAATGGGGACGCTTCTAATCAAATTACCCAGATAATTGACAAAGCCCAGGCATTCATCAGTAGATAACTTACGAAGTATAAAAGGGGTGAACTAATAAGTATTATCTAAGTAGATTACAGACTAACTAAACGCGTAATTCAATATGTATCGATTCCGATTCCAGTTAAAATTGTTTGTTTCATACTAGGTCGCAAGCGCTACTGCTGAGCATGAAGTCTTGAATTCGATTCCCGAGTCGGGCAAAGTGTTATAGGGTTTTTCCATCTGGTATTTCTCAGTAGCAGCCCAGTCTGGATTGGCGCCTGGTTGATGGCTTGCCCCCTTGGGTCTTCAACCTAACTGGCAAACTGTGGGTGTTCTATAGGTACACATCTGCCTAACCCGTCGAGAAACACAGCCGTGATGTTATGGTATGTTACAATCTTAGCTGTGTTGCTTACTTTAATGACAAAAATCATAAACATAGTGTCGTCGCTGTCTTATTATCCAATGGATCAATAAAATTAAAAACATAAACAACTGAGGGTGAATATAAACTTGACGGCTTATCAAAATATTCATAGAGTTCAAAGCATGTCAGTACAAATTTTTAACGGATCAATGGATTCGGGAATATTTTCATCGGTAGCTGATGGACATGGACATCTCGATTTAACGCGTCGACTGTTGTTAGTAGAAGCGTCTGTCTTGTATTGCATGATGCGATCATTTGTAAATAAATGAAAAGAAGATAAGAAATTTCACGCGGACGAAGGCGCGGGCGGAAGCTTCTTTCTGATATAGTAAAAAAAAACTTGTTTTAACATAAAGTATATCCGATGACACTCCATAGTTCTGTAGCTTCCCGTTAGCGAAAGAATTTTAGGAGTTGGATCAGTAGTTCCGAAGATTGTCCCCTAAATACAAACCCACAAATGTTACCTCTTTATGTTATTAGTATTAGTAAAGATTGGTATGGTAGAAAATTAACCCAATAATTTCTTGTAATAATAATTAAAACGAACCATATACTGATTGAAAACATCACCTAGTCTCCTTTCAGGCTTCGCCAAAGTCGGGTAAAAGTCGAACAACACTTACATAGTTCAGTAAATTCCAACTTAAATAAACTCCAATTAAGAATCTAATAAGATTTACTTCTAACCGTATCCACTTCATTTTAATTTGTAGTAAATAACAAGAAAAAAATGCTAAATACACAAGCAAAAAGGTTAGACGAAGACAAAAACAACACAGGAATTTAAAACCGAACCCTAACTCAAATTGTAACAACGGCACCCGGGAACATTCGATAACATAAGTAAACTCTGCCCTACTTTTCCGATCCAAGCGTCCCGATGCCAAAATAATTTCCTACTACCCCATAATACGTTCGAAATTCAAAGTCAGTCAAGCCTGAAGTTTCAGCGGCGACGCTACGTCGTGCCGGTTGCTTAGCAACGGGAGCTTGTCGCTAAGTAAAGTTTAAAGTTGAGAGGTTGAATCAATTGGAAAGTTGGTCGAAAGGTGCGTGGGATGAATGAATGGGAGGTGAACATAAAATTGGGTTATTATAATGATTGCGTGTAATTTGGTTGTGATATTTTTGGCTACGGAGATATATTTTTAATTCTTACTTCGAATTATGTAATGAGGAAAATCGGAAGGAAAGCCGAACTTAATGGTTTGAAACAGGTACACACCATACACACAGTGGACGTGGTGATCAATACATTGTTCTTTCTTTGTACAAAAGCTGTTTACCTTATAGGCTAGCTTTAACCGGATCGAGGTCGCAAATTATCTCTCGGGAACGTAATGCTGGGGTAAAAAGTTTACTATAGTCCTACTCTGCCTATGCTCATCGAAATACGTTCAGCCGTTAATGCGTGACAAGGTGTCAGACATACTGATAGAGTTACTATATTAATATGGATTAAAATAGCCGTGTGGTGTGACTATGAATGATAGGCTGAAGAACGATATGATAAGACAACGGTGTGATATAAAAGAAGATGCACTGACAAAGGCTTAGATGGTTGGTTATGATGAGAGGATGAATGAAAGGCGATTAACAAAATGTATTTACAAGGCAGATGTGAGTGGAAACGCCGGGAGGACGCCTTAATAGGACATACTTTATTGGTGATGTTCTTCAGAAAGGTTAGGTGCGTAGTACTCACAACGAGGCAAAATGAGTATGTAAGCATCGCAGCAGGTGACGTTCTGTAGTTTTGGCGTGAGTTTATGTATGTATATAAAATAGCCTCTACGAGTGCACTTGAATGTACGGTACTCAAATGTACGACCGGTGCATCCTGGGTCAATACAAGGAAGCACCGGACGTACATTTAGGTGTAGTTAGCCCAGCTACTATCTACCCGACTAGCTAGTAGAATGTTTTACCGACATAAGTTGTTCATTTAGTTTGTGCAATAGTATGACTAGCACAGGTGGTAACAAAGAGAGGCCTATGGGTAAAGATGGGGCTGCAGATGATGATACGAGGACGAACAAGATGATGATACAAGTTTTACAAACTAATATTATCAACAGACACAAAACGCAGCATGTCTCAATTTTCTCACACCCAACCGTGACATATGTCACTACTGCAGCTACAAGAATCAATACAATACAGACACACAAAGGGAGTGTCACTACACGTCACTGACCATAGTGTCACCATACAATGGGAATATCGACACTATTATGGTGTAATGTTACCGTATAAGTGACGTCATGGTTTCTTTTTGTTTGGAAGACAATGGGTGTAGGTGTTAATCCGATATGAGGGGTAATGGCGAAATTTTCTTTAGGCTTTCTTGAACAGGGGTGCCTTTCTTACAAGTAAATGTAATGAGTATACATACAAACTGGTGCAGAAAAGTATGGACAACACAACATGGCTACAATAAAGCTAGAAAGATATCCTATTTTATGGTTTTGAAGCTGAAGCTGAACTATTCTTTAAATTCAAATTCATAACATATCTAAAACTTTAAAATTTTTGAAGATCTAATTGTGTCTGATGAATCATTGAAAAGGTAACTATAAAATTCCTGAAACAAGGAATCCAGACTATTTCTCAACACTTATCATAGTCCATAATTACCTGAACAAAGGCTCTACCATATTACGTCACTAGAACCATACCTACTAATTACTAATATTAATTTAATTAGCCCACCATCCAATCAGAAAAACAAACAAATCATATCATCCATAAAACCGAAATAAATGTAAAAATGAAAGCCTCCATAAAAGTAAAAGCTAATAAACTTCTAGTACATAATGTACTTAAAGAAAATCTATAATCAGAGGAAATCTTCACAAACAAGCACGGCGCATGCGTACCCCCTCCACAAGGGTGGGATCGATAGACTCCGGCGCCGCCGTGTCTGGCGCCGAGAAGCTGCTGTCTCTATCACTCATGGAGATGAAGGTATTAGGTTAAGTGAAATGGAAGATATGGATGAAATTGGAGACGAATCGGGCGTGGTTGACAAGATTAGGTACTGGAATTGGCTAATCAATGAAAAACATTCTCTACCTACCTTCCTCCACCTATATGATGAAATAAGGTTCTGTTTCTAAACAAGAATGACAAAATTCTCGATGATTGATACAAAAAATGTGTGAACGTCGTGTAACGAGAAACACATTCAATAATGACAAAACTCATTATGATAAGAACGAACGCTGTTGCTGCATGTCAATGCAACATTAGTAATACTTAAAGAAATAAAAGAGTAAACTTAGATATTTTTGGATTGCCCATTGTGGATACGTTATTACACGTCGTCAAAGCTTTAGCATATAGGGATCTGCTCAAGGGAACAGTGAACAGGGAATTGAAGACCCATGAGCAAGCGCAGACCAGAGCTACCATCAATGACATAAGAGTAAAGTTAATTTATTAAAGATAGATGTATCTACACCCACAAATCTATAAATTAATAAATACCAATAATAGCAATGACGTAATCATTGCTATTATTATTAGTATTTGCTCATTTATACGATCAAATCATAAATACGATGAAATATAACGAAAATAAAAATACCGAAAAGATCAAACAAGAATATCTCAAGGAGAGATAAGAACGTCCATACATATCCGCCAACAAACTTCCGGTCTCCACAGGAAGTCGTCACAGCGTACGCGGGAAATCCGATAGTTCTGTTTTTCTATTAGCGAATTAGGGGATTATTGAGTGGCCGGATATAGGGGAGGGACTGCCATTTTAATATATTTAGGGGATGATTGGTCAAATTGTTTGTTAGATGGGATGATTGAAGACATGAGCAGATTTTTGGAATTAAAAGAAATTTTTCGATACCAAAACGGGGGGTGATATTGATAACGAAATATTCAACAAACACAAATAACATAGTAAAAAATCTTCTGTAACTATGCTTTTAATTAATAAAACAATGATTTTTATTTATCTTTTCAAACACAAGTATCTTGACATCGTATTATGATCTTAGTGAAATAGGTAAAAAGAAAACAGACAATATGAGGAAGGAAAGACGCATTTTTAAGTCTGCTTAAGGAAAACCAGTGGACTTTTACTAGACTAAGGAAGATTTTTGTAACTCAGGGGAAACCAAACATCTAAATTTGCATTCACTATCGAAATCAACGCTTTTATATATGAATGCATAATCGGATACTTTTAAGTAAAACTACCAATAATGATATCACTCCATTGAAAGTAACTAATTCCTCTTTACAAGATAAATCACGAAAGAAAATTCTAATATCAAAACTGAACACTAACAAAACATCTTTTTAAATAATCCTCGATTATCCTTAAACAAGTCAGACTAATTCCCATTCATTCATCACCCCTTAATTGAAGAAGGTAGGATAAGACACAAGCCAATCATCTCCATAGGAGGTGACCCCCGTGGAGACAAAATTAACTCTAACGATCCTTGCGAACAACTAATGAATGACGATACTATTCCTGTACACGTTAAGTTTGTCCGATTACAGAATTATATAGATAAGATAGCTAGGGAACTACGTAACGGTAATCGGGATTTTGATAAAGACAGTAACGAGAATAAAGTAGATTAGTATTAGTTTAATGGTTAAAGTGCAAAAAGTGTAGATAATATTGACATTGAAATCAGAGGAAACGTTATCTACCTTACGTAACAAAGTATTGCAGGTATCTATCTACGTAAAAAATTAACTTGTCTACTAAAGTACGTTACATAAAACGCATTGACTATTTACATAGATAAGGATTTAGATAAGATTGTGAATTTGAATGTCAAGAGCAACTATTGTTACGGCTAGAATTTATGAATGGAACAAGCTTCCAATCAATGGAGAAGAATAAGAAATGGAACAGTAAAGTTATTTCCGATAACGTAGCACTGTGAAAGACAGAAAAATGTGTGTAGGAGTTAATCGGAAAATGTTCAATGAGGTACAAGATATCTGTGGCGTAAAAGAAACAGTATTCAATACCGGGTAAACACGGGATGAACAGATTGATTTAATAACGTAAATTTGAATGCACGTCCAAACAGATGAAGAAAATTCTAGTTAATTGAAAGGCATACAAACGAATCGGTGAGAACCTTGAAGAGAACTAACGAGATGTAATCACAGCAGAGAATGCAGGCGATAATTATACGTGGCTTGGAGGGAACCGATTTGGTGAAATGCGTGGTTTTATTGAAAAGGTACAAATTATAGAGTTATGAAATTGTGAGGCAAGTCATTTTACTTACTGATTTTGAATAAAACAAAATGGTTGAAATTTATGTTTTAGAGGTAGGAAATTATAAATGAGCTAAAATTATCTTAATTCAACATGTAACCCTCGATAGTAAGAAAGTATATCACAGAAGACAAGTCACGTCAGAAGCTAGGTTTATCAAGATATACTGCTGTTTATGATAAAATGTTGCAGCTTAGAAATATAGAGATGAATTTAAGGCCGATAACAGACGTAATGAAACTTGAAAGGAAATCTATCTTACAGTAGATACTCTTAATATCTGTTATATACAAAACTTAGAAACGTTACGGAACTTGGCCAAACAGTTAAAGGGTCAAATAGCGAAGAAATTCGGAATTACTGACGAAGTACCCTAAATAATACACTAAACCCCGCGCTAAGTAGGACACCAAACAGAAACCAATTGGATAAACATTAACAAAGCAACACACAACATAATCAATAGAACATATTACGAACGTGCTACGAACCGGAAATCTGTGAAATTAATTCAAAAGGCAAACAATAGCTTTTGACGAAACAGCGGTCAGCGGCGAGTTCCAACCACCTGAAACTGAAAACTAAAAGTTGGAACACGTGGCCCCGTACAAGTGGTGCTTACCTCGATCGGGAGCGGCGTACCATCTCGTCGTCTCGTTCCCACTTTAGAGAAATACTTTTCCTTCTCGCTCTCTCACACCCCGCTTGCTTGTATTGTTAATCTTGGCTTTAGAAGACTTGGAGAATTGATTTAAATGGAGTATGGACTAGAGAGAGATTGAGTTAAAATGTTCTAAGTCAGGGCCTAGTGTGGCTCCCTGCGGTGCACCTAACACTGGAGAAGTGTTGTGCAGTTGTGCAAGGTTGGTTGCCGGGGGTGAGAGAGCGGGACCTCCGCCTCCGCGGACGGTCCACGGAGGAATGTACCGCGACCCCGGCATCGCGCCAGGATCTCCCGCTTGCCACTATCAACGTTCTCCGAAGCTCATGAGGGGTTGATCCGCGCACGCGCCCTGCGGATCTCCCGTCCTTCACGCACCCGAGCAAAACACAGAGATGGGGGAACGAACTTTAGGGATGATATTCGGAGGGTGAAAAGACGATGAAAGATGGAAATGCATCTCGGACTCCGCTCGGATTTCCGGAGCTCGTGATTTTGTTTATTGATTCGTATCGGGGTGAAGACTTCTATGGGATGCTTTTTGGGGACGCCAAAGTTATTAATCCCCTTATCATGTCACTATAAGATTTAGTGCTCATGTTGTTACTAATAAAACTTTTTACTGGCCATTAATATCTATCTCCCTCGATGATGGACGAAATTTGCGAGCACCGACTCAATTGTACAATAAAAGAATTATAAAGAGGGTTGGGCTAACAATGCACCTGTGGCCACTTTTCTCGACAAAAGGCTGCTGATTGGCAGGAAATTTGAAAAAACACCATCTTTCACGCAAATTTCACCCTTATTTTTAAACCCAGAAGATTTTAAACAGTTCAATGGACTAGTTAGTGGGCCGAGATGTAACCCCAAAGAGTGTTGTTATAGAGGACAATTATGAATATTTACGTAGCGGAGTGCAGTGTGTGCGGTGGTACAGAAGTAATGGGTGGCGACGTGAAGGGTTGAGACGCTAGCAACACCGATGTGCATGACGCTGTTGATGTTGCGAATTGAGAGATATTGATGTCGTTATAGATATTGTTTGTATCTATGGTAATTGCATTACTTGGAATAACAATGGGAGAAACAGTTAGTTTGATACATGATGAAATCAAACGATGCATAATATTTTTAACATATTTTTTTTAGCTTATTGTATTTTTAAATACATTAACTTAGCTATAATTAGAGATGATTAACATTCGAATATGACCTTTCCCTATACGGTCAGACGCCGCCCGCCACTTACGTATTCCGTAGGAAAGATTTCAACGACATTGAGTTTTAGCTTTCCTGGTCCAGTGGTCTAGAAAGAGTTGCGGTGTTAGTGTTATTAGTGGAATTAGCTGTATGAGTTATCTCAACTCATTATAGCAAGTTTCAAAATAGTCATCCTACCTTTCCTTCTAGTTTTACTGATGAACTCGTGGCTAAGTAATAATAGCCGCATGGGTCGATCCATCAACTTAAGCTACCCTTGCCGAGGTTAGTCTGCAGATGGGTGACCATCTTTACATACCGAGATTCCTCCGTACCTCAGAAAGCTCGTTGGTCCCGACTGTGTTTTTTGGAAGGCCCGAAAGTCTGACTACCACTCTTACCCAGGGGGTATCGTATTAACCAGTTACTGGGCTATCGAGGTCAGATAGGCAGTCGCTCCTTGTAATACATTGGTATTCACTTGCATCCAGTTAGACTGGAAGCCGACCTCAACATAGTTGGGAAAAGGTTACACAAATTGATTGAGGCACTGTCTTAGTTGAGTTACATATAGATTCTATAAGCAGATTTGCGTATGACGTTATAAGCACGGGTATATTCAACTACCTCCTACGTGCAAAATCGCCCCTTATCCGTTCTTACATGAGTGGCTACAAATAGAGTACTCTATTCATATTATCATATTACATAACATCACGACTGTATTTTACGAAGGAATAGACAGAGGTGTTTAGTATACCCACAAATTTCCATATATGTATGTGTAAATCCCATGTGAAAGAGGAGGACCCTATTATCTTCATTCGTGCTACTTTTGAGATATTCCAAATGAAAAGATTTCGGAGTATTTCCATTGATATTATGTTTTAATGCTGAGGCCGCATCTACGTCTCTCGTGACAAAGCAATGCGTGCCGAAACTTCGTATGTTTTGCTCGCTAAAAAATTATCGCCCTGATGCGGTGGTCACATTAGCGGCTTCGCCACGTTCATTTTGTACCACCCGATAACCGATAATGGTTGGTCAAATCTGCGCGTATCGCATCACTGTGCGAAGCTTCGTCACGATAAGACGCAGAGGCGGCCGCAGCATAAGCCTGTCGTGTTGGTTTATTGTTCACAAAGTCACAAGCGCTACAGCTGAGCCTGAGGTCTCGATTCCCGAGTCGGGCAAAATGTTATTGAGTTTTTCCATAAAAAAATCTCAGTAGCAGGAGTTCGGATTTATGCCCGGTTGATGGCAATAGGCTCGCCCTCTGATACATCCGACTTAAGATAACTGGCGATATGTAGATCATAGGTGCACCTCTGCCTAACCCTTCGGGGAATACAAGCGTTATGTTATTAAATTTATCTTCATTATCCTTATCTGTATTTTCTCTATTGTCACTATCAAAAATAACCCTACCATCTTCATCCTCGCCATTCCTTACTTATTAGCAAGATCAATTTTCCTCTTCCAAATCCATTATCAAAGTAAATATTGTGACATCAGCTGTATCACACGAATCAATTATGATTTGCTGGAGTTGCGTATGAGTACTTATGAGTGAACACTTTGAGGTTCACATTCTTGGTAAGGTGTAAGTGTTTTTGCTGATGATTATATTGACACTTGAGTCGAAGGGGTAAAGGGAAATTGTGAGTGAGTGCTGCTGAGATGGGTAATGTCGTGGTTATAATTGAAGGGTGTTTATTGGCTCGGTTGCTGAGACATTGTTAAACGGACTTTATCAATTTGATAGTGCTAATGGACAATGGTTAGGTCTTAAGACTGCTTTACGGCAAAAAAAAACAGTAGACCTTCTTTTCGAATTTACATGACACATCTAAATGAGGTTTACAGTAAAATTGTATCGTTTACTGGACAGCATTTTTTTTTACTGTTTTGTTTTGTTACTGTTATAGCTTTTCTAGTGACTATAGCTTGGGTATTCGTCTGATCCCTGAATATCTCCGATCGGGGGATGAATATACGGGCGGCCTAAGTTCCTCTATTTTTAAACACGTCTACGCACACTTTGCCAGTATTTTGTTTTACCAAATTCCGTCGATATGTTCAGTAAATCGGAGGCACTTAAGAGTGACGTGTCTCCTGCTGTGCTGCATAGAAAACACATTTGTGTTTAAAGTGAGGGTCTGTCTCTTACATGAAAATGGACTGCTTGGACGTTTTTTGGAGAAATTTACGGAGATCTATTTTTTGGTTCGATGTTTTGAATAATATTTTGGAGATTTCTTAGTCGTGGGGAGTGAGGCGACTTTTTTTTTGCTCTTTTCCTCAAGGTCGTAGCGTGATGTAAACATAATTGTTCAAATCCGACTCCAGAGATAAGCGCGTTCAATCAAACTCTTCAGCTTTATTATTGATAAACTCTAAATTGAGTGAATGCGTCAGAAAGAAGGAGGATATTTTGAGTTCAATACCTATAACATCGCAACAAATCCCGTGGGAAGCCACGTGGTGGCTCTTACAACAATCCACTTGAACCAATAAAGTTTATTGCCATCACAATTGCTAAGTTTACACTTTTAAACTCATCATAAACCCTGAGTTCAAAAGTTTTTTTAATGTTATTGTGACCTACCTGATTGTCACCGTTCCAATGGACAACTGCAATACTAAAGGGCATCTAAAATGCTATGCTGTCATAGGGAAAAAGCTGAAAAGTCTCATGTGCCGCATCGACACCCATACCCTTTAAACCGAAACAGGAATGCTAGGCAGCAGAAATAATTATAGAGATAGTACTTCCCCGGACGAGCTCCGCCACAAAGAGCTCTAATACTACTTTCTACATATAATTGCTTCATATATTGTGTTTCAGGAAGAAGCAAATACCATAGACAGGTTGACATTTTGTGTATTTTAATGAAGGAGCTATCTCCTTCGTTAAAATTCTGTCCGTCTGCCTCGAGAATAGGGATGATGACTAAAAATTTTTTTTTGTCCGTCTTTGAGATTATAAAAAAATATTGGACACGTATTTTTTCTTTTTTTACGTAATCTAAAGATTACGGCGATACATAGAGGTAAAATGTGCCATGACGTCACGAATATGTAGATTTTATACGTACTAGTGACGTATCGACCCCCACTCCCCAACATAAAATGCGTTTTATCTAAGTAATTTCTTATTGATATGATAAACCAAAAAATACGTGTCTAACATTTTTTTTATTATCTAACTAATATATAATTAGAAATATATGTTGGTACTCACCAATGATTCGCTTATCGTCACTTCGTATCGTTCGTAGCTAAACGTAACTATTTATAAAATAGGCACTTAGTCGTTTGTAAGGCACTCGTTTGGCGTGGTTTAATAAAGTCTTCTTCACATTGCAGTCTGTTTACCTGAGGAAGATAAGAGAAACTTATTAATAAAAAAAAATTGGTAACTTCAAGATCAACTTCGCACAAACCAGAGAAGCTTGGCACAAAAGGGTCCTCCCTTTTGTGCCAAGCTTCTCTGGTTTGTTTAATTAAGCCTCCTGGCTTACACTCAGCAGGGGCTGGAACAAGGGTGTCAATGATGACGATGAACTTCCAAATCTTAGTCAAGAGGTGTTGAGAGCATATAGAGTAAAGGAACAACATCGTCAACATAAATACTTTTAGGCATTTACCAACTAAGTTACGGTAGGTTATATACTCATACTGATTTTGATTTATTTTATTATTTTGGATATGTCAAACTTACTGTATCTATGTAAATTATAAGAGAATGATATGGTCTCCTATAAATAATTAATTAGAAGCGCACACTAGTGTTTTACTTGTTTTTGTAAACTTGTATGAAATTGCGTAGCCTGTGTTGGAGATTCAATAAATAAATACTTATACCTATGCCACTGAGTGGAACATCATTACATCACAAGTGTATTCTCCGGGATGGGCAGAGGTGGTGAGAGGTACACCCACATTCCGGCAGTAATGCTAACATCACATGAATCTGAGAAAGTCTATTGAATGTGGATAACTCCAGACTCCGGGTTTCCACTACGAAACTCTGTATAGAAAAACCGAATAACACCACACCCAGTAGTAGCAGTATTAATCAATAGATATCTTATCAGTTCACTTAGCCTATTGTAGTCTAATGTCGTAATGCTAAAGAAGTCAATAGTAACAGTGGATCATTCGTCAATGAAGAAAGATCCATGAATACCGAATACCGAATAGAGAAGCAGAAAATGGCCCTTACTGATAACTGTGGCAGAAAGATGAATAATCGACATCGAGAAATTGAACAAAGAAACATCCCTCTCGGATATCAAGACAAAGTATCCAATAACTTCGAGATTAACAAAAGCCATACTCATAAACTTAGCAAAACCATAAATAATACGATGACATAAATACGAGAAAATAAAAAGAAACAAGTACTAATAAACAATAGTTTGGCAACTCTACACGTTTCCAGTCATTGACATTCACTAATCTGTGTTGCTAGGGGATCGTCTGTTGGCAGGCGAGCTATAATCTCATTTCTTTCAAGGCTTATGTGCAGGTCCATAAGAACTGCTAGTGCTTGAAACCACAGTAGCTTGTGCACTAAGGCATTTTCTTCAATGAACATTTACATTGATGTTTTCAGTATACATGTAAATTAAAATAGGAGTAAAAATACTTCATTCAATTCATGAGACTTGCACTGAGCATAACAACATCGACGGAGGGTTGAGCAAGGTGTACCTATAGCACACCCAGATTTCTCCAGTAATGTTTAAGGCCTATATAATACGGGGCTACTATTGCCATCAACCGGACACAAATCCAGACTCCGGGCTGCTACTCAGAAATTCCGCATAGAAAAACACTTGCACTTATACTGGAATTACTTATCTGAATAGCACAAGATAGAAGTTTTCGCAATCTTGTTCCCTAGTTATCTTAACATCCATCTAAATAGTTTTTCCTCCGAAAGATAACGCCCCTTCTCATACCAATAAATTAAAAAACCGACACGAAAACTACATCAAATCTATCCCCGAAAACTTTCTGCAATCGAAAAAATAACATTGCAATAAATTTAAACAAATCAAAATGCTATAAAAACAGTTTTCCCCCCTAAGAAGTTATTCAGTAACGGCCCCGTGTTGGGCGCCAAAAGTCTGTGGGGGAGCGAGAGGGGGGATAAAGTGTGCGTCTGTCTTTCTCTTGGCGCCAGTCAGGCCGGCGCCGTCTGGCAGTTGTCTGCCGCCTCCATGGAGCCTCTTACATAACCTGAGCCCGGCCACAGCCCGGGAATTCGTCCTTTAACTTGCGAAAATTTCACACACATTATGGAGATATTTGGCATTAAATATAAGAGGAGATAAGAGTGAAATATGATACAATTTGTGCCGTTGCCTTGTTCTGCGTATTTCACTAATCCACTAGGTTTTATGTAAGGATTATGTGATTTTTCAGGACCTCTTTGATGCAGGAGAACATATATTTTTTTTGTTGTTTTTAGTTTTTTTATGTCTCTTGAAAATTGTTAAAACTCTATTGTTAGAATTACCAGCAAAATGACTTCATAAACAAGAATTTAGGGTATGTTTTGACGAATCATCATCATTGTCTGCCTAGCCTTTTCTCAACTATCTTTAGGTCAGCTTCCAGTCTAACCGGATGTAGCTGAATACCAGTATTTGACATGGATCGACTGCCTATTAAAATTTTTGTCGAACATCTCAGAACATTTTTTTTTGCCAAATGCCAAAAAAGGTCAGTCTAGCTTTTTAGCAAACTACCCTCCCTATCATAGAAATCCTTAACCAAAGCATCTTTTGTACCGTTTCATTACAAAGAAAATGGCAATGACAGGTGAGATTTATAGGGCATACAAGTAGAAGTAGTTGAATTGAGGGCAAGTCGGCACCTACTCGGCGGTAAGCCTTAAATAGGTCAATCATGACATAACAGCGGTTAGTTATTATTATATATGAAGAACTGGTTACGTGTGTTAATGTGCATGTCTCATTCATTATAAATGTTTTGCTGTACAAGTAGAAGTGAACGAAAAAGAGGGTAGACAGAAATTAGAACTGAATTAATTAGAGTGTAAAGTGTAAGGTGCAAGCCATAAAATAGTAAAGCACAATTTGGAGTATGAACCCCGATCTGGGTATTGTAATAGAATGAAATTTTGTAATAGAATGTGTAAAAAATATCAGAACAGTAATTGCGTAACACACATAAAATAGCAATCCATTGCAATGCCTCTTATTTTGGCATTCGTAGCTTTATATGATTGAAAAAATAGTTTGCGTTTGCGAACGTGGGTGAACTGTCAAAACTCAGCTACAGCAAAGAAAGACGCGTGGAACCATACGAAAACAACCGGTCAAGAGCGTGTCGGACCACGCACATTGAAGGGTTCCGTAGTTGGGATGAATTTATCCCAAGGACAAACTTTGACGTTGAAAAACATGTTCCCCATACATTCCAACTGCAAATGTAAGTTTGTACGCACAATATTGGGAGATATACCATGTTATTTTAAGACCATAGACTTCTTGTAGGTTTTCCTGTACATAATCTACGTATAAGTAATAGACCTATTTTCTGTATTTTTATTTAAGTCCGTTATTTCGGAGATAAGGGCCCAATGATAAATTTTCATCTGTTTTCTTAAATATATTTTTAAAGTCTTTATTTTTAAATGATTTAAAAAAAAATGCGATTCTCACAACAAGCCCTTTCATTTGATATGTCACACAGTATAGTTTGCAAAACTTTATTTTGTTATTTTCAATTGGCCCCCGCAAAGTGAACCTGATATTCAAAATTAATTTACATGTACGTGTTTCGGTCTCAAAATTTGATATGTGTACCAAATTTCAACTTAATCGGCCCATTAGATTCGGGTCAAATTGACTGTGACAGACGGACAGACAGACACACGAGTGATCCTATAAGGGTTCCGTTTTTTCCTTTTGAGGTAATGTACGACAGGAAAAACTTGACGCCTCTCTAAAAATATACTACTATGTTAATTTCCTTACAGATCCTTGCCGGGACCTTGGGCTTCATTTACCTTTACATTTAACAATACGATGCTTATTAGATACTTATAAAATGTCGTAAAAATAAAACCTTTTCATCCTCTCCTACGCATGCCAATACCTTAGGCGCCATTCGTGACTGAAAGTTCGAGTGGGTAAGATCAATACCTGAGCGCTGTCGCGCCTGAATAACCCTTTTAGACCTTTGAATTATTTCATTGGAATCAAACAGATATTGATGACATTTGATGCACTTCACATCTAGGTACATCAAATATCATTAAAATAAGTTGAAGAGGTTCTGTATCGGGAAAAATTTCATTTCAAAATAAATTCAAGAGTCTCCCTAACAGGAGAAGAATGAGTTCAGGATTAATTTTGGAGTTGAGATTTGAAAGTTTATCATTTTGACCGCCTTATTTATGAAGTTACAGTATTTGTTAAAGTAAATAAAAATCTATTCGGTGAACTAAAATCAAAAAGATATATCAGAAAATATCTAGTATATCACATAGAACTGGGAAAATTTTTTTTTGGAATAGCATCTAAAATTTACAATACAATTTACCTGTGGATATTTTAAGCGCCAGGAAACTCCCACTATTCAAATATGAATTGCGTATTATTTTTTATTGACAAGGTTTACTACACGATCATTGATGTTCTTAATAATTAATGTGATCAGACACCTAATTTTGTAAGATTTGCTTTATAAGTGATACCTAAGAAATGATTTATACTGCATGTTGACATAATTATTGTATGCCTATTAGGCAGGACATAATGGAACTGTAATTTACCTAACATCTGTCTGTATAACCTATGCCCACAATAAAAAGATTTGATTTGAGATAAATTTTCTCGAATAAGTCTGAAGCTAAACCAGTATCCAGCAAACCGGTTTTATAACACCAAAAAAAATAAAAAAATATCTTTAATTCAGACCTAAATTTGTCCATAAGTTGTTAGTGGTTAAAGCAGCTAAAGCACTTATTATAAAACCCAGACCTCATCTCTGCCCAACCTTTTCCCAACTTTGTTGGGGACAGCTTCTAGTCTACCCGGATCTTATTTTAAAACCAAGACATGTTAAACAAATCACTGTCTAAAAAAACACATGTCGTATAGAGCGTCGTGTATCGTGTTGACACGTGCCGGTAGCGCCAGTTATCTGCGCCGACGCAAGTGCTAATAAACAGGCTCCTGTTTGTGTTTCGTCAATGTTTAGTGTCAACTAAGTACCATACATAAACGCTCTGTTTATGAGGTCTATGGAGTCCTGCACCAAAATTTCGCAAGTTTTAATCACAAACTATTGCTTCATATGTTTGAACAATTCGTCAGCTCAATAACGCAATGAATATCAAAATTAAAGCTGCTATTTCCTTCTTTCTTTAAGTGTGTTACGCAATTATCCAGCTGGGTTCGATTCGGGTCGGGCAGTAAGACGTTTAATTCAAACGTTTCAATAAAATAAGCGTCGGTACTAGTTGATCACAGTAAGTGGCTAAGTAATGACCTGCCGCACAGGTCGATCCATCAGGTTAAGGTACGCTTGCCGGGGTTGGTCTGTGGATGGGTGACCATCTTTACATACCGAGACTCCTCCGTGCCACGGAAATCACGTTAAGTCGTTGGTCTCGGCTGTCATTCGTGGATTTTCAGTCGTTACGGGTCGTCAGAAGCCCGAGTCTGACAAAAAGTCTTACCAAGAGGTATTGTATTACCGAGTTACTGTGCTGTGGAGTTCAGAAAGGCAGTCGTTTCATGTAAAATACTGGTATTCAGCTGCATGCGGTTAGACTGGAAGCCGACCTTGTGGTCGCAGTACAGTTCACAGAGATCACAGAATTTAAATAAAGAAACAAAACTGTTCCATATTTGACTGCAGATCGAACCGCGCACAGATCATAATCAACCGATTGTATTGTACAATTAACCGTACGTTAGTAATATTACTTGAACCGTCCCTGACACCCTACTGCTTCGACATAAAGGCGCTGTCAAAGTCAAACTGTTACCATGTGCGAGCTGTTGACCGTACTAAGTAACGACGCGTGCGTGGCATGCGCGGGCGCAATGGCACGCGCTAACAATCACGCTACTGTTTGATATGTTACACCAACTGTTTATAATGTAATGATATGCTCGGGTCGAGGAAGATAGATGGCGGTGATAGTGCGTTAGGTGTGGAAATAAAATTAGACAGATAGAATAATTTTACTTTATTGTTCGCCATTATGAATTTAAAACAGAAAATTATATTAGTAGTTCAGACTTTTGTTTTGAATTTTCGTTTTTTGCCACCGACTTCCGAAATTATATTTTTTTTAATTTTGAAGTCGGTTTTTTTTTGTAAAAAGTTTTAATTTTTCACTTTTTAGTTGTGGTACCTACCCCACACAAATTCGAATACCACTACCTGTTATGTAAATATCAGTGACAGGAAGTTATCATATCATCCATATAGACTAAGTGGGAAAAATTGTATTATTGAAGCTTACTCAAAAACTATTCAAGAAAAGTTAATAAAATTTATACGGAACCACCTCGAGAGCATACCCTTTCAAACAAGACAATATTTTTTTAATCAGTCCACAATTGACGGAGAAATCGGAAGACAGATGAAAAAATAAACAACATACATACATACGCTAGAAACATAGAACCTCCTCCGTTTTGGAAGTCAGTTAAAAAGAGAATTTGGAGGGTATAGATGGAGTTGAGAAGTTCTTATTGTAAGAGCAAATACTGGGAGAAACCAAGGGAGTATGTTATGAACGGAAATGCACGACAGGAGTATCTTTTGTTAACTCATATTTCGCCAGTCCTACTATAAGTAAGTACACCTCTGCCTAACACTTCGGGGTTTACAGGCGTAGTGTTTTGTTATGTAAGTTCCATATAATAGGGCAAAACAAACATCATTAAAACTCGACGAGCTCTCTGAGCATTTCCGATACCTATTGTTACTGAAATTAACACCTCTTTCTTACTAAATCATAACCAATATGTTGTTCACATTCTGGTGGCGGCAATTTCCTTCGGATCTACAAATCAATTGCTGCCGGTTGCAAAGGTCAGGATCACCACGACTGTCACAATATTCGCAAGCTATTCGACAGGCTGTCGTGTCGAAAATAACACATCTGCGATTCCGGGCCGGACTATTCTGAAAAATTCTCATCGTAAAAACGTAAGAAAGGGAGATGTTATTCCACCTGATATGGCGATCCTAGGAGTCTCTCTGATGGACAGTATTGACAGCTCAAATCAAGCATTGTCTTTTTGATTTAAGTAAATTAACAACATTTTCGGGTTTTGGATTAGTGAACAGCGTTTGGAGGACTTCTTCGATAACGGCCGTTTTCACACTGCGACGATACCGACACTGACATATCGTCTGCTCGGACGATAACGATATCGGCCGACAATATCGGTATGTGACAAGATGGAACCAACAGCTTATGGTCATGCGGTATACCACAGCAGCCTCCAATAGTCGCGTTGCGCCAGCGAAAGCGTACATCGCAGCGCGATTCCAAGTGTAATAGTGTATTCGAGGTAATAATGGCAGCAGTGTCAAGTGCACTGTGTCGTCCGCCGATATCGGCACGACAATCAATGTCGGCGACGATACCGTTGACTATATCAACAGTGTGAAACCGTTTCGTAGTAATTGTATGAAACTACCAGTCCGACGATATCGTGTCGTTATCGTCCAATGTGAAAACGGCCAATGTTGATAGAAGTTCGATACGGCACGGAAGCGTATCGAATGGTTGTGAACAGCTTTGCAGATTGATTAGCATGAATGGAAGTAGTAAAATATCTGCGGTGCCTATGACGATCTACCCACATATAATTTTGTGCAGTGACTATAAGTAACGTAGTTATGTGAACGTGGGTGGTGCTCAACAACCTGTCATCAGATTATATTCAACACCTTTTATGAACGTGGGTGAATATGGAGATGATGACTAGGATTTGACGTTTTGGCAAATGCTGTTGCTATAATATTTTTATTTGAAGACTCAATTCGCCCTTGTCTTTGCGTTGCTTAGCCTAATTGCTTGGCGCTACATTTTCAGACGCAAGTGTGGTTTCTGATAGAGACAAACAGCCTACTGAAAGATCCGAGAATGCCTGCAATGTATTAGTTAGAGATTCGTATGGTATGGGGTATGTACAACATCAAAAAAATCAATCATATTGGTGGGAGGACGTTTAAAAATTTTGCATCTGCGAATGACCTAATTTGGAACTCTTTTTCATCGTATGAAGCACTGTTTCATTTGTCTCTCTTTATACCAGTGGTGGCACAGTGGTAACGGTCACGGCTTACGAGTTGTATATCGTAGGTTCGAACCCTGACAGGTGCTTTCCTTTGTGTAAATTATTTCATCACCACTGCTCTCAAAACGGTGAAGGAAAACATCGTGAGGAAACCGGCGGAATCAAAAATTCGAAGACATGTGACATCTACCGACCCGCACTGGGCCGGCGTGGTGGATTTCAGCCCCTCTCACAGAGAGGAGGCCTGGGTCCCAGCAGTGGGAAAATTATAGACAAATTATGCTATTATGTACCATGAAAAGTATATTGCAGTAGCTTCTGCCAGTGAGTTCATTTGCGTGTTGTTTTAACATAATATATGACACTCGGTAACAGTAAGTAAGAATTTTCCAATCAGATCAGAGACAAACATACATTCAAACAATCCTCAAACCTGTTTATAATATGAGTTTAGATTTGGGCATTTAAGTCGCAGATATATGCCAGTGACCTTGAGTGGTTAGCTTGCGTGTTCTGTACTGAGCTCACGCAACACGTCGTACGTCCAGCCGGAGATAGGACTCGCCCATCAAGGAGCGCTGTCCCAAATTAGACGCATTGTTATTTTATTATGCATAAACCAAAAGGTATTTTAATAAAACACGTATACTAAAAGATCAATAATTAAATTATCTTTAAAATGGTGAAGGTTTCAGAAAAATACGCTTGACAGATTTTGCGTGATTCTCAGTTTTTTATCGGCGTTAGACATAACTTTACAACGACGTGATGTTCAGTATTCAGTGCACAGTATTTAAGTCGGTTATCGTCGCCTTAATAGGCTCAAAAGAACCAACAATTCTAATTCAGGCTACCCAGAGAGAAGAAAACCCCAATCTTGAAGTACTTTCGGTTTCACAAGGTTTACACTCCAAATTATGGCGTCAGGCCATATTTACCCATTGCATCAGGACAGTGAGTTTATCAACCTTATAAACGGCACACTAACCCACTTCCGAACTGTAATATCTCATGAAGCAATGGTTCTCGAAATAGCCGCAGATTTTACTGTGGCGCTAGTGCCGCGAGAGGTCAGTGGTCCAGATTTCAGCAGGATGGATTAGTTAGATGTTATTTTAATTGTCTTAGTTGTTGGAATGGTTTGGGAAAATTATATCTTGGCAAGTGGTCTTATAATTGGCGACGATTTATCAACTCACAAGCCTACAAACAGATGTGCCTGACGAGCTTTCTTATCGGCAAAACACCTGCCAACGACTCGCACACGAGTTCTGTACCGTATTAAAATCGAGCAAAAAAACAAGTTTCTTGTGTGCCCCCCTCCCCCTTTAATTATGAACTTTATTAATTTTTTATTATTTGTTGTTATAGCGGCAATAAAAATACAGATTCTGTGAACATTTCAAATGTCTACCTATTACGGTTCATGAGATACAGCCCGCTGACAGACGGACAACTCCAATATCCTACTACGCTCTATTAATAGATCAGGCTATATCTTTGCAGACGAAACCGTAAGCAAACCTAGCACATTTCAAATAGCTTTACGTATGGACATCGAAAATACATATAATATACCTTAACTACACAATAATATGAACAAGTACTCGTATATAAAAAAAGAGGAAAGACTCATAGCGCATAAACAATTCGTCCGCAACGCTGTCAAAAGGACAAGTGGCCATAAGGCTTACAGCGTTGCCACGTTTTATATCAATGCTGATTCTTATATGTATGTGAAAAATAATGTATAATAAATGGTTTGTAACAAAACTTCTTGATCCATGAACATCGAATGGACGGCGTAAAATGAAAATTTCGCAACACCGTTTACGGCGCCGTCAACTTCTGTCTCCTACTAGGCTCCACTAATAGGTCAGACATCCGGCCAGTAGGCGGTCTACCTACGCCTGCAAAAGGTCGCAGGCCCCCATGCAATCATGGAGAAAGTTGTTCTCAAGTGGGCTTAAGTACCGAGTTTTAAATCGTCCCGAATTGCGAAACGAAAAGTGGGGCAGTGAAACGAAATTTTGGGCATTTTGATCTTTCTGTAGCTTTTGTTAGGGTTTATACTTGCAGGTAATATATAAAGTTTGCCAAGAACCAAAAATGCAAAAGCCAGGACCTCCACCAACCCGCACTGGGCCCGCGTGGTGTATTACCACCCGCTCCCTTTCGCAGTGAGGAATCCTGAGACCCAGCATTGGGAACATTATAGGTCAATTATGCTATTTAAATCCAGGGCTGGTTACTCGGGAAAACGGCGCGTTGTGTTCCACGCGCGCCTCAAAGAGCTGTCAGCACCAACTGACGGGGTCAGTTAGGGCCAATGCCTGCCAGGGTTGCGAGTTTGTTTGAAAGGGATATCGCTGCCCCGGCACACAGGCAACGGAAGGAACACGGGTAGCTTTTAGTAATTAAAAACTGACAAGCCGTCCCGCTCCGTTCAGAGCGGGAGAAGTTATTTGATAATTTCCCACAAAAAAAAATGCGTAAAAAAGTGTTTAAATTGGTCAAAATGTCGATTTAATATCACTGGTATCCAGCGCTGGATTGAAATACTGGATCAATGTAACTGTCTTTACACTGCCAGGTTTAAAGTTAGCCGGCATTTCCTAGAACCAAAAATTCAAAGACGTGACATCCACTCTCCCTAACGTAGAGGAGGATTGAGTCTCCGCAGTGGAACATTGTAGGTTAATTACGCATGTAGGTAGGTATTTTTCGGTCTGCGTTACACAGTCTCCAGTTTATAGACGTACGTGGTCTGTGATCACGTTTGCATATAACATATATATACATTTCATAATATCAAGAAAAACCCCATTTTCAGACCATGTTGTTTAAACTATGACGTAAGTGCTGTAGGTAAGGCAGAGCTAAATTGTAATGACCTGTTCTGTTCAGGCAAGGTAACTTCTTTATGTACGATTAACAAACGAAATTATCAAACATACAGACAATATATTTACACTGATCTTCAAAATCAGTTGTATGTTTAGCTTGTTGATGGCAATCTAAATGGATTCGGCCCAAAATACGACTACGAGGTTAGCGCCATCAGTAGCGTCCATCAGTTCTTGTAACGTGCAGACGACACGATACGCAGGACATGATATGAGGTGTCTCATCATTTGTGGACCACATTTACACTCCAAAACCTGGTCGTCTACGAATCGCCACCTGAACAGGTTTTGCTTAATTCGGCCAACGCAGGTCCGGGGACCAAACTAAAAGGCCCGATTGGCTTCAAACATTTGATTGTTTGCGAAGACTATGCAAAATGAGATGGCAAAGATGCTCAAATGCTCGACTGATGTTAAGTTTTTTTTCAACTTTGTTGATTTTCTTTTATTTGCTGTGTGTGTGCTATCTCTCGCAACTTGCAAAGCAATGTTTTCCGCCGGCGTTCTGCACTATTTTAATACCAGTTGTTTACGTAATGTCTCACAACGTTGATTGTTAGCTTGCATGCTTGATTCTTCTGCCGCGTGTATTATCGTTTTCACGGTCAATTACCCCGCAATTTAGCTTGTTGGCCTTACGGACATAACCATGCTTACAATTTGTTCTATCTTCGAAATATGTCCGAGCATTTTAACCGATCTAACTCAAACTGAAAACATTTATTTCAATTACTATTCACAGACATTTTTGAATTGTCAAGGGGTCGGTCAATCAGAAAGATGGAGCTAGTTGCCCATTCCAAACCGTAGTAGGTTCCTATGGAGAAGAACGGGCAAGAAATTCCACATATACTAAATGGATAATCATCCTCTTACGGCTCCTACCCTTATTTCAATAGATCTGTGCGTCGGCGCAGTGTGAATTTCTCTTCAAGACACCTCTGTTAATTAGCCTGTGTTCAAATCCTTCCAGCTCATTATGTTTACACAATTATATAAGCCATATTCTCTTTGATCTGCCACTTTTCTTTTGGGTTATGTTAGTGAGTACGAGATGACTAATAGAGAAGTGTGGAAGAAAAATACATGTTGCGCAGACGCTAAATAAATTAGAATAAGGCAACAGAATTATGATGATGATTATAGGTGTGCAAACGAACTAATATTGCATTTATCAAACCCTTATTTATAAACTACAGAAACGGTCTCCGTTCACCGTCCACTCGACATTGACATCACTTGCGCAAGCGCTTACGACATCGTCTTTGGAGTCGCCATTTTTATTCGCTACATCGACTAATATGGCGATTTTAGTACTTACGAGAAAACATTTGTAAGTCTCGAAAGAATAAAGTTAGGAAGTTTTTAACATGAAAACTAAGTATCCTGTTTTCGGATAGTCTCAAAACTGGATATGGAATTTAGACTTGAAAAAAAAAAATGCCTTTTGCGATTGGCGTTCGTCCGGCGCACCCCGGACAGTCCATTAATTTATCACCCTAGCATAATCAGCCTCCTAATTTTCTCACTGCCTCCTCTCTGTGAGAGAGTGGGCCGTAATCCACCAAGCAGGCCCAGCGGTTGACCACCCTACTGACTGGCTGAATATTATTACCATGACATGAATTATTCTGATAGTACCTGGTCGTGTCGGGTGAAAATAGATAAACATATCATCCAGGTATACCAACGTTTTATCACATTCCCGAAGCTGTGAAAAGAGAGAAAACTATGAATATGAGAGCTAGCTAGATTGATATTTCGCCCCCGTAACTCCCTAAATCGCAACTTCTATCGAATTCGTTAGAGCCGTTTTCGAGAACGTGATACATATATATATTGCTCGTATAATAGTAAAGGATAATAGTTCGCGTTAATTTGACAGAAATATGAAGTACTTAAATTATAAATACGAACTCGATTCGTATGAATGACGTAACGTCGTTATGAATGGCCGTGACGTGCCGTGTGTCATGATCAGTTCGAGGAAAACTGGTTCAAAACATGTATAGGTATTTGTAGTTGTACGTTACTGTTAGGAAAATAAATAATATTGAGTATCAGCTGCTGAATGGATGGGACAAATAGTATAGTAATCATACTACGGGAAAACACCATGGCAGACATGTGACATACACAAATGCACGCACTGGGCCCGTGTGGTGGATATCGACGCACTCGAATCTCACCAAGAGGAATCCTTAGTCCAAGAAGTGGAATCATTATTGACTGATATTTTTTTTTTTCCAACTGCAGGACAGATCCCTCTTCTCATATAGAGAAGGACCGAGCAGAGAGCATCAACACTAGCTTTCTGCGTGTTGTCGATTTGACACATGGTTAGGTCAGTATGTTATTCAAGTTTCAATAAGACTTGAGATTGTGGAGGAAGATGTCGCAACGAGCTATTTGTACCGAGAGGACTGGCCCGCATTAGCTAAGAACATAAGTGTGTGGAAAAGGGAGAGAGAGGCTATTACAGAAGACTCGTTAGAAAAAGCACTGGTATATATAAATCACAAAATACTAAAATAAAACAACACTGACCAATAATTCCATACCATTTTATTTTAATGAAATGACGAAACAGTGCGGCCTAGTCATCCTGTTAGGTGAAAACAAAAACAAGCGAATCATTCGAATCGCTTGTAGGTCAATGTCGTTTATATTAGCACTACTTTAAATACGCTCAGATGAGGAAAAAACGTTTTTGTAGCAGAAATATGGAGAAGTGGAGCATAATGTACGTACAGTCTTGAACAATTATATTCAACCCTGTATGAACTAACGTCTTACGTCGCGTCGGCGAGGAGCTGATAGCTAAATTATAACAGCTGCACGGGTTTGCCGCAGTCGGTTCGTGGATGGGTGACCATCCAATACATATCGAGACCCCTCCGTGCCTGGGAAAGCACGTTAAACGTTGGTCCCGGCTGTCGTTCGTAGATCTTTGACAGTCGTTACGGGTATGTAGTCAGAAGTCCAAAAGTCTGACTACCAGTCTTACCAAGGGGTATCGTGTTACCCAGTAATTGGGTTGTGGAGGTCAGATAGGAAGTCGCTCCAATGTAAATACTGATATTCAGCTGCATCCAGTTAGACTGGAAGACGACCACGACATAGTTGGAAGAAGATTAATCAGATGATGATGTAGTAACGTCTGATAGCAACGTAACAGTTAATGATCGGCATCTTCAAATTAACAACTATAGTGAAGCTGAAGTGGACTTTCGACATCTGCAATACCAAAAGCAAAGCAGATGCAGGTTGTAGGGTGATGTGACACAGCATAGAAAAGGGTTATCAAATGCAAAAATTATTCCGACTCCAGAGGTTAGCGTGTTCAAACAAACATACAAAAAGAAGAAGAAACAAACTCTTCAGCTTTATTATTAATATAGATAAACTCTAAATTGAGGGAATAGGTTAGAAAGAAGGAGAATATCTAGAGTTCAATACCTACAACATTGCGACAGACCCCGCGGTGACGCCACGTGCTAGCTCTTAACTACAACAATCCACTTGAGCCGATAAACTTTATTGGCATCTCGTGTTACCGCTAAGCTGGCTACACTTTTCAATTCATCATAAACCTTGATTTCAAGTGTTTTTTTATGTATGTATGTGATGGTTAAAAAGTCGACGGCCCACTTGATGGGTAGTGGTCATCGCCGCCTATAAACATGTGGAATACCAGATGCATCACAAATGCGTTGTCATCTAAGAGACAAAGTTGATGATATTTCTCATGTGCTTCTAATTACATCGGCACCCATCCATACCCTTGAAATCGGAACACAGCAGCTGCCCACTACTTCTGTTTTGTGCTCGTGATTATATTTAAATCTTGAAATTTCAACGCTTTGGCTGTTACTAGTGGTTGTTCTTCCGAAAGCGCTTTCTCAAAAGGATACTACAAGGCATAACTGTTAATATTATATATTAAACAATGTGTCAACTGTGTATCGTGAGATGTCATACTACGATACCTACGCGGGTTCCTCGATATTGCAGGCGTCTAACTCAGACCAAATGAAAAACCAAGACATAGCGCTGTCAACAGTGATGTGAGGCTGGTTTTGTAAATATGTGTTCACTTAGTAAGGTGTAGTTTGATTGTAAATGTGTGCGTGTGAGCGTGTATGCACAGAGCGGAGGTGTAATTTTGACATACTTCACTGTATTGTTCGCAGCGTTATGTCTCTGATTTTTATTTGGTCTGAAGCGACTAATGGCAGTTCTTATATTCTTCTTCTTTTCGTGTGGTTTGTGACTAACCTGGTGTCAGAGTTTTAAAACCGCCCATAGACCCGTGGCATGGCTTCACATGCCGCCGAGAAATATCTCTCAGGCATGCTGGTTTCCTCACGATGTTTTCCTTCACCGTTTTTTGAAGCAAGTGATAATTATGCAATACGCACATGAATCCGAAAAGTCAGAGGTGCGTGCCTTGGGTTCGAACTTGAGACCTATGACTTGGCAGTCTGATGGTCAGACCACTTAGCCATCACTGCTGTCTTAGTTCTTATATTGAAACATTATCATTAGCATTTAGCAGTCAACTCCTGAACACACATTATTCCTCTCTATCCTCATTTTTCCTCATCCAGCCACCTTCCAAGAATCATCGCTCGACACAGCCTGAATCATATCCCATTTATTTCCCATGATTTCTTCAGTAGGCCAAGGTAAGGTCCTACACTCAGAATTCTGTGGTTTTCCCCATGACGGAATGCAAAGCACTTGAATTAAGTTATTAAAATTAACCAATGCGATACGCGGCCGTTAAGGCGACTATAATCGACTTTTAATGATTTTATACTGAAGATCACGTCTTAAGGAGTAGTGTTAATGATTTGGAAAAAAAATATTTTAAATTACAGCATTTTCTTGATAACTTAATATATGAATATTTTAGATTATGTTTATATTACATCTAATTAAATTAATTTTATGAAAATATGTCTTACGCGGATAAAAAACTGAGAATCACGCAAAATCTATCAAGCGTATTCTTGTGAAACCTTCATCATTTTAAAGAGAATTTAATTATTGATCTCTTAGTATAAGTGTTTTATTTAAAAAAAACCCTTTTTTATGTATAAATAAATTAATAATGCGTCTAACTTGGGACAGCGCTCCTTGATGGGCGTTTTCTATTACTGGCTGGATGTACAACGCGTTGCGTGAGCTCAGTATAGAACACGCAAGCTAACCACTCAAGGTCATAAGGCGTATATCTGCGTCTTAATATGTCAGAGTCTTTGTCACAGAGGCGCGAGAAGCGAGAAGAGCTAGCAAGTAAATACGAGTTGGCGCAACGTCGATGAGAGATTATTCGCTGGTATGCATACCAAGAGTGAGTCATTTAGCGAGTGTTCTGCCCGCAAAGCGAGCATCGCTGAGCAAAAGTCAAAGTCAAACAATTTGATGAGCGAGTGCTCTCTTTGATAGCTCTTATCGCTGCGACAAACGAGAACTCGCCAGCGCGGCGGCGGCGTTGTAAACAGTCAGCGGTTATTAAGAGCCCATACTACCTCAGCTCAAATTCACTTTTTATCTCGCTCGCACCACAGTGCTCGCGGAATGAGTGAGAGCGAGACTGAGTGAGGCGCTGGCGGCTCCAAAGCGGAGTAAACTATTGTAGTTTAGGTAAATTCGTATTACAGCGAAAATAATGGTTATTTACAACAAATAAAAAACATAGTAAGTATCTGCTTTATTCTGTTATTATGCAAAGCTTCATGATCTAATTTGAAGTATTTTTTTAATACCAGCGGTTTATTGTTCGGCTTGGAGGTAATTTTGTTTATTTTTTCTATCGAGCAAATTTTATGGGATCGTATTTTCGTAAAACATAGTACTTAACATTTAAATGAATCCTTAACTTTAACATAATATGTCTATTTATTTATTTCAAAATTAATGCTGCAGTATTTTCGATGTAACGGAAGATCATGCTGAGCAATTTGAGGTAATAGACTCTTAATATAAGTCTTTTAACTTACACGGGATGTCGGGACCGAAAATTTTTGGTAAGCCAACGTTTCTTGAGCGACAAAATCGTTGATAGCTAGTCGCGTCCTCGACGAGGGTGAGACAGGTGCTCGATTCATTATGTGACAGAATCTTTCTTAAGCGCAATGTGCTACACATTTTGCGCCCGCGCTGTGCCTTAGTTACTATTATTATACATACATGATAGTTATTCTATTGAGCGTAAGGTCAGGTCACTGATAACAGAAATATATTGTTGGAAACATGCACTTAGTTGTGTATGTACTTATACAATAAATTATTATGTCGTGTTTAAATCGAGTTATCAGCAAGTTCAATACTCAAGGATAGTATTATGCTCTTATTTATAAAGTGTAAATTCTCGACTTTTGCTTTTGAGGATAGGCAGAACCTTTAGACCGCTGCATTCTCACGATATTTACATACTTCATTAGCTCGATCATAAACTGTTCGGATTTTAACCCTACCTACAGTACATCCACATTTCGCCAGTTATATTTAAGACGCAGATATATGCCAGTGACCTTAAGTGGTTAGCTTGCGTGTTCTGTACTGAGCTCATGCAACGCGTCGTACGTCCAGCCAGTAATATGACTCGCCCATCAAGGAGAGCTGACCCAAATTAGACGCATTATTAATTCATTATACATAAAACAAAAGGTATTTTAATAAAACACGTATACTAAAAGATCAATAATATCTTTAAAATGGTGAAGGAAAAATACGCCTGATAGATTTTGCGTGATTCTCAATTTAATATCCGCGTGAGACAAATTTACAAATTAATTTCACTACCATGTAATATAAACATAATCTAAAATATTCTTATATTAAGTTATTAAGAAAATGCTCTAATTTAACATATATTTTTTCGAAATCATTAACACTACTCGTTTAGACGTGATCTTCAGTATAAAATACTTAAAAGTCGGTTATCGTCGCCTTAAGTCCGGTGTAATAGAGGGCGAGCCTATTTCCATTAACCGGGCACAAATCCAGACTCCGAGTTGTTACTGAGAAATTCCTGATGCAAAAACCCAATAACATTTTGCCCGACTTGGGAATCGAACCTAGGAGCTCATGCTCAGCAGTAGTGCTTGTGCCAGGGTATTAGCATTTGGATTTGTAACTCGTAAAATCTGTAGTGTTATTTCTTGCTGCCATTAGAATAATGACTCATTGGGCATGACTATGAGACGACTTCAGATGATGGGTGTGTATAATTATAGCCAAAATCATTGACAGAACGGTACCATGACATCAATGGTGTTTGAAGAATATTTTGGCATAGTTTAAAGTACTAGCATTTGCCCGCGACTCCGCTCGCATGGATGTCGGAAAATATCCCACGAGAACACACTACCGGGATTAAAAGTACCCTAGTATCCAGGTAAACAATGTATTAGTTCCGTAATACATTATTTTAATATAACACTATTGGTTTACGCGGCGTACGCCAGTAAAACTCTCAGTCGGCATGATTTTTCCCGACATTTTCAACAATCATCGTCAATTATCGTCTTTTCGGATTCATGTGCGTATTGTATAATTATCACTTGCTTCAAAAACGGTGAAGGAAAAAATCGTGAGGAAACCGGCATGCCTGAGAGATATCTCTCGACGGCATGTGAAGCAAAGTCTTGACACCAGATTAGTCACTAACCACATGAAAAGAAGAAGAAGAAAGATCGATATTTCAGCCAATTTTCACAAATTCTTAATGAGTTATAGACAAGCCTTCTTAATGAATCACTCCGTCCATTCGTGAAAACGAATGAAATTCCGTCCGGTAGTTTTTCAGTTTATCGCGTTCAGACAGACAAACGCGGCGGCGGGACTTTGTTTTATAATACGTAGTGATCATTTTGATGAGTTGGTGAGATGAAAAACATCGTCCGTACTACCGGCATAGCTTCTAACTCTAAGAAGGATAGCTGTATTACAACGAAATGCAGATACACGAGATATTGTGTATTGTTGTCTTAAAAGTTTGGCAACGCATTTGTAAATCTCTTGGTCAAGTGGGAAAGTATTAATCGAACCTCGTAATGTGGGGCTACTTCGACGAAACGGCAGCAAGTTGTGGATGTGGAGCTGTGTCACATACCATGGTCCTCCTCCTATCACGCCCTCTGTGACCCAAAACCGCAACCAAAGTGCCTACCACCGATAACGCCGTGGAAGTGGCGAAGCTTTGGCCCCAGCTACACGAAGAATAGGATGTCTATAGTTTACGGAAAGCACTTACCAGCAGGTAGGCTGTCGGTCCTTTGATAGTCGCTTTCAATGATTGCCAGATGCGGATGAATATCCCAACTATCTATTGAACAACTATAATTCCACCTCCGCAAACTGAGGATACCGATTTCCGATAGTTTAGGTCTTCTGTTGTTAAATATTCTAAATAAGCACAAGTTGAACCGTTGACCAGTCTCCAAGACACAGAGAGTTCTCGATGAGTAAAGAACGATGACCCATCCAAATATTGGTGTAAAATATGGTATTACAATGGTACTATGATACAATCATGGGTTTTATCAAGAGCTTCGCCATTGATTCATTTAGATGAGTCATATAGTATAGTCATTTTATATAGTTACTAGGAAGTAGTGGATGCTGAATTGCTGATACAAGAGTGTTTCTACTCTGCGCGTGCTTTTATGTTAAATTATGATGACTAATACTAACTGTTATAGTAAATAATGATTATTATTTGTAACAATAATTGAAACCCATCTCCTCCTTAACCTGGTCATAGTTTACAGAGAGAGAGACAGTGTGTGTTTTTGTTTTATTTAAGCCCTTTTAATTTAATTTACATATGGACTGTGAACTGGCAACTGGTCCTATATCATTTTTTGGAAGATTTCACTTTTTAATACCATTTTATACTATTTCATACTCTGCAGTGTTGCAAGAAATCCTATCTCAGATACATTTAAATTTGGCGCCAGAATCGACTTCAATCAACTTGTAACTTCGACGCGCAGTGAATGCGAGCGAGATTTTTCTTCCTCCTGTAAAGTTGTCAAAATTGGGATAGTACCGGTTGCCAGTTCACAGTCGATATGTTAAGTTGAATGGTGCTAATCCATGCGTCATGTTCGTGAACGGGCGCCGTCAGTAGGGACTGGTCATCTCTTAGCTGCCACGGCTTATTTTAATTTAATTTTTGAATTGTTTTTTTTTTTTCAATTTCTATTACGATTGCTTCTAACGTTTTGCATCGTTCTTACATGTATAGCTTCAATATGAACGATGTAACCAATATTTTGTAACCATACCTTGCTTTAAAAGAGTGTCCGTGGAGTTTCTTACCCGTTCTTCTCCATAGGTACCTACTACACTTTGGAATAGGCAACTAGCTTTATCTCTCTGACTGACCGACCCCTTGACAATTCAAAAGTGCCTGTAATTGGTTTATTTGCAATAAATGGTTTGAGTTTGAGTATAAATTTTTCGGACATGATCCATTTTGTTAGTAACTAGTAACTATGTCAGTTCATACATGAACGCATACAATGTTTGAAGACCGGACAACCATACCTGTCCGCTATCGCACTCAGGATGCTGTTGCTACTAACACGCGCTCTATGCAACAGTAACGCCGCTTTCTTGCGTAAAATTGCCGCGAAACCATCTGTGTGTGCCTCTATGAACATGGTGGATGCGCTGCAAAACGAAAGGATCCTCAGCAGCATCCTGAATTAATTACTAGACCCGAAAAGCATTGACAGCCCTTTGCGTATATGGTGTCCACAGGCCGCTGGAGTAAAATGTCATCAATCAATCTGCCTAGCCTTTTCCCAACTTTATTGGGGTCGGCTTCCAGTCTAACCGGATTAAGCTGAATTCCAGTATTTTACATGGAGCGACTACCTATCAGGCTCTACCCGCAATGGTAACAATGTCCGCCCATCTCGCCGCCGGACGACCGACACCTCGTCTTCCGATCCTCGGACGCCACTCTTTCACTGCCTTACTCCCCCTGTCATCACAGCGCCTTGCCAGGTGTCCTGCCCAACTCCATTTGAGTTTCATACTCTTTTTTTAACTATTTATCTAGCTCAATTTACCTAACGAAGATACCCAATTATGTCTCCCTAAATTGAACTGGAGACGTTCAGTTGGCTCCATGCTGAGACAAATTGAGTGGTCTACAGAAAATCAACCTTCCATTTTGCTCAAACATTAACGCAAGCCTTTGCACCATGGTGATAGACAGAAATTATAGATAGTTTTTTGCTACGATCTTCCTCAAATACCGACTCCTGTTATGTCCGTCTGGATATAAAAATCGATACTTCCATATTCATATAAATAATAAATGCGAATAAACTCGTAATAATAAAGGCCGGAGGAGCTCGTGGCTAAGTAATAACTGCTGCACGGGTCTATCCGTCAAGTTAAGCTTCGCTTGCCGGGGTTGGTCCCTGGATGGGTGACCATCTTTACATACCAAGACACTTTCGTGCCTCGGAAAGCACGTTAAGTCGTTGGTCCCGGCTGTCATTCGTGGATCTTTGACAGTCGTTACAGGTCGTCAAAAGCCCAAAAGTCTGACAACCAGTCTTACCAAGGGGTAAAGTAATAGCCAGTTACTGGGTTGTAGTTACGGTTGTCAACTTTTTTTATACCAAATATAGTATATATATGCGATCGAAGCCATTGCCTGTAAAATCATAGTAGATGGCGAAAAAATTATAAATTAACATAGTGGACCGATATGTTTCAAAATAGTAGTTTATGTAATTGTCGCATAATGAGCGGTATTAAAATACGAGTGTGTTTAACCGAGCCGTAGGCGAGATTTTTAATAGTATCACACGAGTGTTTTAATACCTAGTTATGCGCAATTTCATACACTACTTTATCTACTCTCATACATTGGGATTGAACCTACTAAATAAAAGATCAAAGTTAAAGATCAAGAATACAACATTCCCACGAAATTCAGTTCAACAAAACATATGAATGGCGCCTGCACCCAGCACATCACCGCGCATGCGCTAGAGCGGTGCTGCTGTCCTCCGCTAACGTTCCATTATAAAAGTTGATGGAAACTCCTTGGTGATATAAACTTTTTGGATTTGCCTTGTATCGTGATAGAAAAAAAATTGTAGTGTGTGAAGTGGGTGTGTGAGTGAACGAAAATAAACATTTTCGTTCACTGTATTGGAGTGCATTTTTAGACTGCATCCGGTTAGACTGGAAGCCGACCCCAACGTAGTTGGGAAAAGGCTGGACAGATTGATTCAAGATCGACGAAGAATTTAAAAGCAAGTGGCTGGACGGCTTAGCCCGTATAAGACAGTGTTAGTCATTATCAGTATTCAAACTAAGACCTCTTTTGTCCATATTAAGTCACAAGGAACTTATCACAATAATTTACTAAGTCAACATCTTTTATCATATTATAAACTTTAACACTAACCACGTAACGTTTAAAATTCATCGACAATGGAATAACATTTTTAGAATATTAATCATGTTATACGGATCATGATTTAAATACATTTGTATTATTTGACCTTGTTACCTAATGTTGACTCATAACAACATAGATAATAGTAGAAATAACAATAATTATTGTGTTCATAATAAACAGCTGTCTTAATTGTTCTTCACGAATTATTTCTTTGAAAGAAATCATCGCTAGATTAAGTAATTCTATGGCTATTGTATATAGAAAAATTATACACGTTCCCGAAAACGGCTCTGACGATTTCGATGAAAGTTGCAATATAGAAAGAAAGAAAGAAAGAAAAAAAGAAAGAAAATAAATTTATTTGACTCAGATTAAGGCACACAATATTCACACAAAAACAAAAAAAAAACAGAAAAATTAAAGATAAATAAAAATAATATTGTGTGTTCACGGCTGCGCCATATAGGCCCAGTTCAGCATAAATGCCAGACAACTAGTGGTAGTATAGGGGTCTCATCTTTTGGAAAATTCGTTTTCTCTACATTTCACCCGAGCAGAACTCGGTCGCCCAGGTACTTATCATAACACAACATTACATCACGTCCGTTTTCCAGAGGGTTTTTAAGGGTTAGGCAGAGATGTGCCTACTAAGTAAGTACACCCACATCTCGACATTATGTTTAAGTCCCATGTTATAGGGGGTGAGCCTATTCAAATATCATATATTTTTTATTAAACTAGATGACGTGAAATCTAAGCCTATAGAATTGCCGCACTGCGGCATTTGAAAACATTACGTTAATCCTGGTTTTGAAAGGGCTATTCGATTTACTGCTGTTATATTGGTAACCTAAATACAATTGTCACATTAAGGGATTTGATGCATAGACTGCACGTTAATACTATCGAACTCTTCATTGTTTTGTAAAATACCTAGACAAAATCAAACTGGTAGCTAATTTAAGTTGTATAAATTATTTTCTTTTATTATTTGACATTGATTTTACATTCTGTGATTACTTCCTCACACACTGACTTATTAACTGTAAAATTTTAGCAAAATCGTCTACTTTTACAATGTTTGTAAATATGTGAGAACCTACCTATCACATAAGTAATTAATTTATCTGTTATTGCTTTTTTTTATTCTTTGTATTTACTGTGGTATAGTTTTTTTTTTTTAGGTGCATCGTCCTTACAGATAATTATATAACTAATGTACCTACATATACAAAATATTGTAAAACATTTTAAAAGAGTAACGGTGGAGTTTCTTGTTCATTCCTCTCCATACGAAAACTACGAGAATCAATTCAATTTTTTTGTAATTTTTGGCGTTCAAAAGTGCCTTGCAAGGGCCTATTTGAAATAAATTATTTGACTTTAACTTTGAGCTATCAGTGCACGCCGACGGTTCACCTGCACGCGTAGCTTGGTTACCATAGAAACGGGTTTTCTACGGGTTTTGACAGAACGACTAATGACAGATTGTGATCTGTCAGATGTGTATCTGTAATTTTGTCTATTCTTCCGTCGACAAAACCCGTTTCTACTGTAGTCATGCTAGCGTGCTGATGGTAAGTAATGGACATCAGCAATAACTGTGACATCGCAGATCTGTTGCCATCCAAGAGAAAAAGCAGAATTTCGCATCCCGCACTCTTCATACAGCGCAGCTTGTCGGTGTACATGTCTGTGGTGCTCTGTCGCTTCCGCGGACAAATTCCACAGGACAGCACAAAGTTAGGCTAGTGCAAAGTGCTACTAACATAGTTTTGAGCCTTATTTTATTAACACAAGTTTTGTTTATATTAAAATATGTATGTTTAGTTTAAGGTATTTTTCTATGGGCCTGTATCGCCTGAATGAAATGGTTGTATTATTATTATACAGGGTGGCAGGGAAGCCCCCGGCGTCGAAATTTTTCGCTAGTTATTTTAAAAAAAATCTTCATAGAAAAGTGCAATACCTACGCGGTCAAAATGTATGGAACAGCAGTTTTTTTTTAAATAACCGATTCGATGAAAAATTTCAATGGTTCAGAATCATGTAATGAATTCATGGTATCAGTTTTCGCGTCGATGTCCCTGCCACCCTGTAAGTACGGTACTACTTCCCAAACGACCTCCTCCACAATGAGTTCTACTACTAATGGAACAGCCGGTCTAATTTGTAAAATATCTCGCAATGAAAACTTAGATGAAGTGAGCTCTCATTCCATCTGACGCTAAGGTTTGACACTAGTGTACCCTGGACTTTAAAAGAGACTGTGACCTCTGAGTTTGCTTCAGTCTTTCTTCTCAGAGCAGTCGGAAAGGAAACACCGAACCGAACACATCACGTTTAAAACTTAATTTGTATACGTATACATTAGACGTGTAAAAGTATTTGTTTGAACCAAATTACAGAAAGTACCTGGGCGACCGAGCTCTGCTCTGGTGAAAATAGAGAATGGTAATTTAATATTATAGGAAAGTTCATACTAATTCCATGTATAGTACATATTAATTCCATGCTGCCATGATAGTAAGTACTTACTAATTCCATTCTGCCATTTCATTATTATAAGGCAGCCATCTTGTTCTAAAAATTTGGACGCCCGAGCTCTTCTCGGGTGAAAACACGGAAAAAACGAATTTTCCCATGCATGAGACCTAGCTAGATCGATTTTTCGCTCCCGTAACCCCCAATATTGGAACTTTCATCGAAATCGTTAGAGCCTTTTTCGAGAATGAACAAATATTGCTCATTTAATAGTATAAGATTTATCATTGCTCTGAGCTCACTTCAACTAAGTTTTCATGTTGCGATTTTTACTAAATACATCGGCAGAATATATCTTTGCTATTGTTATTTTCGGCGACTTCCTCTATTCATCTTACTACTCATAATGTAAGAAATATACAAATTCATGTGCTTCCGATCCTGACTCATACTAGGCTGGCTCTTATAGCCATGAGCCCATCTTTGGCCAAATGCCAACACATTTGGTCTAACGTTTGATAAAATGATTAGCTCATGCTTACAACTTTTTCTGTGACCTCTGAGGTCTTAGTAAATAGGAATGACTGATTTGTATTTTGTATAGACATTAATGCATAATGTATCAATCTGCCTAGCCTTTTCCCAACTATGTTGGGGTCGGCTTCCAGTCTAGCCGGGTGTCACTGAATACTAGTATTTTACATGAAGCGATTGCTCTGACCTCCACAACCCAATAACTGGGCAATACGATACTCCTTGGTAAGACTGGTTGTCAGATTTTCGGGCTTCCGGCGACCGGTACGACTGTAAAAGATCGACGAATAACAGCCGGGACCAGTCTTAACGTGCTCTTCACTAGCAGAGGTTAGTTTCGAGTATGAATGTAGATGAAAAAGAAAATAAATGTATTTGATTAACCGGGGTTAAGGCATACAAAATGGCTATAAGCACAAAGCAAACAATGGATGGACTGTGTGAAAGATGTTATGGACAGAAAGGAGGTGACTGCCGACATGACGACTGATAGAGAAGTATGGATGAAAAATCCATGTTGCACCATCCCCAAATAAATTGGTATACTGGCAATAGTATGATAACTTGCAAAACATTAAAAAATCCTACATGCTTGACATAGACGTAAAATCTTTACTGCCATACTAATGTTTTTTCAGTAGAATTCTGAGAGCAAAATCTGCAAGGTGCAGTGCAAGAAGCAGCCAAAATAATTTTGCATTTGTTCTCGATTGTCGATCGCTCGGTCTTTACTACAGACATACCTAAATAACTGTTTATAAAAAGTCGTTAAGACTAGCTCGAAAATCTAAACATACATCAGTATTCAAAACCAATGTTTATAAACTACACTACAAACGTGTTTGTAGCAATATTTCTGATTTATAAGAGTGTCCATGGAGTTTCTTGCCCGTTCTTCCCCATACGAGCCTACTATACGCTTTGGAATGGGCAACTAGCTCCATATTTCTGACTGACCGACCCCATGACAATTCAAAAGTGTCTGTGAATAATTGAAATAAATGTTCTGAGTTTGAAGCTAAGTCAAACCACCAACACGCATTAGCTCTGCATTGAGGATTATGCGCCGCTCCCTCGCACAGAGAGCAGTTGGAACATTATAGGCTGATATGTATCTTATTTACCTTTACATAAACACAAACGTTACAACAGTTGTTTTCACAAGGTTAAGTTTAGATAGACGTAAAATAAAAATACTAGATACCGACCGCCAACGACCTTCGTATCATATCTTGTCGTAGAAGCGGAACGAACCGATCTAGGCGTAGCGAAAACTGTTTAGAATAACTTGTTTTAACTTTAACTATAATATGTACAACTCCTGTACGCCCCGAAGAGATTGGCAGAGATGTATTAGTACTGCGGTACGGTCACTTTTCGCCAGTTTCGTTTCGTTACAAGTAATTGTCTCTTGTAATAGGGGGCGAGGCTACTGCCATCAATCGGGCACTAATCCAGACTGCAGACTGCTACTGAGAAATTCGTAAAGAAAAATGTATGACCTAAAATTCGAAGACTTGTGTCCGCACTGGGCCTGCGTGGAGGATTACAGCCCACTCCCTCTTACAGAGAGGAGGCCTGTGTCCCAGCAGTGGGCACAAAACTGCTGTTTATGCTACTGGTTATACTCAAATACAACTGAATTATACCTTTAATCACGATTCACAGAGTTATTTTTCAGCGTAGTAGATATGCTTAATTATATTGGGCGTTCCTGTAATTCGGCGTGACATCACCGATCGATTTAGCGTGACGATCTCAGCTTAGTCCATTTGTTGGCACGCGCCAATATCATTTGCGAGTCTTTGTTTTTTATAATCATCAACATTCAACAGTGCGCAAGCGTGTTGGTTGAAAGCCTTCACCTTGCAGGGGATATCTTTTTATATTGTTGTCACATTACGAATACAAAAACTAGATTTTAAAGAGTAAAACCATGGAGTTTCATGCCCTTCCTCTCTCTATAAGAACCTACACTTTGGAATTAGCTTATTTCTAACTGACCCACTCCTTGACAATTAAATAATGCCAGTAAATGATTTAATTGAAATTATTCATGCTTTGATGGAATTGATAGTTCTTGCCGATTCTGTTCATACTTACTGCGTTGAGTATGAATTTACTTTAGTAGAGGAAGGTCAAAGAAAGGATGGATAGACTAAGTCATAGATGATATGGCTAAAAAGCGAATGACTACTGAGATTACGAGTAATAGAGAAGAATGGCAGGAAATATGCTGCCCTGACCACAAATAAATTTAAATAAGGGCAGCAGGATGTTAATGAGTTCCTGCCAATACCGTAGAAGACTTCATACATCTAAATTCTTTACTAAATTGCGAGTGCGGTGGTTCTGATGTCCCATCTGCTACTGCCCCAAATCTCCGTTCCTCTGCACCCTCGGTAATTTGATCAACGCCTCTCGACGCCGCAATAAACCGAACTGATGTACCGTCGAAACGAGAAAAAGACTAAATTCAATACTTTCGTGGCACACCATGCTAAAATGGCTCTACTACACAAATCGACGGCTCCGTCCACATGTTCCCAGCAGGTACATGTTGAAACACTTCCTGTGCTATTTCAGACTGCCCTATTTACTTTACAGCAATTGTGTTACAACTCCAAGCGTCGTTTCCTATGTTATTTGTGTAAAGTTTATTAACAGCCGTTTTGATGAATTCTTACTCGTAGAGCTCTTGTAGAGAGGTACTGCTTGTGTGTGAGGGACTATCTCTTTGGTCTATTTCTTACAAGCGGTACTGCTGAGCATGAGATCCTGGGCTCGATTCACGGGGTCGGGCGTGTTTTCGGGTATTTCCATCTGGAATTTCTCAGCAGCAGCCCGGAGTCTGGATTTGTGCCCGTTTGATGGCAAAAGGCTCGCTTCATTTTACATGGGACTTAAACATAACTGGCGAAAAATGTGGGTGACATATACACCTCTGCCTTACCGTTCGGGGAAATCAGGCGTGATGTTATGTAAGGAGCAAGAGTACTAGAGCTCTTTGTGAAGGAGGTCGTCTGGAGAAGTACGAACACCATTATCTATGTCCGCCGACAAGCAGCGAGGTGAAGGGTGGGCGTTTTAGGGGACTGCCTTATGTAATTTTAACATTCGAAAAGTGCTGATTCTCAGCCTAGTTTGAATAAATTACTTTTGAATTATGTTGTGTTCCCGTTTGATATTTGTGCTAGTATTAACTACAGGCATATCAGACATTATCGGCTTCATCACTGGGATAGCAAGGGCCCTGTGATGCTTCTGTATTCCAGATGTTTTAGTTTTTCTTTCAGAAAACCATAGATTTCAAAATATCTTTTTTAACTTTTTATTCCCGATTTTTTTCCTCATATTATATATATCCATAATCATCATTGATCATTTATAATTAAACTTAAATGCATATTTTTTTTACAGGCCCTAGTTTTTTCCCTTATCAAACATGAGTTAAAATCGTTTCAAAGGGCCAGTTTTAATTTATTTTTAACATAAAAGAATACATATTATTGGGATGACATTATCATCGAAGTCAACGAACTCTTATCGTGATATTTTAATCGGCAAACAAAAATCTGGACAGATTGTGTCATTTCAGATATTTGCCAAATAAACAAGAACTTTAATCATTTATAATTATAACGTACAAGCACAATTGAACAACAACGCCTGCAATTGAATTTCCCATCGGAAATTTCAATACAAACTTTCATCCCCCATAGCAGATAAATCTTAAAAAAATCCTTCGTTGGTGCTCACTATCGTTATACGTTTATAAGGAACACTTGTAAAATTTTATTTTTCTAGACCCAGCGGTTTTATAGGCTAAGCTTGGTCTGTCAGTGAGTGAATGAATTTCAGCATTTCATTAAGGCGAAAATAACCGACTTTTAATGATTTTATATTGCTGTGTCTAGGCACAAATGAATACAGATGAGTCACTCCGCATTTTAGGTATGAAGCTACAAGTACGTGGCGGGCCCGTCTTGTTGGGCCAATTCAGTGACTGAAATGCAGTCAGAAGATCTTAGAGTTACGCGATAGAAAGAGAGGCAACTTCTAGGTGAATATAACTGTAGGCAATTAGAGCTGTGCGACTTGAATTGCACTTTATTGTGTCGTAGTAAAAGTCTCTTTTATTTAAATGATTTTGCGGAGTGTCCCATCTGTATTGATTAATTTGTGGCCCAGACCGAAAAAAGTGTAACATTTTGACCGCCACGACACTTTCTTTTTTTATTTAAGTACGTAGTTAAGTACTCCCGAACGTTGTTCATATATTTCACTGTGTCTGTTATTCAAAACATAGTATACAGCGAAAGAAACTTCCTTCACCTCTCCGATTTTTTTCTTACTGACCGTATAACTGACACCCTTTTCCTCCAAAGTTACTTAACACGCCAACGCCAAGCAACCTTACACAACAATATTATAAAATTACCTCAATAGGCTATTCTTGTAAATACAACAATCTTAGAAGCCGTACGTGTGAAGCCAACGACTTCACAGTACTCGAGTTAATATGACACATCGAGCTTTACAGAGAGACGAAACGAACAATAAACAGCGAAGTATTAAAAAAATACTTCAAACTAGATCATTAAACTTTGCATAATAACTGATCTAACTATAAAGTAAATACTTACTACGTATTTTTTTTTTTATTTAAACTGTTGGCGCCTTGGAGCCTTCTCCTTGCCGCCGCTCTCACTAAGTCCGCTAGCAGTATCGCGCGAGCGATATAAGGAGTGAATTTTTAGCTGAGGTATTATGAACTCTTCACAGTTACGAAGATTTGTAGCAATATATAAATAAAACCTATTAATAAACCTCGAGTGTACTAATTAAATAAATATTAGTTGTACGCATCCAATACATTACATGCATACTTAATTATAACAGACAATGTTATTACACTATGTATTTACATAAATATACGGACTGGTACGGACGTGCGACATTTTATCGGCACGTAACCACGCAAGACCACATAACAATCTAAAATACTTATTACACTAGCTTTTGTCCGCGGCTTCGCTTGCATATGGGTTGCAATTTATCCAGCTGAAACATACCACCAGGATGAAAAGTATCCTTTTAATTGTTTTTTTACAAGAACATTGTCCTTTTGTTACTAATTTGACGATTGTTGTAACAAACATCTTCTTGTTCGGGTTAATTTACATTGTATTCCTAATTGGTACTCTTTCTACAAAATAGTTTTTTATGGAGCGATTAAAGGAGCCCGATAGATATGTACGGAAGATGGCATGCTGCGTGGGATAAGTAAGTTGAATTGTGACAGGTCTATGGTATGCAGAATTTTGGTATGATGATTTTCATCCGTCACAATAATATAAAATTATGACCTGTCTCCCAAAAATATTCTGTCTGGATGTGTGGATGTGGTATTATATGTTTCTAATTTTCTAACAATAATTATAATGTTTAATATGTTTATGTATTTATTTATTTTTTATTTCACTCCACTACTAACTCCATGAGTTCTACATTGAACACAACTGTATCATCGAAGATTTTAACTAATTTTTATTTTTAGCAATACACACTTGCTTTTCCAAATTCACTTTAGACATTGGCAGAATGGTAGACATCGGCTTTGCTTGCCATAACAAAAAATAGAACCGAATAGACCTTATGGATCACAGTGGACAATGGTAAAATAGATAAATAATAAAAACCCAAAAATATAATGGGGAGGGATGATATACTATATTTAAGGATTTACTTAGTATGAACTGTGCCTTAGTTTGAAGGCTGAGTGGAGTGTAAACAGTCTGGCCAACCCTTAATGTAAATAATTAATCTACATTGTTGTGTACTCAGAATTACTGATAAGATCCTGTATGCAATATTACAATAGAGTATACTAATAAAACATATTATGAATGTCTTCCAGTAACAATTTTAATAAAACAATTATGACTGCTGGGACTTTCTTTGGCTGGCTGTATGCCCCATTCGAGTGAAGTTGAAAAGAGCAAAGATCCAATAAAATCAATACATAAACTAAATACGATACACATACATAAACTCACGCCATTTTATCATGGGGGTAGGCAGAAACTACAGAACGTCAACCGCTACAATCCAATCTGGACCCATAGCATGACAACCATAGTAACGGGTTTTCTACGAGTTTTGTTGATGGAAGAATAGACAAAATGCCAGATTGCGAATGTTTATCTGTCCTTTTGTCTATTCTTCTATCGACAAAACCCATTTCTATTGTAGTCATGCTAAGCGTATTGGTCAATTGATTGTTTCTACACTTCTCTGCTTCAATGAGTCTGTTCATTGAAGCAGAGAAGTGTGGCTATAATTTTTCCTTTTAAAATTATTTGAAAAAGTATCAGTAATTGGTATTAAAGCCACAAAAGTAATTAATTAAATGCCAAATATAGTTATTACCCTAGTAAATCAAACAATTACACCTATTTGATAAAACAAGGAAAAAGTTAGTATTAGCATGAGTTAATGAAATATTGTTTAATTCATAAAATAATTAATTACATACTGAAAAGTTATATTTTATCCTGACTGATAAACCAGTGTAAACAGTAAATTAAGTACCTAGGTAGTTTTACATTTACTTTTAGACCACACAGAAAATATTTACTTTAGTTGAAGTAATGTAGTTTGAGGAAATAGTTAATCCTAGGAGTTGTTTTAAGTTTCAAGGCATGCTTTATCATCAACTAAATTATCATTTGCCAATGTTTAGCAGAGGATAATTTCCAGAAAATAAATAAAAAACTGAATATCAGTAAAGACTAAAATAACCATAAAGTATAGGTAGGCCATAGAGACCTATATATTTTTTTTTATTATGACTTGAACAGTCATACCTACTAAAAGAGAGCAAACAGTAATAATTATTTGATAAATTAAATTGTTTTTGCCTGTGTTGTTTACGTAATAGATCTGGGGAAAATTCTGAGAATATAAAATGAACTAAGGAATTCATTCATGCAATGATATTTTCATAATATTATTAGTCATAGCTACAGATCAAGTGAATAATTTTTAATTATTCATCAATATTTAATTATTTATCATTGTTTAATGAATAATTGTAGGTAGCTATAGTATATTGACACACTCTGGAATATTTTTAACAAAATATTGCCCATACTTGTCTGGTCATTTTCAAAATTTGGGCTAGAATCTAGATTATTAGGTTGTTAATTGGTGTATCCTAAGCCTAATAATGGAGTGTGAAATCATTTGACTATCTGTGGACAAATCAGAATTTTAAAAAAAGATGTATTATTGTCACTTTACTAGATTACGAGTTACGACTAAGTACTACGGTAGGTAGGGTAGGTTATACATTAGGTCATCTACTTATGAACATTTAGCTCAACAAATCTATCCAATGTAGCATTGACGATATTCAAATGTTGCTTCTAAAGGTAAACGAGTCGAGACGAAGCGTCCAATCTAGTAACATCACCCAAAAACAAAGTAATTCTTTAGTAAAATCTATTTAAGAAATCTGATGTCACTCTTGGTTATGTAGGCGCCTCGAGCAAGGCCGATGGAATACACGTAAACTACTACCATTACAAGCAATTAGAGGAGTGTCTTACAGTAGTTGTAAGCCAAACAAGCGTTACATTTGCATACTACACGGCTTCCTTTTAAAAAAACGAGCTTATCATCAACTTTTACACAAAAAATTACATGTTCCTCTATGTCAACAATGCATAGCGAAGGCTATTTAGACAGGTTAACCTGTAAACCAAATTAATTATCAGCATTTAACAGACGCTATGCTTCATGTAGAACGAGAATAACGAAGGAATTAGGTTACACAGAGCTTCCGATCGATATATTTATACGAAATCCTGAAAGCTCAAGTCACAAGATGGCGGGAATATAACCCTACCGAATTGAAAACGACGGAACCAGTAGGAAGTGCATCGATAATGACGCGACCCAAATTCGGTCGGGTTATACGTCTGATCGGACAGATGTAAGAATTCTCGTTTCCTACGAGTTTTCTGTAAAGTTGACGATGTTGCGATTACCGTATACGGTAGTTTGGGATGATATAAAACTATTCTTACCGTTTTCGTTCTCCATTAGCGCTTAAAACAACACAAAACACTTAATTTTTTACACAAGCACTCACACGCCCATACGGTATGTAACAACATCACGAGTACTACTGCGCCATCTGGTGCGTTCTTGATCTAATGCAGCAATTACCTGTGGCTACGTTCACTGCGGTGTTAATTTAATTTCGTCGGTGTAATTAGCGTAGTTAAGTTTAAATTATGACTAATTTTCAATAAAACAACAATTATTAAGGATAATATTGTTCAAAACACACACGCTAAAGGCTTAATGGTGCCTCAGTCCATTGAAAATACTGAATAAATTCGTGTAACGCGCGCAGTATTGATTTTTTCACGCAGCTGATTCACTAGCTGGCAAACGTAATAGGACGTCCGATTTCGCGCAATCGAGAACAAAGTTTGACTCATCGTTATTTTTGTTCGATTTTTACGAAGTTCTGACTGATATTTTATTATTGATAATGCTGTATTCAGTTAGAAATTGTTTGTTTGAGCGCATGACCAAATATGGTAAGTGGTCAGCTACTTAGGTAGTCTTGATTTCATCTTAGGAATTCATTGAATCAAGGTCGGCGTAGGCCAGTTCGACTTGTAAGGAAAGCTAATCAATCGATTTATCTTGTACACTGTCAGTAACTTCCGCTCTGACTCTTTGATGTACTAATACTAGCATAACTAAGTTAGAACAACGTTAATTACTGATTATAAAACTTAGGATTATCGTGCAGGCAAGTTTTATCATATCTGACAATTTGAGGGTCCCTGAGCCACCAAAGGGTCTGAACAAGGATATTTAGGTACCGCGACACTTATAAAAAAAATTGTTGTGTATTCTGCCAAAAGATAACCTTGCCCTATGGGTTACATAACTTCCAATCAACGTAATGGGTGGGCTACTGCAGTGTTTTATATTGGGCAGTTACTGGTTACCATAAGCGGTAGTGATATTGCACATTCGAAATTTATGGGCAGTCCCGCTATCTACTACTTTGACTCGCTAATGTCTACAACAAGGCATTTTCCCAGAATAGTTCAAAATTTGGCTAGGATGTAACACGTACGTTGGTTAAAAAAAAGAGAGTATTTATTATCAATTTTACCGCGGGTTTTTTGTACCGGTTAGATGCCATTATGTCTCTTCTTAGGAATATGTAATCAACCGTTGCTAAACGTGTTTTCGGCAAACGTTTCAGCGAGAAAAACAATCGCGGTGTATTGATTTACTACCCACAAGCATTTTCATGGGTCCCGTTATGAAAACTGGTAACAGCGCCATCTGTTGTCGAGTAGGAGAACTAAATTAGCATTGCGTCTCGTTTCTCAGTGGACATACACAACGCTTTTGGTAAAAGTTAAACAGACATTGATAACAACGTATGTTGTTACATATTTAATTGCAAAATATAACACGGGGAAAATCGATGTCACAATGTTACCACTGCAATAAAAATACTGAAGTACCTATTTGTTATCGTTTTTATTATTTTTGAGACCCGATTCTGTTTACCGCAATTGATTGCATTAAAGCATAAAACGTATCCAGTGCTTGTGTTAGGTTCTGCATCTCAAAGGGTGTTAGACAGGGTTGTGTAGCGCCTCCGTGGCTGTTAAACTTGTACATGGATAGTTGTCTGATAGATTTGAAAGAGGGTGAGTGCGGATTGAGGATGAATGAGTTGCCTGTCTGATGCCTTCTCTACGCAGATGATCAAGTTCTACTTGCATCGTCAGCAGAACGGTTGCAAGACATGGTTACTGTCAGTGCCGGATTAAGACTACTTGATGCCCTAAGCAATCCACGCTTGTGGGCCCCGGTATCCACTAGTACAGGTCTTTAAAGAAAATTTGTATTTATAACAACGAGATAGTTAAAAAACATTAGTGATCATGTCTTAAAATAGCTAGATGATCCACGGGTAGAGGCGTTGGTGTCGCTTAGTTTTTGTTGGCGGCGGCATACAACAAATCAAACAAAGTACCACGTAAAATAAAAGTTTTTATTTTATTTCTACTTAAGATATTATGGAAAGCGACCAACTTGGAAGTAGCGCTCGCCGAGTGGCGAGTGATTCTTCCAAGTTGGTCGCAGTTACTTGGCAATTTTTTACACCACAGGTAAGGCGACACTAACCGACTTTTAATGATTTTATACTGAAGATCACGTCTAAACGAGTAGTATTAATGATTTGGAAAAAATATATGTTAAATAAGATATTTTTTTTAATAACTTAATCTTTTAATTTAAATTTTTTAGATTATGTTTATATTACATTGTGTAATTATTTCTAAAGTTATGTCTAACGCGAAAAAAGAAACTGAGAATCACGCAAAAAAAATATCAAGCGTATTTTTCACCTCAATCTCAAAAATCCTCATCAAACCTTCACCATTTGAAAGATGAGATGATGATGAGTTAATAATGCGTCTAATTTTGGGACAGCGCTCCTTGATTTTTTGATGGGCGTGTCCTATTCCTATTACTGGCTGGACGTTTTACGCGTTGCTTGAGCTCAGCACAGAACACGCAAGCTAAGAAATTGCTTAATTTGCTTATGGGCTGATCCGGCACTGGTTATTGTGATAAATGGAGCATTTAAAACGAAAAGGATGAATATACATGTGAATAAGACGAAGCTCATGGTGTTTGAAAGACGAGAGGATGTTTCGGTGTGTGATGTGAAAATAAATGTTATGAGTGTGGAGCAAGTAAGTAAGTTTGTATAATTGGGGAGTCAGGTTTCAAAATGTGGAAACGAGAATAAATGAGGGAAATAGTGTGAATGGTGCTATACATGCGGTTGTCACCAACCAGCCGATGCCCAAAAAGGCTCGACTGGCTGTTCACAATGGTGTGCTGGCCGGCGCTTATGTATGGAAGTAAATGCTGGGTGTGGCAAGAGAAGCATGAAAGTAGAATAAATGCTGTGGACAAGCGTTCCTTGAAAAGCATGTGTGGCGTGACTATGGATGATAGGCTGAAAAATGACATGATATGGCAACGGTGCGGTTTAAAATTAATGTAGTGACAAAAAGTTCAAAGAACACACTTAGATGGTGTTGTCATGTTCAGTGGAAACGCCGAAACAGCACGCCGTCTAGAAGTTCATAATTATTAATAGTGACCTAATTGGTGATGTTCTTCAGAAAGGTCAGATTCGTAGTACTCGCAACTGGCGTGCGTGTATGATCACCTTAATTACATATAAACATCCGATCAATCATAATCTGAATCATTTTGAAGGATATTGCTAATCCATTGCTTCATACGTTCGATAAAGCTGTCTGCTCAACAACGTAACGCAATGAATGTTGTTGAACTGTCAAAATTAAACTGATTAAAATTGATCGTGTGTTACGCAATGAGTGTGCAGATGTATAAACGAAGCTTGTGAGCTTAGGAGCTCGTGGCTAAGTAATAACAGCCGCACGGGTCGATCCATCAAGTTAAGCTACGCTTGTTGGTCCGTAGATGGGTGACCATCTTTACATACCGAGACTCCTCCGTGCCTCGGAAAGCACGTTAAGCTGTTGGTCCCGGCTGTCATTCGTGGATCTTTGACAGTCGTTACGGGTCGTCAGAAGCCCGTAAGTCTGACAACCAGTCTTACCAGCGAGCCACCTTAAACGTGATGTAACTTTTTAAGGGTTTTACTACAAAGTCCAGGATGGGCCTACAAAATCGGCGAAATCACTACTTATAATTGGTAGTACCCGCATTTAATTAAAATCTTGTGCCAGTATATGATTGAGGAGCCATGCCTCATATTTAAGGTGAATTCGCATTTGTAGCCCGCAAAATTTAAATTATCTTACGTTTTTTGCAAGTTGCAGGTCAGTTTTAGGTTGTATCTTGATCAAAATATGATTTGTTACATAAGAACACATTTCTTGTGGAAAAGTTCATATGTAACAAATCTAACTTAGAGAGATGTATTAATGATTCCAATGATTATAATTCTGTACTTCCCCGTTATAGTCATGAATCATTTTTTCATCAAGATACAACCTAAAACTGACCTGGAAATTGCAAAAATAGTATGAAAATTTTTAATTTCGCTGGCTGCAACTGCGGGTAGTATCTATGGTGGCACTATAAGATGGCTTGGGAAGTTTGCACGTTCTTATGAATATCCTAAATTTCCATTCATATTAGTGTCGATTCTCTTGTCACAAATGCCTCTAAACTAGACTAAAAATCACCATTTTTTTTTATTCCTGTCAAATGACGATTTTCCATACTGAAATAGACTAAAGTGACACAACTACTATATTTTAGTTTGACAGCACTAAGATGGCACTGAGTTATTAATTTAGTGAAAATGGCATTTTTGCTATTCTGAATTTGACGTTTTTCACCTAAAATTTGGATTGTAAACCTGGAACCAAACTTGACTAAACCTGACTATTTCTAATCGCGATTAAAAAGGTGTCGGATAGAATTCGTTGTACTGAACTAAAATTCACATCAACACCTCGACTTCAGGTGCAAAAACAGTAAGTACTGTATCTTTTTTTTCTTTTCTTTTGCTTATATCTCGAAAATGGTGTGTCCTATTGCAAAAATAATAAAAATTTCGACCCCCTTCTTAAAGCCCATAACCCTCTAAAACACAACATGTAGGCAATATCGGTCTGGAGAACAGCTCGATGTATACGCGGTGTGGTGGGCGACTGTCACCGAAGGCACAGCGTAAGTATTGCAGAGCCTCATCCCAAGAATTGACAGTGGCCTTTACACCTTGCCACCACGTAGCTGCGTCATGTGTAAGCAGCATAGACAGACCACGTAAACAATTAGCTTCATTTACATTGGCGCAGTCGTTGTATGCCTCTACAGCATCTATGAATCCGTCGAGAGACTCGGTCGTCGTCCCGCTGTAACGAGCCTTGCACGAAGCGAAGTTACCTGATGCAGGTTGAGCAGACTATATCACAATATAATATGTTAAGACAAATATATTAAGGGTTTCGGGGCGAAGAAAAGATTTCGTAAATATTTCCTAGTGCGTTGCTCAGCTGACGGATGACAGACTGAGGTTGTCCAAAAGAGGTGCGCGTCGTCTGTTTTTTTCACGGCTTCTAGCACATTCTAGCTAGAAGCACCCTTTTTAGACGAGCGGATTGTGGCGGGAGCGGTTTGAAATATGTTCGCGTTATAAAGCTTTTAAATTGTCGTTTCGTGTGTCTAATCAAACAAAATAAGTCAATTTAAACATAAACCAACGTAATTGTTAATTAAAACCTCATTGTTTTATCGGATTCGCACAGGTATTAAATGTGGTTGGGGAGTTATTATTACAAACTTCTGGTAACACAGATGTGATGACGTAGACATGTGTCGCCCACGTGACCACTGTGGCTCGGAATGCCATACCTGGCGAAGTATATTATTATACCATGGGTAATACAGATAGCAAAATTCCCCGCGCATAGAATAGAGCGGCGTGTCGTTTTCCCAGCGCCGGCCGTAGCAATATCTTGTGTACCGTGTAACTAATATAAGAAGCGTCATTGTGCTTAATAATTCATGGTCATCTGAATAGACTTTATCTTGTACACCTGAATTTCATTTACTCTCCTTCTCCAACCACGATACTCATAAGGTCCCAACATCTTGTAACCGTTTTAGGTGTAAAAAAGCGGCCAAGTGCGAGTCGGACTCGCCCATGAAGGCTTCCGTAGCAGCAAGTAATATAATATAAAAGTTCTAGTTCGTTGTAACTTTGAAATTAAATTTTTATTTTTATATTTGAGTAGATTGAATGAAAGGTAAATTGCGGTTTACGATTTATGACGTATTAAAAAAACTACTTATTAGATCTCGTTCAAACCAATTTTCGGTGGAAGTTTACATGGTAATGTACATCATATATTTTTTTAAGTTTTATCATTCTCTTATTTTAGAAGATATAGGGGGTGCACACACATTTTAACACTTTTGTGTCTTTCGCGCAAACTATTCAGTTTAGAAAAAAGTTATATTAGAAACCTCAATATAATTTTTGATGACCTATCCATAGATACCCCACACGCATGGGTTTGATGTTTTTTTTTTATTTATTTCAGTTCTAAGTATGGGGAACCCCCAAAATTTATTGTTTTTTTTCTATTTTTGTGTGAAAATCTTAATGCGGTTCACAGAATACTATTTACCAAGTTTCAACAGTATAGTTCTTAAAGTTTCGGAGAAAAGTGGCTGTGACATACGGACGGGCAGACAGACATGACGAATCCATAAGGGTTCCGTTTTTTGCCATTTGGCTACGGAACCCTAAAAAGGCATTTGGAAAGTTTCCTAATACTTTTTTTACATCTAAAACTAAATATTCGGTATTACGATATTGATTATTAGATTTCATAATTAATATTTTTGTTCGCTAGTTAGCCACATTTCATATTTCCATACAGTAATAATATTGCCAAATTAATCAAAACAGGTAAATTTTTGACAGCTATTTGCGACGATGCCAACAGGAGATTTAGGATAAACGTATACATCAGCAGTACGTATATAAGGAGGTCCATGTAGACTCTGAAGTCGCCACATAAGCACCCCATAAGCGCGAAAAACTTAACGACCCAAAAACATTCGACTACCCTCTTCCATCCCACTTAACATAGAAAAAATCTTACCAAAAACAACATATATTTCAACCTACCCTCACAACACAAGGGATGAAGATACAAAACACTAATAGAGATAAATATCTCTACGCTCCCTTGCAAAATGTCTGATAAATTGCTAAATTCACCTCTCGTTCACTCTTATTTAATTTGATGTGGGAGAGAAAGGGGCAGAGAACCGATATGAATATTTTTATTGTTCAGAAATAGGGGTGGATAGTAGTTACGAAATAACTTGATTGTGTACTGTCGGCATAGAAAGTTAAATAAGTTCTATCATTTGATGTTATTTTCGCGTAGAAGATTATTTGAGAAGTGTATTCTTGGGTGTCAAGATGAAATTGGTAGGCCAGTTTTTCTTGGTTTGGCAAAGTTGTACTTGTTTTCGACTTAATAATGCCTTTGAAAGCATAATAATGAGGGTGTGTCATTTGGTGATGTTATAATGATCTTTGAAAGTCGTTACGGGTAGTTAGAAACCCAAAAGTCTAACAATCAGTCTTATCAAAAGGCAAGAGTATTCTGTTACCCAGTAACTGGGTTATAGATGTGGAGGTCAGATAGGCAGTCGCTTCGTAAAAAATACTGGTATTCATCTACAAGTACATCGGGTTAGACTGGAAGTTGACACCAACATATACGAAGGGCCTAAGTGCAAATCCATCACACCCCAGTTTTTGAAAATTTTCACGGTGGTTAAAAAACATTCTGTGGAAATTGAAATCTTCAAATTTTAGGAGATATCTTTTAGGTTTATAACAAATTTAGTTTTTTCCAGCTTATAATTAATTTAATAAAAATAGCAATATCTTATGCATAAAATTCAATTGACCAATGGATAGAAGCCATTTTGTACCTCAAGCCCTGGATAGAGGCGTTTTTGGACTTCATTCATGGGAATAGAGGTGGTTTTGCATGAAACTGTCTGGGTCGATTTATTATGCAGGATAGCACTAATAACCCTAACTAAAATTTTTTTTTTCGTTATTGGAGTAACCGTTACTTCCATTTTCACAGAAATCTATTACAAAATACGCACGTAATAAGCATAAAAACACTAGGACGGCCACGATTGCTGCTGTTCGATGATTGGTCGAAACGGGACACCGGCAGTTTTGCATTTTAGCAACTGGATAGCGTAGGTTTTGAATCTCATTAGTAGAGGCGGTTTTGACCGTAACTGATTGAATGACACCAGACATTAAAAAAAACATTTAGTTTTTAATGGACAGTGGCGGATTTGCACTTTGACCGCTCTTTGGAAAAGTCTAGGCAGATTGATTGATTGATGTAGCACTTGGCCCCAATGTTTGAAATGAAAACGGGATATACCTAAGACAATCTCGTTGGTCTGTGGTTGCAAGCGCGACGGCTGAGCCTGAGATTCTGGGTTCGATATCCGGTGTCGGGCAAAGTGTTATTGGGTTTTTCCATCTGGAATTTCTCAGTAACGACCCAGAATCTGGATTTGTGCCCGGTTGATGACATTAAGCTCGCTCCCTATTACATGTGACTTAAACTTAACTGACGAAATGTGCGTGTACTAAAGTTAAGTGCACCTCTGCCTATCTTTTCCGAGAATACAGGCGTGATATATCTAATGTTAAAGTATTAAAACACACTTCATTCATAAGAAGTTAAGATATTTACCGAAAAGTATTTATTTTTATTTTGTAAAAAATAATTAAAAACCATTTGTTTGTCAGACCGTACATTAGCAACGCAATGAAAAGATGTTATAATTAAGTTAAAACTAAAACGGTTGGGCGTCCCTTAATGGTTTCACTCATTTACATAATTGTTGTTTATTTGATAACGAATCGTCAAGTCGAGTGTGAAGAGACACATCTTTTAATCTTTAACCGAATGCGAAAAATAGAGGTTCACTTTTTCTGTCTATTCGGTAACAACCTCTTCTTGAACACTTAGGTGAAGTGAGTATGACACTGAGCTGTCATCCCATGATGCTAAAGATTGTGAATTTTTTACCGACTTCAAAAAAGGGGGAGGGTATCATTTCGTCTGATTCTTTTTTTTGTTCTCCTATGACTCGGAGACGGCTGATCGTGATCCCATATTAATTTTATTAACTTTGTTTGGGTAGTTTTTGAGATAATTTATTTTATTTTATTTAATTTAATGCACAATGTACACAACCAATTTTACACGCTAAGCTTAAACTAGTGAGTACATGACCCTGTTAGGACGCAGCAAGATAACTTAAAACTAATATTGCAGAAGATGTATCTATATTTATCCAATATCACATAAATATCATTAGGAATTAAATATTAAATTAATTAAATTTATATCTAACATTTCATTTCATTTACTTAATAACAATTGTCTGAGTGTTTTAAAGCTTAAATTAATTAATGAAAATTAGTTAAATAAACCAAACATAACTGGATTATTAATAAATAGAAAAAATATAAAATCATAAATATATCATCACTATGTCAAATCAAATTAATAAAATCACAAATATAATGTCAACATGATAAAAATAAAAATATAATAAAAATACACCATTCGATATTTAAAATGTCCTACCAAAATGATATCGAATGTCAAAATTTAAAATCATTCACCAATTTAATAAACGAAAACATGTCATATAAATAACAAATAATCTTAAATAGTATTTACATACAAAATAACCTATAATAAAATGAACACATGATATATATTTTTTAATTCTATTTTAACATTTTATCTTCCATAAATTCTTTAATACTATAATAGCACTTTTCCAAGAGAAATGACTTTAGCCTAGCTTTAAATACACATACTGTTCTCGTGGACCGTATATTTTCAGGTAATTTATTATATATCTGTATGCTACGATATTCTGGGCTATTTTTATACATTTGTAGTCGAGGTGCGGGTAGTATTAACTTAGTTTTGCGGCGCTCGTTTTTATCAAAATTAAACAGTTTTATGTTTTTCTTAACAAAAGCTTCAATAATACGTATTTTTCCCACTTAGTATATATTGATGATGTTATAATTACTTCCTGTCATTGTTATTTACATAACAAGTAGTGGTAAAATTCTAATTTGTGTGGGGTAGGTACTACAACTACAAAATTTAAACGTTTTTACAAAAAAAACCTGATTTCCAAAAAGCACTACAAAGTGAAACATAACTTTAATATCGGAAGTCGGTGGCAAAACCCGAAAATACAGAACCAGACACAGACTTTCGAAATTAAAGTAATTAATTTATAATTTTTACAGAGTAGCACTACGGTCTTTGCGATGCTTCGGTACTATGGTGGACCGTAACTTTCATTCGCCAGCAGGTGAGATGGTGCAGGACAAACGTGAGCCAAAACATAACAATAAAAAAAAACCAAATCGATTTGTTCGTTCAATGGGCTCCTCAGAAACCTCACCCCCATTGTTTTTTACATTGCTAGGGGGTGAGATTTCTCTGGAGCCTACTGTACCACAGATATAAAGGAATAGGGATGTTGACTGGGGAAAAAAAAAACTAATTAGTCCATCAGTCAGATAATAAAAAAATATTAGACACGTATTTTTTGCTTTATCATATCTTCGACCGTAGGTTCAATTGAGGAAAGGGACAAAATACGATTTTTCAGGAGAGGCCGGCAATGTTTTTTTTCGGACTCAATCACCCATAACTTTTTTTGTTATTAACCTTTTTTGGATTTGATTTCACACATAATCTTGTATTTTAGTGCTCTATCAACCTGTTTAACATTTATTTAAATAAGTTAGCTATTTAAGAAAATAGACGTCCCTTACACCAACGTAATTGGTTAGTAATGTCCCTTACTAACCAAGTATCTCGTTGTCCCGTCCCTAACATTAAATTGACCTCTACGTTGGATCCAATCTATTCATAAAAATTGTGTAAAGAACTTGTTGAAAAAATGTATGAAAAACATACAGTGTAAAGAGATTGTTGACAGAAAATGAAGTACACATTTTTGACGTACTGAGTAATCTGTAATGGTAATTCATTGACTAGGAAGACCCTTACCTTATTTGAAGTGGATTGGCGGCGGTACTTACACCATTTCAAGTTGCTATATTGCATAGTTTTTCAGATACATTGTTATTATGGGGATGATTCGAAATTTGGATCCAAAAAATCAGTAGGGTAAGGGACATTTTTCTTAAGCTAGAATTTTTTCATATACTCCATTCGAAAAAATCTGTACAATACTGTATAGTCAACTTATTTTGGGTATTTTGTCCCTTACCTTAGTTGAGGTAAGGGACAACCATTTTTTTTTTTTTGGTTTATGGTTTAGATAAACCGCATTAAAGTTGGGGTGTCTCGCTACGTAACAAGTCAGTATAAAATCTACCGGCCAGTGACGTCATGCCACATTTTAACGCATTGCCTACTCAATAATATATATTGTCTTAATATTTTGACTACGTAAAAAAAGAAAAGAAAAATTGTCAACATCCAACAAACACTGTTCATTGTAAGTAACTATATACTAGGTTCTGCCCGCGATTACGTCCGCGTGAAATTTTGAAATATACATATAATAGGACACTCGGCAATCGGCTGTAGCTTCCTCATTCGTGAAAAGTTTTCGGAATGGGAGCAGAAGTTCCGAAGACACTACTCATAAACTTTTACATATTTATAATATTATTAAGTAGTTAAAGGTAAATTTTCTTTCATTAAGGCGAAATGGTATCGTGGTAGCGTTCCGGGAGCGGCGTTATAACCCGGCCCGCGCGCAATTCTATTGCACTATGTTTAAAACAAATTAATTTAAAAAAATTACTTGTTTATATAGAAAAATAAGTCCATAATTCCTTAAAGTATTTAATAGTGAACACGTAGACAACATTTTAATACAATTGCCTTGCTAAAATTCGAATGGAATAGGTTTTTCTCTTAGTGGTTGTAACAAAAAAAGCAGATTTTAAGGTAACTTTGCCGTTTTTTTCTATAGAGGAAAGTTTTGTCAATCGTCTTTCGGGCCTCACACTTCACTAAAGACACTCTTCAATTTTAGTAATCATAAGAAAAATTGATTTTGCGCGAAGTTGAAACATCTGCTTTGGAACCCATTTCACCTTAAAACGTTTTAAAAACCAATTACTATTTAAGACAGTTTGTTTATTTACCTACACATGCACATACAAGAGAAAAAATATAAATCTTGAAATTGAGGTAAAAAGTCTCTCACAGTACGTCTGACAAGCCAATAAAATGTTCTCTTTTTGATTCTATGTAAACTCCGTACTACGCCAGGTCAGCTGAAGGTCATGGTGTTACCACAGACGTAGTGCGGGCGACCACACACCAGAATGGCTAAAATCGGGTGTAAAAAGATATGCTTATTGAAGCCAATGAAGTTAGGAAGAATCTCCTACCACCTTTATACAAATCCGTCGCATATCTATGTATGATAAAAAACTCACTTATTCTTTTCGTCATTGTAATTTTTTGTATTGGACTAGCTGGGAATCTTCTGGTTACGGAGATATAAGTACCAACTCTTCTTGCCGTTTTTTCACGAAAAGAAGTTTGTTTAAATACTCGGACGATCCCTGTACCATAAGTAAAATACACCCATATGCATCATATGCACAGTGTTTTGCGTGCGATACATTGCATACTACATTTCACAGCTTATATAAACTTAGTTTTCCAGCAATTATTACCTAGTTTGATGTGCATATGTAATTCGTAGATGACGGCTTCGTGATGGGTCTTCTTACACCCTATTAATTTCGTATCAGCGAGAGAAGAAAATCAAGAAACTACAAGAAGAGCTTCGAAAATTGGGATAATTTTCTTTTTCGATCTCCTCTCACCCCAGACCATATCACATGTTACTTACTATACTTCGTATTTTCTCGTCAAGCAATCGCGACGGGGCGTCCCATCTCGATATGTATCTACATCACAACGTGGCACATCAATAGATAGCACTAAATTACATCTACAGTCCCTACTATAAAATTGTACCAAATTATCTGATGGCGAATCTGATTTATTTGAACTGTTTTGATTGTGTTTGCCGTTTTACTGGTTATTGGGGTGAGAGTGATCGATTTTCGGAGACTTAAACTTAATCTCTATTTATAATACTATCACATAATTAATTTATCTGTCATTGTTTTATTTTTTAAATTATCAATACTGAATTGCAGTCTTCACATAATATCATTTGAATGTATACAAAATATGGTAAAACAATTTAAAAGCGTAAAAGTGGAGTTTCTTGCCCATTCGAAATTACCTTTGGAAGGGGCGACTAGAATCTATGGTATTTTCTTGTATATTTTAACGTTCAAAATTGCTTTGAAATAAATGATTTGACTTTGACTTTGACTACTGGTCATTGGGGTGAGAACGATCGATTTTCGAAGACAAAAATTTGAAATACTTAGTCCCATTGCTGGGCAAGGTAAATTTGAATGTCTTCGAAACAAATCAGTTAGGTTACTTACTGAAGCGGACATGGAAATTGAATATTATTTCCATAACTAAAATAAATCAAACGAAAATAAGAACACAAAATCATCCATCATGAGTAGTCTTCAAAATCCAATTAGTATAATAAGAAATATTTGTAAAAATAGAAAATTTCATATAACAATCCATAGGCTTAATCAATAACACACCCACTACTTTATCTCCCGAATAAATGGGGCCGAAATCGTGTGTAAAACAATCTTCGAAGTCTGAAGTATCGACGCAGATTAAGCTGTCATCGATTTCTACGCCGTAGCTTTCATAGCATCTGCCTGCGTTCCCAATCTTGACTTCATATTTGTCGAACTGGTTCGTCAGATACAGCTTCCTATTCATTGTAGACACTGTCTTCCAAACGCTTGCTTCTATCTCTGTTGCTATGGACTCATCAAAGACTGCTGGTCTCAGTATGAATGGGTAGTTCTCCACATTCAACTTGGCGACTGCGATGTCGTATTTGGGAATTTGCAGTGTTTTGTTGTACTTCTCGTGGATTCGCCAGAAGAGAATTGGGAAAGAATACGTACGATTCAGAGCGAAATCGTGGTATAGGATCGCGCGATGTGTGTGGCCAGGGATCCTGCAAGGAAAAATAATCATGTAGGCTGAGACAGACGAGCCAAGCTAAAACTGAATGGTGATTCATTGCATCTTTGAGAGCACTTACGAATTGTATGTAGGTCGTGTGTGAAAACAGGCAGGTATGCATTTAAGCTGCTCTCGAAATAGTGAAGGAAAACATCGTGTCCGAGACTCAGAACAAAAAAAAAAACAAGACATAGCGTTGCGAACAATACAGTGAAGCATGCCAACTACACCTCCGCTCTGTGCAGAAACGCTCACACGCACACATTTACAACCATTTACAATCAAACTACACCTCACTAAGTGCCCACATGTTTACGAAACCAGCCTCACGTCAATGTTGTCAGCACTGTTGTCCGAGAACCAAAAATTCGTAGACATGTGGCATCAACTACGGCCCGCCCCTCACAGAGAGAGCAGGCCTGAGTCACCGTAATGAAATGAAATAGTTTATTATGTAAATAGAATATCGGAATCATTATTACAAGACATTTATAAAAATAAAATAAAGCAATGCAGACGACATTTCCTATCTGACTACTGAGAAGAAATGGTGAAAGAAACTCAGGGGTCAGTCTCTTTTAAAGTTCAGACATAATCTTGGTTAGATCATGTCAGGACCATGTAGATTAGTGGCTGAAATGGTCTTATGCGGAAAGAGCCAGATCCATTTGAGTGGACCAGTCCGATCAGTGCAAGCATTTGTCACCAATCGTGTAGCTCAACTCAGAACGTAAAGAGCTCAACGGCAGTAAGGTAATATGAACTGATTATACAATAACTCACCTACAATGAGCCGCAATAATAATCCACTTAACTAGAATAATACTGGCAAAACATGAAAAAGACCGTATAGTAGTAGAGTTTATGGTCACAGCGACCACATAGGGGAACCTTTCCGCCAAATGCATGGTGTGATTAAAGTCATTTTCGCTCAGAGATATCACATGTCGTCTTCGTAAGGATTGAGGGCATTTCTTGTCGTACGAGTATTTACCGGTGTTCCCCACAACCGAATTTAGTTGTATAGCCGCGATAATGACAAACAAAAAGAAGACTGCTGTCATCACGCCAAGGAAAATTTTTGTGTTCCTGTCCATTTTTTTATTCAGGAAATTTGATTGCGGAAATTTGAGAATTTGACCACAATTTTGAGGAAACTGATCTGTTTTCTATGATTTTGACAGATTTTAAGTCAGGTTGAGTTTTGGGTGCGTTCCTTATCTTGGTCTGTTTACATAGTTTTTATTGTGTCTATTTTAAACGAGGCTCTGGTAGCCCAAAAGCTGACGGGACCGTTTCCTAAGGTTGCATTAGTAGATATTTTTTCCATACTTTCGGGAGAGTATTACTCCACTGTTTGACGTTGTACATCTTTTAAACATGATATCGTTTTGTCCCATTTTATTTTTGCCTGTGCGGAAACACAATAGTGCAATAAAGAATTGAGTATTGAGTATTGAAATAAAATGCCATTAAAAAATATATAGAATAGAATAGAATAGAATATTCTTTATTATGTACACCATAAAAAATACAGATATAAATGTAGACATTTTACATAGGGTGACACAATGGGCGGTCTTATCGCTAAAAGCGATCTTTTACAGACAACCTTTGGATGGATTAAAGGAAGAAGGAGAGACAATACAAGCCAACAAAGATTTGTTTTTGTTGCTAAGTTTTTTAGTTTTTTATAGCTCTTTTTTTTTCGAAGCCATAGCCTGTAAAAATATAGTAGATTGCGAAAAAATACAAAATATGTACTTAAGTAGTAGACCGTATGTTCAAAAACATTTTAATTTATTTAATGCATATTTCTTGCTACTATTTATTTAGAAATAGTATTTAGACCATGCCCATTATGTCCATTATACACCATGACCATGACCATTATAGCAGGGACTATATTATCTCGTAGTAGGGTTGGCAAACCTAATCTTAACGCAAGTTTGGGCGTAAATAAGTAATTAAAAAAGTGTAAAATCTCGAAATCCAAGTCAGCACCGACAAAGCTCAATTATCGAAGAGTTTAATAAACTTTATTTTTAAATGATTTATGCAGTGGTTTTTTCATAAAACTCGATTTTCCAAAGGAGTTTTCGTAATTTTTTACGCACTCGTTTTACCAAAATAGTTCGGAATAGGAATGGTTTGTGTGCGTGTGAACTAGACGTTGTGCTTGTAGACTAGCGTCTTACTGCTCATCACTGATACTATCTCTGTCGGACATGATGCCAGGTTCTTACCTGCGTGCGTTTTGGCCCCGCCCACCAGTGAGTTCGAGCCTGCGACTAGTTTAACCTTAAGCTACGGTTTCCTCGAAGAGCAATGGCCGCCACATAGCATCTGATAGAGATGGGCAAAGTGTACCATTATTGCGAATGAAACATTTGCATCTGGATCACTGAAATGATCCGAATCATTGATATGTTTCATTTGGATCATTTGAATCATCGACTCAAAGAATATAAAAATGCATAACGACAACGAAAAATTGTGAGAGTAGGAGTGATACACATCTCATTTGACTTCTTCTTCTTTCTGAATTAAATAGATTGTAATGTGTAACCCGCTCACTCGCGACTCGCGAGTCAGTTAATTCAGTAGTACTGACTAAAGTAACGTAACTCAGCGTCTCAGTCTTTCTCTCTCGCTCACTGCTGCTCAGTCGCCTCGCAAGCGACGGTCGCGCGGTAAGAGCACAGTGACAAAGTAATGATTCAGATTCAAATGATGCGTTTGAAACGTTGTTACTGAACCAATCTTTTGGAACACTTCAATGATCCGGATCATTGAGTCGGTTCCGTAAAGAGTTACTCACGCCTAGCGTCTGATGTTTACCGGCGAATGACGTCACTGAAAGGTTATCTAAGAGAGAGGGTAAGAGTGTTTTCCTAGAGAGCCACCAAATGACAATGTGTTGATCGTGAAAAATCGAGCAAATCTGCACCTAAAAACCTTAAAGATCTGTTTGTAATCGTATGTTGAACATGTGGTAAAAGTACAAAATCACCGTTTAATTTATTATTGGTAAGAGCGGTCTTACCAATAATAAATTAAACTGTGATCTAGCGGGGGGTGGATGCCGTATGACATTGCCTCATGCGGATGAGGCAATGTCATACGGCATCCACCCCCCGCTCTGTGATCGCATGGAGCAAAGCCATACGCCATCCACCCCTGCACTGTGACCGCATGGTGAATTGCGTTACGGCCTACTCTCTCTCCTCACAAAGAGGAGGGAGGCTGACGGGAGCTGCACGAGGCTTTATAGTATAAAAATATCAGAAACCAGCCATGTTGGTCTAGTGGTCGCAAGCGCTACTGCTGAGCATGAGGTCCTGCCGTTCGATTCTGTAAAAATATCACCGTGAAACTTAGGTGAAGTGAGCGTGAAGTGAGCTGTCAATAGTGTTAATCCCTAGTATCCTGCCGGTCGATTCTGTGGCAGTGACAGCTCACTTCACGTTCACTTCACCTAAGCTACACGTTAATATTTTTACAGAATCGAACGGCTGGTTCGATTCCCGGGTCGCGCAAAGTTTGGGTTTGTCTATCTTGAATTTCTCAGTAGTAGCCCCGTGAAATGTGAGTCTACTAATAGATGCACCTCTGCCTTACCCTTCGGTAATACAGGCGTGTTGTTATATTACATCAGAGGAGAGAGTAAAACTCAAGTATATGAAGGCCTGAAATTGCTGCTCGCAGGGCCGGATTTAATGCAGGGCAACAGGGGCTACGGCCCCTCCACAAAATAGGGGCCTCCATAATTTGATAAAAAAAGGTTTAGTTGGTCCAATACGCTAAATTTACCGTTTTGTATAAAAACGATTATCAAAAAGATCAATCTAAGGAAATCTTCTATTAGCAAATACTCGAAAATTCAGAGCTACATTTCCAAATGTTGAAATTACGTTGAGAATGTACTTGGTGTTGATGGCGTCGAACTGTACTGGCGAATGCTCATTTTCGAAGATGAAATGATAAAAAATAGACTTCGGACTACAATGACTCAGAACCGCCTATAAAAGTTATCCCTATGTATACTAAGTGATTTACTCTGAGAACTGAATTTCACCGGAATTATCAATGATTTTTCGACGAAAAAAGCTCACTAAGTTCCATTCTCCTAACATTTATCTTTTTTTCTTTTGTATATTTTTATTACCTATTATGTATAAGTGATTGAAAACTATCTTTTTTCATCTGGTCCAAAAACAAAATCGATGCCTCCACTTCTTGGTTGCCCCAGGGCCTTTCTATCATTTTATATTTTCAGACCTTTAAATCCGGCCCTGGCTGCTCGTTCGTTGGGGGTCGTCCATTACAAAGTAAATCCCCTCCCCCCTGGTGATACGTGGTGAGGTTTTAGACTAACTCTTCTCCCTAATAAAAATCTAATTTGCACAAAAAAAATAGAAATTACAGAATATTTTAACTTGAAATAGAATGAAAAATACTTTATTTGAAGGGCCGCTTTTCGGTCTAGAAATGCGCGTTAAACGAAAAAATTGCTTTGCCCAGCAGTGGCCTTACCCGACCTTAACCTTCATAATATTTTAAGGAGGATCCGAAGTCGTAGCCCGTGAAATTCTAATTTTCTTACGTTTTTTGCAATTTGCAGGTCAGTGTCAGTTTGTATCTTGATCAAAATATGATTCGCGACCGTAACGCATATGTATTTATGTATTTACAGAAATATAATCACTAGAATCATTAACACATCTATTTAAGGGTCTTCTTAGATTTTTTTTTGTTACAGTCGTGCCGTGCCGCCGCCGCCGTCGCGTAGCGCCAGTTACTATGATGTCAAATTTGTTCTCAAATGTCATGAAAAAGTCATTCAAAGAAACAAATTTGTATCATGATCAAAGTATGATTCGCGACCATAATACGCGAATCATACTTTGATCATACTTTTTTTTTTTTTTTTTTTCAGGATGGGAAATCATCAAATGACTTCTCCCGCTCTGGGCAGAGCGAGAGGGTGTGCCAGACTTTTACTGACTAAAACCCACCCGTGTTCCTTCCGTTGCCTGTGTGCCGGGGCCGTGTTATCCCTTTCGGACAAACCCGCAACCCCAGCAGGCATTGGTCTTTCGACCCCGTCGGTTGGTGCTGACATCTCTTTGAGGCGCGCGTGGAACACAACGCGCCGTCGACACGGGCCTGGTCCTTATCGGACGGCGAGCTGCCTATTGCTCACCGTCCGCAAGCCCGCGCCTACGGTGGCCGGAAGTCGGCTCTCGACTCCCGACGCCCGGGGCGTCTCCTGCGGCGACTAGGGCCGCGAGGGCGTGCAGCTTGCATCTCCCTCGCGCGCTCCGCCTCCTCCTTCGTGAACATAACTGCTTCGCAGAAGGAGGTGACGGCTTCCCATGCACTCTCGCTCCGAACCATGGCCTGAACCAGGGCCGGACGCGAGAGATCGCCGTGAGGACACGGCGGTGCTCCGCCCAAATCATGATACAACTTGACACTGAACTGCAAATTGCAAAAAAACTTAAGAAAATTTGAATTTCGCGGGTTACCAATTTACCACTGCGGATCCATTAGATCTTCGACGTCGTTACGGGTAGTTAGAAAGTTTGACAAGCATTCTTAATCCGGATTCATATTAACTGTGTTTCTCGTGTCCTAACTGTCGCAGTGTTAGCCAATCAAAACTCGGTGTGATTTGACAGATCCATTTGATTGGTGTATCCCGCGTCACTAAAAAACACGACACAGTAATGTGTCGGTGGTTTTAGTATTTGGGTTGTGGAGGTCAGATAAGCTGCTGCGCCATAATAAAAACTGGTATTCAGCTGCATCCGGTTAGACTAAAAGCCAACCCCAACATAGTTGGGAACAGGCTTGGCAGATGAGTGAGGGAGTATTTTTTTCACTTGAAACAGCGTGGAAAATCAATTCTACTAGATTTATGTCATTTTGATTAATACAACTTTTTCATTGACTCATTTGCAAACCACAATGAAAAGCAAAATGTCACACTCAGAAGGTATAATATACCTTACAACATTGTCATAAGGTTAAAAATTGCTAGATAAATCACTTGGATAGAGAGTCAAGGTAATATCAACTTTATTCCCTGTATATGAAGTAGAAAATAGATTGGATGTTGTGTCTGAGGGGGTCTTGGAACATTACTTTATGAACCGAAGGCAATCGATTTCGGGATGAATTTGTTGTTATATTGCTGAACTCATTAAATCGGTATTTAAATAAAAAATGCCCTTTTATACTTGTGATAAATGATTTTATTTCTATAAGTTGCATTATGGTAAACTCCCCGTCACGAGAAGCTATACATTTTGTTAATCAAGAACTTCTACTAAGTTACGTAACGACAATTCAATCAACAACAAATAATCCCAAATTAAATCAACTCAAAGTAACATACGTGTAATACGAAACTAAGGAGCAATTTCACTTGGTCGGGTTATATTTAAGCGATATAAAGCGCTGTCGTCTAATGTTTTGTGGTACTACAACTCAGGCGTGTTCGCTGTCAAATATTTCGCTGTATTAATTAATTTGACAATAATACTGTATGGAAATAAGAAATATGGCTAATGTGGATCATGAAGATTAGTGACCGAAATAGTATTTTAAGGAATTATCATCAATCATATCAGATTTCAGTGAACCTGTCCAGACAGTGCAAACGTTTGTCAGTAATCGTGTAGCTCAAATTAAGCTCAGCTCTATTTATTCGTCATAGAGCTCAGATGAGCTCTATGACGAATAAATACTTAACCTTAGATACTGGTGCCGATTCTCTTGTCACAAAATTCACAAAACTATATAGAATAAAAATCACCAAAATTTTGTTTAATTCTCTCAAACGACTTATCGACTAAAGTGACATAACTTAACTCTATTTTAATTTGACAGCACTGGTGTCATTTTAGTGTAAGGTTAAAGATATTTATTTCTCAAAAGAATTACAAATTCACTTATAGAGAAAACATACATAGATTTAAACAAAATTATGTGTCATCAAGCGTAGCTTAAGAGGGTTTATCCTAAAAGTAGGCAACGTCGCAAATAATTGTCAAATATTTACATGTTTTGATTCTTAATAGCAATATGACTGAATAGAAATAAGAAATGTGGCTAACTAGCGAACTAGAATATTAATAATTAATTGTAATTATAACATTGAATTTGATGTTGTACCCATTTTAGGTGTCAAAAACGCATTTGGAAAGTTTCCAAATAGTTTTTTTACATCTATAACTAAACATTCGGTGTTACGATATTAATTATTGCATTTCATAATAAATATTCTAGTTCGCTAGTTAGCCACATTTTTTATTTCCACACAGTAATATTGCTAAATTAATCAAAACAGTGAAATATTTGACATCTATTTGCGACGTTGCCCACGTTCAGAATAAACGCTCTTAATAGCTTTGTCACAAAAAAAACAAATCAGAAGTGGGTACAACAAGGAACAGCATTATTTTAAGCGGTGCGGGTAGGGTGCATCTTGACGGTTGTAGCGTGTTTACTAAGGCCTACACCACACTGCGGAACAAAAACTTGAAACGACTAAAATAAAAATGTTGTATAATTTTGGTTCAAATTCATTTATTTCGTGAACACGGGGTACATACAGAAGGTGTTATATAATACAAAATATCCGAGCTGTGTCCCGCCAAAAGGCATACAAAATATCAAAGGATTTTTTTAAACAAATACATTTTAGAAAATCAAAAGTCGGTACAATCACTAAAAATGTCAAATTAAATAAAGTAAAAAGAACCAAAAAGTAAAAAATAAAAAATTATAATGTCACTAATTCATTAATACAACTTAGTGAAAATTAAAAAAAATATTTAGAATGTCCTATCATAAGAACAGTCGGTCGATTCTGTAAAAATATTAACGTGAAGCTTAGGTGAAGTGAGCGTGAAGTGAGCACAGAATCGACCGGCAGGATGCTAGGGATTAACACTATTGACAGCTCACTTCACGCTCACTTCACCTAAGTTTCACGGTGATATTTTTACAGAATCGAACGGCTGATTCCTCATTTGTTTTTTAAAAATAAACGTGCAATCAGGGATTTTATGTAGATATCTAAAAAGGTTTGATTTTTGATTAGATATAATATTTATTTACTGTAATATGAATTCATTTTTATCAAATAGTTTTTTTTTTCTTAGTTTGGCATTTCTTGATCTTTTTGTATGTATATATGTTAAACAATTTGATTTATTTTATGCCTTTAGGCAGTTTAATATAAAAGTTATAGCCAGGAGCCTCGACCAACACCTGAGCCTCCTCAGGTGTTGGTCCTGGCTCCTGGCTATTATATTATTATTATATATGACTCTCGTTAGGCAACTGGATCAAGGGCTTGATCCAGAAAGCGGTACTGCTGGACACGGCGCGTACCTATCGTTAGGAGATTCCTCTCTCTGGAGCCCTGACCGCGCCGGTAGCTTGGACCCAGTTCCCGATACCGGTGGGCTACTATTTTTTATATTTTTAAATGTTTTTGTTTTCCCTTTTGTTTTTATAAAAATATTTAAAAATGTAAATTATGTGTATATATATGTAATAAAGGAAATAATAATAACTCATGCTATATTTTCTCGGCGTGTTTTTATTTGGAAAAAAATATTTTTACGCGGTAAAACCTCCAACTTTAACTTCGCAAAAGATCACGGAGATTTGTTGCTCAGTTTTTACGTGAAAACGTTTTGACTACCAACTTATTTTCGCAATTATAATATTAGTACCTAGGAAAGTAGGGATATTAAAGTTCACAGAAAAAATGTCAATCTTAGCTGTAATATTCTTCATTCAAGAAAAAAATTATGAAGCCCGAAATTATCTTAGACGAAGTAAAAATTTTCTTGAGTCAAGAAATTATTTTGTCTTGAATAATTTTTTTTTAGTTTTTCACAGTACAGTTAGAAATTTAAATTTATCAAAGGGTTTTTTTTCCGGTGTCGCGGACGGAACAAGTGACTGTTTATAGTTTCATTCAATAATCAGTGGCCCCTTAACACTTTCAACTCCACCCATTTTCATAGAAGTCATACGCCATTCCGCCATACATATTGGAAGTGAACCCTCCGGGAGGGTCAACGGCATTAGGTTTAAAACAGTGTTATAAAACAATGTAAAACGAAGTAAAATTGTGTTTTCTGGGGTCTTGTCGCTATACGTAGTTTCCAACCTTTTATTTTTTTTGTGAATATTTGTAAAATAAAATGCTTGATTTTAAAACCAACGCATTATAATAGGTAATAAATTTTGTTAAAATATACATCAGATGTTATTTTCACGGTTTATACTGCTGCATTCTTCTGCTGTAAGTCAAAGTCAAAGAATTTATTTCAATTAGGCACATAAAAGGCACTTTTGAACGTCAATTCTTAAAATAAGAAAAACCTACATGTAAAATCTGCCTTCCGCGAGGTCTCCCGGCATCCTATATGCGATTAGATGAACCCACTATGCACTGAACGTGTTAAAACTACTAGGCTATTAGCCTACGTACTACTATTACGACTATTAGGCTACGTTTCCTCCAAACCCTTATAATTAAACCTCATAGTTACTACATTTTTATTAAATTATTCACATTGATTAATTAATATGTACTGGCATTAATTATTTACCATGGAATTCAGAAATTCAATAACCTCCAAGGTCAATGACCCGACTGACCACTGTCTTATCAAATTATTTTAACTGCAGTGTCCAATTTTATTGCTCATTACCACAATGACGTCACCACATGGCGAACTTTCTCAATTACGATGCAGAGGGAGACATGCGATATCTGGAATCGGATCTGAGACTTTATGGTCATCTCATTAAGAATACTTTAGATTTTGTTTGTTTTGATACAATTTGATTCCCGGTAGGTTATCGATTTAAAAAAAAAAAAAAAAATGATGTTATTTCTCTGTTAAACAATTCAGCAACATTTAAAAACGAAATTTTAAACCTTAATACCGAATAATTAGTTTTAGATGTAAAAAAATAACCTATTTGGAAACTTCCAAATTACTTTTTTACACCTAAAACGGTTACAACGTCAAATTCACTGTTATAATTGCAATTAATTATAAATATTCTAGTTCACTAGTTAGCCATATTTCATATTTCCATAAATAACAGTAATATTGCCAAATTAATAAAAACAGATAAAATTTTGACAGCTATTTGCGACTTCGCCGCGACTTTTTAGAATGACACTCTTAAAACTAAGCAGACAACTAGTGTCTGGCATTTTTGCTGAACTAGGCCTATTTGGCGCATCCGCAAGGCACACTTTCCTGCTAATATCTTAGAACTTTACACTTTTTATTTGTTTTCTTTCTTTTTTAATTTGGTTTTTATTTGTAGTACAATAATTATGTTGTATTGTGTGCTTCTTAGTCTGTGCTAAATAAATGGATTTTCTTTCTTTCTTTCAAAACAAAATTTTGCCAAATTGGTCAAGCCGTTCTGAAGTGATGTGCTTACGAACGAACAGCACTTCATGTTTATAGCATAGATGTGTCCCAGCAGTCAGTTACTATAGAACCCGGCCTGCTACTTGGGTTTGAACCCACGAATAAGTTTGAACGGACTTAGGTAGATGTAGAATGTTACGATACCCTTTTTTTATTTTTTTATTTGAGTTTGGGATATCATCAAACGACTTCTCCCGCTCTGGGCAGTGCGACAGGGTGTGTCAGACTTTTACTGACTAAAACCCACCCGTGTTCCTTCCGTTGCCTGTGTTCCGGGGCCGCGATATCCCTTTCGGACAAACCCGCAACCCCAGCAGGCATTGGTCTTTCGACCAGTTGGTGCTGACATCTCTTTGAGGCGCGCGTGGAACACAACACACCGTCGACACGCTGGTCCTTATCGACGGCGAGCTGCCCATTGCTCACCGTCCGCAAGCCCGCGCCTACGGTGGCCGGAAGTCGGCTCTCGACTCCCGACGCCCGGGGCGTCTCCTGCGGCGACTAGGGCCGCGAGGGCGTACAGCTTGCATCTCCCTCGCGCGCTCCGCCTCCTCCTTCGCAAACATAACTGCTTCGCAGAAAGAGGTGACGGCCTCCCATGCACTCTCGCTCCGAACCATGGCCTGAACCAGGGCCAGACGCGAGAGATCGCCGCCGCCGATCGCCTCCGTGAGGACACGGCGGTGCTCCGCCCAAGCCGGACAGACCTCCACCGTATGCTCCACCGTGTCCTCCGGGCGATCCACACAGTGGTGACACCCGGGCGTTTCTTCCCGCCTTATGCGGAACAGGAACCTCCCGAAACAGGCATGTCCGGTGAGGACCTGCGTCAGGCGGAAGGTGAGGACGCCGTGGCGCCTCTCAAGCCACTCCTCAAAGACGGGACTTATCGCCACAATTGTGGCGTGCCCAATGTAACGGTACCCTGGGTAACACAATTAAGCCATAGTTCAACATAGAATCACAGATAAATATCAGGTTTTGGTATAGCAAACTCAGTGTCATATTATGACGCACAGCCGTGTCCTCGTGGACGCGATCGGCGGCGGTGATCTCTCGCGTCCGGCCCTGGTCCAGGCGATGTTACGGAGCGAGAGGGCGTGGGAAGTCGTCACCTCCTTCTGCGAAGCAGTAATGCTCGCGAAGAAGGAGGCGGAACGCATGAGGGAGAGGCAAAATTCGCGCTCTCACGCCCCTAGTCGCCGCAGGAGACCCCCTGCACGTCGGGAATACCAGACCGATTCCCCGCCACCGTAGGCGTAGGCTTGCGGACGGTAAGCAATGGGTAGCTCGTCGTCCGATAAGGACCAGGCGCGGGTCAACGACGCGTTGTGTTCCACGTGGCTTCAAAGAATTTTCAGCACAACTGACGGGGTCCGCAAGGGCCGATGCCTGCCAGGGTCGCGGGAAAGTCCGAAAGGGTCACCGTGGCCCCTGGCAACACACAGGTTTTAGTCAGTAAGAGTCTGACGCGTCCTCCCGCTTCGCCCAGAGCGGGAGAAGCTATTTGATAACAACCACACAAAAAAAGTGTCATATTATGACAAAGTTCAAATTCCATTGCAACAGATTTTTTATGACCGTTTGTAATCAAAGTACAAACGATCAATCAAAAATCAACTTAGACTCGTAACCCTGAAGTAGATAGTTGATTAAGTGGGAACACATATTATTAGGGCGATGTCCAGCAGTGGACGTCTTTCTACTGGAAATGATGACATATTATCTAAGATTCAGTCAATACTTTCCTTAAAAACCCAGCGTTTCGTGTTTTTTCTTTTTTTTTTAATAACGTTTCAGTAATGTCATACCGGACGGTAAATTTTAGACGCTATGTGGCGGCCATCGCTCTACCATAAGAAGCTGTAGCTTAAGAGACGGTACCGTCAGCCTTTGCCTCTTTTTTGTGACTAGGCCCTGGTAGTCATATAAAAATAATAAAATATAAAACCTAAATACTTGACACTAAAATATATAAATTATGTACAAGTATACAGAGGAAATAAAAATAAAATAAAAATTAAGGAAGAGCTCATTGGGCATCAACAAATTCATCCTCATCGCTATCAGTTGGAAAAGTGTCCAAAAGACTGGCAGCATTGCCACGTTGAATGGCAATGCTGATTGTTTGACCTAAAAATTGGCCAGCCCTCTGGTCACATGAAGAGTCGACCAACCGCTTGGCGATGTCCCGAAATACTCGATGAGCACTTATGAATACTTGACGGGTTTTGAAATTCACTGACTTTAAAGAACTGCTATATGAAAAGTATTTCATTTAGAATAACGTGTCGGACCACGCACAAAGAAGGGTTCCGTACTACCCTGTAGGTTTTGATTTATTTGCGAATATCAAAATATGTCGCATAAATGGCCTTACATTTTTATTGCGTAGACTTAGAAGCTTGATTTTTTAAGAGCTCTAAGGGACCGTAGACTTGCGTATCTAATATTAACTTTAACTTGGTACTTCCACGCGTTCCTGAGAAAAATGGTCATGACAGAGAGACAGATAGAAAAACAGACGGACAGACGGACAACGAAGTGATACTTCAAGGGTTTCGTTTTTCTTTTTGAGGTACAGAACCCTAACACACAAAATTCTTGTTACCACGACTGTAACCCCTCGGATATATTAAGACTGCTTGTCAAACTTTCTGACTTCTGACTACCCGTAACAACTGTCGAAGATCTTTTTCTTCGTTGTTCCCTCAATGCTGTGAATCGCGACCACTTTCGACGTGTCTCCAAGTTATGCGGTCTTCTGAGGACCGCTCGGTACATGCTGCCTCCAAGATCCTTCTTCATCGCCTGTGACCATTATGCCGGTGCTCTGCCTTGCAAGTTTTCCTTCCACCCGGCCCAGTATCGTAAGCCTTCCCAGACCATGCTTAGATCTACGACTGACTTATTAAGAGATAGATCCACCACCAAGCCTTTGGACTACCAGAGCTAAAACTTTAATAAAAATCTTTTAAAATAAACTCATTTATTCCAAAACTCTATGACAGCAAAACGAACGCACCCAAACCCAGACAACCAAAGACTAAACTAAAACCTGTCAAAATCGAAAGACAGATTCAGAAAGAAATACCGGTAAATCGTAAAACATTTTCCTTGGCAAAATTGTGGCGTTGGGCCCTTTCACAAACGCAGAAATGAAGAGATGAAGTTCAACATTTTCCAAAATTCAAAAACGTTATGGTAACAGATGGACTGTAACCAAAGATGTAACCAAAATGGTATTAGTACTTCTACAAAAGTAATCATTGCTGTTTTCGTAGTAATATTTGTGGCAGTCATTTTAACGTGTGTTAATTATGTATCTGTTGTGGGCGACAACGGTCTCGCCGAAAAGTTTGAGCCTGTCCGTAAATGCAGCCGTCGCCATGCATTGAACCACTTAATATCTCTTACTGCGACCAATCTCAATCAAAGCTTGCATTTGGCGGAAAGGTTCCCCTACGTGGTTGCTGTGACCAGTAACTCCACTACTCTATGGTCCTTTGCGTGTTTTGCGAGTGTTATATTAATGAAATGGATTGTTATTGCGGCACATTGCAGGTGAGTCATCGTCAAATGATAAATATGATATTTATTTCTGTAATTTATATTATTACCTATAATAAAGTTTATTTCATAATCAACAGATTATAACAAATAAGTTTTAGAGGCCTTCTTTTTAGTACGATAATAAAACTAGAACTAGAGAATTTAAATATCATTAATTAGGTAGGCACTTGAATTTGTAATCTCAGATAATTAATACTTTATCCCCACTAAGGCGCGGGACATACACAAGTGGCGAGAGATGCGGGCGAGGCGCGGGTGAGGTGCGGGCGACGCGGGGGCGAGGCGACGGCGTGGCGCGGGCGTTGCGCCACAAGTTTCATATCTCATACACAATGTAGAGGAACGACGTGGCGCGGAACATACACACAACGCCTGCGCCGCACTATCGCCTCGCCCGCGCCGTGCCTCCTGTGTATGTTCCGCGCTACGTCGTTCCTACACATTTTGTGTGAAATATGAAACGGGCGGAGCAACGCCCGCGCCATGCCGTCGCCTCGCCCCCGCGTCGCCCGCACCTCACCCGCGCCTCGCCCGCGCCGTTCGCCACTTGTGTATGTCCCGCGCCTTTGATACTCAACTGTCTATTTCAGCATTAGGCATTCTGTTGGTTATGGATTGGTTCAATAAAATACTTTTACACGTCAAAATAAAATTATATTAAAAAACCAGATGAGTTCGGTGTTTCCTAACTGACTACTCTGAGAAGAAAGACCGAAACAAACTCAGAGGTTATAGTCTCTTTTAAAGTCCAGACATAATCGTGATCGGGCCACATGAGCCCCATGCAGATTAAGAGCGTTTATACTGACTGAAAGTGGGCAACGTCGCAAATAGCTGTCAAATATTAACTTATCAAAACAGCGATGTTTTGATTAATTTGGCAATATTACTGTATGGAAATAAGAAATCTGGGTCTTCAATTCTATTTTCTGTAATCAAGATCTGTATAGCATGCTTTACAGCTTTTATACAGTTTACTTGGAGAGCTTATAGTAAGTTATAATCAACTCTGACTTTTCGGATTCATGTGCGTATTGTATAATTTTCACTTGCTTCAAAAACGGTGAAGGATAACATCGAGAGGATGCCTGAGAGATATTTCTCGACGGCATGCTAAGGCAAGTCAGAGGCCCATGGGCGACTTTAAAACTCTGACACCAGGTTAGTCACTAACCACACGAAAAGAAGAAGATCAACTAGCTGACCCATGGCCATGGCAAAAGTTGCCACTAGATATAAAATGCGCTATCGACTCAAGCTCTTTTAAAAATCAACTTAAAAGTTTCCTGTTGAATAAGTTTATTTATGCTGTTGAAGATATATAACGAAATTCTTATATTATGTTGTATTTATTCATTGTTGTAATATTTAACGTGTTTTTTCCCTATGTAATTTTAAATACAATTTATTTTTCATGAATAAACAAACAAACAAACATAGAAAATGCACAATGTTGAAGTTTTTCTTTCTGTCAAAACCTGTTTCAGACTGTTTGAACATTTTAAGAGCTGCATTCTGAACATGGGCAACATCCCAAATAGCTGTCAAATATTTACCCGTTCTTATTAATTTGGCAATATTACTGTATGGAAATATGAATAAATTAATATCGTAACACCGAATATTTCGTTTTACAAATAATAAAAAATTGGAAAGTTTCCAAATGCATTTTTTACATCTAAAACGGTTGCAACATCAAATTTAGTGTTATACAGTAGGGCCTCGTTAATCCGGAGAGGCAAAAACAAGACCCTTTCCGGATTATCGAAGCGTCCGGATTATAGTATGCCATATTTAATGGTAATAAAACCCATGTTTAACCTTAGTTGCTTTAATCAATTTTTAAATTAAAGCAATAAAGACAAAAATTTACATGTCAAAATTACAACCATGTAAGAAAAACAGTAAGTTAAAATAAAACATTAGTTAATTCTTCTTGAAAAAGTCTGTAATACTCTTCTGTTTATAACTTTCGAACTTCATTTCAAAAGCCCGGTCTCTAATTCGACGGAGAAACATAACTTCATGGCTATCAAATTCGTTATCTTCAGCCCATTTTAAAGCAGTGTTTATAGCTCCTACTGCCTCTGGATTACCAACGTTTTTGGAGGCGAGAACTTTAACGCTATTGTCCTCATCTTGCTCACAGTCCTCACACATTGCCGCTCGTACAATCTCCACATCAGTTAACACTTCATATATTTGTACAACGCATTGGCTCATGGCAGCCCGCACCTACACCCGCCCGCCTCCCTCGCGAAACCCATTGCCCGGCCGGATTACAGCGATCACCGAACAAGCGGGAGTCCGGATTACCGAGGCCCTACTGTAATTGTAATTTATTATTAATATTCTAGTTATCCATATTTCATATTTCCATACAGTAATATTGCCAAATTAATAAAAACAGGTAAATTTTTGACAGCTATTTGCGACGCCGCCCGTTGGCAAATTTTATTTATTTATGTATAATTAATGACAACGGCTTGCGCCAATGACAGTAATTAACAGGTAAAACTAAGCATAAAACTAAACATATATTAAATAAATAAACATAATTAAAAAACAAATAACAAGCCAGAGATCAAACATACTTAACAATAACTTTAAGAAAATAAAATCGAATTAAGTGATAACAACATACTACTTATTTACCTAACAAACATAGCTTTCACAGAATATGAGACAATTTGACATGATCACCCTGAGTGTGTCATTAAAGATGTCACATTCCGGGACTGTCTCCATTAAGGAGTTTATAGCACCATGCATGCGACACAACGGGGATTGCGCGCGCGACACAGTGCGGCAATGGGATGTGGCGAACAGTCGGTGTCGTCGAGTAGGCCTATGACGCAGGTAGTTGTCAGGCACATAAAGTGTACACAAAATATTGTGTAGCTCTGGGGAATCTACCATGCTCCTTAACAATTTTCTGGCTATTAGAATCTGATCTCTGGCTCTACGCACTGAAAGGGAATTATATCCTAACATTCCCAGCAGGAAATGAGTAGGATACATAAATGGATAATATCTGTAAATATTTTTATATAAAAAACGCAGGAAGGCTTTCTGAAACTTTTCAATCAATAATTCATATGTGGATTCATGGGGATTCCAGACGGTTGCAGCAAATTCTAACTTACTACTAACTAGACAGTTAAATAATAATTTGATGACAATAGGATTATTGAAATCACGGGCATTGCGCAGGACAAAAGTTACGCGTCTGTAAGATTCAGAAGCTAGGGCCGACATGTGTGTATGGAAAGTCAATCTGCAGTCAAATGTCACGCCAAGATCTGTAATGGTTGACACGCGCTTTATTTCAACACCTGCTAAGGTATAGGTGGCATGTGTAGGTTGTAACTTGCGGCTAAAGGTCATTCATTAGATTAACGCTCTTAAAACAAAATTTTGCCAAATTGGTCAAGCCGTTCTGAAGTGATGTGCTTACGAACGAACAGCACTTCATGTTTATAACATAGATGTGTCCCAACAGTCAGTTACTATAGAACCCGGCGTGCTACTTGGGTTTGAACTCACGAATAAGTTTGAACTGATTTAGGTAGATGTAGAATCTTAAGATACCCTTTTTTTTTTTTTTTTTTTTTTGAGGGTGGGAAATCATCAAATGACTTCTCCCGCTCTGGGCAGAGCGAGAGGGTGTGTCAGACTTTTACTGACTAAAACCCACCCGTGTTCCTTCCGTTGCCTGTGTGCCGGGGCCGCGATATCCCTTTCGGACAAACCCGCAACCCCAGCAGGCATTGGTCTTTCGACCCCGTCGGTTGGTGCTGACATCTCTTTGAGGGGCGCGTGGAACACAACGCGCCGTCGACACGGGCCTGGTCCTTATCGGACGGCGAGCTGCCCATTGCTCACCGTCCGCAAGCCCGCGCCTACGGTGGCCGGAAGTCGGCTCTGGACTCCCGACGCCCGGGGCGTCTCCTGCGGCGACTAGGGCCGCGAGGGCGTGCAGCTTGCATCTCCCTCGCGCGCTCCGCCTCCTCCTTCGCGAGCATAACTGCTTCGCAGAAGGAGGTGACGGCCTCCCATGCACTCTCGCTCCGAACCATGGCCTGAACCAGGGCCGGACGCGAGAGATCGCCGCCGCCGATCGCCTCCGTGAGGACACTGCGGTGCTCCGCCCAAGCCGGGCAGACCTCCACCGTATGCTCCACCGTGTCCTCCGGGCGATCCACACAGTGGTGACACCCGGGCGTTTCCTCCCGCCTTACGCGGAACAGGAACCTCCCGAAACAACCGTGTCCGGTGAGGACCTGCGTCAGGCGGAAGGTGAGGACGCCATGGCACCTCTCAAGCCACTCCTCAAAGAGGGGACTTATCGCCGCAATTGTGGCGTGCCCAATCTTATGATACCCTGGGTAATACAATTAAGCCATTTTTCAATACAGAATCAAAGATTAATATCAGGTTTTGGGATCGCAAACTTTATAGTGTCATATTATGACGTACCGCCATGTGCTCGTGGAGGCGAACGGCGGCGGTGATCAACTTCCGGCCCTGGTCAAGGCCATGTTACGGAGCGAGAGGGCCTGGGAAGCCGTCACCTCCTTCTGCGAAGCAGTAATGCTCGCGAAGAAGGAGGCGGAACGCATGAGGGAGAGGCAAATTTCGCTTTGTCAAACTTTCTGAATTCTAACTACACGTAATAACAGTTGAAGATCTTTTTCTTCGTTGTTCCCTCAATGCTGTGAATCGCGACCACTTTTTACGTGTCTCCAAGTTATGCGGTCTTCTGTAGTGTGGACCACTCGGTACATGCTTCCTCCAAGAACCTTCTTGATCGCCTGTGACCATCTTGCCGGTGCTCTGCCTTCCACTTTTTCCTTCCACCAGTCCCAGTATCGTAAGCCTTTCCGGACCATGCTTAGATCTACGACTGACAAAAAAACTCCCTACTTATTAAGAGATAGATCCGTCAAGCCTTTGGACTACCGGAGCTAAAACCTTAATCAAAATCTTTTAAAATAAACTTACTTATTCCAAACTCTATGACAGCAAAACGAACGCACCCAAACCCAGACAACCATAGACTAAGACTAAACTAAAACCTGTCAAAATCGAAAGACAGATTCAGAAAGAAATACCGGTAAATCGTAAAACATTTTCCTTGGCAAAACTGTGGCGTTGGGCCCTTTCACAAACCCAGAAATGAAGGGATGAAGTTCAGCATTTTCCAAAATTCAAAAACAGTATGGAAACAGATGACTGTAACCAAAGAAGTAACCAAAATGGTATTAGTACTTCTACAAAAGTAATGATTGCTGTATCCGGAGTAATATTTGTGGCAGTCATTTTAATGTGTGTTAATTATGTATCTGTTGTGGACGACAACGGTTTCGTCAAAAAGTTTGAGCCTGTCCGTAAAGGCAGCCGTCGCCATGCATTGAGCCACGTAATATCTCTGAGTGCGACCAACCTCGATCAAAGCTTGCATTTGGCGGAAAGGTTCCCCTACGTGGTTGCTGTGACCAGAAACTCTACTACTATATGGTCCTTTGCGTGTTTTGCGAGTGTTATATTAATGAAATGGATTGTTATTGCGGCACATTGCAGGTGAGTCATCGTCAAACGATAAATATGATATTAATTTCTGTAATTTACATTATTGCCTATAATAAGTTTAGTTGATAATCAACAGGTTTTAACAAATAAGTTGTAGAGGCCTTCTATTTAGGGCGATACGTGTACCAGAAGACCTCTCTCTTCCATAACTATGTGTACAACATACAAAGCCTGTTAATAACAGAATTTGAATTAACAAAGTGCTTTTTCTTAAAGGAAGGATTATAAAAAAAAAAGATATTACTAAAGTAATTCGATCAATCTGCCTAGCCTTTTCCTAACTATGTTGGGGTCGGCTTACAGTCTAACTGGATGTAGCTGAATACCAGTATTTTACATGGTGCGACTGCCTAACTGACCTTCACAACCCAGTTACTGGGTAATAAAATATCCCTTGGTAAGACTGGTTGTCAGACTTTCGGGCTTCTGACCCGTAACGACTGTCCACGAATGACAGCCGGGACCTACGGTTTAACGTGCTTTCCGAGGCACGGAGGAGTCTTGGTACGTAAAGATGGTTACCCATTCATGTTGGTCTACAGACCAACCCCGGCAAGCGTAGCTTCACCTGATGGATCAACCCGTGCGGCAGTTATTACTTAGCCACGAGCTCCTCTGATATTACTACAGCAATTACTCCCCCTAATGTCGGTACAATAACAAAACTAGAACTAGAGAATTTAAATATCATTAATTAGGTAGGTACTTGAATTCGTAATCTCAGATAATTAATACTTTATCCCCACTAAGGCGCGGGACATACACAAGTGGCGAGAGGTGCGGGCAGGGCGACGGCGTGGCGCGGGCGTTGCGCCACAAGTTTCATATCTCATACAAAATGTAGAGGAACGACGTGGCGCGGAACATACACACAACGCCTGCGCCGCACTATCGCCTCGCCCGCGCCTTGCCTCCTGTGTATGTTCCGCGCTACGTCGTTCCTACACATTTTGTGTGAAATATGAAACGGGCGGCGCAACGCCCGCGCCACGCCGCCCGTCGCCTCGCCCGCGACTCGCCCGCGCCGCTCGCAACTTGTGTATGTCCCGCGCCTTTGATATTCAACTGTCTATTTCAGCATTAGACATTCTGTTGGTTTTGGATTGGTTCAATAAAACACTTTTACACGTCAAAATAAAATTATATTAAAAAACCAGATGAGTTCGGTGTTTCCTAACTGACTACTCCGAGAAGAAAGACCGAAATAAACTCAGAGGTTATAGTCTCTTTTAGAGTCCAGACATAATCCTGATCGGGCCATATGATTAAGAGCGTTATACCGACTGAAAGTGGGCAACGTCGTAAATAGCTGTCAAACATTTTGCTGTTTTGATTAATTTGGCAATATTACTGTATGGAAATAAAAATGTGGCTAACTAGCGAACTAGAATATTAATAATGAATTGCAATTATAACACTGAATTTGATGTTGTAACCGTTTTAGGTGTAAAAAAGGCATTTGTAAAGTTTCCAAATACTTTTTTTACATCTAAAACTGTGTTACGATATTAATTATTGCTTTTTTTATGTCAAAATCAATAAGTATCACCCTGGATATAATAATATAATAACAATAAACATTGTGTGCGAAACAAATATTTTCTATTTTAAAATCGTTTAATTTAAGGTACGTTAGGCCTAGCACGCACTGCCCTGCGTTTAAGTAAGTTAGGTCCAGCACGTACTGCCCTTTTTTTACACCCGTGTTCCTTCCGTTGCCTGTGTGCCGGGGCCGCGTTATCCCTTTCGGACAAACCCGCAACCCCAGCAGGTTTCGGACAAACCCGCAACCCCAGCAGGAGCACGTACTGCCCTGCGTTTAATTTCGTTAGGCCTAGCACGCACTGCCCTGCGTTTAAGTAAGTTAGGCCTAGCACGCACTGCCCTGCGTTTAAGTAAGTTAGGCCTAGCACGCACTGCCCTGCGTTTTTTACCGCCTAATTTGTGAAGTATGGAATTTCATAGAAGTGCGCGCATTGCGATGAAAAAGCCGGGTGGCTTTTTCATCGCAATGCGCGAATTTGCAGCGGGTGCTGCAAATTTGCGGTGAGGCCCTGGACGTTTTTTGTATCGCATAGAGATATATATGAAGTAACGCGCACTGCAGTGAAAAGACACACAGACACGAGACATTACGACCAAGCAGGAATATCCAAATCTGTTTTTGGATACGTCTGTAAATCTTTATATCTTATGAAAAGAAAACCTTTACAGGGGTTTCATGCCAGCTCTTCTCCATAGAAAACGACTAAATGGGAAGTGCACTTAGCTTCTGACGTTTCATAAGTAGCCATGTACGAAATTTAAGAAATAACATACTTTGAATGTGAATGTGATTATTTTTCCTTGCAGGATCCCTGGTCACACACATCGCGCGATCCTCTACCACGATTTCGCTCTGAATCGTACGTATTCTTTCCCAATTCTCTTCTGGCGAATCCACGAGAAGTACAACAGAACACTGCAAATTCCCAAATACGACATCGCAGTCGCCAAGTTGAATGTGGAGAACTACCCATTCATACTGAGACCAGCAGTCTTTGATGAGTCCATAGCAACAGAGATAGAAGCAAGCGTGTGGAAGACAGTGTCTACAATGAATAGGAAGCTGTATCTGACGAACCAGTTCGACAAATATGAAGTCAAGATTGGGAACGCAGGCAGATGCTATGAAAGCTACGGCGTAGAAATCGATGACAGCTTAATCTGCGTCGATACTTCAGACTTCGAAGATTGTTTTACACATGATTTTGGCCCCATTTATTCAGGAGATAAAGTAGTGGGTCTCTTATTGATGAAGCCCCCGGATTGTGAAATGAAATTGTCAATTTTTACAAATATTTCTTATTATACTAATTGGATTTTGAAGACTACTAATGATTGATGATTTTGTGTTTTTATTTTCGTTGTTTTATTTTAGTTAATATGGAGTCTTTTTCCATGTCCCTGATGCCGACATGGAAAAAGACTCCGAACCAGGTACACACTCCGTCAACTTGATACCACTCAACTTAGGGGTTAGCGTCAACGAGACGCTCAGGGTAAGCGCACACGAGCCACCGACCACAAACAGCGGTGGATGTCGCCTCTTGCTGCGTTGTTCGTTCGTTGGCTGCCACCGGCCACACGTGTCCGACGAGCATTTGAACTGCTTGTCGCTGTGGCCGGTGGCTCGTCCGAGGCTAGCCTCAAGGTGTGATATACTAAGACAATGGCAATTTATGTTGTCACTGCCTGCCACACGAGTAGTATCACAGCGACGCATTTTCCTGTGATCGTCAACCGTCAACCGACAACGAGCAACGCTTCAGTATTACCGCCTGGCCACGGGACATTCGCTGCAGCGAATATTCGCGCGGTGCGAACGTGAAGCGTCTAGCGACTAAAACAATAAATAGAAATGTACTAATCATGCCACGCGTAGCGGCGAATGGCAGGACGACTGGCGAAATTTGCCGAGCGAACCCCACGAGCATCTGACGGCGCGGGCGGGCGACGGAAACAAATATATGAATTAGTACGGCTCATGCCACGGGTGCCGCGCGGCAGACGCGGAGAATAGTGCAGAAATCAAACTATATAAAACTAGTTTGGTTTCTTAATTGTATTCGCTGCGAAATAATGGAGGTATACTGAAACTTTTATTGCCGAAACACTAGCTAGGCCAGCTATCCTACCTGAATTGACCATTTTCTCCAATTTTGGTTGAATATTCATAAGAATATAGGTAATCAAAGGTTTAGACACTCATTTTGGTATAATCGAAAAAAAAAAAACTGGATAATACTTGTCTCTATTTCTTATGTCTTTAACCAAAAATCTACTACATACTCTCCAAGCAACATCGAGATAACTTTGATAAAGAAATTTCGCTCTCGTTCTATCTGGTCGCGGCGGTGAACGCTGCTGTCCGTCGCGTGTAAACTATGCCGCGTGGACTGCCGCCCCGCCCGAAGCACCGCCGGCGCCGTTCGCGACGCCCGTTCCCCGTGGCCAGGCCGTTAAACTTTTATGTAGGCGGGTTTGAAATCAAAGACCCTCCATATTGACGGGCACGTGTGCTCTAGCATTCGGAAACCGTCTTGCTGGAAGCTTAGAGATTATTTCCGCAATTACTTTTTGTGGAGCATGTTTTTTTGTGCAATATGACAATACAGCAACATGACTGGGCTTAGCATGAGTCCGTAGAGTAACTAAACCCGCGCCATCATCATTATATACTTAGTGGTCAGCATTAGCTCCACCGCTGCAGTCAGACAGCGAAAGAACTTTGCGTCATATCTAAAAGAATAATTAGATCGCAGTGTTTTAATTACTAGCATAAAGTAGGATATAATACCCAAACTACTAAATAAAACAACAAAGTCACAAAAAAAAACATCATCCATAATAAGTAGTATGTGTCGCTTTCAAAATCCAATTAGTATAATAGGAAACATTGGTGAATATCGCCAGTTTCATATCACAATCTTTGGGCTTCACTGCCAGGATACCGACGACCTTATCACCAGAGTACAAAGGTCCAAATTCTTGGATGAAACAGTCTTCGTAATTAGACACGTCAATGCATATCATACTTTCATCTAGTTCCACTCCATAGCTCTCAAAACACTTCTCTCGATTTGTAATCTTCACTTCATACTTTGCCAAATCATTTGTCAAAAAAAGTCTGTTGTCCATTGTTGACAGTGTCTTCCATATACTGGCATCCAGCTCAAAAGCTTCCCTGACGTCGAAAACTGAAGGCTTAATGGTAAAAGGATAGAAGTCCAGGTTCAGTTTAGCGACGGCTATATCGTAGCGAGCTGTCGGGTTGCTGACGTTAAACTTCTCGTGGAGACGCCAGAATAAGATGGGGTATGTATGTGTGTAGTTGCGAGCGAAATCGTGGAACATGAGGACACGGTGGGTCGCGCTGGGACGCCTGTAACAAAGGTTTTTTTTAAGTTATTGGATAGTGGCACGCCAAGGGGTATCGTGTTACCCAGTCACTGGGTTGTGGAGGTTAGATAGGCAGTTGCTCCATGTGAAATACTGGTATTCAGCTGCATCCTATTAGACGATGAAAGCCGACCTCAACATTTATGTAGTTGGAAAACTCTAGTCAGATTGATTGATAGTGACACACCAATAGCCCACATGATTTTAAGACCTTTTATGGATATCTACAATACGCAGCATCGCATTTGATAACTAGATACATATATTAGCTGAAATGTGTCATGTGCTTGTACTATATCCACCCATACCCTTCAAAAACTATGCTACGGTGCGACATAGGTATGGTGGTCGTTCTTCTACTCTGCTGCTGTTAAAACATCTTTGAAGCATTGTTTTTAAATACACGTTTAGACAAAAGGGCGTCAGCGTAGCCTGCTAAATTCAACTTGTCTTGCGTTTTTGCAGGTCAGTATCAGGTTATGTTGATCAACATATGTTTCGCGTTCACTAAAATAATCAATAGAAATCTCCAAGTACAAATTGGCGTTTAGAATTTCATGAAATGGTCATCAAATCTTAACTTAAGCAAGGTTTAGAACTAAACAATAGCCTGAGTAAAGCCTGGTCGCTCTTACTTGCAATGAGCCGAAGTAATCACCCACTTTATGAGAACAATGGTAGCAAAGCATGCAAAAGACCATAGAGTAGACGAGTTCCTGGTAACAGCAGCGACATAGGGGAATCGCTGAGCAATTGGCAGCGACGAGTCATCAACCAGAGAGATAACCCCCATAGCTTTACTTTTGGAGAACTGGTAAACAGTTTCCCCCTGCATATAGTCCCTCTTCCGTTCCTCAACGGTAATGTCAGTAGCGAATTTCACCATCACACAGACGGCCATAATGGCTATCAATATTAGAACGGTTAACACAATACATGCTGCTTTCATCCTTGACTTGTATTGGTGACTGTTTTTTAGAATTCAAAAGTTTTGTTTTGCTTAGTTGTATGACGATGGAGATTTTGCACGAGGATTTTGTAAGCTAAGATTTATTTGTACTCAAGTCTCATGACAGATGGGTGACAGAAGCTTATGGGTTTTGTTTCTTTTTTTACTTTCCAAGTAGGTCTCTCAAGAAAAGTTTTTCGCAGATGAAGACACAGCACGGAATCGGTGCGAATCTACCGGCGCGATGGTTCAGTGCTCTGTGTTGACATTTGCGAAAAACTTCTAGACCAGTGGCGGATCCAGGATTCTAGTTTGGGAGGGGATTTGACTTGCTGACCGTAGACTTTATCAAGGCCAACAGTCCCTATATTTTATTTTGCTCCTTTAGCGCATATACAGGGTGGTTTTCAAATGGGGCAGTAAGGGCAGGTACCTGAACCGTTGTAGCTACAGGAAAACGGTCTCAAGAGACTATCCTCGACTTTTCAAGATATTTTGATCTGCATTCAAAGATTTTGAAAAAAAAATAGCTAGAAAATAGTCAGTTTTCACAGAAACTTTTTTATGTCCATCGATTCTGTTTCTTCTGTTCTTTTCTAAAAAAAACTCTATTAGACCAACTGAGGTTTGAGTACTAGAACAGTCAGAAATAGCTAAAAACTAACCAGTACATTTCGTAGGAAATGAGACTCCAACTTACTTTTTACAGGTAGATAGACCGAAAATACATCAAAAAAATTGTATTTTAAGTTTCGAAAATACACGTTTTAATTTGTATTTGATTTGAGAACAAAAGGAGGATGGCCAAAGCGTATCTGACGACGAGTCGGTGGGTTCCCGATATACAGGGTGGCTGGGACATCGACGCGAAAAGTGATACCATGGATTCGGTACATGATTCTGAACCCCCCTGCGTTGAATTTTTTTTGTTGGTTATGAAAAAAATATCTGCTGTTCCATACATTTTGACCACGTATGTATTGCACTTCTCTATGGAAGGGTATAGTCTCCTAAGACCATTTTCTTGTAGCTACAAGGTAGCTGCCCTTACTGCCCCATCTCAAAAATCCGCAATTTAAACATACATAAACTCCTCGCATACATTTTTGCTAATTCTTCATTGACTTCGACAGGTTGTAGTTAGGCAGCCAGATAAACGAGTATATCGGTGGCCGGCCCGATCGTCTAGTTTAGAGAATGCCCCTTCAAATAAACTAACTTGAAAATTTAAAAGGGCAATTTAAAAAAACAAATAAAAAAACTCGTGCATTCGAGGATTTCAATGCACAAAAAAAAATAGATTTTCTTTTTAATCTCCAGTTACTTCAGAAAAATATAAGAGAACGTAGGCTGCAAGATGGCTGCGTTAGTTCTGATTTTCGCCACGCACCAAAACACTCCTGTGCAACTAAACCTTACTATTTAAGTAAGTACTTAGTTACTCCAGAGAACGAGCAATAGTCAAATACAAACCACTTGACTCCTGCTAATCCCATTCCCGTCGGTTATCCGAGGTGTTGTCCCCACGAGCGCACGGCCATGGTGTCCGAGTTCACAAATATTGACAGGTTCGGAGTTAAGCGTGCATTAGGCTTATTGCTCTGCATAGAGGTGCTGGATGTGGTACCTGCCACATTCAGCACGAGATTTATATACTCATATGGACAAATTTTACAGTACTTGTAAATCACTTACATGAGGTAGTTTCCAAATAGTGTAAAATTGAGTGTGTTTTAATGGCTTACGATTTATTGAGTCGTGTTTGACCCAGGCAGGCATACATACTTTATCCAATTTATTTTATCAGCACTGCTGAAACTGAAATGAAGGAAACATACTGAGCAAATTGGCATATATTGGCAGCAAAAAATCGTTTGTTTTTACAAAATGTTACCTCCGTCCTGCGTTGTAAAGTGTTGCGTTTCTTCATAAAGATTTCTAGACTTAACAACAGCCTGTTTGTGCCCAGTTGGTTGCAACAGGCTCGCCCATATTGAAACCTACATGGAACTTTAATATTACTAGCGAAATTTGGATTACCGGTGCAGTTACGTATGTTTCCTGTCAAGAAATTGGTCCATTCCGTACCTTATTTCGCCTGATATGGTTATTTTTCGTATCTCGAGCGATGCGACGTGCGGCGTCGCTCGTGGTGACTCGTGGCACGCTCTAAACAACTTCTTTCATTTGTTTTCTCCGCAGTCGCTGTCGCAAGACACGTGTCGCTTGAACGTGTAGCTCGTGGCGTAGGGATAACTCCATTCTCTGCCTCATCTAGTATACGTACATCTGTGCATCCACTCCCCTCTCGTGGGAGCTTAGCGTGTTTGTACAGATTTGCACCGCGGTTCACGAGCTAGAATTAAGTGATATACTTTATACAATTGATTATATTCTCTGAAGCCCTTTTAGTGAGGGTATGTTGCACTATAAATATGAATTATGACAGTTAAGAACCGCGGAACTTGTGCAAAGCTTTTTGTATTATACAAAGAGCTTTTCTGGAAATTCTTGCCTTCCTAAAATTTTCGTCATAAAAATCTTAAATTCACTGACAGACCACGCACAGCCTAAACCAATCGCTCTAGAAGCTTGAAAGCTCAAGAACACATAATATCTCACCTATAATCCTCTAAAGGGTAAGACATAGGTGTAGGTACCCATTTCTTATACTACACCTACATTTCGCCAATAGGGATGTTGACTAGAAAAAAAAAAACTATTTAGTCCGTCAGTCGATAATAAATAGTATATTATGCAATTAGTGAATAAAGGACGGATTTAGGAGCGAGGGCCATAGATTAATCACGAGCGTAGCGAGTGATTTAAGTGTTAGAATCCTGAGCGACGCGACTTATTCATGGCCCACGATATAAATCCGTTTTATTCAAGAGTTGTATACTATACTTTATACCATGACTACGAGAAAAAGAAAGATTTAAGCGAAAATAGACATTTAATGAAGAAAAAAGGAAGGTCAAATTGACATAAAAAATGCACATAAAAATTAGAACAATTACTAAAATTAAGAGTAATTTTCATAATTATTAAAAGTAATAATACCAGCCTGTTACTGTCCCACTGCAGGGCAAAGGCCTCTTCTCATACAGATAAGGCACGAGCATTGATCACCACGCTTGCTCAAGACGGGTTGGCGATTTCAGACTTATATTAACTATAAGTCCAGCCGTTCGATTCTGTAAAAATATCACCGTGAAACTTAGGTGAAGTGAGCGTGAAGTGAGCTGTCAATAGTGTTAATCCCTAGCATCCTGCCGGTCGATTCTGTAGCAGTGACAGCTCACTTCACCTAAGTTTCAAGTTAATATTTTTACAGAATCGACCGACAGGTTTCCTCACGATGTTTTCCTTCACAGATATCAGTAATGTTTAAGATAAACTCAGAAAGTACGTATGAATTGAAAAAGTCACATTGGTACTTGCCCGGATTTGAACCCACAACCTCGTGCATGAGAGGCGAGGCACTGGACCATCACGACACTTCATAATTATTATTTATTCATAATTTATATTATTAGGATGGTCAACTTGTGAAGCGATATTCATGTCCTGTGTATTGAGTATTTTTTCACAAGGAGGTTGTATAGCATTGAGATGCAAGGTCCAATATATAGGTGTGTTCTAAATTCAAACACCAAAATAGTGATTAAAAGACCTTTTTATTCACTGTTTTCAGTGAATAGAATAAGCTTTTTAGAGAAGGAATGGTATAAAAATATTAGTCTCGTATTTTTTGCTCTATCATATAAAAAAAATGGTTTAGATAAACCCATTAAAGTTGGGGAGTGGAGGCTCGCTACGTTACAAGTCAATATAAAATCTACCGGCCACTGACGTCATGCCACATTTTAACGTATTGCCTACTCAATGTATTGCCTTAATATTTAGACTATGTAAAAAAAGAAAAAATACGAGTCCAATATTTTTTAATAAGCTACTCGACGGACAAAAAAAAAGTAGTCAACGTCCCTATTGTGTTTTAAGTCCCATGTAATAGGGGGCGAGACTTTTGTCATCAATCGGGCACAATTCCAGACTCCGAGCTACTAAGGAGACATTCCAGACGGAGAAACCCAATAACCACAGATCCTATAATTTTAAATGAGCATTCTCTATTTTCACCCGAGCAGAGCTCGGTCGACCAGGTACTGTATGTAAGATACTTATAGTAGAATCCGTTTATTATGACTCCGCCTATATTGACCAACCGCCTATTATGACGTAATTACACAACGAAGTTTGGTTTCATATAAAATTCTTTGTAACAAAGTCGGTTATAATGACTTCATGACTTCGCATTTCGGTTTTTGTCCGTTTCTGACAGATTTCTTAAGTAAAAAATTAAAAATATACATACATGTATTACGTGCAGTTTTTATTTTTATTTAATATGCTATGTTTTTAAAATAAGTATTTACCTAAAAAAAGGTTGTTTTTTTTTCACAAAAATGCTTTGTATGACGTCCGCTTAGTATGCCGTGATTGTCCTTCGATGTCATTATAAATGGATTCCACTGTACTTACATACAATTATTACACAACTAACTTTACACTAGGTTTATCCTACTTGTTTGTTTCGGGAGGTTCCAATTCCGCATAAGGCGGGAGGAAACGCCCGGGTGTCACCACTGTGTGGATCGCCCGGAGGACACGGAGGAGCATACGGTGGAGGTCTGCCCGGCTTGGGCGGAGCACCGCCGTGTCCTCACGGAGGCGATTGGCGGCGGCGATCTGAGCGTCCGTCCCTGGTTCAGGCCATAGTCTGGAGCGAGAGTGCATGGGAGGCCGTACTTCCTTCTGCGAAGCAGTAATGCTCGCGAAGGAGGAGGCGGGGCGCGGTAGATGTCAGGACCAACTGACGGGCCAATGCCTGCCAGAGTTTGTCCAAAAGGGATATCGCGACCCCGGCACACAGGCAACGGAAGGAACACGGGTGGGTTTTAGTCAGTAAAAGTCTGACACACCCTTCCGCTCCGCCCAGAGCGGGAGAAGTTATTTGATAATTTCCCATCCAAAAAAAAAAAGGTCTATCCTACTAATATTATAAATGCGAAAGTTTGTGAGTATGGATGGATGTATTGATGTTTGTCACTCTTTCACGCAAAAACTACTGAACGGATTTGAATGAAATTTGGCAAACAGATAGTTTATAAACTGGATACTTTTTATCCCGATATTCCTACGGGATCGAGATTTATGCGGGTGAAACCAAGGGGCGCTGCTAGTATTAAATGAATTAATAACTAACTATACAAATCAATACAAATACTAAAGGATAATGAGACTTTCGTCACTATGTTAATTTACTTCTATACGTTTTACACCAGCAAATTAGGTGTCTATTTTATTTGTACTACTGTATGAAAAAAATGTTTTTTTTCTTCTGAAAAGCTTATCATGCAGATATCTGTACATTATCAAAGTAGCCCATGCACGTGCTCATAGGCAACTGCAGCCGACACTCGCAGACAGCTGCACTGCAGTTGCCTCTGCATGCCGTTGACGCGTGCCGCTCGTGTGTGTCAAAACGTCAAAGAAATAGTTCTTATGACAGCTGCGCTTACAGGCTGCATTAACTCTGCGACGCGTGAGTCGCCGACGATACGAAATGTTACCATTTTAAATATTATATTTTATATAAACATTTAGGACTAAGTATTGTATTTATTCATTTTTTTTTTGTCTTATTTTGTTATTTCACTATATGCTGCACCGGTTGACGTCATCTCGTCAACGCCGGCTGTCGCTGAAAACCAGCGCTGGGCTCTGTCTCGCATATAATCCCAGCATTATGCTGAGCGATGGCCGTTTTGCGTGGATGTGACGCATATTTTCCCCAAATTGTTTATTTTCGTGTTTTGTTCTTTCCTTGCGTCATGTGTACCGCAAATATACGTATTTTCTTTCTTTCTTTCTTTATGAGCACTTAGTCCCCCAGAGGTGGCTAGTTGTAGAAACTACAAAAGGCCACCGCTACCAGTCTCAATATTTTTTACCGGTATTCCTACATCAATACATGTACCTTTCTACGAGTAGTTTCCCTAGGATGCAAGTACAACCACAGGCAACAACTTGTACCTACTTATTTGTTTATTTGGGAAATACAAGTTTTTATTAAAACCAAACATATATTTAGAATAACGAAGAAATAAAAAAAGCAAGTTTTTTTGCAGGCAAAATAATATATTAAAAATAAAATATATGTAGATAGTAGAAACATTAAAAAATAAAATATGGAGGTGTTTATCTATATATGTAGGTACCCATAGTCACAGTACACTAAAGTAACAGTATTACGTTTCGGCAGTGAACTTCCAGCCGAAATCTAACCTCCTCTTTTTCTTAATAAACCCTTGTCTGCTTTTGCAGCTTTCCGGTTGTACAACAACTAAGTATCAAGTTAAACCCCTTGTTTGTTTGACTGTCAACGTGTCTGGTTACACCCACTTTGAGATGAAACAGTTAAGCACAGTAACAATGTTATCGTGGCGAACTGATCGATCAAGACATACATATTTCCTTCCATGCGATCCCTACATACTGCTTTTGCTACGTTTTAATATAAATAAAATTATTGAAGTAACACATAGAAAGTTCTTAGGCGTAATAATAGATAAAGATATTAACTGGAAAGAGCACGAAGAAAATGTTAGCCCTAGGATTAATAAATTCGTGTATGTACTGAAACAAGTAAAAACTATAACGAACGTAAAAACTGCCATTATATCATACCACGCGTATGTAGAATTATTATTACGCTATGGTCTTGTAATGTAGGGTAATAGTACCGATCTAAACAGAGCATTTGTCGCCCAAAAAAGTGCATAAGACCAATATGTGGGCTTCAACCTGATGACTCGTGTCGAACAGTTTTTGAAAGGCTTGGTTTGTTACCGTTGCCATCTCTGTACATTTATGAAATATGAGTGTTCGTAGTTAAGAATAAAAAAATATTTAAGACAGCAAATTAAGTTAATCCTCGTAATAGACGAGATCCATTTAAATTAGTGCTGAATGATTTGCCAAGACTTGCCAAATGCAATAAGAACTGCCTAGCAATGTGCGTGTGTTAGAAGAGGCAGTAAGCACTATAAGTATATGTATAATTATTACCTAATTTAGCAAGTTTTAAAAGTCGGAATGATCACTGTATGTAAGTTCTGTTGAATATGTTTTGAAGGGAAAGGATCGTATGAAGTAAAGCACAGAAAGACAAGGCTAGACATTTATTTAATTAGACTTGTCATTATTTAATCAGAAAGCTAGTTGTCCGTTCGCAAAACTAGGTCTTCATGGAGAAGAAGGACAAGAAACTCCATGGAAACAGTATGACAGTATTCTATCAACACATTTCTTACATTTCTATAAATTATCGTTATCTCTAAAACAGTTAATTGTATGTCTTGGACCATTGCTCAAAATAAAAGCAATATTATAAAATAACAAGGAAAAGAATAGGAATATTCCATTATACAATTTAACACATCAGCAATATTGACAATAATGGATCATACTCAACAACATAATCTTATTAAGCAATAATTACGGTATAATATCAAATTACTTAACTTACGTGACACCTGGTCGGTCTATTCCATACAACAACGGCACTAGAACCAACCAACTCAACATCCACCGAGCAACTGACTCGATAACGTCATTACAATCCTTTTTATGTCAAACATCTACCGCCATATTCAATAAATGACAGATGTCATACTAAGGCTTAATAACCTCAAATACAGGTAATAATAAACAAATCCTATGTAGTGAAACCGTTTTAAAACATTATAAAGTAATTAAGCAATTTAATAACAGCCGATTTGTTATTCTTAGATACGATTCAATAGAATATCAACATTAACTGACAGTTTTGTGTCAATAGTTTAAAACAACTGTTTTTATTAAAATAGCAATATAAAATCAAAGATAAACTACAAGTATCATTAAATATTACGTCAACATTTATAGTAATAACATCTAAATGGTTTTTACAAGTTAAGAGTGTTCTTTTCTGTAAAAACAATACCTAGTCAAATTAAGTACTTCTACATTGGTCCCAAGCTTTGTAAATATGACAGATGCCATTATCCAACAAACAATATTCTAATATTATAATAGTCTTAAAATGAACTATCTACCACTACCAAGTCTATCTATCCTATTTTTAACGAGATACCAAGTCAATTCAAATCAAATAAATTCTAGATTATTTATGATAAAGTTGTACATTGGTTGAATGAGTGTAACTTCTATTGTTTCAAAGAATTTAGGGAGAAAAAATGTTGATTTAGGAGGTTATAACATTTTCAAATACCCTCAAATTTTGCATGCTATGTTTTATCTTAGCTAAACATGTTTGTGCCATTATAATTATATTTTAACACCATTTTATACCATATTTTATGCAAATAAATGATTTATTATTATTAATTTTATTTACGTTCATATCTGGTCATACACGCACCTCGGTTGCGAGTATTACGCACCTGACCTGTCTGAAGAACATCATCAACAAGGTCAGTCACTGTATGTCCTTTAATAAAAAAGTTGATATTCCCAATAGATTTAATGATCTACATATAATTTTACTGAAACATAAAAATGCGTAGCACTCCGTAGACAGAGTGCGTATCCGTAGCGAACTGAAGGCTACGGCGTAGCACATGGCGTAGCGTTTTCGACTATGTAGTATTTATATTTAAATGTTTCTATACTCTATGAAACTGATTCTGCATCTTGGTTATTTAAATATTTTTTTAACCGACTAAAAAAGGAGGAAATTATGCACTTTGCGGGTTTTTTTTTGTCATGTTTGTTTATTTATTTGCTAACATGTAAAACACTGGTTAGTAGGCATGCATTAAAATGTCATGACACAGTATTATGACATGCATCCTGTAAGGGCACTGCAAATGTTTCATATCAAATGATTAAATTACATAATATAATTATTACAATACATTACATTTTAATAAACATTATTTATTTAATTGTTACATTTTATTTCAAATAAATCATTATTATTAATTCTTTCATGCATTTTAGTCACTATAGGTAAGCATAATATAGTAAAGTCATTTATTATTTCACATTTAAGTACGTCAAGCGCGACAAATTGCGAATTGATTGACCTTGTAACAATATGTCACAAGGTCAATCAATTCACAATTTGTCAGGTTTAAATTTCTCAACGGTATAGGTACACTGATTTTGATCATTACTGGGAATGTTTTTTTACGATGTTTTTCTTCACTGCTTTGAGTTCATCGGTGATGAACCCACGACATGCGACCATTACTATATTCCATCCATTATCCATTTAATTCATATGTCAATCTAGCATTTTCCCCACCGTGTTGGGGTCGGCTGCCAGTCTAACCGGATGCAGCTGAATACCGGTATTTTACATGGAGCGACTGCCTATCTGACCTTCACAATCGAGTTACTGGGTTACATATCCCTTATTAAGACTGGTTGTCAGACTTTGGGGCTTCTGACTACCCGTGACGACTGTCAAAGATATAAGAATGACAACCGGGACCAACGGCTTAACATGCTTTTCGAGGCACGGAGGGGTCGCAATGGATGGTCAGCCATCCATGAATCGACCGCAGCAAGCGTAGCTTAGCCATCGATCGATCCGTACGGCCGTTATCATTAATCCACGATCATTTATCAATAATCCTCCTTTAATACCTAAGTGACGAAACATTTTAAAATAATTAAATCACGTTGGTCGTCAGGCTAATCAAATCAAACTGCACATAAATATCAGTTAACTGCTCTAACTCACTTCGGTTAACTTGTGAGTTAACGATTTATGTCGAAGGGCCTGCTGTGATCAATGGGTAACGAAAAGAACTTAGTTCAATTGAATTGAAATACGCTAATTTTAATAACTCAAACTCAAACTCAAAGCATTTATTTCAAATAAACCAATTACAGGTACTTTTGAATTGTCAAGGGGTCGGTCAGTCAGAAATATGAAGCTAGTTGCCCATTCCAACGCGTAGTAGGTTCCTATGGAGAAGAACGGGCAAGAAACTCCACGGACACTCTTTTCAATCAGAATATTTTCACAAAATATTGGTTACATCATCTATTTTTGTAATTATACATGTGAGAACAATGTAAAAAGACGTGCACGTTAAAAGCGTCAGTAATAAAAATAAAATCAAAAACAATTAAAAAATTAAAATAAATTCAAATAAGCCGTGGCAGCTAAGAGATGACCAGTCCCCACTGACGGCGCCCGTTCACGAACATGACGCATGCATCAGCACCATTTAGCTCAACCATTTTGAAGGGAACTTAACGATCCAACACACACGCCACCACCAGCGAGACATTTGAGTGAGCATGACATACTCACAACCGCCAGGGCAAACTCAAGTCAATGAAAGACGTACCCAGTAAATGGTAACTGTAAAGTAGGGACATAGTGCTCACACATGTGCTATGCAATTATATAATACTAAGAGATTGAATTTATACAATCTAAAGATAGTTTTACAATCTTCAGCAGCTGCAACAATATTTTGAATGCTAATCAATTAGTTTATGCGCCCTTGTGGAGCTGGACCAGCGCTGAGCCAAGCATTTTTGTCGTCGATGTAATCCCCCAACTTATAATATGCTTGGCAGCATAGTGTACGTTTTATACAAGATTTAAATTTCGTTTCGTTCAATTGGAGTATGTGGGGAGGTATTTTATTGTAACATTTCAAACAGTACCCCATGAAGGATGAGTCTACTTTAGCCAGTCTGAAACCCGGTTGAATCAATTGGTCCCTATTTCTAGTCCTATAATTGTGTCTATCACCTCTTTTACTGAAAAGACTTAGATTTTTCCTAACGTACATGATGTTTTCATAGATATATTGACAAGGTACCGTCATGATATTAATATCTTTAAACAGTTCCCTTAGAGAATCGCGTCTGCGGAGGCCATATATTGCTCTGATGGCTCTTTTCTGCAGAATAAAAATAGAGTCGATATCTGCAGCCCGTCCCCATAGTAAAATACCGTAAGACATAATACTATGAAAATAACTGAAATAGACCAGCCTCGCGGTATCTACATCAGTAAATTGACGGATTTTTCTCACAGCATATGCTGCTGAACTTAGGCGTCCTGCAAGAGATGTTAAATGAGGACCCCATTGCAGCTTGGAGTCGAGCGTGATCCCCAAGAAAACAGTTTTATCGATGAATTCCAATTTCTCCCCATTCAATACTATGTCACAATCACTACTTTTAACATTCGGTAAAGCAAATCTAATGCAATTAGTTTTTTTCCCATTTAATACTAAATTATTAGCAGTGAACCAATTTTGGACCTGCAGTAGGGCGTTATTTACGTCGTCAAGATTTGATGCACGTCTATTTATCTTAAAAATTAGAGAAGTATCGTCAGCAAATAACACCATTTGTGGTTGGTTTTTTAATAAATGGGGTAGGTCATTTACATATACTAAAAAGAGGAAAGGACCCAATATCGAGCCTTGTGGTACACCCATTTTTACTTTTAGACCGAGTGAATTGACCCCATTAATTTGGACTTGCTGTTGTCTATCATTTAAATAAGATTTTAGCAAACTGAGCGCAAGTTTACCTAGACCGTAATGCTCAAGTTTCAAGAGTAAGGTTTCATGATTTACGCAGTCAAATGCTTTTGAGAGGTCACAAAAAATTCCTATGGCGTCTTGGGCCCCCTCCCACGCTGTAAATATGTGTTTTAATAAGGTTACACCGGCGTCAGTCGTACAACGTCCTTTGGTGAACCCATATTGCTGATCGTGTAAGATTTGGTTGGTGTTAAAATGATTAAGCATTTGATTGAGCATTACCTTTTCGAACACCTTGCTGAATACCGGCAGCACGGATACTGGTCTATAATTGTTAGTGTCTTTACTGTCCCCAGATTTAAATTTTAGATTTAGATTCCAGATTTTAAATATTGTTACTCACATTAGTTTTAACAGGAACTCAAAGTCAAAGTCAAAGTCAAACAATTTATTTCAATTAGGCACATAAAAGGCACTTATGAACGTCAAGTTTACAAAAAATAGAATTGATTCTAGTCGCCCCTTCCAAAAGGTAGTTTTCGTATGGAGAAGAATTGGCAAGAAACTCCACCGTTACTCTTTTAAAATGTTTTTACAATATTTTGCATACATTAATTATATAATTATATGTGAATGACTGTCAATACAACATGTAAAGAAAAACCCTGTCCGATCCGTGAGGGTGTTGTTAGGTACTGAGAGTGTATTTATGTTGTAGCTTCAAGAAAAAAGAAAAAAAAAATTGCCACATTTTTTTTAAATGGGAAATTTTACTGTGGTTTTTACATGAGGCGCTGTGGTTTAGCGGGTGTCTACAAGTCAAGTATGAATTTTAAATAGCAATAACTTTTTATTTTCAATAATAAAAAAAATCTAAAAGCTTTTTGGTAATGTTATTGTAGTAAGGTATGTGCCCCTGTCGGATTGGACAGAGTTTAAAAAAAATATATATATAGTAGTCACAAGCACTACTGAGGTGCTGAGGTCCCGAGTTCAATTCCACGCGCCACAAAGAGATGTCAGCAGAAGGGGTCTGCTAGGACCGATGCCGGCCGGGGTCGCGGGATAGTCCAAAAGGGATACCGTGGCCCCGTACAGCCAACACGGGTGGGTTTTAGTCAGTAAGAGTCTGACACAAAGGGCGAGAGAAGTTATTTGATAATTTTCCAAAAAGGTATGGCAAAGTGTTATTGGGTGTTTCCATTAGGAGTTTCTCAGTAGCAGTCCGGAGTCTGGATTTGAGTCCAGTTGATGGCAATAGGCTCGCCCTCTCTATCATGGGACTTAAACATAACTGGTGAAATGTGGGTGTACTATAGGTACCTACTCCTCTGCCTAGCCCTTCGTGGTATACAGCCGTGATGTTATGTTATAAGTATACATAGTCTTACATATGTTTTTGGCATGAAAATCATGAAACTACCTTAAAGGACATCGCTCATTATAGCAGCATCGCTCCGACACGGCAAATAACTTGTCATTCATGTTAGGATTTGAAATGAAGTGTACTAAAGTCTATTTTATGATGGCTATACAGAATAGTGGAGCAGTCAGACGTTGCGCCGACAGCACGCTTCATGCAAGGAGCCCTCTCCCCGGCGAAGAAACGCCTGGAGGTGGTATGGATGCCAGCGCCTCGCCGTCCGCGGGTGTGACGTCTCGCCGGCCGCGCGGTGACGTTTCACTTGTGAATGATAACAAGCTGTCACCTCACCGGTGGCGTGCCGGCAGCGAGCGGTCGCCTTACTGACGGCGCATTAGCGACTATTGGTCGCCTTTGTTACGGCGCGTTGGCGACTTGCGGTTGCCTAGCTTACGGTCCGTTGACGACTAGATTTTTCAAGGCGGCGCCGGGGCGTTACTGCGCTGGAGCTGATATAATGGGCGATGTTCTTAAGGATGATTAAATCGACTTTCAAATCAACTTAAACGCTTCAAAGTACCGCTTACCATATTTCTATGGTCATATATAACAATTACTGTGGTGCCACCCTCTCGGACAGACAGACGGACGAAGTAGCGACGACTCGAGAGGGCAGCCATGCGTAGAATGGGGGACAGAAACGCGGGTTCGCGACTGCCATACGTTTTTAAGTTGTTTATTGTGAATGTTTTATTTAGGGCTGATTTTTCCATTGCCAGTTCCAATTTTTACAACCAATAGTACGTCATCATTAGAAATATAATTTAAAAAAATCTGCTTTCTTTTTATAAACGTCACAGATGTGACGAGGTACCTACGTTATCTAAACACTAAAACAAAAAAAAAAAAATACAGAAAGAAACAACCAACTTCCACTACGAAGTGAAAAATAACGTTAATTTCGGAAGTCAGTGTCTTTGGTTTTGAATTTTCGTTTTTTAGGAAAAAAAAAATATTGACTTAAAAAAACACAACGTAAATACACCGGTCAATAAAAACACTACAAGTGAAAAATAACGTTAATTCCAGTTAAATTAAGTCAGTGTCTTTGGTTTTGAATTTTCATTTTTTTGGAAAAAAAAATAATATTGACTTAAAAAAACACAACGTAAATACACCGATTTCCGAAATTAAAGTTATTTTTTACTTATGAGTGTTTTTTGTGGAAATTGGTTGTTTTTATATTTCACTTTTTAGTTGTGGTACCTACCCCACACAAATTCGAATACCACTACCTGCTATGTAAATAACAGTGACAGGAAGTTATAACATCGTCCATATTGAGTAAGTGGGAAAAATACGTATTAAAAAAAAAGATAAGCTTCGAACATAGAACCTCCTCTTTTTTGGAAGTCGGTTTAAAAGACTTATTTCCTAAACCCATACTTTAAGTATCTAAAAAATTTAAAAACTGAGTCTTATTATATATAGGTATAAGCCGCCATGTTGTTTTTTATGTGGCCTGTAGTTTTGGAATTAGGAGTGAACAGATGAACATGCATAATCATAACTCTCCTTTGGTATTGCCGTAGTCGGGATTTTTTTTTAAATAACTTTAATTTCGGAAATCGGTGTATTTATGTTGTCTTTTTTAAGTCATTTTTTGTAAAAAAATGTTACGATACCAAGAACAATATAACAAAACATGCATGTTCTCAAATATTCAGACCTCTTTTTATTCAAGTGTTATTTATACCAAGTCCTCGTACCGCATACATTTGAAGCTGTATGTAGATGCTGGTCAATGAGGCGACGCCGTAGTATCGAGGGGGCGGAGCGTGATTTATTGTTGTCTGACTTACTCTGAGAATGCTCCCCAATCTTGTTGCTATGCTGAAGATGGTTGGAGATAGCATTACGGGTGTATTCTCAGAAAGGTTAGGCAGAGGTTTATATTATCGTCACCTACATTAAGAGCGTTAATTCTGAAAGTTGGCAACGTCGCAAATAGATGTCAAATATAACGTGTTTTGATTAATTTGTCAATATTACTGTATGGAAATAAGAAATGTGGCTAACTAACGAACTAGAATATAAATAATACATTGAAATTATAACACAGAATTTGATGTTGTAACCATTTTAGATTGTACCATTGTAGATTCCCGTGGGATAATGCTTAGCAAAAGCTGAGGCTATGGGCGTACCTAGCTATTGGCACAGAGGGGGGCAGATCAGACATTTCTTAAGCCGGGTCCTCCGTAGATGTTTTACATAGTTTGATATGGATAGAGAATCAATATGTTTCCTCGCCTATGTTTGGCTCCTTCAAAACCATCGGCCCGCCGCACTGTGGATCGAAAAATGGCGCTCGAAGACATTGGAGCTTCAATTTTAAAGTGTCGATTTTTTGCTTGAAATGGCTTCTAATAGCCAATATTATACATAAATATATGATAGGATACAATCTGGTAGGCAAATTGCCAACTTATATTTTTTTGCAAATAAAATGTATGAAGCTAATGCTTATATCTCCGCAACGGAGAGAATAACCGTAATATCCTAGCACACGGCGATGTAACTATTTATATTTATGATTTTTTGACACATTTCATAAAACGAGATTAAAATGAGATATTAGAAGATATTTCAAGCAAAAAACCGACACTTTAAAATTTAAGCTCCAATGTCTTCGGGAGCCCTTTTTCCATCAACCAAAGTGCGGCGCGGCGGTTGGTGAGCGAGCCTCTTGCTATATTAGCTGCATTCGCGTATTTTGCATGTTACAACATGACCGGCCGGGCAGCCCAGTTTTTTCTTAAATTAATGCTAAATTAAATATATTGTAATTGTAAAGTAAGTCTTAACGTGACTCTAATATAATAGTAGGTACTTAGTTAGGCATACAAAATCAGGAGGGGGGCAGCTGCCCTCCTCTGACTCCCCGGGTACGCCCATGGATGAGCTGTACAATAATTTTTTTAAAAATTACAAAAGAAAAACAACCAACTTCAAAAGAAATAATTATTTTTCACTTTATAGGTGTAGTACCTACCCCACACAAATTCGAATACCACTACCTGCTATGTAAATAACAGTGACAGGAAGTTATCATCATATCATCCACATAATATACTAAGTGGGAAAAATACGTATTATTGAAGCTTACTCAAAAACTATCCAAGTAAAGTTAATAAAATTTGTGTGGACAAACTTGAGACCATACATACCCTTTCATACAAAAAAAAAAACAAAATCGGTCTACAATTGTCGGACAAAACGGTGGAAATTTATGAAAAATAAAAAACATACCTACTCTACGACCATACACACAAAAATTCCAGCCTATTTTTGTCCCACTGCGGGGCAAGGGCCTCTTATACAGAGAAGGCACAGAATTGTTCACCACGCTTGCTCAAGACGGGTTGGCGATTATATTAACTATAAAGTCCGCGTTTCCCCAAGGTTTTTTTTTTCACCGATGTCAGTGATGGCCAAGATAAACTGAAAAACTACATAGGTATATAAAATACACAGTTATTCCCACAAACTAAACACAAATAGTTAATAACAAAGCATGTCAAACTTAGAAAAACAAAGTAAAAGAAGGAACAAGCTGTCACTTCGCCATTGTGCATGGATCACGAATACAACGGCGAAGTAAAATGTGCAAGCTCAGCAGAGGAGCCAGTCGACAGATCGTACTGCTTCCGCCACTTCCGGGCGTTCCGTCACTACCGGGGGGCGAAGACGATGTAGAATGACCATGAATATGAATAATCTATTTTTGGAGAAATATAGATACAACACAAACCTTTAATAAGACGCAGATATATGCTAGTGACCTTGCGTGCTCTGTACTGAGCTCTCGCAACGCGTTGTACGTCCAGCCAGTAATATGACTCGGCCATCAAAGAGCGCTGTCCCAAATTAGACACATTATTAATTTATTATACATAAAATAAAAGGTATTTTAATAAAACACGTATACTAAAAGATCAATCAATCTGCCTAGCCTTTTCCCAACTATGTTGGGGTCGGCTTCCAGTCTAACCGGATGCAGCTGAATACCAGTATTTTACATGGAGCGACTGCCTATCTGACCTCCACAACCCAGTAACTGGGTAATACGATACCCCTTGGTAAGACTGGTATACAGGCTGCAGACTGGTGGTATACTAAAAGATCAATAATTAAATTATGTTTAAAATAGTGAAAGTTCCAGAAAAATTCGCTTTGATAGATTTTGCGTGATTTTCAGGTTTTTATCCACGTTAGACATATCTTTACAAGTTAATTTCACCCTGTAATCTATACATAATCTAATATATTCCTATATTAAGTTATTAAGAAAATGCTCTAATTTAACATATATTTTTTCCAAATCATTAACACTACTCGTTTAGACGTGATCTTCAGTATAAAATCAGTCATTTCTCGCTGTAAATATTTTTTTTTAAATCAAGAAATGTTGATAATTGCTTGACGGCGGACGACATCGGGCACAGAAACGTGGAGATTGGCACGAACAGAACTGAGACACTTATGCCCAACATGACTTGACGTCAAAACTGTATATTTCTGTTTTTATTCGTAACATCGTTTTTTTTTTTTGTTGCTATGCAACCCGCAGACCCGCCCTTAGCGAATGGAATCAAACGGGAAAACGATTTTCCATAACGGGGTGAAAGGGGTAAACCCCTTTCACCCCTTTTCACAATATATCCTGTTATTTCCCGATGTTCCATCTTCCTTTCACTGTAAAATAAATCTAAATATATAAAAATCAATTGCTGTTCGTTTGTCTCGCTAAAACTCGAGAACGGCTGGGCCGATTTAGCTGATTTTGGTTTTGAAATGTTTGTCGTAGACCAGGGAAGGTTTAAACGGTGAGAAAATTAGGGTAGGTAGGGTTTAGTGCTACCCGTGCGAAGTCGGGCCGGGTAAAGCTAGTAATATTATAAAATTCCTAACCTTCCTTATGGTATTTCAAGCGTCATGTGATGTTTTATTTACAACCCTATAGCCTCCGATTCCATAGTCACCCTACTAACAGCAATTTGTAACCGTGATACACGCTCGTAAAGTTTTATTGTTAGTTATATAGCATAAGTACAATATTAATATCTATATACAAATCTGCCGAGGGATGCAAGTCACTGCTCTTTGTTGGAATTGATTGATTCGCTTTAATGTTGGGAGACACGGACCATTGACTTTATAGTAAGTTACAAATCTTTTTCTGAGTTAGTTTTTTTTTGCGGCTGTTTCACAAAGTTTTCTCAATTCGGATTTGATATAAAGGCATACTTAGATAATAAAATATAATAGAAACCTCTTTAATATGTACACCATCGGTGGTGGCTCCAGGATTGTCGTTCGGGAAGAGCTTGACTCCGCTGAGGGTATGGTTTTTAGTAAAGTAAACACTAAAAAAGGGTGCAAAATTTATTTTGCTTACCGCATAATAAAATGTTGTCCGCCTCTGATTACTTTCCGCAAATTCGTCAATGACTTCGTTAGGTTGTAGACTACCATGTCGCGGTGAATATCCATGGCGGACAAACCGGGCAGCGAGAGTAGCAGAATGAGTGGCGCCTGGATTCAAAGTTCGTCACGTAAACAATACATTTTATAGAAAAAAAAATTGAAAACATAATACCTATTAAGTTAAGTATAATTAATGTCAATTCAATTCTACCTTAGGTAGTGACGTCTTGCAATTTTTTTTAATAAAAATAATATCTGGTTCACTTTAAGATTTGTCACAGAAGAAAAACTCAGATGCTTTTGGGGAGGGCTCGAGCCGTCCCCCTGGATCCGCTACCACGATAATGAATGAATTACAGACAGATGTAGAAACAACACGTGCAGTCACAGTACAGATAGATACAGCTCTGCTGTGACTCAGGCCTCCTCTCTGTGAGAGCGTGTGGGCCGTGTTCCACCACGCGGACACAGTGAAGGTTGGTCGATGAGCTTGTCTTTGATGACGTTTTGCTTTTAAAACATGGCCGAAACTGGAATGCTTTTTCAAATAATGACTGTCTTAAACAAGGGAACAATAAAGACAGACGGCTAATTATCACAGATCCCAAGATAATCATTAATCAAAGCCATTAAATAAAAGACAATCATAAAAAACATCATCTTAATAAACTAAAGTGATCCCTTAGCGCCAGTCATGTTGGCACATAGACGATTCTATTGTCTATGTAAACTATAAACAATTAAAAAGTTGTTAATGGTTGTGGTAACAAATGTTACACGTCCCTGGGGGTGAGCCGGGACTCGGGACGAATGGGGGTGAAACGAGGGGGCAAGTTTATTAACGGTTTGAGTGCAAAACTATTTATTATTTTCTGTCTTTTGTGGTTGAATCATCGTATGTAATTAGCTATGCTTTGTTTTTATAAATGGCAACAGAGTTTAGGTATAGTAATGAAAGGGAAATACTTTTTTGTTGTATTTTATAGATCTACACCCACATCAAATGAAAAAATCGGCCACGCACAATGCGCAATGAAGTTTTCCGTAGTTGGGATGAATTTATCAAAAGAAGAAACTTATCAATGTAGTTGAAAAACATGTTCTCCAATACATTTTAACTGCAAAAATGTAATATTGTACGCATAATATTAGGAGAATTACCATGTTATTTAAGACCTCAGGTTTTCCTGTATTCTTTTTGATTTAATTTAAAAAAAAAATACATTAACACGTTCAGTGCCGGGAACTTTCCTGGACTCAAGTCGCATATGGGATGCTGGGAGCCCTCGCGGAGGGCTCATTTTAAATGTAGGTTTTTCTTAGTGAATTCGGCATTATAAACTGTGCATCTAAAATCAGTTGCATATTTTGAAAAAAATTCAATCCTAATGCCGGTGACACTCCTCGAGGGTTAACTTTAGCGCAAACGTAATGCCGGTGCCTCTACTGGAGTCAACTTGCAATATGTATGGCCGCATGGCCTATAAACTTGGAACTCACTTCACCTCACCCTCCTGCTTAGCCTTTTTCCAACTACAGGCCCTGATGGAAGAATGGGAGAATATTCCCCAAAATCGCCTCCAAAACCTCGTCTTCAGTATGTCAAACCGGCTCGAAGCTCTAATCAAAGCCCGCGGAGGCAATAAGGCGTAAAATATACTTTTTTTAATATTAAATACGTTACTAATGTATAATAAACTAGAATTTCAAAGAAAGTTGATGAGTATTTAACGTTTTTTATTTCAAAATTGTGACGTCCATAGTTTTGGACAAATTGCAATTTTAAAAGTGTGGTACTAAGTTTTGAAGGCCAGTGTATGTTGTGGTTGGCTTTCAGTCTAACCGGATGCAGCTGAATACCAGTATTTTTCATTGAGCGACTGTCTATCTGACCCCCACAACTCAGTTAGGTACTCGGTAACAGGATACCCCTTAGCAAGAAGTCTGACAACATGTCAGACTTTCGGGCTTCTGACGATCCGTAACGACGGTCAAAGATCTAAGAATGACAGCCGGGACCAGCGGCTTAATGTACTTTCCGAGGCACGGAGGGGTTTCAGTATGTTATTGATGGGCACCCATCCACGGACCAACCTCGGCTAGCGTTGCTTAACCTTGAAGATCGACCTGTGCGGCTGTTATTATTAAGCCACGAGCTCCACGAGCAACTCACTTAAGGCGCTCCCAAGCAGAGACACCGTAAAACGTCCACTTTTTCCTCGCACTGTACAGCCGTAATGCTACATAATACAAGCCCAAAAATATAGTCAAGGGTATAAAAAAAGACATACAAAGATACTCGTATTTAATAGAAATTATCGAGCAGCTTGAAAAACAAAAAACGCTAAAAAGACCCCGAAAAAACTTTTTCGAGCGATAGGTATTTTGAGCGACAACTTTTAATTTTTTTGTAACTATAAAAAAGAAAAAATTGTCAACTAAAAAAATATGTAAAAATGTTTTAACTTATTGGTGTATTTTTTTTTATTATCTTTTGACTGCGAAATATCTCTAATTTTATTGGCGGATACGAGATTCAACCAAAATCAAACGCATCGCCATTTTCAACCGTATTTGCATACCGCGATGCACTACTGTCGCTTCACCTCGTTCCATACATAAATATTTGCTTATACCGCGCCATATGAACATTTATTCTGAAAGTTGGCAACGTCGCAAACAAATGTCCAATATTTCGCTGTTTTGATTAATTTGGCAATATTACTGTGTGGAAATGAGAAGTGTGGCTAACTAGCGAACTATATTATTAATAATGAATTGCAATTATAACATTGAATTTGATGTTGTAACCGTTTGAGGCGTAAAAAAGGCATTTGGAAAGTTTCCAAATAGTTTTTTTTTACATCTGAAAGTAAATATTCGGTGTTACGATAATAATTATTGCATTTCATAATCAATATTTTAGTTCACTAGTTAGCCACATTTCATATTTCCATGCAGTAATATTGCCAAATTAATCAAAACAGACCAGAACAGATTTGACTGCTATTTGCGATGTTGCCAACTTTTAGGATAAACGCTCTTAACAACAAAAACAAATGAACATTTCGCCAGCACTAAAACAATTTAAGAAAATGACGTTTGTTCAGCATTAAGCTGAGGCTTACCGAGGGTAGATGTGATAAATAGCCCCCGAACTGAGTGGTATTAGTTATAACTGTCATAACTTGAAGTAAAGGCACTCGGGTTGATTAATTCAGGAGTAGGGACGTCGATGGAATGGATTTACGTCCGGTTCCAACAGTTTACGTGTGGTACAGATAGTGTCATCCATGAAGACGCCCCATTCTTCTTCCTAAACGCGATTGAAATGAAATGAATTTTTTTATTCTGTAAATAGGTTAATGGAATCACATTTACACGTCATATTAAAAAAAAAATTGCTAGACGAGTTCGGCGTTTCCTATCTGACTACTCTGAGAAGAAAGGCCGAAACAAACAACGAGGTTACAGTCTCTTCAGCCATATGAGGACCATGTAGATTAGTGTCTGAAATGGTCTTTTGAGAAAAGAACCAAACAGATTTGAGTGGACCTGTACAGTCAGTGCATTTGTCAGTAATCGTGGAGCGCAATTCAGAACATAGGAGCTCAACTCGATGAACAATACCAAAGAAAGGACATTTGGGTAGGCCACAAAAACTATTCAAACTGTCAGACCATCATTAAAACTAACTGAGAAAGAAAAATAAAGACAAAAAAAAAAGACTACAAAAATCCACTGATACTGTACTGTAAGCGATTAGGAAGAAAAGTCGGGCGCGTCTTCGTGGATGGCACTAGCTATAGTTACAAGTACTATGGTGCATGATAGTTGATCTGCAGTTAGAGATGCCGGGAATACTCGGTATTATTCGGTATTCGGCATTACTCGACGTTTTATTGTTATTTGTCGAATACCGAATAATAGTGTGTATTATTCGACATTTGGCGAAAAGTTGTCTAAATAAAAATAAACTTTTAATGAACAGAAAACTCACGACTTAAAAATAATTAAACTTTTATTAATCTTTAAAAACAAAACACACTTAGTATTCATATATAGCTAATAATCAGTCATGTTGAAGTTAATTAGTTAGGCTTTTTCGTAAATAATTTAATATTTAAAGTTCAAAAGGTCCAGATTGTGGTGCAGAAAAACCAGTTTTACCATCAAGTCGGTTGCGCTATTCTTCATAAATCAAACCTCGTATTTAAGTGTATTATCGATGATCAAACTTACATCAGAAAATAAATACTTACTTAAACTATATTATTATATGACAGTAAATCAACTTTTTGTTATATTCCTTTTATATGCCGAGTAATAATGGCGAGTATTTGACTATTCGCCATAGGGAATGGCGATTAATCGGTATTCGACTATTCGCTATAACAACTATTCGTGGCATCTCCAATCTACACCCTAATTTTCAATCATAATCTGAATGATTTTGAAGGGTATTGCTAATCACTTCATAATAATATGTTCTGAAAATTTGTCTGTTCAACAACGTAAATGTCGCAATGTTGTTGAACTGTCAAAATGAAAGTCATTGCTAGTGTGTTATGTAATTAGCCCGCTGGTCTCGTGCATTACTGAAAGATTTATGAATATAATTTATTTATTTATTTGGTTACGGAAAACAAACAATTATACATTGTTTATTAAGTATACATCTAAAATTACAAAATTAATGGAATTGAGTATAAGTACAATCCACAACGTTTCCACAGATTACCTAGGTTAAAGATACAATGAAGACACAATATTCAAGTTACATAAAAACAAAGAAGAGAGAAAATAGAAGATGTACTTCTCTTAAACATATAACAAATATTATCTGATAGTAATTATTTGAAAAACAAACAACAACAACAAAAAAGACTACACATCACACGAATGCGGACTATTCACTAAATATTTACTAAAATGTCTTGGTCAAGGAACCTAAGAAACGGAAACTTAGTTGTCAACAAAACGGAAACTGTCCGCAGACTCGTTTTTACTCTCAAACTGATAAAAAATTAAGAAAATGGATCTGTGATTGGCTTTTAAAGTTTTAATCGTCAAAATGCAGCGAGTAGATCAAAATGCTTTCAAATATCAACAATAGGAAATTGACAAATCTAGCTAAACTTGTACAAGTTGCTCAATTAAAAGTACTTACTTTCTTATTCATAATTGCCTAACGCCTATTTATGCAATAAAAAAAAACAATATTATATTTCCAAGACGACATTGCAAATTGGAAGCGTATCCGAACGCAACAAAGATGGCAATCGGCGCGCTCCATAACTAACAAAATAACAATAAAAGTGTAGTATTGCAGTGATTTATGCCATGCATGGGGGAGTGTGGTACTCCTTGTGTTTCCATGCGTGGTACAGAAGGCAACAGAGCTCTGATTTTGTTACGCCGTTTCTTCTCAGGGGTGGTCAGAGAGATCTAGCTTTTTTATATTTATTTTTTTATTCTTCTTTTCGTATCGATGGTAGCTACTTTTCTTCGTTGATTTATATTAATTGATTATTGATGATGATTGATGATTTAAATATTTATATTTTTAAGGATTTCTTTTTTTTTCTAATGGCGTCTAAAGTGATTTCGATATTCTATTAACAAAATAAACATATAATTTCATTTCATTTCTCTAGGAAGTCAAAATGACATTGAATATTTATCGTATTTTTGTTTATGTCCTTTGGAGCCGATTGTGGGCATTGGGCGCTTTTATAATTACTAAAGTGACGATATTATCGTGGGCTCCACGGTATTACGATTACACAGGGAAGTAAAATCTATGGAAATAGGTACACGAAGTGATTTTGGTCGAAGATGACGTTTTATGCGTGCACGTATTTCTATACATTTTGAAGCCGTAGACGTGTACTTCCATGATACTCGTAATACGTAAGAAATATTATAAAAGGGCACATTGTGGCACATTAAGTTTCAGGAAAATTCGTTTTTGTCTCACGTCGTAGTGTGTGAGTACAGGCCGCTCATTTGTCAACGCTCACGGCATCCCGCCGCTCATTCGTCAATGCTGCGATACCACTATAACCCTTTTTTAATTTTTTTTTTGAGGGTGGGAAATCATCAAATGACTTCTCCCGCTCTGGGCAGAGCGAGAGGGTGTGTCAGACTTTTACTGACTAAAACCCACCCATGTTCTTTCCGTTGCCTGCCTGCCGGGGCCGCGATATCCCTTTCGGACAAACCCGCAACCCCAGCAGGCATTGGTCTTTCGACCCCGTCAGTTGGTGCTGACATCTCTTTGAGGCGCGCGTGGAACACAACGCGCCGTCGACACGGGCCTGGTCCTTATCGAACGGCGAGCTGCCCATTGCTCATCGTCCGCAAGCCCGCGCCTACGGTGGCCGGAAGTCGGCTCTCCAATCCCGACGCCCGGGGCGTCTCCTGCGGTGACTAGGGCCGCGAGGGCGTGCAGCTTGCATCTCCCTCGCGCGCTCCGCCTCCTCCTTCGCGAACATAACTGCTTCGCAGAAGGAGGTGACGGCCTCCCATGCACTCTTGCTCCGAACCATGGCCTGATCCAGGGCCCGACGCGAGAGATCGCCGCCGCCGATCGCCTCAGTGAGGACACGGCGGTGCTCCGCGTCCTCTGGACGATCCACACAGTGGTGACACCCGGGCGTTTCCTCCCGCCTTATGCGGAACAGGAACCTCCCGAAACAGCCGTGTCCGGTGAGGACCTGCGTCAGGCGGAAGGTGAGGACGCCGTGGCGCCTCTCAAGCCACTCCTCAAAGAGGGGACTTATCGCCACAATTGTGGCGTGCCCAAAAACTCAAACTCAAACTCAAACTCAAAGCATTTATTTCAAATAAACCAATTACAGGTACTTTTGAATTGTCAAGGGGTCGGTCAGTCAGAAATATGAAGCTAGTTTCCCATTCCAACGCGTAGTAGGTTCCTATGGAGAAGAACGGGCAAGAAACTCCACGGACACTCTTTTCAATCAGAATATTTTTACAAAATATTGGTTACATCATACATTTTTGTAATTATACATGTGAGAACAATGTAAAAAGACGTGCACGTTAAAAGCGTCAGTAATAAAAATAAAATCAAAAACAATTCAAAAATTAAAATAAATTCAAATAAGCCGTGGCAGCTAAGAGATGACCAGTCCCCCACTGACGGCGCCCGTTCACGAACATGACGCATGCATCAGCACCATTGAGCTCAACCATTTTGAAGGGAACTTAACGATCCAACACACACGCCACCATCAGCGAGACATTTGAGTGAGCATGACATACTCACAACCGCCAGGGCACACTCAAGTCAATGAAAGACGTACCCAGTAAATGGTAACTGTAAAGTAGGGACATAGTGCTCACACATGTGCTATGCAATTATATAATACTAAGAGATTGAATTTATACAATCTAAAGATAGTTTTACAATCTTCAGCAGCTGCAACAATATTTTGAATGCTAATCAATTTGTTTATGCGTCCTTGTGGAGCTGGACCAGCGCTGAGCCAAGCATTTTTGTCGTCGATGTAATCCCCCAATTTATAATATGCTTGGCAGCATAGTGTGCGTTTTATACAAGATTTAAATTTCGTTTCATTCAATTGGAGTATGTGGGGAGGTATTTTATTGTAACATTTCAAACAGTACCCCATGAAGGATGAGTCTACTTTAGCCAGTCTGAAACCCGGTTGAATCAATTGGTCCCTATTTCTAGTCCTATAATTGTGTCTATCACCTCTTTTACTGAAAAGATTTAGATTTTTCCTAACGTACATGATGTTTTCATAGATATATTGACAAGGTACCGTCATGATATTGATATCTTTAAACAGTTTCTTAGAGAATCGCGTCTGCGGAGGCCATATATTGCTCTGATGGCTCTTTTCTGCAGAATAAAAATAGAGTCGATATCTGCAGCCCGTCCCCATAGTAAAATACCGTAAGACATGATACTATGAAAATAACTGAAATAGACTAGCCTCGCGGTATCTACATCAGTAAATTGACGGATTTTTCTCACAGCATATGCTGCTGAACTTAGGCGTCCTGCAAGAGATGTTAAATGAGGACCCCATTGCAGCTTGGAGTCGAGCGTGATCCCCAAGAAAACAGTTTTATCGATGAATTCCAATTTCTCCCCATTCAATACTATGTCACAATCACTACTTTTAACATTCGGTAAAGCAAATCTAATGCATTTAGTTTTTTTCCCATTTAATACTAAATTATTAGCAGTGAACCAATTTTGGACCTGCAGTAGGGCGTTATTTACGTCGTAAATAACCAAACAACTATAACCCTTTTTTTTTTTTTTTCAGGATGGGAAATAATCAAATGACTTCTCCCGCTCTGGGCAGAGCGAGAGGGTGTGTCAGACTTTTACTGACTAAAACCCACCCGTGTTCCTTCCGTTGCCGTTAAAATCGTGTTCTAGGGTTAAACAACTATAACCCTAGAACACGATTTTAGTGACGAGTATAAAGTATCTGTTGAAAATAAATATACTCGTAATACAAGAAGTGTAAGAGAGAATAGACTATACGTAGTTCAACCGAAAGTAAAAAAATATTATGGTGAAAAAACTTCAAAACATTTAGTGGCAAAAAGTCAAAGTTAAACTCAAACAATTTATTTTAATTGGGCACATAAAAGGCACTTATGAACGTCAATTTTACAAAAAATTGAATTGATTCTAGTCGCCCCTTCCAAAAGGTAGTTTTCGTATGGAGAAGAATGGGCAAGATACTCCTCCGTTACTCTTTTAAAATGTTTTTACAATATTTTGTATACATTAATTATATAATTATATGTGAAGACGATGCATCTAGAATAAGATTACCTACTATACCACGATAGGTAAAAAAAAAAAAAGCAATTACAGATAAATTAATTATGTGATAGATACATAGTGCTCACATATTTGCAAACATTTTAAAATTATACGATATTCCTAACATTTTAACAAGTATACTCATAAGTCAGTGTGTGAGTTCAAGAAATCACAGAATGTAAAATCAATGTTATAAAAAAATAACAAATACATAATTAAATAAGCAACCAGTTTGCAGTTTGGAGCAGGACCAGCATGTTTCCAAGCATTCTTATCTTGGATATAATCCTCTAATTTGTAATATGCTTGGTTACAGAGTGTACTTATACTAGTAAGTTTTAAAAGTATTAATAAAATAGATATGTTATGACAAAATCCAAAATTTTGTAAAGGTATGTTAAAATCAAAAGGAAGGAGTTTATTTCTCGGTAACGAGCATTCAGCCTTTACCGATAAATAAATTCACACCATATAGTATTATGGCGACGCGACACCGATAGACTAATTTCTGAGAAGTTTTCATAGAAAATTATCCGCCAGAATCGCGTCGTGCCTGTCAGCGCGAGCCTTTAATATAGTTAGTTACTAGTTTGACTAGATTATTTAAATTTGTGTTAATTAACAAGAGCTTCTCGCCATCAAACTAGAAAGTTTGCCGAGTAAAATTGTGTGAAAAAAAGGCGGCAAAGTATGGCTCCATGTTCAAATGTGTAAAAAAAATCTTGCTTTACTTATTACTATATGGGTATTCAATTGAAGGCCTTGACGAGCACATCCCAAAACTATATAACTTATTGGCAAACTTGTTACAAAGGTATGGTGTACATGCAAAACAAACATTTCATCCCCACGCCATGCACACCTCGCCTCGCCTAAAACCACGTTTAGTGTTAAAAGATTAAAGCCACATATCATGACATATTATAAAATAAAAATACAACTTGTTGTATAAAATAAAATTAAAGTTTGTTTTTTATTGTTTATTTTTCTATCCTGCCTGATGTGACACATATGCAATGCATTAGGAATTTCCTTAAGTAAGAAAGCATGATATAAATATTCTAAGAAAATAATTCTACAAAACTTGTGTCATGCTGTCATCCAATAAACAATAAAACTACCCCCTAATATTAAAACAAAGTCATTAAAAATAACATTTTGGTACCGCAATTTGGGAACAACAATATAAGTCCAGCGATGCATATAAAACATGGGGGAGATATTGGTAAAACAAATGATAATTTAATGACTAGAGGAATCTGATGCGATAAATAAAATAAGTAACAGCGGATTGCATCAAAGTACAATTTATTTGACAATTATTATATACTTGTACTTACACATTATATTATTTATATTTTATGACCAGTTTGAGTAAATAAACGTGAGTAAATGGCTCATTTGCTTAATTTTATTTATGCATCGGTGATACTCATAGTTAGGTACTAAATATTTATGGTAGATAGATCCTAGGTACTAGACTACCCAAAGATTTAAATAAATCTACAGGGTTTTTAAATCCTTAAAGATCACGAAACGCCACTCATCTTCTAAAATATCAACCAAATTCCAAATTTTCCCCTACTTTATACGCACATTTTCAAAACTACTTATAACAAAACATTCTGGCTGTATAAAGTATTTTCCCTCGACACACCTCACCGGTGGGTGTATCCGAACGTAGAACTCAACCAACCAATCAGAGAGCTTTCAAACAGGTGGGCGCGAATCGCCATTTTGAAAAGTTAAAATTTTCTTTGGGGGAAATGGAATCATATATTTTCTGTGTCCGTTTAGCTCGATGAAAAACAAAGTAATACGTAGTTAGTGGTCAATACTTACTCGTGTTCTATAAGTATGGATGACGATGGATGGACTGTGTGAAAGATGATAATGCTAGAAAGGAGCTGACTGCCGAGATGACGACTATTAAAGAACTATGGAAGAAAAAGATAATTATGTAGGGTCGACCACAAATAAATTGGGTTAATAGAAGGAGTATAATGATAATTTATTTATTCTCTGAGATGTGAATTCTGCCCAGAATAATAAGGCAAAAACGAGCAGATATTTGCCTAAACTGTATAAGATACCAATTAGGCTAAGCGGTCAATTGTCATAAGTACGTACCTATTTTAGCAGTTAATGCGCTTAAGTATCTACGTGACATAAAATTAAATAACTAAACGACATCAAATAACGAAATCTAGTCTAAACTTATATTACAAAGTGATAAAATTGTTTTTTTTTTGTAAAAGGTAATCTTTGTAGGTACCTACTGATTCGTTTACAGAAATCCTTTACTGATAGAATGCTATACAATTGACGAGCGCCTTATGATTACGTTATGCTTCTTTGAATTCGCTGGCAGAACTGTAGAAGCTATACTGGCCTAGTGACTAGATATTTTCATAAATTTTCAAGAATATCTTTTTAGTAGCTAGATCCCTGTAAGAAACGAAATTTGACAAACTTTTATTAGTTTTGAATATTGATTACGAGGCTTTTCGTTAATTTGTAAATGAGTAATTTTTTTTTTAATGTGCGTTTTGTTTGTGCAGAATAATCAATTTTTCTTTCTTTCTTTCTTTCATTATACAGGCTGCTTTCTGTAAAACGGATCGAGTTCCATTTCTGGCTGAAGTAAAAGCTTCGTCAAAAACTAAAAATCCCTGTTTAGTATTTTTCAAAATGTTTCTCAGGTTCCTTTTTGATCACTTTGCTTACTTTTCAAGGTTTCGAATTTAGTCATTTAACATTCATCATAATCCTACAAACTCGTAAGAGCGTGATCCAAACTTATATCATCTAAAAAATAAAAATGAAATATAACTTCATAACAGCTGGACGGATTTGGCTATTTTTATAAAAAAATAATAATTAAAAGTTGCCGGAAAAAATTGGTGCATTTTCTATGGGAATTTATCGGTCCACGTTGAATAAACCACATGCGTTTTTTTAATCGCAATGCGTGCATTTCTATGACATTCCATACTTCACAGATCATGCAGTAACAAAACGCACGGCGGCAGAGCGCGCTAAGCGCACTGTCGCCTGTCGCTTATTTATGAGATGTACTTACCTACAATATTCTGCATCTGGTTAGTTTGCAAGACGATCCCTTGCGAGGGAGAAAGTCTAGACAGATGAGTCACCCGCAGCGTAATAAGAATCTGGCTATAACGTAGTTATGGGGCTGTGAAATTGGCATATTCCTAGCTTTTAGTTATAACAGCGTTTATGGGACAGTTGATATTTTTTTGCGATTAGTGTGTTGGTCTCATGGAGAAAGTTGTTTAGTTTGATGGCGACACTAGGGTTGCCAACTTTTTGTACACGACATAAAGTATATTAAAGTCAAATTGGGAAAATAAACAGCATTTTAATAATTTTTGTTAATGTTTTAAATAGATACATTAGTGCTACTCGCGCAACTCTTCAATTTAGCACCAGTTTTGAAGGCTTCGTAAGCCTCGCCAAATAGACAAGGAGCAATGTTTTGTTAATTGTATTGAAGCTCTATTTCTATCGTCCCACAACTTAATCATGCACTGAAACACTAATTCTGTGAATACTAAGGTGCCAGAACTAACTATACTTAATACTAGTATCTAAAAGAAATTTTTATAACAATTATCTATTTAGGTACTATGTCCCGAAAGTTTCATTTTGAAATTAAGACTAGCCGAACCACCGCGCCCAGGTCTAGGTGCATGCATGTTGTTTTCCGGAGTACTTAGATTAAACTTTTTATTTAGATATTGCTCTGGCTATCAGTGAAAACAGTTTATTCGTATACTTTATTTTTGTTGAACAGTAAACAGTATTTTAGAGTGAAAAACAGTATAATACTATTAACCATACTGTTAAAAACAGCATAATACTGTTTTTAATAGTATGATTGGCAACCCTAGGTCACACCCTTATACTCTATAAAGACAAATTTCTGGTTTATGCTGTACCTACAGTGAAGAATTACGTAGTTAGTAATGTTATGTTGGCACTTCACATCGCTATTCATGTTCGGGTATTCGTCATATTTGCCCAATTACGACGTTTTTTCGCCTATTTTTCACGAATACGCAAATACACGAACACTCGTATCCGCCGGTTGTCGGTTTTTGATCACTTAACAAAGGATTGCGAATATCCCGAATAAGTTCGTCTACCGACCACACGTGGCTTGCTCAGTAGAGTAGTAATGTCAATTAATGCGATTTCACATAAATTTCATTAGCATGTGAATTCATGAGTCGTAGCATGCTAATTGCTATTGCTATGCTAATTGCTAATAATGAAGTATGTGAATTTTGTTAATATGCGAATTAAATTAATATTAACAATCTCGCATTCATACAATATACAACCCTAAGTACGCGCAAATCAAATAAAATAAGATAACAATTGCTTAACCCATTTTTCGCAAGTTCACAGCACTGCTAATAAATTTCACTCGCGAACGAGGTCACGGTTACGTGAAACCGATAGATTTAGTATTCCCGACTTCCCGTGGGTACGACGGAGAGCGCACGCTACCGCTGCGTGCGTCGACACTCTGACGTATGATAGTATAAAAAAGTACGAAGCGATAAATTCACTTAGCACTTCACAGAATTTCGCAACTATATTTCATTTGCTAAATGCTAAATGAGCATTCGCATGCTAACAATGAATGCGAATGCTAATTAATTCATCACTACAGTAGAGTGCGGTGTTTTATGTACGCTTAACATGTATTGGTAATAAACACAGAGGAAATAATAAGTCACTGCTGCCGTCAACGCGTCCATCTTTGCGTTCAGATTAGCAAAAATATTCTTGAATATTCGCTGTTCATGACGATGAGTGGACGGTGTGTTCGGAGTTATTCGGACTTCTACGCTACATAGCCGAAAAAAACACAGTAAAAAATGAAAATACTGAATTGCGATAAGAAGTACCACCATTATCTACTGATAATATTATAGTTTTATGAAGGAGAATATTTGAATTAACCTTCTAAAAAAATTTTAATCTTCTAATGAGGATATCTTTTATTACCCAATTATCTTCTTTTAATTTCCTGGTCTTTTAAAAAAAAGCGACGCGGCGAGCACTTTCAGTGTGAAATAATTTTAAACTTTATCTACATACTTAAAAGACCAATATCGCTTGAAAAGCTTGAAAAGTTCACGAGGCCGTCCGCAGTGACGGGAGAGGCCACGCGCCACGCGCATCTTGTCGGTGGATCTGGCCGCGGCTGCCAGCGGCGACGCGAGGCCGCTCGCGGCACCGCGGGCGGCCGCGCGTATGTAATGTAGAAACTAAACTAGTCAAGACGAGACTAGGCGCGTGGGATGTGGAGGTCACGCGAGGCCGCAAGCGGCCGCCAGCGGCGACCGGCGACGCCGGGTGCCGCTGGCAGCCGCTGCCATTCCGGTGTGACTCGGCCCTAAATGCCCGATTTTTGACTTAGGATTTGAAATAGATCCATAGGACTGGAATTCCTGCCAGAGTCTGTGTTTCCAGCCAGCCAGAACCGTGGAGTTTTCAAATCGCGAGTAAATAGGATTTAATTACTTAACAGTTTAGACTCCACCCATTTTCATAGAACTCATACGCCATGCCGCCATGCATATTGGAAGTGAACCCTCCGGGAGGGTGTCCGGCATTAGATAGGTACGTTTGCGCTAAAATCGCGGACGGTGAACGGCATTATTATAACCGTGTTATAAAATCAGGAAAAATAATGTTTTCAGGGGTCTTGTCGCTCTACGTAGTTCCGAACCTTTTAAATTTTTGTGAATATTTGAAAACTGAACGTGTTAATACATTACCCTTGTTACCTACAAGTGCCCGGTCTTCTCCATAGAGATCTACGTTTTGGAATGAACGACTAGCTTCAACTTGCTCCTTGTCAATTCAAAAGTGCCTGTAAATGGTTTAATTGAAATAAATGCTTCGAAATTAGTCTTAAGGTCGTCACATCATCAAATGGACATAGAACCAGAACAAGAGCATTCTCTTCTTGATATTCTCAACATTTTAGCATGGATAGACCGACAAAAGAATGCTCTGTCGCTGTTAATACAAAAAGAATTTGTTAGAGTGGGAATAGAATGTGATTTTGCTCGTTTGGTGTTAATTGAACTTTAAAAATATAACTACAAATTGCCTTGGAAGGTAGGTAGGCCTTTGGTGTGGGATATGTTGTATCGTGTCGACACAACATATTGCATCCCACACCAAAGGCCCTTCGCCATCCCATCTTCCTAGCACGGCGGGCTGTGCTGGGGTTGCTGCTGCATATGCGTAAAGGCTTGTGCAGACCAGCGCGACTTGTCGCGCGACGCGACGCCGGTTATTGTTATACCGTACAGTTTTCTTAGAAATTGCATTGTTTGAATCGCGCTGGTCTGCACAAGCCTTTAAACGTCAAACGGCGAAAACACTCGCCGTTTGGGGTTGAAACACTAGGGCCATGTGGTCCGAATGCCTAATTCGTTTTTCAAGACGCAAAGCGGTTGGTCGACTCTTCATGTGACCAGACGGCTGGCCTATTCTTCGGCCAGAGAATGCTGCCAGCCTTTTGGGCACTTTTCCTGTTGACAGCGATGCGGACGAAATTTTTGATGCCCTATGATTGTGCCCCCCCCCACCCCTTTCTTATACAACGTGTTGTTTGTGATATCCCATAACTCTAGGGTTATATTATTTAAGTAAAAAAAACACAAAATCTTCTAGAATGGGTGGTCCGAAAATGCATAGTTTCGAAGATATAATCAATCATAATTAAATTAGGGCAAAAATTGTCACCAGTATGACGAATCTTTACTTTTGCGACGTTGCCAAACTTCGCAGTAGTGTAGTAAAGTAATAAAGTACTTAATTCATTTAGTGCAGTAAAGTAATTCATTTTTATTCAAACCAATCATTCATATTTAAAGCTAAGAAAATGCGACGTTGTCATATTTAAAGCTAAGAAAATGCGACGTTGTCATATTTCACGTAAGGGTGTTTTACATTAATGATAGACTTTGTCTAATTATTTGTATGAAAAATGAAAACAAAAAAAAAAGAAGATGATTGAAGAATAATTCATATGCCAGTTGGTTCTTTGATATGGTCTCAATCATACCCTAGAGTTATGGGATATAAAAAAAAAACACATTGTATACTGGTTCATATTATTATTATTATTAGTTTAAGTCCGTTAGTTTTTAAATCGTGTAAATACGTGTGTGTAAATTTAGAAAATAAATTGTGACTAACCTTACCGACTAGGTAGGTACTAGAAAGAAAAGAAAGAAAGAAAATACTTTTATTTGCGGTACACATGACGCAAGGTAAGAACAAAACACGAAAATAAACAGTTTGGGGGAAAACATGCATCCACGCAAAACGGCCATCGCTCAGCAAAAAGCTGCGACCCTATGCGAGACAGAGCCCCAGCGCTGGTTTTCAGCGACAGCCGGCGTTGACGTTATGACGTCAACCGGTGCAGCAGAGAAAAATAACAAAAAATAAAATGAATAAATACAATACACAAGTCCTACTACAAATTCTAGGCAAGCGTAAAATGCTATTTTCATACTTAGGTACAAAACCTGTACTTATGTAGTTTATTTTTACTCTAGAAATGTAAAATCATCCTTCCACAGCGGAATAAAAGATAAAAACAATATAGCATTTATCTACTTACTATATTGTTCTTATCTTTCGTTCAGAGTAGGTACCTACGTGGTAGCAAATGTAACTTTTACGCGAATTTCAAAACAGGAGCAGCCCTTTTAAATTCAAAGTTCACGAAAACTAACCCTATTCCGACGGAATACAGTTCAAAACTCATTGTGTAACATCTAAGTAGTTTTGGCGCCACCCAGACAAAGCTTCGCCAACGAAAAAAAATATTACAGTAACGAATTTCGCTGTACAATAAAATATTTACTCTATTTTGTCTATGCTAAGGTGGAAAATCGTTTGACGGAACAAATAGTAGCACGAAACGCATACCACTTATATTGAAAAGTCAATACTGGAACTGCATAAATCTGCTACAGGAAAATCAACCTTAATCTTCAGATATAGAGTCGATATTAATTGTAGAATAAATCGTGAGTTCTGACGTTTCCAAGTCGCGCAAGTGAAAATTTTGGCGCCAGACAGGCCGGCGCTGCCATCTTGCCGCATTTCGTTTTCCACGGAGGCACAGACATTAGCCTGTTCAGCCAGCTTCCGCCTTCGCTCTATTATGTTACCTAATTTACTGTTATGGCCGTCTAACTTTACAAATAAGATATCTGTGGCTATTCTTATAACATTACCCGGAGTATCAGTGCTTTTACTTTAGTTTTTTGTTGTTATGACTCATTTAAGTTACCTACTTTAGGTATTCTGCAGTTAGATTTAAATGGGTGATTTTCTCAAGCGCAATTTTTAGGCAGAGTGGCCGAAAATACAACAAAGTTTTTTTTTTTGAATAAACTAGACGTAGGTACATATCTTGATTAGGCCGTAAATATTTTAGTAGAAAACATATTAGTAGTTAGAAAAAAAATAAAAAAATTGCAATACTTATTCTAAGTTTGGTGGAGCGTCCACAATGTTTTTCTGGGAATTAGCACCGTTTAAACGAAACTACACTAGTTTACTAGGAATGGCTAATTTTATTTGAATTAAGAATTCGTTTTTCTATCTGTTAACAGTTTTATTCTTATATTTAGTGCAATACTTTATCCGAGAGAAAATCGAAAAGGACTGTCTGCGCGAATTAAATCATTTACTGGTTCGTATAGAATAAACCCAGAAGGAAGACACTATCATCGTTCACTTCGTTTAGCCAGGAGCTCACACGCAGCAGTGACAGACTTGTGATTAAGTCTTTTCGAAGTGATCGGACAAAAAACCTATAATTGTGGTGTTAATGTTTTAAAACGTTTTACAACTAAGTCGGTGAGGTTTGGTATGCTTTCAAACTGATACAAATGTAATTATTATATTTTTAGTCGTTTTTTTTTTAAACATAACAAACAATATTCTAATTTTGGTGGTTTTGGTGGTATTTTACCAATCACAATATACCAAAATTAGTTTTTAGAAGCACGTACCTCGAAGAAAGAACCGTAATAGGTAGATAGCTCGGCGTTGAATTAGAGTTTATTATAGGAATTCAGGTTGTCGACTGGTCAACAAAAAAAAAAAAAAATTGGATATTATTTGTATTCCAGCATGACAAAGAAAAAATCAAAGTTGACACATGCAGGGTGCTTGGAGAGGAAAAGGCAGAAAGGAGAAAAAAAGAAAAAAAAATCGGAATGGTCCCGTCAAATAAGAGGAATTGAAAGATAAGATAAGATAAGATAAGATAAGATTTCTTTATTTGTTTAGATTTGTTTAGAAAGAGAAAAGAAATATAAAGATATCTTAAAGCTGTACGGAAAATCGTTGTAATCTTTTTAATTTATTCTTTATGTTTTTTTTCTTATCATCTTAATAAAAAAAATATTCATAATAGTGAATATTTAAAAAAAAAAAAAAATAGAAATAATAATAGTTTTTTTTTTCAAATTATATATAAAATAACCATAAAAAACCTTTTTAATAAAAAGGTTTTTTTATGGTTATTTTAAGTATATATAATTTGGTGTATTAAAAACATTTTGGTGTCGGCAATATTTGGTGTCTTACCAATTCTGGTGTCAACAATATATTAGAAACTTTCAGGATTAAATACATTTCTCTTACATTGATTGTATGTAACTGAGCACCTATTTCTTGCCTATCAACATCTTATAGGTATTATTAATAAAATCAGAAACAAAAATTTCTACCAAAATTAGGTAATAAATCATAGTTGTTGAAATTAACCCAACTCATGTCTTTCTACATTGTTCTCACATGTATAATCTCAACATGAATGATGTAACCAATATTTTGAAACAATATAAGAGTGTCCGTGGAGTTTCTTGCCCGTTCTTCTCCATAGGAACCTACAACGCGTTGGAATGGGCAACTAGCTTCATATTTCTGACTGACCGACTCCTTGACAATTCAAAACTACCAGTAATTGGTTTATTATGCTTTGAGTTTGAGTTCATAATTCAGTAAGAATGGCCATAGCCTAGGCTTACGGCCTAATCAAACCTGAGAAGGGCTGTCTTTAGGCTGCTGGATCAATGGCTTGTTTCAGAAAGCGGGAATTCTGGAAACGTTGTGTTTTATTAGGAGACTAAGCCTCAAGAGCCCTGACCGGCCAGAAGCTTGTGGGAACTTATCTTTGGACCTCATGTTGTTTTTAAAAATATACACGACTAGCTTCCGTCAGTGGATGCAGCGTATGTTACTCAGAGATAATATAGCATTCTACTGATGAAAGAGTTTTTTAAATCTGTCCAGTAGTTTTTGAGTTTATTCGTTACAAACAAACAAACGTACAAAAAATAAAATATTTTCTCTCTTTAATATTACTAGCGGCCTACTCCTGCTACGCACGGTTTTTACGACTTGACAAAACATCGAGTTTTCATAGTTATATGTAACTTTAATATTAAAGTATTATACACATATACCTTCCGGAAAAAAATCTCTAAACGATGGTGAAAACCTCATCAAAATCTGTTGCGTGGTTTAGAAGAACAACGCGGACATACAGACAGACACGAAAAGCGACTTTGTTTTATAATATGTACCTATAGTTATATTATATTATTATTATTACTAGTTTAGATTAAAACTCTCTCTCTTTATTAAGGAGCTCTTGGCTAAGTAATAACAGCCGTACGGGTCAATCCATCAGGTTAAAACCTACTCTTGCCGGGGTTGGTCCGTTGATGGGTGATCATCTTTAGATTCAGAGACTCCTCCGTGCCTCGAAAAGCAAGTTAAGCAGTCGGTCCCGGCTGTCATTCGTGGATATTTGACAGTCGTTACGGGTCGTCAGAAGCCAGAAAGTCTGACAACCAGTCTTACCAAGGGGTATCGTTTTATCCAGTTACTGAGTTGTGAAGGTCAGATAGACAGTCACTCCATGTAAAATACTGGTATTCAGCTGCATCCAGTTAGACTGAAAGCCGACCCCAACATAGTCAGGAAAAGGCTAGGCAGATTGATTGAGTTTAGATTAAACCCCGATTCATAAAAGTTAATGCTGAAAAAGCGCTCCTAATAAATAATCTGCATGAGTTATCACACCTACAGTAAGAGTAAATCATTAGTTTGTTTAAAACAGCATTTCGCTGAGCAATAACCTGCCGTTCGATTCTGTAAAAATATCACCGTGAAACTTAGGTGAAGTGAGCTGTCAATAGTGTTAATCCCTAGCATCCTGCCGGTCGATTCTGTGGCAGTGACAGCTCACTTCACGCTCACTTCTCCTAAGCTTCACGTTAATATTTTTACAGAATCGACCGACTGTTCTTGCACAGATGCGATGCACAGCATTAATTTTATTAATATTTGTTACAAAAGTAGTTAACTCTGCAATTGACATGTTGTTTTGTGGTCATTTACCAATGTCGCAAGAGTGCCAATGCCAAGAGTAATTACGTCTTTGGTCCGTGGCCTTGACATCAACCAATGAACGACATTGTTTTTACTTTTTATTTTATTTATTGGTTGAATGCAAGGCCTTTGGCTACTTTTGTATGTGTGTATTTTATGTCTTTTTGTCTTTATACGAGTATGTGCGTTTTGTTTGTGCAGAATAAACAATTTTTTATTATTTTCTTTCTAAAAATTCTGTAATTATTTGTAAGGTATGTATGACCAATTTAAGTGCTCAGGTGCAAACTGAAGACGCGCTCTTCAATGGTCCTTTGGTTAATTTCGACCCATTGCTTGGCTAGCTTGTGTCACCATTCCACGGTCCTTCATCCTTCGCCTAATGGTAGTCACTCATAGTCACCCTTCGAACAAGACGGAGCTGTTGCTGCAGTTCAAAAGCGTTAGGGCATCGATTTCGCGAAGAAACTGTTGCAATAAATTGTTCGTCTCGAAATTGGTAGTCTTTTATTCATTTTGACTATTGAATACGAGGCTTTTGGCTAATTTGTCAATGTGTTTTTTTTGTAATGTGCGTTTAGTTTGTGAGATTAACATTTTTTTAAATCTCGTTCTGAAGTGGCGCGATTCCTACCAGATCTTGGACGGCGCGTGAATAAACCAGTCTCCCGATAGCGTTTGTACACTCTATGAATAGATAAGAGGCTTAGATGTAACCTTGCAGCCACAACACGTTGACTAAGACCAGAATCCAGCAACGCCACTACTTGGGCGGCTTCTGTGGGCGAAGTATCCATGTCTGGTGAAAAACAGTCTTGTTACAGAACCGATGTTACAGACCCTAATAATCAAATTACAAAAAATATTTGTGATGTACCTACTCCGATTAGACGCGTTGCCTCAAAACAATGTTCCATTTCATTAATCGGACGAAAATTCACAAAATTAAATTCACTTTTAGAACACTATTTAACCATTTAAAAGGCTAAACTGCCAGCTAAAATAATGTAATTTTTTTTTAAGAATTAACCGTTTTTTTCGGTTATTTTTCGCCAGAAAGAAAATCTTGGTATAGTGTTTCGATTTTTTTGATGAGAAGTGTATCAGTAGAAGTGTTTTTTTGATGTGTGTAACAGCTAACTGAATAATACACTTCTAAAATTCTTCAAAAATAAAAAAAAATAAAAAACAAATTATAAAAAAAATAATTAATAATAATTCTTCTAAAATTAATCTGACACTTTAAAATGCTTCCCCTAAACGAAGCATTTTAAAGTGTCAGATTAATTTTATCTGTTTAATACCGCAGAGGTGATGAAACCCGTAATGCTGGGGCTACATTATCGCGTTATCGAACTCAACTTCACGCGCTCTCTCTTGCACACCGCTCGACGTCTCGCTGAGCAACAGAGAGCGCGTGTACTAAAGTTCGCGATAGCGCAGTATAACGCCAGCGTAACGATAGTTATATGAGAGAGATAATAAAAAGGGTAGTTTGACATTCTAAATGAACAGCCACGCGACAAATCTGTTTAATTTTGACAGTTCAACAATATTCATTGCGTTATTTACGTTGTTGAGCAGATTTTTTTTTTCGAACTTATGAAGCAATGGATTGGCAATCTGTTTCAAAACGATATAAATTCTGATTGATAGTGTATTACGCAATTAGGGTACAGATAGCTGTGCTGCTTGGAAGTTTGTTGCGCCACGACTTCTATGCAGCTAAAGAACTATGTCCAGGGATCTTCAACCTTATTGAAGTCAAGGGACGAGAATACCTACTTTGATTTTGGATCGGCGCGCAGCGGGCCGCAGCACAAGGCAAAATGATAATATTCCATTATAAAGTGATAGGTAAGTAGGCCTCTTGTTTTTTTGTTTTTTTTTTTGGGTGGGGAATTATCAAATAACTTCTCCCGCTCTGCGCGGAGCGGGAGGGTATGTCAGACTTTTACTGACTAAAACCCACCCGTGTTCCTTCCGTTGCCAGGGCCGCGATATCCCTTTCGGACAAACTCGCAACCCTGGCAGGCATTGGCCCTTACGGACCCCGTCAGTTGGTGCTGACATCTCTTTGAGGCGCGCGTGGAACACAATGCGCCGTCGACCCAGGCCTGGTCCTTATCGGACAGCGAGCTACCCATTTCTCACCGTCCGCAAGCCCGCGCCTACAGTGGCCGGAAGTCGGCTCGTGACTCCCGACGCCCGGGGCGTCTCCTGCGATGACTAGGGGCGCGAGGGCGCGAATCTTGCCTCGCTCTCGCGCGTTTCGCCTCCTCCTTCGCGAGCATTACTGCTTCGCAGAAGGAAGTGCGACCTCCCATGCACTCTCGCTCCGAACCATGGCCTGAACCAGGGCCGAACGCGAGAGATCGCCGCCGCCGATCGCCTCCGTGAGGACACGGCGGTGCTCCGCCCAAGCCGGGCAGACCTCCACCGTATGCTCCACCGTGTCCTCCGGGCGATCCACACAGTGGTGACATCCGAGCGTTTCCTCCCGCCTTGTGCGGAACAGGAACCTCCCGAAACAACCGTGTCCGGTGAGGACCTGCGTCAGGCGGAAGGTGAGGTCGCCGTGGTGCCTCTCGCCGTGGTGGACTTATCGCCACAATTGTGGCGTGCCCAAGGTAAGTAGGTCCCTAAGTAATTAAAAAATAACAATCATTGTTGTATTTACTATAAAATTTAACAAGGTAACAGTAACAGGGAATGATGCTCATAAAATTCAATCAATGTTTGGCATTGTTTATGCTTAACTAATTTATCAATATCTGCCGCAATAGTGGTTATTGTTGCAATTCTCAAGGTGCACATCGGTGATTCTAGTCCTTGCCCTGTTCTTTACGTTTTTCCTTCGAGAAAATAACTGCCAAAAACTGCATGATTTCTTATTTTAGGAAAATCTGAAGTGGGGATGTATTTTGATGAATGGTTTGTGGTCTATTTTATTTTGAATTTTTAGTCATTAATAGTCAATCTGCCTAGCCTTTCCCGACTACGTTGGGGTCGGCTGTCAGTCTAAACGGATGCACCTGAATACCAGTATTTTACATGGAGCGAGTGCCTATCTGACCTCCACAACCCAGTTACTGGGTAACACAATACCCCTTGGTAAGACTGGTTGTCAGACTGTCGGGCTTTTGACGACCCGTAACGACTGTCAAAGATCCACGAATGACAGCCGCGACCAACGGCTTAACGTGCTTTCCAAGGCACGGAGGAGTCTCGGGATGTAAAGATGGTCAAATCCCCGGCAAGCGCAGCTTAACCTGATGGATCACCCCATGCGGCTGTTATTACTTAGCCAGAAGTAATAACATTCTAATAATGTTATTACTTCTGGCTATAAATATAAAATTTAATTTGCGAAACTAGTGCTGGGCCGCCAACGAAGCCACCGTGGGCTGCAGGCGGCTCAGGGGCCACGGGTTGAAGATCTGTGCACTAGGCATTGGTGAAGGACGGGCGTTTTGAGGGACTGTCTTATGTAATTTTGAAAAATGCTGATTTTCAGCCTAGTTTGAATATATGACTTTTATATGAGGCTTGGTTTCCGCACTTAGTTCTTCAGGCGGATCATTGTGTGTGTGCTATGGCGGCCGTCGCGTCGGTGGTTATTCCAACGAGCCCACCTTCTTCCAGAAGTTGATTAAAGCTCTTGGTCTGTTCAAAACATCTGTGAAAGATCTGGGTGACCCGAGGGTCTCTGTTCTAATCTGGGTGACGCTCGTGCATTCAAAGAGCACGTGCGTGACGGTTTCCTCAGCCTCCATGCACGCCCTGCACAGAGGACTGTCCGTTATGCCTATTGTGTGGAAGTGTTTGTTTAAAAAGCAGTGTTCCGTGATGGCCAGGCGCAGGCCGTTCCTGTCCTGTCATGGATCAGCTTCCCCGGACTGCCTGCATTTATTTTCTATACTAAAGCCGCTTAACTAGCACATTTACGCCTCAGAAGTTATTGGCGGTTGAACAATCTTGTACCAGAGTCTCGTTCAATGCCGGGAGCTCTTCTGGAGGGTTCATCTAGTCGCATATGGGATGCCTGGAGCCTCGCGGAGGGCTCATTTTAAATGTAGGTTTTTCTTAGTGAATACAATGTCGCCGATGGGCATGTGACCGCCCGTATTTTTCTGAATATTCATGAAAAATTATAGAAAATTAACTTTAAAAGGGGGGGTCTGTCTTTAATATTTTACATGTTATTCAATTTTTTATGTTTTTAGTAGCGTTTGCCATATCTTCTATGTTATTGGCTCGATTTGTATTCTGTTTATTATTTCTAATAGCTTACGAGTTATTTTATCGGATTAACTAAAAATTTTTAGGAAAATTTGTCGACTATGAAAAAAAAACGGAGGTGACGATTTTTTTTTCCAAAAAAACAGTATTTATTTTAAAAAAACATAAGTGAAATTATGTTAATTATACATAAAATTATAGCGGGATACTGAAAAAAAAAAAATAAGAAAAAATGAAAAAAAAAACAATTAAAGATAGACCCCCGTTTTAAGTTTATTATCGATAATTTGTCATGAATATTCAAAAAAATACGGGCGGTCACATGCCCATGGGCGACATTGTATAGCATTCTAAACTGTGAAAATAAAATCTGATGTATATTTTAACAAGATTGATTAGTATGCATTGATTTTAAAATCCAAATCGTATTATTTTTTTTGTTCACAAAAAGAATTAAAGGTTGGAAACTACGTATAGCGACAAGACCCCCTGAAAACACAATTTTACTTCGTTTTACAACACGGTTTTAAACCTAATGCCTTTGACCGTCCGCGATGGCTAACTTTAGCGTAAACATAATGTCGGTAACCCACCCGGAGGGTTCACTTCCAATATGTATGGCGGCATGTATGGCAATGGGTGGAGTCGAAAGTGTTAACGACGCCTTTTAGAAGAAAATTAAGAAACCTATTTGGAAGCGAAATTCTATGACATAATATCACAAATCTATGGAAAACATCACTGTCTGTGCCTGTCACGGCAACAATATTCTGCCAAAAAACTTAAACATTATCAACTCTCCACAAAACCTCATATTGAAGAGTTGAAGTTATATCACTTATTTAATTTAAGTTTTATTAGTGTTACAACCATCATGGTGTTATAAAATGAAAATGTATTTATTATTCTAAACATTTCTGTTTGTGTTCGAGGCGATGTTGGCTCGCGTGTTATTTGTCCTGCTGGCCTGGGTCCCCGCGTGTCGGGGGGCTAAACGGGCTAAGGGGGATTCCTATTCGGCGTACTATGATGCAGATGGGGACGTGCAACATGCAGATTTCTATGACAGTTATAACAACGGTTAGTAGCTAACGCCAACATAATCTATATCTATTGCTAAAGTCCCCGTCACGATAAGCTAAAATTTTTGTAATTAAAGAACTGTTACGTAGCGACAATTCAATCAACAACAAATATTCCTAGATTCAATCAACTCAAAGTAACATACATGTAATACGAAACTAACGAGCAATTGCTTTTGGTCGGGTAATATTTTAGTGATATATAGTGCTGTCGTCTAACGTTTTGTGGTACTGGAACTCAGACGCGTGCAGTACCTACCAAAACCCGACCAAGGGAAATTGCTCGTTAGTTTCGCATTACACCTGTTGCTTTGAGAATAGAGTAGGTCTTTATTTGCTTAGAATGTAGGTACATAAAAATAAGTTGTTAAATAGGATCCGCGTACATTCTGCCTTATAGCGTGCAAATGTAATACAAAGTAGATATTACAAAAAAGCGGCCAAGTGCGAGTCGGACTCGCCCAAGGGTTCCGTATGAAATTAAATGTTTTATTTTATTTTTATATTTGAGTTGATGGAATGAAAGGTAAATTGCGGTTTACGATTTATGACGTATTAAAAAAGAACTACTTACTAGATCTCGTTCAAACCAATTTTCGGTGGAAGTTTACATGGTAATGTACATTATATATTTTTTTTTAGTTTTATCATTCTCTTATTTTAGAAGTTACAGGGGGGGCACACACATTTTACCACTTTAGAAGTGTCTATCGCACAAACTATTCAGTTTAGAAAAAAATGATATTAGAAACCTCAATATCATTTTTGTAGACCTATCCATAGCTACCCCACACGTATGGGTTTGATGAAAAAAAAAACATTGAGTTTCAGTTCTAAGTATGGGGAACCCCCAAAATGTATTTTTTTTTTCTATTGTTGTGTAAAAATCTTAATGCAGTTCACAGAATACATCTACTTACCAAGTTTCAACAGTATAGTTCTTATAGTTTCGGAAAAAAGTGGCTGTGACATACGGACGGATAGGCAGACAGACAGACAGACATGACGAATCTATAACACATACACCCTCACACACACGCACACACACACACACACACGCGCACACACACACACACACACGCGCACACACACACACACGCTGACACACGCCACTGAATTGTTAAGCATAAAAATAAGTAAACATTTCTTTTTATATTATTATAATAATATTTTTAATTTTTTTTTTTTTTTTTCTCTCACAACTGCATGTATACTCGTACTTGTATCCATAACACTCACTCACGCATCACATGATGTTCAATTCACTATATGTAATGGTAGATTGACACCCCTTCACTCTTTAAGGTACAACAAAATTTTACTTACGTTTTGCCGAACACTGTCTCTCAAGATACAGGTCTCCTAGTTTGAGAGGCAGGGTTATTTTTTTTTTTTTGTCTAATACATTTAATACTTTTGTAACCCTACACTTGTGCATAAACAGCCATTCATTATTATTGTATGTGTCTACCACTGTGTTGAATCTGTATTACTTTTGCTAAATAAAGAATTATTATTATTATTATTATTATTATAAGGGTTCCGTTTTTTGCCATTTGGCTACAGAACCCTAAAAAATATCATTTAATAAATCCTGCACAGAGTAATAAACTTTATCTACAAGTAATTCTGTGAAACGTTTTTTAAATGTTTGCAGTGGTAAGTCAAACTCACTCTCAAACTCAAAGAATTTATTTCAATTAGACCATTTACAGGTAGTTTTGAATTGTCAAGGAATCGGTCAGTCAGAAATATGAAGCTAGTTGCCCATTCCAAAGCGTAGTAGGTACCTATGGAGAAGAACGGGCAAGAAACTCCACGGACACTCTTTTAAATAAATTGTTCTCTTTTAAATAAAAGTTTTTAATCAGGTCGGGTATTTTATTAAAGATTACAGGAGCCATACAAATCATATTTCTTTTTAAAATAAGCTAGTATGCACGGGCGTATTTAAAAATACGCCCGTGCATAATATATTCTGGTATTGAGATCTCATAGCTGTACTTCGTTTTCTAGTTTCTATTAAGGTTGCAAATAGACATCGATTTGTTATTACAAATATTGCTAATTCGAGGATTGTATAGATATGAAACATAGGTACCTATCAGGCAGCGGTGTTGCGCTTTGAGAATGCTTTCTCGTTCACTACAGTGACCCCCAAATATTATACCACATCTTAAGATGGAAATTACTAGACCATGGTAAGCCAGTAATATTGGCGGTAAATTTACTTTTTTTGATAGATTTTGTACTTAACATAAACGCCGCTGTGCTTAAACGTTTACATATATCTTTTGCTTGCGGCTTCCAAGTAGGAATGGCTGGCAATTATGATTCCTAAAAATGTTGTACTGTTTACTTTTTCTATAGTTTGACCATTGTAGTTTATGTCCATATCTCCCGTAGATATTCGTTGGTAAAAAGAGCATGATTTTAGTTTTTTGGAGATTATTAGTTAGATTTTGTCAAGCCACTTTATACTAGTAATTGTATTGTTAATGTCATTTACATAATATGATTTTTTATTGATACATGAATTAATTGATATGCTAGCTGTTAGTAGCAGCCTGGAGTCTGGATTTGTGCCCGGTTGATGGCAATAGGCTCGCCCCTTATTCAAAAATTAAAATCAAAATATTGTATTTCACATACACCTACATGGGCAGTTATGGCTTTTACAATGTTTTCAAATTACAGTGTTTAAAGGTATGAGAGGACAGTGTAGGCCTATCAACAAGTACCAGGTACTTGGCGAAATATAAAATGGTCCACAGATCTACAGTCTGTTAAGCCTACAACGTTCAACATTTACAAAATTTAAAAGAAATAATCTATATAAAATAATAAAAATAAAGACCTATTTAAACCAAATGACATGATTGCCACTACAGCTGTAACAAACCAAATTTAATTAAAAATATAGAATATTGTAAGTAAGTATATAATGTCAAATAATAAAAGATTATGTCAAGGAAATTTGTAAATAAAAATAAAAAAGGTAAATAAAAATAATTATCGTAATTTGGGAGCAGTTATTAGACATTTACATAGTTATGCCGTTAATGAGGTACCAGGGAAGCCACATGTGCAGAAGGAATTATTGCCAAACTTCCTTGTTTGCAACGTAGTCTTTAATCTTATAATATGCTTTTTAGGGTTCCGCAGTAAACAAGGAACCCTTATAGTTTCGCCATGTCCGTCTGTCTGTCTGTCCGCGGCTTAGCTCAGAGACGGTAAGTACTGGAAAGCTGTAATTTAACATGGGTATACATATTAATCACGCCGACAAAATGGTAAAATAAAATCAAGATATTTTTTTTTTTGTGTTTTCCCCTACATGTAAAGTGGGGATGTTTTTTTTTCTTATCTAACCCATGGTGTGGGATATGGTTAGAAAGGACGTTCAGAAATATTGCGACTTTATGAAAACCATTTTTGGATTCAGGGATCCGTTTGCGAAATATTAAGCTTTTAAGTGCAAATTTTTGTTAGAGTCAAGTGTCCAGACCCCCCTGCTGGGGTTGCGGGTTTGTCCGAAAGGGATATCGCGGCCCCGGCACACGGGCAACAGAAGGAACACGGGTGGATTTTAGTCAGTAAAAGTCTGACACACCTTCTCGCTCCGCCCAGAGCGGGAGAACTCATTAGATGATTTCCAAAAAACAAAAAAGTGGCCAGACCCCCCCGTCAGTAAATATTTGTACTCGAATTTGTGAAAAAATTCACAGCAGTAGTTATATATAACGAAATTTAAAGGAAAACTATCACAGCTAAATAGGCGGTACAGGTTAACGAGTACTAATCAACCAACTTAAAGGATATGTCCAGTTTCTGCCCTCTAGTCGTGATCGAATCGATAAATGCTCATGATTTAAGGTTTTACAGTAAGATTTAAAAATTAAGATTTAATTTATTATGGATTTATAAATTCAAAATATGTTGCTCAACATAATTCTCAAAAAAACATTGCTCAATTATAGCTCGATTATTGCTCAATTACAGACCGATCTCATTAGCGACTATTACGGCTAAAGTACTTGACGGTGTGTTTGAGACACAACTTAGTAAACATCTTAGAATACACGATGGTCAGTTCGGCTTTAGACCGCAATTATTGACTGAGTGTGCTATTTTGTCCCTCAAGCATACTGTCAGGTACTATACGGAGAGAAGTACGCCGGTATATGCGGCGTTTTTAGACCTTTCCAAGGCTTTTGACCTGGTTAGGTATGACATATTGTGGTGTAAGATGCGCGAAGCGGGAGTGCCTGACGCCATTACGAATATGTTTCAGTATTGGTATGGCCACCAAACAAATCATGTTAGATGGGCCAACGAGTTGTCTGAGGAGTACAGGTTGGAATGCGGGGTGAGACAGGGTGGATTGACCTCGCCAGCGCTTTTCAACCTGTATGTAAACCAGCTGATTGTCGAGCTCAGTAGCACACACGTTGGCTGTTCTATTGACGGTCTGTGTGTTAACAGTATTAGTTATGCGGACGACATGGTGCTGCTGAGTCCGTCAATTAGCGCACTCAGGAGGTTGTTGGCATGCCTGCTGGGGTTGCGGGTTTGTCCGAAAGGGATAACGCGGCCCCGGCACACAGGCAACGGAAGGAACACGGGTGGGTTTTAGTCAGTAAAAGTCTGACACACCCTCTCGCTCTGCCCAGAGCGGGAGTAGTCATTTGATGATTTCCCACCCTCAAAAAAAAAAAAAAAAAAAAAAAAGGAGGTTGTTGGCGGTCTACGAGACTTATACAGAAGCGCATGGACTTGTATATAACGTTCAGAAAAGCAAACTACTAGTGTTTAGGGTAAAACGTAAAAAAACAGCACATATACCTCCGGTTACGTTACACAGTGTGTCTCTGGAAAGGGTGCTACATTTTTAGTACTTAGGGCACATAGTTACTGAAGACTTGAATGATGATGCTGACATTGAAAGGGAACGGAGGGCGTTGGCTGTCCGATGCAATATGTTGGCCCGCAGGTTTGCACGTTGTACACCAGAAGTAAAATTAACTCTTTTCAAGGCTTTTTGCCAATCGTTGTACACGTGCACTCTGTGGGTTCGATATACGCGAAGGGCATACAACGCCCTCAGAGTTCAATATAACAATGCCTTCAGGATGTTGTTGGGGTTTCCACGTTACTGCAGTGCATCAGGAATGTTTGCTGAAGCACATACTGATGGCTTCAGTACCATCCTAAGAAAAAGTAAAAAATTGCGTCCATGATGCGCAGAGTGCGTGGGAGCGTCAACGGCATTCTGAGGGTCATCATTAGTGATAAGCCGTGTTGCGCCATTATGGCGTACTGGGTGCATGTACATGTGCATGTACCAGGTGCGTCAGATGAGTGCAACCGTTTCATGAATTAGAATTTAGTATTACATTTGTTACTAACATAGCTTTTAAGTAGTGTGTATTATTAACATCATATGGACGGAAAGGTCTGAAATAAAGTTTTTTTTTTTTTATAGCCTAACCTTTAGGGTTATCTATTTTAGTTTCTATAATTCGAACTCATGGTAATGATTATTTTCAAAGATTTAATTTATTATAATATTATATTATACTATAAAATAAATTATATATATAATAATAATAAATAAAATGATAAAATGTTTAATTATAATGATTTTTATAATTCCTTTTTGTTTTATAAAAAATATATTTTGAATGGTTCAGATAATATTATTTTTATTGATATTTTTATTTATAAATTTAAGAATAAGATTAAATTTATTTTGTAATATAAGATTAAAGAGTGTGAATAATAACTATAGCCCGCTTATTTTAAATCAAAGGAATGTATGTTGTTGTACTGTAATAGCGTATAAAATACGACAATATTACTAACATATTTTTGTGTACACATCTAAAGTGTTTTTGTTTTAAATACGAATTCTTAAAGTAAAGGTAAGTATTTATTATTTCTTTACATGACATTGACATATAATTTTTATTTTCTGCTTGCTTTGCTTGCATTGCAGTTCCAAGTTGCATTTAATAAAACCCTTCCCTAACCCTTCCTTGCTAACTGTGCGATTATTTTGTAATATTGATATTTTCTTTTAACGACCTACCACACGGACTGACATCATAAATATATCATATATCAGTTCATATAGGATTCTGTTTTACTTTTCGATTTTGATATTATGATGAGGTGCATCAATTGTGGCATCGCTGTGCAGCAGATTCACAGACATATCGTATCAAGGCTTGCAAGCCTTACCCTTGCAAGTAAGATTCGCTCGATGGTTAGCAAATCAGGTACGCCTACTACGGCAGTCACGGCAATATATTGACCAATTGTGTTATAATTTGAAAAATACAATGATATTTGCTATTGTTCCAGCTCCCATTAGATCGATATGCTTGTCACGACTGTTATAATTAATTAAATATCGAAGCTGCTGACAATAAGAGATTGTTAGGTCATACAATGGTCTGCCGTGGATGTGATATCTCAGACGGGCTCAGAAATGCAAGACCACCACCACTTCTCTACAACCAACACCGGTTGTTGCTGTCATGTCATGACGCTAGGTATCTTGGCTGGGCAAGTCATCAATATAGCCTGCTATCACCAGCGTCATTTTTGGACAATGTTTTGGTGTCTCTCGAAAACAGTTTTTTTTAATAATTTTATTTAAGTATGTACCTACAATAAAGGAATTTGTTTGGCAATAAATACGTTGTTTTATTTATTTTAATCCCAATTCAATACCAACAAGTATTTAAATATAAATAATATTTGAAAATAAAGAATATAAAAATATCATTTTATGTGTATTTATGTGTACTATATAGAGTAAGAACATTTGTGATTTAAGCACTCACTTAATATATATTGAAATACGTGCTTTACATTTTTGTTAAACTTTTTTATGTTGAAAACCGACATTTATAAAATTAAATGAAGCAGGTAAATAGATGCACGTGAGTTTGTACATTATGATGTAGGTATAAGCGACACCTAATCCAAAAATGTTCCTACTCAGTAAAAGAATATTTAGAATCTAGCTTAAAATAAAGATTCTCTCTCATATACAAAAATGCCGATCTGCCCTATACAAACAATAAGATTTAGTCTATCCTATTTAACTTCATATAAAACTATAATTATCATTTATACTACCTGAAAAGGATGACATTCATATTGCTGAATAATTCATTATTATTGACATTTAATTTTGACATAACTATAATTTATCAATTTAATTGTACTAATATAAAAGAACTTATTTAAGTACTAATAATGTTTATTGCATGCAAATTTAGGATGATAAGGGCAGGCGAATGATAATTGCAATGCTTGTAAAAAGGCTGCTATGTCTTATGTACTAACTTATCGTATCACCAACATTGTACACTTAGTTCGCAATAAACGTTTTTGACTTTGAGTTTGACACCAAAATAAGGTAATTTTATGTTTTGTCACAGTGTATTTACGGTTGAAAACAAAAAAACTAGATGTATTATATTTGGTAGAAGAAGACATACATATTTATAGGCACGGGAGATATCGCCATAGATTCGCCTGGCGAAAACGAAACGAAAAACTTGGATTGTTAATTGCGTTGTGGGCACTAATTAGCTATAAAGCAACTGGGAATTACCGCTCGATAAGAGAATATTTATCGCTTACGGAAAACTTACTTTTTTAATATCCCAAGAGCGATTGTTATTACCGGGCTTACGTCGGTGCAAGAGTACGACCATGCTTCGTCCATACAATTTGCCAGCCGAGACGTTAGCTTGCCTCCCGCGCTCGCCGAAATACCTGACGGTTCATTTACGTGCATCGAGTACATAAATGAAAGAACTTGCCAAATACATAGCCTCTTCCTTTATTGAAGTCAGTCAAAAATATAGCACCATAAAGGAAAAGGTCAACGAGTGGAATATCCATTTACGTATATTAACGGAAACTCTTATCAAGTAGGTTCTTATCACCATGCCAAAAATGCCTGTTTAAGTTCCGAGAACCGAGTGTTTAGCTTTAGAATCAAAAGAGCGGTCACCAGCAGTGGACGCTCCATCTACCTCTGTTGAAACAACTTTGTATTTCTGAAGTTTAAAATGTGGAGAACGCAGTGTGTGCTGGTGTTAGCAGCGCTGTACGTCGGGTTGGCGCACTCCTGGGGTGAGTACCAGATGCGAACTTTTTAGTTTTAACGTTTTTCTTTTATTTACATAATGTCGGGAGCGAATTCACTCGAACCGGAAAGTTCTAGCAATTGAAAGAGTCGTCATCTGCCAACTTTTTCGGTGTCGGCTTCCGTACTTTCCGGAATATCCGTATTTTATATGAAGCTTAACACTTATAGGTACTTGATGGCTCTGTATTAAAAAAAAAAAAACCTTTGACACTTGAAAATTTAGACCTTGAAACTGACTTTTTCAGGCATAACGCTTTTTTGTTACGTGACAATTTCTGACAGTCAACTCTTACCGCAAGCCGCGTCAAAGAATTTTGTTTATATAATTTAAAAAAAAACACAGTAATCAAAAAATCGATGCGTAAACCGGGTTCCAAATCCCAGACTGCACAATACTTGATCTACATTCGATACATTGACCACTAGACCAAATCAACTTTATTGTTTTCTTGAAATTAGTTGTTTCTTGCGAAGTTCTACACAATTCTATAAAGTATTAGAACCTTATAATCTATCTCATAATCATCACACACGGTCACAAGAAGCTATTAAAATGTATCACGGAACTGGTATTTTGCAACGGGTGGTGCACGGGGCCCGGCAGCATCTTAGGTACATAATGAAAAGGTGCCTAATTACGATTGCAACCAATTTGCGAAACAGCCTGTAGTACTTACCTTCCAAAAACCATTGCTTGCCTGTGTAAGAACTGGTCTGCCGCAACGACCATCGTTTCCACCTATCGAAACCATCTTTTCAAAATATGGTATTCCCAAAATATCACGCAGCACTTGCTTATCCTCTTGTCCTCTTGTTTTTATCTCGAATTACAATTAATTGATGGTATATTCGTACAAAACAGGAAAGAGGATAACGGACAAAAATACAATTAATGATGTGGTGTGAGGAGTTCGTGGCTAAGTAACAACAGCCGCACGGTTTGATCCATCAGGTTAAGCTACGCTTGCCGGGGTTGGTCTATGGATGGGTAACCATGTTAACATACCGAGACTCCTTCGTGCCTCGGAAAGTACGTTAAGTCGTTGGCCCCGGCTGTTATTCGTGGATCCTTGACAGTCGTTACGGGTCGTCAGAAGGCCGAAAATCTGACAACCAGTCTTACCAAGGGGTTTCGTATTACCCAGTTACTTGGTTGTGGAGGTCAGATAGGCAGTTGCTCCATGTAAAATACAGTATTCAGCTGCATCCGGTTAGACTTGAAGCCGACCCCAATATAGTGGGAAAAGGCTAGGCAGATTGATTGATTGAATGATGTGGTGTGAGGTGTGTGTGTGTGTGTATGTGTGTTGTGGTGTGTATGTGTGCATGTTGTGTGTGTGTGTGTGTGATGGTAATGATGCAGTGTACAGACAGGGATTTATTTAAGTACAGTACTTTCACAGTAATTGTACTTCTCTGCAAGCCTGTAGTAACAAAGGCGCAGTGTACCAATTTTATTTAATAGGAAAAACATTGAGTAACAATAGAAAAAGTTGTCATTTCTATCTATATGTTATAATTATTATTACTAGACTTTACTGGCATAGATGCGAGACAGTTTTTTTTTTTTTTTTCAATGTTTTTTTCTTGAGACAATTAGAATTAGGGGCTTGTGGATCCCCCAAGAAAGCTCTTGTACCTTGCCTTTCTTGACCGGCCGGAGTGAACAATGACAAGGAACAAAGCTATAAGTCCAGGTTTCCTCACGATGTTTTTCCTTCACCGATGTCAGTAATGTCCAAGATAAACTCAGAAAGTACATATGAATTGAAAAAGTGACATTGGTACTTGCCCGGATTTGAACCCACAACCTCGTACATGAGAGGCGAGGCCTTAACCACTCGGCCATCACGACACGACACGTTAGAAAGGTCGTTCAAAAATATTGTGAGTTTGCCAAAACTATTTTAAGATTCAGGGATCCATTTGCGAAATATTGAGCTTTTAACTGCAAATGATTGTTAGAGTCAAGTGTCCCCCGCCCCTGCCAGGTAAATGACCGTAATTGGATTGAAAAAATTCACTGCAGTAGTATCTATAACGAAATTAAAAGGAAAACTGTCACAGCTAAGTAGGCTGTACAGGTTAAAGAGTAATAATCGACCAACTTAAATTTGCAGTTTGAAAAACATGTTCTACCATACATTCCGTACCTATACAACATGTTTTTCAAACTGCAATGTTAAGTTTGTTCTTAGGATAAATTCATCCCAACTACGGAACCCTTCATTGTGCGTGGTCCTACACGCACTTGGCCAGTTTGTAATGCTTTTTTTTGTTAGGAACCTTCTCGGGCGCGCACACAACAAAATACCAAAGCTTAATCACAATCGGTCGAGCCATTATCGAGTTGCGGTGCGTGATGCAAAACGGCACGGAATTTAAATATTATTCTTTGAGTACGTAAACCAGGCATCGTAGCTTATAAAGCGCGCGGCTGACACAGTGCAGCGCGGAGTTTAATGTTAGGTATTATTCTTATCAATTCTTGCGAGATGAAATTATTGATTTGGTTGCTTTACAAGTTTCTTTTATTTATTTTTTTATTTGTAGGCTCAATTTTTAAGGCAAGCCGGGCTTTTCGGCTTTCTTGGGCGGAACGCCACTGCTATCAAGTTGAATATCAATTTTTTTCTGTTCCAGACATTGTCGTGACGACAAGAAATCAACTAGATTTTTATACCAATGGAAACATGAGCCACTCTGGAAGCGATGAATTTAGAGACCTCACAGCATTAGCTTATGATGCAGTACACAACATGCTGCTATTCGCCGACAAACAGAGCGACAACACCTCTATATTTAGTTTTAACATAACTAGTAAGAAATATCATTCATTAGTCAAGAAAAAAGCATACGAAAATATCCAGGATCTCGCTTTCGATCCAGTCAAAGGATTACTCTTCTGGACAGATATGAATGAAAGAAGTATATACTCGTATTGGATTTCGGTAAAGCCTGGATTAAAGAACGATGTTTACGGAAACCTTTTGATCAAGATGGATGACGAGATTCCCAGAGCTATTGCCGTGGATAGCTGTAGAGGGTACGTTCCTAATGACAGATTTATAACAAAAAAAAAAAACATTCTGAATTACGTGATAATTTATAGTGATTTACAAATTACAGGTATATTTACTGGACCAACGTAAACACTAAGAAGCCCACAATAGAGAGAGCTAGATTTAATGGCTCTGAAAGAGAAGTTGTTATTGACAGCAACATTCACATGCCCGTCAGCTTGTCCATTGACCAACAGACGAAGCAAATGTACTGGGCGGATGATAGAGAAGGTATACACTATTCTATTGAAAGTGCAGATCTAAATGGAAAGAACAGAACAACATTATACGCTGGACTATATCATCAACCACAAGCATTGACCGTGTCTAAAGATTCAATCTACTGGGTGGACTGGGGCTACAAATCTGTTTGGCAATTATCAAAGAATCCATCTATTTATGCGGAACCGAAAGAGATTAGTTACTTCGTTGGTGAAACAACACCTTTCGGTATTGCTGCTAATTATAAACTTGAGGATCAGACTGCAGGAACTCACGAATGCGAAGCACTAACAAGTTTTCTACAAAACAAGTTACCGATCAACGAAGCCTTCAACATTCCTTCTGATACAGGCCTGTATTGTATCCATGGCATGAAAGTCAGTGGAAAATCACTATGCAAATGCACACCTGGTTACTTCGGCGAGCGATGTGAGGTTTCAGTCTGTGTGAACTATTGTTTACAAGGCGTCTGTAGTTTCGATGTTGATGGTTACCCCAAATGCAGGTAAAACATTATTTCACTCCTTTTCTCTCTTTCCGTATTAAGTTTTGTGTTATTACTTGTATGACAGTTTATTGACTGTTTCTGAAAGAATGGTGACTTGGGAGTTGTTGCTTAGGAAACATAACTAGGTGTTGTTGAGCATAACGTTATTGAAAACGGTATAACTGCTAGCACAGGTTTTTAGAAATCTGCATAAATCCTTTTTCACATAAATAATTACAAGCTAGTTAGTTATGTTGCCCCAAAAAAAGAAAATGTTAAGTATACAATATTGCACATTAAAATTATTTCAGATGTAATGCAGGTTATTCCGGGGAAAGGTGCGAAGTCGACGCATGTTATCATTATTGTCTGAACAAAGGTGACTGTTCCCTGAACGAAAAGGACGAGCCAGTCTGTCAATGTGTTGGTAATCACGAGGGAACAAGATGTGAAGCTGTTAAAGATGTTGGTTTCACTTTCGCCAAAACCCCTGCGTACTACTCAGCCCTAGCAGGTTTAGTGTCAGCTTGGAAAAGTCCCACCCTAAACATTTCTGCAGTTATCAACGGATAATTCGATTAATTTCTTTGAGTTGTGCCACTTATTTTTTTTTTGTGATTTTCTTAATAAGTGTATCCTTCTAAATAAAATAAAACGACATACATGAAATCATAATGCTTCCGGTTCGTGGTTTATTGAATAACAAGTTCGTTTCCCTTAAAAAATTATCATTCCTCTTCAACCAGTTAGGGTTCATTTTCGAAAAATATATCTAAAGCGCGTAATTAAATTTTTAGGGTTCCGTACCACAAAAGGAAAAGGGAGCCCTTATAGGATCACTTCGTTGTCCGTCTGTCTGTCTGTCACTCTGTCAAGACCCTTTCAGGAACGCGTGAAGGTATCAAATTAAAATTAATATCAAGTACGTAGGTCTACAGTCCCTTGGAATGCAAAAAAAACAAACTTCTAGGGCAACGCAATAAAAAAATACACGGCCATTTATGTAACATATTTTGATACTCTCAGATAAATCAAAACCTTAGGGGTACTTCCCGTCCACCGTGCTGCTCGATGAGGTGGGCAAGCTCTTTTAAAGAATAATTGCAGACCGCCTTGTCGGGCAGCTGGTGCGAGTGGGGCCGGATTTGGCGGAGAGCCAGTATGGTTTCCGCAAGGGGCGCTCTACGGTGGATGCCATCATGCGCATTCGAGCCCTCACGACGGGGGATGCTGTTGCCCGGGGTGGGGTAGTCTTGGCGGTGTCTCTTGACATCGCCAATGCCTTCAATACCCTGCCCTGGAGTTGCATTAGGGAGGCACTCCGGTATCACCGGATGCCGACCTATCTCTGTCGAGTGGTCGAGGCCTATTTGAGCCCGGGGTAGATGACGGCCCTGTCCGTCATCTACCCCGGTCACCACGGAGAGTGGAACCAGCGAGAGATGTCGTGCGGTGTCCCACAGGGATCGGTCCTGGGGCCGCATCTGTGGGACATCGGCTACGACTGGGTGCTGCGCGCCGACCTCCCTAGCGGCGTCAGCGTGGTTTGCTACGCTGACGACACGCTGGTCCTGGTGCAGGGGAGGTCGCATGAGGCGGCGGCCGAACTAGCGACACGTTGGGTTGCGACAATCGTCGAAAGGATCCGGCAACTGGGACTCGAGGTGGCCTTGCATAAGTCCGAGGCCATGTGTTTCTATGGTCCTCGGAACGCGCCACTGTCGGGTTCCCAGATTACGGCGGGAGGGGTTCACATCGGTGTCGAGTCGACGATGAAGTACCTGGGACTCGTCCTCGACAGCCGGTGGAACTTCGTGGAGCACTTCCGACGTTTGGCTCCCAAACTGGATAGGGCTGGGGCTGCTTTGAAGCGGCTCCTGCCCAAACTGGGGGGTCCAAACGCCTCCTGCCGGAGGCTTTACGCGGGGGTCGTGCGGTCCATGGCCCTTTACGGGGCACCGGTGTGGGCGCGTTCATTGAGGCTGCGACCGGCCCGGCGGTTGAACGCGTCCCAAAGGGTCATGGCCATCAGGCTGGTCCGGGGATACCGCACGGTCTCCCGTGAGGCGGCGAGCCTCCTTGCCGGACTACCGCCATAGGATCTGGAGGCGAAAGTCCTCGCGCACATGTGGGAGTTGCGCGAGGAGGTGAAACGCCGGGGTGTAACTCCGCTGCCGCGAGAAATCACGGCACAGCGGACAGAGCTCCGGCGGGATTTCATGGCGGCATGGAGTGTGCGATTGTCGCAACCCAGCGCTGGGCACGCCACAATTGCGGCGATAAGTCCCCTCTTTGAGGAGTGGCTTCAGAGGCGCCATGGCGTCCTCACCTTCCGCCTGACGCAGGTCCTCACCGGACACGGTTGTTTCGGGAGGTTCCTGTTCCGCGCAGGGCGGGAGGAAACGCCCGGGTGTCACCACTGTGTGGATCGCCCGGAGGACACGGTGGAGCATACGGTGGAGGTCTGCCCGGCTTGGGCGGAGCACCGCCGTGTCCTCACGGAGGCGATCGGCGGCGGCGATCTCTCGCGTCCGGCCCTGGTTCAGGCCATGGTTCGGAGCGAGAGTGCATGGGAGGCCGTCACCTCCTTCTGCGAAGCAGTTATGTTTGCGAAGGAGGAGGCGGAGCGCGCGAGGGAGATGCAAGCTGCACGCCCTCGCGGCCCTAGTCGCCGCAGGAGACGCCCCGGGCGTCGGGAGTCGAGAGCCGACTTCCGGCCACCGTAGGCGCGGGCTTGCGGACGGTGAGCAATGGGCAGCTCGCCGCCCGATAAGGACCAGGCCCGTGTCGACGGCGCGTTGTGTTCCACGCGCGCCTCAAAGAGATGTCAGCACCAACCGACGGGGTCGAAAGACCAATGCCTGCTGGGGTTGCGGGTTTGTCCGAAAGGGATAACGCGGCCCCGGCACACAGGCAACGGAAGGAACACGGGTGGGTTTTAGTCAGTAAAAGTCTGACACACCCTCTCGCTCTGCCCAGAGCGGGAGAAGTCATTTGATGATTTCCCACCCTGAAAAAAAAAAAAAAGGGGTACTTCCCGTTGACGTAGAATCATGAAATTTGGCTAGAAGCAAGGTCTCACAGCACATGTAAAGGAAAAGTCCGAAAACCACAAATTTGTAGTTTATCACATAAAAAATATTTTTTTATGATTACAAACCTACATTTGCAGTCGGAGATTTTGACAGGTTGGATGTCTGGGAGAACATGTTTTACAACTACAATGTTAAGTTTGTTTTCGGGTAAATTTATCCCAACTACGGAAACCTTCATTGTGCACGGTTCGACACGCACTTGGCCGGTTTTTGTTAGAAAGACATAAATATAAAGATATATTAAGATAAAAGATAATTGATTTGATTGACTTTGTTAAGATAAATATTGTCTACTAGCTTCTGCCCGCGACTTCGTTCGCGTGGAAGTCGTAAAACACCACAATATATTGCAATAACAGCCACATTTTTATAAAACTTCCCTGTTATCTACGTTTGTAGTTTTTTTCTCAGCAGCCAAATTATACAGAGAGTCAGGACTGGTAACTCGGGAGCAACCGATGTGAGAAGCAGCTTGTCCTGAGGTCGACACTCGCAGCCTTCAGCCTCCAGCCTCCAGTGTCGGCCCCTGTGACTTGTTGGTAATCATCGCAAGCAGTAGCTCACCGGGAACGCACGCGCTTAAACTGGTAATTGTGGGGAATTTGTGGTATATACGGTATAAACACTGTCTCGCCAATCCACAATCTGTTAGAATATCCGGCTTGATGACGTTTCTCTCCAAAGATACGAGTTTGAAGCGGGTTCCGTTACACTAGCCGGGTATTTAGTGTCATCAACCTTGCAAATCTTCAACAAAGTTAGGCGCTTGGTACAGGCATACCTAGTGGTCATCTGAGCTGATTAAAATTTTAAAAATAATAGTATAATTTTATTAAATAAGTGTAATAAAAAAAATTACAACATTTATTTTTTCCGCTGCAGCCACACAGTTCGGTGCACTTTATTTCTCTTTTCAAACAATTGCACCTTGCTGCGCATTTTTGTTTGCATCTACATAAGCAACCGCTGCTGAAGGTACTGGAGTTCACACAGGCTCCATTTTGCCATTACTTTTGGCCAAACCCCAGTCACCAGAGCATGGCCGGTCTTGTAGGTCCTGGTTCTAAAAGTTGACCCTCTCTTATATGTCCGCTCGCAAAAATATGGTTCCGCAGGGCGTGTTTGGGTGGTGGTAAATTCTCCAGCTGACTGTCCTTTTTTGTAAATATGTAGTTGATGATAATCAGTGCATGTGCACGATCTAAAATAAAACAGATGTTACACGACATGCATTCCAATAATATCTTAAATAACTTCAAATCACAAAAGCCAACCACCACTTAAGTTACTTCTTGTCATACAAAGCAATGAGATATCTTTCTAATATTGGCAAAGCCTGCTCTAAATTTCCTTCTTTAGCATATTTAAATCCCTCCGTTGCAGTTGGATAAGCGTCTCAACCTTCGACAGCGCATTTTTCCCTTTACCAGCAAAAGAAGAAACAGTATCACTAGCAGAACAACCCAGAAAAGGCGTGGAAGAGTGGCAACACTTACTGCCTTTTCTGGTACCAGAATTACTTTCAGATTTGAAAGTGTATATATTATACGTATCAAAACCGAGACTAGACGGAAATATGGCACGGGACAAAGAAAACGAAAACCTCCAATATACTAACTAAAATTCCGAAGGATTAAGCAAATTCCCTTAGGGATAATTCAAAAAAGAGGATTTTTCCATTGCCTAGCTCTCTAGTGCCAAGCTACAGAATTTATAGATACAAAGAATTTTATGTGACAGACGGACCGACAGTTCTCAGCAACCGCGGCAGAGCTAAAGAAACACTGGAATCATGCAACTATCAGGAAGCAGACACGCGCATAATTGCCCACATTGGTGATGCTGCATGCAGCCCAAAGACACATATGGTCCGAACAGTGGACACCGATGTTGTTATCCTTTAACTTAAACTTTTGTGACCATAATGTTCAAAACTTCGAAATTTTGTTTTACGCAATTATCTTTACTTCTAAAACTATTCTGTCATAATACCGAGTAAGTACTATAATAATTAAATCTCCTAATTTTGCATGTAATAAAGTCATAAGTCCTAAGTATTGAAATATATAATGTGTATTATTCCGAATGTTCATTTATAATAAAATTAGGTTTTAGTGACAGAAACGAATCGCTGTAAATCCGACTCCACGCAGTCTTGTCTGCCCTACCCCTAGAGTGAAATTTAAAATCGCGTAGGCACGGAGGGGCTAGGCGGCCCGCGAGTTGAGGAGCAGAGAGGGCCTAGACAAAGTAACATTCGATTAGCGATAACGCCAGTAGAAAAGTAAAAAATGTATGCGGTTGACTTATGCTATGGAAATGTCACGTGATCACAGGTTAACGAATAGAAATTAGCTAGACATTGTCATCATCATTCGTTTCCATGAAACGAATCGACAGGTTCGAATGATAACTTCCATAGAAATTCGTAGCTAAGTGATACTTTTTGACAAGCGCATCGCTAGTTTTCGATTCGTATGATGGAAACATTGGCGAACGTCAAAACCCTGTAGAAAACGAAACAAAATGGCGACTTTTGAAGTTTACTCTTAAGAATCGATAGGAATGGTCATTTTATGAGGAGTAAAATTTATACTAAAGAAATTCTATTAAATCCGTCAGTCAGATAATAAAAAAAATATTATACAAGTGTTTCTTACTTTATCATATTTACAAAAAAAATACTTAGGTATAATGCGTTAAAGTTGGGGAGTGAGGGCTCGCTACTAGCTACGTCGTAGGTAATATTTAGATAACGTCTTTTTATACGTCTATGGATTACGTAAAAAGAAAATACGTGTCCAATATTTGATATAATCTACCTGACGGACAAAATAATAATTTGAATCATTATCCCCATTGGAAACTCTCGACGAAATGCATAATTTATAGTATTTTATCACTTTTGAATTTTCGTCCCGGAGTAAGAGTCGTGGTACGAGAGCCCATGGCCAAAAATGTTGCCTTACCGTTTTACGAACAAAACCCTATACAATCGATACATTTGGTTATTCTGAATCCAAAAACTCTTAATTTCAGAAATTTTCCGCGTGTCATCTGACCGGACCGCATTTTTAAACATGTCAAAAACAAATACTGACCCGTTTCACAGCAATCTGTCTGATTTTATGAATCTGGTTGAACGATAGATTTCAGATACCAAAAACACAATTTTCAGAATCCTGTAGCGTCGAACATACCGAGGAGACCATTTGAAAAAGTTAAAAATGAGGCAAAAAATACAATCCATAGCAACCCGTCAGAAAATTTTGTTTTCAGGTGTACATTGGTCAGTTGATGCGAATAAATCATTTTTCAGAAGAAAGTGTGTGCCTCTTATGTGTTGAATAATTTTGAACGTGTTTAAAAAAAAGTATGTCGTGTCGTGAGGGATAGGAGCGTAACAAACACCGCGCGTTTTGCGGGCGGCTTCGAAATGTTCTTTTGGTTATGGAATTATAGGTACCAAAATTAAAGAAAGCATATTTTTTGTAACCCCGGTAACTATACAAAAGATTTAAAAAAAATTGAACCAGGTTGATTATGAGACCGATCGGTTAAATTTTTTGAAATTTTTGAAAATGTGTTCAGGCCACATTGGACACGCAAAATATCTAAAACAAAAATTTCGTAACAAAATTATGAACCTATGTACATTTTTAATATGTAATGAAACCGTCTGTCTATTTCTTTTAATATAGCAGAAATGGGCTCCCATAAAACTGACGTTTCTGACCGGTACTGCCCACCGAGTCAGGTTCAGAATCATCTAAATCTAAACTAACGATTTTATACGGTTTTGGCTGTAAAACGATGCGACATGGTTTTAGTCGTGGGCTCTCGTACTATTGGAGTTCAACTGACAACAAGCATTGACAGCGACAGCGCGGCATTTAACGTTTGCTCACGAAAGACCAGAGACAAAATGTAATTTTTATCGAACAAACCAATAGATGAGACGATAGCGAAACGTAGTGTAATTTGTCTACCGATTGAACTTCGTTATCGTTGAAGCGATAGCGATTATCGAAATAGAATCACTCCGAAGCGAATGTCATCAAGTCGAAGCTGCGGTGGTGAGCGTTAAGAGCGTTTATTCTGAAAGTGGGCAACGTCGCGTCGCAAATAAATGTCAAATATTTCGCTGTTTTGATTAATTTGGCAATATTACTGTATGGAAATAAGAAATGTGGCTAACTAGCGAACTTTTTTGGGGTTGCGGGTTTGTCCGAAAGGGATATCGCGGCCCCGGCACACAGGCAACGGAAGGAACACGGGTGGGTTTTAGTCAGTAAAAGTCTGACACACCCTCTCGCTCTGCCCAGAGCGGGAGAAGTCATTTGATGATTTCCCATCCTCAAAAAAAAAAAAAAGTTATACACGTCAACCAGTAACCCCGTTACGAACCTGGCAAAAGACCCAAGAGCTAGATAGACCCGACACTATACCGAAGACATCCCGGACGTCAACTTGTACGAGAAGCACAAAATGTTTGTAAGTTCTTTATCTGGTTCTTTTTCTGGTATGCCAATTTGAACTACAGAATAAACATCTGCTGCGAAACTTTGTTCTTTAGATCTGCAGGTACAAATTCTAAGGTGGGGCTGACGGCAGTAAAAAAATAATAACTAAAACCCATCTACGACAAAAAGTCATTTAAAAAACTCATATACAAATAAAAAGCGTGAGGAAACCTGTTACCTATCGCCGATTTCTCCGTCAATTGTGGACCGATTTTCAAAATTCTTTTTTTGTATGAAAGGGTATGCTCCCGAATTGGTCCCATATAATTTTTATTAATTTTGCTTGAATAGTTTTTGAGTAAGCTTCAATAATACGTTTTTTTCCCACTTAGTATATGTGAATGATATGATGATAACTTCCTGTCACTGTTATTTACATAGCAGGTAGTGGTATTCAAATTTATGTGAGGTACAACAACTAAAAAGTGAAAAATTAAAACTTTTTACAAAAAAAAAACACTACAAAGTGGAAAATAACTTTTACACTTTGTAGTGTTTTTTTTTTTTGGAAGTCGGTTTATTTTGTTTTTTGTAAAAAGTTTTTTTTTCAATACAAATAAGTACACTAGATGAGCCGAGGCAGCTACACAACGCCACCTGCCACGATCCTTACATACCTACTCTTTATACTTCGTTGACGTTCGAGCACAGATGAATACAGATTGGACACTCCGCATTTTATGTATGAAGTTACAAGTAGGTACGCGGTGGGCTCGACTTGTCGAATTCAGTGGGCGTAACGTAGTCAGAAGATCTAAGCCCAGGTTCGCATGCTTTCCCGCGGCGATTTTTTTTCGTGCACTGGGTTGTAAACGCTCTACTTAGCGCCGAGAGTTGAAAATCCAACAGTGTATTTTATCAACGCGCTGGGACGGGAGTGCGTCCCAGCGCGTTGGATTCTCAACGCTCGGCTGAACACCGAGAGTTGAAAATCCAGTGCGTGATAAAATCACGTCGCGATTGTTTACTTCCGTGCGAACGTGATCTAAGAAACACGAGATAGAAAAAGAGGCATACTTCTAGGTGAATATAACTATAGGTAATTAGCGCTGTGCAACCTGAATTGCACTTTATTGTGTCGTAGCAAGAGTTGCTTTTTATTTAAATGATTTTGCGGAGTGTCCCATCTGTATAATCTGTGGTTCAGTAATTAAAATAAACAGTATATCCATTAAATTCTTTCTTTTGTTTATGGCAACACAAAATTAATCAGTTTTTAGTCTATGTAAGAAACTGTCAAAATTAGTCCTCTCTTCGGTCCACCATAGAACGTGCGTGGTGTGTACGTTTTCAGTGAGCAATAAAAGTGTTATATTCAGCAAGTTGTTTCAATTGGAATCAAGCTACCAGCAATATACAGTCCACACGAACACACGAAGTTAACATCTTTTATTTATTTAATTTGAGTTATTCTTTAATCTTCTCAAAAGGATAATGGATGGTCGAGCCACTTCAGTTGGGGTATAGTCCTGTAGTTTCTGTCGAAGCTTTTTAGTACATCTTTCTCTTGCTGGCTCAGACTGAAGTCGAAAACATTGAGGTTCTGTTCAATGCGGGATTTTGTCACACATTTCGGAATAGGAATGACGCCTCACTCGACCTGCAATGGAGAGAGATCATTAACTTAATAAAAATCGGAAACCACTAGAATAGTGAAATTCAAAATATTCAAAATATTACTCAAAATATTTTATTTCACATATACCTACATGGGCACTTATTATACGTCAGAAGCTAGGTGCACGGTTCCAATTGGTCGTTTCCTATGGAGAAGAGCCAGCAAGAAACTCCACGGTTACTCTTCTATAAATAATTGTTTTTTAGAATATTTTCAAATAACAGTATTCATAGGTAGGTATGGGAGGACAGTGTAGGGCTTTCAAAAAGTACCATGAAAGTTTGAGATGTTTCGATGTTTGTTACTCGTGTAACGGCTAGGGCTTTGCGGGCAGACTGCGCAGGCCGCTAACTTATAGGTAGGTAGTCGCAATTGAAACACTAGGATAAGTTCATACATATACGTATAATTATTATAAGTAGGTATAATACATAAGCTAGGTCGCGGGTAAGTCACTGAGTCACATGTTCTTTTCCGAGCACTATCACAAAAAGTAAAGGAAGGGTACCGTCCTTGGCAACACGTGGCAGACGTGGGGGGACCTGCTCAGCGCAGGCCCGGCGGCAGGCCGGACGGCCCTAGTGAGACCGACAGCGTCTTGTCGGTAGCGCGAGGAGGCCTGTCAGCACAGGCTCGCGGGGTAGGCCGCGGGATGTCAGGCCTTCGAGACCTGGACAGCGTGCGCAAGCAGTGTGCGGTAGGCACAGACTCGCGCAGGTAGCTGCGGCGGTAGGCCGCAGGTTGTTTGGCCTTCGAGACCTTGGCAGCGTGCGCAAGCAATGTGCAGCACCACTACCATCAGCAGTATCAATAGTAGTAGGCACCTGCCCTCAGCCCGTACGAAGAACCCTGGAATGCGCGTTAGAGAGCGCATGTTAGATGCGGTGCAAATAGCAGCAATCCGCATGCGATATGCCAGCATCCTTCTCATTTTAAGCCAAGGATTGGTGTGGGAAGCATTGTAGGTGAAAGCTCAGCACATCGCAGCGGTTTACAGGCAAGAGAGTTTGAAACATAGCGTGCCACAATAGCGGATGCTAACTTAGACTAAGTATGTGAACACGCGAGCATAAACACAAAATAAACGTGACCATTGCAGATGGCTCACTAATCACTAAGAATAACCACACCATCTCGATGTAGTAGCAATACATACATATTACAATCTCCTGTGCGCTGGTTTGACACACGAAATTAGATACTTTATAGGTTATAAAATCAATATAGATTATCCAGCGCAGAGGATCTGGTATAATTACCAAGCTAATGTGGAACTCACCCTAGGTCGGGGCACAAAGAATTCTGAGGATCAGGGAACAACTGTTGTCAGCCTTGCAAGCGGAAACCAAATGACAGAGCGACTCCGGAACGACAGTGTTGTTCCCCGTTTTTAGTGATGTGACTAGGAACTTACTAATTGTGATATTTTATCACTCGACTACTTGCACCTGTGATCCCTCACAACGCTACACTCGCATTGACAATAACATAAAAAAACTTGTCGAATGCATAAGTTCCTGTTTTTATAAAGTCGGCTCAAACTACACATTAATTCATGATCAGCTAATTTTTACATTAAAAAAATCCCCATACCTTTCATCAAAAAACCCCCCCATTCCTTTTAAAAAACTTAAAATACTGCCACTTCCAGCACATTTTTGAAAGTTGTATCTTTGTACACCAAAACAGACATGAATTTGACTTATATAATGATGATGTATCCAGACCCAGTCGCAAAGTGCATATGCTTAATGTTCCTAGGCGTAGAATTAAATTGTTTTCTAATAATGTATACTGCATGTCCATTACCGTTTATAACAAATTACCTGATGGCTTCAAAACTCTCAGCCTCAGAACATTTAAAAGTAAATTATTTAACCTTCTTTTAAGCAAATGTTATTACTCGACTGAAGATTTTATGAATGAAAAAATCGAAATATTTGACATTATTGCCTATAAATAAATCATATTTTATCTCCTTGACTTTATTAAATTCCGACTTATATAAATAATCTCTTCTACAACTATTGTTTAATTTATTAAAATTATTTGTAATTGTAATACTAATGATTAATAATTTAATTTTAATGTAATGATGACCCATAATTTTACAAACCATATATGTACGCTTATTTCTTTCAAAATCTGCTCAGCCGTTTAGCCGTGAAAGTAAACAAACAAACTCACATTCGCATTTATATTAAGTGTGGATTTGATTTTCAGCAATTTATAACTGCAATAGTTAGACATTAGTCGGCTGTAAATAAATGACGCATCGAGTTTCAAAAAGTTCGGCTTTGTAAAGCGCCATCTCTGTGATACCCGTGTGACTGTCTCTTTCTACAGCTCGATGTGACATAAATACTTCGGTTCCAGAACATGTCAAAAAAGTTTTTTTTTTTTTTTTTATATTGACGATTAGATATTTTTGCGAGAATAACCCACTACAGTTTCCTGTTTCAAAACTCACCAGATATCTCAATGAAATTTGAGGAACAGTCTTGTTATATTTGTTCGCGATCTCCAGAAGCGCGGGGTCATCGACCCTTGGGGGCGGGGCGTCGGGCTTCGCCTTGCTGTAGTACAGCGAGCCGAACGGAGTGTAGCCCATCACGCGGATGTCTTGGCGGGAGCAGTAGGAGAGGAGGTCTGGCTGTTGCAGGTTTAAATTGATCTGGAGAATAATATAACATTTATTCTCAAAACAACATAATACCACCGCCGTATTTGTCGTCACCCTACATTTCGCCAGTTACTTATGTTTAAGTCATAAGTAACAGAGGGCGAATTGATAAGTTATTTAAAACTTCATTTACTGACAAAAAATCATACTTCAAACTGATAAATTCCTGATAGAAACACCCATTAACATTTTTCCTGGTGATTGATCTCAAGACCCCATTCTCAGCAAGGTGCGCTTGCGACCACTATTATTTGACCTATGAAGTAATGAAAATTTTACAATGAAACATAATCAGCCTATACAGGGACATCGACGCGAAAACTGTTACCATGACAAAGACAAAGACAAAGATTTATTCGTCGGATATGGTACGTACAAGTTGGTTAGGTATAATATGTTCAAGACACATCCGCCGCTAAAAGCGGCATACGAATATTTACATTTACATGGTCATAAAAACCTAACTTATTACTACGAGTACATAAACTCTATTAACAATACGAAAAACTAAGACTATAGATATAAAGATACATTTATACTCTATTAAAATATAAAATTAAGATAAAACACAACAGCAACAATATTTGTAGCTATCATAAAACTAAATAAATATATAATGTATTACCCTTATATTCAAAAAATTATTTCAGTGTATAAAAATAATTTTGGAGAAGCCATGTTTTTAGATTTCTTTTGTAGTAATTAAATGGTAGTTCTCTTATTACTTTTGGAATATGGTTGTAAATTTTTATGGACATAAGGTAGCTGTTTCTGTAGTGCACAGCGCTGTTACAAAATTGGTTTTACAATGCATTTGCTCGAAAAGAGCGTTTTCCAAGTAGTCAATTTGTGCGGAAAGTGTCACTTTTTTTCACTAGTGCTTTTTACTTTTCTGTTTTTTTTTTAATTTTTGAGGCCGTCTTCAGCCCGTCTCGTCTCAGAGATTTTATTATTTGAGATAAGTTGCTCACAAATTAGTATTTACAAATCAGATGATGATGATGACGATGGCGATGATTATGACGATGGTCAAAATCAAAAAGTCAAAGTCGAAGTCGAAGTCGAAGTCCAAGTCCAAGTCCAAGCCCAAGTCCAAGTCCTAGTCCAAGTCCAAGTCCAAGTCCAAGTCCAAGTCCAAGTCCAAGTCCAAGTCCTAGTCGAAGTCGAAGTCGAAGTCCAAGTCCAAGTCCAAGTCCAAGTCCAAGTCCAAGTCCAAGTCCAAGTCCAAGTCCAAGTCCAAGTCCAAGTCCAAGTCCAAGTCCTAGTCCAAGTCCAAGTCTAAGTCCAAGTCCAAGTCCAAGTCCAAGTCCAAGTCCAAGTCCTAGTCAAAGTCGAAGTCGAAGTCGAAGTCGAAGTCGAAGTCGACGTCAAAGTCAATGTGTACACATCATAGGCGACTGCCGTAAGGCTCGCTCGATTTTTTTTTTTATTTCCTCGCACAATGCGTAGTAAAACGTTGTATGATACACGTGCGTAAGAAGATTTTCGACTCGTGTCGATTTATACACTCGCTCGCTTCACTCGCTCGTGAATAAAAATGCCACTCGTCGGAAATCACCTACCTTCCGCACTTATAGCATAAATAACTATTTTAGCTTGGTGAGGTCCCTTTTTGTAAATAAATCTATTGTTTTCGGTTACTGTGGAGAAGAAGTGTGATTTTTTCCTAACAAATATAGCTATTTCTAAAATATAAATAGAAGCTAGCGTTAAAACCTTCAACTTTTGAAAAATTGGTCTACAACTCTCATATGGAGGCGCCCCAGTTATTGCTCTCAAGCATTTTTTTTGCGCTATGAATGTTCTTTGGATATATGACGAGTTACCCCATAGGAGTAAGCCGTACCTCAATACAGACGCTACGTAGCCGTGATAGGCGTTGGGTGCAGCTTCTTCATTCGCTGTTTTACGTAGTTCTCTTAGGTCATATACGTACAAATCTGATAATTTTTTTACATAGGTTTTCAATATGTATTCCCTAATTACAATTTTCATCTAATGTTAGACCTAAAAATGTTACACTATTTTCTTTGTTAATTATTTTGTTATTATGGTTTAAATTAATTTTGGGGGGGTTTTGTTTATAGTTTGCAAATTGAATGATGAAATGTTTTAGATAAATTTACTTTTAAGTTGTTTTCATTTAGCTAATTTATTATATTAAATATTGTAATAATACCGGAAAAATAATAAAACATTACATCAACAAGAAGTAAATCAAACTATGTTGATAGTTTGATTTACTTCTTGTTGATGTAATGTTTTATTATTTTCAGGTATTATTACTGACACATCGTTCTGCAAATAGTACCTACACATTTATGGCTTGTTATATTTGGTAAGTCATTTATATATAGAAGGAAGAGAAGAGGCCCAAGGATGCTTCCTTGGGGTACTCCTGACCCATTGTGTTTAAATGAGGATTTGTATGTCATCGCAACGAGTTTATCATTCATATGGGATATTTCCACACACTGTTGTCTTTTGTGTAGATAACTTTTTAGCCATTCTGACGCTGGACCCCTGATGCCGTAGCGCTCACATTTATCTAGTAGTGTGTAATGTGATCAAAGGCTTTGCTTATATCTAGAAAGATTACTGAAACAGAGCTTTTTTGTCTATATTGTCTGTTATGGACCTGACTAGAGAGAATGCTGCCAAAGTTTGTTGATTTACCTTTTTGAAACCCATTTTGTTCTTCATTAATAATTTTATGTTTATTTATAAATTGAATTAAACGGCTATGCATTATTATGCGGTCAACATCAGTTATGCGGATGACATGGTGCTGTTGGGCCCGTCGCCGGGGTCGATCGCAGAGATGCTCAAAGTATGTGAGACCTACGCTGCTGCACATGGACTGGTCTATAATGCCAAAAATGTGAATACATGGTCTGTGGGGTCCCTGGTAAGTGTCGGGAAGATGTCCTCGAGCTTGCCATAAACGGAACGCCAGTTCGTAAAGTCTCAAAGTTTAAATATCTTGGGCATTTTCTTACCAGCGACCTCAGTGACCATAGTGACATTGAGAGGGAACGTAGGGCTCTAGCGGTCAGGGGTAACATGTTGGCACGAAGATTTTCTCGGTGTACGGACCAAGTAAAGATTACGCTTTATAAAGCTTATTGTCAGAGTTTTTACACCGGTAATCTTTGGGTCAACTACTCGAAAAGGTCGCTGGATGTTCTACGCGTCCAATACAATAATGTTTTTAGGATGCAATTGCGACTGCCTCGTTTTTGCAGTGCATCAGAAATGTTCGCGGTAAATCAGACCGACGGATTCTATGCCATCATCCGCAAAAATACAGCCTCACTTCTAAGCAGAATAAGAGGCAGTCACAATAGTATCCTGAAGGCTGTGGTGGCAGACACTTCCTCCGCCATAATAAGACAATTTGTGCGAAGACTGATACCATAGTTAGACCACTACCATTTCTCTTTGTGCATATTGGGTGGTCTTCCCACAATTTCGTCTTTAGTTTAAGTTAGGTACTAACAATAGTGATTTAAGTGCAAACATGTTACTAAAAATTTATGGATCTTTTTGTGTTATCCGAAATAAAATGATTTATTTATTATTATTTTCTCGTTAATTTTTGAAAATATTGGAATAAGGGTGTAAGGTCTATAATTAGTTTTATCTAATGTACTCTTGCTTTTATGAAGGGGCTTAACTATTGAACTTTTAATTTTTCCGGGAAGATTCCATCAAATTGAGATAAATTGATTGTGTGGCACAGTAGTGTTATGATTTCTGCACATAATTTGAGTATGTGCGGAGAGATCTCATCATACCCTATTTGATTTTTTATTATTTAGAGATATTATTATACGAAACACTTCGGTATCAGAACATGGGTTCAAAAATATGCTGGAACTGTTTCTGGAGGGTTGAGATGAGCAGCTGGTATTTTTTGCAGGTTGAGGTTTTATATTAGCAGTATCAAAGAAAAAATTATTAAAAGAGTTAGCTATTTGACTCGGATCGTTTAAAATACAACCATCGTGATCTATTGCATTTATTTGTTTTATGAGTGTCTGTTCTATTTTTGATGATATCTCATGTAGCTTTGTTTTTATTTTTAGATTTTAATATGTATTTTTGAACAGTTTTTTGAGCGGAGCACGCAGGATTTTAGTATTTTATTATATTTTAAATATTTAGACCGTATATCATAGTTTTTATTTTTTAAGTGGCACATTTTTGTAAGCTGTCTTTTAAAAGTGCAAGATTTCCTTGTACTTTTGGTAATCCATTTGGGTGACATATTATTCACGTAAATTTTAGTTTTTCTTAAGGGAAAACATAACTTAAAAAATAGTGAGAAGTTTTCATGAAATATATTAAAGCTATCGTTTGCATCAGTGTTCTCAAGAACATCAATCCATGACAAATTTCCAATAGCGTCCACAAATTTTTTGACGTTATCGTCTGAGTAATCTCTGTTTACATTATACCAATATTTTAGGGCAGGTTTCCTCTCTTCAACTGGAAATGTTAATGTTTGGCAAGTGTTGTGGTCTGATAGAAAAACTTCGTGACTGATTCCAGTTGAATTTTCTATGTTACTTATAATCTAGTCTTAGCAACGAAGCTGACTTGTTGGTTTATTAATATGTAGACTTAAGCCATAATTAGACATAAGATCTTTAAGTTTGGTTGTATCATTGCTTTCTTTTAAGGTATCAATATTTAGGTCTCCTGTAACGATGATGCGCTTTTTTCGTTTAAGCAATTTGTGTAATAGTAGGTCTAATTAAAAAAAAAATAGATATGTTTTTGAATTTGGAATTCTATAAATATAAATAACAGTACATTTTAACCACAACATTCAAATATTTTTTCAGTACATAAATCCTTAGGTAATTCAATGTTCTTAAAGTCAAACATTTTATTTATTAGAATACATACACCTTCACGCTTTTCTTTTTTCCTTGAAAACGAGCATGCAAGATTAAAGTTTTTAAAGTTAATATTTAATTCATCGCCTGCTCTTACAAACGTCTCAGAGAAACAAAGAATATCTACGTTAACATGTTTATCTACTAACGCGGACAGAGGCAGTCATTGGCTTTGTATCAAAAGAGTGGCTGTCTTTATCACAATCCCCCCCTTACCTCCGAAACTACTGAGCCTAAAATAAAATAAAAAATACAGAGTATGGTTCTTTACTCATAGATTACAGAAAACCCTATAAGAAATCTATGGTCTTATAGTAACATGGTAAATCTCTCAATATTGTGCGTACAAACTTACATTTGCAGTTGAAATGTATAAGAGATTTTTTTTTTCAAATACAATGTTAAGTTAATTCTTGAAATAAATTAATTCCAACGTCGGAACCCTTCATCGTGCGTGGTCCGACACGCACTTGGCCGGTTGTTTATATAGGTACCTACTACTATTGCTTTTTATTTATTTTTATGTTTCTATGATAGTGTCTAATTCTATTTACTTTGTGTTCTTCCTGTACGAGTCCCAGTGAATAACTTTCTTTCTTCCATGATGGGGAAGCAAGGACATGAAGTCATTATGTTACTTACTTCGACTTGCAGCACCGTTGGTTTCTCCAGCCCCAGTTCTAGAAGCGTCTCAATCTGCTGCTGGTTGAAGTTGGAGACTCCGATGGACCTGGTCAGGCCCAGGCTCTTGGCTTCCATCATCCCGCGCCTGGTGTCCACGTAATCTGTGTAGGCGTAGATTCCGTTGTTCTGGAAAGTACAGTTTGTTGCTGGTTAGGGAAGCTGTGTTTATAATGATAACTTAGAATAAAGGACTGCGTCAATTAGTGATACGGAAGGAATAATTTAATATTACTCGTATATTCGGTAGGAGTAACAGTTCGGCATAGGCCCAACACCCATTGGGTTGTCCAGTTATTCAGGCCGTCACTGAGTGGTTATTTTACTGACACCAATGAACAATTGTAACACCAAGGAGATTGTTCATGTACTTAAAGACCAAGCTAAAATGTTACACGTTTCCACAGAATACGAGGCCAGCTTATACCACTGGCGTACGGTCGCCTGCACTAATCAAGAACACAGCACTGCTGCTTGAATGTAGAAATCGGTTGTTTAGTTATGTAGGGCTAGGGCTCTGCTTTGCCAAAGTCAAAACATCGGCTTCAAAAACTCGTTAACTTTTGAATAGTCTCCAGGATATGTTTACTGAAATTCATGGATTCATCAAGTTTTACTTACAAATTGCCCAACAGGCCAGTGCACCAGGTAAAGGTCGACATATTCCAGCCCCAGGCTGGCGAGTGAGGCGCGCAGTGCTGGCACTACTGCGTCTTTATGGACGAGTCGCTTACCAAGTAACCTGCAGACAATCATCGCATCGCAGATGACCTTATCCCTCACCGATCTCGCGGACCTCGCGGATAGAGTTCACGACATGGCACCTCTTATTCCGCAAGTCGCAGCAGCATCCACATCGCAAGCTGATCCACAAACGGACATGATGAAGCTGATCATGGAGCTAACGAGGAAGGTCGACGCGCTGACCACTGAAAGGTACGATCGGTCCCGCCCACGTACCAGGCAGATCTCTGACCATAGAAGTCGCAGCCCATCACAAAGATCGCAGTCCAACTATAAAAAGTTTCCGCGGTGTTGGTACCACTACAAATTCGGTAGCCACGCGAAGAAATGCATCCGCCCGTGTGATTACAAATCGGGAAACGAAACGGGCAGTCAATAATGGCGACTGAAGATTGCCCTTCCACAACTGGTCGCCTGTTCGTGACAGATCGCAGGTCGAAAGTCCAATTTCTAGTGGACACTGGAAGCGACTTATGCGTCTTCCCTCGATCTGCGCTCCCACAACATCGTCGTGCGAAGACCGATTACCAGCTGTGTGCGGCCAACGGTTCAACAATCGACACCTACGGCTACCTCCAGGTTGTGCTAAATTTAGGCCTTCGTAGGGATTTCCCATGGCGCTTTATTGTTGCTGACGTCACTAAAGCCATTATTGGAGTAGATTTTTTATCATTTTTTAATTTAATCGTAGATATTCGCAACAAACGCATAATAGATGGCATCACTAACTTGTCAGCTGTAGCATCTATCGCTTCTCCAGATAGCTTAATATCTAGTGTAAAGGTCGTGACTGGCGAATGCAAATACCGAAAACTCCTATCCGAATTTCAGGAAATAACTCGGCCAGCAGGCGCACCATTCACACCCAAACACAACACAGCACACCACATTCGCACCTCATCAGGCCCCCCAGTATCTTGTTCCCCACGCAGACTAGCCCCGGATAAAATGAAAATCGCCAAGGCAGAGTTCGAAGCAATGCTGGCAAATGGTACAGCTCGACCGTCAGAGAGCCCTTGGTCGTCGCCTCTCCACCTCGCCCCAAAGAAAGACAATAGCTGGCGTCCTTGCGGTGATTATAGGCTGCTCAACGCAAGGACGGTACCAGATAAGTACCCAATCAGGCACATACATGACTTTGCCCACAGTCTATCTGGTTGTAAGATCTTTTCCACTATCGACCTTGTTAAAGCTTATAACCAGATTCCGGTATTTGAGCAGGACATTCCAAAGACCGCCATCACTACACCCTTCGGACTTTTCGAGTTTCCGTTTATGACGTTCGGTCTGAGGAACGCCGGGCAGACTTTCCAAAGGTTTGTTGACGAAATGACTCGTGGCCTGGAGTTCTGTTACCCATATTTAGACGATTTCTTGGTGTACTCCAGGGACGAGACAGAGCATGAAGGGCACCTTCGCCAACTCTTCACAAGGATGAAGGAATACGGTATGCTCATCAACACCGCCAAATGCGTATTTGGTGCACCAGAGGTAACATTTTTAGGCTACCACATCTCGCAACACGGAACGAAGCCTTTGGAAAGCAAGGTGCAAGCAATTAGGGAGTTCCCAGTGCCTAAAACCGCTAGGCAACTAAGAAGGTTTCTGGGCATGATTAACTTTTACCGTAGATTTCTACCACGGGCTGCCCAGACCCACGCACCTTTACATGCTCTACTGACCGGTAACGTGAAAGCCTCTCAGCCTGTCGACATAACCGGAACCTCGTTACAGGCCTTCCAGGAGTGTAAGGATAGCCTTTGTAGTGCGGCTTTGTTGGCACATCCTGACTCAAATGCCAAACTGGGCCTAGTCACGGATGCGTCTGATTTTGCCATAGGTGGAGTCTTGCAGCAGTTCAAAGATGGTAATTGGCAACCGTTGGCATTTTTCACCCGCAAGCTGAGCACATCACAACAGAAACACTCACCGTATGATAGAGAGCTCCTTGCTGTCTACGAAAGTATTAGGTACTTCCAACATTGGCTAGCCGCTACCACCTTCACCATCTATACTGACCATAAGCCGCTATGTTACGCTTTCCAACAGCGGAAAAGTAACTGCTCGCCACGTCAGTATAGACATTTAGACTATATTTCACAATTCTCGACCGACATTCAACACATCGCTGGAAAAGACAACGTCGTAGCCGACACACTTTCCCGTATCGAAGAATTGCAAAGCCCAGTACATTTAGATGTACTAGCCAAAGCACAAGACACCGACTCTGAACTTGCACAATTACTCACAGGAGATTCTTCCCTGCAGATTAAGAAAATGATAATTCCTGGAAGTCGTATTGAATTATACTGCGATGTCAGCACAGCGACTCCCAGACCCATCATTCCTAAACCATTGCGCAAACAAATTTTTTACTCGTTGCACTCGTTAAGCCATCCTGGTGCAAACGCAAGTGCTAAACTTGTAGCACAGCGCTACGTTTGGCCACAGATGCGGAAAGACTGTCGCGATTGGTCTAAGGCATGTTTGGCATGCCAGCGCACGAAGGTGAATCGACACGTTTTCACTCCATTGGGTACCTTCGATCTGCCTTCAGCGCGATTCAAATATGTCCACCTAGACCTCATCGGCCCATTGCCCCCATCCAATGAATATCGGTATTGTCTGACACTCGTCGATCGCTTCACGCGATGGGCTGAAGTCGTCCCTATTACCGATATTACAGCGGAAACTGTGGCCAAAGCGTTTCTGTCGGGATGGGTAGCACGATTTGGTTGCCCAACCGATATTGTCACTGATCGTGGTAGACAATTCGAGTCGGGAATTTTCCAACACCTCGCAAAGTCTATTGGGTTCAGGCATCGCAAGACCACTGCATACCACCCTCAGTGCAACGGTTTAGTCGAAAGATTCCACCGGCAGCTTAAAGCAGCAATCAAGTGCCATGCCGATAGCAGCTGGACCGAATCCTTGCCATTCGTACTGCTCGGCATAAGAAGTTCCTTCAAAGAAGACCTACAATCATCTTCCGCCGAGTTAATATACGGCGAACCTTTAAGGCTGCCAGGTGAATTCTTTGGCCATAAGGTTGACAAATGTACGACTGATATAACGGACTTTACAGCCCGTATTAGATCATTTGCCAACAATTTACAGCCAGTTCCCACGTCGCACCACTCAAAAAAAGAAAAAATCTTTGTCCACAAAGATCTGTCATCTTGTTCCCATGTCTTTCTTCGGGACGATGCGTTGAGGGGTGCACTCCACCCTGCATACACCGGCCCATATGAGGTGATCGAAAGAGGTCCCAAAGTCTACAAAATTAATGTAAAGGGTAAATCCGTCACAGTATCTTTAGACCGTTTAAAACCAGCCTACATACTGTCCGACACCAATGACACCCCTATCCCAAATAAACCTGTCCCCAAGCCACCACCTTCCATTCCAGCAGTTAAAACCACTCGTTCCGGCAGAAGAGTCCACTTTCCGGACTACTATCGCCCGTAGCACGGTCTCTGGAGGGGAGTGATGTAGGTGACTCACATTATATTTACAATATATGCATAATCACGTCGGGGTCACCAGTTTGGTTATGTCGATTGTGTATGGGGGTAGACTTACTGGGTCTGAAGAAAGGATAGTCCAATTGGTAGTCCAACACTTTAATGTTCCACACACTAGGTACACAACACTGTTTGAAATATTATGAAGGCACAGTAAATAGCGAGTTTGCCAAAAGCAGTAAGCATAGGATAGTTCGGATAATTAGAATTACACAGCGATTAAGTGCGGGTATATTGATATCGCAATAAATAGCACAAGCGAGCGTGCGCCCGACGTCACAGGTAGATCTTGACTGGCGACCCGCAAATTCCGAATGCGCGGTAAAGGAAACGATTGCGCGCGCGCAGGTATCTTCACGCGCTTTGAACCAAGGGACTCAGCAGGCGACGCGTGTGTCCAGTGTACTACTTAACTATTGAATTAATGACGGACGGGGTCCGTACGGTAAACGTGATATTGTATTATATTAAATGCTAATACTTATTGTTTAGTGTTTTATGTTTATTAATATAATGTGTATCGTGTGTTTGGAGATCGTAGATGGCGCTGCCATGACGTATACATTAACTCCGTGTTTGAGTACTAATTAAAAATAGAAAGAGGACTTTATTTTACTAGTGAATAATAATAATCTCATCTGTATGGGACAAAAGACGAGTGATAGTGTTATACGGTAAAAAATCTAGAAGATAACATAATTCTAAACATTTGTTCGTTTGTTACGGAAAAGTGCTTAATTTAACATTAATAATTATAAATCCATGTGTAAATATAGTGGACAGTGCATTTCTCAGACTATACAAGATATCGAACTGCAAGAATTGGTTACATAAACGAGTTTTAACTGAAGAATACTCGAAACGAAATCTAAAAATTCCGTTTTTTATTCAAATATTACTCAGCTACAAAGTTGTGACAACTAACGCTATCTAGTTTTACCAATAATAATTAAAAAGTCGGTCAAACAGTTTCTGCTAGATAAGGAAACAAATATTCACACTGATACTTAAGTGTCAAGTTGGCGTGGTGCTAAACACATCGACATCGGTGGCATGTAATCGACGTCGTGAGTTCGAGTCTGGCTTCGCGGGAGACTTTTTGTATGTTTAAAAAAACTGTTTATGATAATAGCAACATATTCATTAAAGTATGGATGACATGCAAAATGTTAACACTCAGAACAGATATCGTCGGCGAAGTTTGGATTTACCTAGTAGTGAGTATGAAATAGACATTTCTCATCAAAGTTTGCCAAACAACATTAATAATAATCGAGAAGAGGTGACAGCAGAATTTAAAGATAAACTCGAAAAATTAAATCTGGAACTGCAAATCGCAAACACTGAGATAGAAACTTTAAATATTGAGAATAGCGCCTTGAAAAAAGAGTTGTCAGTAGCTAAGCATAAAATTGATATGTTCAAATCTGTGGGCGCGTCAGAAATGGCTTCGCCACTTAAATTTTATTCTCCACAGTACCGAAAACGATATAGGTCGTATGGTATAATTAAAGGCTTAACAAGAACATCTTCTAAAGAAATAGATTTAGACGCTGTGGGTCGAAAACGTAATGATAGCAACAATTTAAGCTACTTTTTCGAGCAGCCCCTAACGCCGGGACGTGATTTACAGAACACAATAATAAACCATCAACCATCATATCGGCAATTAGTAGATAGGATTAACATCGACATGGGGACAATAGTTGACGCAGAAACAGTTGGAAATCTGACTGTAAATATATTGGAACATATGAGGAAACCGTCAAATTCAAACGATAACAAAAAAACCAATACTACCAGTAAATTAACCAATAGAAAACATCAGGTGAAAATTTTTGCGGACCAATCAGGACTTGACATGCGGAGTATGCTACAAGAGCTTTTAGGCAATTCTTTTCAAGTTACATCTATAGTGAAACCAGGAGCCCCCATGGCTGAAGTTCTAAGTTCTTGTGTGGAATCATGTAGGGATTTTACCAACTCAGACTTTATATTAATTCTAGGGGGATCTAATGATTCAAATCCTTTGTTGTTTCAGTCTATCTTGTATTACACTTTGGACCTTGTAAAAAATGCGAACATCTTAGTAGGTAAACTGTATAACAATAGGTATCTGAATGTAAATATGTTAAATAATTCATTGAAACTAATATGTAATAATTTAAAAAATGTCACATTTTTTCCCTTGGATTGCGATCACACAGATACTAGAATAAGTTTAAAATATGCTAATAAAATGCAAACGAGTAGACTAATACACAGGGAAATACTCCATTTAAAGTACAAGATTGATTATTCGAATTATATTAGAGTTAAAACTTATGAACAAAAATCTTATATAAATGCATATTCACAGACACAGAATGAGACTCCATCAGAGCATTTTAAACCGGTAACAGTTAGCATCGGAACACAGACAAATAGTGTTGATGAAAATAATATGTTTTTTCGTTCCTAATCCATCAATTTCGTGTGACCAGGATGTGACTGATCATGGTGAATATGTCTCTCTTCATATTTATCAGCAAAACTTGTGTGGTGTAATGAATAAGAGAAATGAACTAGAAGTTTACACTCATGATAAAAAACTAGACTACATTTGTATAACTGAACATTTTTTGAATGAAAGCTCTGTAAATCTTTTTAATCTAAATGGCTATAAACTTGTGTCTTACAATACTAGACAAAAAAAATTAAGAGGGGGAAGTTTAATATTAGGACATGTAGATGGACAGATGGAAATTTGTGAGTCCGTAAATAAATTGTATAAAATGGAATGTTTTGAAATATGTGGTGCTAAAGATATTAATACTAGTCTATATATCTGTTGTTGCTATCGAAATCCTGTTGACAAGAATTTTGAACAATTCTTGGAAAGATTAGAAAAGTTGTTGGATTACTTATTCAATAGGAAATGCATAATTTGCGGTGATTTTAATATTGATCTGCTTGTTGACAATAAAAAGCAAGCGGAATTTCTTAGTTTGCTGAAGTGTTATAATTTTAGGCATCTGATCTCTACCGCTACTTTTATCCGTAATAATAGCAAGTCATGTATCGACAATATATTAACTAATCTGCCTGATTCATGTGTTGTAGGTTGTGAATTAGACCATAATGGTTTGGCGGACGGGCATGCAGGTATTTTCGCTGACTTTCATTTAAAAAGTCGAGTCACTTCTAATGATAATCCCTTTATTGTTATAAATAAAAGAGTTTTTAACAGCAAAAATGCCCTAAAATTCGCTCAGGGTATTTCAAACGAATCTTGGTCTAGTATGGGAATAAATTCTTTTCTCAAAAATATCAATGAAGTGTTTCGTAATAGCTACAGGAAGAGAGAGTGTAAAATTAACCTAACAAATAAATCCCAACTAAAGTGGATCACTAAAGGAATACGCACATCTAGCAAAATGAAACGTTTTTTATGTGCACGTAATGGTAATGACCTTGAGCCCAGTATTCTAAAATATAAGATCATGTATGTAAGGCTATATAGAAAAATTGTTTCCAATGCTAAAAAGCAAGCAATAATGACACAGATAAAAAGATCTAAAAACATAAGTAAAGAAATTTGGAAGGTGGTAAATAAATGCACTAATAGGGAGAAAGTCTTTCAGCCGGAACTAAAACTCAAGGTCGATGAAAGGATTATAGGGGATCCCGAGGAGATTTGTAACATATTAGTCGAACAATTTAATTATAAAAGTGCTTCAACTGTTAAGGACGGAGACGTTGCTGCGGCTTTTCTAAAACAGTATACACAAGATGTAAGTAGTACAATGTGCATTACTCCTACTACTCCAAATGAGGTATTTAATCTTGTTAAGAGCATGGAGAGCAAACAGTCTTGTGGTAATGACGAAATTCCGATTTGTCTGATCAAGGACCATATTACAATACTGGCTAAACCTCTATCCGATTTCTTTAACAAATGTATAGACGAAGCTATTTTCCCGGAACAATTAAAAATTGCTAAAGTAATACCAATCTATAAGAAGGGCAGTAGGACAGATCCTAAGAATTATAGACCTATCTCTCTATTACCAGTACTGTCTAAAATATTTGAAAAGATCCTTAAAAAACGACTCTTAGTTCACTTGCAAATAAATAATGTATTAAACAAGAGACAGTTTGGGTATCAAAAGGGTGTTGGCACTTCTGACGCCATATATACTTTACTGGATGACGTAATAACTAAGATTAATAAAAAAATGAGAGTTGCAGGGATTTTCCTGGACTTGAGCTCCGCTTTTGACACCATTGACCATGAGTTGCTTCTTACTAAAATGAGTCATTACGGAGTAAGAGGTAAAAGTCTCCAACTTTTTTCATCCTATTTAAAAAACAGGAAGATGTTTGTTGAGATAGGCAAGACACAAAAAACTCACAAAAAAAGCATTAAATCTAAAATTGTTAGCATATCAACGGGCGTTCCACAGGGATCTATTTTAGGACCTATTTTATTTTTATTATTCATAAACGACTTAATCAATTATTTAAATTTTATTTTACCGGACATTGGAATTGTGATTTTCGCGGATGACACAAATGCAATAGTGGCTGCTAATGACATGGTGGAATTAACTAGTATAGTAAATGCTACATTGGAAGCGTTTCATAAGTGGTTCACAGCAAATAAATTATTAATTAATAGTAACAAAACTCAAGTAATGCTATTTAAAACAACATCACGGAACAACGATATTTTAAACGTAAGCTTGAATGAAGACGACATTGAAGTCGCTAAAGAAGTAAAATTTTTAGGTATTCATATAGACCAACTCTTAAATTGGAAATCAGAGTTGAAGGCAATTGATGCATCAGTATCTTCTGCGTGTTATGCTCTGAGAGCCCTGAGGAATGAAATTAGTATAGAACAGCTGAAAATGGTATATTTTGCATTAGTGGAGTCCAGAATTAGATATAGTATACTTCTTTGGGGAAACAGCTATGATTATAACTGCAAAAGGGCTTTCATACTACAAAAACGCGCTATTCGTACTATGATCCGCATCTCTCAAAGAGAAAGTTGCCGTCAACATTTTGTAAACTTAGGCATACTTACAGTACCTGGTATATATGTGCATGTACTTCTAGTTAATATGGCTAAAAACATGCATGAATACGAAACAGGGGAAGAGCGGCTGATAAGGGAAGCCACCCGTAGACTGGATTTAAAAAATAATATGACCAATCATAACCTCAAAATTGTTCAGCATAGTCCGCGTTATCAATCTGTTAAATTATTTAATAAGTTGCCTTTAGACATAAAAAGATTAGTTTATAATGGCTCTTTCAAATTAAAATTAAAAAATTTCCTATTGAGTAAGTGTCTATATGCCGTAGAAGATTTATAATATTGTCATGTCTGTATATATGTATTGTTTGCCGTTTTTATTTTTTTTTGACATGCTGATTGTATTTTATTGTTGTTAGTTTTATTTTTTATTTTTTATTATTGATCTTGACATCGTAATGGTAATTTTTGTAGGTATAAAGACATGTATTTTGTGTTATTTATTTTTAATTCTAAGACGTGTAATTTATTTTTTTGTTATTAATTTATTATTTCATGACATCTTTAATGTAATTTGTATTTATTGTCATTGTATGTGTTTTAATTATTTTAAATTCTATGACGTGTAATTAATTATTTTGAATCTATTTTATTATTAATGATATCTTTTTTGTTATTATTATTTAAAATGTGTAAATTCAGATACAAATAATTGTTCATGAATAAATGACTATGACTATGACTATGACTATGACTTTAGCGTGTTCACTGTTCCATAGCTGTGGATCATAAAATAATCAAGTTAAGATAATTGTAAATTACTGGTAAATGATGGTGCATGCTTGCCTTGAAGTTAACTTGAAAACGTTTAAGACTTGAAAACGTTGAGGGTTTTAGTTAACAGGAAACACACACCCGGAACTTTGAATATATCTAGAAGAAAGCTTCAGGATCATCAATTCAAATTCAAAATTAATTTATTCAAAATAGACTGAGAATCAGCACTTTTCGAACGCCAAAATTATACAAGACAGTCCCCAAAGACGCCCGCCCTTCACCACTTCTTAGTGATTAAGCTGGGAAGAAGAAGTGGCGCAACAAATTCCCCAGCACTCAGCCATAAAGTCGACCGTCCACTACTACGTCATATCATGAGTCATCTCAGAGTAGTCGGTTATGAAACGCCGAACTCATCTAGCAAAATTTATTTTACAATGCATTTGCTCGAAAAGAGCGTTTTCCAAGCAAGCTTTTTTGAGGCCGTCGTCAGCCCGTCTCGTCTCAGAGATTTTATTATTTCAGAATGATGACGATGACGATGGCGATGATTATGACAATGGTCAAAATCAAAAAGTCGAAGTCAAAGCCAAAGTCAAAGTCAAAGTCAAAGTCAAAGTCAAAGTCAAAGTCAAAGTCAAAGTCGAAGTCGAAGTCGAAGTCCAAGTCGAAGTCGAAGTCGAAGTCGAGGTCGAGGTCGAGGTCGAAGTCGAAGTCGAAGTCGAAGTCAAAGGTGGTTCGCGAACTTGTTTGACGTTAACATCGGCTCCGTATAAAAAAATTCGAAAATATTAAAATAACTTATTTTAAGAGATAAAACTAAGTGAATTAGTACAAGGACACTTCCATAAACCAGTGACATTGTTATTAACTAAAAGTACATACAACTTGTGTAAAATAATCATTTTTTTTTAAACTTGCATGGACTCGAAATAAACTTTCAAAATGATCAGTGAGATTTTAGTCTACGTATTGTGCATTATCGTGTAATAATACTAAAAAGGTGATAAACTGTGATTTCCGATTAAAAGCAAACAAAAGTGATAAAAATCTGTGATTTCGAAGACAAAGACATTTCAAAATCAAACCGTCCACCGTTTAAGTTCATAGAACAAAGAAATGAACTTTGGACCCAACGGAGACACTACATGATAACTGTATCTTGTGATCAAACAACAAGTACACACCTAATTCATTCTGGTAATTACTGTTCACATAGCGCTGCGGTTCCTGCGTGTGCTTCCATACGTACATTATAATCAAGCGAACCGAGTTCAAATCTCGCCACCAACACATCATCTTTTTTAAAGACTATTAAAATATTTGTAGTGTTTATACAAAAAAGATGAATTTCTTCGAAAATATTACCCTGAGGAGAACTCGAACACGGTCATTGACACAAAAGACTATCGACGAGCTTAACTCAAATAATTCGACACTAGACGGCACTACTAATAGCCTACCCGAAATATCAGACCATGAAGGCAATGATATAGTGCAAGAGTTGCGACAAAAAATTTAAGAACTAAAGTTAGAATTATTGGCAGCTCACGGGGAGATAGATAAATTGTCAACCGATAACAACGAACTAAAACAAACTATTAAAATCATCAATTCTAAAAATCAACTAATGAAGGAGGCAACCAAAAAATTATCTAGTGAAATTGGGACTCCACATAAAAATAAAATTGTCAAGCAGCTTACTCCCCACAGAAAACAACAACACCATAGTAAAAGTATAATAGTCCAGTAAGCACAATAGTCCAGTTTCAAAACACAATAAGTCAACTCCACTTAAGAAAGGTCCGGAAAACACATGCCCGATAACACCCAATGCCATGCATAATAAAGCAAGCAGTGATAGGACAATTCCAGAACAAATCCACCAACATAAAAAAGAGAGTAATACTGCCCGAGTGACATCACCATGCACAACCTACAGCAAACAGACTACTACTACTATAGCTAAACCAAAGATATGTTTATTGAGTAGTGAAACATCAAATAAATTGTACACCGTTGCAGAAGAAACTAACCTACGAAACTACGACATTTGCCACTATCGGAAACCTAAATGTGGACTGAAGCAAGTATTAGAGACAATCGATGTAAAAGTTCAAAACTTTACAAGTAAAGATTATTGTATTATTTACATTGGCGAAGAAGACTTCCGAAAAACTCAAAACTATTTAGAACTTACTATGTTTATTCGAGAAAAGTTAATAACACTAACTCATACTAATATTATTATTTGTTTACCGACATATAAATTTAAATTTCAATATAATAATACTTATTATGTAAAACAACAAAATTATGGCAAGTATTGCCATAATTTTGTTACAAATAATTCATACAATAATTATAATACATAATTCTGTACAATAGTAGAATAGAAGTTTTTAATAATCTTCTATATATGGATACACAGGCATATAGCTACGCGTATCTATTGGATTCCAACCTAAATCTTTCTTATAACTATGACATGTATAATCAGCGCTCAGGCACACTGAATAGCTATGGTACGAAAGCTGTAGTATCAGATTTACAAGATCTTATTAAGACAATATACAGCCAAAACGATGTTTATTTTGAGGCAGAGTGTTCCCAGTCGGGAAAAATTGAAATACCTTCAGACACACAATCACCAAACTCGCAATCCATACTAAATCAAGATAGTATTAACACACATTTTTTTCGTGTATAATCATATATTTATAATGCACCAAAATGTCAATGGCCTAATAAGTAAGTCGGATCTATTAAGTACACATCTGAATGATCTCGCAGATCGGTGGATACAATGGTGGATACAGAATCACAACATGGATTCTCAACTGCACGGTTAACCTCTAACTTATTTTCTTTCGACGGACTCGGCCAAGGCAGGTTGGGGTGCGCAGCTCAACAACGAGACCTTATGTGGCAGTTGGTTAGTACAGGAAAGAGACGCTCACAGCAATATCTTAGAGATGTTGGCAATTTTGCGAGTAATTCAGGTAAAAGGTCACCTAATGACCGATACAAGCCTATTAATTCAGAGCGACAACCAAACTGTAGTTTCTTGCCTGCGCAACGAAGGCGGCACACAATCACAGGCTCTCCTAAACCTAACATACGAATTCTTAGATGAAATAGATCGTTATCGGATACATATCTCAGTATATCACCTTCCCGGTCGATACAACTACGTAGCAGATCGGCTTTCAAGGAAATCTGCCCCGACAGAATGGCATTTGCTTCCCCGTGCTACCGAAAAAAAATTTCAGCGCTTCGGAATTCCCGAAATAGATCTTTTTGCGTCACGAACTGCTCATGTAGTACCCAGGTATGTGAGTCTGGATTTGGATCAGGCGGCTGTTTTCCAAAATGCCTTCGGCCGCCCTTGGCACTACAGGTTAGCGTGGATATTCCCACCACCGTGTCTAATAGTATTAGCGCACCTGAACCAGGCAACCGGCATGTACCTGGTGATAACACCCGATTGGGAGAAGGTCTTTTGGAGAGCAGATCTGGTGGCTCGCTCCATGCGCCCTCCCTACCAGTTGAGGGATTTGGACCAAGTCTTGATAGACACAACAACCAATCGACCGCCTCCACAAGTTCATCAATTAAATTTAAAGGTGTGGTTAATACGGGGTGGTCATCGCTATTAGATTCTTGGCAGAAAGATCAGATAGAAATTTTAGAAGGTAGCTGGAGGAAATCGACCTTAAATACTTATAGGCCGGCATGGTTACGATGGTGTAAATGGTCACGTGACAATAATGTGAGCTCTATAGATCCATCCCCTGAAGATGTGGCTCGATTTCTAACGGATTTGCATCTTAAATTTAAATTTGCCTATAGTACAATTGCAGTACATAAGTCTGTGGTATGTACCTTTTGTCGCGCACCTAGTGGCTTCTCATTAGGTTCTCACATTATTATAAAGCAAGTATTAAAGGGTATAGCATTAAAACAGCCACCCAAAGCTAAAATTCCTATTTGGGACGTTAATGTTTTAATTAGATTCTTAGTTGACAAAATTCCCTCCAAAATGTCATTGTTCGAAATTTCTAAAAGAACCGCAATTCTCCTTTTATTGTGTTCCGGACGCAGAGTCCATGACCGTACATTATTGAGTATAAATAAAGAAAACTTTGTTAAGAGTGATGATTCTATAGTGTTTTGGCCAATTTTTGGGTCCAAAACTGATAATATAACATATATGCAATCTGGTTGGCGTTTACTTAAAGGTGAGTCGAACTCCAACATTGACCCAATTTATTGGATTGACAAATTGCTACAGTGCTCTAATGATCGAAGGGGTAATATTGAGAGCTTACTTATTAGTACACGTGGTGAACCCAAACCAGCTACCCGCACAATCATAGGTGGCTGGATTAAGTCAATGTTAAAACAAGCCGGAATAAACACTAGTCCAGGTAGTGTGCGATCGGCAGTAGCCTCGGCTAGTTGGTCTGATAATATTCCCCTTGATCATATTTTGGAGAGAGGAAATTGGCGCTCTGCTTTGACATTTCACAAATATTATAAAAAAGAAATCAAGAATTACAGGTCCACAAATGAATCAAGTCAGATCAGTAATCTGTTTCGAACGATAAGATGATTTACTTAATCGTAATATCGATGCATAATTAAAGTCATAGGAACTAATTCTGTTGATTTAATAAGTTGAACTATCAAAAGTTTTCAATTAATAAATAACGTTGTTGATCACATTGGCGTTCTAATTTAGTCCCAATCCAGCAGTCGATAACAAACACTTCTCAATGTTTGGCTTAGAGAAAGATACAGTCAAGCTTAATAGAACAATTTTACCTAAAAATAAAATTGATATTAAGCATACTTACCTTTCTCTAAGCCAATTTATATTTCTGTCTGCTGATTCTTTATTATAAATATATGTAATTGACATCCTTATCAATCACGGTAAATTGAGCCGCAATGAGGTTCAAGGATATCGTCTTGCGCTTCGCAAACGTATCCCCACTACCTGCCGGATTGGGGCGGATATGACGCTGCGGGGCTTAAAGCGCTTCACCGTACCGGAACCGGATACGCCTATCTCAATTTGTTGCTTAGAGAAAGGTAAGTATGCTTAATATCAATTTAATGTTTAGGTAAAATTGTTCTATTTATTTTGTAAAACGTGAGTACACTATGAAGGTCTTATAATTAATATGTGGTCGTTACATGTTTTGCCATTTATGGCGTACAAAATTAGTTGCACTAGACAAACAATACAAAATTAAAATAAAATAAAAAATACAATGTCAAAATTAAAATTAAATTAATATTACAATATCAAAATTTTTTATTCGATTTGAGTAAGACATACAGAAAAAAAAACAAATTAATACGCACAATCAGAATTCTATACAAGCAAAATATCGTTTGAAAATTCGTCTACGCTGTACAGCACTTCTCTAGTTAAATTTGTTATGAGGCATACATTTAATAATCTCTTACATAAATATGCGGAGCAATCATTGGGGTTTTTATATATCAATGGGAGCAATACCAAAGAAACTCTTTTTCAATAAAGCTGTTTTACACATGTTTTGACATAACAAATTCTCATATTGGGCACGAATTGGGGTTCTCTTAACTGCTGAAATTTTTTGAAATAATTTTTGATTCGCTTTACCAAATAATGCACTTTACAATACGTATAAAGATGGAAATGCTAGTATTTTTAATTTTTTAAAGTAAGGAACGCAACTATCCGTTGTTCAATGAATGATTGGTTTGAATGAAAATGACTTTACAATGCATTTGCTCGAAAAGAGCGTTATCCAAGCAGTAAATTCGTGCGGAAGGTGTCACTTTTTTTCACTAGTGCTTTTTACTTTTCTGTTTATTTTTTATTTTTGAGGCCGTCGTAAGCCCGTCTCGTCTCAGAGATTTTATTATTTCAGAATGATGATGATGACGATGGCGATGACTATGACAATGGTCAAAATCAAGAAGTCGAAGTCAAAGCCGAAGTCAAAGTCGAAGTTAAAGTCAAAGTCAAAGTCAAAGTCAAAGTCGAAGTCGAAGTCGAAGTCGAAGTCGAAGTCGGAGTCGAAGTCGAAGGCGAAGGCGAAGTCGAAATCGAAGTCGAAGTCGAAGTTGAAGACGAAGTCGAAGTCGAAGTCAAAGTCAAAGTCGAAGTCGAAGTCGAAGGAGAAGTTGAAGTAGAAGTAGAAGTAAAAATCAAAGCCAAAAGTCATAGTCATGAATTAATTTTGTTTTTATCATTTATATAAGTCGTCGTATGTTAGATGTTACACATCACAGGCGACTGCCGTAAGGCTCGCTCGTTTTTTTTTTTTCCTCGCACAATGCATAGTAAAACGTTGTATGATACAAGTGCGTAAGATGATTTCCGACTCGTGTCGACTTATACACTCGCTCACTTCGCTCGCTCGTGAATAAAAATGCCACTCGTCGGAAATCACCTACCTTCCGCACTTATAGCATAAATAACTATACTCATACTTATCAATGAAATTTAGATACACGCATCGAGAGTCTAATGTTAAGTTACCAGAAAAAAAAAAAAAGGTATTTATAAGCTAGTTGATTCTGTACTGTAAGCTGTACTTTAGTAGGTACGGAGCGGTACGGAGAGGGCGCGTCTTCATGGATAGCACTATCTTTTTTCGTCAATTTCTTCCGTTTCTAGGGGAGTCCCGCAAGGCTCAATATTAGGCCCCATCATCTTCATTTTGTATTGTGCGGATATAATAAATACCCTAAAGCATTGTAAGTACCACATTTATGCGGATGACGTACAAGTGTATATTTCTTTTAAGTCAAGTGACTATGACGGCGCGTTAAAAGACCTTAACGATGATCTTGACAGGATGGCATGTTGGGCTGAAAATAACGGTTTGGTACTTAACCCGACTAAAACGAAATATATGCTGTTTGGAACTAACTATCAAATCAGTGCAGTGCTGGAAAAAATCAACGTTACCCTGCTGGGTGAGTCGGTCAGTCGAGTCAGCGAGGCACGTAATCTGGGTCTGAACATGGACGCTGGGTTGAGATATAAAACACACGTGGCAGAGTCAGTGCGCACTTGTTTTTACCGGCTTGAGGTCCTTTATAAAATAAGGCCTTATCTATCAGAGGAGCTGCGGATCCAGCTGGTTGAGTCACTCGTGCTATCTAACCTAAACTATGCGGACACAGTTATTGGCCCTCGACTTCTGGCAAGAACTGATCGACTGATCCAGAGGGTGCAAAACGCCTGCGCTCGATTCTGCTTCTCAATCCCACCTAGAAGTCACGTAACGCCATTTTTAAATAAGCACTCAATCCTCAAGATGAAGTCACGCCGTAAGTTGCACTTAGCATGCCTACTATTTGGAGTTAAAAAGAACAAGCAGCCGTCCTACCTGTACAATAAACTGAGCTGGATCGTTAGTAAAAGAGAATACGCAAGTAGACAGTGCTCGCAGCAACTCTCCACTCAATCGCACAAGACAGCTGCCTTCAGGGGAAGTTTTAGATACGCCGCATCCAAATGTTGGAACAATATTCCCCCTCCAATAAGTAGGAATCTAAAATGTCTTGGCACCTCCAGAATCCGACTGCGGCAGTTTCTTATCGCCTCGCAGAAAAAACTGGGTATGACTGTTTCGAATACCTCCACAATATAACTAACTGGCTGTCGTGTTCTTCTCGATTAATTCTGCATTCTTAGTGCAATTCAAGGTCACAAACCTGTGAACAAAAGGAATATTATTAATTCACTCAATTGTGGACCCATTGTTAGATGATAATTTGCATAAGTAGGTAATAAATGTATTTTCATATCATTATCATTTTCCTACTTGCAACCGTGGGAATACTTACATAACTTAGATGAATTAACTATAAGACAAATAAAAGTAACATTTTAAGAAGCACAACTCCCAATCATAAACCGGCTTTTATTATTCTTAGTAAACCGGCTATGTAACCAAACAAAACTAAGCACACAGCCATGTATACAAAAAACCGGCCAAGTCCGAGTTGGAGTCGCACACGAAGGGTTCCGTACCACCGTACAATATTTAGCAAATATGACGTATTAAAAACACTACTTACTAGATCTCGTTCAAACCAATTTTCGGTGGAAGTTTACATGGTAATGTAAATTATATATTTTTTTTTGTTTTATAATTCTCTTATTTTAGAAGTTACAGGTGTCTCTCGCGCAAACTATTCAGTTTAGAAAAAAATTATATGACAAACCTCAATATCATTTTTGAAGACCTATCTACGTATATGTAGATATGACGTAAGTATGGGTTTGATGAAAAAAAAAATTGAGTTTCAGTTCTAAGTATTAGGGGCCCCCATTTATTGTTTATTTTCTATTTATGTGTGAAAATCTTAATGCGGTGCACAGAATACATCTACTTACCAAGTTTCAACAATATAGTTCTTATAGATTCGGAAAAAAGTGACATACGGACGGACAGACAGACAGACATGACGAATCCATAAGGGTTCCGTTTTTTGCCATTGGCTACGGAACCCTTAAAACAAAAGAAGCTCAGCCAAAACAGCCAACTTGATCTACCTTTATGTATAATAATGAAGTCGGTAAAAATGAAATGCTGTTCGTTGGTAAGCGCATCACTTATGAAAGGTTGGACTGATTTGGCTATTTTTTATATAAAAATTTTCATAATAGTCCGAATCAGATTCTTACGGAAAGAAAAATTTGAAAACTCCCGCATAATCTTAAAATTCGGGAAAAACTGAACGTCCTTTTTTGTATGAATGATTGAAAATTGGACAGGATGTCTGTCAGGTCAGCTGGTACTCAATATGTATGTATTGCTTCACACAATATAAACTTAGGCGGTAGGTTATACAAATATATGATCTTTGTGGAACTTGTCGGGCACAGCAAACTTGGAGAGAGGAAAATGGCTTTAATTTGAGTAATTAGTTGTTACTTACCGAAATAAACGCAGAAATCAACACGACAACACTACTGAAAGTCCCCATGGCTCTTCTAAAACCATAAAGGGTAATTTGTTTAATTAGTTAAACAAATTACCCTTTTTGGTTTTATAATCGCGGAATTAAATGCAATTTTTGATAAAAGTTGTGTTATTTGCTTGAACTTTTGAGGGCGCGACGTGCACGACGCGTAGACGTGAACTAACTTCCGGAGGAGGGGGATATTGACTTCGATTATTGATTATGCAGGTCCACTCCATACCATACCTACTGAGCTATGGACCTACATAATAATAACTCGATTAGGAATGTCTAAACAGGTTGACTTGTAATTTGACGTATTCCTTCTCAGCTCAAGATAGTGTGACTGTGTGACCCATTTGCAACAATTAAGCACCACATAAAGCCTTGGCGAAAATTTATGGGATTCGAGAAAACCCAATGTTTATGTATTTTAAGTTCCCAGAATTACTTTGCCCGATCCGGGAATCGAACCCAGGACCTCATTCTTAACAGTATTGCATTGAGTGAGACCACTTGACCAAGGAGCCAGGGGTCCTACTCCCTGGAAGGGTCCGCTAGGACCGATGCCTGCCGGGGTTGCGGGAAAGTTTGAAAGGGATACCGTGGCCCCTGGCAACGTATAGGCAACTGAAGGAACACGGGTGGGTTTTAGTCAGTAACAGTCTGACACGCCCTCCCACTCCGCCCAGAGCGGGAGAAGTTATTTGATAATTTCCAACCCTCAAAAAAAAAAAAAAATGGGTCCTACTCCCTACGAACGCAGTCCGTAGATTTGGCCGAAGTTACGGTGTATTCCTACTCCGTATTGTCCGTATCACCTAAGTACGCCACATAAGATTGGTTCGGAGCCCGAACTAATAATTAATGACAAAAAACTTTCACTATGTAGTGTTTTTTTGGAAGTCGGTTGTTTTTTTTTTTTGTAAAAATGTTTTTGTTTTTCGCTTTTTAGGGGGTCAGTTTGTAATTTATCTGAGTTACAATAGCCTAATGTTGACTACTCATCACCTTTTACAAAATATTGCTTTTCCCGAAGCAGGGACGTTAATCGTTGAGGAGTTCTCCTGGTACTTCACCATCAGCTTCATTCGTCCATATACATTGTGATGAGCATAAATTGCTTGGTATTCATATGGAATTCTAATGGAATTCAAATTTCTAATGGAATCGAATCGGAACCCGTGAAATACTTATTATTGAGTAGTTCCGGTGGCCATCTGTGGTCTTCATCATCAGTTCCACTTCACCAAATGATGCTTTTCAAGAGCAACTGCACGTGTTATTATAAAAAATACACATCGCTATATGTGTGCCTATAATATTTGAAGAGTTCCCTCGATTTCTCCAGGATCTCATCATCAGATCCTAGCCTTATGACAATGGGACCACCTCGAAAGTATACCCTTTCAAACAAAAAAAGAATTTTGCAAATCCGTCTATAAATGACGGAGTTATGCCCGAACATACATAAAAAAAATATTTAACAAAATAATAAACAGTCGAATTGATAACCTCCTCCTTTTCGAAGTCGGTTAATAACCTCCTCCTTTTGGAAGTCGGTTAATAACCTCCTCCTTTTGGAAGTCGGTTAATAACCTCCTCCTTTTGGAAGTCGGTTAATAACCTCCTCCTTTTGGAAGTCGGTTAATAACCTCCTCCTTTTGGAAGTCGGTTAATAACCTCGTCCTTTTGGAAGTCGGTTAATAACCTCCTCCTTTTGGAAGTCGGTTAATAACCTCCTCCTTTTGGAAGTCGGTTAATAACCTCCTCCTTTTGGAAGTCGGTTAATAACCTCCTCCTTTTGGAAGTCGGTTAAAAATAATTAATTTGACACTTGTTTTGATGGATCAACTACTTTCGGACGGGCCCGTATTCTCGTTGACGGTTAGAGTAACCCCCAGGTACGTGTTGTCAAATTAATTCGCCCAGTAGGTGGCCACGTTAATCGTGGAATGGAACCCTAACATGTATGTAAACAATCCAAACCTGTTATTTTTAGCTAGATAATAGATAAATGTATAATATTATTAGCATTTATTAGCACTGTATAAAAAGTAGTTTTAATAAAATATGGACAATAACTAGTTATATAAGTTTGCTTAGTTTCATGGGTCAATGAAAAGTCTTGATTGACACTATGTTCTATGTTATGGGGTTCGGTTTCCACACTTGGTCCTTTAGGTAGACCATTGTACGTGGGCCAAGGCGGCCGTCGGTGGTTATTTCAACCAGCCCACCTCCCTCCAGAAGTTGATTAAATCTCCTGGTCTGTTCAGAACATCTGTGAAAGATCTGGGTGACCCGAGGGTTTCTGTTCTAATCTGGGTGACGCCTGTGTAATCAAAGAGCACATGCGCAACGTTTTCCTCAACCTCCATGAACGCCCTGCACAGAGGACTGTCCTTTATGCCTATTGTAAAGTGGTGTTTGTTTAGCGAGCAGTGTCCCGTGAAGGTCCCCGTCACCAGGCGCAGGCCGTTCCTGTCCAGGCACAATGTTATTAAACGCCTGGTTAGCCTGCTATCCAAGGATGGCCTCCCTGATTTCCTCATTGACACTATTGACGGCTCACGTCAAGCTCACTTTGCCTAGGTTTCTTCAGTGAGGTTCCAACTCACTTCCTAAGACATTGGCAGAATAGTCATAATCGGCTTTGCTTGCTATCTAAAAATCTGTGTTTTTACAGAATAGATCCGATAGATCGGCTGGTCTTCCTTACTTCACTATGGAATGGAACCCTACAATATAAGGAACTGGCTTTTATTAAACTAACAATAAGCCATTAGATAGGTTATATTATTTCTATATCTTAGCACTGTACGTACTCGTATATTAGCAACTTTATGTCCAGAATAGAATATGAACAAAAACTAGTTTGATACGTTTTTATAGTTCAAAAAGTCGAAAAAAAAAGTTGATGGACGTATAGTTTTTCTTATACCGACGCCTAGCAACTGCGGATATTTTGAACAAATCATTGATGTTGATTTTAACTCCTGTAGGTATTTCATCAACTTCTACCGATCCTTTTCCCAACGATGTTGTGGTCAGCTTAGAGTTTAACCAGATGCAGCTGAACACCTGTACAAGGAGCAACTACATAATTGACCTCCAGAGCCAAGTTACTGGGACACACGATACCTAAGTAGACTGACAGACTTTCGGGCTTCTGACTATCAGTAACGACTGTCAAAGATCCACAAACGAGACACAGGGGTATATAAAGATGGTCACCTATCCATAGACCGACCTCGGCAAGCGTATGTACCATAACTTGATTGATCGACCAGTACATATGTCGCTGTTATTACTTAGCCACAAGCCTCTTAGAAACCATCATCATATTCTGGCCTTGTCCAATGTCACTTGGGGTCAGTGCATCACGCTTTCTCCTTCCATTCTCCCCTGTTCCATCACGCTATCATTCACTCCCTTCTCTTTTATATCATTCCTCACACTCCCTTTTTTTACTCTCTTTTTATCGTCAGTCAGTCAACTATGAGAAGATGTGGAGTAGAGCTTTGCAGAGTATCTTTATTAAGATTTCTCCTTATTTGCATTAGACTTGCAAGGCATAGTCAAGCTTGCTAGGTCTGTTGTTGCAGGCCTTTTAAGTCTTTATTTATGGTCAGACTTGGTTAGTGCAGCTGCTAGTGGGTTTGGATGCTTCTCGAGCCTTGTGTTGTAGAGTGCAGCAATAGATTTCTCCTGTTGTACAGTGTTAATTTTAAGAATTTCGTGTGAAACTCTTGCTTGATTTTCTGATAAACCATTAAGCATTTGATATGGCTTTTAGAATGCAGCTTTTGTGCCCTTTGGAGTATGTTTAAGTTTGAGACACTTGCTGTACCCCAAAGCTGGATCACGTCTATGTCCAAACTGGCTATAGTATGGCATTTTACAGGAGAAACTGTTATCTATACTCAGAGTGGAGTTTTACCTCGGAGCCATTGTAGACCTCTGTGCTTTTTTTTTTTTTGAGGATGGGAAATCATCATGACTTCTCCCGCTCTGGGCAGAGCGAGAGGGTGTGTCAGACTTTTACTGACTAAAATCCACCCGTGTTCCTTCCGTTGCCTGTGTGCCGGGGCCGCGATATCCCTTTCGGACAAACCCGCAACCCCAGCAGGGACTTCTGTGCTTCATGTTAACTTTATCTCTCTTAGCTTGAATATGAGCTTTTCATGTGAGTTTTCACGCTTCAAGCTTAATGCCCAGATATTCTACAACGAAGCTTTGTCATAGTTCCTGATCACCTAGTTTGACAGGTGGAGAATTTCCTTGGCGAAGAGTGAATGTCACGTTGACAGATTTAGCATAATCAACGTATAATGTTCCCATTACTGGGACACAGGCCTCCTCTCTGTGAGAGGGAGTGAGCCGTAATCCACCACGCGGGACCACCATCGTCAGCATAAGTTGCAATGGTCACATAGGAATTTTGAGGAAAATCTGCTGTATATATGTATTTGTAGTATTGTGTAGAGAACAGGACTCAACACTGCCCCTGGGGCACACCTGCAGTGATATCATAGAATCGAGAAGTACAATCATCTTCCCTTACTTGAAATATCCTTTCTGAAAGATATGAGATTATAATTTCAAAATATGTATGGGGGTAGTGACTACTTGATTTTAAACAACAGCCCTCTGTGCCAGACTTTATCAATGGCTTGTTGTATGTCCAGAAAGACGGAGGAACACTCTTCTTTCTCCTCCAGTTATTTTCTGATTCTGCTACAGACTCTATATATCTATCCTACTGTACCATGCTCCTGTCGGAACCCAAACTGTTGGTCTGCTGGTACAATAGATTTTTCTTGTAGGATAGAATAGCATTCTATGCAGCATTAGTTTTTCTAACAGCTTTGAGAACACTGTTAGCAGGCTGATAGGTCTGTATGATTTAAGGTCCGGCTTGCCTTCTTTATGAATCGTGACAATTTGTCATACTTTCCATTAGCCCGGGCAGTGTTTAGTTCTGAGGATACCATTGAACAATGATGTCATGTACACTATCGCTTTCCTTCCTCACACGTCCTTAATAACCATAGTCCTTATATTACGCCGGAAGGTATTCTTTGTTCTTAACAAAGGGATTGATTGCATTTTAGGTATAAATTACTGATTCATTACGTATTTGTATACATGTGGCATACACAATGAACTTTGTTTCGTTTTGAATAAATAACCATTTATAAAGACCTTTACTTGACTAGACTTTTACTTGAAATGTATACAAATGTAGGTTTTACTTATTTGGGCATATAGCCATTTTGAAAAGGCCTATGTTTTCATGTCATGTTTACGGTGGTTTCGGCCGTTAGTGGTGGTCTTATAAAACCGGTTTTCCATAGTAATTGTGTTATGTATTGCGAAAACGTATCGTCAAAGGTTATTTTCGTTGAAGTGGCAGTGCAAGTTGATAGCTTGACATAATGAACATAATATCTTGCCAAGAATCATACCTACCTCCTATTTTATAATCTTGCCTCGCGTAACTTAGCATTATCAGTCTGAGTACCTATGATGTTCCAACTGCTGTGCCTCAGGCCAAAATGTGAAAGGAAGTTGGTCAAAAAAAAAAAAAAGCTTTTATTATTCCATATTTATGATTTAACCCTTACACGATTTCGGTTCCGAAACACAAGATGGCGCGGCGCGGGTGCGCGGGGGGGTCGAACACGTTAGAACTTGTGTATTTTAGTACTTCTACCGAAATATACCGGTATGCATTTCCAACCTCAAAATTCCGCTAAGTACTGAAAAAAATAACGGTTTCGAAATATTTTGGTAACCCTTATTTAACGGTATGACGTGATATTTAATTCAGTCCCTGATCAAGCGCACGACTTATAACGGTTGTCTCTAGCATTGCTCGTTTATACTTACAGTGCTACGAGGATGTTCTGGCGCTTGAACGACATGGACATTAGACAGGGGCGTTTTTGGTAAACATATTTTGTGAAAAAACAAGATGGCGCCATTCGTTCCAATTTCGGCCACACACCACACATCTCACCGTGAAGACATACGTGAAGTAAGCTTGAAGTGAGCTATCATTGCACGGTGAGCTTGTTCTACCTACTGCCACGTACAACTTCACATACAAACCTGGGTTAGCGATACAAATACCAAAGTTGAGCATACATCGCTCAGTGTCGCTCCGGCTGTCAAGTGATCATGATTCTATTAAAGTTTGCCGCTATAGTGTTGTTGGGTGTTTGCTCCGTAAGTAATTATTTTTAAGTACCGATTGTTTATTTTTTTATAAGTAGTAAAGTTGATATTGTTATAAGTATATATAATACTATGGGAAGAAGGCGTGAGTTTTTGTCATATTTACATAATATACAGGCTGGTGGGTGCCAATTAGGAAGAATACAACTTTAAATTAAGATTATTTTTATTACAAACGACAATTATCGGATATTCGTGTCGGCCTCGGACCACGCACACGGAAGGGTTCTGTAGTTGGGATAAATTCATCCCAAAAAATATCATAACATATTGCAGTTGAAATCCTCCTACAAATGGATTTACGTCACGGTCAATTCTCCAACTGCAAAAGAAAGATGGAAATAAAAAAAAAATGTTATTAAGTAAACTACAAATTAACGGATGGTTTAATTTTCGAAATTTTTCTTTGACTGGTTATCATACTTCTGGGCTTCTGACGACCCGTAACGACTGTCAAAGATCTATGAATGACACCCGGGACCAACGGCTTAACGTGCTTTACGATATCCGCAGGGGTATGTATATGCAATGGATGGTCACCCATCCAGAAACCTACCGCTGCAAGCGTAGACGACCGCGCGGCTGTTATCATTTAGCCACTCCTAACAACGACTTTAACCTACTTATAGAAAATAAAATCGCGTCTGAATAGGGATGATGTGGGTAAAAAAAATGAAATTCTAATTAGTCCGTCAGTCAGATAATAAAAAAATATTAGACACGTATTTTTTGCTTTTATCATATTAATAAAAAAATACTTAGATAAAACGCATTTTAAGTTGGCGAGTGGGGGTCGATACGTCACTAGTACGTATAAAATCTACATACTCGTGACGTCATGGCACATTTTACCTCAATGTATCGCCGTAATCTTTAGATTACGTAAAAAAATAAAAAATACGTCTCCAATATTATTTTATAATCTCAAAGACGACAAAAAAAAAATGTTTAGTCATCATCCCTATTATAGGATGTCACCTGCACGGCAAACTTACGAATCTACAGTTTTAGTGAAATCAACATTTTGATGAATAACAACTGTAGGTACCTTATGCAGTACTACACACACGAGGCACGAGGCTTTTGGCTACTTTTGTAAATGTGTATTTTATGTGTTTTTATCTTTATATGTGCGTTTTGTTTGTGCAGAATAAACAATTTTTCTTTCTTTCTTTTTCTTTTTTACTACACGACGTGGAAAATTTACGGGTTTTTATCTCTGGTGGTTACAGAATTCAAATTGTTCGAATCTGCGTTTTATGTTATACACCCATAGTAAACTTACGAAACTTAAATTTAAAATAAAATAAATTAATAGATATTTATTCATATCCTGGCAAACTTACGAAAGTGGTACTTTCGAGTCAAACTTACGAAAGTAGGTAGTACTTTCGAGTCAAACTTTCGTAAGTTTACCGAAGTTTAAATTGGATATTTTTATTGTTATTACTTATTGTTTAGTAACGAAAGTACCACTTTCGTAAGTTTGCCAGGGTATGAATAAATATCTATTACCTTCTATGTATGATGATGTAAAGTTACGAATGTGTATTTATTTCTGATCCTTGTAAAATATTGACAATCCATTGTTAATATTAAATATATCATTTTGAAGACCAAATACCTTGTACCTAGTACCTTTATACCTGTTCCAAAAAAAAGTTATCATTGATGTTTGCTTTCAAAAACATCATGAGGAAATTGGCATGACCTAGAACCAAAAAATCGAAGACATGTGACATCTACCAACCCGCACTGGGCCCGCGTGGTGGATTACATTTACAGCCTACTTACTCTCGAAGAGAGGAGGCCTGTGTCACTGTGTCCCAACAGTGGGAACATTAAAGACTGATTTATTTCTAGATTGTTTTACAAATGTTTTACAAACTAAACCTAGGCTAGTTTTGAGTACGAATGAGGGAAGCATATATAGCCGAACTAGTCAAAACCTGTATTTCGGCTATCAGCGCCAATCCCCTCGGATAATTTTACTTTTATTAACAGAAGTGTTATTTTACACATACTATTATATTTTATTATAATATGTAGAGTATGAATGTATATTAATATTCCTCTCATTGTGTGGAATGAAGTGTGAGTGTGTGAATTGAGAGAGGGTGTATGGGTGTGTGTGTAGTCCATGAGAAGTTAAATATTTGGAAGTGTATGCGTGTGATCTATGTGAATTTTGAAAGTATCAATCCAACAAGTTAATGCTAACGTGATCTTTGTGCTATTTGTAGTAGAAGTTCAGTCTCTTCATAATTTAGTTTTTGTATAATGATACGCCCCGTCCCATGTTATAGGGCTCTATAAAAAGTCGCTTGTTTTTTTGGCAAATGAAGTTGACTGTCGTGGGTCTAGTAGTCTTTCTGAGCGTGGGGTCCTGGAGGAAAAGACAAGTGTTATTTTTTTTCCATATTAACAAATTATCAGTAGCTGCCGGAAAGCCCGAATACTAGATTTTCGCCGGGTATGTAGAATGCTCCCTGGGCAGTAAGCTCTGCTATACCAATCTTACTGTCTTGTGGATTTTCGCATAAAGTCTTCTTTCACAAAACAATTTGAAATCGGTTTTGTCAATTAGGTATCGTTGTGAAATCTCTCGTTTTGTCAAACCTAAGAATGTAAATAATGACCAAAAATCTCTAAAATAAATTAATTTACAAGAATGCAGTTGAGACTAAAAACTTAAACCATGAGAAAGAGAGCAAACAATGTAGAAAGTTAGAAACCAATAAAAATGAAAATGATAGACCAGTAGACCTAAACATGCCAAGACTACCAAACAGAACTCTCGAAGAATTTGTGGAAGACTACAAAAGGACGAACAAGATCCTTCGTCCGAACCCTGACTGGGAAGAAGACTTGTTGCAGACGGTGGTGGTGACTCCTGAGATCCAAGACAGAGTCCGGACTTACACACGGTTAAAGAAGAAACAGCCCAGGATTGAGTGCTGCTGTCAGGTTGCTGCTGTATTATTTACTACAGGAACACTTGTTACGAGTAGAAGCCCGAAAGTCTGACAACCAACCTTGCCAAGGGGTATCGTGTTACTGGGTTGTGTAGGTTAGATAGACAGTCGCTCCATATATAATACTGGTATTCAGTTGCATGCATGACAACCACAACATAGTTGGGAAAAGGCTAGACAGAGGATAATGAGTTATAGGAGTTAAAATTAAGATAAATGATTTGTTTTAAATTTCCGCCGTTGCTAAGCTCCGCTTTAAGGAAAACTATAGGTCTATCGAACTTTCATTGACCCATGAAACTAAGTAAACATATAGAACAAGTTTTTGTCCATATTCTATTAAAGCTACTAATATAGTGCTTATAATTTTTTATAATATTATACCAACAGATCCGGATTGCTTACATACATTGTAGAGTATCATAGTTAAGTACATAAATTGGTTTACCGTTGTCCACAGGAAGCAGTGAGCAGGCCTGGCGTGGCACCTCTCATTGAGCTAAACGATGGCAAGACAATCCCCAGCCTCGGCCTCGGTACCTGGCTCGGATTTAGTAATTCGGTAAGTTTAGGACAATGCCATCTATTGACGAGTGGCTGTACTGCTTAGGTTTGTGTTTTAGGTGTAAGTTCAGATTTAGGCCGCTTTTAAAGTGAGCGCTGTTTCATGATTTTGATACAATAAGCTCCGTATACTCTATATCCACAGGGTGACCTAGTTCCGGTAAAAGATGATTCCGTTCAGAAGGGGGTGGAAGCAGCCATCGACGCAGGATACAGACACATCGACACAGCAGCCATATACAGCACGGAGGAACAGGTACCATCCTACAGTACCCGTACATTGATATGACAGATCGAGCTTTTGAGAGACTGACACACAAGACAAGTACATGAGTGACAGAGAAGACGTGAGACGAAGATTACCTTCTATTTAACTGAGTGTGCCATATTTACGGCTGCAGCTAAAACTCACTTTCTGAATGCATTTTTCTGCCAAACTTAAAGTTCTGTTACACTAATGTTACATGGTTATACTGATAGATATATAAAAAAAATTGTTTACAGGTTGGCGTCGCGATAAAGAATAAGATAGCGGAAGGCGCTGTAGCTAGAGAAGATCTGTTTGTTACTAGCAAGGTAATAAACTTGACACTGATTAAAAAATTAATTTAAAAATTGGCTATGCGTAGAAGACACAATTTACTATTATTAGCAGAAGTAAGAAACGAATATACCTAGCAAATGTTAACTACTTGATTGCAAGAATAAACATGGAGTTTCTTGCCCGTTCTTCTCCATAGAAACCTACTACGCTTTGCAATGGGCAAATAGCTTCATATTTCTGACCTAACCAACTCTTGACAATTCAAAAGTGCCTGTAGCTAAATGGTTCAATTAAAATAAATTACTGCACCGGGAAGTATGGCAGAAACGGAAAGAACCCTACATCCAGCAGTGGGTGATTCCAGGCTGAAAAGATGATGATGATGAAATTGTTTGTGTTTATCAAAATCTGTTTGCAAACGTGTTGTTTATACAATTTTCACGTTATTGCCAGCTATGGAACGACCACCACGCCAAAGCTGCCGTGGTCCCGGCGCTCAAGGAGTCACTCGCTCGATTGGACCTCAAATACCTGGACCTCTATCTGATACACTGGCCGTTAGCACAATTTGTAAGTATTTATCCAACTTTAAAAAACGCGCGAAGAAATATCAACGGTTCCGTATGTTTAATCGATTTATGTGCACAAAATGCCTATACCTTAATAATTTTTTTTCATAATTATGAGTACAATGAAATTACATGTTACACCTAATTAATAATGTGTCATACAATGTCAATATATTTTTTTTATTCAAGATAGGCCGGTCTTTAAAATTGGTTTTAGCTTCGAATCCAAAGTAATTCCTAAGAACACAGTCCACAAGATTCAATTCTGTCCTATTTACTAGCACATTGGTTTTCACCTGCTTAACGTTAGGTGTCAGAATTCTAATACATTTAAGATATTTTTCGTTTAAAAATCTTTGCTATCAAGTACGTACTTAAACATCATTTTCTATGCAGTACCGCTCAGTACCGTAGCTTTAAAAGGTACCTATTATGTTTCTTGACTTGATAAAGAAAAGAATTTGAAAACTGTCGTAGATATAAAAGATCTGACTGTACTTCAAAATAAGATATTAACAATTAGAGGCCTCGAGAAACCAGGGGTGGCTCATCTATTTAACAAAAAAATTCCTTCAAATTAACAGGAAAACGGCACCTACGCCGATATAGACTATGTGGAGACCTGGCAGGGTATGATGGACGCTCAGGCCATCGGGCTGGTGAAGTCCATTGGAGTCTGCAACTTCAACGTCACGCAGCTTGACAGACTCATCACCATGAGCAAGGTCAAGCCTGCCGCTTTGCAGATTGAGGTAAAAATTTTGTTTCACTATAAATTCTTCAGTTGTTGAACTATCAAAATGAAACAGATTAGTCGTAATCGTATGAAAATGTGTTGCGTAATTAGATAGCTGACTTGTACTAAATCATTAATATTTTAATATATGTAACTGTATTGACCTCGAAATGACGAATTAATATTCCCATTTTATTATACTTGACTAGTATTGTATTGCCTATTTCAAATTATTTACTGAATTTCATCTTGACTTGGGAAACCTATATTGATTTGATTGAATGTGTTAAAAATATATATTGAGTGAGTCTTTATTATTATACCTTAAACTGTTTGCATGCCTTAGTTAAGGTAGTTAGTATAAGGATCATTATAAACTTAACATCTGTAACTTGTACCTACTTTCTGTGCAAATAAAGAACTATTCTATTCTATTCAGGAAATGATGGGTTGCACGATATTTATGAAATTATTTGTTGTAATAATAATTTACGAGTTATTGTTTTAAAATACAAATCACTTTCAACCAACAAAACAAAAGACAATACAACAACGCAACACACTTCACACTTTTTATTTGTTTTCTTTTTTACATTTCTTTTTCCTTGTAGTATAATACCTGCATAGTGTGTTGCGTGCCTTTTAGTATGTGCTAAATAAATGTATTTTCTTTCTTTCTCGTAATCTAGTCCCGTTTAGTAAAATGGGTTTACGAAATTGCAAATTATATGGTCAAAGTGAAGTGATATGATTATTTTGATATGGTTCGTTAGATTTATAAACTATATTTTGATGCACAAACTGTCACCGGTGTATTCAGCTGACATAGTGTGATTCTAGAACCATTTCCAAAAGTCCCATCAAAGTATCCCATCATACGAAAGTGCAATACCTAAAGGGAGACAACGCATGGAAGAGCTGTTTGTAAACTTCGATCAATAATGCACTTATGTCAACTTCTGACGATTGACAGAAATAGAACAGATGTTTTTTAATCATTGCTACATGTATTTGGTGATTTGTGGTGCAGCTAAATCTGCGCTAAGCTTGGATTAGCGAAGATGATTATTTAGCCAGTAGTTAAGTAATCTAATGCATAAATAATTATCGATCAATCTGCAAAACTAGCAATCGGATAAAAATTTAAGCTGAGAATATTTTTATTATCCATCCAGGTGAATCTAAACCTCCAACAGGCAGAGCTGATCAAGTTCTGCAAGACGCATAACATAGCCGTCATCGGGTACACGCCCTTCGGATCCATCTTCCATAACAAGGCGGCCAAGGACGCCCCCCCTCCCAGGACCGATGAGCAAGCCTTGTTGAAGATAGCCGACAGGCACCACAAGACCGTCGCGCAAATTAATCTGAGATATCTTGTAAGTGAAGTTTTCTTTTGATAAGCGACATACCAAAATATACCATTTTAATGAATCAAATAAGAACAACTTTAGCAAGGAAATATAAGAGGGAAAGCAGCGAGATGTTTATAGTATGACTATTGAACGCTAGAGGGCGCTGATGAGAAGCCTGAAGAGTACGGCTTTGCTGATATAATTATAGTATTTACATTATGTAGGCATCCTCTTTCATAAAATGTTTATACAATAACCTCCCAATCGAAATATAATTTATTAAGTTTGGAACATTTATTGCCTCAACTCGTCAATAGATGGCGCTGATAAAAATTTATTTCAGATTGAACTGGGAGTGATTCCGATCCCGAAGTCGGTGACAAAGAAGCGTATTGAAGCCAACATTGAAGTCTTCGACTTCCAATTGAACCAGCAGGAAAGAGATCTCATGAAGTCGTACGATAGAAACTACAGGACCATCGGTCTTACCATGTGGAAGGAGTCACCGTATTACCCCTTTAACAAATAAAATTAAGTTAAAAAAATAAAGTAATTCACGAACAGCTACGTTTTTCTTCGTCAATTAAGGGCTTTAGATATACAGGATGGCAGGTACATCGAAACAAAAATTGATACCATGGATTCAGTCCATGATTCTAAACCCCCCTCGCGTTGAAATTTTTCTTCGGTTATTAAAAAAAAATCTGCTGTTTCATTGAAAAGTGCAATACCTACGCGGTTAAAATGTATGGAGCAGCAATTTTTTTTATTGAATTAAATTATTTTATTAAATTTGCGCGCAGGGTGGTTCAGAATCATGTACTGAATCCATATCAGTTTTCGCGTTGCTGTCCCTGCCACCCTGTATATGCTGCTTTAAGCATCGGTGACCAATAATGTAGTCGCTTTTCTCAATCTTATACATAGTGACGTGTATACCACGTCCAAACGGAGCTATCCGCCAGAATAATGCAGCATTTAAAAACTTGCTGAACGACCGGTACATCGACCGTAGACCGAAAGGCAAGAGTCGTCAAATCGCGACGTAGCAATGATGAAAACGCAAAATCGTCGATAGCACCAGTGATGCTAGCAGTATGTCTGCTAAGCCTTACCTTCTAAACGTTTCACGGTACCGAGGACGCATATGTTCGAGCCAACATCTGCTCGTTTAGAATGAGCAAATCAAAGTTGCGTACTAATTAGCTTGTAGTTAGATGTAAGGACTATCTGTACCTTCTTGTCATCTCCCCTTCCATTTTTGTTGGTTATCGAGACAATACTTGTTTGACTATACCAGCATATTTGGAGTTTCCTTGAAGAGTCACCTAAAATTCCCGAACACATAAAAACAAAATGAAATAAAAAAATCACGATGAAACCGCTTAAAAGACACAACACAACACAAAAACGAACTCAAAACATCACATAACAACCACAAAACAAATCGTCAAAAACAATTTAAAGACCCGAGCGTTAATATGACACATCGAGCTTTAGTAAGAGACTGTCACACAGGTATGAGTGACAGATATGGATGCCTTACAACTCGATAAGCCTTTTTTTGGGATTGGCATCTCGCAGGAGCATCTACCTAGGAGTTTATCGTGCCTTAACAAATTATTGCGTTCAGCTAAGGCATAAAACTTATTAACTAAGCGATTACGGGGTCGGGACCCCAAGTCCTCAACGGCGAGGACGAAAGGACGGCTGTTGGTGTTTGTACTGGCGAAAGACACTAGTATCCCTACTCCCCTCCTGGAGGAGGGTTATGGCGTCATCGGGAATTGTGAGAGTATGCCTCGGTCGGCGAATCTTCAGGGCATTGGGGTGCTTTATAGCCGAGTCGAAGAAACGTTCTTTGAGAGGCGTTTCATGTACTGCTGAACGGTGGGCATTCTGCGATCTAGATGAAGATTCTCACTGCGAACATAGAACGGGGCCCCCGTGACCTTTCTTAAGAAATGGTTATGAAGGGCATCCTATGGAGATAGAGCGACGTTTAGCGTTTGCGAAGACGACGCATGCATAGCTCATGATGGTGAGACGGATGACCGCGGTGTAGATGCGTAATTTTACACTTGAGTGACAATTTTTGTCCAAAGTACACTTGAGAGCAATAAAATCGCACACCCCTTGTAATTTGGTTTATTACTGATTGTTTTCTAAAATCGAAAGATATTGAGTAAAAATCATTAGACAAAATTAAAGCATACAAGCTTAGCTTTACAAAAACATAAAATTAAAATCATTGACCTTCACGTAACTTACAAAAACCGACCGTACACCGAATTCCCCAAATTCACGCGTTTGCGTTGTCACTACTTGCACCCTTAGCCGCAGGTATAAAAAGGTCAGTTTATTGGAATTTTTATTCAGTTGCATACCGAAGGTCAACGTGATAACATCTCTACTGGAAGCATACGGATTTACTGGAAAAATATGGATACCACGCCCGCAGAAGCCGCTCAAGTTATTGCCTTGCTCGAAGCAGGCCATAACCAAAGTGAAGTTGCTCGACGGCTAAATTTGAGCCGCTACTCTGTTCGTCGTGTATACCAGAGGTTCCAAGAGACCGGTGGCTACATTCGGCGACCAGGATCTGGCCGGCGACGCACAACATCAGAGCGTGATGACCGCTTTCTTGTGACAAGGTCTTTGAGAAATCGGCAACTGAACGCGGTTCAACTGGGACAACAGCTTCGAGAAGTTCGCAATGTCAGTATAAGTCGGTGGACAGTTCGAAGAAGACTAGGTGAAGCAGGAATGACTTCACATCGCCCAGCAAATGGTCCCAAATTGACCACAGCTCACCGACAAGCCCGGCTACAATTTGCTAGGGAACATTTAAATTGGACGTATGACCAATGGCGGGCTGTTATGTTCTCTGATGAGTGCAGAATGACTTTACATGGTCATGATGGACGCTCTAGGGTCTACAGAAGGTCATCAGAGCGATTTTCACAATGCTGCATAAGCGAACGTGTGGCTTTTGGAGGTGGATCGTGTATGTTTTGGGGTGGCATAATGTTGGACACTAAAACTGACATTGTATTCATCACTACGGCGAATACCGGCCCGAGATCGAGAAGTTTGACGGCTGCACGATACGTCGAAGAAGTGCTCGAAGAACATGTGAGGCCGCTTGCGTGGCTTATGGGAGAAGATTTTCTCTTAATGCACGACAACGCCAGACCGCATGTCGCTAGAACAGTTTGCGACTACATGGAAGATGTTGGAATCACCGCGATGGAGTGGCCAGCTCGTAGTCCTGATCTCAATCCGATTGAGCATGTCTGGGATGAGCTAAAAAGAAGAGTTCGAGCAAGAAGCCCTGCTCCTACGCGCCTCCAAGAGCTTCAACTTGCCATTGAAGAGGAGTGGAACGCCATACCACAAGATTTCATGGTGAAATTAATACGGTCCATGAAAAACCGATTAAGAGCTGTAATCAAGGCTAGGGGAGGGAATACACCTTATTAAAAAACAATTTGATCAAGCATTTTGAGTTTTATTTTTATTCTTTGTTAAGCTAAATTGGGTAATTTTATCCGTATGTTGGGTTTTGTGCCCTAAAACTCCCTATGGGTACTTTTTTTACACTGTATTTGATATCATTAGAAAGGTACTGAAGTAAACATTCAAATAGTGTAAGTTTTATTTTAATATGTATTCACATTTATGAAAAAAACTGCTTTAACAACAAAAAGTCAACGTGTGCGATTTTATTGCTCTCAAGTGTATAACTTCCGTCGGACATTATCATCTCCCGAACCTTTTCCCAACTATGTTGGTGTCGGCTTTCAGAAACTTCTGCGGTTGGGATGATGGCGCTCGGGTGACGGACGTGTGGTGGGTACGTGGCCATAGTAAATATATCGCTACTTTGGCGTCGTCATCTCGTCCTCGTTCTCTGACATCCCGGTGACGGTTGCGGCGGACAAACGCACTTAACATGCTTTCCGAGGTACGGAGGGGTAAAGATAGTCACAATCGACCTGTGCGGCCATTATGACGAGCCCCTTAGTAACTATAGTCTTTATATTACGCCCGAATTTTTTTCTTTGTTCTCAACAAAGTAACTGATTGCATTTTAGGTATTTACTGATTCATTATGTATACGTAAGGCATACACAATGAACTCTGTTTAGAATAAATTACCATTTATGGAGGCCTCTACTTTGACCTAAAATGTATATTAACAAAAATATAAATTATAAAACCGGTTATCCATAAACTAATACTCAAACTCAAAGCATTTATTTCAATTAAACCATTTACAGGCACTTTGAATTGTCAAATAGTCGGTCAGTTAGTCAGAAAGTTGAAGCTAGTTGCCCATTCCAAAACATAGATCTTTGTGGAGAAGAAGAATCAAACCATAGTAATTTTGTTATGTATTGCGAAAACGTATCGTCAAAGGTTATTTTTATAGAACTCAAACGCAAAGCATTTATTTCAATTAAATCATTTACAGGCAATTTTTTTGAATTGTTAAGAGGTTTGACTTTATCGCGTTAAGCTGCTGTTTACGAACTTTAGTCTTCTTAACCAGCTAGTAACATTATATACGTAGCCAAAGGCTGGACAATAGTTTTTTCAAATTCTACTAGAATACATTTTGATGTTTTTTTTTCTACACTATACAGCCATTAGTTAGCTGTGCTGTTTAATAGTGTAGATATCACCCTTAATACAGTCTCAAGAATCGTCTTATCCGTTAGTACAGCTACTTGAGAACCTTTACTGCAATATAGTTTGTTTATGGATGTAATTTCCGCTAATGTGCTGCTTGCCTGTAGCAGTGATGCAGCATTGATAGAAAACGCACAATTTTGATAGCTACCATGCTCAAACGTAGTAATTCGCCAAACGAAATGCAGTATTGACGCGATTTCTCTATGGTGACCGAAAAAAAAAACGCGTTGCTGCATTAATGAAAACACGAAATGCCTATAACACCGAAGATGTTAATAATAGGACTTAGTAAGTAGCTAGCATGTCTGCTGAAGCCCTAAAATCTTCAACCCGTTTCCAATACTTTTAGGTATAGGAAAACCTTAAAAACAAAATCAAACAACGAAACCATGAGTAAACTGTTTAAAAAACACAACACAAAAACAAATACAAAACAAAAAAACGCACTCAAAAATAAAGACATCACAAAATACCATCCGAGTGTTAGTGTAGTAAAAAAGAGACTGTCACACATCTGTGTGACAGTCTCTTTTGTCACTCATATCCATGAGTGACAGAAACAGCGCTCTACAACTCGGAGTGCCAGACATCTGGGTCCTTTTATATCCCCTTCTGTCTGAACCATGTTCAAAAGCCATACGATGGTTTAGAGCTCTTACGCCCGGTTTCACCGACACTAAGTGACACCTAGTGAGCAGTGATAGCCTAGTGGTGTGACCGTCAGACTGTCAAGTCATAGGTCTCGAGTTCGAACCCAAGGCACGCACCTCTGACTTTTCGGACTCATGTGCGTATTGTATAATTATCACTTGCTTCAAAAACGCTGAAGGAAAACATCGTGAGGAAACCGACATGCGAGATATTTCTCGACGGCATGTGAAGCCAAGTCAGAGGCCCATGGGCGGCTTTAAAACTCTGACACCAGGCTAGTCACTAACCATACGAAAAGAAGAAGAGTGACACCTAAATGAATCCCTAAATAAAAGTGCACTATTGGATTTAAAACGCTAGGCTCAGCGCCGAGAGTTGAAAATCCAACAGTGCGCTTTTATTTAGGATTAATTTAGATGTCACTTAGTTGTCGGTGAAAACGGGCATTATTGTTTCAGTGTAAAACAAAGATGGAGCCGTACAAGACGTATAAACGGACTTCATAACGCGGCACCAAAGAGACAATTCCCGTACCTATTTAAAAACGTTCTCATTGTAATCTCAGTCCCAATCTGTCAAAAATACCTATATATTAAACATTAGCTATAGCTATAAAAGCTATATTTTTGACAAGTTTTTGACATTAACGCGAGCCGTCAACCGAGAGCTAAACTAAGTTAGTTTGCAGTTACTTTAGTTTAGGTCGCCAGTTTTTCATACATGTGCCGGCCGCCAAAAATCGGCGAACTAAACTAAACTAACTTAGTTTAGATCGCGGTGGACGGTTCGCTTAATTGTCGAAGATATTTTACCTCAACCAACAACCTTATTGGAACTAAAATTAAGATCACTGTTATTAAGATAAAGATGTAAAATCAGAGGTACAATAATGTGAAAGGACGCTAGATTTAAAACGCTTTTAAGTACGGGAATTGGCCTCGGTCAGGGGTAGCGTAAGAGCCAGTAGGCCAGCAGAATCGTCACGAGGGTGTTAAAGGAAGACTTCTCAAGAGTCGCTCGGTTGCACCAGTTGGAGTTACACACGCAGGCGTGGAACCGCGCGTACAGTGAGATACCCCGCGACACCGGCAGCAGAGTCGCCATCGGACTAATGATGCAGCCGTTTTCAACGTTCTGGGAACAGACAAAACGATTTTACAGTAATTCTTATAAAAAAGGAAAATCCGGGCTCACTCATTGACTGACTCATCAACGCCTAGCCAAAATCCTTGGACCTAGAAAGCTGAAATTTTGTACAAAGGTACCCCCAGGAGATTCACAATTGCAAACGTGCTCGGAGGAAGGAAGTTTTCCAGTAAGATGCTGGTAGGGATCTTGACCGGACTTCCGGGATTGTCCTGATAGCTGTGGAAGCACCTCAGGACATGTTGCCCCCTAATCGATACGACACTTCACCTTATCGTGCTAGCTACCATTTTCGGGGGCCCATTATCGAGTGTGCAAGTCACTCCCCATTTAATGTGTGTATTTTACTAGCTTCTGCCTGCGACTTCGTCCGCTAGCTTATAACCTTCCTCAAGAATTGGGCTATCCAATGCAAAAATATTTTTTCAAATCCGGCTGGTAGTTCCGGAGATTAACCCCTACATACAAACTTACAAACAAACCTCCTTATATTATTCATTATTATTAGTACGTATATACGTAGATAAAAAAATTGGTCAGGCAGGGGCCATAATCTTTCCGTAGTTCTAGATAACCAGTTCACTTAGCCACCCAAACCCATAATCCAATATCTTTATTTCCATATCCTACAACGGTCCTACACCAGCCGATTGTCCTTGCGTGCACTTGTATAGTGCGAGCAAGCATAATCGTTGGTTGGTGCCTCCTCATCATTTAAAATTGAATAAGGCCTCTGCGAGTTGGTTTCGGCCGCTAGTTCGCCTTCCAAAGGTCAAAGAAATTTTTATCATCATTATCTTATTTATAGCATGTCCACTGCTGGACATTCAAAGCCTCTCCATTCTCCAACCGCACGCCATTCGGCTATTTCCATGCAGCGGCTGCCAGCAACCCTGCGGAGATCGCTGGCTCACCTAGCTTGAGGGCGTACTACCTTGCGATTGCCGTTTTGCGGTCCCCATTAAGTAATAATAATACTTTGCCACTGAAAATCACCATCGCCACTTTTCTGGAAACTTCGTAGGGAACACGGCATGTTCTAGAACCAATAATTCAAAGACACGTGATATCCACCACGCTGTAAAAGTTGTTGTTACGAACCGGCACTGGGATCGCGTGATGGTTATAACCCACTCTTTCACAACGAGGAGGCCTGTGACACAGCAGTGCGAGCCTTTTAGATACTTACTATTATGCTAGGTTCTGTCCGTGGCAAAAAATGGTAAAACGGAACCTATTCTGATTACTGTTTGTCCGTCTGCTGGCCGTTTTACTTCTACAATTTAACATTAAATGTTTACCACGAGAGCTAGCTCCAATTTGGCCATCCGTTTACTAGCCAAGTGTTTGCCCATCAAGGGTCTGAACTTGGACCGGCAGGTTCTCTGAGTGAAGACCCCTGTGAGGTCTGTCCAGCGCACGGCACAACCACCCGTGAACCGCCCATATATGGCACGCGGATCGTCGTCGTTTTCTATGTAGTTCTGCCTAAAAAATAAATAAATAAAATTAGCACAGACTGAAAGGAATACACTGCTACAAGGATCATTTGGCGCTCAAATGACGTCGACAGAGGGCGCTGTTGGTTAACATTTGTCCAATTATTGTTTTGTGAAGTGTACCGAACCAAGCAACAAGCGCGCCACATCAAGAACCTTGTAGCCGTATATTCACTGTTTATGTATGTATATATTTATGTATTTTTTTATTGAACGAGACATAAATAATGAAAAGTAGGTACGCTATGCTACGTAATTGGCTATTCGAGTAACTGCCCATTCACGTAATGACCTTTTCTTTTTTTAACTGATAAAAAACTTTTAGTTGGTTGTGGTAGAGTTTCTATATCGTGATGAAATTAGATGTTCATTCAATATAACACAATGAATTTAATGATGAAGTTACTATAACTAAACACGGTTTATAAACAATTATAAGAATAGGTAGGATAATATAAAATGACGCGAATGACGCGGGACGCAGTTAGTGACTGCCTGTGTGTCGTCTCGTATTCGAACTGTATCTGAACTCACAGATGGGCGACGTCTTAAGTACTTTGAGTTCCAAGTTTGTGTACATATGTGGGTTACATATAACTACGTACATGTCCTCCCCCCTTTGATAAAGACAATTTAATAAAAGGGTAAAAAATATATTATCAAACAAAAAAAACACAATGAGCAAAGTGAAAAATAATTGTAAAAACATTGCAAATTATAAAATGGTTTGGTGTTAAGGTGTATCATAACGTTTATTATACACTAAGACATTAAGCTAATATGAGGCATTTTAAGTACGCACGCACGGTGTACGTAAAACAAAACTTCACATAATGGATGCATAACAGGGCTTATCCTAAAAGTTGGCAACGTCGAAAATAGCTGTTAAATATTTACTTTTATTTTTATTGCAATTCATTATTAATATTCTAGTTCGCTAGTTAGCCACACTTCATATTTCTATACAGTAATATTGCCAAATTAATCAAAACAGCGAAATATTTGACATCTATTTGCGACGCGCAGTTTCAGAATAAACGCTCTTACTCGTAAGAGGCCGTGCTCAAAATCAACAGATTTTGATCAATTTTGTTCATTCGTTGTGATAAGATAAGATAAGATTTCTTTATTTGTTTAAACATTGTATACATACAAGAGCATGCAAGATATTAGTCCGTCGTTTGAGTCCAATCAACAGTGAGATGGCGCTAGTGCCGCTAATAACATCGGCTCCGTGTTTAAAAAATGTTATAAAATAATTATGTCGTTATTAAGTGCAAAGAACAAAGTTAAAAGTGGAAATATTCGCCAATAGCATGGTGGAAGTGTTCTCAAACAATTCTGTGAACAATCAATACAGATTTATGTAAATAAACATTAACGTAGGGTATGTGTCATGATTCATGATCAATAACAAACCCAAATAAACCGTGTAATATTGATATGTCCGATCAATAAACTAGTACTCTGTGTTATATTGTGACGTGCAACATAGAAACAATCTAGTGTTAAACCAAATCTCCAATAAAAAAAAAACGAAGAACATCAGTGGAAAAATTTCATATCAAGAAAAATAACCGTCAATTCATTTTTTTTAATAAATTACTTGTAAGAAGCTAGTCACATATTTCAACATGTTATCCATCGAACGGCTAGCGTAGTAGTTTAGACCGCTGGCTTTTTTTTGAGTTGCAAAGTACGCTCAGTGGCCGCGGGTTCAAACCCCAAATCTACAATAGCACTTTTTCCATTTACTTAGATGGATTTCTTAGAAAATATTACGTTCCGAAATCGAAAGACATCACAAACTATGGCTCAATCTCAAACCCGATCATTGTCGGAGACTACCATTATTAATGAAGACAGTTGTTGGTTCAACAATAAGACGCTAGATGGCACCAGTAATAGTCTACCGAACTTATCAGACGATGAGAACTATTCACAAGTACTTGCGTTACATAACGAAATTGCGGAACTTAAGTTGGAGTTATCTGGAGCCCACGAAGAGATTGACAAGTTATCACTTGAAAATATAGATTTAAAAAAATCCCTAAAAGACATTAGTGTGAAACACGAAATAGTAAAAAAAGCTTCTAAAAAAATAACGAGTGAGATAAGAACCACTCCTAATAAGAATAAAACAAATGTCACACCAATAAAAAATAGCACACAGACCTTGTGCAAAAACATACGAGATAGTCCTTGTGCCTCTCCTAGAATATCGAAGATTGATTCAACTACCCCTTTACTAATATCGCATATGACAACACAGAAAAAGGCGTTCTCGCATGAAAGTAAAAAAATGTGTATTATAAGCAGCAACCGAACAAATAGAATACTGTCAACAGCAGAAGACGTATTTCCTAATTTTAAAATATGCCATTATCTTACTCCAAGCTGCGGCCTCGAGAAACTAGTTGAAGACATACGACCCAAACTCAGTAATTATACATTAGAAGATTATTGTATTTTACATATAGGAGAAGAAGATTTCCGTAAAACACAAAATTACTGTAACCTAATTGTCAAAATAAGAGAGGTCCTGATAAATATAAAACATACAAATATAATACTACTCCTACCGACATATAAATGCAGTGGGTACTCAGTAATGTTTAACTGGAGAATTGAAACATTTAATAACATGCTTTACATGGACAACCTAAGTCATAATTATGCTTGGCTAATGGACTCAAACCTAAAATTATCTTATGACACTAACATGTTTTCCGAGCGCACTGGAAAAACAAACAACAAAGGAATGTTAAATATGTATGAAAACTTGAAAATGTTAATGGATGAAATTTCTTCTGACGATACCGATGCAAATGTAACAGAAAACCATCCTGTTGGTGAAACAATTGAGTCAACGAACTCAGTTTTTTTTCGTCTATAACAGAGTATACATCTTACATCAAAACATTGCTGGTCTGTTGAATAAGGCTGATCTACTCACCGTCCATCTACAAGAACTATCCAAGAAACAAAGAGACATTGACGTTGTATGCATAACTGAACACTTTATTATGCAGGGCCAAGAAAAACTACTGGAAATTCCAAATTATAAGCTGGCTGCATGTTATGCAAGACGAGCAAAAAAGCGAGGAGGAGCATGCGTTCTAGTCAAGAGAGGTCTCGAGAGTAAAGAGCTAACGGAGATATCTCGCCAATCAATAAAAAACACATTTGAATGTTGCGGAACTGAACTAGTGCAACAACGATTAATTATTATCTGTATATATAGGCCTCCGAAAATGAATAACCTGAATATGTTTTATGAAAACTTAGATAACGTCCTAAAAACTGTAGGTACAAAATCTAATAAGAAAATTGTTATATGTGGGGATTTCAACATTGATATACTGAAAAGAAACAACGTTACTAGGGACTTTGAGTACTTTCTTTCCGGGCACAATCTCGATCTAAAAGTGCGACAACCGACTAGGTTATCCAGCAACAGTTGCCTAGATAACTTTGCTAGTAGTTCTCAGTTAAAATGTAGATGTGAAATACTCGACTTTGCTTTGTCTGATCATACCGCACAGTTTTTGGAAGTAAAGGTAAATAAAACGTGCAGAATAAGTTACTGGCTCACTAAGAAACGTGATCTTTCAAAGGAAAATTTAGTAAGATTTAAGAATCACCTTCAATGCCTTACCTTTTCAGAAATATACAAAACAGAAAATGCGAACGAAGCGTACGACTACTTTATAGAACACTTTCGTATGTTATATGATCTCTGTTTTCCAAATAAGTTTGTAACTATCAAAACAAATAAAACAGTAAAATGGGTTTCACGTGGAATACGAGTGTGCAGTAAAAGACAGCGGCAATTATTGTGGACATGCAGGCGCGAACCTTCAAACGAAAATAAAAATAAATTTAAAAATTATTCCCAGAAATTTAGAAAAATAATAAAATTAACCCAAAAGGCGCAAAATAATTATTTTATAAATACGTTAACAAACAAATCTAGAGCTTCATGGCAAATTATAAATAATAATCCACACACTACTGAGCAAATTTCTCAAATTAAAACCCAAGGTACAATTGTAAGTGATCCAAAAGATATAGCAAACGCCTTTAATAATTTCTTTATTGATCAAATACAGACAAACACTAAGATAACACCTGTAGCTACTAATATGTTGAGCAATCCACATTCAATGTTTATGTCTCCTGTCTCACCTCAAGATGTCATGAGAGCAATAAAATCGTTAAAAAATAAAAACAGTTTCGGACATGATGGCATAGCCACAAAAGTAGTAAAATTTGTATCGGATAATATTGCCTCACACCTCAGTCACATTATAAACTTATGCATCAGCTCTGGAGTGTTTCCAAAATCGTTAAAAGTGGTTATCGTAAAACCACTCTTTAAAAAACACGAAAGGGAAAGCTTAGCCAACTACAGACCAATTGCCTTAATTCCTATCTTTTCTAAAGTTATCGAAAAAATTCTATATGCGTCAATAAATAATTTTTTGTGTAAGTTTGATATTCTTTGTGATGAACAAAAAGGTTTTAGGAAAAATAAAGGTGTTAATTTAGCTATTTACGATTTGCTTAAGGTAATCTTAAAAAATGTTGACAAAAAAGTACCAATATGTGCAATTCTCACTGATATGACAAAGGCTTTCGACTGCGTTCATCATAAAACCTTGCTGACTAAGCTTGACATGTATGGCATAAGAGGAAACGTCCTTAATCTTGTCAAATCATATCTGAGTGAACGTAAACAATACACGGAAATATCTAGGATATGTATAAAAAACAAACGCGAAAAGAAATACTTTTCCGAATACAGATATGTCAAACACGGCGTACCTCAGGGTGGGGTGCTGAGTTCTCTTTTATTTCTGCTTTATATAAACGACCTACCGCGGCACATTAAAGGCCCAATGATTTTATTTGCTGATGACAGCACTGCATTAATCAGTTGTTCTGATGCAAATAAATATGAACAGGACATAAATAATACACTAAGGGACATTGTGAATTGGCTTGACGACAATAAATTAATAATTAACTTAGAAAAGACTAATGTAATACATTTTTATCAGCGGACATCAATACCAAATTTAAAAATTTAATTTAATAGAACTGAAATAGACCAAGTACAAAAAGTAAAATTTTTAGGCATAGTGATTGACAGTCAAATGACGTGGAAACCTCAAGTAGAAGAGGTATGTAAAAAATTGAGCATATCTGCTTATGTCTTATTCAATTTGGCTAAGAAAGTTAACATCACCACAACTTTGATTGCATACCATGGTTTCGCAGCTTCCATTCTGAGATACGGTATAATTTTCTGGGGAAACTCTTGCCTACGGGAACAGGTATTCAAAGCCCAAAAACGTTGTTTGAGGTCGATGTTAAATATGAAAATGACTGATAGCTGTGTTCCAGTGCTTAAGTCCCTAAAGCTATTAACATTTCCGGCAATGTATATTTTGGAAATGGCAATTTTTGTTAAACGTAACATGCATCTTTTTACTACAGTGTCACAAGGTAGTAAGAGACTAATCAGAAGCCAGTACAAAAACCTTTTAGTAGTTGAGAGATGCAATACTGCATTACATAAAAAAAAATGTTATTAGTATGGGACCTACAATATATAACAAAATACCTGACATAATAAAAGATGACATAATACGTAATTTTAAAAAGAAGTTAACAGCATTATTGATTGAAAAATGTTACTACTCGATTAACGATTTCTTAAATGACAATGACTTATCCTAATGTCAATTTCTTATTAATGGGTAATTATAATAATTTATGCATTTCAACGACATACAAATACAAATACAAATACAATACAAATAGTTTATTTTCTTTAACAAAATTGTACTACATACTAGTGATAGAAGTGTCCCTTTAAGCAAGTAAATGCCTGTATTAGGACACTCCCCTCTTCCGTAACTTAAATTTACATAATGTACTCGTTTTGAACTGTAATTCGTAATTTTGTATTTTGACACTATTGTTATTATTTTATTAATTGTTTGGATCACATAGTCGTTGTCTTCATACATGAATGTTTGCATGCCTAATCTAAGGTAGATTGTACAAGGATCACATTTTCTTTCAAATATCTTATGTCATGTACCTACAATCTATGCAAATAAATAAACGTTACTTTACTTTACTTTACTTTAATCATGTTTAGCCGTAAATATCGGCGTACAAATATTTATATAACATTGAAAAGAATCAACAATAAGAAAAATCGAAATATTACCTAGGATATGCACTTTAGAAAATTTATAATTTAGTTACTAAGTATAATAGATATTATTTTTATGATTATATAATGTCAATACTCAAGATACTTCAAAAATTATAATGTCAAACAAGTAAAAGGACAATGTCAAATCAATATTAAAAGATTTATGTCCAATTGTCCAGATTGATATAAAAATTACAAGATTAAGTTACACGATTTTTGTCAAAATTACAGCCTTATTTATTTAAATTTAATATTTGTGCCAGCAAAAATTATTTAACAAAAAAAAAAACGATTAGAAATTCGGAGACACTATATGCTTTTTGCGAAAGAAACCTTCATAATTGACGCTTGAATGCATTACTACTTAGCTCCTTCCAACTTTTAGGCAATATGTTAAATATAGTTTGCGCCATGCAGACGATACTTTTGCGCATAAGTGCCGTTTTTGCTGGATAGACACGAAGAATGGTGGTATCGCGTCTGTTACGCGGTACAGCGTCCTGTAGACGTGGAAACAGATTGGGGTTTGTTTTAACAAACATTGCGGCTTCGAGGATATACAGACAAGGAAGAGTTAATATCTTGTACCTCTCAAAATATGGTTTACATGTATCGTCCGTTTTTAGCCCAAACATAGATCTAATGCATCTCTTTTGGACCTTGAATGCCTTATTAGAGTCAGTAGAATTTCCCCAAAATATGATGCCGTATCTTAAGTGAGACGCAGCTAAACCATGGTAGGCCGCAATCAAGCTATCTACATTCACAACTGCAGCCAGAGAGTGCAATGCAAATGCAGAACTACTCATTTTTTTGCAAAGGTTCTCGATTTGTGTTTTCCAGTCAAGTCTTTTGTCAATTATTAGTCCAAGGAATTTAATAGTATTTACGAATTCAATAAGCTTATTATCTATATTTATGTCCATATTTTCTATAGTCAAACGTTGGCTAAAATGCATGATTTTAGTTTTATCTAAATTAATCTTTAAATTATTATTGTTTAACCATTTTACTATAGATGTCAAGGTATTGTGAATGTCAAGTTTATAATGGATCATGTCATTGTTATTACTAGAAATTGTCACCGTGCTGTCATCTGCAAATAAGGTCATAGGGTGTGAAATTGATTTTGGCAAGTCATTAATGTATAGTGTAAAAAGGAGAGGTCCTAATACACTACCTTGTGGCACATCAAAAGTAGTGTGACGCTCATCTGATAAGTATATCTCTTCCTTTTTAGTGGTTGTATTAATTCTAGTGATTTCTGTCTTTTGCTTTCTATTGTCTAAATAAGATTTAATTCAATTAAGAACATTACCTCTTATACCATATGCGTCAAGTTTTTTAATTAAAATGTCATGTTTTACGTAGTCAAATGCTTGAGTCATATCGCAGAAGATAGCACATACAGGTGTTTTTTTGTCCATTTTTGTCAATACAGCGTATAAAAAGTCATAGATCGCCATATTTATAGTCTTATTTTCGCGAAATCCCTTTTGCTCGTTACATAGGATTTTTTTTTTCTCTATGTAAGCGTTTAATTCCTTTTGAATGAATTTCTCAAATATTTTCGAGAAGATAGGAATCAGAGAAATAGGCCTGTAGAACTGCATGAGCTCTCTATCTTCTTTCTTAAATAATGGCTTAACTATCGCTATCTTCAGTGCGTCAGGAAACGTGCCAGCTACAATACATAGATTTATAATATTAGACAAATGGCAGCATATTTCAAATGCTACAGCTTTTATTATTTTGGTTGATACGCCATCGTACCCCACGCTATTTGTGTTTTTTAAGGCCATAATAATTTTCAGTACTTGTTGTGGTGTACAGGGTGCCATAAACATCGAGTTTTTGCTATTTAAGACGGGCAGTGTCGTTTTATAACTCGACTGGATGGGTTGTATTTTATTAATAAAATAGTCATTAAATTGATTTGCAATTTGCTTCGCGTCCGTAACTTTGTCATTATTGATTTTAATTTTCAAAATATAATTTCTAGGTACATTAAATTTACCTTGATTTATTATTTGCCAGGTGGTTTTACATTTATTATGTGATGTTTTGATTTTATAGTTATTTTGTGAACGCTGTGTCAGATTCATGATTTTTCTAAAAAGCTTAGAGTAGTCTTTAAAGCGAGTTCTATTTAACTCACTAGGTTTTAATCTATAGGTCCACAGAAGTTGCCGTTTTTTCTTACTACAGGATTTAATACCTTTAGATATCCACCTTGGCTTTCTTATTATATTTATTGTAGTCATAGTCTTAGGAAAACAGAGGTTGTAGAACATAGAAAATATTTCATGAAATTTGTTGTAGGCAATGTTAGGGTCCTCAGTGTCTTATATTTCAGAGAAATAAACTTTGCTAATACAATATTTAAATTTAGATATATTTTCCTTGCTGTAATTGCGTCTAATAGCACCGTATTTGTCGATCGTACATATTTTATTTACAGGGCATTTAAAAATCTGGGCTGTATGGTCTGAAAGGGCAAACTCTAAGACTTCTGACTCACATTGTTTGTTATAATTATGCGCAAAATTATCGATACATGTCTGACTTTCCGTTCGAGTAGGTTGATTTATTGCTAGTTTTAGGTTGAAACCAAGTAGAAGGCACTCAAACTCCATCGACTGATAATTTCTTTTTAATATGTCTATATTGAAATCGCCGGCTATGACAATATTTTTATATGAATTCTTGGATAATTCATGTAAGACTTTTTCAAACTGAATAAAGAAAATATTAAGATTGTTGATATTAGGAATTCGGTATACACATACAAAGGCAGTATTGTACTTAGTTAGCTCAATGGCACAACATTCAAATGCCCCTGTTATTGACATATTTGAGATTTTTAATAACTCTTTCCAGTCGTGTCCATTTCTCATTAGGATACATGATCCACCTCTCTTAACTTCTTTTCTACTATAGTGAGCGGCTAAGCAGTAGTTTGGTATGCTCAGCAGGTTTTCGTAGCCTTCCATCATAAAATGTTCTGTCACGCATATTACATCCACCTGTGTGTTTTTTTCTGTAAGTTCATTCAAACAAACTGTCAGCGCATCCGACTTGTTTAATAAACCAGCTATATTCTGGTGCATTACATAGAGATGTTTAGTGTCGAAAAAGTTCACCATGTGACAGATTATCCATACTATAGCTCATGTCAGTCGATATCATCTGGTTATTATATTTTATGTCATCAATTAAATTAATTACATCTTTAAAAATTATTTGTATTCCAGCATTATTTATTGCGCCAGTCCGTTTGTTATATTCAGTGTAGTCGTAGGTGAGATTTTTATTGGTGTCTATTAGATATGCGTATTCGTGCGTCAGTATGTCCAAAAAGAGTATGTTATTAAATGTCTCCACTCTTGAATTGTATACATTAGTGTAGTTCTCGCATTTATATGTTGGAGCACATAAAATAAAATTGGTATGGTTGATTTCCTGTAGTACTTGTCTGATCTGTATAATAATGTCAAAATAGCTATTTGTTGTTCTGAAGTCTTCCTCACCCAACATAATTATGCAATAGTCCTCTAACGTAAAGTCGGATACTTTGTCTTTTATACCTTTTAGCAATAAGCTTGCATTTCCATGAGGTGTTATGTAGTGACAGATTTCAAATCGAGTAAAAGAGTCTTCTGCAATGCTCAGGATTTTATTATTATTATCTGCACTCAAAATACATATTTTGCATCTTTTCTTATTATTAAGGTTTGGACTTGCGGATTGCTCATTTTTAATTTTAGGACAAGTTTTGTTTATTTCTGTCTTCTCCTGACTTTTATTGTTATCTGGTGTGTCGGTTTGGGTTTGTTTGTTGTTAATTATTGGTTTGTTTTTCTGATTTTTGGCACTAGATGGCCTTAATTTAGCTGGACTGTTCGTCACTTTCTTAAATAAATCGTTTTTTTTTGTCAAATTATCATTTAATTGTTTGAGTTTATTGTTTTCGAATGACAATTGTTCGATTTCTGAATGAGCACTTTGAAGCTCTGACGTAAGTTTTATAACCTTTTTTAGTTCGTCATCCTCATCGTCTGACATCTCAGGTACACTAGTGACCGTATTATTCAGATAATGTGTCATAATCAGTGATCGGAGTAGGTAGATTGAACTGGGGTCATTGATCCGAAACGTATATATTACTGTGGACATTCCTCCGGAATTGGTGGATTATTAAAAAAAAACCGGAACTTATGTAGGAATTGTATTCTGCCAGAGTGGAAGGAGTCATTTGATGATTTGCCATCCTCAAAAAAAAGGTAGGAATTGTAATAAAATGAGCAATTTTATTCTTTATTATTCTTCCTATTTTTTTTTTTTTGTCATGATTTGACAAAACCCAACGACTACCACTAATAATAATACCACTAGTAATAATATCACTACCAACATTAACAATATTTAATTGAATCCGGAAATACCGGAATTACTTTCCGGAAAAATGGCTTATCCATGTTATTCTTTCTGTGTGCATTTATGATACAAGTACTAAAAATCAATCTACCTACTCCGATCACTGGTCATAATATTGTCACTGTTGTTTAGGATCGAGTCCGACTTTGTTCTAGTACGGCGAAAGGTAATGTTTTCTAAGAAATTCATTTTGGTGTTAAAGGTTTTTCTTTATGTATTTTGATTTAGTATTATATTTTAATAGTTCCGATAATAGTTGTAATAATATTCACAAAAAGTGCCTTCCCATATCAGATTTGAACTCGAACCCACCGTTGCGTCCGGCGAGCTCTCAATCATTCGGCTACCGTGTTTGTTAATAACCTGCATCAAATATGGTACTTATATTGTGCAAACTGCGCTGTGAATAATATGTCCGTGTTTATGTCTTTATAGATGTCGCTGTTCACAATATTATTATCAACTGATGTTGTCAATTTATTATAGATGTCGCTATTTACAGTCTTATAATTATGTCGTTTACTGTTGTCAAAGTGTCAATCGTTCACCGTTTAAAGTTCAAAAATATGCGTGTCATCAGGCTTGTAAAGTAAACAAACATAAATATTCACCCGTTGTAGGTTTTTTGTCAGGTACGTGGCAGGGCTGATCTTGTTACTGATCTATTAATAACACAACGCACTTGAACTAGTATAATTTTGTTTGATTTGCACTTTCGTAGTCACACTTCACACTTGTTTAGTATTTCGTTTTTCTCGAGTTTTTCATGTTAGAATTTTACACCCACATGTGTCCGTACTATTTACACTTATATCAGAAGACTTAGTAATATTTTGTCACGTAAACCGTCGTTAAACTATTTTTATTCATTAAAATACGTGGAACACTTGTTTGCGTGGCCAACAGCGCCATCTGACTCACACATCGTGAAAAAGGGAAACAGAATTTAAACAAAATTATTCGTGCTTTGAAAAGTCGAATTCTTTGTCTTGCATCTGGCAAGACAAAGAATTCGACTACAAGTAATTTTTCAAATCAATTACGTATTCATGAAAAATCACTAATATTCGCAACAAGTTTTCCGAAAAATTACGCGAGACTGACATTTGATCGTTTGGTTACAAGAAACTACATCGATCTTGAAAATTAAAAAATCTCATCAACATCATTATATGGTCCACATGCATGTGGCTGAACCACTTTCTTCAACTTCCATACAAAATATAGTATTTTTTTTTTAATAACGTAATTTTCTGAAAACTTCAAGACAGATAAGTATATATGTGTGTGTGTGTGTGTCTGTATATGTGTATAGTATGTAATTTTTTCTAATACTTAGAAACACTTTTAAGAAATTTTAAAAATTTCATTTTATTCTTAAGATAACTATTTAATAGAATCTAAAGTTTATTTTGGTTTTGTGTTTTTTTGGCATTGTGCAAATATTTATCTAAAATGAGTGTCGGCTGCTTTAGGAATGTTCATTCGGTAAAAATTTATACGACCACTTTAACGCCTCAGTTCTTATATGGTTGGGGGTTGCGGATGATGGATTTGTCCTTTTCTTCGTTCGGCCGTATGCCGCAAGCTAACGCGATAACCGATAAATGTAAGTTCGGATTTTCCGAATCACATTACAGACGTGTTGATTGTGACGCCAAATTCAATAAGTCTGTGGAACGGGTACACTACATAAATACGAAAAGCTTTATTCCGTCAGTAACAAATACGAATTTCAAAATATTTATTTTATTTAGTATTTGTGTGTTCCCCAGTGGAACACCTCTTTGAGATCGTGAATGTGACATTCTTCTGATTCTAAAGCAACAAGTATATCATCCAGGTACCTAACTGAATGTATTGCGAGTATTTTTCAAAACTTCATTGATCAATCTTTGAAACATTTGTGCAGCGTTCCTCAAACCGAAGCTCATTTTCGTAAACTCGAACACACCAAAAAGAGTTATTATGGCGGTTTTCTGTATGTCGTCAGGTGTAACTGTTATATGATAGTAAGCACGTCGAATATCAATTTTGGATAGTACCTTTTTATTCTTGAGGATGTATGTAAAATCTGTTAAACGAGGAATCGGGTAACGATCGGGCTCGGTGATTGCGTTTAAACAACGATAATTTCTGCACGGGCATAATTCACAGTTTTTCTTTTGAACGACGACGTGTAAAGCTTTTGCTCTTTGACTGGATGACGGCCTGCATATTCTTAGATATACCATGCATTGGAATCCACCCTTTGCCACTTTGTATTTTGCATTGTTAAGTGGACCTACTTTTTCGTAAACGATGCATTACATTGTGTTTGGGTGGATCCTTGAAACACTCGCTATCGAGCGATGTCTGGGAACTCTGTTAAAATGCGGTGATATTTATTATCCGAGTCGATGACCCTAATTGTAAGAATATTTGAGGCATACTTTGATGTTCTTAGAGAGTTGAGTAACTTTCACTCGGTTTCTAAATTGAGAATTTGAAATTGAGAACTTGTCAAACTCTACTTTAGCCTAAAGCCATATTCCGCGGCTTTCGTACTTGTCACTTTTTGTTCGGAATTCAAGAGAGCGCCCTCTGTTGGCGCGACCACGCGTTCAGGTTCACCAAACAAAAAGTGATACATGCACGCGGCGATCGTGTACATCTTCGCGCGACGATCGTGCATTTGCAAGAAGATCGCTTTTAAATAGGACGTGACCTTATCATAAGGTGATTGCTGCTGCGAAATTCAAAGCTAAATGAAATTCAAAATTTCTTTGCAAAAATTTTAGAAATTTTGAATTTCTCGGGCTACGTTGAAGCTACTATTAGTAATACTTTAGTAATGCTGAAGGAGAGTTTGATAAGTACTCAACTTTAAATTCTCAATTCAGAAACCTAATGTTTGTCTATTAAGTTTTTTGAGTGAAGATCAACAAGTAATTGATGTTTGGTTAGGAAATCTGCCCCAATAATGGATCGCTGTTCATCAGCCAAGACAAATTCCCAGGTAAAAGCTCGACGTAGGTCAAGGCCCAAAGTCATTTTCTGAGACCCATATGTTTTGATTGTTGTACCATTGGTAGCAAATAACGTAAAATCAACAGGTTGACGATTCGCGTTTTTGTAGGCAATAACTGAAATATCGGCGCCGATGTCAATAAGAAAATGCGAACCAATTTTTCAGTCGGTGACGCTCAAGCAGTGTATTCCTTCGACACCTCCGCTCGCCAAAGCCTGTGTCGGCTTTAGTTTACCGCGTTTTTGACGCATTGTTCGTCGCCGCATTTCGTGGCGTTATCCTTATAAAATATATTGATAGAAATCTTTGTCTCCAGGTTGCGCTGTTTGACGCCTGTATTTGGTTTGATTATCAAAATACCGAGGGCGCGATCGTGACCGAAATCGCGACTGGTAATTCCCACGCCTCCTATTCTTACACTGGCGCGTATTTTCTAAATTTTTGTGTTTAACGCGGCATTTTCTCGAATAAAATTATTAAATTGTTGATTAATTGATTGTCCGGGGATAGCGACATGATTTAGTGAACAGCCTTTAGATGGCCGTGAAGTTCCCATTATTTTATCAGCAGTTGCTGCGACATTGTCCAATGTAACATCGCAGATAGTGACTACTGCGCGGACTGTTTGAAGCAGGCGATCTAACCACATAATATTGACAGTGCTGATAGTGTCCTCGAGTATTTTGTTCCTTCCAAGTTCTCGCATTTTACGAAAGAATTGAGTGGGTCGTTGATCCTCTAGCTCGACTTTTGTAAGGAATGTATGTAGTTGCTCGGAATTAACCTGTCTTTTAGAGCTCGCTATTTCCCGTTCTCAGTCGGATTCTCGAGAATGTCGCTAATTCGTTTCGACCTAACTTATCTATAACTAGTTGGTATTTATGCTAGTCACCTGCTTTTTGTGTACCGATTATGGCCTCGAACTGGTGGAAGCATAGTCGCGGGCGTACTGTCCAGAAGCCGACGATACGGATGTTGATGGTGATCGCTCCCGTCTCTGGTGGCTGGTGCTGGTCTACGGTATAACTGGGACCAGCTTGCGGAGGTACGTAAACGGTACCAGGTGCGGAACCAGCCGTAGCGGCTGTGTGCGCAGGATCGACGCTAACGACGGTATAGTCAGCGGCAGCAGCAGTGTTAGGGTTGGGCATCTCCAAATTTCGTAAGATAGTTCACAGTAACAACACTAAAGTGTATGGAACGTATTTTTTTTAAATCACGTCGGTTTCACCAATATAGAACTTTTGGTAGTATGTGGTAGAGGTTCTATAGTGTGATGAAATTAAATGTTCATTCAATACAACACAATGAATTTAATGATTAAGTTACTAAACACTGTTTATAAACAATATATAGTCTCTCCAGACTGAATTTCGGCCACGGCGGCCAATCTCAACGGAGACTAGCCTTCGGCGCGGGAGATATTATAGTGCACAAGTGTGTGCGCAGACACAAGTGCACTCTCTCTTCCCTCACTCTCATAGTCCGATGGGACGGCAAACCGACATGTCCGAAGTGATTTCAGGCGTCGGACCAACGGCTTACCGTGCTTTCCGAGACACGAGGATATCACACCGCCAACTTCCAAACTCCGTGATACTAAGAAATTCCTAATGCAAAATAACGTTGTTCGGAAGTCGGTGCTGCGGTCTGCCATTGCGATTGGGCGACGTTGCCGCTTGCTGCGGTCGCCTTTGGAAGAATTGCGTAATACTTACGCATCCATATACCGGCAGTACTTCCTGAAGCCCGCAATCTTTCCTCTGGCTTTCGCGTCGACAGGCATCAGCGGCAGGAAGTCGCCAGCGAATGCGTCCGCACAATGAGCATTGCGCGGGATCTCCGGCGTCTCCAGTCCACAGACGAAGCACTGGACACAATTTGCAACTCAGTCATCATCATCATCAGCCTAACTTTTTCCAACTATGTAGGGGTCAGCTTCCAGTCTAACCACTGCAGCTGAATACTACCAGTATCTTACATGGCGCGACTGCCTATCTGACCTCCACAACTCAGGGTTAACTGGTTGAATGCGGAACCAAGTAAGGATAATAGTATCTTCTTGCCCGCTGTTACGGCGTCCAATCTCAACGGAGATTAGCCAAGTACTGAAAGTGCACAAAGTGTGTCATCTGCATGTAATGACACCGACACCATGGCATGTTTTTCAACACTTTAATGTATTTTCAAGAAAGCTTATCTACAATTTTCCACCCACATATACCTATAACTACTGGATTTTTCGATGGTGTTCCAGAAGCAATAATATGATGGAATGAAAGAAAAAGGAAGGAGAACTTCTTAAATATTTCCCTGTAATGTATAACTATTCTGTCATTTTTTTTTCAAAATTTTTGGCTCAGTTGTTTCAGAGTTATGGGGGGGAATGGTCAATTATCGTCTATTTTCTTAATTATCTTTATAACAATTTACTTTTAAATTATAAAAGTTAATTCGGGACCCTCACTGTACGCCCTTTCATTTGTTATGTCACACGGTAGGGACAGTATGCAAAACTTTTTTTATTTTATATTAATTGCCTCTCAAAAGTGACCCCATATTCAAAACTAATTTATTTACGTTACACGTTACTCGTCCGTTTTTGGGTCACAGAAATTCATATTTCTATCAAAGACTCGGAGGAAATTGGTTGTGACAGACGGACAGAGAGACTGACACACGAGTGATCCTATAAGGCCGTATATATTCTCGGCGGCAGCGGGCAGCGACGCGGGCGGCGGCGACAGCGGCGCGATCAAATGCATAGTTTTATATGATACTGTTCTCGATGGCAGCGGCGCGGGGAGCGAGGACAGTTGCATATAAAAGCTCGTGCAGACCAGCGCGACGCGACTCGAACCATACGATTTCTAAGAAAACTTCACGGTATAGCAATAACCGGTGTCGCGTCGCGCTAGTCTGCACAAAGTTTAATACGATGCATTTGAACGCAACGCTGTCGCCGCCGCCCGCTGCTGCCGAGAATGCGGCCTTCGGGTTCCGTTTTTTCCTTTTGAGGTACGGAACCCTAATAAATCACTAAATAGCAAATATATTAACTTTTTCGTCCTGTGGATCGCCACCATAAAACTAATAAACTATATTATCCATCAATAATAGCGAGGGACGATTTTTGGATTCCTTCTGTTGGGGTTTCAGTGATCTTCAATGAAACTTCCGTATCGAGGTATGGTTGTTTAATTTGGTACATAAACTATATTTTACAATAAAAATATATGGAGCGTACAAGTTCGCGACTATGATGAAAAAGACGAAAAATATAAGTATAGTAAAAGTAAATAAAAACCATCTCAGTACGGCGCCTGGCTCTTTAAAATAGCAAACGCGACGCACACACACTAAACGTCTTCACAATAAAAGATGCGGGCGTTAACATCCTCCCCCCGTTGAAACTCTGTGGTTTCAACTCTTTCAACCCTTCAGTAACTCCTCTTCGGTTAGTAAGAGGCAGGCGCGAACCAGAGGGCGCCGTATACTTCCTCTACAATGTTACAACAAAATACCTAGTGATAATAATTATTATCTTAAGGGGCATGCGCTAAAATAGCCCGCGAAATTCAAAATTTCTTTAGTTTTTCACATTTTGCAGGTCAGTGTGAGGTTTTATGTTAATTAAAATATGATTCGCGACCGTAACCAATATGGCTTTACATAATTATAATCATTACAACCAGCAATACAACTCCATAAGTAAGCACAATCGACAAATGTCATGATTTCATGAAATAGTCATTCAATGCGATTTTAAGAACTCGGCGAGTTGTATTGATCATTTTTATGATTATAATTCTATACAAAAACATTTGATACGGCCGCAAATCATATTTATATTAACATACAACATGATACTGACCTGCAAATTGCAAAAAACGTAAGAAAATTTCAATTTCGCGGGCTACCCTGACGCTTTCGCCTTAAATAACACTTCCTCGTTGGTCTAGTGGTTGTAAGCGCTATTGCTGAGCATGAGGTCCTGGATTCGATTCCCGGTTCGGGCTAAGTGCTATCGGTTATTTCCAACTGGAATTTCTCAGTAGCAGCCCGGAGTCTGGATTTGTGCCCGGTTGATGGCAATAGGCTCGCCCCCTATATGCGACTCAAACACATGTGGGGGTACTTTAGGTACACCTACCCACGCCAACTAAAGACGGATTTAAAAAAAAATTTAGTCATTATCCCTATTATATGGTCACATCAACTTGATAAAACAAAAAAACTAGCCAAATTTAAGTCGATGTTGCACACGAAGGGTTGCTACCACCCACACTACAATATTTAGCAAATAAATGAAAATACTAAACGAAGAATATATTACGTCTTATGAGCGCTGATCCTAAAAGTTGGCAACGTCGCAATACCTGTCAAATATTTACCTGTTTTGATTAATTTGGCAATATTACTGTATAGAAATATGAAATGTGGCTAACTGGTGAACTAGAATATTAATAATAATAAAAAATAACTAGTGAATTAACTAGTGGCATAACTGATTATGAAATGCAATAATTAATATTGATATTTATTTATTTTTTTATTAATTGTGATTTGAATTTGAATATCGTAAACCGAATATTTAGTTTTAGATGTGGAAAAAGTATTTGGAAACTTTCCAAATGCCTGTTTTACACCTAAAACAGTTACAACATCAAATTCAGTGTTATAATTGTAATTCATTATTATTATTCTAGGTAGTTCGCTAGTTAGCCACATTTCATATTTCAAAACAGCGAAATATTTCACATCTACGAGTATTTGCGACGTTGCCCAACTTTCAGAATAAACGGTCGTAAATTTAAAAAATCGCAAAGATAAAGGACAGGTCTTAACAACTACCTTAAGCGTGTATAGAAATTTGTCACTACATCGTAACATTCAAATATTCATTAATTAATTATTACGGTTTTATTATTCTCCTAGAACTTTCGTGAAATATTTAAATAATTAAAAGTTTTTTTCATGTTTTTCGTTTAACAAGAAGAACTAAAGATTATGACGGCACTTAAATAGTGATTTTCAATTCTTCTCGATTACACTTGATTCGATTAGGACCAAATAAAAAAAATATCAGAAGCTTCCGAGAACGTGTTTAAACTTTTTGTTTAATATATTAAAATGATCCAATAACCATCACAATACAGGGTGTTAAAGAAATTGCGTGCCAGAGTGAGTTCAGAGTCGTTATAGGAACCCGTAAAAAAAAAACCTTTAGAAAAGTTTAAAAAACACTGAAAATTATCATAAGATGAACCAAATGTAGTACTTACTAATTAAATAGCAATCGTTTAAAACTGATTAAAAAACTGCATAAAATTAGTTTTTATTTTGTTTGAATGCTAATTAATAATTTCCTAGAGTTACCTACCGGACAACGCGTTCGATTAAAGCATTTAAAAACAAATAATTTAATATTAATTTTAATTCTAAACGATTGCTATTTTAAGTTAGAAGGTACTAAATTAGGTTGATCTTGAATTTTTTTGTTTTTTTTTCTGTTTTCCTTTATCGATACTGAACCTACCCTCAGCTATGGCACGAAATTTCTTTAACAGCCTGTATAATTAACTATTTATGACGAAGAATATTTACAAAATAATAATGATCGACAAGAACAGCTGTTGGTCCCAGCTGTCATTCGTGGTACTTTGACAGTCATCACGGGTCGTCAGAAGCCTGACAGTCTGACAACCAGTCTTACCAAGGGGTATCGTATTACCCAATTACTGGGTTGTGGAGGTCAGATAGGCAGTCGCTCCATGTAAAATACTGGTATTCAGCTGCATCCGGTTAGACTGGAAGCCGACCCCACATAGTTGGGAAAAGGCTAGGCAGATTGACTTATCGATTCTGCTACATACGACCCCATCTCTATTTAAAAAATCAAACGTCATTCAGGCCAGCCGTGTGTCAGGCGTCGTTTGATCGCTCTGACGTTTTTGGATGTTTACTTTTGACCCTCGCTTTTTTATCAGTCTTATTGGGTGTGCATATGTTCCTGCTGACCTTCCGCTACTTTACGCATTTGCTTTGCCTATCAATTCATCATAATATGCGTTAGGTCTGTCGAATTACGCCTACTTAAGGATGAAAATAAATTTCTCGTAATAATAAATAAAGGTGAAGAACAGAGTGTGTCCATTGGATGTACGTTTTTTATTTTATAAAACACAAAATATTATTGGTATTTTTATGATAAGACTTGTAACACAATCATTTTGGCGCAATTAAACTACTGAAGTTAAATTACGCCTAAGACAGTTTTCTTAAAATTACTTTTTATTAAAGCATTATCACATTTATCACAGTTTTCTGTAATTAGAAACATAATTAGTCTAAGCAGGAGTATCTTAATCATCAGTTCTTTTAATTTTAACAACATGTTTTCACAAGTATACAATCAGTTAAAAAAATAACTAAAATTAGTAAGGTAATAACATTTTTTAATTATTTTTTTCAGTGGCACATTGTTTAAGCATAATCAAATAGTCTGTATATTATCAAACAGTATCTGTCAGATTATCAAAAAAAAAAAAAAAAATAGAAATTGTAGGCGTTATTACCCAGTTGAGGTAGTAACGCCTATCTAAATCTACGTAGCTAGAACGAATCACAACCATCAGGACATCTAAATTCTTCTATATCATCTTTGGTCAAACCGATACACTCTTCATGGTACCATTTTGTACAATTCATTGGTCTTATATCGGCAATACGATCCTCTGGCCAAGCGTAGCAATACCATCCTCCTCTTTTGTTTTCTTTACATTACCCTTCGTTTTGCTGATTCCTTTTTTTTTCCCCATTAGTTTGTGCTATATTCTCTTTTTTTGGTGTTTCGTTTTTATAATATTGTGTTCTCTTAATTTACTCTTGTTAGCTGTTTTCTCTTTAGCGTCTGCGTTCTTTTTCGTTTCTTTTAGTTTAACATTTTTGCCTAGTTTGGCTACTTCAGTTTTATCCGTTTTCTTTTTCATGTCTTTCGGGTCATTAAATAGATTTTTACTTACTCTTTGGCCTTTGTAATTCAAAGCCTTTCGACGGGGTCTTTTTTTGGGGTATTGCATAGTTTGGTGTAGGCATAAATAGGTGAAACTGCGATTTTTGTGCGATAGCTGAGCCAACGGTAGGTCGTCTTCATGATTTGCTTCAGAATCCGAGTCAGATGAGTAAATACGTAACGATTGCTCTACACGTGAGCTTGTGATGAATCTTGTCATAATTTCACTATCAGAACTATCTTCACCATCAGAAGCGTGTGTACATTGTTGAATAAGTGGTCTTGTGATAAATTTGGTAATCATTTCACTATCAGAATTGTGTTCAGAGTCGGAAGCATCAGTTGATGAGCTATAACATACAGGTCTCTTCATAGTTTGCAAGCCACTTGTAGAAGCAACCGGCGATCTGTAACAGGGTTGGCTGCTTTTGTGTGACGGAGTTAACTGCGAAGGATGTGGTTCGATGTGTGAGTCTGGCGGAGTAACTCTTGGAGTTGGACTCATAATAAGAGAATGCTGTGGAGTGTGTTCTGGAGCGGGCCAAAAAACTATTGAGCGCGGTGAATTGAAATTTGGAGATGGACACTCAATCAGTGAACACGGTGGAGTGTCTTGTGGAGCAGAAAATTCAAAGTCAAACGTGCTCAAACTATCTATCAGAGACGGTGAGAGTGAGACGTCTTGTGTTAAGTATGTAGTGGTAGGGGTTGCTTGCCGAACATTCACCAAACGTTTGAGCTCTTCATTGGTAACTGCCATTGGAGATATATCGCAAGATGCACTTCTATCTTCATTTAAAGGTGCCTGATGTTCCGTTATCACTGAGGGTGAAAACGAAAACGCTTTCAGGTAAAACATTTGAATAACCCTGTTGCTCGGAAGCCACTAGTAATGTTTTCATGTGTCTCATTTTGACCATATCTTCGACAAAATCTTATTGAAATCTCGGCGAGTTATTTTTTGTGAATGGGTTTTATAAAAATGTTGAAGAACTTCTTCGTCCCCAGTAACTCTCAAAAGGTTTGTAGCAGGCTTTTCATATATTTCTATTCATGGGTCAAATCTGCAAATCTAATAATCCTTTTCACAAAATCTTGATACTGTTCGCTAGTAAAAATTGATCTTCTACCTAAATTAAGTTTGTAGATTCCACGCTTTAAATAATCTCGTAATGTTATAACGACTAGCTGCTTTATAACTGGATAACCTGTTTATCTGAATAGCAGTAACAACAGTTTCTAAATCACTATGTGTCCATGACGCACGCTTTTTCTTTGCACTTGACATATTTTTTAACCTAAAACAAAGAACTTATTGCTTATTTACTTATTTTAGTTTTGCACAAAAAGTACATAGGTAACGCATTACTAAACTTTTTTGAATTACATTTTGGGGATCAATCAATTCATTTTCATAATGTGCAAACAAAGTCCTCTCATGACAAGCTCACCAGATGGTTAAAAGCGGCTATGGTAGCATTTGTTATGGGTAATAACGCCTAGGCGTAATTAACGTTGAGGACACTTCCAATAAGTTTGAAATATTATGGAAAATAGACTACTTAATACTATAGAAAAACTGGTTATGAACGGTAGAATAATCATACTAACAAATAAGCCATATAGTTTACTACTAAACTTACAAATTTCGTTAAAATTTACCGCGAAATTCCCGCTCTCTATTGTTAAAAATGGCACAGCGACTACTCGCCACGGACGTCAATCGACTAGCTCACGGAGTGTGGAGCGCCGCGGGCGCGACTCGGGAATGTTTCGGGATGTATGAATCTTGATGCGTAGGTATTAAGTTTGATTTTATCTATGACCTATGCAACCCGAGCTAATTAGCATAGGCGTAATTAGCCTCCAGGCGTAATTCGACAGATCTACTTGCATAAACCAGTGGTGTAGCCACGCAGACTGGAAGAGTATCACCTTTTCTTTACCTGGTCTTCTACTCACTATCTTACCACAATGGTTAACATTCGATCGAGGTAAGTCATTTACAGTTAGCTGAAATCATTCTACAACCAATAAATATGGGAAGCAACTATGTGTAAATGCGATTTGCAAGTTGTTTACCGCAGTTCCTTTAAATCTAAAACAAAAAAAAAAAAACAAAACAATAAAAACTCAAAACTAAACTCAAAGGCAATGGATCAGAAAGACTCATGTCTTCTTGTAATTGTCACAACGACAAACTAGTTGCCTTAGATGTCATAAATTATTAAATTAGTATTTGTTACATACTTAACTCATGTAAATAAGTTTATTCTAGGTTCCAGTGGATGCCAACATTTGTCATCCATGTTTTTGTTAAACTTCTGAGTCCGGAAATAGCTGGTAATGCTCGTTTATTTGGGCTTATAATGGTGTGCATTACGTGTGGCCGTCTTGTAAGAAGTGCACAATACCATGCAGTGGAAAGGAAACAATTCACATCCAGCTCACTATCAGGTAATTAAAATTATGTTTAACCCAATGTGTTCTTTCATATTTAAATGCCCATCCAATTAATGCATGGATCGATCGTCTTCCTTTTCGGATAATCAGTTCATCAGCCTGCAAATAGTCGGACCTGTCCTTGACCTCTCTATTATGTGTGTTTTCTTTATTGAAACAATGCATACTTCACTATATTAATACTTATAATTTATATTTGGGTTATTTACACAGCACTGTCTAGTCCCAAACTAAGTGGAGCTTGTATTATGGGTTCTGGACAATGGATATAATACTTATAAACTTTCAGTCCAACACAAACTTATGTTCACAGCTCATCACATAAATATCTGTGGACTGGGACGACTCCATAAATATCATAAATTGACTTTTTATTTTAGGTTATAACCTATGCGTGTCATCCCTGTTGGATGAGACATGAACGGCAGTCAAATCAGGATCTAAATCGGGTAAATCTACCTGGACCTGAACCAATAGCTGAACCTGAAGCAGCACCTAGACCTGTACCAGAACTTGAAATAAATTATAAGCAGGCGGCAAACATCTCAACAAACTATAATATGTTTAATGGTTGTATCTTTGAACAACTGTTACACAATCCCAGGATTTATAAAACAGATGCTTATTGAAAAACATAATTTTTATATTCGCTCAGATTGTTTATTCTTTAATTTTGTATTCTTTCTTTGCGTCATTTTTACCGCCAATAAAAGTATTTTCTTTCTTTCTTTGTTTGTGAGACACATTATCACTTTTTCATAATTATTTTATCTTTAAAATGGTGAAGCTATTTGCATCCGCTGCATCTCTGAAGAGACTGCGTAATTTTCTACCGACTGCCACCAAGATTGCGCTTGCACAATCACTTCTTCTACCCATCCTTGATTATGCTGATGCCAGCTATCTTGACCTTACCCAAGATCAACTCGATAAACTTAAGCGACTTCAAAATGTTTGTATACGGTTTATATTCGGTTTACGTAAATATGAGCATGTTTCCGAATTTCGTGTGAAGCTCAAGTAGTTACCAATTCGCGTTCGCCGGAATGCTTATATTCTTTCCCTCTTGTATAACGTGCTATTCTCCCCTTCCGCCCCTCTCTATGTTAAGAAACGTTTCCAGTATCTTTGCGACTCCCATTCGAAATGTTTAAGGGCATCAGATAACCTGAAGCTTAAAATGCCAATGCATTCCACAACTTTCTTCGACAAATCCTTTTCTGTCCAGGCCGCTCGTTTGTGGAATGCATTGCCAGCTCAAATAAAACGCGCGCAATCGTTACCAGTATTTAAGAGACTCGTGAAGGAACATTACTTGTTGTTGTGATCTTGTTCTTGTAGCTGTAATAATCTGTAGTCATCATTTATTTTCGTTGCTTATATAAATATTCTTATATATTTACTATGTATCTATTATATAGCATATATATATATATATCTATCTATGTATCTATTATAATATATTGTATCTATATCATTATTATTTTGCACCAATGTCTACCCCATTTTTATGTCCACGCAATCACTGTCCATTCCAAGGTTGCCTGGAAGAGATCGCAGAAAGCGATAAGGCCGCCCATTGTATGTTTTGTAGTGTTAAATTTATGATTTACTATGTATTTTCTGGTGTACAATAAAGTATATATAAATAAATAAATAAATAAGGTTTCAGAAAAATACGCTTGATAGTTTTTCCGTTATTCTCCGTTTTTTATCCTCGTTAGACATAACTTTACAAATTAATTATACTACTTATATACAAACAGCAACACACTTAGCTATAATAATAATAATAAATTCTTTATTGCCATAAATAGATTACAAAAAAATTTAGACCCTGGCGCCAGAGCTAGGTTAGAGTACCTGTATTTCAGGAGCCAGTGACTTCTTCCATTTAGGTTACAATATTATAGCAGCAAAAGGTGATAAAATTATCTTACTTTAAATTAAATTAAATAAAAAAATAGAATTAACAAATTAATTATAGTTAAAGCAAATAAAATACAATACTCTCATCAAATCAAAATAAAACAAACTTAACTTAAAAATTGAGAACAGTATTAATAAAATTAAAACATAAACAAATTACAATAATAAAGTGCTGATTAAACAAATTTAAATAATCAAGAATAGGGGGTACTGGTATGCGTGAGTTTGTGTGTGTATGTGTGCGTGTGTGTTGGGGTGTGTGTATGACTGTGTGAATACCAATGATTTGTGTTCTTTTATATATTTAGGTTGATTGCAGTAAGTTTTCAGTTGCGTTGTACTCCTGAGTCAATAGCCAGATCTTTACCTTCTTTTTTTGTTTCGCGAATCGTAAGGGGATTTATGTTAAGGGTTTTGTTCAGCTTATTATAGAGAAAAGTGGTAAGATATACCCGCTGTCGCCTGGCGGACGCCGTGTGACATCGCAAAAGTGAGCAAACGTTTGTTATGGTGCGCTTCTTATTCATTTGTGCATTATAGGGTGTAATACTGTGCTGCTTGTTGACAACTTGCAGAATATAATTCTGTCTTACCGTAAGCACTTCACACTTCTCGTATAGGACTCTGGTGGGAAATCTAAAGGGTTTAAAAGTCATGACTTTAAGTAAAGATCTTTGGGCCCTTTCCAGGTGAATCATAAAAGTCTTGCAACCTCCACCCCATACAGTAACACAATATCCCAAGACTGACTGCACGAGCGCATAGTACACAGTGCGAAGGAGTTCGAAGTCGGCCACGTGTCTAAGTTTTTTAAACGCCCAAATAAGTTTCCTTATACGCGTTGCAGTGAGGTCTATGTGCTGACGCCAGCCAAGCTTTTCATCTACAATCACACCAAGGTATTTCACATGTGTAGACCTAGTGATAGTTGTGCATGAACATGTCGTTGATGAATCGAAGTTGCATACATGTAGTCGAATATCTAAATTTACAGGTTTAATTTTAGCAAAGGAGAATTGAAGAAATGTAGATTTGGAAAGGTTCAAAGTGAGGCGGTTAGATCTTAGCCAATGGCTTACTTTATGCAGTCCCAGTTCAGCGCTTCGTCGAACTTCGTCCCAGGTCCCCCCCCCATGAAATATTAATGCCGTATCGTCAGCGTAAGTAAAGATCTTTCCGTTTATAAGTGGCAGCTGACACAGGTCATTTATATAAATCAAGAAGAGACTCGGACCAAGAATACTGCCTTGTGGGACGCCATAGGTAACCCAAGTATCAGAGCTAATATTTCCTTTTATCTTAACTATTTGCGTACGGTCACAGAGAAAATCCTTAAAAAAAATTAAAGCACTACCTTGAACACCGATCCTATCTAACTTGTCCACAAGGAGCTGCCCCATAAGTATACACCATTTTATCTGACATATCGCAAGCTCTAGCCAGTGGCTGAGTAACATCACTTAAGGTAGCGTTTTTTGACACCGAAAAGTCAAATGCCATCATTTTGATGATAGCCGTCACTGTGGCCGTTACCTATGTGGTGGCCACCGCTGTCGTAGGATACCGTAGCTGAATAGAGATTTACAGCAAAAAACATGCTATGACGACCACAAACATGATTATTAATGACGATGTTATCATACCTTGCTGACTACAGAGCTGTTCTCGAAGTCCCAAGGATACGGCGTGGTGGCATTCAGGTCAGGGGTGGTAGTCCAGTTATCCAACGGCCCGCAAGTTGGGACACCGAAACTGAGAAAACATATGGCTGTAATTTGATATCATTTTACAAATGTGGGGAAGGCTGAGTAGGGCAGGGCTTGGAACAGGTACCAAGTTCTGTATTGGTACTTAGCGGTCCGTGCCATTTCGGTACGTGGGTACCGGTTCCAAACGGGTATCGCTACTCCACCTAACAAGTCCCGGTACCAAAGGGGTTTGAGTAACTTTGTATTGACTAGTGGCCTCATTTTATTTTTTCAGCAGCCACTAGTTATTTTAATGTAACTTCATATTGCTGTTTTAGTGTATAATTGCAAAAAAAAAATACTTTAAGTGATATCGGAGCTGAGATATTTGAGTAGTTGTAATTAACACTGTTCATCTATTCAAACAATATAATTATTTATAATTTTTAACGTCTATTAAAATACAAAATGTACCTACTGACACGACGCGACGACGGGCTACGGTTACGATGCCGAATGTGAATTGAATGAATGGATTCATTTATTCAATGCAGTGATCATCATAATGTTAACTACTAACAAATAAAAAATGCTAACTAATGCTTACTATAGCGTAACACAATTCAAATGTGTTTTTTTTTTAAATTTAATTTGTAATGTTTCATAATAAGAATTGTTTAGTTTAGGTTTTTGTTGTTTGTTAACATTTTGTAGATAATTTTATAATGGTTGTAACTTTTGCATGCCTACTGGTAAAATATGGCTGAACCTATTCCTTATAACACCGTATATTGTACCCATTTATTTGCAAAATAAAATATATTTAACTCATTAACATCGTGTGTGGCTCTTGGCTTTGCACATGATCTTGTGTTCTTAGTATGGAAGATGGCTGCATTATTTCATTACCAACAGAATATGTATACATGCATTTAACTTTGTAATTAAATCATGTTTTATTACGTCACACCTCCTGATTAGAGTGTTTGAGTATTAAACATTTTTTTTTTCTTTAATATCTATATGGTGGTAAGTTTAGATAAGTTTGTTCTGAGTGGGAATCGAACCCTCTATATCCCGACACAGTAATAGGGAATCAATAGCTAGTATGCACTAAATAAAACTGTTTTTTTTTATTAGCGTTTATTGTAATGTTACACATAGGACATTGTTCGGCGTCCATACATAGTTCGCCTAAGAACCAACAGAGACGGGAATTTACTTTCTGTATTCTAAATAATGCATATATTCGACTGGAACTAAATTAAAATCACGGGCACTTCTGAGAATTGTAAAAAATCTAAAACAATTTCGGATTTTGAGGTTATAATTAGGCCAATAGAAACATACTAACTTAGCGTTTATTAGTGAAAATACATTGGATTTTATCTTCAAACGTTTCATTAAATGCATAATGTACTATTAGCTAGTCAGAACCATTCTTTCTTTATAAGTAGTTACTAATTTATTTGTAGTTACGACCAGTTTAGGGCTATGAAATCACAGCCAGAGGTCGATATTTCAAGAGGAAATTACAGTCCTTTGTTCACGCCAAGTTGTTGGATCAAATCGAAAAAAAAAACAGAAAATGCAATAACACAAACGAATACACATATGTAACGCAACAACAAAATAACAACACTATTATTACTATGAAATGTCAAACTGTCATCTGTCATCAATTCATCGACAGTCACTGTCACTGTTGCTCGTTTCACACAGCGCTTTTAACCATTTTAATCTGTTTGTAACTAAATACCTTATTCATAGTTCAAGCGCTGAGAGTGCTGAGCGTTATAATTACGGGGCACACTATACCGCTGCGCAAAAAGACTTGGCTGTATGAGCTATTGCCCTTTGCCTACACCAGAACGTCAAATTGGAGCAAAAATAATGGCGCCGGGGAATAAGACCGAAGTGAATTACTTTTTAAATTGTTTTCGAAATTAAGAAGTGTCCGTTCTATTGTAATAATTGTAATGTAAATTATAAAAAAAACTAGTAATTACTGTAAAGGTTTCATACGTGTCGATTCATAGGCCATTTAAAAAAATGTCCTTTGTATAATAATATTTAGTAAATACTTGTATCTATGACTATGAAGAAGGTACATCTTATAATATTATAATTATATAGTACCTGTATGTATTAGGTAAGTAAATATTTACGACCTAACTATTCATTAAAAAACACTTTCCCAATTTTCCTGGATCCTAACCATGAGGTCCTTAGTTGATTGGTATATACCATAGAAATATAAATAACAGCAGAAGTGGCATGGGGGCGTGTCTGTGTCCGCGCGTCATGATCACGATGCTCATGCCTCAGGCAAATGGCCGTCTCCGCTAACTAGTGCGCTTTCGAACGCGATCGTGATAACATTTGAGAATACCGTGTTGTTCAGTGGTTTCTTGTAAAAATCGAAGCCAAACTAGAAAGTTTATAAATCAGAGAATCACTTATTATATATCAGCACAAATATTTAACTATATTTGTATCGAAAACCATGAAAAACAACAAATCGTAAAATATTTTTGCCTTTACTACGTTATTTTAGTGTTCATATACCACAGCGACTGTACTATTATTGCAGTAAATACATTGCTTCTTTACCACTACCTAAGTGACTGGACAAGCAATGTAAAAATCACAAAACTATATTTTCTTTAATCGAATCGAATCGCATGGTACAGCCGCTGTGTCTTGCGACGAGTTAGTGATGGGGTTGTGCAGATCCACTAACGTAGGCTATCGATAACAATGTAAATAAAATTGTTGTATGAATTTGTACTACTACTAGCTTTTGCCTGCGGCTTCGCCCGCGTGGATGTCGAAAAATATCCGTCAGGAACGTACTACCGGGATTAAAAAATAGCTTAAAGGTTAATCCAGGTTATAAACTATCTGTGTGCCAAATATCATCCAAATCCGTACATCCGTTTTTGTGCAAACCGGGACATAAATACAAAAAAACAGACCAAAATTCAAAAAACTATATTTTCGGTATCAGACTCGAATATTCAATGTAAGGTTTGACTTCGCTACTATTTTATTTTACTTTGTCTGCGTAGAGTATAAATTATTTTTTTCTAGATAATTATGAATTATTATAACAATAACAATATAGAGCTTTGTTCATGGCTAATGGGGAAGAAATCGCAAAGCTATGAACAGATGGCGCTGCTACCGCATTGCCCATAACATCGCACTGTCATTTTGATCTCTCAATGTTTTTCGGGTTTAAAATAATTACAACAGGAACTAGCGTGAGTTTTTTGATAATTTAATGAACTATATATTCAACGTGGAATGTACCTCAGTTAAAAGCTGAACTGAAGAACCGAGGAACTTCACTAAGAGGCCGAAAAGCGGATTTGGTCAGCAGGTATTTACAGCCAGTTTTATTGTTAATAATAGAAGTTAATAACCCAATTTTATAAATGTCATGTCGTTCATTTATTATCGTAGTAATTATAAACTTTTATGTACTTACACAGTAGTTTTATAACATATTCGATGTTTCATGAGCTACGAACATGTGGCGATGAACAAATCGTTCACCCGAACCACTATGTAACGTCCCTACGATAGTGACACATCACTACGTTTTTGGACGAAAAACTCGGACGGTTATTTTTCTGGGGTTTAGACTGTTTTGTTAGTTATTAATCCAGGTTCTCACTATTTCTATTGTGCGACTATCACTTGTTATTCTGATTGTATCAATCTACCTAGTGAACTACAATTTTGTGAGTGTTCCTGGCTGATTAAACTATATAACCTATGTATCACAGTGAATGGTTTTATTCCGAATATTCGGGAGCAACTATATCCCGCATTGGTGACCGCGACTACAATATCACGCTACCTGTATTCAGTAGCTAGACAAACAAGTGCCTACGCCGACGCCGGAGTGCCCACTCCCTGCATCTGTCGTCGCGTTTCAAACAAGAGGATCCAAGTACCATAATCTTTTTGACGCTTATTACGACGCTGCCGTCGCCCAACCTCAGTCCCAACGCTGCGCCGCCGCGCCGGTCGGTCTACGATACATCTACGCTACGAGAATTACATCGCGTTTCTGCAGACGGTACAGACTACAACTTGCAGTTGGTACCTTACCACTGCAATCGCCAGAAAAACTACCCAGAGTGCATGATTGCATGTTGTGTGTGCTTTGAGTGCAAGTGTAAAGTGAAATCTGAACCAATGATAAGCAGCACTGGACATTCCTAACCGCCTCAAGCAAGTTTTTTCTATTTTTTTTTTTTCTTTTTTCTTTTACTTTTCTGCTAACTAATAACTCCAAACAATTTGTTTACAAACTTTCCTAGTGCCTCAGGTACCTATTAACTGTCTACCTGCCTGCTTGCGTATAATACCTAATAACATATCTACATCATTGTAATAAGTGTCTATAACTAGCCCGTATCATATAAAAAATATTACTTAGCTGATTCATTGAATTTAGATGCTGTAAAATTTTATGTATATTGTTTGAATGCTTACCTACTGCTAACATTAATTTACTTTTGCATTTGTTTGTACTGTTTGGTACTGCACTTACCAAAAAAAAAAAAAAAAAAAAAAAAAAAAAAAAAAAAAAAAAAAAAAAAAAAAAAAAAAAAAAAAAAATTGTTGTTTGTTCTGCGGTGCTTGGGTGTGTGGTATTTTTGCTACTTGCTGTTTTTTAAGTTTTGCATTATGGTGAATGAACAGCTTCAGGCACAACTTGAGCTAGTAATGGCAGAAAATGCAGCATTGCAAAAGCGACTAGGCCAGAATGAAGTTGAGGCAAAAGTGTGTAGGGTTGCAGTAAAATTACCCACATTTTGGGCTGACAAGCCTGCAATTTGGTTTGCACAAGTGGAAGCCCAATTCCAAATTGCTAATATTGTTGGTGATACCACCAAATACAATTATGTAGTAGGCCATCTAGATCAGAGGCTGGCAGGTGAGGTCGAGGATCTAATAACGAATCCTCCAATCGAAGGGAAATATGAGAAATTGAAAGAAGTCCTTATACAACGGCTTTCAACTTCCCAAGAGACAAGAGTAAGACAGCTTCTAAGCGATGAAGAGCTTGGAGACCGGAAACCGTCCCAATTCCTTCGTCACCTTCGCTCGCTTGCCGGGACGGTTCTTTCAGATGATAATATCATACGCCAACTTTGGTTGCGTCGTCTGCCACAACAAGCTCAAGCAATACTAGCAGCACAGGCTGACCTCAATTTGGATAAAGTGTCGGAGTTAGCTGATAAAATCGTAGAGTTAGCCCCTTCACCTGCTGTTTGTTGCACATCAGCAACTTCAACTTTAACTTTAGCTACATTAGCTCAACAATTAGAAGTTGTGAGTAACCAAGTAGCTGCACTCTCGAAGCAGCAACACCGTCCTATACGTGACCGGTCCACATCTTCCGGCAGGTCAGCATCTTCCAGTAGGTCAGCGAACAATCTCAAGCGATGCTGGTACCACAGGAGATGGGGTGATAAAGCAACTAGATGTACTAGGCCATGTGACTGGGAGTCGGAAAACCCAACCAGCGGTCAGTAGCGGCGGCAACTGATTGCGATAACATCGGCCGCCGCCTATTTGTCACAGACCACGTGACCAGCCGCCGGTTCCTAATTGACACTGGGTCAGACCTCTGCTGTTTTCCGCATCGCTGGTTACCGTCACGCAGGCAGCCTACTGATTATGAACTAAGTGCCGCTAATGGAAGTAGTATACAAACTTTTGGTACAGTAAATCTTAAATTAAATTTTGGCTTGCGCCGCGATTTTACTTGGCAGTTCGTGATAGCCGACGTCAGCACAGCCATTATTGGTTCTGATTTTTTGGCATTTTATCACCTTTTACCCGACTGCCGAAATAAGAAATTGGTCGATGGTACTACTGGACTAACATCTGCTGCTTCTACCGCTAGTATTGATCAGCCCAGCGTACGAGCAGTAGCGTCTGGTAAGTCAATATTTACTCAACTCCTGGCGGAGTTTCCAGATATCACTCGACCTCCCGGTTTTCTCAGAGTCATCAAGCATGACACAGTGCACTACATCAAGACCACAGACGGACCTCCTGTCTCCTGTCGACCTCGACGTTTGGCGCCGCAGAAACTAATTGCGGCTAAAAAAGAATTCGAAGAAATGGTAAGATGCGGGACAGCCCGGCCGTCTAAAAGTGCTTGGTCTTCACCTTTACATATGACCGTTAAAAAAGACAACACTTGGCGCCCTTGCGGCGACTACCGCGCCCTGAACGCCAGAACCATACCAGATCGATACCCGGTTCGGCACATTCATGATTTCGCCCATAACCTCGCTGGTGCCAAGGTATTTAGCACACTAGATCTCATTAAAGCTTACCACCAAATTCCGGTTTTTGAAGAGGATATTGCAAAAACTGCCATCGTGACCCCGTTTGGCCTCTTCGAATTCCCGTATATGACATTTGGCTTAAGGAACGCTGGCCAAACCTTCCAGCGTTTCATCGATGAGGTCACACGGGGTCTCGAATTCTGTTTTCCTTACGTAGATGATATCCTCATATTTTCCAAAGACGAGTCTACCCACCTCCAGCACCTGCGTGTCCTCTTTAAACGCTTGCAAGACTACGGAGTGGTAATAAACCCTTCTAAGTGTGTCTTAGGTGTCAGCGAAACCGTATTTTTAGGCTACCACGTTTGTGGTGATGGTACGCGACCCCCTCACGGTCGAATTCAAACGTTGCTGGATTTCCCACCACCTGAGACAGTACAAGGTATGCGCCGGTTTCTAGGTATGCTTAATTACTATCGTCGATTCGTGCCTCGTGCAGCGCAATCCCAGGCTCCATTGATTGATGCATTAGTTTCAACTAACAGTAAAGGTGCAAAGCCATTTCCATGGTCACCCGAACTCTTGCAACAATTTGAAGCCTGCAAAAAGAGCCTCTCCAACGCAACACTGCTACAACATCCAATCAGCAACGCTAGGTTGGGTTTATTTACTGACGCATCTAGCGTTCACATTGGGTCCTGCCTTCAGCAAAATCTAAACGGCCAGTGGTATCCACTTTCCTTTTTCAGCAAAAAGTTGACTCCGCAGCAGACACAGTGGCCAGCTTATTACCGTGAATTATTAGCGATCTATGAGAGTGTCCAACATTTTCGGTACATTTTAGAAGTCCAGCATGCAACAATTTTCACAGACCATAAGCCCCTTTTGTACGCTTTCTTACAGCGACGTGAGAAACTTCCACCTCCACAACTAAACCAGCTATCATTCATTAGCCAATTCACGACTGACATCCAGTACATTAAGGGTGAAGACAATATCGTGGCCGACGCTATGTCACGCATTGACATAGACGCAATTACTCTGGATCAAGATTATGAAGTTTTGGCTAGGTCGCAGGCATCAGACCAAGAACTAGCGAATTTATTGCAAGGTGGTTCCAGTCTAACACTCACCAAAATCAGTCCATCAGGGAGTAACACTCCGGTTTACTGTGACATCTCTACCGGTAAGCCACGTCTCTATCTGACCCCTTCTTTCCGCCGCGCTGCTTTCAATAAGTTACACAATTTGAGCCATCCCGGTGCTCAAGCTACGACTCGTTTGGTGGCAGAGCGTTTTGTCTGGCCTTCGGTCAGAAAAGATTGCCGAGCCTGGTCCCGATCTTGTGAAGCATGTCAGCGCAGCAAGATTTCAAGACACAATTCTACCCCTGTCGGTAATTTTGACATACCATCCGGTCGTTTCATGCACGTCCACATTGACATTGTTGGTCCATTGCCTGTCAGCGACGAATACCGTTATTGCTTGACCGCAATAGACAGAGTGTCCAGATGGCCCGAGGTTTGGCCCATGCGATCCATTACCGCGGAGGAGGTAGCCGAGACGTTTACCAAGGAATGGGTATCTCGCTTCGGCGTTCCGGTGGTTATTACTACAGATCAGGGTTCTCAATTTGAGTCGGGTTTGTTTCAACGATTACTGCAGCAATTCGGTACCAAGCGCATTAGAACCACCTCATATCACCCCTGCGCAAACGGGATGATTGAGCGCGTGCATCGGCAACTTAAAGCGGCGTTAATGTGCCATAATGATTCCTGGGCGAAGTCCCTTCCGATGGTTCTGCTTGGAATGCGTTCGGCGTATAAAGAAGATCTCGAAGCCACGGTAGCAGAATTACTTTACGGAGAGCCTCTCAGGCTCCCTGGAGAATTTTTGGTGTCACCTTTAACATCAGGAACATTAGAAAACCCAGTTGATTTCGTTGTACAGCTGCGACACAAAATGTCATTGGTACGACCACTACCAGCTAGTCGACATAGTGAACCAGCTTCATTTATATTCAAGAATTTGTCGACTGCGACTCACGTATACCTTAGAGACGATACCATCCGAAGAGCGTTGCAGCCACCCTATACGGGTCCATACAAGGTCCTGGAGCGTTCGTGTGATGGGAAAACATTCACCCTAATGGTAAAGGGCAACAAGGTCGTCGTGAGCGTCGACAGACTAAAACCGGCCTTCATTGATCATTCCGATCTGCAAACGACCCACACTATGCTACTACCCGCCCCGGCTGATCCTACTTCACGGCAAGCCGTGAGAGGTTCGTTGTCGCCCGAGCCCTCAATCCCGCAACAGTCAGTACAGGTTCATTTGCCGGTAAAACAGCCCTATACCACACGCTCGGGCAGGCGCGTTAGATTTAAAAATTTTGATTAATTTCTTGTTTAATTGTTTATTGTTGTGCTATAATTGTGTACATTATTAATTATTTAGCCTGGTTTTTTTCTCTCTGTAGGGGGGTGGTGTGGCGATGAACAAATCGTTCACCCGAACCACTATGTAACGTCCCTACGATAGTGACACATCACTACGTTTTTGGACGAAAAACTCGGACGGTTATTTTTCTGGGGTTTAGACTGTTTTGTTAGTTATTAATCCAGGTTCTCCCTATTTCTATTGTGCGACTATCACTTGTTATTCTGATTGTATCAATCTACCTAGTGAACTACAATTTTGTGAGTGTTCCTGGCTGATTAAACTATATAACCTATGTATCACAGTGAATGGTTTTATTCCGAATATTCGGGAGCAACTATATCCCGCAAACATAACCTAGAAATTAAAATCTGAATTTGGTGACAGAATCGAATCATTTGATAGAAATTTGAATTTTGGGATACCTCAGCAGCATGAAACTGATGATACCAAGATGGATCTTCCACCTCCAGACAGTTATCATGACATAAATAGCAGCACAAAGCTTCCATCCATAACAAAGCAACATATTCATCTTTATTATAATGAATAAGTATGTACATATGATGAGGTTAATAAACGTGTGTTATATTTATTTTAACATTATTATACAGCGCGGCATTTTTTTGTCAGATGCCGTCCAAACTTTTTGGAATCAAGTTTTGTATGTAGTTTGACAGCTAATGTCAGCCATGCGTTACCAGCGACACCCTCGGAAAAAGTTGTCAGTTTTCTTCCCCATTGTTCTCCACTACGTGTGATATTTAAGGAGTACTGTAAAGAAAAACCTACTGTAAAGGACTGGTATATTCAAACGGAAAGTCATTTGGTATCAATGGTATACGCGGCACGTAGACTGTTTCTCCTCTGTCAGATCCAATTAGTATTATGACCTCAATAACATTGCGGCGGAGAGCTGTTACTTGAAGTCTTGTTCCATTGCACAAGTACAAATTATCACGCTATTTACTATGAGGGATGAGCAGTATCGCATTCTGTTCGTACTCTAACTATACTAATGTATATCTTTATCGATTCTCCCGGAGAGGAAGCGGATGGGAGGGGGTTCTCCGGGGGAGGGGCCCGTGGCTAAATAATAACAGCCACACAGTTCGATCGATCAGGTTAAGCTACACTTGCCGCGGTTGGTATGTGGATGGGTGACCATCTTTACATACAGAGACCCGTCCGTGCCTCGGAAAGCACGTTAAGCTGTTGGTCCCGGCTGTCATTCGTGGATCTTTGACAGACGTTACGGGAAGTCAGAAGCCCGAAAGTCTGACAACGATTCTTACCAAGGGGTATCGTATTACCCAGTAACTGCGTTGTGGCTCCGTGTAAAATACTGTAAAGTTAGAATGCACGTGTACTTATATTATGTTTACTTGAATACAAAATTTTGCGAATGAACAACTTCAATACAAAACTTCATCGCTCTTTTCAGACCCTTGTGGGATGAATTAAAAAAAAAACAATGATTTACGTTGTGATAGTTTCCAACTTTTTATCATAAAAATTTTAACTTAAAAAAAAGAACTTTAATTAAAAACAAAATTTCATCCCCCTTTTCACCCCCTTAAGGAGTGAAATTCTAACGGGACCGCCGTTGCGTTAGTTTCCAATCATAAGCCTAGAAAGTAAATGTTGTGATTTTTCTTCGAAAATTAAGGACTTTTCAACTTCATCCCCCTTTTTAACCCTTCGGGGGTAGAATTATCAAAAACGCCGAGACACGTATAAATTAATTTTCAATCGTCAGCCTAAACATAATTTGAAGATCGTAACTTCAAAACCGACGGACTTTCGTATAAACTTCCATCCTCTATTTCACCCCTTTCGGGGTGGAATTCCCAAAAATCCTTTCTTAATGGATACTTAGTCTTTACAAAGAACACACCCTCCAAGTTTCATGTCTCTACGACCAGAAGTTTGGGCTGTGTGTTGATATATCACCCAGTCAGTCAGTTTACCATTTTATATACCTATATATACATATAAGACTAGCTTCTATATATATATATATATATATATATATATATATATATATATATATATATATATAGAAGCTAGTACTGCACCAACCAACTTTAATGCGTTTTATCTAAACCATTTTTATTAATTCTTATTAATAAAAAATGGTTTGGATAAAACGTTTGTTTGGTTTATATTAGACACATATTTTTTTATTATCTGACTTACGGACTAAATAGTTTTTTTTTTTCTCCTGTCAACATCCCTATTGCATAGTGAATACACGCGTAATCGTCGGTGGGTGCCTCTTTCTATTTAAAATTGTCTAAGGGAACTCTGCTGGTTGGGTTCGGCCCCTCGTACGCCTTCCAAAAGACCGAGACCCCATGCTCCCGAAATATGTAAACACTTAAAAATAATATTAAAAAGATAAGCAGATTAAGTATCTTGACGTGGCTCGCGAGGTTGTCGACATGTGGGAAGTGGATACAGCAATCATTGTGCCGATAGTCGTGACAGCCAATGGCATAACATCCAAGAGCCTCGAACAACACCTGAGGAGGCTCTCGTTAAGCAGCTGGATCAAGGGTTTGATCCAGAAAGCGGTACTTCTGGACACGGCGCTTATCGTTTAGAGGTTCCTCTCTCAAGAGCCCTAACCACCGGTAGCTTGAACCCTGTTCTGGATATTGGTGAGCTATTTTTTTTATTTTTAAATGTTAAAAAAATTGAAAACAAATGAAAATATTTAAAAGTGTGAATGATATGTTCAAAGATGAAATAATACTGTTACTTATTTATACTATGCTTTTACTGACTTTCAAACTTACTCATAAATTGTCTTGTTGAACTGCTCAGAGAGATTCCATTCGTAGTCGTAAGTCAGGTTCGAGATGATGTCCAAAATGGCCTTGATGTCCAATCTCGGCGTCGTCGTCGTCGACCGCGTCGTCGTTGTCGTCTTTGTTGTCGTCATCGTCGTCGTCAGCACCGTCGTCGTCGTCGCCGTCGCCGTCGTTTCAGGTGGCGGCTCTCTCAGGTCACCTTGCCGCATATCCCCCTTAAGGAAGAAAAATAGGTTAACATACGTTTAAGGTCAACATTTTAAACTTTGCCTCTATGGCGCAACGTTCATACTAATTCTGAAACACGAACATTACCGAAACGCATACCTCTTCTGGTTTACTTTTATATGATTTGGGGCTAAAAATAAAACGTTAAGAAAGCAGTATCGTGGATTATGACATCACATACATCACGACCGGACATTTGAACTGTAGTAGAAAATGTATTTATTTATTAAAAACTTTAAGCACACAAATGTACAGAGGCGGATTTAATGCCATATGCATTTTCTACCAGTCAACCTTTGGTTGGTGTTTAAGAGGCATGAGGAACAGGGTGGAAAGTTCACGCATCTTGTATAGAAAAGGAAGGATCCTCCGAACAGACGGGTGTCGTGTCTGGCGGGCAACTGCCCAACGATTGATGTCAGGATCTTGTATATGTTTATGTCGTTCGTGCAGTAAACTCTTATTGCGCGATGCAGGATTTTGTGTGACGTCAGATCTTTGAAGCGTAATTCGCATGTGGCGATGTTGATGCCGCCACGAAAATGTGGAATAAATATTTTGTAGGCAACTCACTCGCCTCATGTAAATAAAAATGTTAGTTTTAAGTTTCAAATTATGCTCGAAGAGAAATGCCATCCCCATGCCACAGAAGCATCGTAGATCATGCTTGCCTTGTACGCATGCGCGGAGCCGTCTTTTTGTTCGCGCGCTCGCCAGCTAACGGATGGGGACGGCGCGCGCCGACGTGACAGTCGAATGAGTGCCCTTGAATGACCAGTGCGCGCGGACGTATGGCTTATCGCTCGGGCGTTCCCGCCAAAATTTAGTCAGTTTAAAGTCTTTAGTTACGCTAGTTTTGATTGTTTATAGTTACTGTCTCAGAGTAATAACTAAAGCATAGAAGTAGCATACAAATTAGAGACAAATTACGATATATCTAAGCTCTTCTCTCTTATGGCGCAGATTGTACACTTGAAAGAGACAAATGCATATGCATTCATCTATGCTTAAAACTAAATGGACATTCCGAAATTGTCAAATGGTCATAGTTGGTCTCTTATTACACGACCAATTAAAAAAAGCACAATAGTTACTTAGTACACAGTTAACCGTACAAAGTATTGGATTTAGTCGTATATTACGTCGTGAATTTCTGTATGTGTGCTGGTTGAGGTGTTGGTCATTATTTTATTCAAAATTATAGATTTATGCACAATTTTCTAAAAAAAATAGGTGCAAAGGACAGATCAATAGGCTGTTAACATGGCTTGTTTTGTGTTATCGTGTAAATCACATTCGTTATGGAAAGAAAACAATGAATTTGTAAGCTTTTATCGGTAAGTGTTTTTTTACAGTTTTCCTACAAAATCACGCGAAATATTTGGAAGTCATCACTAATAACCAGTGATCGGAGTAGGTAGATTGAACTGGGGTCATTGATCCGAAACGTATATATTACTATGGACATTCCTCCGGAATTGGTGGATTATTAAAAAAAAACCGGAACTTATGTAGGAATTGTATTCTGCCAGAGTGGAAGGAGTCATTTGATGATTTGCCATCCTCAAAAAAAAGGTAGGAATTGTAATAAAATGAGCAATTTTATTCTTTATTATTCTTCCTATTATTTTTTTTGTCACGATTTGACAAAACCCAACGACCAATCAGAACAAAGGATCATGGGTGGTACAGTAGTAATAATATCACTACCAACATTAACAATATTTAATTGAATCCGGAAAGACCGGAATTACTTTCCGGAAAAATGGCTTATCCATGTTATTCTTTCTGTGTGCATTTATGATACAAGTACTAAAGATCAATCTACCTACTCCGATCACTGCTAATAACATACATATTAGAATGATAATGATCTCTTCAAACTATCTTTATTACAAATTATGTTGTGATCGCAAATTAATTTTCAAAAAAATAAATTTTTAATTTGTGAGGTTACGTTATGCTAGTGATGTAGATACGTTTTATCGATATGATAATTTTATGCCGATAAATTGGAAAAGGTATCGTTTTCTTTTTCAGTATACCTTCATGAAAAAAACAATTAGTGTAAAGTGATTCCAAGAGCCAGAAATTATTGGACTAAGCGTAGACGAGTATGTTCTAAACATTTTACGAACGACTGCTTTGTAAGTAGCGATAAATGGAGAAGGTTTAAACCTGGCGCTATACCATCCCTATTTTTGGTGAGTAAAGCCATCTTCACGTGCGCTCACTTAGTGGTCAATTCGGGTTAATTTTTACTTATCACAAAACGTTCACAGTTTTGTGCCCCAAAGCTCCGTGAAAAAAATGTTTTTCATGTATCTTTAGTTGTTTTTCTTGCAGGCTTGAGGGGTCGACTAAAATCGCGGGAAAGTCCGAAAGGGATACCGTGGCCCCTGGCAACGTACAGGCAACTGAAGGAACACAGGTGGGTTTTAGTCAGTAAGAGTCTGATATACCCTCTGAGCTCCGCCCAGAGCGGGATAAGTTATTTGCCGATTTTCCACCAAAAAAAAGGTGTCGACTAAAAGAGTTGTATGGGAACTGTGAACGTGTTAACCTTTACCAATTGTTTACTTTACTATATACTTTACCTAATGTATATTGATATGTATTTTTGGCTATAAATAAAGTATAGTAGATAAAACACAACACACCAAGTTAGTTTTGTTTGTTGTTTTCAGAAATTTTGTATGTTATTGTATGGTTGAGCTGAATGGTGCTGATCCATGCGTCATATTCGTGAACGGGCGCCGTCTGGCCAACTCTTAGCTTCCATGGCCAATTAAAATTTTTGAATTGTTCTTTGTTTTATCTTTTTATTACGGACGCTTTTCACGTGCATGTTGAAATTATACACGTGAGAACAATGTAGAAAGACGTCTTTCTACATTGTTCTCACGTGTATAATTTCAACATGAATGATGTAACCAATATTTTGAAACAATTTATTTTATTTAAAAGAGTGTCCGTGGAGTTTCTTGCCCATTCTTCTCCATAGGTACCTACTACGCTTTAGAATGGGCAATTAGCTTCATATTTCTGACGGACCGATTCCTTGAAAATTCAAAAGTAAATGGTTTAATTGAAATAAATGCTTTGAGTTTGAGTTTGAGAAGAAACCAGTTTAATTATTCGATAAAAAATCGAATAATTTAAAGATAAAGATAATTTTATTTTACTTATAAAGATAAAGATAATTTTAATCTAAACTGCTTTCTTCTCCTCTCTTTATTTTATTGTCTATCCCCAAATATTAAATAAATCCGTTTTGATTCGATTGTTTCTGTTCCATATTCAACTTTTTCACAAAAAATAAACCGACTTCCAAAGCAAAACACTAAAAAGCACAAATAACTTTCTTTTCGAAAGTCGGTATCTTTACCTCTTATTTTTTTGTCGTTTTGGGACACGGACTTCCGAAACGAAAGTTATTTTTGCTTTTAAGTGTTTTATTTATTTATTTTATTTATTTATTTATTTTATTATTTATGTACACACAGTAAAATACATACAGATACTTTTTTTACTTTTTACTTTGGAAGTCGGTTTTTTTTTGTGCAAAATTTATTATTTTTCTCTTTTTCTTTTGGTACACCATCACTAAAAAACGAGTAAGTTCTATATTAGGACAAATATCCTTAAGAACACAATTTACACATTCGTACTGTTTCCTAAGTTATACCTAATCCAATAAAAAAAGAATGACCACGATCCGATTACGAGTTTCAAAGAAATGCGTGGACAAACATACATAGATACACTTGTGAAATTTGGCACACGTATTTAGAACTTCTACTCTATGTAGGTAACATATATGAATATTGTGCAATTCCAACAATATTAGATACTTACATACGTATCGAATTGATAACCTTTTTTTAGAAGTCGGTAAAAAGAAAAGTAAGATGATTTCATGCTTCGGAAGGAACGATAAGCTGCAAACTAATGGTCGTTACTTACATTGGAGCTTTGAAAGCGGTAAAAAACTGACATCAGTGTTTGGTTGATAGATCTTGCAGCTCACACGACAAGAAGAAGAATAGGATTAACATGTAAAAGACTGTTGGAACCAGAGCGTTTAAAAAAAAACAATGTATTCTTTGATTTTATCTTCCATGGAATGTATGACATGACAATTACGTACATTCAATTTAATAAGTAAATTACTTGTCTAAAATAAATTAATATCGATACCTCTGCAAAATACGGCACATCACTACCGAGACAAAAAAAGTGGACAGCACTGCCATAAGCAACCCTTATAACCATATATCTGTCCTTGTTTTTCACACTGAATGTGTCATAAGTATAAACAGTTTAACTAGACTGAAATTTCACGCTCCCTCTATGCTTTAGTTATTACTCTGAGGTTACTGTGAACTATTCTATGTGCGAGTTTATGTAAAAAGGTGGGAAAAGTAATATAAGAACTCTATTACCGGTAACTTTGTGTTTGTTTTGTGTTGAAATGCCGCCCTATCATGAACATTGGTCCTTTGCAAGCCGGATCAAAATGGATAGCAAAGTTACTGGTGTCGTCATATGGAGCAAAGCCCACGCTGGAGCTAAGCAACGACCTGAAGCGGATACGACGTGTGTCGCTACGATCCCGTGTAGTAAAGTTATTGCCACGTCGATTGGGTCGCAATCAAGCGCTTGAGCCGCGAAGCGCTACGCCTCCGTGCCAAGTACAAGCAGAACTCGCTAAGTTCAAAGAATAGCTTATAAAAAAGAAACTTGCGTTAGACATAGCGAAGATCGAGGACGAGGTATCAGAAAACTCCGCTCACCGTGTGTGTTATAGCGATAATAAAGTGGATGTGAACACGCGGATATACCACCAGCGCTCCGTGCGCCGCCGCCGGTGCGCGTGCCCACCCAAACGCCTATCCCGAGAGAGCGCGTGCAGCCCCGCGCATGCGCCTTTTGCTACCGGCGTTCGCGCGCTTTACGAGCCCGCGGCGGCGTCCTCCCCGTCCGATCCAAAATATGCACCTGGAGCTCCGCCCGAACTCACCAACACCAACCAACCCACCAACAGTCGCAACTTCCGACATCATGCACCTAACCGACGTTATTATAACGAACATGACCAAACGGCCAAAACAAAATTATGATCTCCCCGTGTTTGATGGCAGTCTGCTATCTAATTACGCAACACATTTTCTCAGAGTTTAAATCCTTTGTTTGCAAAACATTCGCTCACTTCAAAACTCAGATCGAACTCCTGTCGTTGAGCCTGGGCACACATGAGACCGCGATGCGTAGAAAAATCTTGCTGTTTCACGGTATTCCTGAGAAACCGAATGAAAAGCTGTGTAATTCGATTCTTCTGATTTCATGCAAACAACTGTTGATTGGACATAAAATTGGATCATTTAGATGTTTGCCACAGATTATGAGCCCCCCAGGGTTAATCCAGACCTGTGCTGGTACGATTTAAAGAAATGGAGCATCGTCGGTTGGTTTGGGACAGTAAAACTTCACTGAAGGGCAGCGGCATCACTATATCAGAGTTTCTGACTAAATCCCGGCACCAAGTATTTATGGCACAACACTTTAGTATCAACAGTTGCTGGTCTGCAGAGGGAAAGGTTATTGTCTTGACGCCTGACAAGTCACGCCGCTAGATAGCGACCATGGGTGAGCTTGAAACGTTAATCGCGCTATTCCTCGCTCCCGCCAGTGCTGCTGCACCCAATGATCCCGTGCCTACAGCTTCTACCTCGTCAGCCGCTGCATTTACATCGCCTGTAACAGCAACCCCCAAACGAATGATTGTGAGGAAGGCTCGTCGCTAAGTTTACTCATTTAATTTACTTGTTTTACATTAACCGCTTTGTGATACATTCGTGTAGTGTCGGTACACTTTATAATTTGATTTCCCTTGTTTTGAATCTACCCATAGCATTTACTTTTCACAACTTTCTCACATATGCATATCATAACTTCTATTCTATTTTTCTTTATGGCATATGCATATCATAACTTGCTGGTAGATGTTGATATTTTTATGATGTATTGACGTGACGTCTATCAGTGTCATTTTTAGTTTTTTATGACGTTACGTTTCGTTTCAATCTGCGTTTTTCATAGTTTGTATCCGATTGTTGAGGATATTTTTGTATGTCTTGTGTTATTCATTTATTTCCTTCACATTTTTATTTATCTACCTAGTTCTTAATGGTTTGTTAAATCACAGCGAATAGGTGCTTTTATTAGTTGAGCGTATTTAATTATTGTATTTGTTCGTTTTTATGCGCTTAAAGTAGTTTACTTAGTAGTGAAGTAGTTTTAATATTTTATTTTTCTTACTTTTATTTTTTATTTTTTTTATTCATATATATATGACACGAGGGGGTATCTACTCTGTGCCGTGTCTGACTAGTCTCCGGTGTATTTCTTCGTTGATAGTAGATATAGGTAGTTGGTTTTCAATCACACACAATTCTTAACTCAAACTCAAAGCTTTATTCCAATTATAACATTTACACTTTTGAGTCATCACTTTGTCACTTAATAAGGAGTCATTGAGTTAGTTGAAGCTAGTCGCCCATTCCAAAACGAAGTAGGTACTGAAGGAGAAGAACGAACAAGAAACTCCTTAGACACTCTTTTAATCCAAACATTAAGTTACAGAGGTTGAACGCGCGCCATTGTTGTGTCTGTGTCCTTTTTTTCCGTCAGCGGATATAAATCGCGTATTCCAATACAAAATCTTATTGAATTTGAATTTGAATTGAATTGAATTTGAATTTCTTTATTTTGCATAAAATATGGTACATTAGGTCTGAACTTAAATATAAGAAGTTCCACATATCTTGCTTACTTACTATTTCAGCATGCAAAAAATACCTTATAATAAAACTTCACTTGTTACTATTGAGATCATGAAGTAAAAAATATTAATATTATTAATTAGTTAGTTCAATAAAACTTATAAATAATGCTAAAATGCTTATCACTTAATTATTTTATAATTAAACAATGCTAATATTCACAAATACAAAGGCATTGTACAAAGGTCATTCAGAATTAAAGTTAAATTAGAACCTTCATTACTTTTTACACCTTCATTCGTACTACTTTTGACAACACTTCCTGTGATTCAAGGAATTTAATCAAACAACAGATATTCATTAGTAAATTACAGTGTAAAATAATCTTATTATTTTATAGTTGGTTTTCTATTGTTGAAACTTATTTAGTTCTCGTATTAAATTATTACATTCAGCTATTGATCATAATATTCGCAAATCGCGCCATCTTCGTGACATTACGTAGCGCTTTGCCATTAACAAACTTACTGTCAAATGGCCACTTGTCAATATGACAAAAAACCCAAAAATCATTAATTAAATGTTCCCTTTTAATTCCAACTATAGTTTTGGCTCTAACTTCGAAATTAGTTTAATAATTTCACTATCATAGATATCGACTACCACAGGACTGAGTTCACAAGTTTGGGAATAGATGGCGTCTGATCTCAAAGGAACTGATACCTTGATTAATGCTTGTGACAGCGTAGCACTTTATGGCTACGCATAGGATTATGTTATAATCTTTACAGGTTGATGCCTTCGTGACGACATATATTATTATTTTTGCTTACTTTGTTCGATGCTAACCTTGATGATAATTTTTTCTCGTGTTCTTCCTCTTCTAGCAGTTTCCTTAGTGCGGCGAGTGGTTCTTCCTGTCCTCTGCTCTCGGCGATCAGATTTCCTCTTTGTTTTCCCACCTCCCCAACAATCTCAACATAGCCCACATCAATGCCCAGAGTGTTCCATGCCATTACTCTGATGTTCTGGCTTCCATTAACAGTGCACATTTAGATGCTTTGCTAATCTCAGAGTCCTTCCTTAAACCCTCTCTTTCATCTATACACTATGCACTTCCTGGTTTTGTTCTTATTCATAATGATAGAACTGGGAAGGGAGGTGGTGGTGTTGCCATTTACTTGCGTACTGATATTCCCTATAAGATTATCAGCACTTCACCATCTTCCTACTCAGGGTCTGCGGAGCATCTATTTCTAGAAAATATCTTGCATCACGTTAAAATGCTTCTTGGAGTGATGTACAGCTCTAACCTTACTATTGATTATTTTGACTCTTTTGATTCTCTCTTAAATGATTTCTGTCCATCTTATGACCACGTAGTCTTGATGGGCGATTTTAATAATTGCCTTCTTAAAAATGACGGTCGTACTCACAAACTTCAATCTATCTTATCTTCACTTAACCTTAGTATCCTGCCTCTTTCTGCTACTCATCATTTTCCTAACTGCACCCCTTCTCTTTTGGACCTGATGATTGTCTCTAATTCTAATAATGTATCTGTCTACGGGCAGCTTACTGCTTGTTTTTCTTACCACGACCTCATCTTTATGTCCTACAGGATTCGCCCTCCCAAGCGTAAGCCTCAATATATTTTCCTTAGTGACTACAAGGGCATAGACCTGGAGGCATTGTTGCGTGATGCTGGTAGCATCGACTGGATGGATGTCTCGGAGAGCTCTTGTATTAACGATTTGTTTCACATTTTCAACAGCTCGATACTCAGCTTATACGATCGTCATGCTCCTATCCGAAGAGCCAAAGTCAAGTTTGTTCCTACTCCCTGGCTTACTCCTGCTATTACGGACGTGATGGCAAGTAGGGACAGAGCCAAAAGGAGGTTAAAACGCTGTCCTTCCGATCGCAACTTGAATGCGTTTAAGGTGCTGCGTAATCTCTGCAGTCGTATATGCAGCTTATTACCTACCCCTGAACACCCTCTCCCCGCTACACCCAGGATAATAATAGTCATCGTAACCAGCCTACTGCTGCTGCCTACCCCGCTAGCGCAGCCGCTGCGAACAGATGGCGCGCGGAGCCTGCGCGTCGTCACCAACGGGAACATACTCAACGTGTACTTATTACCAGCGAGGAATCTGCGTCATCAAGTACATCGCCGTGTACGTCGTCGTCATCCAATAAGTGCGAGTTGTGTAATAGTGCGGTTCACCGATTACCTGAGAGCGACAAATTTGTAAATAAATTTGCGGCGCAGGCGGATGCCGCACAACAGCCGTCGGACGCCGAGTCAGTGACGAGTATGGGTGAGCGTTGTCGGAACACAAAAACATTATTAAAAATTGTGCCTGTTAATGTGATTGTAAATAATGTCGAATATAATTGTTCTGCATTGCTTGATGATGGTGCCACTGTGTCGTTAATTGATTCTAGTGTTTGTAATTTTAGTGGACCATTATCCCCGTTGAACATTGTTAGTGCACGCGGTCATGTTGTTACTTGTTACTGATAAGAATTCTTGTGGGTGACTGCACTAATACGCGGACCCAACGGTTTGTGTCATGATATCGCATTACGTACTATCGATAACTTAGACTTACCCACCCAGAGTGTGCCCGCCAGAGTTTTAGTTATGAATAAATTTATCTACGAGACTTAGATTGTTGTGAGATGTCGTGCGCAAAACCAATGTTATTAATCGGACAAGATAATTGGCAGATAATATTAACTAGGAAATACTACAAGGTAAATCTGAACAACCCGTAGCATTCCTTACGAAGTTACGGTGGGTTGTTCATGGGCCTGTAGGTATTTGTGGCGAGTCTGTTCGTGAATCGGTTAATTTAGCATCTGACAATTTAGATGATTTCAACGAACTTGTGGAACAGCAATTTTTGTTCGAGTCAATCGGTATCACAGAAGTGTCACGCAAAAATGTTGAGACTGAACGCGCCTGTAAGATCCTAGATAACACTAGTCGCCGTTTATACGGAGGCTGGGAGATAGGATTACTATGGTCACGTGACACTGTACACTTACCCGATAATTATGATTACGCTGTGAAACGTTTAGGCGGTATAGAAAGTAAGATGGATAAACACCCCGATTATGCTGAATCGTATTCGCGTCAAATTGAAAGGTTAATTTCTGAGAAATATGCTAGGCGGTTGGATACTCCGCTGAGTGTTAGCCCGGTATGGCACCTGTCGCATTTTGGGGTCACTAACCCGAATAAACCAAATAAATTTAGATTGGTTTATGATGCCGCGGCCAAATGCAAAGGGTGCATGCATGATTATTTGCTAACAGGGCCAGACTTGTTCAATTCTTTATTAGGCGTATTGTTTTGATTTACAGGTTTCATAGTCGAAATTTTCATTATTTTTGCGATAGGACACACCATTTTCGAGTTAAAAGCAAAAGAAAATAAAAAAAGGATACAGTACTGTGTTTGCACTTGAGGTCGAGGTGTTGGTGTGAATTTTAGTTCATGACAACTAATTGTATTCCACACATTTTTAATCGCGATTACAAATAAGTAGTCAGATTTAGTCAGACAATCAAAATTTTTGGTAAAAAAATTCAAATTCATAATAGCAAAATTGCCAATTAAACTAAATTAATAACTCAGTGCCATCTTCGTGCTGTCAAACTAAAATATAGTTAAGTTGTGTCATTTAGTCTAATTCAGAATGGGCAACCGTCGTTTGACAGGAAAAAACTATATTTTGGTGATTTTTGTAGTATAAAGGCATTTGTGACAAGAGAATGCCGTAAGGCAATCCCCGCCCCTCCAAAGATTGAAATCGCTAAATTTGCCCTCACCGTACTCAGTCACAAGAAAAAGTATCCATACCGAGAGGAGTGAGCTCACACATTATTAAATAACGTTTCCATGATATACAAGTGTAGTCACTGTGTCATTGTGTGTCAGAGGTGTCAAAACGAAACAGACACACCACTATCTTTTGATGCGGTAGGGCGAATCTAACAATTTAAATCTTTGTCGCTGTCATCGTTTTCATGACAGCCGTCACTGCGGCTATTATGTACGGCCACCGCTCTTCTAGGAAATCATAGCTTAAGGAGGAGAGGACGGTCTAGTCATAGGGAGGTGTCTTTTCAAAAAATCCGTAATTTGAAGCCAGCACGCGTAGCATGACGCTTTCTATTTCTACAAAGAATAGACATAGCTCTTTCTATACAAACTGACATTTCGTTTCTCCATTTTTGACATCGCACCGTAGAAATCCTTCTACAAACTGTCATTTTGTCTTAAATTTCTAACAATCTTTGTCTAGGTCCTTATACACGTAGACTATTTCAGAAGAAAGTTTTCTATCCCAAACTGTCAAAATCACACTGAGAACTGACAGTTGTCTAAAGTAGTGAAGACAATTTGATTTTCTACTCGACGGCCGCAAAGTATATACGGTTATCTACAAAATCTTAAAATCATGATTTTACAGAAGAACGTTTTGAATGCAAAATTGTGATAATTAATAGAAGAACAAAGCTATCTTCTCCTATTTTACATCATTTAGTTATTAGGGCTATACCAAGGAAATGGTTAAGGCCAATATTACTACTAATATTTTTTGTTCCAAAACACGGAACTTCGTCATTTTAAGAATAATTATTGTTGTAGTTGTCTTTATATAAGTAAAAATAGAGAATCAAACAGAAAAACTCTTATGACAAAACAAAGAATTCTGAGTCGAATTATGTCAGAGTGAATTTCGTAAAAAGTGCAGTTGACTCTTTCTACTTTGCTGCCGTCGTACTGTCTACACGGAACGTCATTTTTGTCTACTCTTCCGTCGACAAAACGGTGCTCATGCTACGCGTGCAGGTCGGTTAGAAGAAAACAAATACGTATTCGACGCGGAGAAAATAAACTGAGCAAATATTAAAACAGTCAACAACTAAGACTCAGACATGACGGAAACATAAAGGACATTGACAGACAGAGATCTACTTTTAAAACGTTTTTTGCAATGTTTTACCTATATTTATCAATCTAGCATTGTTTTACTTATCTTTATCAATCTAGCATTGTTTTACATATGTTTATCAATCTAGCATTGTTTTACCAATCTTTATCAATCTAGCATTGTTTTACATATGTTTATCAATCTAGCATTGTTTTACCTATCTTTATCAATCTAGCATTGTTTTACATATGTTTATCAATCTAGCATTGTTTTACCAATCTTTATCAATCTAGCATTGTTTTACCAATCTTTATCAATCTAGCATTGTTTTACCAATCTTTATCAATCTAGCATTGTTTTACATATCTTTATCAATCTAGCATTGTTTTACCAATCTTTATCAATCTAGCATTGTTTAACATATCTTTATCAATCTAGCATTCTTTTACCAATCTTTATCAATCTAGCATTGTTGTACATATCTTTATCAATCTAGCATTGTTTTACCAATCTTTATCAATCTAGCATTGTTTTACCAATCTTTATCAATCTAACATTGTTTTACGTATATTTCCTACTTATATTAATTAAATACATCTTCCTGCTGCATGCTATTTAAAAGTGATCGACGTATGTCACTTTTTAGGATTCCGTACGTCCGAATGAAAAAACGGAATCCTTATACGATCCACGAGTGATTCTATAAGGGGTCCGTCTGTCTGTCTGTCCGTATGTCACAGGCACAGCCAATTTTCTCTGAATCTAATGGACTGATTAAGTTGAAATTTGATACACATATAATATCTGTGACCCAAACACGGACGTAATGTAAATAAATTCATTTTGAATATGGCGGTCACTTTTGGGAAGCTAAAAATTTTTTTTAAAGAATGTTTTGCAGACTGTACCGGTAGGTTAAGATACTTATATCAAATTAAAAAACTTACTGTGAGGGTCTCAAACATATCTTTTTTTATAATTTTAAAATAAATTGTTTTATATTTTTTTAAGAAAATAGATGGAAATTGACCATTCCCTAGTTCCCATTCTAGTAGTTTCGGAGAAAAGGGGTGGTACCCCTTTTCTCCGAAACTACTGAGCATACAATTATGAAAACAACAAAAAAAAATGATAAAATTCGAATTCGGAAAAAACTGAACGTCCTTCTTTCTATGGGATTTTGAGAGGACAAAGTTTGTCGGGTGAGCTATTAGGCGTCGTCCTAATTGGCTACGATGGGTACGGGCAAACAAAGCGATTTTGTCGCACGACGAGATTAAAGACACATTTCTTTAGAGTGGCCTAAATGGGCAACATGGCCCATCGCGTGTATGGTGGGACCGCCTGAACTATTAGGATACCTGTTGGACCATCGCACGATCATTTTCATCGTGCGACAAAATGGCATCGTTTGCTCGTCCGATCGCTACCGAATTAGGACGACGCCTTAAAGTAAAAATTGGAATGATTTGTACCAAAGTATCTTCTGTCTCCTCAGTTGCCTCAGCAGTGCGCCAGGTTTGAACGTCTTGTGTAGGCCTCCAGGTATCCATAGAAGACCGGCTGGGGACCTCCTCGTCCCTCACAGTTATCACCTGCCTTACTTCATCTATATATTTCTTGTCGTAGGTCGAGGTTTCGGGCGGGTATACCTGCCAAGATTAATAGGATCATACATTCATCTGTCTGCCTTTACTCAATTATGTTGGGGTTGGGTTCCAGTCTAACCGGGTGCATCTGAATGCCAGTATTTTATATGGAGCAACTGCCTGCATAAGACTGGTGGCCAGACTTTTGGGTAATAGGATCATCCACAGTGCTACCCAAAAGGTAGGCCTGGTAAAGGTTGTGGAAATATGCTGGATGTGGGGGGTGGCAGAAGATAGACTTTCCACATAGTGACGCTGCCTGCTGTATGAGCTAAGTATCGCTTAGAGATATCGACCTGTTTAAGAATCATTCCAGTTGTTGTGAAAATACCTCTCCCTGTGCCATAGACGGTCCGCGGTGCACATTGCTAGTGAGTCTCTGGTGCTGAATATTACTACTAGGATTCTGGTGCTGGACATTTCCACGAGGACTCCAATGCTGGATCAATTGCCTCACATCTGCACGCATGGCAGCATTGTTGAACGAAGATGTTTCTTGCTGGCGATAAAAAATCGTGAACCGTATTATAAAACATTTTAAACTGATATTTTAACACTTTCGATTCCACCCATTTTTCATAGAACTCATGCGCCATGCCACCATATTTATATTGGAAGTGAACCCTCCGGGAGGGTTACCGGCATTACGTTTGCGCTAAAGTTAACCATCGCGGACGGTCTAAAGCATTAGGTTTAAAATCGTGTTATAAAACACTGTAAAACTAAGTAAATTGTGTTTTCAGGCGGTCTTGTCGCTATACGTAGTTTCCAACCTTTAATTTTTTTTTTTGATTATTTGTAATTGTGAATAAAAAATAAAAAAAGCTTGGATTTTTAAACCAACGCATATACTAATAAATGTTGTTAAAATATAATAATTTCATTTGACCTTGTATCATATAATGTGCTATGGCGTAAACTGCAGCATGAGACGGATGTGCCCCGGGAAGTAATAAATTTATTTAAATTTTGGTACGCTGATCAACGGAACCGTGTCAGATGGGCAAACTCCTTTTCAGCCGAGAATAGGCTTGAGTGTGGGGTACGGCAGAGGGGGCTGTCCTCGCCTGTTTAATCTGAACATGAATAATCTGATCGATGAGCTTAGCAGAACCAGAATCGGCTGTCATATTGATGATGTATGCATTAATAATATAAGTTAGCTCCCTACTCTTAGCTGCCAAGGCTTATTTTGAATTTATTTTAATTTTTGAATTGTTTTAGCTCTATTACGGACGCTTTTAACGTGCACGTCTCTCTACATTGTGCTCACATGTATAATTACAACATGAATGATGTAACCAATATTTTGTAAAAATATTCTGATTTAAAAGACTGTCCGTGGAGTTTCTTGCCCGTTCTACTCCATAGGAACCTACTACGCGTTGGAATCGGCAACTAGCTTCATATTTCTGACTGACCGACCCCTTGACAATTCAAAAGTGCCTGTAATTGGTTTATTTGAAATAAATGCTTTGAGTTTGAGTTTTAGTTATGCAGACGATATGGTTCTGCTGAGCCCTTCGATCAGGGCATTAAGGATACTGATTAACGTGTGTAAATCGTACGCTGAGACCCATGGGCTCAAATATAATGGCACCGAAGAGCGAAAACATGATATTGAATGCATGTAGTAAATGCAATAGTACAATTCCACCAGTTAAGCTGTGTGGCAGACCTCTAAAACGAGTTGCAAATTTTAAATATCTGAGTCATTGGGTCTTAGATGTTTTGCAAGATAATGTTGATATAGAGCGGGAGCGCAGGTCGCTGGCTGTTCGATGTGGAATGTTGGCCCGCAGGTTTGCACATTGTACGGCTCAGGTTAAGGATATGCTTTTCAAAGCCTACTGCCAATACTTTTACACGTGCAGCTTGTGGGTGGACTTTACGCAAAGGGCATATAGTGTTTTTTTTTTTTTTTGATATGTTAAATTATCATATAACTTCTCCCACTCTGCGCGGCGAGGGAGGGCGTGTCAGACTCTTACTGACTAAAACCCACCCGTGTTCCTTCAGTGTTGCCTGTACGTTACTTTGCCAGGGGCCACGGTATCCCTTTCGGACTTTCCCGCAACCCCGGCAGGCATCGGTCCTAGCAGACCCCTTCACATGTGCTTTGTGCTGACATCTCTCTGAGTCGCGCTTGGAACACAACGCGCCGTCGACCCGGGCCTGGTCCTTATCGGATGGCGAGCTACCCATTGCTCACCGTCCGCAAACCCGCGCCTACGGCCTGCGATTCCCGACATCCGGCATATATTGGCACACAATATAACAACACGTTTCGGGTGTCGTTGGGACTGCCGCGGTTTTGTAGCGCGTCCGGCATGTTTGCCGACGCAAACGTTGATAGTTTTTCGGTCATCATGCGCAAGAGATGTGCATTTCTGTTACGCCGAGTTCGCGACAGCCCCAACACCATTCTTAGAGTGTTGGCTGATAGGTGGGATTCTCCGATGTTGGGGCGGTGGATACGACTGCACGCAGTCAAGTAGGCATTCCCCGGGATCGGCGTGCCTCACGCAGCTTAGAATAAATGATACCTACTAACACTAGTTTATAACTTTAGATTGTTTCTAATAAATATGGATGTGATTCTGAAATAAACGTTTTTATTTATTTATTTAAACCTAATGCCGTTGACTGTCCGCGATGGTTAACTTTAGCGCATACGTAATGCCGGTAACCCTCCCGGAGGGTTGACTTCCAATATGTATGGCGGCATGGCGTATGAAAAGTGGGTGGAGTCGAAAATGTTAAAATATCAATTTAAAAATCATTTTTTATTTTTTTGGTACTTTCCAGACCTGATGGGGAGGTATCGATATGTCAACACGATAAAATAGATTGTATAACCTCAAAGTAACAACATTACCAGAGGCCCCGAACCCAAAAAAAAAACTTTTTTTGGCGCCTTTTGATATCGATATCCATCACTTGTGCGGAGTTTCCCTAGCTAATTTTATTCGACCCTGTACTTTATTAGTCATCTTTCATTCCCCTCTCATTCCACTAGAGTATTTATTAGACCAGCTAGAGTATCGAAATTGATTTACACTTACACTGCTACTTGGGTTCCAGTGCTGTACCAACTTCCTCACTTCGGCTTTCATGTCTGAGTTGCTGTACGTCGTCGTGGATTCTTGCATCTACAATGTAAAGAAATATACATTTTATTAAACAACTAGCTTCTGCCCGTGACTTCGTCCGCGAGCCTATAATCTTCCTCAAGAATTGGGCTATCCAAAGCAAAAAGATTTTTTCATATCCGGCTGGCAGTTCCGGAGATTAACCTCTACATACAAACTTACAAACAAACAAATTTAACCTCTTTATACTATTAGGGTTTAAGTTTTTGAGGAACGAGGTGTAAAGTTCAGTCATCCACTGTCGGGTGTCGTGTCTGGCGGGCAACTGCCCAGAGGTTGAAGTTGGGAGATTGAATATATATGTCCATCGCGCGGTAAACTCTAATTGCGCGATGCAGGATTTGTGTGACGTCAGGTCTTTGATGCGTAGTTCGCATGTGGCTATTATAGATGCCGCCACAAGGGGTTTAAATATGAAATTGCCGTTTTATAACAGTTTTTTTTTTCTAAGGTAACATATATTTATTTAATCAAAGTATTTACTCTCATTGTATATACATTTCTGCCATCTCATGGGAAGGTCATTTTGCCTTTGCGGGAGAACTCTGAGTACCTGGACTCAAAAAACTGTGTGAAGTTATTTTGTATTGCATCCTGGGAAGAGCATTGTTGCGGCGTTTGACCAAGAGTCAGCCAAAGCGTCGTTTGCTTGCGATTATCGTGAAGAATTCAGTTTTCATCACACGTCACAATTTGCCACAAAATTCCTTTATTTCTGTACCAGTTCAACAAGGTAAGGCAAGCTTCAACGCGCACTTCTCTCTGCAGATCAGTCAAAACATGGGGCACCCATTTTTCAAGGTTTTTATCTTAGCGATTTGATGCAAATGGGTCAATATTGTGCATATGCTAACATCAAACCATGCCGCTAATTCCTTGGTAGTTTGTTACGGATCGGTTTCCACCATCCCATTAATTTAATCATTATTTACCTAAGTTCATTCTTCAAGTCGAAGTTTCGACTACGAAAGCGATTTAACCAAAATCGCACGGTGCGCTCATTAGCCGTATCCACTCAAAACACAACATTGATATTGCAAGCTGCTTCTGCTGCGTTAGTTCCACGTCGGAACTGGTATAAAAAAATACTCTTTTTTTCAATCATTTTTCAATCTTTACTTCGAAAACTGAATGAAAAAACAATTGAAAGGCAATCGAATGCTCTACGTTTTTCAAATTTAGAATGTTATAGCTATCTTGGGAAAAAATTCCACTAGGGAATCTCACACCATGCAGGTTTCATTTTAATTAAAAGTGGCCAGTTCATTGAAACGGCAATTTCATATGTTAACCCCCATTATTATTATATATTATTTAGTATAGTATAGAAAATCTTTTTATTTTTATTTTGGTATGTTTAAATATAGGATATCCATGACGTCTGCGAAGTTTCGCTAGCTAATTTAATTCGACCCTGTACTTTATTAGTCACCTTTCCTTCGCCTCTCATTCCACTAGAGTATTTATTAGACCAGCTAGAGTATCAAAATTTATTTATACTTACACTGCTACTTGGGTTCCAGTGCTGTACCAACTTCCTCACTTCGGCTTTCATGTCAGAGTTGCTGTACGTCGTCGTGGATTCTTGCATCTACAATGTAAAGAAATACACATTTGATTAAACATCAAACTACCGATTAATGTTATACCAGAACCATGTCATCAATATTTATTATGAAATCCTTTCGTTTCGAGTAGAAGGAAAAGATAACATATGGCATATAAGTATATTTCATAACGTTAGATGAGCTGGGCCCAGTCGGTAACCACGCCAAACACAGCATCGGTATGAAACAAAGACGCTCCAGATTATGAAAAACTTTCAATGTTAATTCAGGATACAGTGAAGGCGAGCTTGGAGAGCCGGTGATTGGTGCCCTTAAGGCTCGTTTTCGTTGTTCTATAGCGCTAGTACGCGGGCTTGAGATTTCAGTAACGCATGCCATAGGGCCCACATTCAGGGAACCGTTTTCATTAGTCGATAGGGCCCGCATGTGGGGTGCTGCAGATTTATTTAAAGTATACCATACTCGATTTCGGTACACGGAAAACCTCCACCACACGTTTGGCAATTGCTTTGAAAATTCATTTACATTCGGTGTGAGTCTCCGCATGCTTTTTACCGACCGATGAATTTTATTGGTTGCTACTCCCGCCTGCGGGGAGTCCCCGCATGCCATATATCTGTCGTAGCAAGATCTTAGAATTGATCATTTATTTATTTATTTAAACTTTTTACACACAAAAAGGTACAAAGGCGGACTTATGCCTTAGGCATTCTCTACCAGTCAACCAAGGGTGGTGAAGAGATTAGATGGCAGGTGCTCTGTTTGAGAGGTACAAAGATTTTTTTTTTAAATATATCATAATGCATTATAACTAAAATAGTTACAACAGTACATAAATAGGTTATAAACTACATACACATACATACATATTAACTTAATATATAACTATATTATATATATATATATATACGAAATCAAGGGAGAGAGGTGTTGAGATGACTCTACTACTCTATTTATTTTGAAAATAACTCCGCAATTTCCGCTTTAATGCATACCGACTGGTGGCCGTCCTGATATCAAGAGGAAGCGCATTCCAAAGAAGAATGGACTGAATATGAAAGGAAGAATCAACAAAGTCAGAAGTATGAGAAGGACAAAGTAGGAGAAGATTGTTAGAAGAACGCAGATTCTTAGAGTGTGAAGAACATAGATATTGGAAGTGGGACACAAGATAAGAAGGAGGAGTGGGAGAGTTGAGAAGGGAGAAAAGCGTGGTCAAAGCGCGCAAACTTCTCCTTTGGCGAATAGACATCCATTTGAGCTCAGACCTGTAGCTCGACACATGGTCATATTTTCTGAGGTTATATATGAACCGGATACCATTGTTGAGCAGTCTGTCAAGCTTATCCAGAAAAACCGCATTCAAGTCAAAATAGCACACGTCATCATAGTCGATGATAGGGAAAATCAAAGTCTGCACAAGCATAGTTTTCGTCTTTACAGGCAAAAAGTTTCTCAGACGATACAGGGATCGCAGAGTCCCGTTGACCCTTTGACCAACACTAGATACCTGGCGTTGCCAGCTAAGTGTCGAGTCAAGATGCAAATCTGCGAAGTTTCGCTAGCTAATTTAATTTAACCCTGTACTTTATTAGTCACCTTTCATTCGCCTCTCCTTTCACTAGATTCTAGAGTATTTATTCGCCCAGCTAGAATATCGAAATTTATTTACACTTACACTGCTACTTGGGTTCCAGTGCTGAACCAACTTCCTCACTTCGACTTTCATGTCCGAGTTGCTGTACAAAAAGTTTCTCAGACGATACAGGGATCGCAGAGCCCCGTTGACCCTTTGACCAACACTAGATACCTGGCGTTGCCAGCTAAGTGTCGAGTCAAGATGCAAACCGAGATCTTTCACTGTAGAGGTAATGGGTACGACGGTACCGTTGAAAATAAGAGGAGGAAGAGCGCTAAGCGGCACCCTTCCCATCATGCGTGAGCTCCCAATTACAATGGCCTGACACTTTGAAGGGTTCACTGACACCCCAAAACTATCAGACCATTTTTTGATGACATCTAAATCTCGGTTTACATCTGCTATAGCGTCCGATAAACACTCAAGCCGCTCAGCTGTATACACGGTTAATTTTAGCTCGTTCTGGAACCAAAAGTCATAAACTCGATCATCGAACTCGAAACGATTGGGACTATTATTTTCAATAAATTACAATTAAAAAAAAACACGAAAAATCTAATTTATTGTTTTTTTTTGTGAAATAATGAGAACTCGAAGTAACGCTTCCTTGCGATCAATGCATATGTGTGTAAAACGTATCGACGAACGGCAACACTTGCGAACGGTACCCCTTGAAAAATCTATTCATCGATCAGACAGCATAAAAACACATACGCAATAGATAAATAGGTACACAAATAAAAATACGAAAAGCGAATTCAGACTTTATTTCTTAACCGTAAACGGTAACAAATAGAAATTTCACCAAACTAGGTACAAGGTAAGTAGGTACGCAGTTTGCTAAAATTATTCTGAGAAGTGTCCGACCGGACTTCACAAGGATGCACAACCGAATTCCGCGGTTAAGTTTATAAAAATAAGCTCTTAATTAGGTCCAATATTTTCATAGAAAAGGGCACCACCAACTTATAATGAACTCTATTCGACAGATAAAACGATTATTTTTTTCTGTTTACATTGCCTGCCTTTGTAGAAGCCGCTGCGCCGCCGCCGCGGCCGCAAGCAACCATTGTCGCATAAAATTGGTTTCGGCAGTATTCTTTTTATTTATCATAAATATGGTAGGTTGGTATGCTTATTAAGTACTTATTAGCTCGATTGGTCGACACTCGATTCAAGTTCTTAAATACAACTCCCAAGCGTACTCGTCTTGTCTAGTTGAAAAGGTACGAGTAAGTACTAGTGATTTCGTGATGCGAGAGTGGTGGATGAAATTTCAATTAGTTTCTCTCGTTTACGAGGAGATGTGATAGTGGTAAACACCGTGCCGTGCTTCCGATATAAACGAGAGATAACGGAGGTAAATTAACTTAAACCAACCTAAATCGTACCAGTTATGAAATACCTACTTGCAAGTAAGTATTTACTTGCAGCCGGTTATTCGTCCAACGTCCGTTGACCCACCGCGAGCGCGCTGGCAACTGACTCGTACACGCACAGCTGTGCCGCGCTACGTCATCACCGAGAGGATCGCGTACGATCTTGCGTTTATGAATGAAATTGTGGAAGCGCTACTAAAATTTAACTCGAAGGACAGAATAAAAGTGATAAATTTCTAACTTCTATATTAGATGTCTTAAAAAAACAATAAAAATGCTAATAGTAACTATTAATCGTCTAGAGTCACTGTGTTTCGGCTCCAGAACGATGTAAAATTAATCGTGTATAATAGCTGTATTGTGTAGCTTAGCTGTATTTAATGAAGTGTTCGACCATTTCATGAAATGGCCAGCAAAGATTGACCATGTCGCTTAAAAGTCAACGTTTAATGATAAATGATATGTCAGTCGACGTTAGGCCATATCATTAAGGACATCATTCATTAAGTGCCTGTGTGTGTGTGTGTTAGTGGCCTTCGACCGATACCGTGACTGAGTGTAGACGTGTATTTGATTTAATTAAGAAATCTAAATTAGTATTCACCCGATTTTAACCCTAAACGAATGGGGTGAGTGACCAATTTCACATCCATAAATTCTACGAATTATCGCTCGTGCTTGTGCCCCGGCGCAGCCCTCACCCCCGCGGAAGCAGTGCAGTGGTCATAATTGCCATCTCGCTTCCTCGAGTACCGCTACGTCGCATGCGCTTGGTGTGAAATATCTTATCGCAGCCCCTACAGTACGAGCTGTTGTGCGCTTACCTACGTGAGTACCTCGGTCTATTTTACTTTGATCCGCCTAACACGATGCCCCGTGTTCAGCGCTCACCGCCGACGAACACTCCAAAGACTGTCCTTACTATGTCCGACTCAGATATCCCACAGCTTGTGTCGAGTAGCCCGAGTGATAATGTTAACACCGCGGTGCGGTCTAATAAGCGTCCTCGAGCATGTTTCTCTCCGGGTACCGAATTCCAAGATTTCAAAACGGAAATCCACCAGATGCTAAGATCGTGGAAAGAGGACCAGCAAGCCTATCTTACCAAATTTTGCGATGATCAAACGTCCACTTTAAACAAGTTAGTGTCAGAAATGGCTGAAATAAAACGGCAAAATATAGAAATTCAAAAATCACATCTCGAATTCGAAAAAACACTAAATTTCATTAGCAAGCAGTATGATGGTATGATACAACAAATTGATACCTTACAAAAAGAGAAAGACACGTTCAATGAAACTGTACAACATCTGAATGCAAAAATTCTTGATCTTCTGCGTTTATCCCGGCCTTCTAGCGTTGAAATCCGGAACATACTCGCCGAGGAAAACGAAGCAGCGCCGGACCTCCACACAATTATTACTAAAGTGGGCTCCACAGTTGATATCTCGCTCAATAGTACACATGTGCGTGACGTTTACCGGCTCCCGGGAAAACCAGGCACCGTCAGGCCAATTGTAGCTGAGTTCTCGAATGTCTCAACTAAAAATGAGTTGCTAGCCGCAGTCCGCAACTACAACAAAAAACACCCAAAAGATGGTCGCCTCAGTACACAGGCCATTGGCTTGGCCGGCGAACGTCGACCAATTTACATATCAGAGCACCTTGCTCCCGGCTCAAAAAAGCTCTTCTTTGCTGCCAAGGAATTTGCGAAACTTAAAGGATATGCTTTTTGTTGGACTACAAACGGAAGCATATTCGTAAGAAAAATCCCAGGAGCCAAACCAGTACTCATTAAATCGGAGCAAACCCTTCATGAGCTACAACAACAAGGGACCCAATGACTGTACTACATAGCGATACTCTTGCAACTTTATTTATTATTTGTTTATTTCATGTTAACCAAAAATAAATCAACTCTTAAATTGTATAAACCATGTAACATTGTAATTAATCTTCTATATGTAACTAAATTAAACAGCAAATACCCTTTAGGTTGTTATGCAACCACACCATATCACGTCACACTTTATTACTGGACTAAAAATTCTGCAACAAATAAACCACACGCACCTCTAGCACGACTTATCACACATACATTCCCAAACTCATTCTCCTTCACCAAGACTTTTCGACTGCACTACTTCATAATATTATATTGTTGCGTAATGCCAATTGGCTATCTTTCGATACTTAATTATCTCTTGTTTGGACCTCTTTCTGGAACCGTGCACTCCGTGAATGTCAACAGCATTTTCCTATATCTATTTTGTGATTACTTACCGCATATTGTTCTATGGTTAACCAAGACCGTTAAAGTACTTTAAAATCAAAAATGAATAATCTAATTGAAATAGCTAATGACCTTGACAAATTAGCGGTCGCAACTTCATCCTATTGTAATGTGGATTCGTTTTCTATTGAAAATCCACATCAAACTTCATTCAAAATTGTGTGTCAGAATATAAGAAGTATTAGTCGTAATTTGCCCAATTTCATGACATTAATGGAAAGATCCCAAACAAAATGGGATCTCGTTGTGTTGACAGAATGTTGGCTTCCCCGTACTCATTCTATTCCCCAACTACAAGACTACGAATACGTTAGTACACTTAATAATTTGACACAGAACGAAGGAGTGGTAGTGTACTACAAGCCAACAATACGATTAAAATCTGAGGAGCCTATACTCAAGGACTCCAACTGTCTCATGTTAGAAATTAACGAAAATACTATTGTTTTTGCAATTTACAGGCCTGCAGGTTTTAGAAATATAACTAGATTTATTGAGTCCCTAAATACACTTTTAAGTAAATATTCCGCTTATTCAAACATCATACTTATAGGAGATATTAATGTCGACATCACACCTCAAAATACTGACTCCAACTCGTCTTTGTACTTAAACTTACTGGCTTCCCATGGTATGTTACCAGCACATACACTCTCCACACATGGTCTAACATGTCTTGACCATGTCATGCTTAAGACAAGGCTTCCTGCTTATTGTTACATAGCGGAAAGTTCCATTACTGACCATGATTGTATATTCTTCGCAATTGAACTAAATTCTCGAAACCGTAAGCCCTGTTCCAAAGTAATTAAAAAAGTAAACTATGACACCTTGGACAATGACATGAGCTTAATCGACCTGTCTTCAATATTTTGCGACGGTGATGTCAACACAGCTACAAATTATTTTATTACTACCCTGAATCAAGCAATTAAAAAAAATACTTCCAAGATAAAGACATCTAATAAGAAAATTATTAAAAAACCCTGGATTACCAGGGGTTTGTTAAAATGTATGAGGAACCGCGACAATATGCATCTAAAACTAAAAGAACTTAAAAAAAAAGACCAACATAACGAGACGCTAGAAATAACGTACAAACGATATCGGAATTTCTGCAATGATCTTTTAAAAAAAATAAGAGCAGAATATGAGAGATCCAAGATCAGCAAAGCTGCCTCTATTAGCACCAAAAAGCTCTGGGAAGCCATTAAGACAGTGACAAATACGAAAAAATACAAGGACATCCCTTCTGAACTACTATCTAAAAGCAATCCGCATGACGACTTGAACAACATAAATTCATTTTTTGCAAACATGGGCAAGAATCTTGCTGAGAAAATACTACCTAGCAGTAATCGATTCCCTGAAATACATACTAAAAACTCATTCACACAATCATTTGTCTTACTTCCCACCGATATAGCTGAGGTTGAACAAATCATCCAAGGCCTTAAAAACGACTGTGCAGTTGGGCGCGACAACATCCCCGCTATCTTCTTAAAGCGTTATAGAGAGATTCTACTGCCACCTCTGACTTACATTTGCAATCTTGCCTTTTCAACTGGCACTTTCCCAAACTCTCTTAAACTTGCAGAAATTCACCCAATACATAAGGGGGGGGGACAGGGACTGTGTCAATAACTTTAGACCTATTTCCATTTTGCCAACGGTATCCAAAATTTTGGAAAGGTTAATAAGTAAACGCTTTACTACGTACCTAGAGTCAAATAAATTGTTATCACCTTCTCAGTTTGGTTTCCGATCTGGAAAGTCAACAAGTGATGCCGTCCAAGATCTGGTGAACTTTGTTTCGTCAAATCTTGATGGTAAGCAAAAGGTGCTGGCGATCTTTCTGGACCTAGCAAAAGCTTTTGACACGGTCTCTGCCCCGCTCCTCCTCGAGAAGCTGGAGGGGGTTGGAGTGAGAGGAATGCAACTTAAATTATTTTCTGATTACCTCACAAATCGCATGCAGAGAGTAAGGGTTGGTGATATGTGCAGTGATGATCTTGACATCACGTATGGGGTACCACAGGGCAGTATTCTTGGTCCCACATTATTTTTGACGTTTATCAACGACCTCTGTAACCTCAAAATGCGTGGGGGCAGGATCGTCACCTTTGCGGACGACACAGCTCTGCTTTTTCACGCGGACTCATGGGAAGAAGTTTATTCGAATGCTCAGCTCGGTTTCGACATGGTCGCAGAGTGGTTAAAAAATAATAAACTCACCCTTAATGTATCTAAAACTATGTATATTCCCTTTTCCATAAAAAATCATGCGACCACTTCTTCTTCAAATCTTTCATTAACATCACACACATGCTCCTTCCTGCAGGACAATTCTTGCTCATGTCCTGTTCTTAAAAAAACTAATGTTATCAAATATTTGGGTATCCAGATTGACAGTGGTCTTAGTTTTCAACCGCACATAGACGCACTTACAGCGAGAACGCGAAAATTGATATTTGTTTTCAAAAATTTACGTCATGTGGCGGAAACTAGGACTATTGACACCGTATATTACGCACTAGTTCAGTCAATCCTATCATATTGCATAACTGCATGGGGCGGAGCCCCAAAGACATCTTTGCTTAAGTTGGAGAGGGCACAGAGAGCTGTCCTTAAAGTTAGTCGTAACCTTCCCTTTCTTTTCCCAACGAAAGAACTTTACCAGCAGTGCAAAATACTAACAATTCGCCAATTATTTATCTTAAGTACTATCATTCAAAGGCATACTCAACTTCTATACAATCCTTTAGAAATCCTAAACAGGAGACGCAAACACACAGTATGTAAATCAAGGTCCTTCAAAACCAGCTTTAGCCGTAGATTCTTTTGCTTCCTAGGAGACTACCTTTACAACAAAGTTAATAAAGAAATTTCTATTTACTCCCTATCCAAATTCAACTGCAAAATTAAAGTAAAAAATTGGCTTCAATGGCACGATTATGAAGCCACCGAGAGACTCTTACAAGTCATTTCATAAAAAGCAGCTCGACATGTCCTTCCTACACGACATTAGAAGACCAGTTTTGGAGTTTCACACTCACTACACACCCACACCCACACAAACTACTTTGCTGTCTAATCTAATTAAATATAAGTTTTTTTTAAAAGCTTATATTTAACTTCACTTGTTTGTTTTAAATTTGTTTTTATCTTTCTTCCCAACATTAACGTCTGTTATTATGTTTGTATACTGTGACATGTCCGGGTAGTTTGGAGGCCTGGAGACCTGTAACACAGGTATTCCTAGTACAGGCTCCAGTCTCCGCTACATCAATGTATTTTTGTATACACATTTATGTACTGTACTGAGTGTTCATTATGTGGTGGAGAGAATAAACGTTTTTATTATTATATTATTATTATTATTAAGTACCCAAAAATTAAAGAAAAAGAAATGCTATTTTGTTATGGGAAATAACACCGTGATTTTTTTATACTACAACGAAAGTCTACAATTCATTCATTTATTTATTCATTAAAAAATAACATTGTGTTGAACATCACATATTAAATAAAATTATGACATGCAGAAACAATACATTTAAAAGGCTAATTAATTTCAATAAAATTCAAATATGTCAATAAATAAATACAATGTCAAATTAATAACAGGTATAATGTCAAATTCAATGGGTACAACTATATCGAGGTCCTAGGAGCGTAGTGTTCAAGTCAAAAGATAATTTAATTTAAGCTTGTCCACTGCTATTATTTTATGCGACTTATTTTTATTATAATTAACCCCTTGGCTGCTATTTGAGTTTGAAAGTAGGTACCAAAAATCATATTTTTGCCAACAATATTTTGGACATCGGCATCGTTTAAAGAAAGACGCAAACATTTATTGCCCTTTGTAGAAATGGACATTAGTATTGAGCGTTAGGTATATTAAAGTATGATAAATATTAAAAAAATAACGAGAATAAGATTGAGGGAAATGTTTTTATTATACAAAAGCAGGCAGCTAGGCCAGTGGAAAATCCTTTCTTAAAGCCGTTTGGTTAGCTGTTTGGTTCCGTCATACTCGAGGGTAAAACGCCACAACCAGACCCAGGTGGACGGTGGTGGAAGTGTGGTGATACTCTTCTTCAAAAAGAGCGACAATGCCCTGCTTAAGAATTATAGGCCCATCTCACTTATGAGCCATGTCTACAAGCTGTTTTCAAGAGTAATCACGAACCGTCTCGCGCGCAGGTTTGACGACTTCTAGCCTCCCGAATAAGCCGGATTCTGTAAAGGCTTTAGCACCGTGGAACACATACTTACGCTGCGGCAGGTTATCCAGAAGATCAAAGAGCTTAGAGCTAAGACCTGCTTCTCTGCTTAGCGTTTGTAGACTACAAGAAAGCCTTCGATTCGATCGAGACTTGGGCTGTACTGCAGTCTCTTCAACGGTGCCAGATTCACAATCAGTAAATTGAGGTGTTGGAGTGTCTATATGAAAACACTACTACTATGTCGTTCCGACTCCAGGACCGGACCTCAAAACCTATCCTTGTGCAGCATAGTGAAGTGAGGCAGACAGACGTTATCTCTCTAAAACTATTCACCGCTGCATTGGAGGATGTCATTGTCTTCAAGGTTCTGGACTGGAAAGGGGTAGCAATCAACTTCAACGGCAACTACGTCACTCACCTTCGGTTTGCCGACGATATATTAGTCATGGCTGAGGTAGTCTCAGCCATGACTACTATATCGAAGGACCTCAGTACAATGCTCGATAAACTCAGCAGATCTTCCGGAAGAGAAGGTCTTAAAATGACCGTGGTCAAAACTAAGTTCATGTCAAATGCCCATGTAACACCCACCCTCATGAAGATCAGAGACTCTACACTCTAAGTTGTGGACGACTACGTTTACCTAGGACAAACTGTCCAATTAGGTAGGTCCAATTTCGAGAAAGAGGTCAATCGTAGAATCCGACTCGGCTGGGCAGTGTTCGGGAAGCTACACAATATCTTCTCATCTGACATACCGCATGACCAGTGCGTGTAGCCAGTAATGATCTATGGAGCTGAAACGTGGTTACACTGGGCCTCATTGGAAGGCTGAAAGTCGCCCAAAGAGCAATGGAGAGGGCTATACTCGGAGATTCCCTGACGACGTGTTCGAATCAGAAATGAAGAGATCGCAAAACAGATGGCCGACGGGCATGGGACCGAAAGGTTCTGGAGTGGCCACCGCGTACCGGAAGATGTAGCGTTGGAAGGCCTCCCACAAGGTGGGTAACTTGGTGAAGACCACAGGAATCCGCTGGATGCGAGAATCACAGAACCAGTCAAAATTGCGATGTTTGGGGGAGGCCTATGTCAAGCAGTGGCAGTCTTCCAGCTGAAAGGATGATGATGAAGAGGTAGCTAGGTCGTTTCCCGTTTTAAACATTAATGTAATGCTCGAAACATTTAAGTCAAAATATGATTTAAGTTTGATTTTCAAACTTAAATAGCAGCGGAAGGGTTAATTGTATACTCTCATTTTAATAGTAAAAAATGGTGAGGGTGTTATTGTCCATAAGATACTGCATACAACTATATATTGCAACCCGTAAAATACTGGTATTCAGCTGCATCCGGTTAGACTGGAAGCCGACCCCAACATAGTTGGGAAAAGGCTAGGGAGATTGAATCTGTACAGCCTTAGCTCTGATAGTTTTCCTTTTAATTTCTTTATATATACTACTGCTGTGAATTTTTTCACAAGTCCGAGTACAACCATTTAGCTAGAAGGGGGGGGGGACACCTGACTAACAAAAAAATTCAGTTAAAAGCTTAATACTTCGCAAACGGATCCCTGAATCCAGAAATGGTTTTGACAAACCCACCCAAAATATTTTTGAAAGACCTTTCTAACGATACCCCACAACATGGGGTAGATGAGGGGAAAAAAAATCATCCCCACTTTACATGTAGGGGTACCCTAAAAAACAATATTTTTCTTGATTTTATTTTACCACTTTGTCGGCATTATTAATATGTATACATAACAGCTTTCTAGTACTAACCGTCTCTGAGCTAAGCCGCAGACAGACAGACGGACAGACAGACAGACAGACAGACAGACGGACATGGCGAAACTATAGGGGTTCCTTGTTTACTACGGGTTAGAACTGTGAACAACCGAGTGCGAGCCGAGCGAGCGGTGCCGCGGCAACGGCCAGCGAGCGCTACTTCCAAGTTCTTATTTTTGATGAATAAATACTTACTTACCTAAAATACTCTTTTTTTCAACGTGTCTTCACCATTTCCAAATATCTCCACCAACTCCTGCCAAGCTCGGTTCTTCGCAATTCTATTTGAATATTCCTCACACTGAAGATTCCATATTGCAGGTCTTTTCTCCACTTCATCAATAAATAATTCAGTGTCGAAGCGATCCATAGCCAATGCTCTGTTGTGACGTGCTGACCGCGCGGTGCGCGGTGCCCGCAACGCAACTGAACGCTCTCCTGGAGCTCCATAGTAACAGAACCACGCAAGCGGCGCGCGAATCTATTTTCTCGCGGTTGAGTAGCGGTAACCGCGCGGTTACGTCTGAACGATTTAATAAATATCTTGCAGTATTTACTTGATATAACGAGTTTAGATTATTTTTTCACTATTAATTACATCGTTACCTAGGTATCATGCCTGGAATGTTTCGCTAGCTAATCTTTATTTATGTGCTACAACGATCTTTTGGCGCCTGACTGACATTGACAGGCGGCCATGTTGGTAAACAAAGGTGATAATGTTTTGTGAAATTGTATTGAAAAACAAAATGGCGGTGTTAGTTCCGCGTTTAGCCACGCCCCAAAAGATCCTTGTCCTGGGTATATTTACATTTATGCTGCTACTAGAGCTCCAGTGCTTAACCAACTTCATCACTTCGGCTTGCATATCAGAGTTGCTGTACGTCGTGGTTTCTATCGGGTACATCTACAATATTAAGAATTATCTACAGCCTGAAATTATATTCATGGGCATCCTCCTATGGGTCATTGTACTCATCATTATGAACAACTTTCACTATGGGACCAACACTGAAATTGCGAAAAAATTATCAGCTGTTCCCTAGATTTTGACGAGCTATGCGAACATAAATGTAGGGACCAGCCTGGCTACAGTTTGAGTAATTCTTCCGTCTTATCATAATTTAGGGTGAGTAGATATTCTCTTATTTTTGGTTTGCGTTGCAATTTGTTAAAAACAATGAATGTTCAGCGTGTTGTAGAGTTTATTGTAGGTACTTATACTGGGTGGGGTAAAAGTAATGCCATAACGTGAATGATGAAGGCTCGTGCAGACTAGCGCGACGCGACTCGAATATTACAATTTCTAAGAAAACTTCACGGTATAACAATAACCGGTGACGCGTCGCGCTAGTCTGCACGAAGCTTGAGGCATAATTTTTGCAAGTGGCGTCTGTCATTGTGATTGGATAATTATGTTGTAGAATATAAAGAATTCGTTGGCAATGCAATGGAATGATACACACAGTTGACACAGTCACACAGCTCAGGCAACTAAGGAGATTTTGAAACACCAATTTCCGGGCTTTGTGATCTCACGTTTTGGCGATTTGACCTGGCCGGTCAGATCGCCAGATATGACGACGCTTGCACTCTTCTTGGAATCTTGCGTTTACCACGACAAACCGCAAACCTTGTTTATAAGCCATCATTGAAGAAAAAGTCACCATTTTGGATGTTGTTTTGCGAGCAACAGTTCAAAATGCCGTACAACAAGCACAAATGTGCATTAACTCAGGATTAATAATAAGGATAATTTGACCGATACCATTTTTTCGGAATAATTTAATAAATTTTACACCTTTAAAGAAACTTTCCGTGAAAACAGATCCTTACATTTTTTCATTTCAACTAAATGGCTGCCAATTCACATTAAGACATTACTTTTGCCTCACCTTGTAGTAATGCGCTTAAATAACGATTATGCCGTCGTGCAAAGCTGGTATTGGTTTTCTAAAATTTTTGAGAAGATATTATATAATAATATTAACAGTTATTTAGAAAAAAATAATATATTCTGCAAGGAACAAATGGGCTTCAGAAAAAATAGAACAATTCATATGGCTATTTACAACTTCTTGGAAAAAATACACCATAATATGGACAACAGAAAACCTGTAATGGCAATGTTTATGGACATGACCAGGGCGTTTCGACTATGTAGACCATAAAATGCTATTAACTAAGCTCGAGAGATATGGCATCAGAGGTAGCGTGCTTAATTTGATAAAATCTTATTTAGAGAATAGAAGGCAAATTTCACAAATTAAAAGAGTAAATATAAAGACCAAAACTGAGATAATTTGCTCCTCTAGCTCTAGAATATTGTCATGTGGTGTGCCGCAGGGTTCTGTCTTGGGACCATTACTATTTATATGCTATATTAATGACTTTCCTCAAGTAACCGAACATCAAATGTCACTTTTTGCCGACGACAGCACTGTTATCTATGACTCTGGTACCACAAAACAAATAGAAGAGCAAATTAACGATAGCCTTATTCCTATTATCGACTGGTTGAATGCTAATAACCTTAAAATAAACCTTAACAAAACTAAAATAATGAATTTTAAAATTAGGCATAAAGAACAATCGTAGTTTCAAGTACACTATAAAGGGAACGAAATACTTGAAGCTAGTGTAACAAAATTTCTTGGACTTTATATAGACAATGACATGACATGGAGGACTCAAATTGAAAGTGTATGTGGAAAGCTTAGTAGATTTTCATATGCTCTTTATATGCTAGGCAAAATTGCAAATAAGACCGCCCTACTAGAAGCGTATCATGGTTATGTCGCCTCAACTTTGAGGTATGGCCTCATATTCTGGGGTAATGCACCGAAGGTTCAAGAGGTACTTGTTGCACAGAAAAAATGCATCCGAGCTATTTGTAAAATAAAACAAACAGTATCATGCAAGCCACATTTTCAAAAACTAAATATTTTAACGTTACCATCTCTTTATATTTATGAGGCCTGTATGTTTGTAAAACAAAACATGAATTTATATAGATTTGTAGAAAGTAAACGTCGCTCACAAAAATTGCAGCTGTTAGCAACTAAAACCAAATTTCATAGCAAAAGCTTTTATGCAATGGCTCAAAAACTGTATAATAAGTTACCAGGACAAGTTATCTCATGTATGAACATTAATGAATTTAAAGGGAATCTTTTCAAACTGTTAAATAATAAGGTGTATTATTCTGTTGACGAGCATTTAAATGACAAATTTTAATTAGTCTGTTTTATCATATGTGACATACTGAATGATTTTGATTATTGATTTGAATTTAATTATTAGTGACATAATTTTTTCATTTTGTATTGTTTGGCCCTTTTACTTTATTTAACTGACATATTTTTAACAATTTAATCTAAATTTGACATACTTAATCTATATTTTTTGTGATATCACCTACTTTGAAATAGTTATGTTTTATGCATGTAAAACCTGTTAAAATTTTGTATGCCTTTTGGCGGAGCACAGCTCGGATCTTATTATTTATGAAGACATCTACTGTATGTACGCTGCGTTCACGAAATAAATGAATTTGAATTTAAATTTGAATTTGTATTTGCACAAACTTTTGGGACACACGGGTTTGGGTCCTTTTCTGAGCGTAGGGATTTTACAACTATTGGGAGGGGTAATTTTATGTATACGCGTAATCGCACGAAGCATATACATCTGGCGGACTGTCAGTATCTTAAAGTCCGAATAAACTTGCTGAGTGGGATATCTATATCTCTTTCAGCTGGTATGAGGATTGTGTTGGCTGCACCACCCCTCGCAGCGATACGTAACTTAGTGTTGATTCACATAGGGCGGTGTATACCATTTTTAAGATATCTTTATGAGCAGAAGTTCCCAAATTTTTGAACACGTAAATGAGTTTTCTAGTGTGTGTACACAGAGTTGCAGTGTGGGTCTTCCAGCTGAGACTGGAAACAACATAAAGGCCGAGATACTTCACGGACGAGGCTCTCGTCACTGAACAGAGATTGTTGTTGTCACGCTCGTCACAAAAACATGGGCAATGGGATGATGTAGGCTGACGGTAACCAGCAGCCTAAGGGTCGCTAAGGGGTAAGTACCTACTGCCACCTGAATAGATACAGGCGCAAGGGGTAACGGGGTCCGCCTGTAAATCAGGCAGACCAATACCTGGCGGAGCGAGGAATTGTACTAGCACTTCCCCAGCCAAAGGCAGTTCAAGAACACCGTATGGACTTCACTCATTATGACAGCACCGCTCCGACACGGCAAATAACTTATCATTCAAGTTAAGATTTTAAATCAAATGCATTATTATCGTCAACGCGAGCATGGTCGAAAAGCTTGTTGTTTCATCGAGCGCAAGTGAGAACTGCTAACAAACAAGCGAGAACGCGATAACATTGTACGAAAAATAGTGTGTAAAAAGTTGTATCAGGAAATACGTGTTTTTGAGTAAACCTTACAAGTTTGTGAAAAAAATATTTGATATTTAGAATTTCCATTACATGTGCGAGGTTTCTATGTAGATGTTTTCTTTACTTTTACCAATTATGAGTATATTATGATGACCGGCCAAAGTTCGGGTAAAATTTGTGCAAAAATGCCTATTTTTAGAGGCTTATACTGAATTTGTTTCACAATTTTTTTTATTTTTGCTTTCATAGAAACCTAGATAAAGTGCACAAGATACATATTAGTTAAAAAAATTGAAAGAAAGATGTGTTACAACTCCATAATCACGTACGAGCGTTTGTATGAAAAGTATGACGGGTTGGCCGCTCTTAAGAGCGTTTATCCTAAAACTTGGCAACGTCGCAAATAGCTGTCAATAATTCACCTGTTTTGATTAATTTGGCAACTTTACTGTATGGAAATAAGAAATGTGACTAACTAGCGAACTAGAATATTACTAATGAATTGCAATAATAACATTCAATTTGATGTTGTACCCGTTTTATGTGTAAAAAACCGGTCAAGTGCGTGTCGGACCACGCACAATGAAGGGTTCCGTACTTGGGATGAATTTATCCGAAGAACAAACTTAACATTGTAGTTGAAAAACATGTTCCCCCATACGGAATGTATAGGAGATCATGTTTTTCAAACTGCAAATTTAAGTTGGTTGATTATTTCTCGTTAACCTGTACAGCCTACTTAGCTCTCATAGTTTTCCTTTTAATTTCGTTATATATACTATTGCTGTGCATTTTTTCACAAGTCTAAGTACAACCATTTAGCTAGAAGGGGGGGGGGGGAAACCTGACTAACAAAAAAAATCAGTTAAAAGCTTAATACTTCGCAAACGGATCCCTGAATTCAGAAATGGTTTTGACAAACCCACAATATTTTTGAAAGACCTTTCTAACGATACTCCACAACATGGGGTAGATGAGGAAAAAAAAAATCATCCCCACTTCACATGTAGCCTAGGTACCCAAAAAAACAATATTTTTCTCGATTTTATTTTACCACTTTGTCGGCATTATTAATATGTATACATAACAGCTTTCTAGTACTAACCGTCTCTGAGTTAAGCCGCGGACAGACAGACGGACATGGCGAAACTAAAAGGGTTCCTTGTTTACTACGGAACGCCTTTTTTTTTTTTTTTCAGGATGGGAAATCATCAAAAGACTTCTCCCGCTCTGGGCAGAGCGAGAGGGTGTGTCAGACTTTTACTGACTAAAACCCAACCGTGTTCCTTCCGTTGCCTGTGTGCCGGGGCCGCGATATCCCTTTCAGACAAACCCGCAACCCCAGCAGGCATTGGTCTTTCGACCCCGTCGGTTGGTGCTGACATCTCTTTGAGGCGCGCGTGGAACACAACGCGCCGACGACACGGGCCTGGTCCTTATCGGACGGCAAGCTGCCCATTGCTCACCGTCCGCAAGCCCGCGCCTACGGTGGCCGGAAGTCGGCTCTTGACTCCCGACGCCCGGGGCGTCTCCTGCGGCGACTAGGGCCGCGAGGGCGTGCAGCTTGCATCTCCCTCGCGCGCTCCGCCTCCTCCTTCGCGAGCATAACTGTTTCGCAGAAGGAGGTGACGGCCTCCCATGCACTCTCGCTCCGAACCATGGCCTGAACCAGGGCCGGACGCGAGAGATCGCCGCCGCCGATCGCCTCCGTGAGGACACGGTGGTGCTCCGCCCAAACCGGGCAGACCTCCACCGTATGCTCCACCGTGTCCTCCGGGCGATCCACACAGTGGTGACACCCGGACGTTTTCTCCCGCCTTACGTGGAACAGGAACCTCCCGAAACAACCGTGTCCGGTGAGGACCTGCGCCAGGCGGAAGGTGAGGACGCCATGGCGCCTCTCAAGCCACTCCTCAAAGAGGGGACTTATCGCCGCAATTGTGGCGTGCCCATACTATGGAACCCTAAAAAGGCATTTGGAAAGTTTCCAAATGCTTTTTTACATCTAAAACTAAATATTCGGTGTTATGATATTAATTATTGCATTTCTTATTCAATATTCTATTTCGCTAGTTAGGCACATTTCTTATTTCCACACAGTAATATTGCCAAATTAATCGAAACAGCGAAATATTTGACATCTATTTGCGACGTTGCCCACTTTCAGAATAAACGCTCTTGATGAGGGCGTTTAAAACAAGCAAAAATTCAAAATTCACCCGCGCAACCCTTACCTACCCCTCTCATCAAACACGACGAAAAAAACAAATTTAAACACAATCCATTCCCGCCGCAGAAACTTTTCGCCCGGGGCGTTTATCTAGCTAGGTACGAATAGGGTTGATGCCTGGGTAAAAAAAATAAAATTGTAATTAGTCCGTCAGTCAGATAGTAAAAAAATATTAGACACGTATTTTTTGCTTTATCGTATTAATAAAAAAAAACTTAGATAAAACGCATTTTAAGTTGGGGAGTGGGGGTCGATACGTCACTAGTACGTATAAAATCTACATACTCGTGACGTCATGGCACATTTTACCTCAATGTATCGCCGTAATCTTTAGATTATGTTAAAAAATAAAAATACGTGTCCAATATTTTTTTATAATCTCAAAAACGGACAAAAAAAATGTTTATTCCTCATCCCTATTGGAATTTTCTGTAGTAAGTAGACGCAAAATAATCACATGAAATGGCTCTATTCAATTTACCTAAGTATGATCGCTATGTACAAGTAGGTATATTATTCAATACTATTGTATGTCCGTGAATTTGTTACCGATGCTGATGGGCTACTATTTTAAACGTTTTTATTTACCTGAACATAATTATTATCTTATACACATCCGATGTTTATTAGTCAGTTATAGGCCTTCATAAGAAAACCGCGCAAGTGCGACCGGATCAAAGTATGAGTCATGATGAAAACAAACTCAATAAACTTGCTTTTTTCACGATATGGAAGCAAATATAATCGAATCACTTACATTCCCTTTTTTACTTTGAGGAAATCAAGCCTTTTTAGAATGTGTTTCAACCTGATTTAGGGGATAGTCAAAAGTCGTTGCTCGAAATGGTTCGTCTAAGGGTTAGCTTATAAAAAGTTTGTCAACAAAAGTGGGACTAAACAGCTACTTGGCTATAATGTAAATTTTCTCCGCAATAAAATTACCGAAATACAGAACAATGGCGCTAATTATATTATAAAAGTCAAAAATCTGCCAAATAAAATGCTTGTCATCTTGAGTTTTCAAATAACAACATTTAATTTTATATTTTTATTTAGCCTCGGTATTTATTTAGTTTATCAATTCTTAACGCTTTCAATAATCGTTTCGGAAGTGGTTTTAGTGTTTTTCTCATGTTTTCTATTTCACAATTTCTTTCCTAGAATGTGATAAATTACGAAAATCTTATTTACGCAAATAAATTAAATCACAGGGGAGCCAAAAATATGAGCGTCCTCTCGTCTCAACAGAGCGACGGCGACTGATTTGTAAAACAAAAATATGCTTGTAGTTCCCGGAACGTGCGACGGCAGATGACTTCTTCCACGAACTAAGAACGTCGTAAGTGATACAAGCTTGTAGTCGTAATAAAAACAAAAATATTGAATTAAAAAAAAGCCTGCACAATTTTTTTCGCCTTATATTAAGAGCGTTTACGCCATCCGTGCGCTGTTTGGCTCAAAATCAGTACTTTTCGACCCAGTTAATATCCATCAAACATTATTTTAAAACCAAATTATTTACTAATAATTTTAGAAAATATTGTTGTCTAAATACATGGTTAGGATTTTTTTTAGATTAATAGAGTATTTGTGAATTCTATCAGGATAACTGAACAGAGGTTTTGATTATTTCACTTCGAGCGTCAATTTTGAAGCTACAAATATCTTAAATCACTGATCAACCTAACTAACAATATTTTTTATCTAACGAGAAATATCCTTAGGAAAAAACTTAGTTTAAAAAATCATTTTAGGTTCCCTACATGAGAAATAAAATTCAAAACAAAACAAAATTATAAAGAAATGTTGGTCAATAAAATGTTTTTTTTTACCTATATATCTTCATTAATTTTATAGAATAAGAGGTTACTATAATAGAAGAACATCTTTTTAAAAACTTGCAATTTAAAATTTTAACTAAATGTGTTTATTATTTTTCTAAAAATATTTTAAAACTACTATAAAACTCCACGCGCAAACCGTGAGGCCTTCCAGAGAGTGGACGTATCGCTCGGCGTTCCCACTGACCGCTGTTGACCTTTGTCGTGTGTACAACGATATTGCGCGAGTATAGTATGATCGCCAAATCTTAGTACTTTAAGCAAGTAAAACATTTTATTGAAGTGAAAACTAATTTAGGGTGCTTAAATGGTGCCGATTCTCTTGTCACAAATGCCTTATAAACTAAACAATAAATCACCAAAATTTTGTTTATTTCTGTTACACTACGATTTCCCATTCTGAAAACTTACTATATTTTAGTTTGACAGCACTAAGAAAATAGCTATTTTGCTATTCTGAATTTGACGTTTTTCATCTAAAATTTTGATTGTCTAACTAAATCTGACTATTTTTAATCGCGATAAAAAATGGTGTGGAAGAAAATTAGTTGTCATGAACCGCTCGACCAACAGCTCGACTTCAGGTGCAGAAACAGAACTGTATCTTTTTTTCTTTTCTTTTGCTTATATCTCGAAAATGGTGTGTCCTATCGCAAAAATTATGAAAATATCGACCCCCTATATGAAACCCATAAACCCCTAAAATGAATAAATTTTCATATTTTCCATAGAAAAAGTGAAAAATCCCATATAAACACGTCGAGGCTGCCCGCCCACTGTGCGCCCCCGGCTCAAAAAAAATTCACGGAATAGGGCAAACAAGTATGGGCACGCCACAATTGTGGCGATAAGTACCCTCTTTGAGGAGTGGCTAGAGAGGCACCACGGTGTTCTCGCCTTCCGCCTGACGCAGGTCCTCACCGGACACGGCTGTTTCGGGAGGTTCCTGTTCCGTATAAGGTGGGAGGAAACGCCCGGGTGTCACCACTGTGTGGATCGCCCGGAGGACACGGTGAAGCATACGGTGGAGGTCTGACCTGCTTGGGCATAGCACCGCCGTGTCCTCACGGAGGCGATCGGCGGTAGCGATCTGAGCGTCCGGCCCTGGTTCAGGCCATGGCCCGGAGCGAGAGTGCATGGGAGGCCGTCACTTCCTTCTGCGAAGCAGTAATGCTCGCGAAGGAGGAGGCGGAGCGCGCGAGGGAGAGGCAAGATTCGCGCCCTCGGCCCCTAGTCGCCGCAGGAGACGCCCCGGGCGTCGGGAGTCGCGAGCCGACTTCCGGCCACCGTAGGCGCGGGCTTGCGGACGGTGAGCAATGGGTAGCTCGCCGTCCGATTAGGACCAGGCCTGGGTCAACGACGCGACGTGCGCCTCAAAGAGATGTCAGCACCAACTGACGGGGTCCGTAAGGGCCAATGCCTGCCGGGGTTGCGAGTTTGTCCGAAAGGGATATCGCGGCCCAGGCACACAGGCAATGGAAGGAACACGGGTGGGTTTTAGTCAGTAAAAGTCTGACACGCCCTCCAGCTCCGCACGGAGCGGGAGAAGTTATTTGATAATTTACCAACCCCAAAAAATAAAAAAAGGTGTGTCTCTATAAGGGAACTGTTTAAGGATATTAACATCATGACGGTACCTTGTCAATATATCTATGAAAACATCATGCACGTAAGAAAAAATTTACATATTTTTAGTAAAAGAGGTGATAGACAACAAATAGTACAAGAAATAGGGACCTATTAGTTCAACCAGGTTTCAGACTGGCTAAAGTGGACTCGTCTTTCATGGGATACTGTTTAAAATGTTACAACAAAATTCCTCCCCACATACTTCAAGTGAATGAGACGAAATTCAAATCTTGTATAAAACGCATACTATGCAGGCAGGCATATTATAAGGTGGGGGATTACATCGCTGATAAAAATGCTTGGCTCAATGCTGGTCCTGCTCCACAACCACAACTATTTGATTGAGATTGAAAATACAGTTGGAGCTGCTGGAGAGTTTAAGACCATCTTTGCATTGTATAAAATCAATTTCCTTTGTATTATATAATTTCAGAGCACAGGTGTGAGTACTATGTACTAAAGAGCTAACATTTACCAGGTAATACGTCTTTTATTGACTTGAATGTGCTGGCGGCTGTGAGTATGTCAAGCTCACTCAGATGTCTCGCTGATGGTGGCGCGTGTGTTGGATCATTTAGCTCCCTTCAAAATGGTTGAGCTGAATGGTGCTAATCCATGCGTCATGTTCATGAACGGGCGCCGTCAGTTGGGGCTGGTCAACTCTTAGCTGCCTTGGCTATTTAAAATTGTTGAATTGTTGTTTTTTTATCTTTTTATTACGGACGCTTCTAACGTGCACGTCTTTCTACATTGTTCTCACGTGTTTAATTTCAACATGAATGATGTAACCAATATTTTGTAACAATTTATTTAAAAGCGTGTCCGTGGAGTTTTTTGCCCGTTCTTCTCCATAGGTACCTACTACGCTTTGAAATGGGCAACTAGCTTCATATTTCTGACTGACCGATTCCTTGACAATTCAAAAGTGAAAATGGTTTAATTGAAATAAATGCTTTGAGTTTGAGTTTGAGTGATTTTTGGTAAGGGAAAATCTTACGGGCTCGCGTCACCAACATGCTAATGTTAACAGTACCCATAGTAGCTATGAGTATGACGTGTCGCTCTTGTTGTTGCTCGGAGTAATAATAACATAAGAAGATGAACATTAAGAAATAAATATGATTCATCCATTTGTTATGCCTAATGTATAATTAGCACGAGAACAAGCGTAAGATAAATAAACTGTTTCATTATTATTTAGAGGAATTATAGGATTTAAATTCCAATTAAATATTTACTATAAACTATTGTTCTAAATTGAACGGATCAAAGTGGGTTAGTCTGACTATAAACAGACAGAGCAAACGCGCCAACTCTACGCACACATGTACGCGTGCTTCTGTGGGAGTGATTTTTGCAAAGAATTTACATAAACTTGACTTCCCGCACTAGACGTAAACGCTTTTAATACAAATAATCATCTTATTTTTATCCAATTAGTCATTAGCATATAAAGTACAAATCGAAAATACGGGAAATTAGAAGTAACTTCGTGATGTTTTTTTATCGAGACTTTTTTTTATATTTTGTGTTTCTGTTCGACAACAAGTTTGTAAATATCATTTAGTTACTCGTAATATATTATTTTATACCTAAGTCTTATCAAATTCATGAGAAATCGAATTGAAGATAGGCAATTTTGGTTACTACCCGCTCTTAAAGTCTATTTCATGTGTGAGGGCTCGTGGCCAGTGACCGGCCGCACAGTGGGCCCATACTGAAAATTAGTGGACTTAGGCAACAAAGTTCCAATATCGATGCCATTTTTTTTTTATATGACGTGTTATGAAATTCCTGATAACTTTTATTCTTATAAAATTTCTTCTAAAGTTGATAGTTTGTATTGAAATAGTTATTTATGCTATAAGTGCGGAAGGTAGGTGATTTCCGACAAGTGGCATTTTTATTCACGAGCGAGCGAAGCGAGCGAGTGTATGAGCCGACACGAGTCGAAAATCATATTACGCACGTTTTACTATCCATTGAGCGAGGAAAAAAAAGAAAAACGAGCGAGCCTTTGAGCTTTTGAGCGGCAGTCGCCTGAGATGTGTAACATCTGACATACGACGACGTATATAAATGATAAAAACAAAATTCATGACTTTGACTTTTGGCTTTGATTTTTACTTTGACTTCGACTTCTACTTCTACTTCGACTTCTACTTCGACTTCTACTTCGACTTCTACTTCGACTTCTACTTCGACTTCTACTTCGACTTCTACTTCTACTTCGACTTCGACTTCGACTTCGACTTCGACTTCGACTTCGACTTCGACTTCGATTTCGACTTCGACTTCTACTTCGACTTCGACTTCTACTTCGACTTCTACTTCGACTTCTACTTCGACTTCTACTTCGACTTCTACTTCGACTTCTACTTCGACTTCTACTTCGACTTCTACTTCGACTTCTACTTCGACTTCTACTTCGACTTCTACTTCGACTTCTACTTCGACTTCTACTTCTACTTCTACTTCTACTTCGACTTCGACTTCGACTTTGACTTTGACTTTGACTTTGACTTTGACTTTGACTTTGACTTTCACTTTGACTTTGACTTCGACTTTTTTATTACAGAAAGTGTTTTAAATACTGTTTGAGTTGTAAATACTAATTTGTGATTTTTTTGTATGGAGCGAATGACGTATAATTTTTTTTCTTAAATTGTGCTAATATGTTGGGTGTGTGGCGTGAGTATATGATAGCTAGAGTCATTCTCTATCCACGAAAAAAAAAATTTTGTAAGAATTTTGTTACCATTTAAAATAAATTCAAAGTATATTTTTTGTCTCATTTGGCTGTTTTGACCTTCTTTTAAGTTAAATATATAGTTTTAATAGCGCATAGGTACTTATAACTAGTAATTCTGGTAGAGATTTAGTTATTTTATTATTGCATGTTATCGGTAGCACCTACATTGTGATTGATGACTCATTTGTTTGTGCGCTCGCCTAAGCGCATAACTAATAAGTCATCGAAAAATGCTCGTCTCTGATTGGCTGAATAATTTTCACTCACTGTTATGAGTCCACTACTTGAGTAATTTACACTGACTATAAATATAAAGACATTCATTAAGTCCATCTAGTTTTGCTCTTGTCGCTTATTTGTGAACACAGTGAAATACTTTTATTCTTATATTTACATTAGAATTATGGCTGGATTTTATACTAACCTAGATCTTTTTGTGAAATTAAGAAGTGGCGGTGATCTGAAAAATCATATGTTTCTATATGAAAGTATAATTTCTGTCTTGACTACCGATGTTTCTGAAGAAGACAAGAACCGAATCAAGGAGTTCTGTCGACTTTTTTGTGTAAATCTAAATAAAAAGTGGATAGTCAAGTAGAAATCAAAAAACTTTTATGAATCGTGTAAGTAACCGCAAGTGGTTGGAAAAAAACATCAACAATCAACATCATGAATATAAAATTCGGGAAAAACTGGACATCCATTTTTCTATGGGATTTTTGCGTAATTTATTGGAATTTTGACAGGACAAAGTGTATATAAATTGGAATGATCTGTACCAAAGTATCTTCTGTCTCCTCAGTTGTCTCAGTAGTGCTCCAGGTTTGAACTTCTTGTGTAGACCTCCAGGAATCGATAGCGGACTGCCTGTGGACCTCCCCGTCCCTCACAGATAAAAGGTTCATTTCTTCAGCTATTTTCTCATTCTTGTAGGTCGTTTCTGGCGTGTGTACCTGCCAAGATTAAAAAAAAACAAATTGTATTTTATTTCAGGTAAAATACCCTTATACAAAAAATAGACATCACACTAAAAAAATTGTCATTCTAAATTATCATTAAAAAAGATTAATAGGATCATACATTCATCTGTCTGCCTTTTGGGGTTGGGTTACAGTCTAAAATAAAATAAAATAAAATAAACGGCTATATCTGAATATCAGTATTTTACATGGAGCGACTGGCACAGGATGGGTCAAACTCAAAGCATTTATTTCAATTAAATCAATTACTTTTCAATAAGCCGCCCCTTCCAAAAGGTAGTTTTCGTATGGAGAAGAATGGGCAAGAAACTCCACCGTTAATCTTTTTGTCGGTCGTTGTAATGATGCTTAGAGGAAGTCTATGTTCAGCAGGGGACGTTTCCTTACTGAATGATAATGGCGATGATCACTAGGCCCCACAAGGTGAAGGGACGGGTCCTACGTAAACTAATGCAAGTGAAAAAAAAAATAACTGCTACAATCCTGAATGTGTTAGGTACTAGAGTTAACCTATACCACCCAACCTAGCCAACCAAATAAATATATGACAAGTGCGAACTCACGCCTAACTCTCAGCTCATTGTATCCAACCATGCCTAATATAAACAAGGTTGGATACATAAGTGGGTAAAAAGGATATACTCCATAGAGCCTCAAATATAAAAATCTAACAAATTTATTTAGTATTCGCTCCAAAATTAGACTACATTTAGTCTCATGTGGGGCCCAGATGACTGCGTTGCATTCTAATTGGCTTCTCACCAAAGTGTTGTATAAAGCGATAATCGCTGTAATGTTTCTGAAACCACGAACAGTACGCATAATAAAACCCAAATTCCGGTAGGCTTTTTTACAGCACTTGACTATATGATCACGAAACGCTAGCCCCGCGTTAAGACTAACCCCTAAGTCCCTAACCTCTGTAACCCTGGTCATCGGCATCCCATCAATGTTGTAATCATGTACAATAGGACTACGTGCACGCGAGAAAGTGATGGTGACACATTTTTGGGCATTGAATTCCAGAAGGTTTTCCTTGCTACAAGTAACTACGCTATCAATGGCCTTCTGTAAGCGTTCACAGTCCTCATCACGCCTCACTGCCATGGATAACTTAAGACCATCTGCAAATAATGAACAATTTGCATCCTTAACAACTTTGGGCAAATCGTTTACCATAATTATAAATTGCAGAGGTCCAAGGTTACTCCCTTGGCTTACACCATACCACGTAAAGTACGGCTCTGACTTGTGTCCCTCGTACTCTACGTATTGCTGCCTATCCCTCATGTAACTGGCGTCGAAATGAAGCAGGTGCGGAGTGAAACCAACGGCTGCTAACTTCTTGAGCAACACGTCATTGTCGACCAGATCAAATGCTTTTTTGAAATCGAAGTAAGCAGCGTCAGCTTGCACCCCACTGTCTACAATTGGCAACACGTGAGCCATGTAACTCAGTAAGTTACTGGTGGTGCTCCTCATTGGTCTAAACCCGTGCTGTGCATCTGAGAGTTGCGTTCTCACTTGCATAAAAATGCTGTTATGAATAGCACACTCCAACACTTTAGCCGGTGACGACAGTACTGCAATAGGTCTGTACCCACTAACATTGTCGTCACTTATACCTCCTTTCGGTACCGGTACGACACGAGTGATTTTCCATCTCTCTGGAAACATGGCTGTCTTCAGACACTTATTGATTATATGGAGCAATGGTACAGCCAGCACAGATCTACAGTCTCTGAATATGTACGGCGGAATACCGTCCGGTCCCGCAAATCTTTTCGGCTTAAGTTGTTCAAGTGCACTTTGCACATCCTTCAACTGCAATTCCTGCAGATGAATCCGCACCGCCCCATTCTCACCACCCGCCCCTTCTATTGCCGCAACAACATTCAACTCGGGCTGCCTCGCGCTATAGACCGAGTAAAAATACTGCGCAAACTCTTTCACAGATTGCTCACCAGACAAAACCTCCCCGTTTTAAAAAATCCTTTGTGGACTTCGACAGATATAAGTAATTATATAGAATGCATGGATTAGGATAGGAAAATCGTTTTTTTTTTTGTAGATTTCTTTACGCATCTAAGGTGTATGGTACCAAAAAAAACGTCGCACAAATCACTACAGAAGCTTCATACCCTATAGCGAAAAAGGTTGGAAAGGAAAGTACGTACGGATGCGTATGACGTTCGTGAGCAGGTGGTCAAGTTAAGTAATCTCGCTCTCGATGCTTCTCTCTTTACTTATGTTTTGGACAAATAAATGGTCTTATCCTATCTTATCGATGTGTGTGAAATGAAAGATTGAGCATCACTAATTGTCATGCCAAATCTCAAATCTTATTGTCAAAGATGGTAGCATTTTTTATTTGTGATGTCGTAAGTCGTTGAAGCTCTTTTAATTGTTCAATACAGAACGCAGAATGTCCGTTTCATACAGATATTTGCAATTAGTATAGTAAAATAAACTTATAATTATTATGTACGTCAGATGTTTGTTGGTCCTGGGGCCATTTACGATGATGTCCTTTGGCAGACAGATTTATTTATTTATTTATAGTTAATTAAAACGGTACAAGACCAATTACATTAATTAACATAGAAATATAGAAAGATTAATATTGACAATTATATAATTTAATTAAACTAACATGGAACAGTGGACTCCCTTGCATACTGTCTCTCACAGAACACCAGACATATACGTATAATTTTATTCCATTAATCCGCAAACACATCACATTCAGGGTTGGCAGTCAGAAGGGCGTTGAACATATTCTAAGTACGACACACTGGAGACTCAGCTCTGGCGACAGTTATGGATGACGGTTGCGCAAATAGATTACGCTGGGACGGTGTCCGATGTATTTGTCGGGCACAAATAGTCGGCAAAAAAGGCCATGGAGGTCTGGGCAGTCTATACGTCCCTGTAAGGTTTTACAGGCTACCGAGAGCTGATCAAGGCCTCTTCTAACCTCCAACGAATTAAAGCCCAACATCCCTAAAAGAAAGTTGGTAGGGTACATATAGGGAAAGAAATGGTATAACCTCTGGAAGAAGGCATCTTAGAAAGTTTTTCTGTACCTTTTCAAGCATCAGTGTTTGGGTCGCGGTATAGGGGTGCCAAACACAGGCACTGGACTCGAGTTTGCTTCGAACCACAGTGGTGTACAATAGCCTAATAACATTAGGATTGCGAAAGTCACGAGCATTTCGTAAAAAAAATCCCAGGCGCCTGAAAGAATCCTTTGCAAGGGTAGAAATGTGATCTCTAAAAGTTAGACACCGATCGAAAGCCAAGTCCTTTATGTTGGTGACACGAGTAATTACTTCACCACCCAAATTATAGTCATAATGAATTGGTCGCAGCCCTCTACCGTAAGTCATGACGTAGCACTTGCTAGGATTGAAAAATAGTTTATTGACGATAGTCCACTCAAAAACGGCGTCAATATCCCTTTGTAGGAGTTTGCAATCTTCGTCTGTTCTGATGTGTGGGACAAGCTTTAGGTCATCGGCATAAAGAAGGCATTTGGCAAACTTAACATTTGCTATGAGCTCATTAATCATGATCAGGAACAGAGGCAGTACTGATCCCTGACTTACGCCCGAGCGTGTGTTATAAGGCTTGGACTCGAAGCAGCCATGTCTGACAAACTGCTTGCGATCCCGCAGGTAGTCGGCAAAGAAGTGAAGAAGACTCGACGAGAAACCGATGGCCCCCAGTTTTGTCAAGAGCAGATCGTTGTCAACTCTGTCGAATGCTTTCCGAAAATCAAAATACAGAGCGTCAACCTGCGTACCTTTAACTTATAACCTGGATTTAACAGAAAGGATACTGTTTATCTCGGTAGTACGTTCCCATGGGATATCTACAAGAAGTGAAGCGTCTGATATCGGCTTTATATATATATACTCGTATATATATAAATTCGACCCACGGCCGAAATTAATAACCGTTACTAGGTTATTAATTTCGGCCGTGGGTCGAGTTTTCAAGTACACTTACAAAACTCCAATGTTGTTCTTTGGTTGTTCTCGAGATTTCGTCCAAATATTCTTGTTCATCGTCGGTAGGACTCCACGTTTCTACTTCAACGCCAGTCTGCCAGTTCTTGAGCCCCTTGTCATTGCTGTATTCTGGGTAATCGATTGCAATTCGCCGCTCTCTCAATGACCCTGTTTTCTTGCCTTGAAGAATGTTGTTTAGTATTTCTGGGGCGTAAATGATAAAAAATCTGTTTAATGGTTAATCTACCTAAAAAAAATCTTCTGATTTGAAAAAGTAGGCCGAAAAAAGACTACGACGGCGGGTCACTAGTAAAACACATTATGTACCTAACTTAAATGTGTTTTACTAGTGACCCGCCTCTGCTGCGAGGCTTGGTCTGCTCCAAGCTGTAATCTTCTAATCTTGAAATGTGGCAACATGTTTTCAAAACATCGTAAAATATACTATACAATTAAACGAGCAATATTTGTATACATAGTATACAATGTCGCCCATGGGCATGTTCCCGCCCGTATTTTTCTGAATATTCATGATTTTTTCGAAAATTTACTTTGAAAGGGGGGCTCTATCTTTAATATGTGGTGTTATTTGCAGATGACACATCATCGATCTGTAAAATCAACCGACGGTCACAAAATCTTGACGACGTGAATAGCTCTATTCTTCAGGTCCAAGATTGGTTTACGGTAAATAATTTGGTACTAAATAAAAAAAAAATCAAATGCATTAGATTTAAATTACCTAATATTAGAAGTAGCGAATGTGACATCATATTGAATGGAGAAAAACTGGAATTTATTCATCAAACGGTTTTCCTAGAAATCACGCTAGACGAGAAATTACAATGGGGACCTCATTTAACATCTCTTGCGGGGCGGCTAAGCTCGGCCGCTTATGCTGTAAGAAAGATACGACAGTTAACAGATGTAGAAACCGCGCGTTTGGTCTATTTTAGCTACTTCCACAGTATTATGTCGTATGGCATTTTACTGTGGGGTCGGGCTGCTGACATTGAATCCATCTTTATTTCACAAAAGAGAGCTGTCAGAGCCATTTATGATTTACATCGTCGCGAATAACGAAACACGGAACTATTAACTATTTGGAAAGATTAATATTATGACGGTACCTTGCCAATTCATTTATGAAAATATTATGTATGTGAGAAAAAATCTACATATTTTTAATAAAATAAGTGATAGACATAATTTTAACACTAGAAATAAAGATAAAATAGATCAACCATTTTTCAGATTATCTAAAGTACATACATCTTTTATGGGGTTAAATGTTACAACAAAATACCTTGTGATATTTTACAATTAAATGAAAGAAAATTTAAAACTCATATTAAAAGTACACTTTGTAAACAAGCATATTACAAATTAGAGGATTATATCCAAGATAAGAATGCTTGGAATCATGCTGGTCCAGCTCCATAGTATAATCTAGAATATAGACAAAATCAAACTGGTTGCTAATTTAAGTTGTATAAATTATTATATTTTATTATATGACATTGATTTTACATTCTGTGATTACTTCCTCACACACTGACTTATTCATTTTAACTTTTTTTTTTTGGAAAATCGTCTAGTTTTACAATGTTTGTAAATATGTGAGAACCATGTATCTATCACATAAGTAATTAATTTATCTGTTGTTGCTCTGTTTAAAAAAATATTTTTACCTATATTGTGGTATAGTAATTTATTTTTTTGATTTTTAGATGCATCGTCTTCACATATAATTATACACGATTATTTTTAAATCGTTCTGGAGCCAAAACACAGTGACTCCAGACGATTAATAGGTACTATTAGCATTGTTATTGTTTTTTTAAGACATCTAATATAGAAGTTAGAAATTTATCACTTTTATTCTGTCATTCGAGTTAAATCTTAGTAGCGCTACACTATTTCATTCATAAACGCAAGATCGTACGCGATCCGCTCGGTGATGACGTAGCGCGGCACAGCTGTGCGTGTGCGAGTCCGGCTGCAAGTAAGTACCTGCAAGTAGGTATTTCATTTCTGGTACGATAGGTTGGTGTAAGTTCATTCACCTCGTTATCTCTCGTTTGTATCGGAAGCACGGCACGGTGTTTACCACTATCACATCTCCTCGTAAACGAGAGAAACTAATTGAAATTTCATTCACCACTCTCGTATCACGAAATCACTAGTACTCGTACCTTTTCAACTAGACACGACGAGTACACTTGGGAGTTGTATTTAAGGCCTTGAATCGAGTGTCGACCAATCGAGCTAATAGGTACTTAATAAGCATACCTACCTACCATATTTATGATAAATAAAAAGAATACTGCCTTTAATTTTTATGCGACAATGCTTGCTTGCGAGTAGCTACGCGGCTTCTACAAAGGCAGGCAATGTAAACAGAAAAAATGAATCGTTTTATCTGTCGAATAGAGTTCATTATAAGATGGTGGTGCCCTTTTCTATGAAAATATTGGACCGAATTAAGACCTTATTTTTATACCCTTAACCGCGGAATTCGGTTGTGCATCCTTTTGAAGTCCGGTCGGACACTTCTCAGAATAATTTTAGTAAACTGCGTACCTACTTACCTTGTACCTAGTTTGGTGAATTTTCTATTTGTTACCGTTTACGGTTTAGAAATAAAGTCTGAATTCGCTTTTCGTATTTTTATTTGTGTACCTATTTATCTATTGCGTATGTGTTTTTATGCTGTCTGATCGATGAATGGATTTTTCAATGGGTACCGTTCGCAAGTGTTGCCTTTCGTCGATACGTTTTACACACATATGCATTGATCGCAGTTACTTCGAGTTCTCATTATTTCACAAAAAAAACAATAAATCAGATTTTTCGTGTTTTTTTTAAATTGTAATTTATTGAAAATAATAGTCCCAATCGTTTCGAGTTCGATGATCGAGTTTATGGCTTTTCGTTCCAGAACGAGCTAAAATTAACCGTGTATAACTAATGTACCTACATATACAAAATATTGTAAAACATTTTAAAAGAGTAACGGTGGAGTTTCTTGCCCATTCTTCTCCATATGAAAACTACCTTTTGGAAGGGGCGACAAGAATCATTTTTTTTTTTTTGTAATTTTTGACGTTCAAAAGTGCTTTGCAAGGGCATTTTTGAAATAAATGATTTGAACATTTTTCATCTTATTCAATTTTTTTATTTTTTTGTAGCGTTTGCCATATCTCCTATGTAATTGGCTCGATTTGATTTCGATTTTTCGATTTCTGTTTATTATTTCTAATAGCTTATGAGTTATTTCATCGGATTAACTAAATATTTTTCGTAAAATTCGTCGACTATAAAAAAACGGAGGTGAAGCAATTATTTAAAAAAAAAAACAGTACCTATTTATTTAAAAAAACACAAGTGTAAGTCCATATAAACTTAGCGAGACATAAAAAAAAAGAATTAAATATAGAGATTTTTAAGTTTATTTGCGATAGTCATGAATATTCAGAAAAATACGGGCGGGCACATGCTCATGGGCGACATTATATATATATATATTTATATACAGGATGGATTTTTGCGATGGGGCAGTAAGGACAGCTACCTTAACCGTTGTAGCTACAGGAAAACGGTCTTAAGAGACAGTCCTTAACTTTTTTTAAGATTTCGATCTGCATTCACAGATTTAAAAAAAAAAATACAGTCAGCAAGAAAATGGGCAGTTTTCACAAAAACTTTTTTTGATGCCAATCGATCCTGTTTCGTATAAGGATCAAAAAACTCTATTGAACCAACTGAGGTTTGAGTACTAGAAAAGTCAAAAATCGCAAATAACTTTTCCCATATTTTCGTACGAAATGTGACTCCAACTTACTATTTTACGATGATAGACTGGCCGAAACTAAACAAAAACCAATTGAACTTCAAATTTTGAACGAATAGAGAACAAAATTTTGAACGTTTGTTGCTTTTGAAAAAACTTTTTACATAGGTAGTTCTTTTTCTTGCAATTTCTGTCTTTTGTAACGTTTTCCAAACAAGTCTGAAAGTTCTTAATATTTTTTAATTTTTATTTATTATATTTTAAATTACAGGCAATTCTTAACCAAACAAGTAACAAAATAAAATAGTAACTAACAGAAGACTTTTGACAGATTTAACAGCGGGTCCCAAACTAGGCACAGCCTGTATCTTGGTGACCCAAATTATACACTAAGTTAATAATTTAACGTGTTTTGCTAGCGTAATAGCAAAACTAAAATTTATATTAAAATTAAAATTCATTCGTTACAATTAACAACATTTTACAAAATTTACAAAAAATGTGAGTACAAAGAAACCAACAGATTACAAACAAAACAGTTAATGTGAGCGAGTGTGCAGGAGTGTAAGTGTGTGAGTGAGGGTATGTGTTTTTAAACAGAGAGTGTGCAGGTATTAGCTTGTGCTGCAAAATAAACTTTCAGTTTATTAGTTCGGCCCAGCAACCATTCTTTTAATTTAGTTTTAGCGTCAGAGTAGTTGTGCGGTACAGTGAAGGTTTTGCTTAGCATTGAACACTCGTATAGGTAAATACGACGAAAACCTGCAAGAAAAGAGGGTTTTTGTTTTTGGAAGGAGGATTATTTCAGCTGTTTTCCTACCCCTCTTACTGCAACTAGAGCGATTCCTGTTGACTTTAATAAAGTCGAAAAAAAAAAAATTGCTGTCATTTTTAGAGTTCCGTACCTCAGATGGAAAAAACGGAACCATTTTAGGATCACTTCGTTGTCCGTCCATCAGTTCTCAGAACGTCGGACATCACAAGCAACAAACTATCTTGTTCTTATAGTAAATAAACTTATAACGCGTATCCGTTCGAAGTTTAAATTTTTTGTTTCTGTTTGGCTAGTCTGTCTATCATAATAAAGTTTGTTGTAGTTTCTTTCTTACCAAAAATGTATGGGAAAAGATTTTTGCGATTTCTGACTTTTCTAGTACTCAAACTTCAGTTGGTCTAGTAGAGTTTTTTGATCCATGTAAGAAACAGCATCGATTGGCATCAAAAAAAGTTTTTGTGAAATCCCCATTTTCCTGCTAATTGTATTTTTTTTTTCAAAATCTGTGAATGCAGATCAAAATTTCTCAAAAAGTTAAGGACAGTCTCCTAAGACCGTTTTCTTCTAGCTACAACGGTTAAAGTAGCTGCCCTTACTGCCCCATCACAAAAATCCATCCTGTATACAGGGTGGATTTCTGAGATGGGGCAGCAACGACGACGGCTACCTTAACGAAGTTCTGAGAAAAAAATTGCTGCAAATAATTTTGAACCTTCAGACTTGTATGGGAAACGTTAAAAAAGACTGTCCGCTACAAAAGTCAGAAAACTTTTGTTAGGAAAAAATTTTTTTCAAAAGCAACAAAGTTTTGTTCTCAAATCAAACGAAATGATTACGCAGATTCGTTTGAAATTTAAATTACCATTTTTTTATTTATTTTCAGCCATTTGTAATCATCTTCTCGAAAACGACTAAGAATTTCGATGAAAGTTGCAATATAGGGGTCTCGGGCTCGGTCGCCCAAAGTTTAGACCAAGAATATGGAATTAGTATGAACTATCCTATACTATTAAATGAGCATTCTCTATTTTTACCAGAGCTGCAGCTCGGTCGCATGCACACAAATACCTTTTTCAATAAATTCTCAAAATAATGGTGAAAATCAGTAAAATAGTAGTTAAGAATAACTAATCGAACACTCGGGCAGACATCAAAAGCGAGTTTGTTTTATACACTTACTATTTAGAGATTTTCTTGGTTCGACCGGGGAACTTCACCGTATTAGAACCAAGGTAAGTTCAGCTTTCCAAAGAAATGTATGCGCAGTACCGAAGCGCATAGCTTCTCTGGTTTACCTGTAGGTACTTGAGAGGCTATGGTACCTTTCACATCAATGATTTCTTCAGGCGTTGTTATGTCCAGATTCCTTCTCTTCAACCGGGTGATAGCATGACATGTAGTTGTCGTTTGGGGATATAAGATTTCTGCGCAAGATGAAGGAAATAGTTAAACCAAGTCGGATCAGTCAGGATTAATTCAGTGGTGGGCAAGGAATGCAATCTCGAAATCTCGAGCCTTTCTTTGAGATTCAATCTCGTGGGAAAACAATCTCGTACTTGAAATCTCGACCGTTTTGGTGGAGATCTTGAACGAGAATTCCAGAGTGAGCGTGCGCGACTATGATGCTCGCTATGCTGCTTGAGATGCTATTTTCAATAGGTATAATAATTACTAAATTTTGCGTGATGTGAGCGTGCTGATTTGACTCCAGCTTGCAGTCCCTAGTGGTGGCCAAGCACTAACGGCCTGACTTACCGAGTTGTAGGTCGTGGATTCGAGACTACCTAGGTTTGCGCTTTGCTTTGTGCAGTTTATTTCATCACCACTGCCTTCAAAACGGTCAAGATAAACGTCAAATCAAAACATAAAATTCGATGACATGTGACATCCGCCACTTCGCACTGTGTCCGCGGTATGGTTCGCTTCCCGCAACGACTACACAGCCCGCTGTATGGTCGTTGCCGCGGTATCTAGCCGGGTTTTTAAAAGCATTGCGTTGTGTTGCGGCGCGCTGAATTTTGCGTGAGGTTAGGTTTGCCTACAACTTGGTGCGTATGCAACTTTCGACCAGCATTAGAATAATCTGCCTATACCGTACCCCCAAACCTGGGACCCAAGCCTCCTCTCTGTGACAGGCAGCCAACGACCATACAGCCCATACCATGGGCACGGCTAATAAATCCGTTGCGCAGTTTAGAAAAACAACGCGATCAGACAGACACGAAAAGCGACTTTAATTTATAATAGGTATATAACATCACGCTTGTATTCCCCGAAGGGTTTGGCAGACGTGTATATATAGTACACCCTCATGTCGCTAGTTATGTTTAACTAACGAACAATTGGAACCGTGCACCTATGCCTAGCTTCTGATGTTTCATATAACTGCCCATGTAGGTGTATGTGAAATAAAATAATTTGATTTTGATTTTTGAATAAGGGGCGAGCCTATTGCCATCAACCGGGCACAAATTCAGAATCCAGGCTGCTACTGAGAAATTCCAGATGGAAAAACCCAATAATAATTTGCCCGACCCGGGAATCGAACCAGGACCTCATACTCAGCAGTAGCGCTTGCGGCCACTAGACCAACGAAACAGTCAGTGTATAATAATGTATAGATATACCTTTTTTTTTTTTTTTTTCAGGATGGGAAATCATCAAATGACTTCTCCCGCTCTGGGCAGAGCGAGAGGGTGTGTCAGACTTTTACTGACTAAAACCCACCCGTGTTCCTTCCGTTGCCTGTGTGCCGGGGCCGCGTTATCCCTTTCGGACAAACCCGCAACCCCAGCAGGATGTATAGATATACCTAAAGTGTCCGTCACGAGAAGCTAGAGGTACATTTTGTAAACAAAGAACTTCTAATAAGTTACGTAGTGAAACAAATCATCCCAAATTCAATCAACTCTATAAAATATAAACGTACCTAAAAGGCCGTCGACAATGTACGGAGACATCGAGCCTGTGTGTAGGGTCTAGAAAGGAATTAAAATCTATATAGTCTTTTAGAGAAATAAAATATGGTGTCCCGCAGGGCAGCGTCCTCGGACCTTTACTATTTTTATTATAATTAAATGACCTACCACGTTATATACTGTATCATATGATATTATTTGCAGATGATAGCACATCAATTGTTTCATGTATCAATAAAAAATCATGTGTAAATGACATTAACATTTCAATTACTAGTTTAATAAAGTGGCTTGACAATAATAATCTAACTAATTCATAATCTCATTAATCTCCAAAAAACTAAAATCATGCACTTTTTACCAACGAATATCTACGGGAGATATGGACATAAACTACAATGGTCAAACTATAGAAAAAGTAAACAGTACAACATTTTTAGGAATCATAATTGCCAGCCATTCCTACTTGGAAGCCGCAAGCAAAAGATATATGTATGTAAACGTTTAAGCACAGCGGCGTTTATGTTAAGTACAAAATCTATCAAAAAAGTAAATTTACCGCCAATATTACTGGCTTACCATGGTCTAGTAATTTCCATCTTAAGATGTGGTATAATATTTGGGGGTCACTGTAGTGAACGAGAAAGCATTCTCAAAGCGCAACACCGCTGCCTGATAGGTACCTATGTTTCATATCTATACAATCCTCGAATTAGCAATATTTGTAATAACAAATCGATGTCTATTTGCAACTTTAATAGAAACTAGAAAACGAAGTACAGCTATGAGATCTCAATACCAGAATCTATTATGCACGGGCGTATTTAAAACTAGCTTATTAAAAAGAAATGTGATTTGTATGGCTCCTGTAATCTTTAATAACATACCTGACCCAGACCTGACCAGATTAAAAACTTACCGTTGCAAAAATTAAAATAAACGTTTCACAGAATTAAACAATTTAACAACTTATTTTTATGTACCTACATTCTAAGCAAATAAAAACCTACTCTATTCTATTCTATTCTCAAAGCAAAATAGGTGTAATAATGCGAAACAAACGAGCGATTTCACTTGGTCGGGTTGTGGTAACCCGATCAAGTGAAATTGCTCGTAACTAGCTTCAACATTCTGTCTAACTGACGCGACTATTTGACAATTCAAAAGTGCCTGTGAATGGTTAATTGAATTAAGTGCTTTGAGTTTGAGTTTGAGGTACTGACAAAACGTTATAGCTCCTACACACTATGCCGGCGGCATGGCCGCCGGCTTTTGCCGCGCGGCACGTATCCCCGACTTTTGCGCCTTCATTTCCTTTGCGATCCTTCGTGCGGCTTTGTGCGGCAAGGCGGCAGTGCCAGCGGTCATGCCTCCGGCATAGTGTAGGAGATATACGACGACCGCGCTTAATAAAATATTACCCGACCAAAAGAAATTGCTCGTTAGTTTCGTATTACACGTGTTACTTTGAGTTGATTGAATTTAGGATTATTTGTTGATTGAACTGTCACTACGTAGCTTAGTCGAACTTCTTTAATTACAAAAATATATTTATTTATTTATTTATTTTATTTATTAAAACTTCATGCACAAGTAAAAAACTGTACAAAGGCGGACTTAATGCCTGAGGCATTTTCTACCAGTCAACCTTAGGGTGATGCAGAGACAAAACATAGCAGGTGCAACATAAGGGATAGATAACTTGAAAATTAATACACACTAATACATAGATACATACATACATACATATATATATATATATGTATGTATATATATGTATATATATATATATATATCTATATCTTTAGCAATAGATATAGATTATGTTGGCCTTAGCTACTAACCGTTGTTATAACTGTCATAGAAATCTGCATGTTGCACGTCCCCATCTACATCATAGTACGCCGAATAGGAATCCCCCTTAGCCCATTTAGCCCCCCGACACGCGGGGACCCAGGCCAGCAGGACAAATAACACGCGAGCCAACATCGCCTCGAACACAAACCATAAATTTTAAACAAAAATTTAGAAATGTATAGAAAAATAATAAATACATTTTCATTTTATAACACCATGATGGTTGTAACACTAATAAAACTTAAATTAAATAAGTGATATAACTTCAACTCTTCAATACGAGGTTTTATGGAGAGATACCATGTTTAAAAGTTTTTTGGCAGAATATTGTTGCCGTGACAGGCAGTGATTTTTTCCATAGATTTGTGATATTATGTCATAGAATTTCGCTTCCAAAAAGGTTCCTTCGTTTTCTTAATTTTTACAAGATTGTGCATCCGCCAAATAACTTCTGAGGCGTAAATGTGCTAGTTTAAAGGCTTTAGTATAGAAAATAAATTTTGGCAGTCCAGGGAAACTATGCAATCCTTGGACTTGGCTGACCAGGTGCCTGGACAGGAACGGCCTGCGCCTGGCCATCACGGGACACTGCTTGCTAAACAAACACTTCCACACAATAGGCATAACGGACAGTCCTCTGTGCAGAGCGTGCATGGAGGCTGCGGAAACCGTTGCGCACGTGCTCTTTGATTGCACAGGCGTCACCCAGATTAGAACAGAATCCCTCGTCAAGTTATTATGTCATTTAAGTTGTCGTTTATTTCTTTTTCGAATGTCATATCATCCTTACTTTTGATTAGTATTGTGCTGTCGCCTGCGAATAAAATCATTGAATTATTAATAGTTTAGGCATGTCATTAATATATATAATGAATAGTAAAAGAGCAAGAACACTGCCCTGCAGCACATCAAATATGCATTTTCTATGTGTAGAGACATAAGTCTTATCAGTTCTTGTATGGGGCTAATTTTATTTATGTATGTAGTTTGTTCTCGATTAGTCAAATATGATTTGAAAAGTTCAAGGATATTGCCGATAATTGCATATTTTTCCAGCTTGTTTATCAGTATTTTATGGTTAACATAGTCAAATGCCTTTGACATATCCATAAATAATGCAACTACAGGAGTTCTATTGGCAACGTTAGTTAGAACATGTTCAACAAGTTTGTACATAGCAGATTCAATGTTTTTATTTTTCCTGAAACTATATTGTTCGCTAACCAAGATTTTGTTAGTTTCTAGAAATGAATATACGCTGTGTTGTATTACTTTTTCAATAATTTTAGAGAATACCGGAATGAGCGTGATTGGTCTATAGTTGCTAGGATCTTGCTTATTGCATTTTTAGGGTTCCGTAGCCAAATGGCAAAAAACGGAACCCTTATGGATTCGTCATGTCTGTCTGTCTGTCTGTCCGTCCGTATGTCACAGCCACTTTTTTCCGAAACTATAAGAATTTTACTGTTGAAACTTGGTAAGTAGATGTATTCTGTGAACCGCATTAAGATTTTCACACAAAAATAGAAAAAAAAACAATAAATTTTGGGGGTTCCCCATACTTAGAGCACCATGTATCTGTCACATATTTAATGTATCTGTAATTGCTTTATTTTTCATTCTTTTTTCCTATCGCGGTATAGTAATCTTATTCTAGATGCATCGTCTTCACATATAATTATATAATTAATGTATGCAAAATATTGTAAAAACATTTTAAAAGAGTAACGGTGGAGTTTCTTGCCCATTCTTCTCCATACGAAAACTACCTTTTGGACGGGGCGACTAGAATCAATTCTATTTTTTGTAAACTTGACGTTCATAAGTGCCTTTTATGTGCCTAATTGAAATAAATTGTTTGACTTTGACTTTGACTTAGAACAGAAACTAATTTTTTTTTTCATCAAACCCATTCGTGTTGGGTATCTCTATGGATAGCTCTTTAAAAATGATATTGAGGTTTCTAATATCATTTTTTTCTAAACTGAATAGTTTGCGCGAGAGACACTTTGAAAGTGGTAAAATGTGTGTGTGTGTGTGTGTGTGTCCCCCTTGTAACTTCTAAAATAAGAGAATGATAAAACAAAAAAAAAATATCAATACATTACCATGTAAACTTCCACCGAAAATTGGTTTGAACGAGATCTAGTAAGTAGTTTTTTTTAATACGTCATAAATCGTAAACCGCAATTTACCTTTCATTCAGTCAACTCAAATATAAAAATAATAATACTAAACATTAATATGTTTTTGGGATAAATTAATCCTAACTACGGAAGACAGAACCCTTCATTGTGCGTGGTCCGACACGCACTTGGCCGGTTTTTTTATGGAATGGTTTAATTACAGATATTTAAAAAAAATCTGGGAATATGCCTGTTTCAATGCTAGCATCGATAATGTGGCTGAGTATTGGTGCAACGATAGGAGATGTGGTTTTTATTACCTCGGTGGTTATGTCGTCATATCCAGCGCTTTTAGTATTTTTTAAGGAATTAATAATTTCAAATATGTTATAGGTACTGTTGGTGTCATAAATATTGAATTAGGATGAGAGTTTATTGTTGGTTTACTATTAAGATTAAGATTAATATGTGTTTTAATCTTTTAGTATACGTTTTATGTTTATTTTTACTGTCTATACTTGGTGACTTTCTATATCCCCATAGCATGTCTCTTTTTCGTTTCGAACATTTTTCAGTGCTTTTTTTTTGTTAAGACCTCCAAAAGTAGTTGACGTCTTCCCACGCCCTCTCACTCCGTACCATGGCCTGGACCAGGGCCGGACGTGAGAGATCACTGCCGCCTCCGTGAGGACACGGCGGTGCTCCGCCCAAGCCGGGCAGACCTCCACCGTTTCCTCCGGGCGATCCACGCAGTGGTGACACCTGGGCGTTTCGGGAGGAAACGCCCGGGTGTCACCACTGTGTGGATCGACTTTTTCAGTCCTGTTGTGATCCACTTTGGTTTTTTAATTACTGAATTTTTTATTTTGTTAATTGGGAAACAGAGGTCATAGACTAATTTAAATAGATCGTGGAATTCATTATATGCTTCATTTGGATCTGAGCATTTATAGGCATCATGAAAAAGTGATATATTTTGCAGGCATTCCGAAACTTTCTAATATGTTTATTACTATAGTCACGTTTGTAGATAAACCAATGAGTGGAAGTGCAGGTTTTTGACATGACGTTTCAGCAGCTGTGCTGTATGGCCTGATATTGCCAATTCTGTGACCTCGCAGCTACTTCCTCTAATATTGTGAATGATGTTGTCAATGCAGGTCCCGCTACACAGACGTGTTGGAGATCGCGTCCCCAGAATCAGGAATAGCCATGCAGTATATTTTGAAAAGTGATTGACATTTAACTATTTTTGCAAATATCTATATTAAAATCTCCACATAGTAAAATCCTACTATTGCATTTTAAACATATTTCAAAAACATGAATACTTTCTCTTTACTCTGATTTGGCGGTCTATAGATACAAATAATGATGATGGGATGAGAAGTAAGTTTTATCGCACAGCATTCAATTTGATTAGTTATGGCCCATTTATTTACATTAATGGTTTCATATTGATGTGTGTTTTTTACAAGAATGCACGAGCCACTGTTTCTATCTTGCCTAGCGTATACTGCTAGTGAGTAGTTAGAAATATGTAGGTGTTCCTGGTCATCTTTTTCATGTTGTGTTCGGTTATGCATAAGATAGCTATTGATTTACCTTCATCTGCGAGTTCATTCAGATGTGTACTCAATAGACCGGACTTAGTTATTAAGCCATTGACATTTTGGTCACTATAAATATATATGATTATACACGAAAATTCGTTTCTATATGTGCATAACTGTACCGTCCAGTTGGAATAGTGCTAATAAATGTACATAAAAAATAGACTCATGCGAAGACTTGTATGGATGTTATAAAAGTTGGACTCCTGATAAAATTGAACTGCGAACAGAGGTATCGTGCAAGTCATTCTGTCAGTGTCAGTCACTATGTTGTATAAGATTACGAAAAGCGACTAAATTACTGGTCGCCGATGCTTAAAGCAGCTTAAATATCGAAAGCCCATAATCGACGAAAAAAAACCTAACTGTTCGTGAATTACTTTATTTTTAAAACTTAATTTTATTTGTTAAAGGGGTAATACGGTGACTCCTTCCACATGGTAACACCGATGGTCCTGTAGTTTCTATCGTACGACTTCATGACATCTCTCTCCTGCTGGTTCAATTGGAAGTCGAAGACTTCAATGTTGGCTTCAATACGCTTCTTTGTCACCGACTTCGGGATCGGAATCACTCCCAGTTCAATCTGAAATATTTTTTTATCAGCGCCATCTATTAACGAGTTGAGGCAATAAATGTTCTAAAGTTAATAAACTATATTTCGATTGGAAGGTTATTGTATAAACATTTTATGAAAGAGAATGCCTACATAATGTAAATACTATAATTATATCAGCAAAGCCGTACTCTTCAGGTATAATTGCTTCTCATCAGCGCCCTCTAGCGTCCAATAGTCATACTATAAACATCACACTGCTTTCCTTCTTATCCTCCTAAAGTTGTTCTTATTTGATTAATTAAAATGGTATATTTTGGTATGTCGCTTATCAAAAGAAAACTTCACTTACAAGATATCTCAGATTAATTTGCGCGACGGTCTTGTGGTGCCTGTCGGCTATCTTCAACAACGCTTGCTCATCGGTCCTGGGAGGGGGGGCGTCCTTGGCCGCCTTGTTATGGAAGATGGATCCGAAGGGCGTGTACCCGATGACGGCTATGTTGTGCGTCTTGCAGAACTTGATCAGCTCTGCCTGTTGGAGGTTTAGATTCACCTGGATGGATAATAAAAATATTCTTAGCTTAAACTTTTTGCTACTTTTGCAGATTGATCGATGATTATTTAGCCATTAGATTACTTAACTTCTGGCTACATAATCATCTACGCTAATTGAAGCTTAGCGCAGATTTAGCTGCACCACAAATCACCAAATACATTTAGCACTAAACGATTAAAAAACATTCGTTCTATTTCTGTCAATTGTCAGAAGTTGACTTATTATAATCAGGGTGACATAATATAAACAGGGTGTACCAGGACATTAACAGGACACACAATCTGTTACCATAAATTCAGCACATGATTCTAGCTAGACCATTATAATTTTTTGGAACGAAGTTCCTTATCGCGCGTTGCGAAAGGGGGCTAGACGGAAAAAATTAAGACCAAAAGTTGTAACGACACTTTTTGCTATAGTTGTAAGCCGTGCGGCGTGCGCGTGTTTCTCTGTCTGTCTCTCTCTCTCTCTCTCTCATAGAAAGCAAGCCAGTTATTTTCGTTTCGTCTCTCTATTTCGCATTGAACAGTGTGGTGTCGCGACGATTATTTTTGTTGAGTTTATACAGGTTTTTTGTACATAATTGAATCCTGACAGTGTTTTTGCTAGTTTAGGTTAATTTCTTTTTGTTACGTTTATAAAATGAAGTTACGAAACGCATCATCGGAAGAAGTATATCACGAGATTGCCAGATTAAAATTCTTGGGTTGCAAGTTATTGGCTATTCTTCCCTGGACTTTTGATTGATTTCTTCCACCCTGACAACCTGGCTAACCTATTTGGACTAGACTTTGTGATTTGGCTGCGATCGTTCTTTCGTTGGAGCTCGACAACTGTGCTGTTATACTCTGGACTTTGATTAAACGGACTTTTCACTAGTTTAGTGTAAGTATTGGACATTATCACGTTTTTTTTTACAACACTCACAAATTAATAGTACCTAACCCTTAGAAGTTATAAAATCTAATTCAACTTTACATGACTGTATTGATTACAAAAAATATTTGTAAAGCTGCTTTGCATTTTCTGATTAAGTTTAAATTACATTATATTTGTTAATAATAAAAAAAATATTATTATAGCTTAAAAAAAAAAATTTGTTTACAATTCCTTCACTAATTAATCGAAAGGAACTTCGTTCCATCCGGGTGTCCCTTGACACCTCTAAAGTTTTTTTTTTTTAAATAGCTTTGAAAAATTAATTTAACTTAGCTATTCTATGCGTTGACTACCTTTAGATATTGCACTTTTGTATGAAACAGCTGTTTACGCTAGGTGGTCTACAATGATAATATGCAGGACTATGCTGAATACACGGCGACAGTTTACTCGTCAAAGTATAGTATAAGAAATAAATAAAGAAAATACATTTATTTAGCACAGACTAAAAGACACGCAACACAACATGGGTATAATACTACAAGGAAAACAAAATTTAAAAAAGAAAACAAATAAAATGTGTAAACTGTGTTGCGTTGTTGTATTACACAGTGTATGTCCTGTTTTGTTGGTTGAAAGTGATTTGTATTTTAAAACAATAACTGGAACAATATTATTACAACAAATAACTTCATAAATATCGTGCAACCCATCATTTCCTGAATAGTATAGAATAGTTCTTTATTTGCACAGAAAATAAGGTACAAGTTACAGATGTTAAGTTTAAAATTGTCCTTATACTAACTACCTTAACTAAGGCATGCAAACAGTTTAAGGTATAGTAATAAAGACTCGCTCAATATATATTTTTAACACATTCAATCAAATCAACATAAGTTTCCCATGTCAAGATGAAATTCAGTAAATAATTTGAAATAGGCAATACAATACTTAATGTCAAGTATAATAAAGTGGGATTTTAAATTCATTTCGAGGTCAATACAGTTATATTAAAATATTAATTATTTAGTATAAGTCAGCTATCTAATTACTCAACACATTTTCATACGATTACGACTAATCTGTTTCATTTTGACAGTTCAACAACTGACGACTTTATAGTAAAACAAAATTCTTACCTCAATCTGCAAAGCGGCAGGCTTGACCTTGCTCATGGTGATGAGTCTGTCAAGCTGCGTGACGTTGAAGTTGGAGACTCCAATGGACTTCACCAGCCCGATGGCCTGAGCGTCCATCATACCCTGCCAGGTCTCCACATAGTCTATATCGGCGTACGTGCCGTTTTCCTGTTCATTTGAAGGAATATTTTTGTTAAATAGATGAGCCACCCCTGGTTTCTCGAGGCCTCTAATTGTTAATATCTTATCTATCTTTTATATCTACGACAGTTTTCAAATTCTTTTCTTTATCAACTTAAGACATATAATAGGTACCTTTTACAGCTTTGGAACTGAGCAGTACTGCATAGAAAATTATGTTTTATTACTTGATAGCAAAATATACACCTGAATAGTTATACCTACACTTTTGACTAATATCGAATTGACATCAACCTGAAACCTATTTTAAAGGTCGGGCCATTTGTAAAGTTTTTTTTAAAAATTGTCAGTTTATTAATAAGACACATTATTAATTAGGTGTAACATGTAATTTCATTGTACTCATAATTATGAACAATTTTTATTAAGGTATAGGCATTTTTGTGCACATAAATCGATTAAACATACGGAACCGTTGATATTTCTTCGCGCGTTTTTTAAAGTCGGATAAATACTTACAAATTGTGCTACCGGCCAGTGTATCAGATAGAGGTCCAGGTATTTGAGGTCCAATCGAGCGAGTGACTCCTTGAGCGCCGGGACCACGGCAGCTTTGGCGTGGCGGTCGTTCCATAGCTGGCAATAACGTGAAAATTGTATAAACAATACGTTTGCAAACAGATTTTGATAAACACAAGCAATTTCATCATCATCATCTTTTCAGCCTGGTATCACCCACTGCTGGATGTAGGGTTCCTTCCGTTTCTGCCATACTTCCCGGTGCAGTAAATTATTTTAATTGAACCATTTAGCTACAGGCACTTTTGAATTGTCAAGGGGTGGGCCAGTCAGAAAGATGAAGCTAGTTGCCAATTTCAAAGCGTAGTAGGTTCCTATGGAGAAGTGCGGGCAAGAAACTCCATGGTTACTCTTTAAATCAAGTGGTTATACATTTGTTAGGTCCATTCATTTCTTACTTCTGCTAATAATAGTAAACGGTGTCTTCTACGCGTAGGCAAACTGAAAAAAACATTTTAATTAGTGTCAAGTTTATAATACCTTGCTAGTAACAAACAAATCTTCTCTAGCTACAGCGCCTTCCGCTATCTTGTTCTTTATCGCGACGCCAACCTGTAAACAATTTATTTATTTATTTATCTATTTATTGAATAGTACACCAACAGTGTATTCATATAACATTAGTTTAACAGAACTTTAAGTTTGGCTGACAAACGTAATCAGAAAGTGAGTTGAATAATCCGAAGAATAAATTATTAATATGTAGAGTTAGCTGCAGCCGTAAATATGGCACACCCAGTTAAAAAGAAGGTCTCACGTCATCTATGTCACTCATATACTTGTCTTGTGTGACAGTCTCTTTCAAAAGCTCGATCTGTCATATCAATGTACGGGTACTGTAGGATGGTACCTGTTCCTCCGTGCTGTATATGGCTGCTGTATCGATGTGTCTGTATCCTGCGTCGATGGCTGCTTCCACCCCCTTCTGAACGGAATCATCTTTTACCGGGACTCGGTCACCCTGTGGATATAAATGAGAGTATACGGAGTTTATTGTATCAAAATCATGAAACTGCGCTCTCCGCGGCCTACATATGAACTTACACTTAAAATACAAACCAAAGCAGTACAGCCACTTGTTAATAGATAGCGCTGTTCTAAACTTACCGATTTACTGAATCCGAGCCAGGTACCGAGGCCAAGGCTGGGGATTGTCTTGCCGTCGTTCAGCTCAATGAGAGGTGCCACGCCAGGCCTGGAAACTGCTTCCTGTGGACAATGGTAAACCAATATGTACTTCTCTATGAAACCCTACAATGTATGTAAGCAATACGGATCTGTTGGTATAATATTATAAAAATTTATAAGCACTATATTAGTAGCTTTAATAGAATATGGACAAAAACTTGTTCTATATGTTTACTTAGTTTTATGGGCGTTTTGGGGGACTGTCTTATGTAATTTTGACGTTCGAAAAGTGCTGATTTTCAGCCTAGTTTGAATAAATGACTTTTGAATTTTTAATTTTATTTTTTTAATTTTGCGACAGTGAAAGGTCGATGGACCTATAGTAACTTAGCAACGGCGGAAATTAAAAACAAATCATTTATCTTAATTTTAACTCCTATAACTCATTATCCTCTGTCTAGCCTTTTCCGAACTATGTTGTGGTCGGCTTCCAGTCTTACAGAATGCAGCTGAATTCCAGTATTTTATATGAAGCGACTGCCTATCTGACCTCCACAACCCAGTAACGCGATACCCCTTGGCAAGACTGGTTGTCAGACTTTCGGCTTGTAACAAATGTTCTTGACGTAAATAATACAGCAGCAACCTGACAGCAGCACTCAATCCTGGGCTGCTTCTTCTTTAACCGTGTGTAAGTCCGGACCCTGTCTTGGATCTCAGGAGTCACCACCACCGTCTGCAACAAGTCTTCTTCCCAGTCAGGGTTCGGACGAAGGATCTTGTTCGTCCTTTTGTAGTCTTCCACAAATTCTTCGAGAGTTCTGTTTGGCAGTCTTGGCATGTTTAGGTCTAGATACTGGTCTATCGTTTTGCTTTTTAATAGTTTCAAACTGTTTTTCTGTTCTGTGGTTACAAATTGGCTACATTTTTTGCTTTCATGATTTTGTTTTTAGTCTGAACTGCATTCTTGTAAATTCATTTATTTTAGAGATTTTTGGTCAATATTTACATTCTTAGGTTAGGTAGGTACACGGTTTTGACAAAACGAGAGATTTCACAACGATACCTTATTGACAAAATTGATTTTAAATTGTTTTATGAAAGAAGGCTTTATGCGAAAGCGGGCTTTACTGCCCAGGGAGCATTCTACATATCCCCGGCAAAAATCTAGTATTCGGGATTTCCGGCAGCTACTGATAATTTGTTAATATGGGAAAAACATAACACTTGTCTTTTCCTCGAGGCTAACCCCAGGACCCCACGCTCAGAAACACTACTAGACCCACGACAGTCAACTTCATTTTCCAAAAAAACACGCGACTTTTTTAGAGAGCCCTTTAACATGGGACGGGGCGTATCATCATCATCATAATCAGCCAACTCTTCGAGAGGGAGTGCGGGTTGGTAGATGTCACATTTCTTCATACTTTTGGTTCTAGGTCGTGCCGATTTCCTCACGATGTTTTCCTTCACCGTTTGAGAGCAGTGGTGATGAAGTAAATTACACAAAATAAAGTGCCTGCCTGGGTTCGAGCCTACGACCTCCAACTCGTAAGTCGCGGCCGTTACCATTGAGTTACCAGTGCTCTTAATAGATTGAACGTCATCAATAAATTAATCTACAACCGGAAGATTCCTCCGAGGCCAACTGCACTATAATTAAACTGTTAAACCGTTGATTGCATTTCCATAACATAAACATTATAACAATGAACATAAACATAATATCAAGCATGTATTCCCCGTAGAGGTGCCCGCTGTTATTTCATAACTTGCGAAAGGATAGGGTAATATTCGTCACCTCTACGGCAAACTTGCGAATCTGCAGGAAATGCATTAACAGGGGACCGTTTTGAAAGCAGACATCAATGATTTTGTTTTTACATTTGGTTTTCAAAATGGTACTATTTTATATTATTAACAAATTGTCAATATTTTACAAGGATCAGAAATAAATATACATACATTCTTAACTTTACATCATCTTATATAGAAGTTAATAGATATTTATTCATGGGTATGAATAAATATCTAAATCTAAACGAAAAGTACCACTTTAGTAAGTTTGCCAGGGTTGGTAAACTTACTAAAGTGGTACTTTTCGTTTACTAAATAATACTATCATAATAAAAAACGTCGGTAAACTTACGAAAGTACCACTTTCGTAAGTTTGACTCGAAAGTACCATTTATAAGTCGTAAGTAATATCGATTAAATTCTTTTATTTAAAATTCACTATGCTAAAACACCCTATATGAATTTCGTAAGTTTACTATGTTAACATAAAAGACTGGAAGCCGACCCCAACATAGTTGGGAAAAGGCTAGGCAGAGAGAGACTATGTTAACATAAAACCTAGATTCGAACAATTTGAAATCTGTATAAATTGATAAAAATTCGGTACAGTTTTTCATCAAAATGTCGATTTCACTAAATCTGCAGATTCGTAAGTTTGTAAACTCGTTTTTAGGTGGGGTTCGTGGCTAAATGATAACAGCTGCACGTGTCGGTTGAAGGTGAAGCTACGCTTGCCACGGTCAGTTCGTGGATGGGTGACCATCCATTACATATCGATACCCCCGCGGATCTCGGAAAGTACGTTAAGCCGTTGGTCCCGGCTGGCATTCATAGATTTTTGACAGTGGTTACGGGTCGTCAGAACCCAGAACTCTCATAACCAGTCTTAACAAGGGGTATTGTATTACCCAGTAACTGGGCTGTGGAGTCCAGATAAGCAGTCGCTACATGGAAAATACTACAGGGGTCATACACATAGACATGTTCAGGCATTATTACTCAAATTTTAATGACATAGCACACAACTTTAAGTTTTTTAATGCTAAAAGAGTAACTGTTTCATAAACAGAGCTAGAGGGAATTACAAAAAAAAAAAATATAATCATTTAAAAAAATAAAATTATATGTTTAAAAACCCTTCTGTGGACTGTTCAAATACGGAGTAACTATGTTTAAAAAGCGAATTCGTTTAATTTAATTCAATATTTTTTAAGAAACCTTTAATATTTAATTGCGATAAATAATAAACTTGTATAAATTATAATCAAGCAAAAATAATAGAGTATAGATTCGTCAAAATTTCTATTAAACATACGGTTACACAAAACATCGACCATTCTGTGGACCTAAAATAACACACTAAATTACTATCTACCAAACCAACTGTACAACATTTTAGTTTTATACTGGCAACACTCGACAATCTGTCAGTCACCATTGCGAAATTACGAAACGTGCGCACGGTGTTAGTAAAATAAACAATTTCCTCTGCTTTTTAAGTATTTTGTCAGAGATCAGTGCTACTTTTCTGTTCCTGGCATATTTTGGTAAGTACACATATAATTAACTCATGAATCCGTAGCCGCAATGCTTTTTGAGGAGTATATTTTGTATCTGCTTGTCTACTTTTCTAACCTCAAAAATTAAATGGTTTATGTTCATTTTATTCTAGAAAGACCATTCTGTGGACACCTTTTCTGTGGATTCGAATGTCCACACGAGATACAAATGTCCACCGAAGATATAATAATCTCTTTTGTACATTAAAAATTAATTTACTTTTATGGGGATTTAATGCTTAATTAATCGTTTGGTTTGCATGCATGCATTTATAGAATTATTACAAAAACTTATACCTATAGGAAACAACTAGCGTGTCTGATATGTGGGGGCAAATGGTATAAAATATTTATTTTTTCAGCTGCCATGCCTCGTTCAAGATCGAGAACACAATTGAGTAAAGAAGAAAAAATAAGAAGGCGACGAGAGCAAAAAAAATTGAGCATGCGCCGAGCTCGAGCTAAGTTATATGCTGCTGCTATTGAAGAAAGGCGCCGAAAAGACAGAGAAAGATATCACCGAAAAAAACAAGATGGCTTAGTGAAGACTATAAAAGATTTTACGCCTAGAGAGCAGCGCCAGATACGAAAAATTTGGCGGGAAAAGTCTAAACTTAGACGTGAGAAAGAAAAAATAAGAAAACGTACAGAAGAAATAATAAATGAAAATACACCACCCTCAAGCCCTCGCTCTTCGTTTTCACGAATTGTCGCTGGAAGAGCAGTGAGTGCACAGAACAGGCGCAGATTGAAGGCTAAAAATGAATATTTGTCTAATAGATTAAATATTTTAGAGAAGAAGCTGGCTAAATATAGAATGCAAATACTGAGATTAAAAAAGAAGAAAGTACAAAACCAAAGTGCAAAAATTTGCATAAAACAAAAAATCTACGACTTCATGCTCGATGACGAGAATAGCAGACTGACCGCTGGGAAAAAAGAGACCATCACGCGGCGTAAAGTAAAAAAAAAAATACGCCTGCTCAACGATACTCTTCTCAATCTGCACAAGATATTTATCCAGAAGACTGGTTTGAACACCTCATACGAAACTTTTCGGCCTTATCGACCGTTTTGGGTAATATTCCCTAAAGTTGCTTCAAGAAACACGTGTTTATGTGTTACGCATACCAATAACGATTATATAGTTCATGCTCTACACCAAGCGAAAATTATACCCTATTCTTCCTCTACTGATGTTGCCAAATCACTATGTTGCAACAATATGCTGAATGTTCTGTGCTTAGAGCGTAAATGTTTGCAATGTTCTGATAAAATAATAGATTATAATGTTATCAATGGGAATGATACAATTGTTTATCAAAGATGGATAACTAAAAATGTTACAGAGATCATTAAATGTCAATCAAAACAATGCAAAAAAACGATTAAAGAAACCGTAAAAACTTCGCAACACATGCTTGTAAACCTTTTCAAGTCAAACTTCCCCAAATTTTTGCAACATCTTGCAAACATATGCAATCAGTATAAAGCTATCAGATTCATAAAACAAAATTTTACACCTTCCGAGGGTTTACTTCACATAGACTTTTCTGAAAATTATGGTTGTAAATATTCATCAGAAATCCAATCGGCACATTTTGGTGGATCCAAAGCACAATTATCTTTACATACATGCGTTTATTACTTTACCAGTTCTCAGCCACCAGAAAACTAAATCAAGACCAAGTCTATCTGCACAGTTTCCGAAAATCTAAGACACGATCCCGTACTAATTTGTGCGCATGTAAAACCTGTCATAGACCAGATTAAATTGCTTACTCCAGATTTAAGGGTGCTGCATATACTTAGCGACGGTCCCACAACCCAATATCGTAATAAGACAATGTTTCATATGATAGTTGCATATCTTAGTAAAATATCTAACGCTGAAACTATCATATGGCATTTCAGTGAATCAGGACACGGAAAAGGTGCTCCTGACGGTGTTGGCGGATGTATAAAACGTTTATGTGATTCTGCTGTTGCAAATGGAAAAGACATTTTTGACAGCAATAGCTTTATCGAGTGCATGGAAGTCAATTGTAAGGGCATTGTAATTATTCCTGTTGACGAATCCCAAATAAGTGAAATACAAAGTATTGCAGATACAAGCACTGTTCGCCCTTTCAAAGGGACTTTTAAAATTCACCAAATTACTTGGAGCACAAACGAACCCAACACCCTCCACGTAAGAAGATTGAGTTGTATTGAATGCGCAGCGCATACTAAATGCACTCATTTTGGTATTGGTCAAATTCAAGTTCGATGTGCCTTAGACCCTTCCGAGATACAATCTTTGCCTGGAAGTTACGCATCAGTGACCCCAACAACTCCATCCCTTTCTCCTAGAACAGCATCGGTCTCAACAATAACTGGACCAGGAACACCACTCTCGGTGCGATCTCCTGTAAATACGCCGTCACCGGAATTTTCACTAAACATACGTCAACCATTAGCTCCTAGAAAGAGGCTTAACTTCGAGGATATCTACTCAGATGACTCTGTTTCATTAACACCACCCAAAAAATTCAAAACACTACCAAAGCTCTTTGATAGTTGTGACGAAAGTGATGAGAACATTTTTTAAGCCATATTTTATTTCCTGTGGACTATTTTCTGTTGAAACATTGATTTGAATAATATTGCACTGATCAACGCATTTCTAGAACTTTATGTTGACACTTTATTTTCTTTTGTGCTGTGATTTTCTTATTTACGAGTATTGTGTGTATTAATTAGTTTTAAGCGTGATCATGTTCTTTTCTGTCGAAAATCTGTAATTTCTGTGGTCATGCAAAATAATTAAAGTGCCATATCTTTAACATTTCTGTAAAACGATCTAGTTTGTAATGATAATTTTCATATTGTGATTCATAATTAATAATAAAGACTGATTTTGAAACAAACCGACAACTTTTTATTTCCGAAAATTTTTAACATGGTTTTGTGTTTGACCCACAGGTATTCAGCAGCATCCGGTTCGACGGGAACCCGACCGCAATACAGTTGGGATTTTTTGATTAATTATAATCGTTTTTAGCAAAGATTGAAAATATTTTGTTCCTAACTTCCGACTAGCCGTTATCCTAATCCTAACTAATATTATAAATGCGAAAGTGAGTTTGTTTGTTTGTTACGCTTTCACGATAAAACGGCTGAACGGATTTGGATGAAATTTGGCACATGGGTAGACCAAGACCTGGGTTAGGACATAGGCTACATTTTATCCCGATATTCCCACGGAATCGAGACTTATGCGGGTGAAACCGCGGGGCGCGGCTCAGATAACTTAATATACCTTCACGCTTATTTTCTCAAGGTGTTAGGCAGAGATGTACCTACCTAATAGTACACCCATGTATAGGGCGCGAATCTATTGCTGTCAACCAGGCACAAATCCAGACTCCGGGCTACTACTATGAAAATCCAGATGGAAATCCTAATAACACTGCCCGACCAGGGAACCGAACTCATGACCTCATTCGCAGGAGTACCGACCACCAGAACAACGAAAACCGAAGTTAGGATATTTCATTGTTTTTGTGTTACAGTTAAACTTTTAAAGTTAGTTATTTATGCATTAAATAAATTCTTGAAAGTAATAAATTTATTGATATTGAAACACTAGGGCCGTGGGGTCCGCCTGGCCACTAAGTTAGAGAGACATCGCCTAGCAGTTGGGCGACTCTTCACCTGACCAGAGGAGTGGCTTATTTTCTGGCCAAAGAGTCAGCATACAACGTGGCAATGCTGCCAGCCTTTTGGGAATAAGACCTGTTGATAGCGATGCGAACTAATTTTTTGATGCCCTAGGATTCTTTCCCCTCGTTTTAGGAGGGGAAATGGAAGAATGGAAATGGAGGGGAAAAATGTTAAAATTCATGGTCTTCTTTTTATTTTTGACACTATGTTATTTAGCAAAAAATAATCCTTATGATGAAGCCTTTCGATCGTAAGATAAAACTACAGGATGAGTATTTTTCTCGTGTAACGGGGTCGATTTCCGGTTCAACCATTTAATTATTTAAATATCTATGAATGCAGTTTAAATTGTTTTTTTAAATTTATATATTGTCTTCTTTCAGTAAAATGTTCCATCTACAATATTCAAGGTACTTTCCCTCCATGTGGCATATCCGTGGGACGCCCTGTATATAATTATATAGCGCTTTATAAGATGAAATAAAACGATATGGTTGCACAAGAAACAATGGACGGTCGTCAATAAATAATAGATATAATCATGGATTCACAGCAATGAAACATTTAAATTAATCATGTCTAGCTTCCGTTGGGCATCCATGAGATACTGCCGTAGGCGTCCTCTAAATGTCTCGATCGTGTTAATAGATCGGACAGGTGGTGGCAGGTTATTCCACACTTTGGAGGCCGCATAACGGAAGCTACCTCTAAAAGTGGCTGTACTATGCGACTGGGTTGAGAGTTGCTGCGAGCATTGCCTTCTCCCACATTCTCGTTTACTCGCTATCCAACTCAACTTGTCGTACAGGTAGTCCGGTTTTTGGTATTTAACTACACCGAATAGAAGGCAAGCCAAGTGTAGTTCGCGTCTGGACTTCATTTTTAGAGTAAAATGCTTGTTTAGGAAAGGTGAGACATGGCTTCTGCGAGGAATATTGTAACAAAACCGAGCACAAGCGTTTTGTACCCTTTGGATTGAATTGATTTTGTTTTTATTTGGGATGAATTTATCCCAACTACGGAACCCTTCATTGTGCGTGGTCCGACGCTGACACGAATATCCGGTAATTGTCGTTTGTGATAAAAATAATCTTAATTTAAAGTGGTATACTTCCTAATTGGCACCCGCCAGCCTGTATATTATGTAAATATGACAAAAACTCACGCCTTCTTCCCATAATATCTTAAATAAAAATATCAATTTTACTACAGATACAAAAAAAAACAATCGGTACTTAAAAATAATTACTTACGGAGCAAACACCCAACAACACTATAGCGGAAAACTTTAATAGAATCATGATCACTTGACAGCCGGAGCGACACTGAGCGATGTATGCTCAACTTTGGTATTTGTATCGCTAACCCAGGTTTGTATGTGAAGTTGTAGATGTGGCAGTAGGTAGAACAAGCTCACCGTGGAATGATAGCTCACTTCAAGCTTACTTCACGTATGTCTTCACGGTGAGATGTGTAGTGCGTGGACAAAATTGGAACTAATGGCGCCATCTTGTTTTGCACAAAATATATGAAAACGAGCATCGCTAGCCAAATGGGAGACAAAGGTCGTGCGCTTGAACCCAAGCAGATTAGCAGACACATTACTTTGTACAATTTATTTCATTACCACTGCTTTTAAACCGGTAAAGGAAAACTGCAAAAAATCGAAGAGATTTAACATCCACCAACCCGCACTGTACCCACGTCGTGGGTTTACGACCCACTTCCTCTCACAGAGAGGAGGCCTGAGGCACAGCAGTGGGAAGATCATAAGTACTTCGGCTGATAATGCTGAGCTACGCCAGGCAAGATTATAAAGCAGGAGGTCGGAGTGATTCTTAGCAAGAAATGATGTTAATTATGTCGAGCTATAAACTTGCAATGCCACTTCTGCGAAAATAATCTTTGACGATACGTTTTCGCAATACATAACACAGTTACTATGGAAAACCGGTTTTATAAGAGTACATAAAGACCACCACTAACCGCCCAAACCACCGTAAACATGACTTGAAAACATGGATCTTTTCAAATGGCTATAGTACCAAATAAGTAAGACCTACTTTTGTATAGGTAAAGGTAGAGGTCTCAATAAATGGTTCTTTATTCAAAACAAACAAAGAAAGTTTAAACAAAGTTCATTGTAGATGCCTAATGTATACAAATAGGTACGTAATGAATCAGTAATTTATACCTTAAATACAATCAATCCCTTTGTTAAGAACAAAGAATACTATAGTTACTAAGAGTTAAGGGAGTGTGAGGAAGGAAGGCGATAGTGTACATGACATCATTGTTTAATGGTATCCTCTTCGGTATAAAGAAGGCAAACCAGCTCATGGGCTTAAATCATACAGACCTATCAGCCTGCTAACAGTGTTCTCAAAGCTGTTAGAAAAACTAATGCTGCATAGAATGCTATTCTATCCTACAAGAAAAATCTATTGTACCAGCAGACCAACAGTTTGGGTTCCGACAGGAGCATGGTACGGGGTACTTAGAGTCTGTAGCAGAACTAGAAAATAACTGGAGGAGAAAGAATACGGTTCCTCCGTCTTTCTGGACATACAACAAGCCTTTGATAAAGTCTGGCACAGAGGGCTGTTGTTTAAAATCAAGCAGTCACTACCCACATACATATTTTGAAATTATAATCTCATATCTTTCAGAAAGGATTTTTTTTTTTTTCATGTAAGGGAAGATGATTGTACATTTCGATTCTATAATATCACTGCAGGTGTGCCCCAGGGGCAGTGTTGAGTCCTATGTTCTACACAATACTACAAATACATATGTACAGCAGATTTTCCTCAAAATTCGTATGTGATCATTGCAACTTTTGCTGACGATGGTGGTCCCGCGTGGTGGATTACGGCCCACGCCCTCTCACAGAGAGGAGGCCTATGTCCCCAGCGTCGGACTGGCCATATAGTCGAGGTGGCATTTGCCAGCCGGGCCCCAGCATGCGCGGGCCCCCCACGGGCCTGGCTTGCGGGGTTTGCAGCAACCGTAGTATAGGAGACCCGCGCAGGCAAGGTCCCAGCTCTTGCGGCCTAAATGTAAAACTAGATCAGATAGTTCGCTCATACAATTAGAGACAAATGAAATAGAAAAATCGAGTTATATGAAACTCGCCCATTGAGGGAGGTCCTTTTATATTGGTAGCGGGTAACCTGATGTGATAGTGTCCGAACCTAATAATTTATTACATCGTTGATAATTAAATTTTATATTTTGTTTATCTCAATTTGTGTAAGTATCTCAGTATTTTCCGATAGTATCCCATCTACCATCATCTAGTCTCGGGCCCCGGGCTTGTGGTCAGCCACCCGGGCCCTTCCTGCCCAGTCCGACCCAGTGTGTCCCAGTAATGGGAACATTATAGGGTGATTATGATAAATCTGTCAATGTGACATTCACTCTTCGCCATGAAAATTGTCCACCTGTCATAATAGGTGATCAGGAACTACCACAAAGCGTCGTTGTAGAATATCTGGGCATTAAGCTTGAAGCATGAAATATCACATAAAAAACTCATATTCAAGATAAGAGAGATCAAGTTAACATGAAGCACAGAAGTCTACAATGGCTCCGGGGTAGAAACTCCACACTGAGTATAGATAACAGTTGCTCCTGTACAATGCCATACTAAAGCCAGTTTGGACATAGACGTCCAGCTTTGGGATACAGCAAGTGTCTCAAACTTAAACATACTCCAGAGGGCACAAAAGCTGCATTCTAAAAGCCATATCAAATGCTTAATGGTTTATCAGAAAATCAAGCAAGAGTTACACGAAATTCTTAAAATTAACACTGTACAACAGGAGAAATCTATTGCTCCACGCTATAACACAAGGCTCGTGAAGCATCCAAAACCACTAGCAGCTGGACTAACCAAGTCTGACCACAAATGAAGACATAAAAGGCTTGCAACAACAGACCTATCAAGCTAGACTATGTATTGCAAGTCTAATGCAAATAAAGATAATTCTTAATAAAGAAATTACTCTGTAAAGCCCTACTCCACATCTGCTCATAGTTGACTGACTAATTGCAGATTGAAAAAGAGGGAGTAAAAAAAGGGAGTATGAGGAATGATATGAAAGAGAAGGGAGTGAATGATAGCGTGATGATTGACAGGGGAGAGTGGGCGGAGAAAGCGTGATGCACCGACCCAAGTAACATGGGGCAAGACGGAAGATGATGATGGTTACTAAGAGGCTTGTGGCTAAGTAATAACAGCGACACGTGTGTACTGGTCGATCAAACAAGTTATGGTACGCTTGCCGAGGTCGGTCTATGGATAGGTGAACATCTTTACATACCCCTCTATGTCTCGTTTATGCCGTTGGTCCCGGCTGTTATTCGTGGATCTTTGACAGTCGTTACTGGTAGTCAGAAGCCCGAAAGTCTGACAAGCAGTTTACTTAGGTATCATGTTTCCCAGTAACTGGGTGCTGGAGGTCAAATAAGCAGTCGGTCCTTGTACAGGTGTTCAGTTGCATCTGGTTAGACTCTAAGCTGACCACAACATCGTTGGGAAAAGGCTCGGTAGAAGTGGATGAAATACCTACAGGAGTTAAAATCAACATCAATGCTTTGTTCTAAATCTCCGCAGTTGCTAGGCATCGTTATATGAAAAACTATACGTCCATCGACTTTTTATTGATTAAAAACGTATCAAATTAGTTTTTGTCCATATTCCATTTTGGACATAAAGCTGCTAATATACGAGTACGTACAGTGCTAATATGTATTACCCATCTAATGGCTTATTGTTAGTTTAATAAAAGCCAGTTCCTTCTATTGTAGGGTTCCATTCCATAGTGAAGTAAGGAAGACCAGCCGATCTATCGGATCTATTCTGTAAAAACACAGATTTTTAGATAACAAGCAAAGCCGATTATAACTATTCTGCCAATGTCTTAGAAAGTGATTTGGAAACTGTAAACCTCATCGTGAGAAAACCTAGGCGAAGTGAGCTTGACGTGAGCCGTCAATAGTATCAATGAGGAAATCAGGGAAGCCATCCTTGGATAGCAGGCTAACCAGGCGTTTCATAACATTATGCTTGGACAGGAGCGGCCTGCGCCTGGTGACGGGGACCTTCACGCGACACTGCTCGCTAAACAAACACTTTTCAATAGGCATAAAGGACAGTTCTCTGTGCAGGGCATGCATGGAGGTTGAGGAAACCATTGCGCACGTGCTCTTTGATTGCACAGGTGTCACCCTTTTTTTATCAGAAACCCTCGGGTCTCCCTGATCTTTCACAGATATTCCGAACAGACCAGGAGATTTAATCAACTTCTGGAGACAGGTGGGCTGGTTGGAATAACCACCGACGGCCGCCATAGCCCACCTGAAGGAAACCGAACCCCTGAACATAGAACATAGTGTCAATCGGCTCTCGGCAGCTCAGTTAGTCTATTTTAGTTATTTTCATAGCGTTATGTCCTACGGTCTTCTGCTGTGAGGCAAAGCTGCTGACATTCAAAATATATTTGTCCTTCAAAAACGAGCTGTTCGAGCAATTTACCAGCTAGGTGTCAGAGTTTTGGGCACGCCACAATTGCGGCGATAAGTCCCCTCTTTGAGGAGTGGCTTGAGAGGCGCCATGGCGTCCTCACCTTCCGCCTGACGCAGGTCCTCACCGGACACGGTTGTTTCGGGAGGTTCCTGTTCCACGTAGGGCGGGAGGAAACGCCCGGGTGTCACCACTGTGTGGATCGCCCGGAGGACACGGTGGAGCATACGGTGGAGGTCTGCCCGGCTTGGGCGGAGCACCGCCGTGTCCTCACGGAGGCGATCGGCGGCGGCGATCTCTCGCGTCCGGCCCTGGTTCAGGCCATGGTTCGGAGCGAGAGTGCATGGGAGGCCGTCACCTCCTTCTGCGAAGCAGTTATGCTCGCGAAGGAGGAGGCGGAGCACGCGAGGGAGATGCAAGCTGCACGCCCTCGCGGCCCTAGTCGCCGCAGGAGACGCCCCGGGCGTCGGGAGTCGAGAGCCGACTTCCGGCCACCGTAGGCGCGGGCTTGCGGACGGTGAGCAATGGGCAGCTCGCCGTCCGATAAGGACCAGGCCCGTGTCGACGGCGCGTTGTGTTCCACGCGCGCCTTAAAGAGATGTCAGCACCAACCGACGGGGTCGAAAGACCAATGCCTGCTGGGGTTGCGGGTTTGTCCGAAAGGGATAACGCGGCCCCGGCACACAGGCAACGGAAGGAACACGGGTGGGTTTTAGCCAGTAAAAGTCTGGCACACCCTCTCGCTCTGCCCAGAGCGGGAGAAGTAATTTGATGATTTCCCATCCTGAAAAAAAAAAAAAAAAAAGGTGTCAGAGTTTCTTTGAGAGATTTTTTCAAAGATATTGGTATCCTCACCGTGGCGTTTCAATTCATCTTCGCTAACATTTAATATATTAGGCAAAATATACACTTATACACTAAAAACAGAGATTTTAAAATTAGAAATAAAGACAAACTACGAGTACGAGCTCCCTTTCACCGGCTACATAAGGTTCATAACTCATTTGTTGGGCTTGGTATAACCTTTTGTAACAAACTACCCTCTTCTTTGCTAGATTTGCCATTTAATTAATGCGTTTAAAACGAAAGTAAAATCCAAGCTTTGTTCAAAGGCATACTATTCTATCAACGACTACTTAAATGATAAGAAAAGTTTGTCGCTGTGATTAACTCAAGACAATGTTTATGTTCTTTCTCCAGAATTAGCTTACCTACTGACAAGTTATACATATGTTTTCACATAATTGTTTATTTTATTGACTATAAAAGTCAAGTTATTTTAATTTATTGTTGACATAATCTACTCAATACAATGTTTTTTTATGAGTTGTATTGCAATAGGTGATTAGGTAGTGCCCTCGACAATTGATCATATTATTTTTTGCCTGAGCAACCGGCAGCAAGTTTGTCTTGCTCCCTTAGATGTCACGGGGTGACTGGTCGTCTTGCTGATCATGGTTTTGTTATTGTTATTAGTAATTAACTGTTTATTTATTTTACCTCGATGGCCCTAGTTTATCATTTATAACTTTCAGTTACAGCTATGTATATCTGATGGATCATCAGGATGGTTTGAGCTACGATCTGCCATCAGGCAGGTTTATGTGGGTATCGTGCAAATAAATAACAATTACTTAGGCAAATAATCACTTTACACTTTAATCACTGGTTACAATGAACTAATAACAGACTGATTTGATGATGGTTCAACAAAACGTAGGACAGTTCCGAAGCGTCTTCACTGCTCGATCAACAGGATAAGGAATGCGGGACTTGGAGCGTTCTCTTCAACCGTGCAACCTCGTAACCGACCGGAAACGCCCCGACTCTGTCTAGGCGCGCCAATTCTAGTCCTGGTAGTTGCCGCTAAGTGGCGTGCCTTGTTTTGTTGTAAACGTCAATTGGCGGATGCGACATATCTTTATGTAAGCGGGCACGCCTGGAGGCTTTTATTTAGGTATTAAGTTCTGTTTACGTTTAGTTTTTATTTCTGCCTGAGTATAGTTCTCGATGATTTTGGTTGGTATATTGGCGTGTGCTAGCTAACATATGGCTAATAATTTAAATTATGTTTTGTGTTGCGTAATGTAATTTATTTTGCATACTATTATATAGAATCATATTTTTTTCTAACTGAACAGACAGCTGTGCCGCTGGGGAGTTTGTTGCGCCAGTTCTTCTTCCTAGCCAACGCACTAGGAAGTGGTGAAGAACGCACTAGGAGGTGGACTGTCTTATGTAATTTTGACGTTCGAAAAGTGCTGATTTTCAGCCTAGTTTGAATAAAAGACTAGAATTTTGAATCAACACCTATTGACCTTTCATTGACCCATGAAACTAAGCAAATTTATAGAACTAGTTTTTGTCCATATTCTATTAAAACTGCTTAACACAGTGCTAATAAATGCTAATAATATTATTAGCACTATTATTATACATTTATCTATTATCTCGCAAAAAATAACGGGTTTGGATTGTTTACATACATGTTAGGGTTCCATTCCACGATTAACGTGGCCACCTACTGGGCGAATTAATTTGACAACACGTACCTGGGGGTTACTCTAACCGTCAATGAGAATACGGGCCCGTCCGAGAGTAGTTGATCCATCAAAACAAGTGTCAAATTATTTATTTTTGTCAATAATTATTAGTTCGGGCCCCGAACCAATATTATGAGGCGTATTTAGGTGATACGGACAATACGGATTAGGATTAGACCGTAACTTCGGCCGATACTACGGACTTCGTTCGTAGGGAGTAGGACCCCTGGCTCCTTGGTCTAGAGGTCTCAAGGCGCTACTGTTAAGAATGAGGTCCTGGGTTCGATTCCCGGATCGGACAAGGTAATTCTGAGAAATTTTCAAAAGTACATAAACATTCGGCTTTCTTGAACCCCATAAATTTTCGCCTAGACTTTCATGGGGAGCTTAAGTGTTGCAAAGGGGTCACACAGTCACTATCATGTCGAAGGAATCCGTCAAATTACAAGTCAACCTGTTTAGGCATTCCTAATCGAGTCATTATTATGTAGGTCCATAGCTCAGTAGGTATGGTATGGAGTGTGGACCTGCATAATCAATAATCGAAGTCAACATCCCCTCCTCTGGAAGTTAGTTCACATCTACGCGTCGTGCACGTCGCGCGGTCGCCTATCTAAAGGTCAAGCAAATAACACAACTTTTATCGAAAATAGCAATTAATTCCGCGATTATAAAAACAAACAGAGTAAATTGTTTAATTAGAAGACAGCCATGGGGACTTTCACTTGTGTTGTCGTGTTAATTTTCGCGTTTATTTCGGTAAGTAACAACCAATTAATCAAATTAAAGCCATCTTCTTCTCTCCTAGTTTGCTGTGCCCGACAAGGTCCACAAAGATTATGTGTTTGTAAAACCTACCGCCTAAGTTCGCATTCTGTGAAGCAATACATATATTGAGTACCAGCTGAACTGACAGACATCCTGTCCAATTTTCAATAATTCATACAAAAAGGGACGTTCGGTTTTTCCCGAATTTGATGATTATGCGAGGGTTTTCCAATTTTTCTTTCCGTAAGAACCTGATTCAGACTAAAACTTTTAAAATAAAAAATAGTCAAATCAGTCCAAACGTTCTCAAGTGATGCGCTTACCATCGAACAGCATTTCATTTTATTATTATAAAGGTTAAGTTGGCTGTTTTGGCTGAGCTTCTTTTGTTTTTTATACATGGCTGTGTGCTTAGTTATGTTTGGTTGCATAACCGGTTTACTACGAATAATAAAAACCCGGTTTATGATTTGGGAGTTGTGCTTCTTAAATGTTTATTTTTATTTGTCTTTTAGTTATTATTCATCTAAGTTATGTAAGTATTCCTACGGTTCCTAGTAGGAAAATGATAATAATATGAAAATAAATGAATTACCTACTAATGCCAAGGTTTTAAAGAAAGTATGTACTTACTTATATTTTATGTTTGTTTTGACTTCAAATTTATGATGATAATTATTGATGTAATAATTGCTTTTTTAGGGAAAGTATGGTCTAATAATTAGTAAATGACCTCCTCTATATGCGAATTTGCTATGGCGGGTCCAGATCCAGTCTCCCAGGGTGGCAGGGATATAGAAGCGAAAACTGTTACCATGGATACTGTACGTGATTCTGAACCCCTTCTGCGTTGAAATAATTTCGTCGCCATACATTTTGACCGCGTATGTATTGCACTTTTCAATGCAACAGAAGACTTTTTTTTATTATAACGGGTTCAGAATCATTAGGCACGCCACATTTGCGGCGATAAGTCCCCTTTTTGAGGAGTGGATATTTAGATATTTTATTTAAAAACTCGCCTTCTGTATTTTAGATACTTAGTTAGTTATATTATGTAAGTACCTAATTACCTATGTACCTCCGTAAATTTTGCGAACTTTTAAAAGCTCTTTTCTTTATGTTGTAGGTATGATTGTTTTCTTATGAAGTTATGATGCTCTGTAGGTGCCTGTCATTCATATTATTGACGACACGGTTGGCGCAGTGGCTGAACGATCGATTGCTGCGCAACGTGTCGCGGGTTCGATCCCCGCACGGAACAAATATTTGTATGATCTGCAGGTAGTTGTTCCGGGTCTGGGTGTTAGTGTATGTGAGTTTCTATGTTTGTAACCGCACCCACGATACAAGAAGAAATTAAAAATATATTGAGTTTTAACTTGTTCCAGCTCGTCGTAGCGACTGTCCCGACTCTAAAACTCCACAATGGCAAAGACATCCCGGCTCTCGCTCTGGGGACATGGCTGGGGAACAACACAAAGGTATTTATGTCAATCTTAGGTATAACTCGTGCCATTCAAGTTGACACTTGACCGCGCCTCCCGCAGCTCTTTCTGCTGCCCGATGACGCCCTGGCGGGACCTAGAACCCATAAATCGTCTACTGCTCAAGTCAAACCACGTTGTGCGTCAAGTCTCAACTTTAATGGCACGACTTGTAACACTGCATCCTGTTTATGAAACCTAAGTCATTCAGACTCAGCCAGGCCTATCCATCCGATTTCACACTGGCACCGCTCCATAGCAGCTCACGGCTGACCTACGCACGTGAACTTAGCTTCGCTTTGTATGAAAATGCAGGCGGGATCGTCCACTGCGACCCACGCACGGCCACGCTACGCACGGCCACGCTACGCACGGCCACGCTACGCATGGATGCGTGGCTGGCAAACAACTGAAACGCACTAACGTGGCAAACCTCTCCGGGCATATCCTACGTAGCAATGGACAACTTTGTATTGTTACTCTACTACCTTTTTGTCATTCGGGAAAAACCTTCAGTATGGTTACTGAAGGTTATTTCTCAATGACATTTAAGTAACTTCATAAAATAACAAACGACACTCCCAATGGACCTCTAGTCGCAATCGCGACTGCTGTAGTTCCTGGTTTCTGCTTTCGTTCGTGCTGTGGTTCCTTTACAGGCAAGTGTTCATGAGTTTTTACTTATGGAGCTGCTCAGTAATTGCCCTGGATTTGTGCTCGATAGATGGCATTAGGCTCGCCCCTTATCACATGGAAGCATGGAACTTACAGATAACTAGACTAGATCTAGCTGAGTGTACCTACCCTGTGTAGTAATTATACACAACTGTCCATCTCTCAGGGCAATACAAGCGTGATGCTTTGTGGTGTAGGTACACATACATACATCAATTCACACCTTTTCCCTTAGATGAATGAAGAAACTACAGAACGAAATGTTGTAACAGACAAATAATGTTGACTCTTCCTCCAACATGGTCGCTTGGAGCCCGGAGTGAACGAGGTGGACCAGGCAGTGTCCTGGGCCATCGACGCGGGGTACCGCCACATCGACACCGCCTTCGCCTACAAAATTGAGGACCAGGTCGGCAGGGCACTCGCTAAGAAGATCGCAGAAGGAATCAAGAGAGAGGAGCTGTTTATTACTACTAAGGTTATTTAGTATTATTTTTTTAGTTTTTCGCGTACGAGCAGGAGCAGCGTGGATCAGCCCCCCGCAAGGTGGACTGATGACCTAGTGATGAATGTCGCGGGATAAAAGCACAGAACAGGTCTGTGTAGCGAAGCTTGTAGCATCCCCTATGTCTCGTAACTACCGCTCCACAGCGGCCAAAGGCTAAGCTACGCACGGATGCGTGGCAAACCATAGCACTGGACGGTCGACTTTATGGCTGAATGATGATCCTGAAGCTTTCTAGATATTCAAAGTACCGGGTCCGTGTTTCCTGATAACTAAATCCCTCAGAGTTTTCAAGTCTTGAACCTATTCAAGTTTACTTCAAGGCAAGCATGCACCATCATTGACCACATATAACCTACGTAATTTTCGATACCTCATTTAACAGTTTTTACTGATTATATTAACTCGATTATTTTATGATCCACAGCTATGGAACAGTGAACACGCTAAAGACGCAGTAGTGCCAGCACTGCGCGCCTCACTCGCCAGCCTGGGGCTGGAATATGTCGACCTTTACCTGGTGCACTGGCCTGTTGGGCAATTTGTAAGTAAAACTTGATGACCGAGGAGACTATTCAAAAGTTAATGAGATTTTTTAAGTCAATGTTTTCACTTTAGCAGTAGCCTTAGCCCTAATCGAAACCTTGGCATCGTACGGGAAAGTACGTAACTAAACAACCAATTTCTATATTCAAGCAGCAGTGCTGTAAATTTCTTGATTAGTGCAGGCGACCGTACGTTAGCGATAAAGCTGGCCTCGTATTCTATGGAAACGTGTCAACATTTCAGCATGGTCTTTATGTTCATCAACAATCTCCTTGGTGTTGCAATTTTTCATTGGTGTCAGGACGGTTACAGAACTTAGCGATGTTCAAAACCCACATCAAACGTGTCCTTAGCAAGAAAGCATATTATAAAATTAAAGATGTGCTACGTTGAAGTCTAGGAAGTTTGGTAATAATTCCTTCTGCACATGTGGCTTCCCTGGTAGGTACCTCATTAACGGCAAATTATGTAAGAGTCTATTAACTGCTCCCAAATTACTATGTATTACAATACTACTGCATTGCACTGCACACGCGCTTGTGCTTACTGCTGCTACTGTATTGTATTACTATGTTTTTTTCTTACTTAACATGATCATCCTATTATTTGACATTATATACCTACAACTTAAATTCACCTCTATAGTCTAGGCTTTTGTGTACAATTGTCATGATAATTATTCAGATTTGTTACAGTTGTAATAGAAATCATGTCATTTCGTTTAAAATTGGTTTTTATTTTTATTCATTAATTTATCTTTTTTATAGGTTCTAATATTTTGTGAATGTGAGAACGCTGTAGGCTTAGTGGACTGTAGATTTGTTGACCACCTTCTATTTTGTTAAGTACCAGGTACTTGTTGAAATTGGCCAATTATTTTTAAAAGAGTAGATAACCATGGAGTTTCTTGCTGGCTCTTTTCCATAGGAATCTACCAATTAGAACCGTGCACCTAGCTTCTGACGTTTCATAAGTGCCCGTGTAGGTTTATGTGAAAAAAAATATTTTTAATTGAATTGAGTAACCATTCAGTGAAGGCCTAAATAATTGAACAACCCCAATGGGTGTTGGGCCTATGCCGAACTGTAACTCCTACCGAATATAATGTTAAATTATTCCTTCCGTATCACCAATTGAAGCCCTGTATTCTAAGTTATCATTATAAACACAGCTTCCCTAACCAGCAACAAACTTTACTTACCAGAACAACGGAACCTACGACTACACAGATTACGTGGACACCTGGCGCGGGATGATGGAATCCAAGAGCCTGGGCCTCACCAGGTCTATCGGAGTCTCCAACTTCAACCAGCAGCAGATCGACAGGCTTCTAGAACTGGGGCTGGAGAAACCAACGGTGCTGCAAGTCGAAGTAAGTAACATAATGACTTCGTGTCATTGCTTCTCCATCATGGAAGAAAGAAAGTTATTCACTGGGACTCGTACAGGAAGAACACAAAGTAAATAGAATTGGACACTATCGTAGAAACATAAAAAATAAATAAAAAGCAATAGTAGTAGGTACCTATATAAACAACCGGCCAAGTGCGTGTCGGACCACGCACGATGAAGGGTTCCTTAACATTGGGACACATGGAGAACCTCAACATGGGGAGTTGAAATGGATTACGGCCCAGTCCTCTCACAGAGAGGAGGCCTCTGCCCCAGCAGTAAGAATAATATACAGGATATTTTTCGTCGGTTATTTAAAAAAAATCTGCTGTTCCATACATTTTGAACGCGTAGGTTTTGCTCTTTTCTATGAAACAGCAGATATTTTTTAAATAACCGACGAAAAATTTCAACGCAGGGGGGTTCAAAATCATGTATTGAATCCATGGAAACAGTTTTCGCGTCGATGTCCCTGCCACCCTGTATAGACTGATAATGCTTATTCATTGGCTACTTCAAAGGTCAAATAATAGTGGTCGCAAGCGCACCTTGCTGAGAATGGAGACTTGAGTTCAATCCCCAGGAAAAGTGTTAATGGGTGTTTCCATCAGGAATTTCTCAGTACCAGTCTTAAGTCAAGATTTTTTTGTCAGTAAATGAAGTTTTAAATAAGTAATCAATTCGCCCTCTGTCACTTATGACTTAAACATAAATAACTGGCGAAATGTAGGTGTTCTACATACCGTGCCTACACCTTCGACACATACAGACGTGGATGTTGTTTTGAAAATAAATGTTATATTCTTGCCCAGATCAATTTAAACCTGCAACAGCCAGACCTCCTCTCCTACTGCTCCCGCCAAGACATCCGCGTGATGGGCTACACTCCGTTCGGCTCGCTGTTCTACAGCAAGGCGAAGCCCGACGCTCCGCCCCCAAGGGTCGATGACCCCGCGCTTCTGGAGATCGCGAACAAATATAACAAGACTGTGCCTCAAATTTCATTGAGATATCTGGTGAGTTTTGAAGCAGGAAACTGTAGTGGGTACTTCTCGCAAAAATATCTAATCATCAATATTAAAATGATGGAAAACTTGGCGGTGCACTACTGTGCACCCGGTAAAGCGCCATCTTTTGACATCTTCTGGAACCGAAGTATTTTGTCACATAGAACTGTAAAAAGAGACAGTCACACAGGTATGACAGAGATGGCGCTCTACAAAGCAGAACTTTTTGAAACTCGATGCGTCATATTACTTACAGTTGACTAATGTATATCTATTGCAATTATAATAGACAGAAACTGCTGAACATCAAATCCTAAGTTAATATAAATGCGAATAAGACTTTGTTTGTTCTCACGGCTAAACGGCTGAATCTATTTTGATGAAATTTGGTATGGGGATATTTTTAACCATGGGGAATAATGTAAAAATCTGATAATCATTATAATGAAAGAGGAAAGAAATATTTATTTTTATATACAGGGTGGCATGGGACATCGACGCGAAAACTTTTACCATGGATTCAGTACCTACATGATTCTGAGCAAATTTTGACCGCATAGTTTTTTTTTAATAACCGACGAAAAATGTCAACTCCCCCTGAGTTGAAATTTTTCGTCCGTCAGACTTTCGAGGTTCAGAATCATGTACTGAATCCATGGTTAATGTTTTCGCGTCGATGTCCCTGTCACCTGTATAGTATGTCTTGTTTGAGCCGACTTCATAAAAGCAGGAGGTTATGCGAGTAACAAACATCGAAACATCTCAAACTTTCACTATTTTAGTGGTTTCCGATTTGTATTAAGTTAATGATCTCTCTCCATTGCAGGTCGAGTTAGGCGTAATCCCTATTCCGAAATCTGTGACAAAATCCCGCATTGAACAGAACCTCAATGTTTTCGACTTCAGTCTGAGCCAGCAAGAGAAAGATGTACTGAAAAGCTTCGACAGAAACTACAGGACTATACCCCAACTGAAGTGGCTCGACCATCCAAACTATCCTTTTGAGACGACTAAGGAATAACTCAAATTAAATGAATAATTAATAAACGAAAGAATTTAATGAGTATACTGAACATTTATTTTAATTGGGTTTGGGTTTAAAGATTCTTTATTTATTCAAAAGAACATACATTGTTCACTTAGCGAATAAATACATAACTAAGGTAAGTGTAGTCCAGTAGTTTTGTTGTTTTTTTTTTTTATTACTGCCTCGAACCACAGATTAACTTAGCACAGATGGGACTCTCCGCAAAAACATTTAAATACAAACTGCTGAGGACTAAAGCTGAGGATCTTAAGGTCCTGGATTAGAAGTTTAGAAGTTATGAGAAAACAGATGAACATGCATACATAAGTAATTACATATATATATACATACCGGTCAAAATCATAACCCACCTTTTTGCTTGGCCGTAGTCGGGTAAAAACTGTAGGTAGGACCCAATGACAGTGTCCTCCATGGGTATTTACAAAAAACATTAAGAAAAAAAGCCTGTTATTAAAATAGAGGATATAGGATGCAAGAGCGAGCGAAGCAAACTCGGGTATTTGGGCATAACTACGCTCGGGTTAAGGCCAGATTTCAAAACCTAAAAAATGTTGAGGTTCAAAAAGTTTGGCTTCGTTCGCTTGTCTTGATTCTTGAGATTTTCTTCATAAGTCGACAAAGCAAGTAGGTAATTCTTAGTTCTTATGGAATGATCAAAAGAAAATCGAACTTATGCGTGTAGTGTGTAACATTTTTGAGGTCGCTTCGCTCACTCCTGTATTCTGCATTTTCATAGTTGCTTGGCCTTTCCTGCATAAGTCGACAATGTAACTCCTATTTCTGTTTGAAAATGTAAATCAATCCTAACCTATCCGAGACGGGGTAATAATTCGCTCTTCTCACCCTACATAATCATCCTAATACCCTGGAAGAAGGCAATCAGTAAGCACGACTTGACACATATTCGGGCGGTTCACTGAGCTGCACGTTAGTGTAGTAACTCAGTGAATCGGCTGGGGAACACGATGTCAATGTAGTGGCATACTGTCCTTATGAATTGTGTAGTTGTATAGTCAATGGCGCCTTAAGCCACGATCTCATTGTTTTGTTTTTTAATTATTTATTCAGTACATAGTGTCATATTCGTCCGCGACATAAATGGTTCAATTTTGTTGTAATTGTTGTGCTATAGTCATGAATTGTACTAATATGGACTAAGTTGTCTGAAATAAAAGTATTTATATACAGCATGGCGCTTTAATGGCGACATCAATTTAACACACGTATACGGATTAGCGTTTTCTTTTTATGAAGATATTTTAATTTAATTTAACGTTTTTTTCGCAGAGCTCATTTACCGGGGTCTCGGATCATAACCTCGCATTAATGAAAATAAAACGAATAACATGCCAAGAGAAGGCGAATTGTAGAAAAATGAGAGCCCTATGTCGGCGAGCGTTTGAAAATTAAAGTTTTTAAATTAACGTTTTTTTTTTTAAATTATATTTTTATGATTACTGGCCACTAGCCCTACCCGTGTGTTAAATTAATGTCGCCATTGTAGCGGCACGTTGTATAATAAGAAGTCGCATTTCTAAAACTTGTCAAAATAAAAATCTTTATTTACACTTACAATCTATGACTATTTTTTTAATCACTTTTATTTTATATCTAAACATTCTGCCAGGATTTTTAGGTGGGTAGCACGCCACTCGATTTTCAACGCTCAGCTTAGCGCCGAGAGCATAGAATAGTACAGAAGGAGCAATCCGCATTTTAGGTATAAAGCTACAAGTCCGCGGCGGGCCCGTCTTGTCGGGCCAATTCATCCAATTATTCAATGACGTAGTCAGAAGATATAAGAGTTACGCGATACAAAGCAAGGCAACTTCTAGGTGAATATAACTGTAGCTAATTAGCGCTGTGCGACCTGAATTGCACTTTATTGTGTCGTTGCAAGTCGCTTTTTATTTAAATGATTTGGCGGACTGATGCATCTATACTAATCTATGCCGAGAGTTAAAAAATCCAAGTCTCTTCTTGTTGCGCTGCGATGCGGTTCGTTGGATTCTCAATGTTGGGCTCAATACCGAGAGTTAAAAATCAGGTGCAGGAATATTTTCAACAGTATCCGGACCCCACTTATTTACTTTTTTTAATTACTTGCCGACCCCTGGTCTAGACCTTATGAAAATGGGCAACGTTTTATCAGGGTCACCATACTTAAAATATCAACACCCCTCAACCCCTATCAATACCCCTCCGTGCCTCGGAAAGCACGATAAGCCGTTGGTCCCGGCTGTCATTCGTAGATCTTTGACAGTCGTTACGGGTACTCAGAAGCCTGAAAGTCTGACAACCAGTCTTACTTAGGTATTCTGTTACCCAGTAACTGGGTTGCGGAGATCAGATAGGCAGTCGCTTCATGTTAAATACTGGTATTCAGCTGCATCCGGTTAGACTGGAAGCTCCAACATAGTTGGAGAAAAGGCCTAGGCAGTTCCTGACTCTCAAGGCTATAACTTCTTCAATTCTTTAACCATTAACTGTTTTTTTAACCTCAAAATGGACATCTCCATCTCATGTTTTTCTTTCATGAACTGTTTTTCCATTTCAAATAATGCTTTTTGCTTTTTCAATTCAAACTCAACTAGTTCCTTTTTTAAATCTTCAACGGTTTTTTTCTCTTCTGTGATTTGTATGGGGTCAGTGACGTCATGTTTGAGGCTGGCTATAATTGGTTTAATGTCGGAAGGTGGCAGGACTATGTGTTCTGTGATTGGTGAAGCTGTGACTAGGAAGTCCTGTGATTGTTCGTCAACTGTGTCTAGGCCGCCGCTGTCGTCAATTTTTGTGTCGTTTTCTGATATCTGTTTTAAAAGGCGGGTGTTCTGTAAAAAATTATAAAACCAAGTTAGTTAGTTGTTAGTTCGTTAGTTGGCCACAAGCGAGCGGCTGAACATGGGCTCCATGGCTTCTCAAGTCGGGCAGACTTATTTCATCTCATTACAAAAAGTTTTAACTTCAGTCTAAGCTTAAATTTTGAGCCAGTTGTATTTTGAACTTTATTCCGACTAATGTAAAGTTTATAATAAAAAAACTGATTTAGAACAGAGTCTAAGTTAACAAAGTTGTAATAAAAACTTTAAGATATTCGAAATAAAGATCAAAATACGAGTATGTACATTATAATTATGGCGAAGAACTGACTTTGTAATAAAATACAGTATGGGTTCTTATGGGATTTTTCAGCAGCATCCCAGTCTGAATGTGTGGCCAGTTTATGGCCACAGTAGAGCATCACCCCCCTACATGGGAATTAAACATAAGTGCCAAAATCTGAGTGTTCTAAACTAACTAGATGGCTATGAAGAGATCACTGAGATAACGCCCAACAGATATAATAAATTATGGAGAAGACATACTGAATTTTTCAGTTGATATCTTTTGTCCGAGTTTTTCTTGGACATTACTGATATCGGTAAAGGAAAAACATCGTCAGGAAACTTGGACTTATAGCTTCCGCCAACGGATTCGCCTGCGTGATATCTTCATAAATTATAGCCTATGTTAATCAGTGATAATATAGCATGATACTGGTGAAAAAAAAATTAAAATCGGTCCAGTAGTTTTTGAGTTTATTCATTACAAACAAACAAAAAATACAAATATTTTCTCTTTATAATATTAGACAGTTTATAAAACTAATATTATAAAGAGAAAATATTTGTATTTTTTATAATGACCGACCGAAGGTTTCGGTTTCGGCAAGTTTCGGAAAAAAATCTAGTGTCAGCATAAAAATTAAAAAAAAACAAACAATGTAAACACAATTAGCCAAATTTCAGTAAACAATAGATTTTTAACATGTCTTAAAAAGTTTCGGATTTGGTAGAAAGTACTGTTTCGGTCGAAGACTAATTTGTATATATAGTTTGTAAAGCCAAAGTCAAAGTCAAACAATTTATTTCAATTAGGCACATAAAAGGCACTTATGAACGTCAAGTTTACAAAAAATAGAATTGATTCTAGTTGCCCCTTCCAAAAGGTAGTTTTCGTATGGAGAAGAATGGGCAAGAAACTCCACCGTTACTCTTTTAAAATGTTTTTACAATATTTTGTATACCTTAATTATATAATTATATGAGAAGACAATGCATCTAGAATAAGATTACTATACCGCGATAGGTAAAAAAGAATGAAAAATAAAGCAATTACAGATAAATTAAATATGTGATAGATACATGGTGCTCACATATTTACAAACATTGCAAAATTATACGATATTCCTAACATTTTAACAAGTAATACTAATAAGTCAGTGTGTGAGTTCAAGAAATCACAGAATATAAAATCAGTGTTAAAAAAAATAACAAATACTTAATTAAATAAGCAACCAGCTTGATTTTGTCTAGACTCTAAATTGTCCTATGGAGCAGGACCAGCATGTTTCCAAGCATTCTTATCTTGGATATAATCCTCTTATTTGTAATATGCTTGTTTACAGAGTGTACTTTTAATATGAGTTTTAAATTTTCTTTCACTTAATTGTAATATATCTTAAAGTAATGATATAGTAACATAGGCTGTAATTTTTAAAGATATCAAGTCGCTGGCGGAAGCTAGTGCTTAATATAAGTCTGAAATCGCGTCTGGAGCAAGCGTGGTGATCAATGCCTGTAGCTCTTCTGTATGAGAAGAGGCCTTTGCCCGGCGGTGGAACAATAAGGCTGTCTGCCTTAACATTCTATTGGTTAATATTGGCACAGCTCCGTTCCTCTCCTGTCTTGATCGCTCCAGTGGACAGGCAGCCTGATAGGCTCGTTCTTTAAGTACATTAGGATGGAAAAAAACAATCTTCAACAACATACCCCCGTCCCCTTTAACGGATAGTGCAGCGGATGGTAGCTCTTCATCTGATGGTAGACGGACGCCGTGGGCAGCAGGTTCCCCTCCTCATCAGTCAAGACCTTCACGATCCTCTCCTCCAGAGGATTGAGGTGGACGGAACAGTGGGTGCCCTCCGCGTGACACTTTTGTATGACCGCGTATTTGCGGCGAATCTTGAATTTTAGATCTATCCAGTACTGGGGATAAAGGATGGAATATATTTAATTTATGAGGAGGAAATACTAATGTTCGCTTTCACAAAAATTAGGCGCCATTCTTGCACTTTAGGATTTACAACTCGGCGCTGAGCCGAGCGTTGAAAATCGAACAAACAACAAAATGAACTACTTATGGCCTGCGCAGACTGGCGGATGATCCATTCTTGCACTTTAGGATTTACAACTCGGCGCTGAGCCGAGCGTTGAAAATCGAACAAACAACAAAATGAACTACTTATGGCCTGCGCAGACTGGCGGATGAGACCGCAGACGATTTTAAATTCATGAATTGAATTTAATATTTATTCAATTGAAATAACACGATGAACACGCTAAAGGATACCGCGGCGGGAGGCGGCGGGAGGCGGCGGGAGGCGGCGGGAGGCGGCGGTACGCGCCGGTATGCGCCGTTATGCGCTTGAGTCTGCCACACTCTTCCAAAAGCGACTTTTCGACTGCATAGTCGCTAGTAGAATAATCAAATCCCGGCGAGCGGTGGCTACGCCACGACACACCGGCGGATGTTCGGGTAAGCTGGCGGAGCTGGCTCGCAGTATTGCAGAGGATTTTTCTTGTCAGCGTGCGCTGGCGGATAGAGGAATCCTCCGCAATGCTCTCCCCTGCCATCCGCCAGTGAGCGCAGGCCCTAATAGCCACAATCACCAAACCCAAATAAAATTAATTAAGGTACAAATCTTTTTTAATAGCAGCCATCCCAAATGGCAACACTCACTCTAGCCCAACTCCGCCCACTCTTCGTAACACTCTCATCAATCCTGTTCAGCGTCCGGGCTATCTTCTCCCACATCCGTTTGGACTGAAGGTGTCCCTCTCTAGAGCGGGCACTAGCAAGGGCCAGCGGAGGATAGCGCTCCATGTACTGTGCTAAGACTTCGAGGTGCTGCCGGGACACTTGGCGACGGTAGCTCAGTTCTTCGGACATGATTCTGGAATTAGAATGAACATAATAGTATGAATGGGTATACTTAAATATTATACAAGATGCGTTTGATTGGATGTGCCATCGGTAAAAATTACCAACTTTCATCCTCTGATGCATTTACAAAAGTCCTTCCATACTGCTCACTTTCATAATAAAATGAACTCTTCTGCGAAATTCAATATTTCCAGACCCAGCAGTATCCGCTGTGCATTATCTGTCTGGAGTGAATGATTTTAAGATTTCTATTAGGTAGAAATTTCTTTAACTGCCTCGTTGGTCTAGTAGTTGCAAGCGCTACTGCTGAGTATGAGGTCCTGGGTTTGATTCCCAGGTTGGGCATAGTGTTAAGGAGTTTTTCCATTCTAGGAATGTTATTAGTAGCATGTCGCAAATTCGGGACTGAAAAGCCAGACCTTAAACAAAAATCATTACTGAGGTCAAACAAACATTTGTTCAGTGTCAGAAGCAAACCCACGATACGTAGAGCAGAAGACCAGCCGCTCTGTCCACCGATAAGTCCAATAAATAAACATGTATGCGATTTCCTAAATATGCTTATAAAATTCAGTTAAGCTCTTAGTTTTAAATACTGACTTCATATCGGAATAAAAATATGGAGCGAAATGAAACCATAACAAACGATAAGTTTGTTTATACATGTTATTGCGTGGTTTCTAGTTAAAACACGGAAAAATCATTAATGAAACTTGATACCTACATTTATTTTGTGCTCTAAATTATCCCTAAAACTGCCACTCATTGAACAAATTACCGAATTAATAAAAATTATCAAAATATTATTTGCACAGTGGTGAATACCGAATTCCTATTTTTTTGACATTGACAATGAATAAATAAATATCGAATGACATTTCCTTTTTTTTTTTGGATTTGATCTGTTTATGTTCGGATACACAGTGGAATTTTTATTGATTATTTTAGAAGTTTACTAGAAAATCTTATATACGTTTCATCATAATTTTCCTGCCCATATCCTAATTTATTTGGAGTCTGTAGAACATATCTTTTTCTTCTATATTTCTATATGAGTCGTCATTTCGCTAATGGAATGGTGCCCCTTCCAGCCATATCATCTTTCACACAGTCTGTCCCTCGTTTCTTTAGTCTTCCCTTACTACTCTTATCATAAGTACTTAAGTTCGTTAAAGTTTATTTCACGATGATAATTTTTATTTTCAGTAAAAATTATTACATAAGTTACAAGTACAATAGTATGGTACAACATAAAGCGCATAGGGTATTATCTCCTGGCTCCCAAACTAGGTTTATAGCCTGTGACTTGGGGACCAGTGATACCATAAAGGTAAACATAGGTGATCAAAATGATTTAGAAAAAAGGAAAAAAGCTGCTATCACCAGTAACAAAGTGAACATAACACGTTATACGTAATTGAGTGAGAGTGAGTTAGTCGTGGTAGGTGTAGTAGGTGTGTTGTGTATGAGTAAGTAATGTGAAAGTGCGGAGTGTGTTTGGTGTGAAACGTGTCTTGGTAGATGTGTGAAAGTGGGGGGTGTGTATGAGTGTTTTTGTATAAAAATACATGAATAGGAGGAGATCTGACTTAAGCATGTGGGAAGAGAAGTTGTTCGGTCACATCATATGATTTCTCAATTAGCCATTTTTTTACTATACTTTTGCGTTTGTGATAATTTAAACTGTGGATATGGAGAAATTTATTGATTTTATTATATAGAATATAGCTGAGGTAGGTGAATTGGTGCTTTGCGAAGGTGGTTTTATGTCTAACTGGTGGAAGGGCAATGTCTGTGCGACGTTTAGTACTTTTTGTGAACGGTAGCCGATGTTTATATGTTACACACTGTAGCACATATAATCCTCTCACTGTCAAAACCCCGCTTTCCCTAAAAAGTTCCAAAGTGGGGTATCTATAGGGCTTACAGAACATAACTTTGAGAACTGCTCTCTGAGCTCTCTCTAGTTTCAGAAAGTGTGTTATAAACTATGGGCCATCAACAACGTCTGATATTGATTTGAACGATTTTAGAAACTATTTTGATCTTTCCCCATCGCCTCTTCATTTTTCCCCTGTTTCATTCTTGTGATAAAAACATTGGAGCAGATTTAACAGGATGTTATCAATATCATAGAAAAATATACTCTTTTCTCTTTACTGTTACAAATATAAATTTAGCTTATGCTAATATGTACTATTCTACAGGACTTCAAATACAACACTGTTCATCTCTTCAAAAACCCGTTCGATCTTCCCCCCACTCACCTTATAAAAAGTATCATATCCATGAGCCAAATTTCATCCAAATCCGTTCAGCTGTTTTAGCGTGAAAGCGTAACAAACAAACAAACTACTCAAAATGATCATCATCATCATTTCAGCCAAAAGACGTCTATTGCTGAACATGGCCTATATTCAGCAGTGGACGTCTTTTGTCCCTCAAGCACCGCCACTTCGACCGATTCTGTGCTTCCCGCATCCAGTGGATTCCTGCGGCCTTCACAAGGTCCTCGGTCCATCTTGTGGGAGGCCTTCCAACGCTTCGTTTTCTGGTTCGCGGTTGCCACTGCAGAACCTTTCGGCCCCATCGGCCATTTGTTCTACGAGCAAAACTACTACTTAAGTATTTAGTCAGGATAAGAACGACTCCGAAAACAAGCAGCAATCATAGTACTCATTCACACTGGTGCCGATTCTCTTGTCAAACAAATAACAAATGCCTCAAAACCAGACTAAAAATCAACAAAATTTAGTTCATTCCTGTCAAACGATGATTAGTGACACAAATTAACTATATTTTAGTTTGACTGCACTAAGATGGCATTTAGTGCAAATTGTAATTTTTTCACCTAAAATTTTGATTGTAAAAAACCAAACCCGACCCCTGACAAATTTTAATCGCGATTAAAAAGGTGTGGTATAAAATAAGTTATCATGAACTAAAATTCACACCAACACCTCGACTTCAGGTGCAAAAACAGTCTTGTATTGTGTGCTTTAGTCTGTAATAAATAAATGTATTTTCTTTCTTTCTTTCTTGTATGTTTTTTCGCTTAAATTTCGAAAATAGTGTGCCCTATCACAATATAATGAAATTTTCGACCCCCGTTAAGTAACCCATAAACCCCTAAAACTTCAAATGTAGGTAATAATTTTTCATATTTTCCATACAAAACGTGAAAAATTTCATATAATATATATATATATATATATTTCATATAATAACACGTCGAGGCTGACCATACATGCGCGCCTCTGGCTCTAAAAAAAATTCTCGTTTTAGGGAAAACATAGTAGTCGCGATTATAAAATTCGATTTTAGTTGTGTCAAAATTATTTTTTCAATTAGAGTTGTTTTTTTTGTTGCTACAATATTCTCTTAGCCAAAAGTAAGGAATTTTAGCGATAGTTTAGTTCGGTGTACATACCAGAGAATCGGCGCCAGTGTGTTCTAAATCAAATTTTTGCAACTAACGTAAAAATAATACACAAGCCCAATTATTATACCATAATAAAAACCTTCCAATCTGTTAACAAAATGTGGTAGGTGTATCCAAACGAATCTCAGCTGACAAATCACGGTCGAATATCGCGAATAACAATTTTTTTTTGAGAGTCTTGACGTGAGCGAGTTCGGTTGCTGATAGCCGTCGATATGTCGTCGATTAAATTAAATTTAGTATTGTGCAGTGTGATATTATGCATTTTGGTGTGCGTTAATACCCAGTCCGTACACAGACGTTTCGAATACAAATATTCGTTCAAGCCGCCGTATTTAGCGCAAAAAGATGGATCTGTTCCGTTCTGGGAGTACGGAGGCAGTAAGTATAACCTAATTTCTCATTATCCATCACTGATAAATTGGTTTTAGCCGCATCAAATATACTTATGGGCTACTTATCTCCGTTTCTATGTTCATAAACATTCATGTTAAGTTATAAATATCGAATAAAAAAGGTAAAATCGTTTGTTGTTTCGGTCCATACGAATTGACGGCGACACGTCAGTGAAATCTGTCAAGTGTGAAAACGAAAGCGCTATATAGATCTGAATGTGTTGGAAAGAGAGGTAAAATAGTTGCCGAGATTATGTTTTTTTGGTTCCACGAAAGCAGTCGACACGGTTAAAAACCTTAAATAATTTTTGATAATATTATATTATATACTCGTTATTATTATAATACCTAGTTCGTTCATGGTTTTATTTACAAATTAATGCGAATTGTTGATATGTCACGCTATTAAAAGAGTTTAAAAGGAAATAGTAATTCATGTCTTTCTCCTAATATTTTTGAACACTTTCTACAAAAAACGTGTCAGTGATGTGCTGTAGGCATGGCCGCAGGTTATTATCATCTCATACAATTATTTGAAGCAAGTGAAGCAACACCATCACTTGCACACTTCTTGTTTCAAATCAAATACAGTACATTATTTCTTTTAATTTTGTAAGTTTATAAACCAAACCGTTACGCATATAAATAATAATAAAATGATATCTGCTTTAACCATTGTTCTCCGATCAATAATTAACATTCTTTGTACAATCTTAAATTTTTCTAGCATATTCTGTTTATATCGATAAATAGAATATGCTAGAAACATTTGATATACTGTGTAATTGGATGCACTGTGTGATAGATGAGAGAGAGAGGGTGACTACCAAGATGATGACTAATAGAGAAGTATGGAAGAAAAATATGTTGCTACAACCCCAAATAAATTGGGTTAAGGGCATGAGGATGATGACGATTCTGTTTATCAGACTGATCCAGTTTTGATATGACAATCTATCATATACATAGCCCCCGATCTACATTTTTTATGAGGCGGGGCCAAGACTTCCGTCTATCCCCCCCACAAATATTCTTTAGGGGGTTGCGCTAAGGTAGCCCGAGAAATTCAAATTTTCTCGAAATAAAAATGTTGGCAGCAACATAAATCATTCATCATTAATCAAATATCTGCATCAATCCAACAGGGGCGCCAAAACTGTTGTAAAAAAGAAAGAAAGAAAGAAATAGAATGATTGTAATGTGCTGCATGTCTCATTTAATGCAAAGTTGCCGTGTATTGGGTGGTGCACTTGTCTGCTACGCTTGAATTTGTCGCCTTGAAGTTGGCGCCCCGGGCACGGGCCTCGGTTTGCCCCTCCCCTAGACGTGGGGCTGCATAAACCCAGCTTATTCAAAACTCAATACTTTATTTACATTCCACAATGTGTACTTAGACAAATCATTTTAACTTACCACATGTTAAAATTATTTGTGATCATTATGGACCCTGTCGGGCACAGCAAAATATTAGGAGAGGGGAAGCTTTGAAAGGACTTGTCTTATCAGTCTTCTGAACTAAATCTAATTACGATTATTTATGACCTAATCTTAACATCACCAAGCATAGCTTGCCATGCCATACCTTCCAGGTCGATAGATGCCTGTAGAAGCCAGCTGGCTGTTACAGACCGCCTCAAAAAGATCATACATAATGAAAAGAATATTCTTTGATTGTCTACAATCTCCTCAAGGGGTAGGTCAGTCGGAAAGATGAAGCTAGTTGTCCATTCAAAAGCATAGTTGGTCCCTATGCAGAAGAAAGGACAAGAAACTCCATGGATACGTTTAAATTATTTTATTGGGAACTTAATTGTTATACATTGATATGATGTTATGGAACACAGATTGTAGACAAACAAATGAACTATTGTCTGTGTACCTTTTGAGGCTAACTGTACATTCCCCTGTGCGTTGCTCAAAGCATAATGTTGGCCAAAACAGCTATATTTTCTATGGTGATTCATGCATGTAACTAGCGAAATGTGTGCACTATACACTTCTACCCAACTCCTTTAGGGAAAATAAGCGTGATGTTATAACTTTCGTTAATGTCCACTGTTGTTTGATTCCTAACTCACCCAGAATGCATTCAAGCCTCAAAAAAAAGGAAGATCATTCTGGAAATCTTTGCCATGCTAATTAATTTTGAAATATTACATTAACAATGGAAAATATGGTAACATTGGCAGCCCTAGATAAGATATGATTGTTGTTATCTTTGGAACATTTTAGTAGCCAGGGATAAAAGAGTACCTTTCATTTTATCAATGAAAATGGCTTGCATTATCACTATGCTAAACAGATAGCTTTTTTCACCTCTATACCTAATAGTAGGTTGAAATATATTGCTGGGTTGTAGAGAGTGTTGAGACGGCTCCCTCACTGAACTGCTTCAAGAATCGACTGGACAGATTAAATATCTCCAAGCTATTTGATACACATGCATCAGCTAATAAGCTGCTAGTGTGTCTAAACAAATAATAATGATAATGTAGCACACATTCTTCATCCCAGAATACACACTACCTATTCTACAAAGGAGTGCAAGATCCATAAAACAAGCAGGACATATTGCTCGATCAGTAAAAAAAAATACAGTTTGGAATTTAAATGGCATCTAAGGTGCTGGTGATTGGAGAGGCCTATGTCCAGTCGAGCAGAGGTGGCCCAGTGGTCGTGGGGTCGTACCAAGCAGGCGCTTAACTTTGTGTAGATAATTTCATCACCACTGCTTTTCAAAACGGTGAAAATGTTGGCATAAAACAAAAACAAAAAAACATAAAGAAAACAACACAAAAACATTAAGACGAATTCGCACCCGCGAAATTCAAATTTTCTTACGTTCCATATGAACAAATTTCTTATGGAAAAGTTTTTATGGAACAAATCTAACTTAGAGAGATGTATCAATGATTATAATTCTGTAAATACATATCTACTATAGTCACGAATCATATTTTGATTAAGATACAACCTTTTTTTTTTTTTTGAGGATAGGAAATCATCAAATGACTTCTCCCGCTCTGGGCAGAGCGAGAGGATGTGTCAGACTTTTACTGACTAAAACCCACCCGTGTTCCTTCCGTTGCCTGTGTGCCGGGGCCGCGATATCCCTTTCGGACAAACCCGCAACCCCAGCAGTTAAGATACAACCTGACACTGACTTGCAAATTGCAAAAAAACGTAAGAAAATTTGCATTTCGCGCGCTACAACTGCGGATCGAAAAGTAAAAAATTATTGAAATTAATTCTTAAAATTCCTAACAAGTTTTCTGATATAAAACGTGTTTTAAAGTCGATAATTCCGTAAGAAAGTACACGTAGCAGTCGGTTTAACACGCTTTTATATTACAAACATCGATATCGGCGAACATGGACGATTGTTTACGAATAATTACGAAACGCTTACATCATTGATTTTTATAATATTCACGCTGTTCTGCTAAACCTGCAGTTTCATGTTTTACTACTTCATATTACTATAAACTCCATTTAATAAATCTATAAGGCACCGGCAAGATTGCCTCGTTGCTCTAGCTAGTGCGCAAGTGCTACAGATGAGCATGAAGTTCTGGGTTCGATTCTCTAGTCAGGCTATGTGTTATTGAGTTTTCCTTCTGGAATTTCTAATTAGCAGCCCGGAGTCTGGATTTGTGCCTGGTGGATGGCAATAGCCTCGCCCCTGTTACATTCCTACGTTATATGGGACTTAAAGCATAACTAGAGGAATGTGGGTGTACGTACACTGTACTATAGGTACTTACGGTATTTTTTTTTTTTGAGGGTGGGACATTATCAAATAACTTCTCCCGCTCTGGACGGCGCGGGGCGACTTTTAGTGACTAAAACCCACCCGTGTTCCTTCCGTTGCCTGCGTGCCGGGGCCACGATATCCCTTTCGGACAACTCGCAACCCCGGCAGGATAGGTACCCCTCAGCCTAACCCTTTGCAGATAACAGGCTTGATGTTATGTTATTCTAAGGCACACAAGACCATTTTAGTTACTAAACAAAATGTAGTCGTTCTTACACACTTGATTCGACACGGCCGGGCGACTAAATATTTATTCGATTATGTCGCCCTTCCGGCGCCCGGCTGTGCCGAATCATCACCCCATCAAAAGCGCAGCATGCCTGACATCCACCATCCCGCACTTGTCCGCGTGGTGTATTCGCCCCGCTCCCTCTCATAAAGAGGATGCGTGAGTCCCAGCAGTGGGAATATTATAGACTATATTATGAAGGTATTTGGGAATCTTGACCATCTCAGAGCGGGCCGGAACGAGAAATTTTCTGTCAGAAAACCAAACAACATTGTCTATCTAGCCCCTAATGTTCCACTGCTGGGCCTCCCTTTCCGACACACGTCTGTCTATTGTCGTCGCGGGCCAATCCTTTCTGTAGGTGTCAAGTTCGCCCCTTCATCTTCATCTTGGTCTGCCGCGACGCGATGTCGTCTAAGTGCGGATTTCACCAATGAAACAACGCGTTCAGCACATGACGCAAACCGTTGCGTATACCTAACCCACGTGCTTCCTACACCATGCAAATCTACGAGTTTTTTTTTTTGGCGGCATATTATCAAATAACTTCTCCCACTCTGGGCGGAGCGGGAGGGCGTGTCAGAATCTTTCTGACTAAAACCCACCCGTGTTCCTTCAGTTGTCTGTACTTTGCCAGGGGCCACGGTATCCCTTTCGGACTTTCCCTTTTGACTTTGCGACCCCGGCAGGCATCGGTCCTAGCGGACCCCTTCCGTTGTGCTGACATCTCTTTGAGGCGCGCGTGGAACACAAAGCGCCGTGTACCCGGACCTGTTCCTTATCGGACGGCGAGCTACCCATTGCTCACCGTCCGCAAGCCCGCGCCAACGCTAGCCGGGAATCGGCCTGCGATTCCCGACGCCCAGGGCATCACCTGCGGAGACCAAGACCCCTGGGTTTTGTTTCCTGCGTTTTTTTTTACCTATGACCTCACAGTAGACTGAACCACCAGTAGACTATAAACTTGTCAATAGTGTTATCAGTAAAATGCTTCGGATTTAGATTAAATTAATAACAACAATGTCTTATCATTTTATCAGAACAAGAAGCAATGACTGCTGGTTACGTGTTGTTTGAACGGTTTTTATCCGGTTTTCTCAATAAAAAAGACACCCTGTACATCGCCAGTTATGTCATAAGTCCTATGTGAAACGGGGGCGAGTCTATTGGCAATAATTGCTCTATATCTAGGCTCTTTGTGCTCTTGATAGCAATAGGGATGTTGAATGGGGAAAAAAAATCTAGTTAGTCCGTCAGTCAGATAATAAAAAAATATTAGACACGTATTTTTTGTTTTATCATATTAATAAAATATGGTTTAGATAAAAACGTTTTACTATATTAATATTTTTTAATAATCTACCTGATGTTAAATTTATTATGTTAATAATAAATATTATGCATTTTGTTAACCATTTTTAAAGGAAGCTTCGAACTCCGGAGTTTCGGAATTCCGGAACTATATTGCTTAATATTGAAACCCAGTTCCGGAATTGAAAAGTGGTCCAATACTCAAGTTCACTACGCCAAAGACGTCATTTGTGATATATTTTTAATATCTACTAAATATTTGTAATACATATAGGGAGACTACTATAAAAACTACGATTAGATACAACCATATAATATTACACATTAAAACAGGTCAGTTAGCTACCTTTAATCTTTATTATACTTTATCATTATTTATTGAACATACCTATAATATGTGTCAATTATCGCGCTACATTCAACTTCTGGTTTACTAATAATTTTTGAAGGTAGTCGAATAAAATAATTTCAAATAGAAATAAAAGCATTGATTGCCTCGGTTGGTCCTGGGGTCAAACTCCGTCAGGCAAAGTGATATAGTTTTTTTTTTATCAATCTGAAATCTGGATTTGTTCTTGATTCATTAATTTATTTTTTATTATTAATAGTACTGTCAAACTGTCAAATTGAGGCTGGATTATTCACCTCTGTGAATGTGGGAATCGTCTTCTGCTGGTCGATTCTCATTTTGAAAGTTTTATTCTTGTTTTTTTTTTCTAATTGAAAGTTCTCAGTAATAAGTAATGTACTCGTAGTTACAACAGCCATGACAAACAGCCAAGTTTCACCACTAAGTAAAGTATACCATCCAATGCGAAGTTTTAAAACGCATGAATATTAATATCAAACAAAGCATACCATTAGAATAATGACATAACTTGTTAACATAACAATTTAAACTGTTCCTAACTGAATTAATATTTCACTGTACGCAGCCGTAAATATAGAATAATGAGTTTTAGAAAAAAATGGACTTTGAAGAGCGTCGTCGCTGGCTCAATTTACATGACTTTTGTTGTACAAAGCATAATGAACTTTATGTCAATAGTCTAACGCACGAATTAAATACGAGCCAATTAACAAGAAGAGCGTCTTCTGGAGAATTCTCACGCATTCTCCGAAAGTCCCGCAGTAACAAGCTCGTATCTAATTTATACGTTAGACAATTGACATAAAGTTCATTTTGCTTTGTATAATATCGTTAAAACTCGCTTCCACTCCGTTCCGCGACAAGGTAAATTGAGCCTCTGTCACTCACCTGTGTGAAAGTCTCTCTCTATCCGACTGCGGCTAAGTCAAAAAAGGAGGGTTATGTGTTTGACCTGTATGTATGTATGTATATCCGTCTCTATGTTCCCTTGTAACTACTAAACCGAATTTTATTAATGAAGAACTTTGGTATCGCGGGCAAAAGTTACACATTTAAATTGATTTGTCCCGCCTGCAATACCAACATTCTATAGATTATAATACTTGTTTTTATTCTCTTTTCAATTATGTGTTTTTGCAGTCGGGATTTTTTGTATTTTTTATTACTTTTTTTTTTAAAGCCGATGTGTCAAGTCAAATCAACGACCGCGTACTGACAAGAGAATTTTTTACATGGACGCTTTTCGTACATTTTTTATGAACCAACGCACACTACAGGCGGGCCGCACCGCACTTTTTTGTATAAAAATGCGTTGCGATGCGGCTCGCTGCCGCTATGTGCGCTTGACTTTATAAGTAAGTTCATCTATTAAAAAACAACCGACTTCCAAAAAAAAACACTACGAAGTGAAAAATTACTTTAATTTCGGAAGTCGGGGGCAAAAAACGAAAATTCAAAACCAAATTCCGAAATTAAAGTAATTTTTCACTTCGTAGTGTTTTTTTTTGGAAGTCGGTTGTTTTTTTTATTTTTGACTTTTTAGTTGTGGTACCTACCCCATACACATTCGAATACCACTACCTGCTATGTAAATAACAGTGACAGGAAGTTATCATCATATCATCCACATATATTAAGTGAGAAAAATACGTATTATTAAACCTTACTCAAAAATTATCCAAGCAAAGTTAATTAAATTTATATGGGACCAACTTGGGAGCATATCCTTTCATTCAAAAAAAGAATTTTTTAAATCGGTCCACAATTGACGGAGAAATCGGCGAACATATAACCTCCTCCTTTTTGGAATTCGGTTAAAAAGCGTTGCGCTGCAGCCCGCTGCGGCAATGTGCGCTTGACTTTATAAGTAACCTTATCCAAAGGCTAACTCAATGATTCCCTACTTTCCAGACGCAATAGCATCGGGCGAGAGCGTCCGCCTGGCGCCGTCGCTGCGCAGCCAGAAGGGCGCGATCTGGAGCAAGCAGCCGCTCAACTTCGACTGGTGGGAGATCGACGTCATGTTCAAAGTCACCGGTAGAGGCAGGATAGGTGCTGACGGATTGGTAAGGCATTCATCATTCTCCCCCCGCCCTTATACTAATTTATTACTGCTCGGCGCAACACGCCTTTATCTTCCACACTTCTCTATCAGTCGTCATGTAGGTAGTCACTCCCTTTCTATCCATATCATCTTCCACACAGTCCATCCATCGTTTCTTTAGTCTTCCCCTACTCTTATAGCCCTCCACATTCATACTCAAAACTTTCGTCTCGACCTGTTCCTTCCTATCATATGCCCATTCAATCCATTCGCGTTACACCACTCATTCCTCTAAAGGTTGCACTAGTCGATATTTTTTCCATACGAATTTCGGGAGAGTATTACTCCACTGTTTGACATTATATTTCCAAAGTTAAACATGATATCGTTTTGTCTCAGTTATTAATTTTGCCTGTGCGGAAACGCAATAGTGAAATATAAATCCATTAAAAAGTTATGAGCCAATAAAGATTCGTTTTCTTTGCTAATTTTTACGCAACTTTGGGCGTAAATAAGTAATTAAAGAAGTGTAAAATCTCTAAGACAAAACTCAATTATCGAAAAGTTCAATAAACTTCATTAGTAATTGATTTATGTAGTGATTTTTCCATTAAACTCGATTTTCCAAAGGGCTTTTCATATTTTTCACGCGCTCGTTTTAATAAAATAGTTCGGAACGGTGTTTGTGTGCGTGCGAACTAGACATTGTGCATGTAGACCAGCGTTTAACTGCTCATCACTGATACTATCTCTGTCAGACACGATGACAGATGAGACAGCGTGCTTTTTGAGCACGCCCACCAGTGAGTTCGAGCCCGCGACTCTTAAGGTGTAACCAGATTGCGGTTGATCGATGACTTCGACCGTTCAGCTTGACCGAGTGTGATACACGGCAGCCGCATTACAGTCGACGTGTTTCATAAATCGACCATCGAATTTGTTTTGATGTGATCTGTAATATCGACTGATCATCGTCGATCGACAGCAGTCTAGTTGTACCTTTAGCATTCTCATCTATCTAAGCTGCATTCATTTTACCCTTTTTGTAGCTCTCCATTGATAGCCTAGTGGTGAGACCGTCAGACTGCCAAGTTATAGGTCCCGAGTTCGAACCCAAGGCACGCCACTGACTTTTCGGCTTCATGTGCGTAATGTATAATTATCACTTGCCTCAAAAACGGTGAAAGAAACCGGCATGCCTGAGAGATATTTCTCGTCGGCATGTGAAGCCAAATCAGAGGCTCATGGGAGGCTTTAAAACTCTGACACCTAGTTAATTACTAACCACACGAAAAGAAGAAGAAGCTCCCCATTAAATATGTCTGAGATATCACGTGCATAACAACATAATCCCTCGCTCCCCAGGCGTTCTGGTACACAACCCAACGCGGGGACTACACGGGCGAAGTATTCGGCTCCTCGGACCGGTGGAATGGCCTGGCGGTCATCTTCGACTCGTTCGATAATGACAACAAACACAACAACCCCTACATCATGGCCGTCGTCAACGACGGCACCAAGGTCTTCGATCATAAGAGGTTGGTACACTATTTATTTTCTGGTATCCCGCCCAAAGGGCAATAGAGAGGGCTATGCTGGGAGTTGCCCTACGTGATCGAATCAGTAATGAAGAGATCCGTAAGAGAACCAAGGTAACAGAAATAGCCCGAAGAACTGCCAAACTTAAGTGGCAGTGGCCAGGGCAGATTGCTTGCAGAACAGATGGCCGTTGTGGCAGAAGACGTAGCGTTGGAAGGCCTCTCACAAGGTGGACCGATGGCCTTGTGAAGACCGCAGGAATCCGCTGGATGCGGGAAGCACAGAACTGGTTGAAGTGGCGATGCTTGGGGGAGGCGTATATGCAGCAGTGGACGCCTTTCGGCTGAAATGATGATGACACCACCCGAGAGGGGTTCGTGCCTAAATAATAACAGCCGCACGGGTCCATCTTCTAGGTTAAGCAACGCTGGCCGAGGTCAGTCCGTGGATCGGTGAACATCCATAACATACCGATACCCCTCCGCGCCTCGGAAAGCACGTTAAGCCGTCGGTCCCGGCTGTCATTCGTAGATCTTTGACAGTCGTTACGGGTTATCAGAAGACCGAAAGTCTGACACCCAGTCTTGCCAAGGGGTATTGTGTTACCCAGTAACTGGGTTGTAGTCGCTCCATGTAAAATACTGGTATTCAGCTGCATCTGGTTAGACTGGAAGCCGACCCATAGTTGGGACAAGGCAGATAATGATGTTGATTGTTTGTACTTGTACTTCATTTGAAATAAGATTAGACTTTTAACTAAACCTTTTGTACAGTCCGTTCAACCGATTTTGACTTCTATTGCGTTGGTAGGATGACAAATGGCAGCTGCAGTAAACAGTTAGTATTGTTACCACTTTTTCGCTTTTAATGCCATCCTTATGCCTACGGTATAGAAGTCAAAATCGGTTGAACAGATTGTAAAAAAGGGTTAATCTTATTTCAAATAGAGGTATAAGTATATCTGTATTATTAACACACAACCTCTCTCTATTCCAGTGACGGGTCCCAGCAGCTGCTGTCCGGCTGCTTGCGAGACTTCCGTAACAAGCCGTTCCCGACGCGCGCGCGCATCGAGTACTACCTCAACACTCTCACTGTGTACTTCCATAATGGTAAGTAATATCCGTTCAAATGCGTTGGATTTTATGTTATTTCCACTTATGCAAATATCAATTTAATGAGTGTGTAAATTAAGTTCATTTCAGAGTGACTAGAAAGAAAATATTATTGTGGTGGAATTTTTCGACGCAATATTTTAGTTTGTTTTTAGAATTCGTTTAGAAGTAGAATAAAAAAGTTGAATGAAATAAAAATAACATAATATTAAAATTATTGAAAATGTCAAAAATATTGAAATATTATTCAAAACACATGAGTAGTCTACTCATGTGCATGATCGACTCGCCATCCTAATACAGCCAGGAAAATTAATTGTTAAGCAATTAATTGCCACCCGACGGAATTTTGCCGTGTTATATTCATACAACTGTAAAATAATGACAGGTGTGACTTGAATGGTAGTCAATTTGCTTAACTATATACCTCTGGCTCGCCTTTTGCAAAATATACCCGTGATGTCCATTAAAAATATATTGTTCTCTTCCACAGGCATGACAAACAACGAAGCAGACTACGAGCTATGTTTCCGCGCGGAAAACGTAGTCCTTCCGCGCGGAGGATTCCTAGGTATATCGGCCGCCACGGGAGGGCTCGCCGACGACCATGACGTCATCCATCTGCTCACCACCTCGCTGCACACGCAGCAGCAGCAGAGCGGTAAGTCCCCTGAGATCTATGATAGCCTGGTACTTTTTGTTAGCAGAACAACCTTTTGTACAACAAGCTTTTGTTTGTTTGTAATAGGTATATGTGTATCTTTATATATTACTTAAATATTTTTTTTATTCCTAAATTTTTCGTAATTGCACCTTCCACTGTTTGTCTCTGCATCACCCAAAGGTTGACTGGTAGAAAATGCCTATGGCATTAAGTCCGCCTCTGTACATTTCTGTGCTTGAAGTATTAACCACATAGTCCTCACATTTACCTTAATTAAAATAATATAATACTTTACAAAGTAATCGTGTCATTTTAAAGGTAACATGCAAAAGTGTGTTAGCAACAGTGCAACAATCACTTAAAGGCAAACTCCGCATGCATAAAGAAGTTGTACAAAAAATTATCTGTAATCTAGTTTTAAATTACTTATTTTATTATACATTTAACTATATATGGTAATTATGTTACGTAAACACACATCTATTTAGGAAGGTATTGTCATACTTTCAGCCTGGAATCACCTTTTCATATTTAAATGATTATAGAAAACCCCAAAAATCATGAAAATCATATTAAGAACTAGCCACGAACCCGTGGTTTCACCCGCATAAGTCTCGATCCCGTGGGAATATCGGGATAAAAAGGATTCTATGCCCTAACCCAGGTCATGGTCTATCCATGTGCCAAATTTCATCCACATTTGTTCAGCGGTTTTAGCGTGAAAGCGTAACAAACAAACAAACACACTTTCGCATTTATAATATTAGTTAGGATTATTTGCGAAATCGACATCGTTCCACTTTTTCGACATAGCACCCTCGAAAACGATGAAGATAACAAAATGTAGTTTTTTTTTTCATCGTATGGCTGATGTGCGCATGTGGCCATTAGTGAGTAAATTCATAAAATTCAAAATTCTAAAGTCATTTATTCAAACTAGGCTGAGAATCAGCACTTTTCGAACGTCAAAATTACATAAGACAGTCCCCCAAAACGCCCACCCTTCACCACTTCCTAGTGCGTTAGCTGGGCAGAAGTGGCGCAACAAACTGTCCAGCAGCACTGCTGTCTGTACAGTTAGAAAATTTTGATTTTATATAATAGCACTTATGCAAAAATAATTTACTATTACCACAAATTGCAATACGACTCATAATAAAAACAATAAGTACATTATACAGCTCATGAGCACTGTGTACCACACGACATATAGAGTACAGTGGACATACTATCTTGTATTCAGGTTAACATAATTTCGGAATCAGCACCAGCATAATTCTCTATCAAGACTACCTTAGATGCAGTTATGATGCTCGGGAAAATATTAAAACTTTGCTAGGATTAAGAAACGCAAAATTATAATTATACTAATCGTAACCTCTTGTACACCAGGAGGCCAACAAATGAGCCAAGACGAACAACAGAAGCTGTCGCTTGAGTATCAGGAGTACCAGAAGAAGTTGGAGCAGCAGAAAGAAGATTATAGGAAGGAACATCCTGACGAGGTTTGTGGACCATCCCGCCCCCTATCACATGAGACTTAAACATAACTAGTGAAATGTGGGTGTACTACAGGTACTAGGGAAGAACTTCATATCTAAGCAGTTTAAAAACAAAATCCCGTGAACACGATGACCACATTTGTTACCGCCCCGGTTCTATAGCCGCCGACCACTGCAAGCAGAAATAGTTTGTACGATGTATGATATGATACGATGTATGTATGATATGAAGTTCTTCTATGGTACAGCTCTTTGGCCTATAGAGTGTGGCTCTGTACAAATGCCGATGAGTGCGAGCGTAGATACGAGCGGGGTCGGGGGTCCGGTCATTAAACAAGATATCAAGTTTTATTCAAAGATTTATAGCTGAAATATTATCACCAAAAATTTACAGGACATCGAAAATTAATCATTCACTGTACCTTACAAAGTTTTCCAAGGTTAACTTGTTAATAAGTAAGATGCCTTCATCATGTTATTGTCAGCCGATATGTTGATGATGATGAAGATATCCTACTTCTTAGCAAGTTAATTTTAGGAAGCGTTGTGGAGTGAAAGAGGATGGAAGTTTTAAGGATTATGAAAGGTGTATGGAGACAGTTTGGACACAGAAAGGATCGACTCTCATAAGAAATCTAAGTCGTTATAGTATTGATATTATACTATATTACTATGCTGTCATCATTTATCATCCACCTGCCTTCATCTATATTTATTTGGGGACTTTGGGGTACCTGTTTTACTTCCATACATGTGTTTGGCATCTCTACAGTATACCGCACGTCTATGGTAACGAATAGCCTGCGGAGACTGGCAGACGGGACGGTAGAGGATTTTAAATTTATTACTTGAATCTAATACTTATACAATCGAAATGAGGTGTATATTTCAATGCTCGGCGATCGAGCTTGGAGCATCGCAGCGCAGTTTTCCGTCGATCACCGAGCATTGAAATATAAACCTTATTTCGATAGGATAAGTAAAAAAAAAAAAAGTAGTCATTGATAAATTTAAAATAGTCTGCAGTCCTGACCGCCAGTCTGCGCACGCTCATATTGTCTGTAATGACGTCTTTATTTCGTAGTAGAAAGGGAGGTTTTTGTGATTCAAGTGTTTGCAATTTATTTATAGATGTTTCAAATAATTTAGACTGCAACAATTTTTTTGGTGCAAGCATGCCTAAATCACATAAAAAAAATCCAAATCTTACATCTACAAAACGAACCGCGAAACATATCTCTATCTCCCTCGCACCCACTGATTCTCCATTTGCCCGCAGGTGCGCGACAAGGACGGCGAGTTCGACGACTGGTTCGAGTCGGACGCACAGCGCGAGTTGAGGCAGATCTTCCAGGGACAGACGCAGATACATGATGTACTGAGGGATCTTAATAAGAAGGTGGATGAGGTAAGGACTACAAATGAATAATAATTTGATTATTATTAGCTTTATTCTATTCGTAGTAGAGCTCTTCGTGAACGAGCTCCTAGATGTACTATGGTCATACATTGTTCACCGACAACCGCGGCTGTGTGGAAAGTATTGCCTGGTTTATACGATGCCAGTGACTGGACCCATTGACTCGGAATTTCAGACCCAGTCAGTGGGTCCATGTAGACGAGATCGGCAGTAAGGCAGGCCGGGGAAGCTACTGTGACCGAAAATAGACGGGTATTTAGTCAACTGGACCGACTTGGGCGAAGTCGGCATTGGATCGGGTACAAACTAGTGTTTACACGAGCACAGTTGCAAGTCAGCGCTGGATTGACTTACTGTACCTTGAGGGGCGTTAGTTACAGGCACATAAGACATTACAGCTTTCTCTCTGGAATTGCAACACATCTGCGATGTTTATTTTTATTTTGGGTTGGATATTATCAAATATCTTCTCCCGCTCTGGAGGGCGTGTCAGACTCTTACTGGCTAAAATCCACCCGTGTTCCTTCAGTTGCCTTTTCGTTACCAAGGGCCACGGTATCCCTTTCGGAGTTTCCGGCGACCATGTGTCTAATACCATATGCAGATATCCTAAGTTCGATACCCAGGTTGGGCAAAGAGTTATTATGTTTTTCAGGCAGAGATGTCTTCTGAGTCCGGACTTGTGTCCAGTTGATGACAATAGGCTCGCCCCTTATTACAAGCCATTTAAAAGCAACTGGCAAAATGTGGGCGTACTTTTAGTACACCTCTGCTTAATCCTCCGGGGAATACTGGCGTGATGTTATGTTATTACTTTACTAATATATTAATGGTCGTTTCCCGCAGGTGATCGGCAAGCAGATGAATTCGCTGTCCATGCTGACGGCCGTGTACGGCCACACGCAGGGCCAGCCCATACAGCCGGGCGCCGCGCCGCCTGCGCAGGTATGTTACTACTGCAACAGATGAGCTCGCTGTCCATGCTGACGGCCGTGTACGGCCACACGCAGGGCCAGCCCATACAGCCGGGCGCCGCGCCGCCTGCGCAGGTATGTTACTACTGCAACAGATGAGCTCGCTGTCCATGCTGACGGCCGTGTACGGCCACACGCAGGGCCAGCCCATACAGCCGGGCGCCGCGCCGCCTGCGCAGGTATGTTACTACTGCAACAGATGAGCTCGCTGTCCATGCTGACGGCCGTGTACGGCCACACGCAGGGCCAGCCCATACAGCCGGGCGCCGCGCCGCCTGCGCAGGTATGTTACTACTGCAACAGATGAGCTCGCTGTCCATGCTGACGGCCGTGTACGGCCACACGCAGGGCCAGCCCATACAGCCGGGCGCCGCGCCGCCTGCGCAGGTATGTTACTACTGCAACAGATGAGCTCGCTGTCCATGCTGACGGCCGTGTACGGCCACACGCAGGGCCAGCCCATACAGCCGGGCGCCGCGCCGCCTGCGCAGGTATGTTACTACTGCAACAGATGAGCTCGCTGTCCATGCTGACGGCCGTGTACGGCCACACGCAGGGCCAGCCCATACAGTGGTGGTTTCGCCAATTAACTAAAACTTAATATCTATTAGGTTTTTTTTTATAATGATATCAGTTAATTGACTCAGGCGTAACTTTGCGGAAATCCATTATAAAATACAATAGACGACGTATATTTAGTGACCTAATCCGCTTAACTGTTCTTAAAGAATCATAAAGAACCCTGTAAGAAATCGACACGTGTTTCACCTCTCAACGAGGCATCCTCAGGATGAAGAATGACTTGTTGCGAACCCGGATACGACGTGTTGCCACGTCAAGCGCCGAACGCAGTTTGACGTGGCAACACGTCAATTTCTTACAGGGTTCTGTATGACTCTTTAAGAAAAGTTCCTATACACTGCTACAATGAACTTTGGCGCTCGAGTGATTTTGATAAACAAAGTGTAATGAAAAACCAAGATGGCGAAGTTGGTTCCGATTTTGGCTACGCGATAAGACATCATTAAATCGCTATTGTCATAATTTTAACTTCGTCAGAGCCCTCGTGTCGCGCGTAGGCCGTCGGCTTCTTTGCCATCATATCTTACCTTTTCCCAACTATGTTGTGGTCGGCTTCCACTCTAACCGGATGCAGTGGATACCAGTATGTTTCATGGAAAGACTGCCTATCTCAACTCCACCGTCATATAACTGAAAGAGATAATGTGGGTTATAAATAAATAAAATTATAATTCCAGATGCCCAACCTGCCCATCGGTCGCCACGACTGGGACGCGTTGGTCGCCAACAACCAAATCATGATCAACACTATCGCTGAACTCAAGTACGTTTATTATTTCAATATGTTTTTACAATAATTTAAATTATACAAAGTGTTTTTTTGTTATATCCCGTGTCTCTAGGGTATTAATGAGTCCATATCAAAGAATCAGCTGGCATATTTTCTTCTTTTTTTTTAGTTTTTTATTCAAAATGACACGACAAAGTCACGATTATTTATCAAAATAAAACCTTAGGTGAAATATAAAAAGTAAAAACTTTAATTCAGAATATTTTTGTAAAAAAAGGAAATATGACAACACATTTCGCATGTCGTATTTTCTTAGCTTTAAATTTGAATGATTGGTTTGAATGAAAATGATTTACTCGTACTTATCAATGAAACTTAAATACACACATCGAGAGTCTAGTGGAAAGTCATCATAAAAAAAAAAAAAATATAACTATTTCATTTTTTTATAATTTTTGACATGGTCTCATTAATACCCTAGAGTTATGGGATATCAAAATGAACAAGTTGTATAGATTGGGTAGAAGAGTGTACACATTCGACGACCCCTTCGTGGAAGACTTGCAAAATGTCAGAGTTAATAAATTAAAAAGCAAAAAAACCTTTAAAAGAAAAAGCTTTTATTTAAATGCTCTAAAAAGAAGAAAATAAAATTTCCTTTAAAAATGTTAACTATCAACTTATAACCTCATTATACACAATTTATATGATCATAAAAGCTTGTCGCGCGATTTACTTGTGTAAATAAACTAGTACCTATTTAATTGAGTAACTTAACACGTTGAACGGCATATGAAAAATCGAGTATTTCCATTCAGGCCATGGGGCTCACCGGTGAGTCTTATCGTACTGAACCATTCGAGCCATGGGGGTCACCCGTGAGCCGCGTGAGAGGTCCAACGAAAACGCTTCCTACAAGCCACAGATTGCAGCTATCAAACAATGGAAGTGAGCCGCGTGGCCCTTTAGCCGAACCGGACGGCGTGGTTTTCAAATCCAATAAAAACTTGCAATTTTCTCAAGGTTCACCATGATGTTGGAATGTTGTTGTTGGTTATTCTTAACAATACGGTAGAAATTATTATTTAAATTTAATAGCGGTAATAAAACTATAAAATAATAATACAATTTTTATTAAAATACAAAAGAACATAACATTTCCTTCATTACCAAATGAAAACTATCGGTGACATTATGTACTCAATACAAACTTTTATAATATTTTCTAAATAATTTACGAATTACAACAATCAAAACTATGGCAATTCTTTTTATAATCACATTATTAAATAATCAGTCATCTTATGAAGCATAAAAAAAATATTAAATTATTGGTGAATCTTGTTAAAACAAGGTAAACAAAGCAATGGTTTAGTTGGACAGCTTTGGCAATAAGTGGATACTTTTTTCGACTTTGTTTAGCCTCTTTGCTTCCCATGATTGGTACGTTATCTGCATAACATTGGCGACATGTTCTTCGGCCGGAGTCATTCGCAACGCACGATCCGCGCGCGCGGGGCGGGCCGCAGCGCGACCCCGCGGCCCCCGCCAACGGAAAAATACGCAACCCTTAATACGAGGCCATGGGGCCCACCCGTGAGCCTTTTATAATATCTTAGAAACCAGACGGTAAAAGTCGCTAATTTTTATTTTCCATACCCATTACCCCATTTTATAAACTTTGGAATTAAAATCTCAAGTTGATGAAAATTACCGATTTCCTGATTTCGACTTGACCCGAATGGTATAGTACGCTAGGCCCACCGGTGGGTCGTAAAGCATACAACGTGTTAATCTGCTAAGTTTTTTTATTTTAAATTTCCGTTTAATTAAATACTTATAGGTACTTACGCAAACCTCGCGATAAGCTTTTATGATCACATACATTTTGTATAATGAGGTTATAAGTTGATAGTTACAATTTTAAAAGAAAATATTTATTTTTTATTTTTAGAGTGTTTAAATAAAAGGTTTTTTTTTTAAAGGTTTTTTTGCTTTTAATTTATTTTTTACTTTTTAGTTATTTCTAATTATTCTTGGCAAGCCCTTTCATTTGATAGGCATATATTGCAGAAGTGCATAAAAAATAACTATTCCGCCATCTTAGATGTTCCGCCATATTGGATTTAGAATGACGTCACATTATTTTTCGAGTTACTCTCAACAAACCCTTTCATTTGATACCCATATTGCAGAAGTGCATAAAAAATTACTATTCCGCCATCTTGGATGTTCCGCCATATTGGCTTTAGAATGACGTCACATTATTTTTCGAGTTACTTTCAACAAGCCCTTTCATTTGATACCCATATTGCAGAAGTGCATAAAAAATAACTATTCCGCCATATTGAATTTAAAATGACGTCACATTATTTTTCGAGTTACTCTCAACAAGCCCTTTCATTTGATACCTATATTGTAGAAATGCATTAAAAATAACTATTCCGCCATCTTGGATGGTCCGCCATATTGAATTTAGAATGACGTCACACAGCTTATCGTGCATTGTCATCCAAACTATACGTAAACGTGTATACAAAATTTCAGCTCAATCGGTTAAAGATGCTTCAAAATCGAGTAGCAAGATTTCACGCGAACAAACATACATACATACATTGCAAGTTAAATAAAAGCTTTAAAAAAAAGCTCTCATCGCCCACAGATTTGGGGATTGCAACTTATAATTGACGAAATAACCCAATTCAGGGGTTATTTCGTCAATTATAATTAACCTATTGGCACACACAATCTTTTAATACTGAATTTAGGATTTTTGGGCCATACATTTTACTCTTGACAATTATCAATGACTTTGTATTTCAACAATCAACCTTATTCTCTTACGCAGAGGGTTCATAATCGACGTGTCGCGCAAGTCGGATTCGCTGGCCGCGGCCACGGGCGCGGGCGCGGCGGGCGGCGCGAGCCCGCAGCTGCTCACCGAGATGCGCGACAGTCTGCAGCAGGTGCGCGCCACGGTCACTGGAGTGGCGCAGAGGTATGTAGCTACGAGGTGTCATTGAACTAACCGAAAACTTCTTACAGGGTCATTGAACTCATCTTTATGAACAACTTTTGCTATGGGACTAAACTAGAAATCGCGAATAAAAATCGCCCAATTCCATAAAGGACAATGACCAAGTGACTAAGGAACCTAGTATCGGTATGAAACATGCAGTGACTCAAAGATTTATGGTTTAATTAAAAGGATAATTTTAGGGCTTTCAAATGTTATTTACCATTTTACCATAATTCTCGGCATTACACTGTAATTAGGTCTCAAAATCTAGGTTTAGAATCGTATCTCTCTATTTTTTGTCACAATTTGTATGCTGGTAAATTCAAAATACGAATGACTCAAACTGACGTTTGAGAATTTTCAATGCTCGTCGTCAATTCCGACAGATAAAGGTTTATATAATCATAAAACGTTCACGTTAATGGTACCTACACGTTGCACCATGGTTACAACCATAATATCAAAGTGCTGAACATTTTTGGACTAAGGAATATTCAGAAAAACAAAACATAGGTACGATAGCAAATAAATATAGTCTATACGTATATAACATGCGACAAAAGCATTTTATTGAAAACTCGTTACCACTGAAACCCTGTTTTTAAGTAGATGGAAATTCTCCAGTTTCTACTCACCTTTAATATGGAGACTTCTTTTGAGTTATCGTTACAAGAGAATACGGGATAGGAATACGTAATACAGGTTACAACATATTGGTCATAATATCATTCACTTTGAAATTCAACATGTGAGAACGATGCGGAACGTTAAAAGCGTCCGAAATAAAATGATAAAAACACAATTCAAAAATTAAAATAAGCCTTGGCAGCTAAGAGATAACATTCCCTCCTGACGGTGCCCGTTCACGAACACGATGGATGGATCAGCACCATTTAGCTCAACCATTTTAAAGGAAACTTAATGATCCAACACACACGCCACCACCAGCGAGACATTTGAGTGAGCAATACAACTCTCAGCTGTCGGGGCACATTCAAGTCAATGAAAGACGTACCCAGTAAATGGTAGCTTTATAGTAGGTAGGTACTTACATAGTATGTACAGATGTGCTATTAGCTAAATATACCTAATAATAATAATACCAGCCTGTTACTGTTCCACTGCCGGGCAAAGGCCTCTTCTCATACAGAGAAGGCACGAGCATTGATCACCACGCTTGCTCAAGACGGGTTGGTGATTTCAGACTTCTATTAACTATAAGTCCAGGTTTCCTCACGATGTTTTCCTTCACCGATGTCAGTAATGTCCAAGATAAACTCAGAAAGTACATATGGATTGAAAAAGTCGCATTGGTACTTGCCCGGATTTGAACCCACAACCTCGTGCATGAGAGGCGAGATCTTAACCACTGGGCCATCACGACATATAAATAAACCTATATTGTGAAAATATATACAACCGGGACTCGAACCCGCGACCTCTGGCGAACCGTGCCAAGGTTGAACTGTAGCATTAGAAAAAAAAAACAATTTCTTTAATTCAAAAGTCATAAAACGAATAACTATGTTTATTAATGTATATATATATATGCTTTATGAATGTATGTATTTATTGTGTATGTAAATGGTACACCACTGACTACCTGCAGTATTGTCTTTCCTTCTCCCTTTAATCCATCCAAAGGTTGTCTGTAAAAGATCGCTTTTAGCGATAAGACCGCCCATTGTGTCACCCTATGTAAAATTTCTGCATTTATATCTGTATTTTTTATGGTGTAAATAATAAAGAATATTCTATTCTATTCTATAACAAGTTCTTGACAAATGAATTAAGATGCATACCAAGTGAGGATATATAGAACTAAGAATCATATTCGTAGTATAGATTTTCCACATGCAAAGTATCAAAAGAAGGATCGAGAAAAGGAGATCGGTGCCCAAATGAAGGAGCTGATTCTGGCCCAGCTTGGAGAGCATCATTTAGACAAGCAAAGCATTCAGTGCAGACTATTTCATCACGTGACATCTATAAAATAATTAAAATAAACCAAATAATTAAATTAGGTTCTGGTCAAACACAGGTTCTGCATCTAATAGTATACCTACCTATCGCATAATATGAGTGAACGCTGTACATACCTCCTAAGTATATAGTTCCACCCTAATTGGGGTGTGTAAGTTGTGTAACTATCTATCCATATAGGTTCCTCGTAGAAATAAAAAAAACGCAATGGTCTGATCTATCTATGGATCTACCACATATTAGTTCCTGCCTGCGGATTCACTCACACCTATTTTTTTAGGTAGGTAGGTCCCAACTTGTTTACGGTTATGTAACTATATGTATAGGTAGATACTAATCCAGACCAAACCTTATCTTTATGTAAAATTTCATCTCATTAGTTATTTCTTTAAGTGGTTATTTAAACCCAGACGGGTTTACAATATTTGTTTGTTTATCGAAACAAGCAAAAAGGTAAAGTGAATCAGAATATAGGTACAGGATGCGCGCGCATAGAATCTTAGCGCATGTTTGTTCTGTTTTCAAAGAGTTTCTATTGATGAATGAAACAGGCAAAAGTTTTTAAAACCTTCTGCCTTTCGCATAACCAAAAGGGTTGCTTATGTATTTTTAACATCTTAATAGATTATTATTACAATTTAATAATAATAATTAGTTGTTATTAATATCTGTTGTTACTAATTATTCAACTATAAATTCAATAATTGGATGCGTAAATTAATTATTTTGCGCAAGTCAAGAAGGTTTTATTGTTTACATACTCTTTGAAGCCAATGACATGTGACATTACTTGGGTGAAAAAAACAATGTACGGGTAAAATAGAAAATCGAAATAAAAACGAATACTTTTATGGTGTTTTTTAAACGAAGAATTTAAGGATTCGCTACGTATATAAAATTATTATATTTAAAAACAAGATTTATCAACATTATAAACTTAAGTCACCACAGAACAAATAGCGATACCAGGTCTGGTCAATCTCTTTTATCTTATACTCAATAAAAATCTAAAATTCATTCATTTGTGGCGGGATCTACATCGCCACATGCGAACTACGCGTCACACTAACGTCACGATAGGTCCTGCATCGCGCAAGCAGAGTTTACCGCGCGACTAGCATATATACAACGACAGCAATCGTCGGGTAGTAACCCACCAGACACAACACCCGTCTGGTCGGAGGATCCTCCCTTTTCTTTGGAGGATGAGTGAACTTTACACCTTATTCCTCATACCTCTATACATTTATTCACTAACAGACACCCGTCGTTAGTGAATAAATGTATAGAGGTATGAGGAATAAGGTGCCCAGGTGGGTAAGGTACCCAGCGGGTGCTGGGTCTAGAAACATGAAATTCTGCACTAAAGTTCCTTAAATAGCGAAAGTGAACACTAAAGAAAGATTTTTGACAAATAAACAAATTAAATAAAACTAAAGGGGTTAAATATGGGATTAAGAGCGCTTATCCTAAAAGTTGGCAACGTCACAAATAGCTGTTAAATATTTACCTGTTTAGGTTAATTTGACCATATCACTGTATGAAAATATAAAATGTGGCTAACGATTATGAAATGCAATTATTAATATCGTAACACCGAATATTTAGTTTTAGATGTAAAAAAAGTATTTGGAAACTTTCCAAATGCCTTTTTTACACCTAAAACAGTTACATCATATTCAATTTTATAATTGTTATTCATCATTAATATTCTAGTTTGCGAGTTAGCCACATTTCTTATATCCATACAATAATATTGTCAAATTAATCAAAACAGCGAAATATTTGACATATATTTACGACGTTGCCCATTTTCAGAATAAACACTCTTAACCGCTAGGTCTAGAAGCATGACATTTTGCACAAGAGTTCCTTATACAATGTCGCGCATGGGCATGTGACCGCCCGTATTTTTCCGAATATTCATGAAAAATTATCGAAAATTAACTTTAAAAGGCGAGTATCTCTTTAATATTTTTCATGTTATTCAATTTTTTATGTTTTTAGTAGCGTTTGCCATATCTTCTATGTTATTGGCTCGATTTGGATTTCGTTTATTATTTCTAATAGCTTAGGAGTTATTTTATCGGATTAACTAATTTTTTTTACTAAAATTTGTCGACTATGAAATAAAAACGGAGATTTTTTTTTTCAAAAAAAACAGTATTTATTAAAAAAAACACTAGTTTAAATCCATAAAATCATAGCGGGATACTGAAAAAAAAAAAAAAATAATTAAACATAGACCCCTTTTTAAGTTTATTTTCAATAATTTGTCATGAATATTCAGAAAAATACGGGCGGTCACATGCCCATGGGCGACATTGTTTATAGCGAAAGTGAGCACTAAGGAAAGATTTTAGACAAATCATCGCCTAAAGGGGTTAAATATGGGATTAAGTTTGTATGAGAGTTAGTCGTTTTTCGCCCTGTCTCTGTGACCGCGTTGTTCTTCTGAACTACACAATAGATTTTGATGTGGTTTTCACTATCACTTAGAGAATTTAATCGTACAGGTTGATGTGTACTATCGAAGAATTTTATATCTCAGCAGTTTGAATACCCGTGAACACAATGATCACATCTGTTTAACGTCCCTTTTTGCATCGACCAATGAAACAAAAATACATGGTAATATTTTGTCGTTTATGTTTTTTTGGTTCGTGTGTTTTGTTACAATGATCACAGATGTCTGACCCTTTTTCAACCACTAGGAATAGAACAAAAGAAAAAAATAAGAAAGTTTTTTTGAAAGTTGATCAGATTTTTATAGCCGCCGAGTGCTGCAAGCAGAAATAGTCCTTACGGTGTATAGATATGAAATTTTTTGATACTAAAATGCGTTCCTAATCAAACAAAATCGCTCCCAGGCTCGCCCAGGGCGCTCCGCAGGCGTTGAACCTGCCCGCCTGCCCCGACATTAGCTGCGTCAGCTTCACGGGGCTACTCATGGTCGTCGCCACGCAACTGGGCCTCATGCTGGTCTACGCCATGTACAAGTAAGTAGCCCACTGCTGGGCAAGCAATCATTATCATGTAGTAGAGTCGTTCGTTTGTGATGGAGCTGGTCTGGGGAAGTACTACCACCATACCTTAGGCCTGTCCTAACGACGGCAACTCACGACAAGCGAGTAGAGCGAGAAACTAAAAACGAGTTGGCGAGCAACTAAAACGAGTTGGCGAGCAACTGAAACGAGTTGGTGAGCAACGAGCAGCGACTGCGCGCCGGGCGACGAGCAGTACGTAAAAAGAACGCTAAGCGACAGTGCAGGGAATGTGTCAGCGCACGGGTACAGTCGCTTGCTAAAGTACTAGGCATAATATGTACTTTATTAGCTAATCTGCGTACGCAATTCATTTGCCAAACATGTAAACAAACACGAGTTTTAGGAAATCAACTGTAATGCCTACACATAAAGTTCAGTTTGCGCTACAACTTCATTTTTTTTTAGTTACTTTTTCAACAGTACTAGTCTAAAATCAACTTTATTTACACTTGTATAAAGTTGATGTTTGTCAAATTCAAATTCAAATTCAAATTCATTTATTCACGTATAAATAGAGTAAATACAATCGGTGGTTTCCATGTTACATTATTTGGTCTTATAATTCTATTTAGCCTGTGGTATGGCATGTGAATCGTTCGTTCGTCCGTGTCTAAGTGGAAAACTCGTGTTTGTTTACATGTTTGGCAAATAAATTGCGAACGCCGATTACTTAGTATTGTGGAATAGGCTGGAATCGATAAATCGCTCAGTGCACAGGTAAACGGCCAGCGTTTTTTTTACGTGACGTTACCTGTATGCGTGTGTTCCAGGCGAGAGGGTCTCTCAGCGAGTGTTCCCGCCAAGCGAGCGTCGCTGAGCGAGTACTGTCTTTGATAGCTATTGTCGCTGTGACAAACGAGTACTCGTCGGCCGTGTGAACAGTCAGCGATCAACTATTAATATATATGTCTCTTTTACTTACACGGGATCTACAATCTTTTGTACGTTTCTTGAGCGGCAATATCGTTGTTAGCTAGTCGCTTCCTCGTCGCGGTGAGGCAGATGCCTGAAGCAGCTATTATAAAGATAGGATCACACGTCAACAGCCCACTGTTCATACGGTTAAAATAAGTGCAAAACAAATAAAACCGGCCAAGTGCGTGTCGGACCACGCATAATGAAGGGTTCCGTAGTTAGAATGAATTTATCGCAAGAACAAACTTAACTTTGTAGTTGAAAAACATGTTCTCCCATATGCAACGTGTGGGAGAACATGTTTGTGCAATCGCAAATGTAAGTTGGTCGATTATTACTCGTTAACTTGAAAAGCCTACTTAGCTGTAATAGTTTTATATACTACTGCCGTGAATTTTTTCACATATCTAAAAACAACCATTTAGCTGGCGGGGCCCCCGAAACTCTAACAATTTTTTTCACTTTAAAGCTTAATATTTCGCAAACGGATCCCTGAATGCAAAATTGAACGACTTTTCCAACGACACCCCACACCATGGGATAGATGAGGAAAAAAAACACCCCCACTTTACGCGTAGGGGAGGTACCCTAAATACTTAACTTTATACTTTACTAGTACAAAGAGTCTGAGCTAAACCGCGGATAGACAGACAGACAAACGGACATGGCGAAACTATAAGAGTTCCTTGTTTACTACGGAACCCTAAAAAACGACTCTTGCTACGACACAATAAAGTGCAATTCAGGTCGCACAGCGCTAATTACCTACAGTTATAATCACCTAGAAGTTGCCTCTCTTTTTATCGCGTATCTTTTATATCTTCAAGAATTTGACTACTTTACACTCACTGAATTGGCCCGACAAGTCGAACCCGCCGCGTACTTGTAGCGTAATACCCAAACTGTGGAGTGTCCCATCTGTATTCATCTGTGACGGGACTAAAATCTGTAAATTCTTTGGTTCCAAATGATGTTATTTTAGAGTATATTGAGTTGATTTCAAAATGACAAGTACCATTGCAAGTCGTGAAGTTTTAGCGGGAACCGAACTTACTTGTAGTTATAATGTAACAATCCAGTTACCCATTATTAATTCTATGTTTTCTGTTCACAGAGAGAGAAAAGAAGCGCAAGCGAAGAAATTCTTCTAAGAAGTTGTTAGTAGAGGTCGCTAGGTGTCGCCACTAGTTTCATGATATTGCCGACAACCACCGCTAGATGTCGTTATCCACAAATTATATAGTATTCTTTTTCAATATTTTTTTAGTAAATTTTATTTGTCGCTACTTAATTTATGTTTTGTTGTAATAATACTCAATATCTTTTAATGACGAAAAAGATTGTTGTAACATGAGGGGTAGGTCACACTGTTGTACTAGGTATTATTTAAGTCCCATAAAATATGCGAGCCTCACACCCGGTTTTTGAAACCAAAAATTGTCAAATACATGTCAACTCCTGACCATATTGACATACCGAGACTCCTCCGTGCCTCGGAAAGCCGCCATCTTTGACAGTCGTTAAGGGTAATCAGATGCCCGAAAACAGTCTTACCGCGGGCTATCGTGTTACCCAGTACTGTTGTGGAGGTCAGATAGGCATTCGATCCATGAAAAATACTGGTGTTCAGCTGCATCCGGTTAGACTGGAAGCTGACCCCAACATAGTTGGGAAAGCCAGGCAGATGATTATGTCATCTGCTGTGATTGGTTCACTAAATCCTGACACGTCGTTGAATTTCGTCCTAGAAACCGGGTGGAAACCTTTTACCGGCCACATGTCGAAGCTATGAGCTGCTAATGAGAATTTCCTAACTTTATAATTGAACCATCCTTGCGTTCAGACCGCACCTTGACATTTCTTTGCTAAATTAGCGAATCCATACGAATATGAACATTATCTTTATCCATTATAATGTTCATATTCGTATAAGCAAACCAAATGTGAGCATACGTTTCATAGGTATATGAACATTAAACTTTACTAAACATTACTTCGCGGCGTATTAATCATGTCCTTATTTTTACCCTAAAGACCAATGAAACATATCAGATAAAAAAAGGCGAATTTATAAAAAATATTTTGTTTGTTTTCCTTTATTTTATTTTAGAATGTGAACGACATATTTGCTTATTTAATTAATTCTCTAATAATGAAATAGGATGTTGATTGATACAGAGGAAATCGATAACTAAATTGTAACTTAACATTTTTCATATATATAAAAAAAAACTATTAAAAATATATATTTCTTAAATTACTTATTACATTTTTTACAATGTTGTAGTAATGATCTCATAATTTCGCCAAAACTCGAAAAAAAATCGCTGAAACTATAGAAAATTTCGCCGACACTCGAAAAAAGTCTCGAAAAATCAGCAATAACATGAAACTAGTGTATTATTAGTTTTTTTACCAATCTGAGTGCGAGATACTCAAATATCTGTAAATAATAATATTTATACTATTTTCTGTTCCTTGATGTTTTGTTTAAATATTTTTTTCAACAAATTTGTTATTTTTCTATGATATGTGTTGGTTTCGTCTCGCCATGAGTGTGTGAACGTGTAAAAAATGGTTGTATAAGTAAAGATTATTTTTTGAGATTATATTGTTGTTTTTCATTTAATATAACATCAAAATACTACCCGACCCGGACATCAAACCCAGGACCGTTAGTAAAACAAATAAAATAAAAAGTTGTGATGTCTTCACATAATGTACAATCGAAGAAGATCACATCTAACCACCGTAAGGACTATTCTTGCTTGCAGCGCTCGGCGCCTATAGAACCGGGCCGGTAACAGATGTGGTCATTGTGTTCACGGGATTTTGTTTTGAAACCGGTTAGATATGAACTTCTTTGATGGTACGCTTAAATTCTAACGTGACGCAATAATCGTGGACGTCCACGTCCTCGTCTATGAAATGTATGGAAATACGTACACAGCACGTTATAACGTTATCGTGGACGGAAATGAAAAGCTTCATATATTTCCATACATTTTACTTCCCCGTGTTTTCGTCATGCCGTGTACGTCCACAATAATAAAGTGACGTTAGAAATTATAAAAGCGCACAATGGGTATAAAAACGTTGCTTAAGAGGGCGCAACAAGCAAGCAAGAAATCAAATATCACCCGCGCAACCTCTCTTCAAACACGACGAAAACAAAACACAATCCATTCCCATCGGCAGAAACTTTTCGCCCGATGTTTATCTAGCTAGTTATAGAATTCCAATTTAAATTTTCTGTAGTACCTAAGTATACGCAAAATAATCAGATGAAACGGCTCTATTCAATTTTACCTAAGTATGATCGCTGTGTACAAGTAGGTATATTATTCAATATTATTGTATGCCCGTGAATCTGTTACCGATGCTGGTGGGCTACTATTTTAAAGTTGAGAGACGTGTAACCGTCAAAAAATGTATAAATGCTGACGTTAATCATTACTTATCTTTGAGTAACGTACTTAATAAACAAATAAACCTATATATTTTGTAGTTATAAGGTACACTCAACCGTTAGTGTTTACACTATGAAATAAAACAGGCCTTAAAAAACTCATATTTTAATTTTTATTGATAAAATAGTCTTAACATTGATAAAGAAGTATGACTTGATGTCGCATTATGCCACTTACGCCAACATGACATAACTTAAGTCCAGATAGTGTTTAAACTATAAAATAGACAAGACAAGGGCGTAAGAAGCACTAGTATATTCGGTTTTGTTAATAAAATACTCATGACATTATTACGGTGAAGTGTAACTTGATGTCACACTATGTCACTTACGCCAATATGATGCAACTTGACTCCAATAGAGTTTGTACTATGAAATAAATAGTATAGGACCATTAAAATTAACTCATATTTTCAGTTTTCCTAAGTTAATAAGCGTTATAGATGAGGGCGCATATCTCAAGACGGATATACTTTAGAGCTGAGCTGCCATAGTAACTATTGTTTGTATGGAAGTGCTCTAGACATCTCAAGGTGGCAAAAAAAAGGTACCAAAATTAGGCATAGTCCTTTCAACAAAAAATTATTAAAACTCGAAAACTATCAAGAATCGTGGATCATACCTACATGGGGTATTTTCGGATACCCCTGGGCATTAGAAATCTATTTTTTTTAAATGACATCTATTTGGACCAAAAACTGGTAGATAAAACGTTTTACAAAATAAAGGCTACTAAAAGATAGAACTTATACAGGTATAAGTTCTATCTTTTAGTAGCCTTTATTTTGTAAAACGTTTTATCTACCAGTTTCCATCATCTCCTACCTACATTCCACTTTGTTGCAAGCACTCTGCACTCTTGAGACTTCAGTAGTGCGCGACAGCGACGAGTACCAGTATTATATAGTGCTCTGTGGCGACGAGCAATTACTTCAGTAGCCCCACTGACTCGAAATAGGTACTCTATTCATGCCATGAATCGAGTATTTTCTTCACATTGCTTCTGTGACGTCGTGGAGTCTCGCTACATCTCGTTTTTATGTTCATTAAGATCAAAATACTTTTCTTTTGCGTTACGAAAATATACGTCAAATCAGCAAAAATTACACACACTTGACATGCGATTATGTCCTTTAGTAAAAATATTAACGAGACTACCGTAGGGTTGACCTAATTTATTATTGAGATTACTTACTTATTACAAATTTAGTTACTTTTATTTAATTGTAGTTATTTTCTCTTCTTATTAAAATGTTAGTTACATTTTATACAACAGCTGTTTTATTTCATGGATTCAAGCAAAATTCCGAATGAATATCGATATCGATAAAATAAAAATTAATGGTACGGACTTCTATTTCCGCTACCGCGTCCCCCGCTAAAAGTGACAGACTTTTTTGTTCCGAATATTGTGCTTAAGCCTTCTCCAGTGTTATTATACTCTAAGCGTAAACATGATGACCACATCTGTTACCGGCCCGGTTCTATAGTCGCCGAGCGCTGCAAGCAAGAATAGTTCTTACGGTGGTTAGATATGAAATTCTTCGATAGTACCGACCAAGCGCTGAGTCTCAGCGAGTGTTCTGCCTGCCAAGCGAGCGTCGTTGAGCGAGTACCTGTGGCGAGTGCCTACTCTCTTTGATAGCTCTTGTCGCTGCGACAAACTAGTGGAGAGAAAGTTCTCGCCGGGCAGTGTTAACAGTCAACAATCAACTAGGTACATATAGTACAATTTATTTATAAATCTCTTTTACTGACACGGGACCTGCAATATTTTGTACGATTCTTGTAAACAAAATATATTTATCAATAACTTAATTCGATAATATAAAAAATTCTTGATAAAAACATCCGTGTTTGATTCCAAATACTAACTATATTATCCATAAATACATATCTTAAATTCTATAGTTGAACAGGTTGTCTAGTATTTATCTTATTCATGACTGCGCACTTTATAAAAGTACTAATATATTACGGCAACAAGGAAAAACAAAAACAAAAAAAATATGCCTGTCATGCAAACTAATTATTATGATTTTGACTTTGGTACCTACTTACAAACCAAGGAACTCAAAATAAAACATACTTACTCCATGCTACTTATTAGTAGCTTGTACTATTTTAGGAAATAGTTTAGGTAGACACTCAAAAAAAGGGCATCTCAACGGCTACGGCTAGCTAGCTACGGTAGTACCTAATAAACAAATGATCGAGTCATTGGTTTATTGCTACCGTAGCTACTTATATCCCGATATGTCTTTAGACCAGTGGTATTTCTACTTTTATTTGCACTGAATTTGACCTCTAATCGTCGCTCGCCATCTTTAATTTGACATTAAGGTCTACTATGACTGCCTGTTGGGGTTGCGGGTTTGTCCGAAAGGGATATCGCGGCCCCGGCACACAGGCAACGGAAGGAACATGGGTGGGTTTTAGTCAGTAAAAGTAAAAAAAAAGGTCTACTATGACGGTTCTATCACAAATAACCAGTATTCCGTCAAAAGTAGCACAGTTATTTAGTTAACAACTGTGCTACTTTAGATGAATTTTAATCAATTTCCCCAGTTAAACACTTTTACTCCTCGCAGAGAGCATAAGCGGTAGACCTCCTTTAATGCTCCGCACTATGCTGGACATTGGGTCTACGATGGGATGCCTGATACTCTCTGGTGCTGGTTCCACTGAGAAAATTGACAGGACAGCCGCTAGTCCAGCCAGTGACTGCATCACGCCTAGACGTTCACCTGTAAAAAATAACAGATATTTAGAACTGGTGTTAAAAGTAACAGGTATTTTTTCATCAAGTTAGAACTGTTACAAAATAACCAGGTACTGCATGGTCTGTGCCTTCGGGTTGACCTTACTGTGCGTTTGCACGTGCGAAACACCACAACTAAACATATTGAAATCTCTAGTTCCTGTCAAACATTGTATGGAACAAAATCAACCTGCCTAGCCTTTTCCCAACTATGTTGGGGTCGGCTTCCAGTCTAACCGGATGCAGCTGAATATCAGTGTTTTACATGGAGCGACTGACTATCTGACCTCCTCAACCCAGTAACTAGGTAATACGATACCCCTTGGTAAGACTGTTTGTCAAACTTTCGAACTTCTGACGACCCGTAATGACTGTCAAAGATCCACGAATGACAGCCGGGACCAACGGCTTAACCTGCTTTCCGAGGCACGGAGGAGTCTCGGTATGTAAAGATGGTCACCTATCCACAGACCAACCCTGGCAAGCGTAGCTTAACCTGATGGTTCGACCCGTTCGGCTGTTATTACTTTACCACGAGCTCCGAAACATTGTATGGAACATTGATAGAAAATAAAGATTCCAACATGTTTTGTTGTGAATGTTTCGCCAGTTCAAACGCACAGTTACAATCATTTTCCAAGAACACCTTGTGTATGATCCCCGTGCCATCTAGGATGCTAGGTAACGTCACGCCCCCGCGCGCCCCTCCCGCACCGCGAGGCACGACTTGCCAGCCCTGCGAATACTCCGCTTTCCATAACGGTTTAAAAGGCACGAGTGTCATTGTGCGTAAAATATCATCGACATAGTTTCATTCGAGATCGTTATTAAATGTAATAACGATCTTGTTGTGATTTTATGAGATTAGACAAATTAGAACAATCTGAGGCTGCAATGGATGCTGTTCTCATTTATGAGAGAATTCACTCCTCAATCCGGGGACGAGTCTGAAGAGTTTGGGTCAGACACTAACGAAAACTGTGCTCCAGAGCCATTATCTCCTATTTCCGACTAGCCACGGAGACAGTATGGAGTGCCCCAGGTCTACCCATCGATACGGATCCGGAAAAAGATTTTGATTTTTCGCCCAAAACCAAAGATCAGCCGTTCGATTCTGTAAAAATATCACCGTGAAACTTAGGTGAAGTGAGCGTGAAGTGAGCTGTCAATAGTGTTAATCCCTAGCATCCTGCCGGTCGATTCTGTGGCAGTGACAGCTCACTCCACGCTCACTTCACCTAAGCTTCACGTTAATATTTTTACAGAATCGACCGACAGGAGCCCGCCATCTCTGCCCCAAAACCCCACATCGCAATTCAAGGCACTGAGTGTTAGAGACTCTAAGATATGTTTTATACGCAAATCAGGTACATAGATGTGCAAAAAGTGTTACAATATGCTTCGCCGGTTCTTGGCGCTTTGAAACACCAACGCCAACACTGTCCTCGCAAAGTATGAACAACGCACCAACGCACCACGTCACCAATGCAGGAATAATTCACGCGAGCTGATTATACTTTAGGGACAATTTTGCATGGTCTGATATTGGAAAGGGATGCTTGGGGTGGCACATTAGAAGGTCTTTCTGATAGACATCCGTTGCTGAAGCAGGACCTAGTCTGTTTTTTCAACAGAGTCTCAGTTCAGAGTCATCTCTAACACCTTCTGCAATACTTATGTGGGCGTAGAGCTGAGGTAATAGAACAAAGGAGGCATATTTTACTACCCAAGGACGAATACCAGGCGTCGATTTTAAACACAATTCCCCCTTCGACTGTATCTCTTCTGCGATAAGGACATGTCTAAATTTACTTAAACAACCAGCACACCAGAATTAATTTCGTGGGCAATACAAGAAGCCTTTTCAATCCAAGCATTGCAATGTCCCTCAGTCGTCATCGCATCAACGACCTAGATCCGGCAAAATCGTTGAAGCACCAAAACCCTTCACTCGCAAACCCAATACCAGCAAAGCGCCCGAAAATTAGAAACGTTCGTATGGAGGTAAACATGGACACAAGACGATGACTAGTGGAGGACCCAGAAGCAAAGAAAATGCAAAGCGAAATTAACACATGCACTGGAGTTCAGAGGGCTATATTTCCTTCTTAAAAATCTCAGAGGGGGAGGGGCATCCCTAAGTATCTCGAACATAATAAAGGGTTACTCGATTCCTTTCATAATGAAACCCCCTCTGATTCTCCTCTCTCAGCCCAAACATCACAAATATACGATACAAAAAAGATGGACTTAGAGATCCATTCGCTAGTGCAGCACGGAATATTGGAGGTGAAAACATCAAAAACAGGGTTTTTATACAAAATGTTTCCGGTACTCAAGCCGGGTGAACGATCTCGACCAATTCAACCTCCGAGGTTTAAACAGAACTCTTCGGCCAAAAAGTTCCGTTTATTGACTCATCTGAAGGTGCCCCACTTCGTACAACAGGGAGATTATCTAGTAAAGATAGATATTTCACAGGCTTATTTTCATATACCCATGAAGATACAACACCGAAAGTTCCTCTCTATCGTTCATTAAGGTTTTTTTTTACAGTTTTAATGCCTTCCTTTCGGACTATTGACCGCTCCCCTAATATTTGCTAGTGTCGAATTGGATGGCATCACGTCTGAAAGAGATGGATATAAGAGTGATAGTCTATCTAGACGATTTTCTCTTAGCCGATAAGACTAGAAGTCAACGTTGCAAAAACCGTCCAGTTCTTAAAGAAGCTGGGATGGATAATCCGAGAGAAATCTCTGAACGTTTGGAATACTTAGGGATCCAGTGGGATACTGCAAAAAATCTGCGACGTCTACCAGAGAAGGTGATATCCCTACGAAAAGATTTGACACGATTACTGAGAGTACGAACCTGGAGTTGAATATCGGCCAAGAGTCTGCTAGGGAGACAAAGTTTCGCCAACTTTTATTAAGACTTATCCTTCTGGGAAGACTACACTGCAGAGACATACAACGAGCGGCCCAGACACTTCCAGATTGTTTACGGAAAAAGAAATTTCTCATACCAACGTTGGCCCTTCAGCAATTTCAGTGGTGGCTGGAAAACCTACAATGAACTACAGCGCTTTTCACGTGTCACGAAACAGTCTTGTTAATAACATCTGTCCGCCTGCGCATGGATACCGAAATCGTTCGACAGTACTTACCCGGAATCTACAACGACAGCTTGTCCAGACAGAAGCATAAACTAAAAAATAATTTTGACACAACTAAAATAGAATTTAGCAATCACGAATTCACGTGGTACCCGTGGTTTGCCCTAACCCGTGATTTTTTTTTACTACGTGTTTTATATGGAATTTTTCACTTTTTGTATGGAAAACATGAAAAATTATTACCTACATGTTCAGGTTTAGGGGTTTATGGGTTTTTTTACAGGGGGTCGTAATTTTCAGTATTTTTGCGATAGGACGCACCATTTTCGAGATATAAGCAAAAGAGAAAATAAATACAGTACTATTTTTGCACGTGAAGTCGAGACGTTTGGTGTGAATTTTAGTTCATGACAACTTATTTTATCCCACACCTTTTTAATCGCGATTAAAAATTGTCAGGTTTAGTCGGGTTTGATATTTTACAATCAAAATTTTTGGTGAAAAATGTCAAATTCAGAATAGCAAACTAGACATTTTCACTAAACTAAAAACTCAGTACTATGTTAGTGCTGTCAAACTAAAATATAGTTAAGTTGTGTCCACAGAAATCATAAAGCTGTAAGGTCATAAGGTTGTGTCACTTTAGTCTATTTCAGAATGGGAAGTCGTCGTTTGACAGGAATAAACAAAATTTTTGTGATTTTTTGTCTAGTTTAGTAGTTAGAGGCATTTGTGACAAGAGCATCGGCACCACTGTAAGCGAATGATAATGGGTCGAAGTGGCGATGTTTGGGGGAGGCCCAAACATCCAGCAGTGGACGTCTTTCGGCTGAAATAATGATGATGATGATAAAGTTAAGGACATCACTACAGTATTAGACATAGGTACTTACCTTTTATCGAGAATGATGAGTTATCATTATCTACAGAAACTTTAAGCACAGTCAATTAACTAACTAAAAACACAATATACACGACAGTTCACAGCGAATCTTCTTCGCAAAACGCGTTTTATAAGAACTCTCCAAAATCGATAAGCTTCCGATTGCGATATCTTTAATCGCACTGGACCTAATCTGCATTCGCAATTCATTTGCCAAACATGTAAACAAACACGAGTTTTAGGAGAAACAACTGTAAAGTCTACACATAAGGTTCAGTTTGCGCTGCAATTTCATATTTTTTATGACTTTTTCAACTACTACTACTACTACTACTACTAGTCGGTCTAAAATCAACTTTATTTACATTTGCATAAAATTTATGTTTGTCTAAGTGGAAAACTCATGTTTGTTTACATGTGTTTTTCAAATAAAATGCGCACGCAGATTAGGTGAAGGATCCGTTCCCTATGTATCTACCAAGAGTTACTGATTAATTTTTCACATCAGAAAAGGAGGAGCTTCTATGTTCGTCTGTACCTACGTTTTTTTAGGGTTCCGTAGTAAACAAGGGACCCTTATAGTTTCGCCATGTCCGTCTGTCTGTCCGCGGCTTAGCTGAGAGACGGTGAGTACTAGATAGCTGTAATTTGGCATAAGTATACATGTTAATCACGCCGACAAAGTGGTAAAATAAAATCAAGAAAAATATATGTTTTTGTACCTCCCCTACACGTAAAGTGGGGATGTTTTCTTTTTTCTCGTTTAGCCCATAGTGTGGGGTATCGTTGGAAAAGTCGTTCAAGAAAATTTTTGGATTCAGGGATTGGTTCGCGAAATATTAAGCTTTAAAGTGTTAATTTTTGTTAGAGTCAAGGTCCCCCCCCCCCTGCCAGCTAAATGGTTGGTTTTGGATATGAGAACAAATTCACGGCAGTAGTATACGTATAAATATAACGAAATTAAAAGGAAAACTATAACAGCAACCAACCAACATAATCGACCAACTTAAATTTGCGGTTTCAAAAACATGTTCTCCCATACGTAATGTATGGGAGACCATGTTTTTCAACTACAATGTTACGTAATGTTGTGGGATAAATTCATCCCAACTACGGAACCCTTCATTGTGCGTCGTCCGACACGCACTTGGCCGCTTTTATTTTTTATTAAGTAGTGTATCGATATTTTCGCCGATTGTGGAACGATTCAGATTTTTTTTTTCAAATGAAAAACACAATTGGACCTACATAAGCAAACAGGAACAAATCCACACACATGCCAAAATCGAGTTATGTATACAGAACTTTCAAAATGCACCTTCTATCGACCCTGTAAAGATCAAAATGATCTGACAATGTTGACAGAACAAAACATTTCTATGACAAGGTTATCAATATCAAGCCACATAACAATAGTTGTTCAATGAACTACCGAGATCCATGCCCCATGGTAACCCGACAAACAAGAAAATCATTGAAATCGATTTTTTTTCATAAAGACCCCACAGCACATGGTCCCTTGTAACATATTTTTATTTATCAATTATGTAGAACCATGCGGGTTGGTTCTTGTTTGCATATTAAAAATGGCATAATATCTACTATATTTTTACAAACAGTCACATTAGTTGGTTCCTTGTTGATATAACTCTATTTACAACATCTAAGAAGAAGTCATTTCCATGATGTCCTCTTACAGCTCCTACACCCTATGCGCCGCCGGCACTGCCGTCGGCCCTGCGGCACAAAGCCGCACAAAGGATCGCATAGAAAAGAAGGCGCAAACGCCGGGGATACTTGCCGCGCGGCAAAACCCGGCGGCCATGACGCCGGCATAGTGTGTAGGAGCCCTTATGTCTCCGAAGACGGCATCGTTATTTCGTATTTGAGCTGATACAATGGATAATAATTTAGAAGGTGTTTCTGATACGTCAACAATCGCAAGCTTGAGAAGTGGCGAAGCCCCATTATTCATTGATAGCGATGATTCGGTGAGACATACTGACTCTCGACGATTTCCTGACTACTGCGCTAATGCGGATTATGGCTCGAGTGATGATACCTCTATTGATTCAATCTCTTTGATCACTGGTACTGCACATGCAGAAATTAACAAATATGTTAGATATTCAAGTAAATTACTAATAGTCATCAACCAGACCCAGTAAATTTAGGACCTCATAGTACTCAACAGGAAATTGCTCAAGTCGATGATTCCGATTAGTCGATGGTTTGGTTTCTGTTTTAGAGAGATTTTTATTTTTACTGTAAAATTTATAGCATGGTAATAAATTAACAAGGAATCAACCCACACAGATAGTTTTGCAAAAAGGAACCAATGATTTCTTTTTTTTTACTATTAAAAATGTTAATGTTTTTCACCAATATTATATTTGTATACATAGAACAAATTATTATGTTCAATATTCGAAATAAATTTCATCCAAAATAACAAACAAATTCATTAAATTGTGTGTACACACACAATTTTGACAAAAACGGCTTTATCTCAAAACTGTCATTGTGTGGGTTGATTCCGTTTTGCATAAGTAGGTCAAATTTTCAAAATTGGTCCACAGATTGACTAAAATATCAATGAACATTGTAAACAAAAAAAACAGCCGAACATAGAACCTTCCTCCTTCTCCTTTTTAAAGTCGGTTATGTATGATAGGACAACACGAAAGGTCGTGTAGCGCGATTTTTACAAAATCAAGGGGTGCGGCAGCTGAAAAACTGGCAACTGGAACTGTGCAAACTAACGTTTAGCTGCAGGTGGACGACTCGCTTTATTTTTTTACAGATCCAGTTACAAAGATCTTCGGAGCCACAATAATAGTACACACATACACAGCACGCACACCCCTTTTTTTTTTTTTTTTGACGGTGGGAAGTCATCAAATGACTTCTCCCGCTCTGGGCAGAGCGAAAGGGTGTGTCAGACTTTTACTGACTAAAACCCACCCATGTTCCTTCCGTTGCCTGTGTGCCGGGGCCGCGATATCCCATTCGGACAAACCCGCAACCCCAGCAGGCATTGGTCTTTCGACCCCATCAGTTGGTGCTGACATCTCTTTGAGGCGCGCGTGGAACACAACGCGCCGTCGACACGGGCCTGGTCCTTATCGGACGGCGAGCTGCCTATTGCTCACCGTCCGCAAGCCCGCGCCTACGGTGGCCGGAAGTCGGCTCTCGACTCCCGACGCCCGGGGGCGACTAGGGCCGCGAGGGCGTGCAGCTTGCATCTCCCTCGCGCGCTCCGCCTCCTCCTTCGCGAACATAACTGCTTCGCAGAAGGAGGTGACGGCCTCCCATGCACTCTCGCTCCGAACCATGGCCTGAACCAGGGTCGGACGCGAGAGATCGCCGCCGCCGATCGCCTCCGTGAGGACACGGCGGTGCTCCGCCCAAGCCGGGCAGACCTCCACCGTATGCTCCACCGTGTCCTCCGGGCGATCCACACAGTGGTGACACCCGGGCGTTTCCTCCCGCCTTATGCGGAACAGGAACCTCCCGAAACAGACACGCACACCGTTGCCCTGATGACCATGACATTCATTGATGATTGATGAAATGTTACTCTCAAATATGTTTTAAGAGATAGCCACAATCTGTACCCTAATTACGTAATGCATGATTACTCAGAATCAGAATCGTTTTGAAACAGTTTGCTAATCCATAGCTTCATAAGTTCGAAAAAATCTGCTTACAAAAAAAAATTCAACAACGTAAATAACGCAATGAATGTTGTTGAACAATCAAAATGAAACAGATTACTCGGTATCGTTTACGAAAATGTATTGCGTAATTAGATAGCTGGCATACCTACTTATCTTATTTATCCGGTTCTATTTATATTATGGCGTTGTTATTGTATCATACGCTGTCTATGTTTGCGAGTCTACGCACAAGGCCGCAGGCTTCGTTGCAAACAGTCGTGTTTCGTGATTCGTGAACTTGTTTGTGTTTTAGGTTTTGTTGGTAAGTTATTATTTTTTTGTGTTTATTAAATAGGTAGTTCCATGTTTTTGCACGTCTGTCTAGTCAGGTGGTCTTGCAAATGAATAATTCTTAATTCTTGCTGGATTAAAATATGTAGTTTGAAATAAGAAAAAAAAAAAAAGACGAAACGTGTGCTAGGACACATAGTAGAAGTGAAACTTCAACGGACAAGTGGCAAAACGAATCGGCCTACCTACCCTACCTTCGCTACCTACGGCACTTCATATCTTGACATTCGACTCCCCTCCCGTACGGCCCGAGCCTAGCTAGCTGAGCAGGGTGAGCGGCTACCACGCAACTTTTTTCTAATACTAACATGTTTAAACTCGTGATATCTTTCGAATGGAATGTCCGAATTGAATAATTCAAAAAGTTATATAAAGGTATTGAAGCATTCTTGAATGTATGTGAAATTAAGTAGTAGTAATAATAAGTAGTTAAGGAATTTATTATGATAAGGATTAATACCAAGATACAAATAAAGAGCCTTTCCTAGCGGCGGCTTTTCAATTGATTTTTTAAAATAAAAGAACACTTATTGTGGCATAACTATAATAGACATATGCTGTCGCGACAGTTTTTGTAAATAATGATGTGTTCTGCAAAGTCGTAGTACATTATTTTATTCTATCATCAATAGTTTTCGCAGCGCACGCGATGTTAAGAATATTTTAGGTATTTTTTTTACACCTTGGGTTACTGGAGTTTTAGTAAGGATCCCAATTTTTTTTGAAAATATAATATAGTCTATGTCACCCGGGGATACTGTAGCTTCTCAATAGTGAAAGAATTTTTCAAATCGGTTTAATATAAAAACTCTAGTTTTTATATTAAACCGATTTGAAAAATTCCAATCTATTCTCTTCCTCCGCCGCTGCCGCCACTCACCACGCGATATATCGTCTACACCCTCCACGCGGCCGTAACGCTTTTTCGTGACAGAAAAGTCCTAATACCCCCGTCTATATAGAAGTTTCACTTCAAAAACATGATTTTTCAGATAATTATTAACATTAACCGACATGAACGAACCTTGAACCGCCTTGATCAAAGCCACAAAGTGGGTTAGTGTAGCAATCACCGGTAGTCCGATATTAACTTAGACTTTTCACTATAACTTGTCCAGTGGCGCGATTGGTAGCACTGTTCTGTCAATCGCCATTTTGAACTCTATTTTTATTGTATATCTTGACAAGCAATGGTACCAACATACGGCAAGGGACAAGATATAGTGAACGATCTGTCTGTGCGTTTGCACTGGCGAAACATTCACAACAAATTAAATTGAAATCTCTAGTTCCTGTCAAACATTGTATGAAACATTAACAGAAAATAGAGATTTCAACATATTTGTTGTGAATCATTCGCCAGTGCAAAGGTACAGTAATATGTCCAAAAACAGTAGTGATTTCCTTGAACCACAGGGAACTAAGGATGTAAAATATTATCGTTTTTTTCGGAACTGTTACCAGTGTGTTAGTGTAATTGTATACTTACGACATGGATTAGGCTCGTGTTCAAACACTCTTGCCTTATTTAACCCTGTTTGAGAGTCACAACTCGTTTTAGGTTCGGTCACTAAATCCTCTTATTAAGTACCAATCTACCTAATGCGCAAATATTCGACGATGGCTCTCAAAGAATAAAAAAACAAAATAAGTTATCGATATGGTTTTTAATAACAACCTGTTTTTATACTTTTCTAACAAATTATTACTTTACCTTCGACTTATGCATTGTTACATATAGAGATAAGACATAATGTTTTGTTTATTTATCTAATTATCGCACTATAATGGAGATACCTTATCAATACACGCATTCTTATCTTACAGGTGGCTCAGTGGCTCCTAGTTCGTTAATCTCTGAACAATTCAAGTACAGCAGCATTACCTAGAACCAACATGATTACCCTGGCGATAGTAGTGGTTTTCTTGATCTCCCTGTACTATTATGGCACCAGAAACTTTAAATACTGGGAGGAAAGAGGTATAAAATCCGATAAACCGATTCCTCTTTTCGGAAACAATTTAAAAGGATATATGTTCAAAGCTAGTATGACAACACTTGGGGACGAGTTGTACTGGAAGTATCCCAACGAACAAGTGGTCGGATTCTTCCGATCTTCACGACCAGAATTGCTGATACGAGATCCCGAAATCGTGAAGCGGATTTTGACTACAGACTTTGCACATTTCTTCGAGCGAGGTTTCACGCCCCATAAGACTGTGTTTGAACCTCTGATGCAGAACCTGTTTTTCGCTGAAGGTGATCTCTGGAAATTACTGAGACAGAGAATGACCCCTGCCTTCACAACTGGAAAGCTGAAGGCTATGTTTCCTTTAATAGTTGAAAGAGCAGAGAGAATGAAGACTCGCGCGCTGACCGTGGCAGCTGAGGGCAAGTCCATAGACGCTCGTGAGCTAATGGCGAGGTATACTACCGACTTCATCGGAGCCTGTGGCTTCGGTCTAGATACGAATACACTGAACGACGAGAACTCAGCGTTCAGACAACTCGGAATCAATATTTTCAAAATACGACCCCGAGAAATTGCAATAGCTATTGCAAAAGAATTGTTCCCTGAAATGTTTCAGAACTTAAAGATTTGGACTCGTGTGGAGAAAGAAATCAATGAGCTGGTGGGAGAGATTCTCAGGAAGAGAAACTATAAACCTAGTGGGAGAGGGGATTTCATAGATTTGATGTTGGAGTGCAAAGAGAAGGGTGTTATCGTCGGCGAGTCGATTCAGAAGAAAAATCCTGATGGTACTCCCGAGACTGTAACTTTGGAGTTCAACGATGGACTGATAAGTGCCCAAGTGTTTGTCTTCTTCGCAGCCGGCTTCGAGACGTCGTCGTCAGCTACCAGCTACACTCTCCACCAGTTAGCATACAACCCGGACGTTCAGAAGAAGGCGCAGGAGGAAGTTGATCGTGTTTTAGCCAAACACGACGGAAAGCTATCGTACGATTCGATCAGAGAGATGACTTACTTGGAGATGGTATTCAAAGAAGGTTTACGAATGTTTCCTTCTCTGGGCTTCTTGTTAAGACAGTGTACTCGTCCGTTTACCTTTCCAGAGTTAAATTTAACGATAGATGAGAACATCCGAGTAATGATTCCACTGCAGTCGCTCCACAATGACCCGAAGTACTTCCCGAACCCTGAGGAGTTCAAACCGGAGAGGTTCGATCCCGAAGCGTATGATAACAGCAATAAATATTTCTATTTACCGTTCGGTGCAGGACCGAGAGCTTGTATAGGTGAGTGACTTTTATTATTTAGTTATCTACGCGATAATCCACGATAAATTAATTAACGTATGTACTCTACTATTCGTTACCGAAATAATAAATTAAATAATGAGGCCATTGATTGTTCACCGATATCTAAGCGGACTTATTTAGTATTAAAATTAAGCATGGCCACCACCATGGCCATGCTTAATGGATGGATGGTACCATTATCTTAAATTAAATGGTACCATCAAAGAAGTTCGTAACTAACCACCGTAAATGCTAATCTTGCATGCAGCGCTCGCTGGTTATAAACCGGGCCGGTAACAGATATGGTCAGAGTTCACGGGATTTTGTTTTCAAACTGGTTAGATATAAACTTCTTCGATGGTACACACGGCTACATTTCAAGCTATACATTTCCGGTTTATGTTGACCAGCCATTGTACGGAAATCCTATACAATGCGAGATCAGCATGTACTGAAAATTTTGAAAAAGCTTGATTTGTAGTCGTGTGTACGCAAGATGTCAAGTTGCTATCAGGGAAATCCAGACACAAACAAAACCCTGCCATGTTTTGTACTAGTTATTTAAAATAGTGGTTATTTTTTACAGGTGAACGTCTCGGCATTATGCAGTCACTGGCAGGACTAGCGGCTGTCCTATCCATTTTCACAGTGGAACCAGCTCCAGAGACTGTTAGGCATCCAGTTGTAGACCCTCTGTCCAGCGTGGTGCAGTCAATCAAAGCTGGTCTACCGCTCATGTTCCGTGCAAGGACTAAAATTGCTTGAAAAGGATGAATTAAAACTGTGATATGTGTGAAAGCTATGGTTGTGAAAGCCTAGGAATAGTGTTCATTTTAAGTGTATTAGGTATCTATGATAATAATGTAGAACTTGTGAACAGAGATAGTAACAGGCATGTTGACTTTTGCATGTTATGATCTGTGTAAATTTTGGGTAGCTAGCGGATATTTGTAAACTCAAACTCAAAGCATTTATTTCAATTAAACCATTTTCAGGCACTTTTGAATTGTCAAGGAATCGGCCAGTCAGAAATATGAAGCTAGTTGCCCATTCCAAAGCGTAAACGCGTAACGGAAACTCCACGGACTCTCTTTTAAGTAAATTGTTACAAAATATCGGTTATATCATTCATGTTGAAATTAAACATGTGAGAACAATGTAGAAATAGTATTGTATTACCCGGTAAATGTTAGCTCTTTAGTACATAGTACTCACACCTTTGCTCTGCAATTATATAATACACAGGAAATTGATTTTATACAATGCAAAGATGGTCTTAAAATCTTCAGCAGCTCCAACAGTATTTTCAAATGTTAATCAAATAGTTGTGGTTGTGGAACAAGACCAACCTTGTAATTTGGGCAGACCGCATGCACGGCACCGCAGCACAACACGCTGTTAATATCTATTCCATTTATAAATACACAATACAGGCGGGCCTTTGGGCTTGGCTTTTTTGTTTTATAATGCGATGAACTGCGGCCTAAGGCAGCTGCAATAGGCGCTAGCCTTTCAAGCGCATTAATTTCTCTATTTTATTTAAGTAAGTACTGGAATTACTGAGTAAGAACGACTACTAAACACCTAGGTACCTACTCATTTCTTCTTGTCTTAGATATTTGCGTTCTAGGCATTACGCTAACAAACTGCTTTGTCAACATTTGTTTAAACTCAGCATTTTGTGAGATTAAGAATATTTTTTTTAATAAAAAGTATTACTAATACCTATCGATGTTATTTGTCAAAGATCGATAAGTAAGTTTTCGGATTAATAATAAACTAAATAGGAAGGAACCATACTATTTAATTTGGAAGTCGTGGTATCAAACTGTTACAGCTACACAAAAACGGAGTACTATGTTTTTAGGACTTGTTTTTATTTTTCATAGCTTGCACTTTACAATTGTTATCTTCATTCGGTAGTGATCCCCTTGTTCTCACTAGTGAGTAGTGCTAACGCAATAAATTTTATTAGGGTGTTGAGTTACGTACGCGTAGGGACAAGCAATGCCGCGATAGCAATTTGTTATCTTGTACGTAACTAGATGTTGACCGTCGGAAGGGAATATGGGATTTCTAATATTTTATCATTGCAAAATCAACAGAGAAAAACCAAAAGAAAAAAGAAAGAAGATATCTGTAATAATCTTCACGTGGAACAGAGACGGCAATATTTTTGGAAAGCATGACATATACTCACTGTCTCATCCCTATTCTCATCCGTCCATCAACTAGAGATGAGTCATACTAGGTAAATTTTGTACTAGGTGCACCTAGGCCAATTCCGTACAAATACTCGATCCAAATACTTGTTCCACCTAGTCCACGAAGTACGCATACTTTACAGTATGCTTAGCCTTCGCGTACCACCGATACGTCTAAGTACGTACGTACGCAGTAATGAATTGTAATATTCCCTTCATACTTTACACAGGCTTAGGACTGTCAACGTAAAGATTTATCTACATTGAAGATTGTTGGCGTATTTATAAGATTTCAATTAATTTTCAGAGTAAACATTTTTTTTTTTTATCACTTATCTAGTCATTGTTTTTTTTTTATATATACACGTAGAAAATCAGCTTTAAGAATTTTGATTTAGGAATATTAATTGTTGGACTTTTCGGGTCCCTAGCCTCGTTCTCCTGTCATTTAATAATAATCCACAGGACGAAAATAATCTTTCAAACCATGGGAGCCATTTTTATAAACAATAAAAACTAAAACTAAAATCAAAAGCTTTCCACGTATTAAAACTTCGTTACAAAAACCGGTTAAATAAGTCCGATACGCGTATCCGATTACGACGGCGGCGAGCCGGGATCACATCCGCACGAGTCCGTAGTTGATACTCGACTGCATTGCATTTAGTCTAAAGTCTTCATTCGCATCGAGTATTTACAATACCTAGTGTATAAAATCTGCCTAGTAAATTGGTTGATGAAGTCCCGACTACTGTCGAGTATTGACAGACAAAGATGAAAAGACTGCTTAATAGTGCAGTTAAAAAAGGACAGAATTTATTCTTGGACAACAGGAGTTCGCGTTGCGTTACTTTTATGTAAATCAAATCTTTTGTGTGATAAAATCTTGGCGTATTAGAAGACGTGACTATAGCACTGAGAATCTGAGTAAATTTAAAAAATGCATAAACAGCTTGTCGTTTAGTGACATTTACAATACTAATGACCCGGACGAAGCTTATAATTATTTTCTAGACCTTTTCTTATGTTTTTACAATTTATGTTTCCCTTTCAAAATTATAACAAAATCGATAAACAAAAAATCTAAATGGATATCCAAAGGTCTTAGAAACTGTAGTCAAATTAAAAGAAAAATGTTATGGCAGTATAGAATACATCCAACAAAAACAAATAAAAACATCTTTAGGCAATACGCCGCTAGATTTAAAAAAGTAATATCACTAACTCAGAAGTCACAAAACAATTATTACATAAATACATCACAAAACAAATCGAAAGCGACTTGGTCAATTATAAACAAGTCTAAATTTAACTTTCCCAAAGAGCCTATTACGGAAATACATAAAGACGATTTCAAGATTACAGATCCTAAATCTATTGCGAACAATTTTAACTACTTTTTCATTGACCAAGCTTCAGAATCAGACCAAAAAAAATATTTAAGGAATGACAGTCAAAACAAAACCCGACCCTCAAATAATAAAATCAACACTAAATTTAATTCAATTTTTCTTACACCCACAACACCTATAGAGGTAGACAGAGATATTTCTCTGTCTACCTCTATAGGTGTTGTTCAGCTGCTTTATTAAGCAGCTGAAAAATACTCATAGTGTGGGCAACGATGGTGTCTGCACCAAAGTGATAAAAAATGTATCCCCGGATATTTCAGCTCATCTATGCTACATAATTAACTTATGCATTTCTAACGGAATATACCCAGAAAAACTTAAAACGGCCATTGTCATTCCACTACACAAAAAAGAAGATAAACGAAAAATGGAGAACTATAGACCCATAGCTCTGATCCCCATTTTTTCAAAATTTTTTGAAAAAATCTTATATAGCCGATTATATAGTTATTTAGAAAAATATAATATTTTGGTAGACGAACAGAAAGGCTTCCGCAAAGGGAAATCAGTAAATATGGCCATCTATGACCTACTGAAAACTATTTTGGTTACCATGGACAAAAAAATACCAACATGTGCCATCTTTATGGACATGAGTAAAGCCTTTGACCGAGTTGACCATAAAATATTAATGCAAAAATTAAGCATGTATGGCATACGAGGTAAAGCGCTAGAGCTCATTTCTTCATACCTGCATAATAGGAAACAAATAGTAGAAATAACACAAGTATGTCAGAAAACACGAAATGAGATTAAATATAAGTCAAACTCAAAAAATATTAAATTTGGAGTTCCACAAGGTAGTGTCTTAGGCCCTTTACTGTTCTTGATATATATCAATGATCTTCCTAAACACATCAAACAACCAATGGTATTATTTGCAGATGATAGCACAGTTATAATAAAAAGCGACAAAGAAAATGATTATGAACACGTAGTCAATCAAACACTAAATACGATAGTACAATGGTTAACAGAAAATAATCTTAAAATAAATGTGGACAAGACGAAAGTTATACACTTTCACCAGAGAACTCAATTGACAAATATAAACGTTAGTTACAAAGACAAAATAATACATCCTGTGACGGATACAAAGTTTCTAGGAATTAATATTGACAATAAACTGACCTGGAAAACACATTTAGAATATATCTGCAAAAGAATTAATAAATCCTCATTTGCTCTGTACAGACTTTCAAAAATTGTTAATAAAGAAGCCATATTAGCTGCTTATCACGGACTTGTTGCACCTGTCCTAAGATATGGTATTATATCTTGGGGCAACTCAGTCGATAAGGAATCTGCATTTAAATCTCAAAAGAAATGCATTAGAGCAATGTGTAATATAGACAACACTACCAGCTGTCAACCCTACTTTAAAAGCTTAAATATTTTGACACTGCCCTCTTTATACATATATGAAGTTAATGTTTTTGTGAAATTGAATCCTAATTATTTTAAGACTGCTGCTAAAAGCCACTATAGACAATTACGTGACAAAAAAAGATTAGAAATTCATATACCATATGGGAAAACAGCACTAATCAATAAAAGTATTCTTTGTATGGCATCATTGATTTACAACAATTTGCCTGATGATGTCAAAAAGTTATCTGTTCTTCAATTTAAGTCGAAGCTACAAAAATTCCTAGTAAATAAATGTTATTATAATGTCAAGGAGTACTTACAGGATAAGAATATAGATGGTTACATATAGCAAGAGTAATTTATTGACATTGAATAATATGGCAATAACAATAGTGTGACATGCTAATAATAATTTAATTTGACATCTGATAATTTTATTTTAATTTGGACTAATATTTTTAATTTAATTTATTTGATTGATAAGTTTATGACATGTATTATAAATTTATAATTCATCTGACAATCTTTATTTTTAAACCTTTGATGTAGTATTCTGTTTTTTTTTTTTTTTTAGTTTTTATTATAATAATTTTTGTAATGTTATTTTAATAATGATATAATAAGAATAATAATATAAATATTTGCACACCTTATTAGGTAATGATACAGTGTACTTTAAATCTATTTGTAACATCTGTTTATATACCACCTGTATTAAGCAAATAAATGATTTGATTTGATTTGATTTGATTTGATATGTCTATTGAATTATGGTTCAAATTCAAATGACTGACAAACGAATGAGTTAGGCAAACCCGAATGCGCTTTGCATTACTTTTAATTGCATTGAAATATGGTTTAAATTCAAATGATGAATGCTATCTCGCTTCGCCGCGCCGCGCGCTGGTACTTCGATTCGAGTGGGCCACGCGGGTGCCGAGTGCGCCGCGTATGCATAGTGAGACTAGATGGATCGAGTATTTTAAAAGTTGGAATAGGTGCTACCTAGTCTCATTAAATACCTAGTCCCTGGATCTGTTCTAGTATATACGCCTCATCTCTACCATCAACGTCAAACAGTCAAACTGTCAATGTCAAGGAGTTCTGTCATTAAGGCGGCAATAATTTTTTCAAATCTTTTGTAACTACCTACGAAATCTGAGATTTACAAGACATACCTATTTGCTTGCTTAAAAATTAATGAGATACCCGAGTCTGTCATTACTTTTTTTAGTTTTGTTGTGTTTTAAAGTGTTACGTATAAACCCAATAAACAAAATATTAAGTGAAGTGTTTTGGTAACTTGTAATCGAAATGGCTTCAGGTGACAAGTCGACGAAAACGCAATTAATAGCTATTTATAGATTGGAATTCTATAAAAACAAAAAGAACTGGAAGCTGTATGAGGACGTGAGGAAGGAGCCGCCGCCGTCACCGAAAACTACAAAGTAAGTATTATTTGGTACGAGTTTTCCTCATTGGATCAGAGTTACTTAAAAAACATAGGCAAGCAACAATATTGTTTTATGTGTATGTCTCAAATAGTTCATTTCTATTTAATGATTCTGACGATCCTGTGACCAAATAGGTCACCAGACAAAGTGCGTTTAACAAAAAAAATAACATTGTTGCTAGGATTTACATCCACAAACTTTCAGCAGACTCCTTGAGCCCTCCAGTGACTTGAACTTTATCATCACACTGTGTAGACCAAAATATCGATCTGCTGAAAGCTTAAGTTAGTAAAATCAGGTGGGTTTCAGTGCTACTGATTGTGAAAGTTATTATAAAGATAATTATTATCAATAATGCCATGAAGCTAAGCTAAGCTGAATCTGTCATTGAAGTCAGACAAATGCTGGTGCCCCACCTTCCCATCATCATGATCTGCCTGCTTTCCATGTTGGGGTTGGCTTCCAGTCTAACTGGATGTAGCTAAATACCAGTATTTAACATGGAGCAACTTCTTATCTGACCTCCACAACCCAGTAACTGGGTAATACAATACTCCTTAGTAAGACTGGTTGTCCCACATTATTATGTTATAATCCCATATTCACCTGTTATTTATTTATTTATTTAGGATCTCTAACAAAAGATATACACAATACATGACACAAAAATAATGGGTCAAATCAGGTCTTAAGTGGGTGCACTTCTTCACTTATATCTTTCCTAGGGGAACCTCTTTGTGAAAGAACTAGTCCAGGAAAGTTTTGCTACCACTTATCGTATCACTGCTGTGTTTAAAGCAGGGACCGAAAACCTTTACAAATTACAGTACAGGTATTGAAGAATTTTGGTTAGTTCTACAACTAGGTTTACTGCTATCTGGGGAACCAAGAGGAAGAATTATGTTAACTCTATATAGGTTACCATTTTAATACCGGTTACACACACACAGTCAATGCGCGCCCTTTGTCTAACACCTATGGCACATGTAAGACAGAGCTAATTTTTATTTTGGTATACCATACCGGTTTGAATACTAGTTGTATTCGATTAAAGGTAAACTTTAAAAATACCTGTAAAATATTAATGTTGTAACTGAAAAAATACCCATATTGGTTCATCCTGGTCATACACCAGATCATACTGGTTTCAGTCCCTGGTTTATAGGTATGGATACAGGTGTAATTACAGGCTTATGGTGTAATTACCTACAATGCCTCTGTGATTACAGTCTGTCTATAAATTATAAATGATTTTATTGCTATAAGTAGGTTTGTTGAAACACTTTTACCTATGTGTCATTCATATTTAAAAAACTAGGGGAGTTTTGGTTTTCCTATAGGCAGCGGTGACCGCTTACCATCAGATGGTTCGCTTCTGTGCCGCCTATACTTGAATACACATTCTTAAATCATTTAAATGCCACTTAATCAACTATCTACCTTAGCATTACGCAGTCTAAGTTAATTATTAATTAACCATTTGTAATAATAATTAATTTAAATTGTTAACATATCAACTATGAACTGGCAACCGGTACTATCTCAATTTTGACAACTTTACACGTGGAAGAAAAATCTTGCTCGCATTCACTGTGCGTCGAAGTTAGTACAAGTTGATTGAAGTCGATTCTGGCGCCAAATTTAAATGTATCTGAGATGGGATTTCTTGCAACGCTGTGGAGTATGAAATAGTATAAAATGGTATTCAAAAGTGAAGAATTCCAAAAATTGAGATAGGATCGGTTGCCAGTTCACAGTCGATATGTCGAGACTATGGGGTCCCAGGAAGGCGTACGAGGGGCTCAAGGCAACTCGCACAGGCTCCTTAGACAATTTTTAGTGGAATGAGGCACCAATCAACGATTATCTCTCTATGTATCATACAAGTGCACCCAAGGACAACCCTCGGTTGGTGCAGGACTATTGCTCAACATGGAAACAAAACATATGGGGATATGTTGGTATTGTTACAGGCTGCCCGATTGAATTTCAATTTAAACATATACACCCTATGATAGTTATAAAAGCATTACGGCAAATTAAAATCAAATTGACCGAAGATCTATGGGGATTATCTATCAAAGTTTGTACATCCATAATCGAAACTATATCACCATATTTGGCTTTAAAATTTAATTTGTGTGTGGACCAAGGACTCTTCCCGTAATTAATTAAATACAGTAAGGTAATACCACTTTTTAAATCTGGGGACAGTAAAGACACCAACAATTATAGACCAGTATCCGTGCTGCCGGTATTCGGCAAGGTGTTCGAAAAGGTAATGCTCAATCAAATGCTTAATCATTTTAACACTAACCATATCTTACACAATCAGCAATATGGGTTCACCAAAGGACGTTGTACGACTGACGCCGGTGTCATCTTATTAAAACACATATTTATAGCGTGGGAGGAGGCCCAAGATGCCATAGAATTTTGTTGTGACCTGTCCAAAGCATTTGACTGCGTAAATCATGAAACCTTACTCTAGAAACTTAAGCATTACGGACTAGGTAAACTTGCGCTTAGTTTGCTAAAATCTTATTTAAATGATAGACAACAGCAAGTACAAATTAATGGAATCAATTCACTCGGTTTAAAAGTAAAAATGGGTGTTCCACAAGGCTCGATATTGGGTCCTTTCCTCTTTTTAGTATATATTAATGATCTACCCCATTTATTAAAAAAACAACCACAAATGGTGTTATTTGCTGACGATACTTCTCTAATTTTTAAGATAAATAGACGTGCATCAAATCTTGACGATGTAAATAACGCCCTACTACAAGTCCAAAATTCGTTCACTGCCTTTCATAGTATCATGTCTTACGGTATTCTACTATGGGGACGGGCTGCAGATATCGAGTCAATTTTTATTCTGCAGAAAAGAGCCATCAGAGCAATATATGGTCTCCGTAGACGCGATTCTCTAAGGGATCTGTTTAAAGATATTAACAACATGACGGGTACCTTGTCAATATATCTATGAAAACATCATGTACGTTAGGAAAAATCTAAGTCTTTTCAGTAAAAGAGGTGATAGATACAATTATAGCACTAGAAATAGGGACCAATTAGTTCAACCGGGTTTCAGACTGGCTAAAGTAGACTCAACCTTCATGGGGTACAGTTTCAAATGTTACAATAAAATACCTCCCCAGTTCCCCACATACTCCAACTGAATGAAACGAATTTTAAATCTTGTATAAAACGCACACTATGCTGCCAAGCGTATTATACTCGTAAGTTGGAGGATTACATCATTGACAAAAATGCTTGGCTCAACGCTGGTCCAGCTCCACAAGGGCGCATAAACTAATTGATTGGCATTCGAAAATATTGGAGCTGCTGAAGATTGTAAGACTATCTTTAGATTATATAAATTCAATCTCATAGTATTATATAATTGCCTAGCACATGTGTGAGCACTATGTACCTACTTTAAAGCTACCATTTACTGGGTACGTCTTTCATTGATTTGAATGTGCCCTTGTGGCTGAGAGTATATCATGCTCACTCAAATGTCTCACTGGTGGTGACGTGTGAGTTGGATCATTAAGTTCCCTTCAAAATGGTTAAGCTAAATGGTGCTGATCCGTGCATCGTGGTAGTGAACGGGCGCCGTCAGTGGGGACTGGTCATCTCTTAGCTGCCAAGGCTTTTTTGAATTTATTTCAATTGTTTTTGCTTTATTACGGACGCTTTTAACGTGCACGTCTCTACATTGTTCTCACATGTATAATTACAACAGGAATGATGTAACCAATATTTTGTAACAATATTCTGATTTAAAAGAGTGTCCGTGGAGTTTCTTGCCCGTTCTTCTCCATAGGAACCTACTACGCGTTGGAATAGGCAACTAGCTTCATATTTCTGACTGACCGACCCCTTGACAATTCAAAAGTGCCTGTAATTGGTTTATTTCAAATAAATGCATCGAGTTTTCTTTTTTTTATGGATTTGGGTGGCTATATAGGTTTGGTTAGCTTGAACTATGGGAGAACTACTCCTCTGCCTGACCAATACACACAGATAAAATGGCAGAGGGTGTCTTGGACACTCAACAATAGGCCCCCGAAAATCGCTAGCACATAGTGTTATAGCGACACGGGGGCAAGATGTCCGGAGGAGTGGAGGAGAGGCATTCCACGGCTATCAGCACAATGCTACAGCAACAAAAAAAAATCCTAAAAGAACCCGGCGCGAAAACGTCATAATCGGGAACAAAAAATTCATACCTTAAAGTAATCCCGTCAAGACGTCACTTTAGGTCACGTGGCACCGCTTGATATGGACGAGATAATTCCGGGTTACGATAGAGACAGATATAGAAAAAATATGTCAGCGAGGACGCGATGGAGGAATATTGCACATTTTATTTAGTTTTCACCTGTTCAAGTGTATTTTATTCGATTATATATATTCCTTTAAGTAATAACTTTAGAATGATAGTATGTACCTAATATATTTATGGTAAAAAAATTAAGTTATGATATGCGTGTTTTTGGTTCTGCTACTTGGCGATAGATGGTGTTAAATTCAGTTAAGGAAAGACTTTTATTTTTAAGTTAAAAATAATTAATGTTTACTTTATTCGTAAGTAAGTTAAGACCGGCGCCGCTTTGGCTTCCCTCTCATAAAAATTTACACCCCCCGTTGGTACCAGGGACTGAAAGCTATTACGGATAAAGGTTAAGATACCTCAAAAATATACCGGTACCGGCTTAAAATAAGGGTTGAACTATACCGATACCTTTTGAAACCGTTATTTAACCTTTACACGATTTCGATACCGAAAAACAAGACGGCGCGGCGCGGGTGCGCGGGGGGGTCGAACTTGTGTATTTTAGTACTTCTACCGAAATATACCGGTATGCATGTCGTGTAAAAAATAACGGTATCGGAATATTTAGGTAACCCTTATTTAACGGTATGACGTCATACCGAAATTTAAAGGTACCTTAATTTTTGGGTAATTCAGTCCCTGGTTGGTACTCCGTACAGTTCTCCAATAATTTTTAAATCCCATATAATAGCGGGCCTATTGCCATCACCCGGGCACAAGTCCAGACACAATAAATTCAAATAATACTCAACAATCCAATCTACTAAAATAATACTAATAATAGCATAGTCCTAAATAAACAGTTGCAATGGAATTTGAACTTTATCATGTATGCAATTGAATTTGTATTCCCAAATCTTCATATTTATCTGAAATTCTGAATTAAAATATAATAATTCCAAGAAAGTTGTTATATTTCAGTAAGCTCAACAAGACATACAATGTGGGCGAAGAGTTTCCAGAACCAGATGATGTGGAGCAGGAATCCGCACACAACAAGGCCTTCCTAGGTGAGGAACCGGGTCAGTATTCTGTTAGTTTTAGTTTATTAGCAGATCATAGACAAACATTCAGTTTCTGAACGGCTAAAGCAGTATTCATAGTTAGCAAAAGTTTTGCTTTTTGCAGCATTATCAACTTAATGTAGCTGGTAACTGGCAACGTAATATTTATTAATTTATTGCACAATGTACAATGTTACCGCGTCCTAACTGAGGTCGCGTTTATATGCCACTTGTTCGGTGAACAGGAACGTATCGATCTCGTATTCGCGCGGCGATCGCTTTTGGTTAGGACGCGAGGTAAGACTAGGCTAAACTAATGAGAACATGACCCTGTTAGGTTAGGGCACAGCAAGTTAACTTATAAGTAGGTTAATATTATAACATTATATTGCCTGCGTGAATTGAATAATATATACAGGGCCAAATGAAATTAGCTGGTGAAAATAAAATAAAAATCAAATTAAATTAGTCAGTTATTAATTTATTATCGCTGATTAAGATAGAGGTAGAGACTATAACTAAACACGATAAAATAAAAACAAAAAAGATTCGAACGTGTGCGAAGTTCTGCTAGCTAATTTAACCCTGTATTTTTTGTAAAGTTCACCTTTCTCAAGTCAAAAAACTTAACGGGACGGGGCAGTAAGGGCAGGTACCTTCACCGTTGTAGCTACAGGGAAACGGTCTTAGGAGACTGTCCTTAACTTTTTGAGATTATGTTGACCTGCATTCACAGATTTTGAAAAAAAGTCAGCAAGAAAATGGCCATTTTTCACAAAAACTTGTTTTTGTGAAAAATGGCAATGGATCCTGTTTCTTATAAGGATCAAAAAACTCTATGGGAACTGATAAAAGTCAGAAATTCAGTCAGAAAGAAACTCTAACTTAATTTTATGACGGACAGATTAGCCGAAATGAACAAAAAAAATAAACTTCGAACGAATACGCGTTATAAAATTTACTTTAAGGTAGTTTGTTGCTTGTGATTTCCGACGTTCTGAGAAGAAAATGACTTGTATAGGAAAAGTTAAAAAGGCTGTCCGCTACAGAAGTCACAAATCGGAAAAAATCTTTGTATGGGAAGTTTTTTCAAAAGCAACCAACTATCTTAAATTGTTTTCAAACCAAATATAATTATAACGCGTTGGTCCGATAGAGTATTTTGATCCTTATAATAAGAAACAGGATCGACGGGCACCAACATTTTTCTTTTTATCCCCGAATGCAGATAAAAATATCTCAAAAAGTTAAGGACAGTCTCCTAAGACTATTTTCTTGAAGCAACAACGGTTTAAGTACCTGCCTTACTGCTCCATCTCAAAAATCCATCCTGTTTAATTATTCCCATTCCAACATTTTTCATTATGTCACAAAATCCAGTCAGACCAAAAAGATACAATACTCCATCTGTATATGTATGCCTTACCATCTTAGTATTCCCTTTCGGACTATATCTATAGATACTATCAATCTCATTATCATAGAGTTGTTAATCTATAATTTTGTAAACATGGCATACAAAACAGGGAAGTACTTCCATGGTTTTAACAACTTTATTTATATCTCATCATTGCCCGTTCTTATTTCCGAAGATAGACGATGATTCCCGAAGCGCATACTTTTCTTTGGAAAGCTCTACTGTTTGACGTATTTGTATGTACCTACCACTGAATATTTTTTTTCTAAAATGTTATTATAAGAAAAGATAATCATTTATAGCAAATTGTCAGCATGCAAGTGATGTTAAAATTAAAAATATAAACAGATGATCTAAAAAGTTAAACACCTAAGTTCTAAGAACGTTTTCATGTAGCTAACTGCCATACTGCACCGTCTCAATATCAACCCTTTACATTGACCAGCACTACCATCCACAGAGGACGGGCCGGACCCGCAGCCCCCGGACGAGCCCCCGCCACAACCAGCCCCCGAACACAACCTGTACCGCCCGCACTCCTGGCCAGAACAGCCCTGGAGCGGGGACAAGACTGAGGCGCTCTGGCAGGAGGATGTTCAGCCGGTGAGGTTATCAGAACATAATAATAATAACAGCCTGTTACTGTCCCACTGCAGGGCAAACGCCTCTTCTCATAAATACAACGCATGAGCATTGATCACCACGCTTGCTCAAGACGGGTTGGTGATTCCAGACTTAAATTTTTAATAACCAGGTTCCCCTCTATGTTCTCCTGCAGCGATTTCAGTTTCATTCATTATTTAAGATCTTTAAGGCGACGATGACCGACTTTTAATGATTTGATACTGAAGATCACGTCTAAACGAGTAACGGTAATGTTTTGGATAAAATATTTGTTAAATTAGAGCATTTTCTTAATAACTAATATATGAATATTTTAGATTATGTTTATATTCAATCTGCCTAGCTTTTCCCCAACTATGTTGGGGTCGGCTTTCAGTCTAACCGGATGCAGCTGAATACCAGTATTTTACCTGGAGTGACTGCCTATCTTACTTCCACAACCCAGTAACTGGGTAACACAATACCTCTTCGTAAGACTGGTTGTCAGAGTTTCAGGGTTCTGCCTGTCAAAGATCCCCGAATGACAGCCGGAACCAACGGCTTAACGTGCTTTCCGAGACACGGGGGAATCTCGGTATGTATAGATGGTCACCCATCCACGGACCAACCCCAGCAAGCGTAGCTTGACTTGATAGATTATATTTATAACTTTTAAACATACTGAAATTAATTTGTAAAGTTATGTCTAATGCGGTAAAAAAACTTAGAATCACGCAAGATCTATCAAGCATATTTTTCTGAAACCTTCACAATTTTAACGATAATTTAATTATTGATCTTTTAGTATACGTGTGTGATAAAACAAAAGGTGTTTTAATCAAAATACCTTTTGTTTTATGTATGTCGTGATGGCCCAGGGGTTAAAGGCCTCGACTCTCATGTACGAGGTTGTGAGTTCAAATCCGGGCAAGTACACACGGCTACACATCAAGCTATACATTTCCAGTATAAGCTAACCTCGCATTATACGGAAATCCTAAACAATGCGAGATCAGCATAAACTGGAAATGTATAGCTTGATGTGTAGCCGTGTGTACCAATGTGACATTTTCGATTCATATTTACTTTCTGAGTTTATCTTGGACATTACTGTCATCGGTGAAGGAATACATCGTGAGGAAACCTGGACTTATAGTTAATATAAGTCTGAAATCGCCAACACGTCTTGAGCAAGCGTCATCAATGCTCGTGCCTTCTCTGTATAAGAAGAGACCTTTGCCCTGCAGTGGGAAAGTATGCTGGTATTATTATTATTTATATATAATACATTAATAATGCGTCAAATTGGGGTCAGCGTTCCTTGATGGGCGATTCCCGAGTCCTATTACTGGCTGGACGTACGACGCATTGCGTGAAATCAGTACAGAACACGCAAGCTAACCACTCAAGGTCACTAGCATGTATCTGCGCCTTAAACAAAAATAAAATAAAAATAGTCCTCCAGACCGGTGTTCGGCCATGGCCTACTAGCCTTCGGCGCGGGAGATGTTTTAGTGTATATATTACATTGCGATGATGTTATATTGCGCTCCTGTATCTCTGCTCAAGTGTGTGCGCAGAAACAGGAGCACAATCTCTTTTCCCTCACTCTGATAGTCCGATGGGACGGCTCTTAATCTGACACGACCGGAAAAACAAAAATACACCGGGCAGCTCGATACCTTTAAACAAAAATATGCAGGGCGGCTATCGAGCCGCCAAAGGCATCGAGGTGTCCGGGAGTATAGTATGAAAATTTGAATGTGTCGTAGGATTGGTCTGGGGCAGAAGCCAGGAGCATGCCCGTGGAGCTCGCGTATGACCAGTGCGATGGGCCCCGTCATCAACACCTGTGGACCCCTGGTAATTAATATGACGTTTTTAAATGTTATAATTATTGACTAGCGACCCGCCCCTGCTCCGCACGGGTGCAATGGCGACATGTCACAACGTTGAGATTTCTGTGCTATATCACAGATAATATAATACTACGTACATATACCCAATCCCATACAAAGAAATGACACCTCCCTAAGTCTGGCTATTGAGCTGGCTATTTTTCTTCCTCCATTTTTTCAACAGATGGCAGCATCAGCGACTCATTAATTGCCAGAGACTGTAGTTTTACAACGCCATCTAGGAGTCGACTTAGATACTGATAGCGTTGTTTTGTTATGGTAGATTCTATCTCGCATGGCACGGTGCGTTCAAGGACAAGTAATAAGAATACAACTAAAATATCTCGAGTTGGCGGAATAGTTTTATTTCTGTGTGAGTGAGCTAGCAATTTTCACGCTGCTGCGAAAGCTTCTTTATGGGTTTCTAGTATTTCAATGCTTAAGTGCGGATTTCACCAATGAAATTGAACGCGTTCAGCAGATCTAAACGCGTTCAAGAGCTGTCAGTGTACAATATTCCATAATAATTTTGACACTGACAGCTTTTGATCGCGTTTAGACGTACTGAACGCGTTCAATTTCATTGGTGAAATCAACCCTAAAACTGAAAACACGCCTTCTTCGTCCGAACTCATTAAGATAGTAAATGTTTTTAAAAACGTCAAATAAAACCGGCCAAGTGCGTGTCGGTCCCCGCACAATGAAGGGTTCCGAAGTTGGGATGAATTTATCCCAAGAACAAACTTAACTAACTAAACTATCACTAAAATTCCTTACCTTTGGCTATGAGATGGCTATTCTACAAAAAAAAAAAAGCTCAACATTTAAAAATAATTTTGACACAATTAAAATCGAATTTGACAATCGCGACTGCCCGTGGTACTTGTTTGCCCTACCCCAAGATTTTTTTTTAGAGCCGGAGCCGCGTAAGGTGGACTGCCTCAACGTGTTTTTTTATGGAATTTTTCAGTTTTTGTATGGAAAATGTGAAAAAATATTACCTACATGTTGAGTTTTAGCGGTTTATGGGTCTTATAAAGGCTGTCGAAATTTTCATTATTTTTGCGATAGGACGCACCATTTTCGAGATCTAAGCAAAAAAATAAATAAATACAGTACTTTTGCACGTGAAGTCGAGATGTGCTTGTGAATTGCAGTTCTTATTTTACCCCACACCTTCTTAATCGCGATTAAAAATTGTCAGGTTTATTGGTATTTTTACAAACAAAATTTTAGGTGAATTTTATATATATTATCCGAAAATTTAGGAAAAACGTCAAATTCAGAATAGTAAAATTGACATTTTCACTAAATTAAAAACTCAGTACTATCTTAGTGCTGTCAAACTAAAATATAGTTAAGTTGTGTCACGTAGGTCTATTTCAGAATGGGAAATCGATCGAATCAGGAGTTTGACAGGAATAAATAAAAATTTATTCTAGTTTAGAGGTATTTGTGACAACAGAATCGGCACCAATGACAGACAGAATAGCTATCTACTTTTAAAACGTTTTTTTGCGAAAAGTTATGAAAATTGACCATTCCCCCTCCCCTCATATCCACATTATTGAGCCAAAAATTTTGAAAAGAATGCAGAGAATGGTTCTTTACTCATAGATTACAGGAAAACCTATAAGAAGTCTATGGTCTTAAAAAAAATTAAAAAAAATTGATTGGAAAACACACACAGAGGAGCTAACCAAATGAATTAGTAAGTCTGCTTATGCTCTCTATAAACTTACCGCAGTAGTGAGTGTGGATGCCTTAGTCACAGCATATTATGGCTTGGTAGGTTCAGTTCTGAGATATGGTGTTATTTTTTGGGGGAATTCAACCAATAGGGAAATAGTCTTTAAAGCACAGAAGAAGTGTATCAGGACAATGTTTGGATTGCAGGTCATAGATACATGTAAACCATTATTTATTAAATTTAAAATATTGACTCTTCCATCCTTATACATTTTTGAGGTGCTGTATTTGTTAAGACCAATCCAAAATTATTTAAAAAAATGTCAGACATTAATAACCGAAGTCGACGGAATAACAATAGCTTATGCGTAAGAAGGTCCCACACAGCATTAATGTATAAAAGTGTATTTTGCATGGCGCCAGTCATATTTAACCAGATACCACGGTCAATCAAAGAATTGAACGTGAGCTTATTTAAGAAACGGCTAAAATCCTTACTGGTGAACAAAGCATATTACAGTATTTCGGAATTTTTATCAGACAAAAGTCTAATGACAGAATGTTGACATGCTAGTAAAATATATATGTAGTGTTGTACTTGACATAAATTTTTGCATATTGACACCAGTATTGTTTATTGACATTAGTATTGTTTATTGAAATAGTCATATCATTTGTTTTCAGTCAGTGTATTGACATTTTAGATTTTTATTTTAGATTTAAATTATTATTATTTTTCTCTTTTTTATTGACATTGGTTTCTATTGACATTTAGTATTTATTAATTTGTATTATGAAATAAGTGATTTTTTATAATTGTCTTTTTACTATCCAAGCTTATTTTCATTAATTATTGAGACTTGTCTGGCTTGAATATGTACTTTTCAAACATTTGTACGCTCTCTGGCATAACATAGCGAACTCTTTATTATCTTTATACCATTATTATTGTACCTATGTTAAACAAATGAATAAATGACTTATGACTTAAAATAACATAGTAAATCACTCAATATTGTTGTTGTAGTGTTAAGTTTGTTCTTGGGATTAATGCATTTTAACTACGGAACACTTTTTTTTTTTTTTTTTTGAGGGTGGGAAATCATCAAATGACTTCTCCCGCTCTGGGCAGAGCGAGAGGGTGTGTCAGACTTTTACTGACTAAAACCCACCCGTGTTCCTTCCGTTGCCTGTGTGCCGGGGCCGCGTTATCCCTTTCGGACAAACCCGCAACCCCAGCAGGCATTGGTCTTTCGACCCCGTCGGTTGGTGCTGACATCTCTTTGAGGCGCGCGTGGAACACAACGCGCCGTCGACACGGGCCTGGTCCTTATCGGACGGCGAGCTGCCCATTGCTCACCGTCCGCAAGCCCGCGCCTACGGTGGCCGGAAGTCGGCTCTTGACTCCCGACGCCCGGGGCGTCTCCTGCGGCGACTAGGGCCGCGAGGGCGTGCAGCTTGCATCTCCCTCGCGCGCTCCGCCTCCTCCTTCGCGAGCATAACTGCTTCGCAGAAGGAGGTGACGGCCTCCCATGCACTCTCGCGCCGAACCATGGCCTGAACCAGGGCCGGACGCGAGAGATCGCCGCCGCCGATCGCCTCCGTGAGGACACGGCGGTGCTCCGCCCAAGCCGGGCAGACCTCCACCGTATGCTCCACCGTGTCCTCCCGAAACAACCGTGTCCGGTGAGGACCTGCGTCAGGCGGAAGGTGAGGACGCCATGGCGCCTCTCAAGCCACTCCTCAAAGAGGGGACTTATCGCCGCAATTGTGGCGTGCCCAGCGCTGGGTTGCGACAATCGCACACTCCATGCCGCCATGAGATCCCGCCGGAGCTCTGTCCGCTGTGCCGTGATCTCTCGCGGCAGCGGAGTTACACCCCGGCGTTTCGCCTCCTCGCGCAACTCCCACATGTGCGCGAGGACTTTCGCCTCCAGATCCCATGGCGGTAGTCCGGCAAGGAGGCTCGCCGCCTCACGGGAGACCGTGCGGTATCCCCGGACCAGCCTGATGGCCATGACCCTTTGGGACGCGTTCAACCGCCGGGCCGGTCGCAGCCTCAATGAACGCGCCCACAACTACGGAACCCTATATTGTGCGTGGTCCGACACACACTTGGCCAGTTTTTTTTATAGAAAGCTTAGTAGATCAGAAAAAATTAACAAAATATATGTAGGTACTTGCCAAAAACGTCTGCGTCAGGATGACTGGACCAAGGGAGATTTTGGAAGTTTGAGCAATACCAAGTTTTCGTACCTATTTGGTACTATTTGGTACCAGACATCAAATAATTGGTACCTTGCTAAAGAGGGCAAACTATTACGACGAAAGTGGCCAGCCATTCTGACATCAGAATGGCTGGACCAAGCCGGTTTCACCTAGTTGTAAGCGTTATAAGTAGTTCATCTTTTCGTTAATATTTAGTACCTCATTGGTACCTCAACATATGTTTTTCTTAGATTATTTCTGAAAGCCGCTAGATAATTCTTTTTTTAGATTTTCTTACTAAACGTGATGGCAAATTGAGTAAAACGCCATCTATTGCGAAGAGCGCTACACAAAATGATTAACAGATGGCTACTTTATCATTCTATGGGTTGGAATTGAAGTAAAAGGTAAATTTATCTTTTTTGTTGAAAATGCGAGATTTATGAGTTTGAATAGAAATCAGCTTTAAACAAGGAAGTTTTGATTTTTTCTAATCTTCAGCCAAAATCTGCCGTTTATCGCTTTTTAGTGATTGTTAATTTCATAATTGTTACCTATGCTGCTATCTATGATTCTTTTTCAAGACTAATTATAATTTGTTCGAGTTGAGACCCCATGGCTATATCTAAGTTAAATATTAAATGCACAAGCCTTATACCCGATTTTTTTAATCATTTTACTTTTTAGTCTTAAACTGTTGGAACTTATTTATTGGTTTGTGAAAGGTGAGGGTGAGGTCAGGCCTCTACACAGCAGTGCCAATTAGTCGAACAGATATTTATTCCAATGAAAGAAAAGAAAGAAAATGTATTTATTGAGACTCGCACAGGAAATCACAAATAAAACTAAAAACACACTAAACATAAATAAAAACCAAAGTAAAATTAAAAATTTATGCAGTCCTGTACAAGGCCAAACGGCTCCTATCTCAGCATAATGCTGCGACATTTTAAAAATAAATGTGGCAGCGCTGGTATTCTGATATTCTGATAGGGCACGCAATGGATATACATACATATATTGTTTATTTTATCTATAAGTTGTCTGCTCATGACACGGTAGGATCATTATATAATACGTCGTAATGTCAATACCGCAGAATTACATTCAGCCATCTTCTTTACATGGCAAACCGAATTAAAAATCGTTTCGCAGCAATAATATTTGCTCAATATGAATAATGCGTAGATAATGGCTATGTGATGGGTCTTTTTTACACCCTATATATGTCCTAGCGTCCCACTTGGAGCTAAGGCCAGCAGCAGATGCCCTGGACCAGCTGCTGCAGACGTCTGAGGACTGGATGCGGGGGCGCGGCTACCCACTGCGCCAGGAGTGCGCACCCACGGGTGACGAGTACGGGGTATGTACCACACAGTGTACTGTCAAACCGGATAAGGTATGCGCTTCGGTAAACTTCGTCTGTTCGGAAATACGAACGCGCGATTACCCAGCGTCCCACTTCAAGCTGAAGCCTGCAGTAGACCTACAGGAGTACATGACTCCTGTACCTATCTTGAAAAGTAGGGTTGGAGTCTCATTTCCGATTTCCGACTTTTCTAGTACTCAAACCTTGTTGGTGTAGTAGAGTTTTTTTATCCTTTTATGAAACGGGATGAATTGGGATCAAAAAAGTTTTTGTGAAAACTGCCGATTTTCTTGCTGACTGTAAAAATTACAGTCAGCAAGAAAATCGGCAGTTTTCAAAATCTGCGAATGCAGATCAAAATGTCTCAAAAAGTTAAGGACTGTCTCCTAAAATTGTTTTCCTGTAGCTACAACGGTTAACGTAACTGCCCTTACTGCCCCATCTCAAAAATCCAACCTGTATAAGATTTCATTATCCCGCGTTCGTGTTTCCGAAGATAGATGATGATTGCCGAAGCACGTACTTTTGCTGGGAAATGGAACAGAATCACGGCAGTGGAAACGTGCACTGATAATGCTATCGTGTATCTGTAATGACTGCCCCGTTGCCTACTGCTCGCAAGCGCTACTGCTGAGCATGTGGTCCTGGGTTCGATTCCCATGTTTGGCAAAGTGTTATTGGGTTTTTCCCAGCCCGGAGTCTTAAGTTTGTGCCCGGTTGATGGCAATAAGCTCGCCCTTTATTTCATGGGACTTAAACTCTGTCGTGATGTTATGTTGTAGTTGGTGGACGACATCGCCGACTTCATGCGCGGGGCGCACGAGGCGTCGCACTCCTCGGAGATAGATCTCAGCGTCACACGAGGTAACCATTATTTATTTATAGCTTTGACCCGCGACTTCAGCTGCAGTCGGTTAGACTGGAAGCCGACCCCAACATAGTTGGGACATGGCTAGGCAACGGCCGACGTGATGTGTAATAGTAATATAAATATTTTTTTAATGAAAATTATATATTCATTAGCAGATTGTCCGTGTACATATGACGGCCTGCTGTACATGTTGTCTGAGCGTCAGCTGGCGCGCGCCGTCCAGCGACACCACTTCGCGCTCGTACGTCTGCTCGGGGAACAAGCGCTGAGAGAGAGACCGGTGAGCACTACACACACACACACACACACACACACACACACACACACACACACACACACACAGACACATACGTGCAGCGACACCACTTCGCGCTCGTACGTCTGCTCGGGGAACAAGCGCTGAGAGAGAGACCGGTGAGCACTACACACACACACACACACACACACACACACACACAGACACATACGTGCAGCGACACCACTTCGCGCTCGTACGTCTGCTCGGGGAACAAGCGCTGAGAGAGAGACCGGTGAGCACTACACACACACACACACACACACACACACACACACACAGACACATACGTGCAGCGACACCACTTCGCGCTCGTACGTCTGCTCGGGGAACAAGCGCTGAGAGAGAGACCGGTGAGCACTACACACACACACACACACACACACGCACACATACGTGCAGCGACACCACTTCGCGCTCGTACGTCTGCTCGGGGAACAAGCGCTGAGAGAGAGACCGGTGAGCACTACACACACACACACACACACACACGCACACATACGTGCAGCGACACCACTTCGCGCTCGTACGTCTGCTCGGGGAACAAGCGCTGAGAGAGAGACCGGTGAGCACTACACACACACACACACACACAGACACATACGTGCAGCGACACCACTTCTCGCTCGTACGTCTGCTCGGGGAACAAGCGCTGAGAGAGAGACCGGTGAGCACTACACACACAAACACACACACAGACACATACGTGCAGCGACACCACTTCGCGCTCGTACGTCTGCTCGGGGAACAAGCGCTGAGACAGAGACCGGTGAGCACTACACACACACACAAAATATTTCTTATTGTTGCATACGAGGATTTTTAGGCTACTTAGATTATTTTTCAAATTTTCTTTCTTTTCAAATGAAAACTGTTGCTTCCGCAGTACTCCCACTCACACCTACACTTCCCGATTCCCTTCGAGGACTGCCCGACCCGCGACACAGACCCGTTCCGGCCGGACGTAGTGCTGTCCGGTTCACACGCCGTGTCCGGCTCGCACGGCGCTTTGTCTGACTCACACGTCTGGTCCGGCTCGCACGATGCCGTATCCGATTTTTCACTTACGCCGGATACCGGACGCGGCCGCGGACGACTGCAGCAGACACGCAGAGTCATCGGCATCGGCATGGGCAGGCCATATCGGCTGTAACTACAACAAGAAGATACGACACTTAGGATATAATTTACATATATACATAAACTCACACGTATCTGCCTACTCCCGCGGCACAGGGGGTGAGTTTATGTATGTCGTAAACAATAAGTCTGTTAAGAGCGTTAATTCTGAAAGTTGGTAACGTTGGAAATAGATGTCTTTCGCTGTTTTGATTAATTTGGCAATATCGTGTATGGAAATAAGAAATATGGCTAACTAGTGAACTAGAATATTAATGAATTGCAATTATAACACTGAATTTGATGTTGTAACCGAAAAAGGTTTTTTACACCTAAAACTAAATATTCGGTGTTACGATATTAATTATTGCATTTCATAATCAATATTTTAGTTCGCTATTTCAAATTTCCATTCAGTAATATTGCCAAATTAATCAAAACAGGTAAATATTTGACAGCTATTTGCGACGTTGCTAACTTTTAGGATAAGCGCTCTTAAAATACAAATTGACTGGCGAAACCTCACAGGCGTGATAGGTATTAGTATGGATAGCAATAGAACAAATAAAAAATCGATAAGCGGTAGATAATGTAACGCGCCCGAAGCTGCCTCGGGGAATAATTTCAGTCCCTCGTTCAAATCTTTGCTTTGCCTAAACCTCAAAGTTCCGAGAGTCCGCGCAGCAGCCATGTCGAGAAAAGCTGCTCGAAAAAGAAGAACAAGCGTAAATACTCTCAAGGCCACGTTCTGTTACAAAGCGATCGTGGCGGAATACATGATCGCTCGCGTGCATATGTCACTTTTTGTTCTGGCGGCGCGACCATGCCTTCAGGTTCTTTTTTTTAACAACAACTAGGAAGCTCTTAGCCTGCATCTCACCTGTTGGTAAGTGATGATCAGGCCGATGGTCGAAGCGAGCTTCACCCGGAATCCTCCACCACAGAGGAACTGGCTATCTTACCTCTAACTGCCGAAACACAACAATGCTCAACAATGGGTCATTGAACAAAAAGTGCGAACGCTCGCTTTTAAGTAGTACGCGGGCTCATTTACGCAAAATTCGAAGCGATTGTCTCGTGAAATAACGATTGAATAACTTTGAGTGAAGACCTATTTCAAAATAATATGGATTCGAAAAGGCTTTCTTTATAACTCCATTTCTTTATAAACACATTTTCTATGAGTAGTTTTGGAGAAAATCGCTTTTGAATATTTGCATATTGTAAGGTAAGACTCGTGACTGTGCATATCTTTAGCGGTCTGTTTTTTCATTTGTTAGACTAAAATGACATTTCATGTCAACATAAAAACAACCTAGTAAATAATCTCTCTGTTGTCGTGTTGTCTCTGTAATATTAGTTATTTATCGTGTTATTGTTTAAAAGGTCGGTCGCAGCTGTCATTTTGGTCATGCAAATTAAAAATCAGAGTAAATACTGGTTTTTATTATTATTAGTTTACTTCAAATTGTGAGTATTGGTAAGCTAAGCGTTTAGAGGGTTCCTTCGATAACATTGATGGACGTTCGATTCGACACGGAAGCGTATCGAATGGTTGTGGACAGCTATGTAGGCCTGTGAAGTTTCGCCAGTTAATAAAAAATTCGAAATGTGATAAAACTAAATGTTTATATTAGACATGTCCGAGCCATTGAGGTAATTAAATTATGTTTTTTTGTATATTCACAGACATTTTGTGAGATTTACAGGTAAAGTGCACATTTGTTAACTTGTGTTTTTGCAACAATTAATATTGGGCTCTGAGAATTCGGTTTTGAGAAAATTTGGGCTTTTTCTACAAAAACTTAGGCTGAGAAATGAACATCTTTAATGATTTGTAATGTTATTATTACCATCATTATTTTTCATGATTATAGTTGATTTATATTTCTACGCATATATTGTTTCAATAAATTGTACTCCAATAAAAATCCTTAAAACTATTCTGTAAATCGATTAGATGGTCATTCGAGAAATGATGTTTCAAGATAATGGGCTTCGCGCTGCCGATCATTCGAGCTTACAGTTATTCGAGATTTTGATGCATCGAGTCGAGGTAGTGAACTGTCGCGCTCTTACTTTATCGATTTCAAGTACTATCGAGTTGACGTTTTCGAGCAAGTATTATTCGATCTTACGTCATTCGATTTCAAATAGGGAACCCCTACATACAAACTCACAAATCTTACCTCTTTATAATAATTTATTATTATTAATCGGTTTTGCCGCCCGAACTATTGTGAAGTACGCCTAACATAACTGGAGAAATGTGTGCCTGTTATCCTTTAAAATTACATTTTTGTAAATAATATTAAAATTGTGTAAGATAAAACATAAAATTAAATTCTTTTTTTCTTAAAAGAAACGGGTTATTGCTTTAATTTTATACTCACAAAAAGTACCAAAAACAAATGTTGTAATATACTAGATTTTGTATATTATTCGTGTTTTGTATGAGACTGATTTGACTTGTTAGTTCCTACTACATTTAATACAAAGCTAATGTGTAAATTATTTCCTCTTGTCTTTACCAAATTGATGATTTTTGTCTAATATATGAGTGTGTTATTCGTAACTAATAAGTTGGCAATCCAATAAGGGGATGCAAATGTCAACCATTTTCCAGTTATTTGACATTTTATATTTTTATTTCATACATTCTAAAATATAAAATGTTAAATTACTCGAAAATGCTTAGAAAATATAAAGTCAAATTAAATAAGCTAGCGGAACTATGCAGAACTGAAGGCTGTATCTAATAATGATTAATCAAATAAAAAAACAGAAGATAGGAAGAAGAGACGGAGTTAACAGCCGGTGGTAGTGAGTTACTTGACATTATGAGTTTATGAAGTTTTGCCAGCTAATTTAATGAAACCCTGTAGTTGTGTCATGCATGCGATGTTATATGAATGTACATTGGAGTCTTGTAAACTTTACATTATGTATTGTCTCTGTATTTTTCTTAAATAAAACATGATTATTTTGTGATTAGTTTTCAATAAATCCTGGTGCTATCCAGTGGCGTAGCTACCTTGGGTGGCACCCCGTGCGGAAGTTGGTGGTGTCACCCCCTCGAAAGTAAAAAGCAATACATTTTATATGATAAAGGACATGGATCATTTATTATTTATAATATTGAAGAAATAACAAAACAATAATAACTAAGACAGAAAAGGAATTGTTATACAATTAAAATTTTAGCCAAACACAACACACTAAACGAAACAAATGAGAAGTGTTGCAACTGAGACGTCGAAGATCGCGAGTATGGGACGGGGAATCCCCCACGACAGCGTCAGGCTCTTTTGCGGGAATCCCCGAATTATCCATAGAGCTGAGCTAGTGCTAGTGGAGGAATCCCCGAAAAAGAAATATTTGTGCCAGTGTTTTTTTTTTTTTTTGTTTGTACATTGTTCTTAAAGTTGAGAGACCGGGTGGGTGTCACCCGGTGCGGCCCGCCCGCGCCGCCCCCCCTTTGCTACGCCACTGGTGCTATCTCTGAGCTATTACGGATGTTACAAATTCGGCCTTTTGATAAACGGTAAAGGAAAACATCGTGAGGGAACCGGGGGGACCTAAAATACGAAGACATGTGACACCCACCACCCTGCACTGTGTCAGACAGGAGGTATTAGAGCAAGAGTAGTCAGGGGACTGGATATGATTAGATTGATTATACACTCCCAGACTCCTAAACTGAGCCACCGTGAAATAGATGCAGACAAAAAAAAATGTATCCTTCAGGTAGATTATAAAAAATATTAGACACGTAATTTTTTTTTTTTCGTATTCTTAAGATTACGGTAATACGTTAAAATGTGGCATGACGTCACTCCCCGGTACATTTTATACTGAATTGTGACGTAGCTAGCGAGCCCCCACTCCGACACTTTTGCGTTTTATCTAAACCATTTTTAATTAATATGATAAACCAAAAAATATGTGTGTAATATTTTTTTATTATCTGACTGACGGACTAAATAGTTTTTTTTTCCTTGTCAATATCCCTGTTCTGTCCGTCAGGATGGCCGGACACTACTCATGAAATACTTCGAAATGGTTCTTATAAATTGCTACCTAATTGTTACTATTTGCTACCTATCGTTAAATCATTGCTACCAATGTAGTTAAAAAAATCCATCCTGACGTCAGGTTGGCCGGTCACCATGTGCTTTAAAGAAACTACAGTGAATAGGGATGACGCCTGGGTAAAAAAAAGAAATTCTAATTAGTCCATCAGTCAGATAATAAAAAATATTAGACACGTATTTTTTGCTTTATCATATTAATAACAAATTACTTAGATAAAACGTATTTTAAGTCGGGGAGTGGGGGTAGCTACGTCACGAGTAAGTACAAAATCTACATACTCGTGACGTCATGTATCGCCGTTTTTACGTAAAAAAAGAAAAAATACGTGTCCAATATTTTTTTTATTATCTGACTGACGGACTACAAAACACATTTTAGTCATCATCCCTATTAAAGAAATGCTTTTTGACCAATAATTGCTACCTACCTATCTATCTATCTGGATTTCGTAACATTAAGGGATTAAAAAATATGAACAAATGAAGTTAATAGTGCCTGAAGAGCCTGCAAAACTAAAATAGCAAAGCAAATAACGCGTACTATCAACTTAGGTAGTGAATAAAGAGCAGGCGCTACTTGACAGTCTTGTATTCAAAGCGCGGGGTATCCAAGCTACGAGGTACAGACGTTCACTGTTCAATACAAATTACGACATAGACTGGCGGGCCGCAGAAACAAATCTCTATAAGCATGGACCCAGCTTTTGGCCCAGGGGGGGCAAATCAGAAATTTCTTAAGATGGATCCGCAGGGGAAGCCCGCGACATTCAAATTTACTTAAGTTTTATGCAATTTGCAAATCAGTGTCAAATTGTATCTTGATAGAAATTTGAATCGCTACCTTAACAAATATGTATTTACAGAATTTTAATCTTCAGGGCCTATTTCACAATGTCCGAATAGAGACTACTTACCAAATAAATAAAAAATAGAACAGAGTTTGTAGGATATTACTTGCCAAGTAAGTTAACGAGAACCTAATCGTAGGTCAAACAGGCCTGGGCACGCCACAAATGTGGCGATAAGTCCCCTCTTTGAGGAGTGGCTGGAGAGGCGCCACGGCGTCCTCACCTTCCGCCTGACGCAGGTCCTCACCGGACACGGCTATTTCGGGAGGTTCCTGTTCCGCATAAGGCGGGAGGAAACGCCCGGGTGTCACCACTGTGTGGATCGCCCGGAGGATACGGTGGAGCATACGGTGGAGATCTGCCCGGCTTGGGCGGAGCACCGCCGTGTCCTCACGGAGGCGATCGGCGGCGGCGATCGCCAACCCGCCTGCCAAGCGTGGCGATTATGGAAAACCCTCAAAAATGACAAGCACCAATAAATTGAAAATTGAACTTAAATATCAAGCTGGAAAGATCTCAACTGATGAAGTCTACGCTCCGCCCAGCACCGATCCAAGTCCAAAACCCCGAGAGCTTTCAGCTCGAACTTCAGAATCGTTTCGAGTGCCTAGGGAGCTCCGTGGACGATTATAACGATGGGTTCGTGGAAACTGTCCATACGGTCGGGTCCAAGATCTGTAAGACCCGTCGTACAAATGGAAATAAGAAGCTCTCTGATGCTACTCTACAGCTCATGGAGGAGAGGCGCGAGATGATCATGCAGTCTTCAGACGATGCACTCTTATACCGGCTCAATAGACAGTTCTCTAAGTCCTTTAAAAGCGACATTCGCAATTATAATACGAACCGTATTAAGGACAAGATAGAGCGGAACAAGGGCTCCAAGGTTTTTGCAAGAGATCTGTCTATGGGGCAGAGCCAGCTTATGAAACTGAAGACCGATGATGGCAGAATCGTATTCGCCAAACCTGAGCTCTTGAGAGAGATCGAGAGTTTCTATGGACAGTTACATAAACACGTCAACCGTTTCTAGGAATAACTTTAGATTCGAGATTGCAATGGGGCGCCCACATTACAGCTCTTTCGGGTAAATTAAGTTCAGCTGCATATGCAGTAAGAAAAATAAAGCAGTTGACTGATGTAGCCACAGCTAGGTTAGTATAGTTTGCTTATTTCCACAGTATTATGTCTTATGGCGTTCTGCTGTGGGGATCAGATTCAATTTTCATTTTACAAAAGAGGGCAATTCGCGCGATCATTAAAATGGGTCCTCGTGAGTCCCTTAGAGAAAAATTCAAAGAAATTGATATACTTACTCAGCCTTCTCTTTATATCTTAGAAAGTATTTTGTATGTTCGCAAAAACTTAGGACTTTTCAAAATAAAAAGCGATTTCCATAATATAAATACACGTAGTAAACATGAAATTGTGATACCCAAATTTAGATTAACTAAAACTAGTAAGTCATTTCTTATAAACAGTATTCGCTTTTACAACAAGTTGCCAAAGTCAGTTACAGAACTTAGCGATGGAAAGTTCGAAACCCACATCAAACGTGTCCTCATCAAAAAAGCATATTGTAAGTTAAGACTACGTTGAAGACAAGGAAGTTTGGCAATAATTCCTTCTGCACATGTGGCTTCCCTGGTACCTCATTAACGGCATAACTATGTAAATGTCTATAAAACTGCTTCCAAATTACGATAATTATTTTAATTTACCATTTTAATTTACAAATTTCCTTGACATAATCTTTTATTATTTGACATTATAAATGAATAAATAAAATAAAATAAAAACTTTTTAATTCAGACTTAAAAATCCATATTGTTACTGCCTACAATAAAACTTATGAAACTAGTGTTAGTAGTTTAAAAAAAACATTACAAATACTTATTTCCTAATGTGGGTATTAACCCAGTGCTGGACGTAACGCGTGTCCAGCCTATCCGCAATAACAGCCAGGATGCTGTTGGTGCTCGTGCGCAACCTGCCGAGTGCCGCGGCGCGTCACTTGCGGAGCACGACGTGGAAGCCGTCAACGTGTGCGTCCGCGAACATGCCCGACGCACTGCACCAGCGCGGCAGACCCAACAACGCCCTGAACGCATTGTTATATTGGACGCGCAGGGCGCTGAATAATCTTTGCGTATAATGAACCCACAAGCAGCACGTGTATAGTGAGGGCAGTGCGCTCTGAACAGTGTTATTTTCACTTCAGCATTACAACGTTTAAACCTGTGGGCTATCATGTTCGCTCTGATAGATAGCGCCCTACGCTCCCTGTCCGTATCCTCATCATCACGTAGGAGATCAGTGACCATGTGCCGAAGATATTTAAAACAGGTAACCACTTTCATGGGTATTCCGTTCAAAGTCACGGGAGGAACCTGATCTTGTGACTTGGTACCTGCTTTAAATACCATGAGCTCACTTTTTATGACATTCTATTTGATGCCATGACTAGCCGCGTACGTCTCACAGACATTAACTAAATTCCAAATCCTACCGATTGTTGAGCTCAGCAGCACCATGTCGTCTGCACAACTTAGATTATTTACACAAATATTGACTTTAAGACAGCCGACATGCGATTAGCGCATTTTTATACAGATTAAACAACACTGGGGATGATATCCATCCTGTCTTACCCCGCATTGTAGTCCATATGGATCCGATAAGATGCCAGCCCACTTTACATAATTGAATAAGTTAGGTTTCCTTTCTCTTTGCCGAACTTTAACCGTTCATACAGAAATAGAAGTAAGTTTATAAGTTATGTAGAAAAGTTTGACAATTAAGAGAATGTAGTACCTACGCAACATAGAGGGAGCGAAGCGAGCTCAAAAATTTTAGCACCCCGCCAAGGATAGGTTAGACTCTCTCAGAGAATGTTGAACTTGAAGGAATTCATTCAATATAAAGTCAGAGTCGATAAAAATACTCGTACAGTAGGTATGTAGAATAAAGAATACGCCTATGTTGAATAGATTACAATTATTTGTATTAGAGTACGGAGATAACCTAGGGGGGGTCAGACTCTGGATTCAGATTCTGGTTTCACATATCAACCATGGCGATAGTCATCAGCGATAGTGATACAATGCCGCTTGTGGCAATCTATAAACTAGTGATAGAATGCCACTTGCGGCACTCTATACACTGCCTAAAATAAATATAGCTGTCGAAAATTGTTGTCCAACTGTGCCTTCTAACTTTGAAAAAAAATATAAGAATGTGTGGTAAGTATTTTGATGAAGTGTCAGATGTGGGCTGTTAAAATTACCCTACTTTACTTAGTGAAATAAGTTGGGGGAACTGCGACATAGTACGAATATTTTCGAAGTTCACTTTTACTGAAATAATATTTAAAGTTGCATTGATTTTTGATCGCGGTACTCATGGCCCCCCCCCCTGGATTTTGTATGCCTAAGTACTGTTGTCGATAAAAGCTATGTTGCAGTCACGTTAAGACTTACTCTACAATTACAATAGGTATATTATGCATTAATTTTAGAAAAAACCGCGCTGCGCGGCCTTCATGTTATACCTATCATGCATAACCGACTTTTCAAAATTTGTTCACAATTGACGAAAATATCGATGAACATTGTAAACAAAAAGGAAAAAGGAGGAGGTTAGAACCTCCTCCTTTGTTGAAGTCGGTTACGGTTTTTACGCGAAGGCAGCAGCTATATCAAACTATTTAAAACATGTGCGGGGGGAAATTTCTGATGTCGTGTTTTATATGACGCTACGCCCACAGTCTGTTAATTTTATTAAGTCAAAACAGACAAACCGCCTATACCCGTGTAAATTTGCGTACATTACTAAGAAAGCACGTGATCCAGTGTACTCACTTAATTTTTTTTTGTGTCCGGGCAATAACATATTTAAATATATTTCGAGGCCCCTCCCCCGCCCACTTATACATTTATTTATTTATTAAAACTTCATGCACAAGTAAAAAACTGTACAAAGGCGGAATTAATGCCTGAGGCATTTTCTACCAGTCAACCTTAGGGTTACCTTATACATTGACGCGCATGTGCGTGTGACGACGCGCCTGGACGTTAGTTTTCTAAACTGCCACTCGTGTAGTGTCACGGTACTCACGATAATACAGGTAAACGGAGTCATTTGACATGATGATCCGCCTGTAAACGGTACCGGCTATCGACGGACCGCTATATTACAGGTACCTTGACTTGTGTTTATGCGGAATTCCGGCTATAGGCATGGTATTATTTTGATAGGTAGCAAATTGTAACAATTAGGTAGCAATTTTTAAGAACCATTTCGAAGTGTTTCATGAGTAGTCACCGGCCATCCTGACGGACACGTGCAATTCCATTGTGAGGTATAAAGGCCTAAAACATCAAAGAAAAAGTTGGTATGCAGTTTTGAAGGCAACGTACTGGCCATCATTTTGACGTCGCCATTGTTCCGGATTTGAATTCACGATCAATTAAATAGTTCGTCTTCTATACAAAAAGTGCAGGGTGGCTCGATTTAGGAGTCCAGGAGTGTAGTATGTCCCGGGTGTCACCACTGTGTGGATCGCCAGGAGGACACGGTGGAGCATACGGTGGAGGTCTGCCCGGCTTGGGCGGAGCACCGCCGTGTCCTCACGGAGGCGATCGGCGGCGGCGATCTGAGCGTCCGGTCCTGGGCCAGGCCATAGTTCGGAGCGAGAGTGCATGGGAGGCCGTCACTTCCTTCTGCGAAGCAGTAATGCTCGCGAAGGAGGAGGCAGAGCGCGCGAGGGAGAGACAAGATTCGCGCCCTCGCGGCCCTAGTCACCGCAGGAGACGCCCCGGGCGTCGGGAATCGCGAGCCGACTTCCGGCCACCGCAGGCGCGGGCTTGCGGGCGGTGAGCAATGGGTAGCTCGCCGTCCGATAAGGACCAGGCCCGGGTCGACGGCGCGTTGTGTTCCACGCGCGCCTCAAAGAGATGTCAGCACCAACTGACGGGGTCCGTAAGGGCCAATGCCTGCCAGCAAGCCTGGGTTGCGAGTTTGTCCGAAAGGGATATCGCGGCCCCCGGCACACAGGCAACGGAAGGAACACTGGTGGGTTTTAGTCAGTAAAAGTCTGACACACCCTCCCGCTCCGGCCAGAGCGGGAGAAGTTATTTGATAATTTCCCACCCTCAAAAAAAAAAAAGGAGTGTAGTATGTGAGTAAATGAAGAGCTTTCCAGTAACATGATGTCTGAGCTAATTGAATAAATTAAAACACAGAAAGAAACAAACATTCGTATTTATTACTTACAAATAGTTTACCTTTACTGTACAAACTTGTATGTAGGCCTTCAACGAAATAACTTGCGAATTCTCAAACGCCACTTTAACAGCTGGCTTCTGAACTCAGTATTTGAAGTTTAAAACTTAACAAACTCTTACTTAAGAGGAAACGCGGTCACGAGGTCGTCGGCGTTCATTACTTACTGACGTACTCCTCTGTTTCGTTCCTGGTTGTATTTGAACTAGTAATGTTATACTAGTTCAAATATTTACGATACAATGTATATCTAACACTGCCTCGTCCATATGTTTTGTTTTTACCATAATTATGAATACTTATTAATTTTAGCAAAAAGGACTATTATCATTAACCAAATAACCAAGGAGAATACAGAGGAATACGTTATTATCAGTGATCGGAGTAGGTAGATTGATTTTTAGTACTTGTATCATAAATGCACACAGAAAGAATAACATGGATAAGCCATTTTTCCGGAAAGTAATTCCGGTATTTCCGGATTCAATTAAATATTGTTAATGTTGGTAGTGATATTATTACTACTCAATTCAAAATTTAAAGGAAGGTATCAAAACTAAATTAATTCATTATTTATCTGTTGAATAATAAAAACAATCGAATTCCGATCGAAGCTTTAATATTTATTTTTTATTTTTAGCCTAGGATAGCTAGATAGCTAGATCTTTTATAGATAGATATAAATTGTTGCACTTAAATTTCGCACATAAGTTCCGGTTTTTTTTTAATAATCCACCAATTCCGGAGGAATGTCCATAGTAATATATACGTTTCGGATCAATGACCCCAGTTCAATCTACCTACTCCGATCACTGGTTATTATAGAACAAGCGCCAATGATCACGTTTCCTCTTTTAAGGTGATTGCTTCAATGTAGCCGCGAAATTATTCATCTTTGCAAAAAGCGTAAGAAATTTTGGATTCCCCGGTGGTGTTGAAGGAATCAGTACTAAAGGTTTGACAAGGTCTTCATTTTTTTTAATTCTCAAGCTGAATACCTGGTCTTTGTTATGTATTAAGAACTTTATCAGCCTCAGAATAAAGTTCGAAATACAACGAGTTCGAAGATTTAACCATAGACTAAAGATAGACCTCGCAATGAGCGCTTTTATAATTTCTAAAGTGACGATATTATCGTGGACGTCGACGTCCACGTCACGTAATCACAGGTTTTATGGAGGAGGGCGTGGACGGAAAATCGTCGTTAGAAATTATGAAAGCGCACATTGCAATAAGTTTGGGAAAAATTTAAGTAATATTTGTTTTTAATGAATTGGCTAAATGAAACCAAAATATGTATATATATGATATATAGATGCACTCTGTTAACGAGGACGTAACACTGAGTTGCGTTTGAGAATATGGCCGTAAAACACATAAAACATTATTTGCTAAAAGTTTAGAACAAAGTGAAAACGTAGACAATAAATGTAGCTCTCATTACATGGTAGATACAATTTTTCACAAAATAATATTAACAACCTAATTCCTCTCTCTGGAGCCCTGACTCCGATACCGGTGGGCTACTATTTTTACATTCAAATATTAAACAAAAATATTTTTTTTTTTGTATATAAAGTATTTTTGTTTAGAAAAACGCTGAGCCGTGTGTTTTATTTTGATATAGCCCATATCAAAATAAACCACACGGCTCAGCGTTTTTCTGTACGTCTATATCTTTCTGACACTTGGACTCATTATTGGCTAAAGGGAGATCGCGATCCGCTCGCAATCATCAGTACTAATTTGCAAGTGCGTTTTTGTGCGATTGGACTTCTCGCTCTAGTAAACTGCTTTTCTAAATGTCAGAAAGAGACAGTGAGACAGGACAATAATGATGTGTGCGTGGCAAACTCAAACTTAAAGCTTTTTTTAATAGTTATACCATTTTCGGACACTTTTATATTCAGTCAGAAAGGTGAAGCTATACAGATGATTCACCCAGCATTTTAGGTATGAAGCTACAAGTACGCGGCGGGCTCGACTTGTCGGGCCAATTCAATGAGTGTAACGTAGTCAGAAGATATAAAAGTTACGCGATAGAAAGAGAGGCAACTTCTAGGTGAATATAACTGTCGGTAATTAGCTCTGTGCGACCTGAATTGCATTTTATTGTGTAGTAGCGAGAGTCGCTATTTATTTCAATGGTTTTGCGGAGTGTCCCTTCTGTACTAATTTGTGCTATGGAGATGAAATTTATGGAAAATGTATGAAGATTGACCGCGTGGTCAATCTTCATACATTTAAAATTATTATTATTTTCTTTAATCGAAAGCAAAATTGTTTTGTGTTAAAATATTCCCGTATTAGAGGGTCTGGTCATAGATCTACCTGCTACCATGAAATGGGTGCCTTTGTAGGTATATCACCAATTTCTAAATTATTATATTATATTAGAAAAAAAAAAATCGGTTATCTGAAAAATAGATTACTCAACCAATATCAATTTCTGAGACAAACATCTTTTTAAAAATCTTTCACGCAGTTAAAAAATAAGCAATTCATTATCGACATAGTTACAAAGTTATCAAGTTCAAAAGTAAACAAAGAGGAACATTTCGAGTAATATGTAACTAAATATTATATATCCTTTACAATTTACAACACTTTTCACTATTACTATATAATAATTTACAATAATTTGGCCCCCTACTTACACCTTTCATTATTATTATTATATTTGACAGTGTCCGGTCGTAGGTAATTACAAAGAAAAACAAATTACTGAATTATTTATTTGGAAAAAAAATATTATAATATTGAATCGAAAGAAATACACATTGAACCATTGATATTACAAAAAAATGCATCTAATAATATTAGCGATCTGATAATAGAAATTATTGATATTATTTACTTGTTTTTTTTCTTTTCAATATTGTTAATTATTCAAAATTAGTATACTAACGACCGGAGTGCAGTGGTGCAACTAGTGTTAATTACTAAAATAAAGACAACTTTACAGCCGAACAACCGTTTTCCGAAAGGTAACAAACACATTTTCTGACAGATTGTCAAACTCATTTCAAGTTATTTGATTGGCTGTGGTTCATTCAGTCAGCCAATCACAGCGGTTAACATGGGTTTGGAAATCTTACAGATAAGCCAGTGATACACCTGCCAGTAACTTGCACAGAAGTACGCTGCCAGTAGCTTGCATGCTGTTGCGATAACAACGACTGATTGGTGATAACATGGGCGAATCACAATGTCACACAGCTGAGCCTTTTTCCATCTACGTTGTGGTCGGCTTCCAGTCTAACCGGATGAAGCTGAACACCAGAATGTTACATGGAGCGACTGCCTATCTGACCTCTAAAACACAGTAGGTAAGACTGTTGTTACTCGCAAGTGTATTCCTGGCTCTCAACTGGCCTTTCAGAACCCGAGCGTAAAGTCATCATAAATTAATATTATGTAATACCTTCTACACACAATGATACAACCCGACGCCGCTATTTGGCGCATTATAGTAAGTAAAACAGAAAAGGACGGAGTTTATATTTCTTACTTATATTATGCTGTGATTGAGCGTCGCAGCAAACACCGTCTGACCCGTCTGATACGTCTCAAGTAACAAACACGTGAAGGGAATTTGCAAACTATTCGTCATGAGGCCCCTCACAACCTAAGGAGCGAATAACATATTTAGCGAATTATTTGCAAATTTTCATCATCGCCATCTGGGATTTTGATATCGACCTCATTTAGCGAAGGTGAGCAAGCGTCGCATACGACTGTGAACATTATTGATAAAGAATTAGTGTTCATATTCGAATGAAATGGTTGCCCACCTTCGCTTATACGAATATGAACATTACACATATTATAAATGAGGTTCATAATCGTATAGAAATTAATGCTTACTTTATTTGCGTGCGTACTGTGAATCTTGGGGTATATATGCGTCCTATATGTGGGCAAAATAAGCGTCACTCAAAATGAGACGGTGCAACTAACTTCGTTGGTAACTCGCATCGCAACCCGCAATATGAGCGACTCACTTTGAGCGGCGTATATTACGTATGGTTATGGAAATAACGATACAGTGATTGTATTCTGCGTTCGCAATTAATTTACCAAACATGCAAACAAACACGAGTTTTAGGTAAAACAACTGTAATACCTACACATAAGGTTCAGTTTGCGCTACAACTTCATATTTTTTATGAATTTTTCAACAGTACTAGTCGGTCTAATATCAACTTTATTTATACTTACGTGGAAAATTCATGTTTGTTTACATGTATAGTAAATAAATTGCGAATGTAGAGACTTGAGACAATATTTAGCACGGGCCGCACGGATATGGTTTCTGTATTGAGAATTTGAAGTTGTCAAACTCATAGCATTACTTAAGGTGAGCCCGCGAAAATCTTTTTTTTTTTCTTTTGCGAAGACATTTTGAATTTAGCGGCTAGTTTGAAGGAATCACCTTAAATAATGCCAACCTTAAGTTTAACAACTTCTCCACTTCAAATTCTCCACAAACCGGGTGTTTGTGTAATATAAATACATATTATACTGCTCTCAAGCTAGATATCAGTTCATATTGAGCGATATGATGTCATTCATTTAAAATATAATATGTAAACGCGAAAAGTGAAAATAATTAAAATACTCTCTGCTGTCACCGGAGCGTCAACATGACACGTCGAGCTTTAGAACGAGACGGTGACTCAGGTGTGAGAGAGAGACGACGTGAGACAAAGTAGAAAAGTTATTTCGATAAACGAATTATAACAAATTGACAGGATTTATTAATGTAGTCGATATAATATAACTGGCGAAATCTGGGTGCAAGTACTATGTAGGCACATTTCTGCCTAACACTTCTGGGAAAGAGGTGTGATGTTGTGTAGTTGTTGTTGTGATCGATGTCTAAATATTGTCAACATTATTCTCACATTTCGCGTTTACAAGTGCCTTATAATAATAATTCTAGCGTCTCTATAGTTATAAATCTAATAAAATGCTGTCATCACCGACAATGGACGGATTCTTGTCATTATTATGATAAATGCGAGTTTTCTTAAAAACCAATCGTTTCCGGGCTAACACCCGAATATACTATTCATTTATAATTATATATTTTACAAGAAGTAGTTTAGTATACAAGGTTGAAGTGAATTAGCTGGCAAAACTTGTCAGACGTGAATAAATGTCTAAATGAAAACGACGGGTCGTTGACCCCGTAATCAGCTGTAGTCACATGAAATTATGAGTTAGAAAAACGTTTCTATTTCTTAAGGCAAGTAAAGCCGATGTCGACCTTCTGCCAATGCCTAAAGTGAATTGAAAAAGCAAGTGCACATTAGAAAAACTTATGACTGGAGCCGAGTATGCCCGACCCAGCGCCGAGTATACCCGATTCAGATTCACGGACCCGAGTGTGGCGGTTCAATTTCGTTCGCTGCTCAGAAAGAGCGTAAGCGCATAAAGAAGTTCACTTCAAAATATTTTGTTTTTATTGTTTTATCATGATAAGATATCGATACGTATCTCTGAGAAGTTTCGCTAGTTAATTTAATTTGGCTTTGTATTTAAACTTTCATAAATAATATATTAAAACCTATGCAGGAAGGACAACACAATTTTAAATATTATGCGTTTTTTTTGTAATAAATTGTTTTTTTTTTAAATTATTATACGGTCAGGGAAATATATTGTTTATCAAATTGACACACTACGTCAATTTTCCGTGTTATAGCCATCCTATACAACTATTTATGAAGGACAGTTGTGATTTGACTATAAGGGCAATTGAATTTGATAAGCACATTACGTTCCCTGATATTACTTACTCCAAGTCACATTCACATGTATTATTAAATTTCACTGTGTGTGCATAAATTTAGAAATTGGATTTAGTCGAAGGGAATAGAGTTTATTATTTCCCGAGCCGAGTTGTCTATTGCACTATTTTGTTAAATATTGATATGTCTGGTTCAATCTCCGCTACTGTCAGATGAGCTGTCAGACCGCGAGGCGCTGTGCTGCCCCGACTGCGGCCCGACCGGCCCGGCCGGCGCGGGCGCGGGCGCGGGCGCGGACGCGGACGCGGGCGCGGGCGGGCGCGCGCGCGCGGCGGCGGGCTGTGGCGCCGTGTCGTTGCTGCTGTTCGTCGGGATCGCTAGCTCGCCAAGGAAGTCGTTTCTGCAATGGGGAAAAAGTATTTTTTAAGCATAGGGGAAATAATCTTAAGCTCTCCAGGAGCCTTTGGCCGTTTTACATCGGTAGTCCGCACAATTAAACATGTCTTACGATTTTTGCAAATTGCAGCGCCGTTTTGATTAAAATTCCATACGCGGAAATTATGACATAATAATGACTAAATTATAATCAATTAAAACATCAATAAAGCTCTCGAAATTATATTTGATAGAAATAAGACTATTGCGTGAATATATTTCGATTTTCAAAAAATATACAATCAGGCAAAAAAGTATCGGGAATAGATGATTTATTTATGGTTCCAAATTCTTTTTTTTTTTGTTTTTTTTTTGGCATAACTGTTTTCCATTTTAGCGCGGAATTTAAGTTGCATCTGTCATTTACATTAAATACAGTGCTGTTTTCAGTTAGATCATATTATCTAGCGCGTATTGCGTATTTCATAATGGACAAAAACATCGAACAAAGAGTTTGTCTTAAATTTTGCATCGCCAATGGAATTTCGTGAGTAGTAAAACTCAAACTCAAAACTCAAAGCATTTATTTAAAATAAACCAATTACAGGTACTTTTAAATTGTCAAGGGGTCGGTCAGTCAGAAATATGAAGCTAGTTGCCCATTCCATCGCGTTGTAGGTTCCTATGGAGAAGAACGGGCAAGAAACTCCACGGACACTCTTTTAAATCAGAATATTTTTACAAAATATTGGTTACATCATCCATGTTGTAATTATACATGTGAGAACAATGTAAAAAGACGTGCACGTTAAAAGCGTCAGTAATAAAAATAAAATCAAAAACAAATAAAAAAATAAAATAAATTCAAATAAGCCGTGGCAGCTAAGAGATGACCAGTCCCCACTGACGGCGCCCGTTCACGAACATGACGCATGTGCTCACACATGTGCTATGCAATTATATAATACTAAGAGATTGAATTTATACAATCTAAAGATAGTTTTACAATCTTCAGCAGCTGCAACAATATTTTGAATGCTAATCAATTAGTTTATGCGCCCTTGTGGAGCTGGACCAGCGTTGAGCCAAGCATTTTTGTCGTCGATGTAATCCCCCAACTTATAATATGCTTGGCAGCATAGTGTGCGTTTTATACAAGATTTAAATTTCGTTTCATTGAATTGGAGTATGTGGGGAGGTATTTTATTGTAACATTTCAAACAGTACCCCATGAAGGATGAGTCTACTTTAGCCAGTCTGAAACCCGGTTGAATCAATTGGTCCCTATTTCTAGTCCTATAATTGTGTCTATCACCTCTTTTACTGAAATGACTTAGATTTTTCCTAACGTACATGATGTTTTCATAGATATATTGACAAGGTACCGTCATGATGTTAATATCTTTAAACAGTTCCCTTAGAGAATCGCGTCTGCGGAGGTCATATATTGCTCTGATGGCTCTTTTCTGCAGAATAAAAATAGAGTCGATATCTGTAGCCCATCCATCCATCCGTCCATCTGTTCTGTATTCTGTATTCAGCTGCATCCGGTTAGACTGGAAGCCGACCCCAACATAGTTGGGAAAAGGCTAGGCAGATTGATTGATCTGTAGCCCATCCCCATAGTAAAATACCGTAAGACATGATACTATGAAAATAACTGAAATAGACTAGCCTCGCGGTATCTACATCAATAAATTGACGGATTTTTCTCACAGCATATGCTGCTGAACTTAGGCGTCCTGCAAGAGATGTTAAATGAGGACCCCATTGCAGCTTTGAGTCGAGCGTGATCCCCAAGAAAACAATTTTATCGATGAATTCCAATTTCTCCCCATTCAATACTATGTCACAATCACTACTTTTAACATTCGGTAAAGCAAATCTAATGCATTTAGTTTTTTTCCCATTTAATACTAAATTATTAGCAGTGAATCAATTTTGGACCTGCAGTAGGACGTTATTTACGTCGTCAAGATTTGATGCACGTCTATTTATCTTAAAAATTAGAGAAGTATCGTCAGCAAATAACACCATTTGTGGTTGGTTTTTTAATAAATGGGGTAGGTCATTTACATATACTAAAAAGAGGAAAGGACCCAATATCGAGCCTTGTAGTACACCCATTTTTACTTTTAGACCGAGTGAATTGATTCCATTAATTTGAACTTGCTGTTGTCTATCATTTAAATAAGATTTTAGCAAACTGAGCGCAAGTTTACCTAGACCTTAATGCTCAAGTTTCAAGAGTAAGGTTTCATGATTTACGCAGTCAAATGCTTTTGAGAGGTCACAAAAAAAATTCTTTGGCGTCTTGGGCCCCCTCCCACGCTGTAAATATGTGTTTTAATAAGGTTACACCGGCGTCAGTCGTACAACGTCCTTTGGTGAACCCATATTGCTGATCGTGTAAGATTTGGTTGGTGTTAAAATGATTAAGCATTTGATTGAGCATTACCTTTTCGAACACCTTGCTGAATACCGGCAGCACGGATACTGGTCTATAATTGTTGGTGTCTTTGCTGTCCCCAGATTTAAAAAGGGGTATAACCTTATTGTATTTCATTAAATCAGGGAAGACTCCTTGATCCACGCACAAATTAAATATTAAAGCTAAGTATGGTGCTATAGTCTCGATTATGGATGTACAAACTTTGATAGATAATCCCCATAGATCTTCGGTCAATTTGATTTTAATTTGCCGAAAAGCTTTTATAACTATCATAGGGTTTATATGTTTAAATTGAAATTCAACCGGGCAGCCTGGAACATTCGCTTTTAATAAATCTATTGAGAAATCGGGTGAGGAATTTAAAGCTTCCGTCGTTTTATATGGTATATTAGTAAATAAATTTACAAATACAAAAACACCACGTTAAGTCTCCAATGTGAACTCAGTGTTTCGTATTTTTTTCCTATTAGTTTCATTATTTATAACTTTCCAAACTGTTTTTATTTTATTTTCTGCCGATTTGATCTTGTTGCTAATATGCACAGCTTTAGCTATCTTGCAGGTATTTCTAAAAAATTTGGAATATGTAGCAACATACTTGTTGAAAGTTTCAGTGTTAATGTAAGGCTTATGGCCATACAGCTCGAACAGTCTTTCCCTACTTATCCTAATACCTCTAGTTGCCCAGTCACTAAAAATAAAGTTTGAATTCTGTGTGCACTACTGAAAAGAAACCCTCAAACAATTTATTTGCATCGTCCATATTATGGCCCAGAGCATTTCACTTATTATTTAGGGTATTATTGAATCTATTTAATTTGCCAGTTGCAATTGGTCTAAATTGTATTTGCACTTTTTGCTTAAGTGTTTTAAACTTAAAAGTTACCGTTTGTCCACTATGATCAGACGGCAAATAATTTACGATGGCTTTATCTAAATAATCACAATCGCAGAAGACATTATCGATACAAGTAGCAGAAGTTGGAGTTACTCTAGTCGGTTCTGTAAAAACATTAGACAAATTTAACGATTTAAAAAGGCTTATTATTCTACTGCTATTTGAATTATTTTCCAGAATATTTATATTAAAATCACCACAAATAACTGCGGCTTTGTTGCTAGATGCAAGTTTCGCTAGCACATCTTCCATTATTGACTCAAATAAAGAATAGTTCTGATAATTAGGGGGTCTGTACACGCACACTACAACATGCTTATCCAGCTCAACACAGGACAGTTCAATGCAATGTTCAACTGATAAACCAACTATGTCATTACTTTGCTTCGATTTTAAACAATTCTTTATCAAGATAAGAGAACCTCCACGTAGCATAGATTTACGGTTAAAGCAACTGCCCACACTATAGTTCTCATAATTAATTAGCATTTGGTAATCCTTTAACCAATGTTCAGTAAAACAAACAATGGCAAACTTTGTTTTTTCTAAAAACATTTCAATTTCTAATAATTTGGAAGAAATACCTTGAATATTTTTATGGAATAATTTCAAGGCATTCTGCTAATCTCCTTTTTGATAATTATTTATTTTAGAGCAAGAAGATACCTTGTTGTTGTTAGGTATAAGAATATTCTTACAGGTACCTTCTGTTGTCTTACAAACTAGTTTAAATTACTATCCAGAGGCAGTGAACTCATAGTGATTGGAACCTCCTTCGCACAATTTGTAAAAAATATTTATAGCATTTGAGCTACATTTATTTAGGTTCACCACCTTATTATTAGTATTATTACTAATCATTGTGGTGTTAATAATACAAGATTTCGACATACTACCTATGTCTGAGTTTATATAAACAGCTAATAAATAGCCTTGCTATTATGTGTCTAAAACTAACAGGCAGATACACAGTATCCCTAGTCGATTTTAAAGTTTCCACAAAACTGTTGGTGTCAAGAAATACAAGCTTGTCACTATAATGGCTAACTAAGAAGTGCATCTGTTTATTAAGCATATGAATATAATTGTTTTGTCTATTTGTCAATTTTTCAAAATATGGGAAAGCACACAATATTATTTTACTACAATTTAACTTTAACAATTCAGTTACACAGTCAGTGATTTCTTCTTTTTTGACCTTAGAACTATTACCTACAAATACAGTAATGTTGGTTTTAGGATTGTATACACTTGCTGTTACTGATGCCATTATTCGTTTGTAGGTAGAACCTGGCATACAATAATTTTGAGTAGAATAACACAGATTGTTACTAATTAATTTACCTGTACCTCTTCCTATACTATCTGAGAACATAACTGAATGATAACAATCATAACTACTGAAAAATGGACAACTAACAATCTCAGGCTGTACCACTTGAGATAGATCTTGTACTGTATCAGATATACAAAAATACAAAAATGTTTATTTTCATATTACATGATTTACATACGTTATACAGTTGGTGGCGTCCCCTTTTAAGCATATAGATGCCTGTGCCAGGAGGCGCGGCTCCTTTATATCTTACTATTAGTGTAACATGATATTAGACAAAAGTTAAACAAAAGTTATTAAACAAAATTTAAAAATTAAAAGTTAATGAGTTTGTTATTTTTATTTAGTCTGCTACTGCGCGTGTATATGTGTGGGTGCGTGTGTGATTATGTGTATGTGTTTATGTGAATGGGTTAAAGTGTATGTGTTTATGTGTCTGTGTATGTATGTGTGTGTGTTGTTGTTTTTTCATATTTTTTTACGGAACGGGTTTTACCTTATATTTAGTAGAAAATTCTCTACTTCATCGTAGCTTAGATTTTTTATTCACTTAATCAGCAACGATTTGCATTCTTTGTATGGTTTAGAATGTATATCTATTTGTTTATTTATTTTATTATATTTGAAAGACGAGCGTTTGTCGTACTGAATATTTGCAAATTCTGTTCTTACAAAAGGGGTGGCAGCAATGTTATGTTTCCTTCTTCTAGCTAATATATTAGGATCTAAGGGTAGGGTTTTATGTTTTTTTAATACTATGTGTATAATATATAATTTTCGTACAGATAATAGATTACTTGTTTGGTATAGCTCATGAGTGTGAAATGTTCTTTTTTTGAAGTACATTACTTTTATTAATGTCCGTTGCGCTCTTTCAACATCAAGAAAACGTATTTTACGCGCGCCCCCCCAAATGGAGATACAATATATTATTACTGATTGAACTAATGAGATATACACTTCATTTAGAAGATTATTTGCCAAGCCACTCTTGGGGACTATGCGTCTCAATGTTTTAAAAATCCAAATAAATTTTCGTATTCTCGCAGTAATTTGTTAAATTTGAGGATACCAGGACAAGCTTTGGTCCAACACTATACCTAAGTACTTGACGTGATTAACTTTACTGATGGTTGGACAATTGCAGTCATAATGAACCGTCTGCCTATACTCATGTATTTTAATGTTGAAATTAGGTTCTGGTTGGACATTCTTATATATTGAAAAGCAAATAAAATTAGTTTTGATCGTGTTTAACGTAACAAGATTTGTTTTTAGCCATGAAGCGACTTGTAACATACCTATTTCGGTGTTAGTTTTTGTTTCAGCCTAGGTTGAGCCAGTGAACACGATTGCGGTGTCGTCAGCATACGAAAATAGTTTTGCATTATTGATTGACATATTACATAGGTCGTTTATATATATTAGAAACAAGGTAGGCCCCAGAACGCTTCCCTGGGGTACGCCGCATGTTACATCAACGTCCTCGCTGACAAAATTATCGAGCTTAACCTTCTGTTTTCTATTTGTCAAATAATCGGTGAAAATAGATAGTTGTGCATCTCTAATACCATTTTTTTCTAATTTTTGGACCAGGATGGGAATAGAGACCGTGTCGAAGGCCTTTTTTAGGTCTATAAAAACTGATAAACACCTAGCTCCTTTATCGAGTTCTTTTGTTATTACTGTCGTTAAAGATGTGATAGCGTCTTCCGTAGATATACCGCGTCTAAAGCCAAATTGAGATGGAGATAAAATGTTGTTGGTTTGAAGATAGCTTAATAATCTGGAATTTAGTAGTTTTTCTAATATTTTAGCTATAACAGGAATAACAGAAATTGGCCTATAGTTATTAACGTCGTCCTCCAGCCCACCTTTGTGTATGGGGGTTATTATTGATTTCTTTAAAAAGTTAGGGAAGGTGCCTTGTTTAAAACAAATGTTAGCTAAATGAGTTATAATTGGAGTTATTTCATGTTTTACATGTTTAAGGTAACTATCACTACTACTACTACTATGTGGGATATTATCCCATCCTGGGGCACTATCTGATTTTAGAGTGTTGATTATACTATTTACTTCGTTGATATCTGTATCAAGCAGAACAAAAGATTTAGGGAGACTAGGTAAGGAACGTAGGTATTGATTTAGTTCATTCTGGGTTGTGGTTTGTTGGATGTCATTTGCCAGTTGGTTACCAATATTTGCGAAATATTTATTAATGAAGTTTCCTGATTCCGTAGGGGATGATTTTAGATTAGTTAATTCAGTATTAGTTCTAGTAGATTTATTTGTATATGTGATAGATTTTAGGTTTTTCCACAGAAGTTTATTGTTGCTTAAAGATTTATTAATAAGGTTTCTTTCATATTTTCTTTTTAGTTTTTTTATGAGGTTGTTGCAATGATTTCTGTAACGAGCGTATGTGATTTTAGTTATTTCGTTGTGGGGATCTTCAAGGGATTGTTTTTGAAGCTTATTACGATTTTTTATACATCTCAGTATGCCTTCGGTGATCCAGGGTTTAATTATTCGTTTACTTTTAGGGATCTTGTGAGTAGTAGTGCTTATTTTTAGTGATTCAATAAGATATTGTGTTAAACATTATGTTATGTAATTAGGGTTATCACAAAAAAGTAATGTCGATAGATTTTTTCCTTTTAAATATTGCAAGGCATTTTCGAAGTCAATTTTGGTAATAAATGCTGATGAGGGTTGGTAATGTTTTGTTTTAGATAACGCTATGAAGGTAGTACGGTGGTCTGTAACAGTAGTGCGTAGAATGGCAATAAAAGCAGAATGACGTTTCCTGTTAATTTTTAACATAAAGTGATCAAGACAATTTGTTTCCCTTGTAGCTAAGGTGTGACCAGAGAGAATACCAAAACCCGATAGCATATCCAGGTACAATGTTCTGTTTTTAAGTTCATATGTTTGTTCAGTGTGTTTAGGTCTTATGTTGATATTGATGTCACCAGCAACTATAATATTACGTTTTGAGATTGTAAGTTATCTAAATGGAGTGCCAAAGAATTTATAAATGGTTCCGCGTTAGTGTTTGATGGTGAGCGATAAATACCTAAAATTACATTATTCAATATGTTTAATTGTAGGCATGATGCATAGTTTATGCTTAATTCTGTGACAGTGGCTTTTAAGGTGTCTTTGATATATACTACAACGCCGTCATTTTGATTAAGTTGACGAGTTGAAGCGTAGGAGCGATACTTGGATAATGTCGGTATAGGTTTGTTTGGATCAAGTCGGCATTCAGTCAGAATTATAACGTCTGTTTCAAAGTTGAGGCAGGACATGTTTAGTACAAAGTCATCGAAATTGCAATATATGCTCCTAATATTTTGGGAAATTATGGTAAGGTCACTTTTATTTATGTTATAGTTGTGAGCGAGTTCACTACAATCGCATTCTATCGATCTTGCAATACTCAATTTATCGATGTCATTTAAAGTTTGTAGTAGATCACTCATTATTATGTTTTATGAAATACACGGTACATTTTAAAATCAGGGTAATATTTATAAGCAACGTTAGAAGCTGTAAGAACACATGCTGAATGTATAATAATGTGGGCTTTATTGATGTATAGTAATTATTTTGTAGTAATTTAATCTTTTTGTGAATATTGATCAATGTGTTTTTAGTTATTAATATTATTTTAAACCTATATATTGTATTGTTTACTTTCCGGTAAATCCTGTAATGAGTTAAAATTGACTTAAGAGTAAATAAACTTTTAAGTCTATAATATGTGTGAAAATGGTAATGTGTGTGTGTGTTTGTTGGCATATTTAGAGGAATAAGAAATATTGAATTGTTTGTGAATGTCGAGTAGGTGTAACAGACTTTACATACCCAGTTTGATAAGCACAGAAAAATAAAAATAGAAAAGCGGTGAGAAGAGTAGTGAAGTTCGTTATGATAATTCAGTCATTGATGGATTATCAGCTGTTGGATTTGTGCTTCGCTTTTAATTATAATGGATGGAGAATCGTCTTCTCTTTTGAGATATACCCGTCCGTACGCAGTCCAGCAGTATTTGTAAGTTTTTGACTTCACGAGGTCACGTGCAGGGAAATGTAGGCGAGCAGCCTTTGCAGTAAGTTGCTCAGTAATAAAAATAGGTGTATCCTCGTTTGTGCGCATGTCCAGGTGTTTGGCACAAAGTTTAGATTTTTGTTTAATGTTGAATGACTTGCAAGATTTTAATATGTTATTCTTTAACATTGTGGAGTTTGTTTCCACTACAATTGGAGTGTTACTTATATCTTTCTTTGAACGAACTGTGTATATATCACGAATAACCGTCTTGTCGATCGGACAACCCACTGAATTCGATAGGCTAGTAACCATGTGAATTAGGTCGTCTTTGGTTTCATTTGACTTCTTCGGTGCGTTTTTTATTTCAAAATTAGCTTTTCTGCTGTCCTGCTGCATACTTTCCATTTTATCTTCCAGAATAATAATATACTTCTTATCCTCTTTTATTTTGTCCTCTAAAGATTCAATTTTTTTCTTAAATTCCATTAAAAAGGCCATGGAACTTTCGATGTTACAACTTGATTGTTGAATTTCTTGCAGTATTGTGGATTTTTTATTAAATCCTTGCTCTTGGGCTTTCATCATCGTAGAGAACATAGACTGCATATCTTCCTTAAATTTAGCGAATTCTTCAACAAAATCTTCCTCTTGTCTTCTTCTTTTTTGTCGTGATGATACAAAGTTAGGGGGTGTTGTATGCTCCGGATTCTGCAGCCTAACCCGGTCCAAATCCGTTTCCGCTGCCGTAAACAGACGTGAGTCACAATAATATGAACAGGTTCGTGTCGGCTTATTCCACTACCGTAGCGATCGCTTGATGTTGGCTCCGCCCACGTAGATGACAGAGAGGGCAATTATGGAGATGGTCTTTTTCCCCCGAGGGTCGCGGGGGACAGGGCCCGCAGCTATCGGCGGCTGGCGGCGGCGACTGCTGATATACTTTCACTTTTTAGAATGTTTGTAATTACGTGTTTATTACACTAATAATAAGAACTAAACTGGATTGACCGCTTGATTTTAAGTTTAATATATTTTTAACAAATTAGCTGCGCACGTCCACTCGCAACACGATTCCAGACGAATTATATGAATATATCTTGGTTGAGGATACAGCTTTGAGTCAAACTCTCAGTCTAAGGACGGGTCCTCTAGGGTTGCCTCAGGCTGGACAGCATCAGGGTTTGAAATCTTCTGACAAGAACACTGACACATAACTAACTCATTAGCAGCAAGAATATGTTCTTTAATTTGGTTCTGAGAGCCCACATATTTAATGTAAAGGGAACAAAGTCTTCCCTCAAGTAACTGTATGTCAGACTGTAAGCGCTGTGTATCAATTTCATATATTTTTTTGCTGTCTTCTAATTTTATTTGATATTTGTTTAATTTATTGAGTAGATCAACACGTTCTTTCCTCCGTGGAATATTTTTGGAAAAGTGTTTTTGTTGTTTTCTAATTTGATTACATTTTTTAATTATTCTATTCAATTTTGCATATTTTTTCATTTTCTTATGACTAACTTTATAACTACAATTCTGTTTCAGCAAGGAATCTTCAGTAAGGTGAATAGTTATTATGGAATGAGGGTTACAATTAGTATTTAATATTCATTGCATAAGTGGTTAGTTTCTTTAACCTGTGTACATTCTTTTTCTTTCTCTAAACGGATAATATGACTATTAGCATGAATTAATTCGTCTTCTAGGTCCCTAACTTTGCTTAAAGCCTCCTCATACAAGTTACTACAGTTGCTGAAACCATCTGTGACCACCTTCAGTTGATCGCGTTCATCAACAACATTCAGATATTGCTGATGTAGGTCTACTAGCTCCCGTTTAAGGCTTGAGTTTTTGTTAACTATCTTCTTGATTTCCTCCCCACTTTCGTCATTCTCTTGTAACAGTTGTTTAAATTGTAGTTTAGATGCTTCAAGATTTTGGAGGGCCGTTCTCAATTTGAGCTCCATATCCTGAGCTGTAGCCTTACGGGTCATCACAGGCATGGTTTCAGGATTCGTTACTGAAATTAGAGTAAAGAAACGGGAGAACAAGTAGGACAGACAATTAATAAAGATGGAGATGAAAGGGAAAATGGGAGAATTTAGTGGAGAAATGAGGTAAACTACTGAATTGGCTTAAGGGACTATTCTATAAATATATTTATCAAAGCTATATTATCAATTTAAATGTAGGTTTATGATGTTTTAATTGCCTTTTATGATTTTACTTTTCCATAAGTGGGTAGGTTGCCTAGATTTTAATATTTGATATTAAAGTATAACGACAATGCAAAAATAACGAACATAAACGTTTTTAATATTGTATACTTATTAGGTATATTAAAGATCAGATTGAGATAACAGAATTTACGCTAAGTTACTTTTTCTGCTATGTAAACAATGAGATTTACACTGAACGCAGAGTGCTAAATCAGCGAACTATTTATGTTAAGGCCTGAAACTGCGTTACGCGGACGTCCGCGCGGTTCCATACAAAAGTGCTCCGCTGCGGGGACACGCGCGGCCGTCCGACGCGGGGAGGAGGGCCCCGCGCCCGCGCCGCATGTCCCGCCTCCGTGCGCTGGAAGTTAACGGTGTGCATGCACACCGTTAAAATCGAACTAGCGACACTGCGTAAATAAAATAATCCGGTCTCCGCGACGGGTACCCGGGATGGGTTCCCACGGAGCCCACCCGCGTGTCCACGCGCGTAGTCACGCGACGGGTGCCCGTCGCGGGCGCCCGCTTAACGCAGTTTCAGGCCTGAGACTTAACGAGGACGTGTAACAGTGTTATAGTGACGGTTGTGTGCTATTATAAAGTAAAAAGTAAAGCAATACTCCCCGTTTAAATCCGTAGTCCGATCGTCAGCTGTTGATTTTAAGGTTACCGGTGTGTAACCAAACACTGTTTTTACTTCATATATTTACAGGAAAACAATAATCCTGAGTATTTATGCAATTATATTACGTTTACACATAAAATTACACCTTAATTTTACTTAATTACTCATTTAAAATATGTCACTTGGGCAGTGTTGCTACTCTTGAGTCAGTAGTAAGTGACTTCGATCACTGAAAATGTTACAGAAGGCTCACGGTGAATCGACTTTATCCCACGTTATTTTATAAAAACGTGCATATGAGTGTTACAATGCGTTCAACAGCGGTCGAGATATCCTAGAAGAATTGCCTCGCCCTAGTACGCCATCAACGTCTTCAACTAAAGTTAACATCGCAAAAGTGAAGGAAATACCAACAAATAAACTGGTACGATTGGTGACTGAAAATCCTCATTCAAGTTTGAGAGAGATAGCCGCTGAACTTTCTGTGTCTCACGAGTCGATCCGTATCATTTTAAATAATTCAAAGTCAAAGTCAAACAATTTATTTCAATTAGGCACATAAAAGGCACTTATAAACGTCAATATTACAAAAAATAGAATTGATTTTAGTCGCCCCTTCCAAAAGTCAGTTTTCGTATGGAGAAGAATGGGCAATTAACTCCACCGTTACTCTTTTAAAATGTTTTAAAATATTTTGTATACATTAATCATATGTGAAGACTATATATAGATTACTATACCACGATAGGTAAAAAAGAATGAAAAATAAAGCAATCACAGATAAATTAATTATGTGATAGATGCTCACATATTTGCAAACATTGTAAAATTATACGATATTCCTAACATTTTAACAAGTAATACTAATAAGTCAGTGTGTGCGTTCAAGATATCACAGAATGTAAAATCAGTGTTATAAAAAATAACAAATACATAATTCAATAAGCAACCAGTTTGATTTTGTCTAGACTCTAAATTGTCCTATGGTGCAGGACCAGCATTTTTCCAAGCATTCTTATCCTGGATACACTTTTTTTTTTTTTTTGAGGATGGGAAATCATCAAATGACTTCTCCCGCTCTGGGCAGAGCGAGAGGGTGTGTCAGACTTTAACTGACTAAAACCCACCCGTGTTCCTTCCATTACCTGTGTGCCGTGGCCGCGATATCCCTATCGGACAAACCAGCTACCCCAGCAGTGGATATACTTAATCCTCTAATTTGTAATATGCTTGTTTACAAAGTGTACTTTTAATATGAGTTTTAAATTTTCTTTCATTTAATTGTAATATATCACAAGGTATTTTATTGTAACATTTAACACAGTACCCCATAAAAGATGTATGTATACTTTAGATAATCTGAAAAATGGTTGATCTATTTTATCTTTATTTCTAGTATTAAAATGATATCTATCACTTATTTTACTAAAAATATGTAGATTTTTTCTTACATACATAATATTTTCATAAATTAATGGGCAAGGTACCGTCATAATATTAATCTTATTAAATAGTTCCCTAAGAGATTCGCGACGATGTAGATTATAAATGGCTCTGACAGCTCTCTTTTGTAAAATAAAGATGGATTCAATGTCAGCAGCCCGACCCCACAGTAAAATGCCATACGACATATACTGTGGAAGTAGCTAAAATAGACCAAACGCGCGATTTCTACATCTGTTAACTGTCGTATCTTTCTAATGCTGTTAGAAAGCGGTCGAGCTTAGCCGCCCCGCAAGAGATGTTATATGAGGCATTGTAATTTCTCGTCTAGCGTGATTCCTAGGAAAACCGTTTGATTCATAAATTCTAGTTTTTCTCCATTCAGTATGATGTCACATTCGCTACTTCTAACGTTAGGTAATTTAAATCTAAAGTCAAAAGTTGACAGTTCTTTGACTATCGCGATGTTGTGCACTCGGAATTCAAACAAACGGTCAAGTCAAATGGTAAATAAAGTATATTATTTGAGCTTTATACGGCGTTTAAGAGAGCGAATTCGAAGAAAAGGCCAGATTTGTGGAATGAAAATTCTTGGATTTTGCACCACGATAATGCGCCTTCGCACAAGGCCATCATTGTGAACGAATTTTTGACCAAAAACTCAACAAATTCCATCGAGCAAACATATAGCTCCTGCCGACTTCTTTCTTTTTCCTAAACTCAAATTAGCACTTCGTGGCAACACAAAGTGGTTTTCATTCGGTAGAAGATATAAAGGAGAATTCGCGGCGGCAACTAAACTCAATATCGGAAAAAGTGTTTAAAAAATATTTTGATGATTGTATTATTCGTTGGTTCAAGTTTATCGTTTCTAAAGGAGCATACTTTGAAGGCGATAAAATAAATATGGATTTCGGCAACGCTCACACTAATTGCTGACGATGATAATTCTGCAACGCTCACACAACTTGCTGACGCTACTAAAACAGTCAAATAATTTCCGTATATTTTTATCGTGTTTAAAACAATAATATACTTGTACAATGATTTATTGGCGCGTGGCCAAAATCAGAACTAACGCGGCCATCTTGTTTTTACGATACAATTTCACAAAACTTATTCAGAAATGTTTACCAACAACGCCCTCTGTAAATATCATTCAAGCGCCAACAGATTCTTGAAGCACTGCACATAGTGTACGGAACTTTTCCGCGAAAACATAATTCTATGGGAACTGTGAAACTGACAGGTGTCAAAGTCAGCACTCATCACATTGGCGCCGCCGCCGCCCTGGTGGAAAAGAGCCCTGGTTGTCCCCTTACATCGAAATTGGATATTGTATTAGTTTTATCAACTCCACAATAATTTTATTTACTGCAACTAGTTTTATAAACTGCTACAACTAACTCAAGTGCGAGTGCTGTCGACCGACAAGCACTAGCGTCGGCGGCACACTACCGGAGCCCGCACAGCCGCGGTACCAAGGCAGTAGCCCGCATGCGGCCCGTATGACAGCAGCTTTTAGCACTCTGGAAACGATCAAATTTGTCCAGCTTTAAGCGTTTGGCTCATTACAAGTTTGATTGAAAACTGCTATCTAATTACTACTACTAGAATTGCTTTCAAATTACAACTTTTGAAAGCAATTTTTGTCAAACGAAACCAATTTGACTCAATTGCAAATCGAAAATGTGTTGCGTAATTAGATAGCTGGTTTGTTGCTCAGTCAAACAAATTTGATCGTACAGGGTACTTTCTTTCCAGAAAAGATTTTCATTCGAGCTATTTTGGAAATATAGAGCGTTTAAAAAAAAAAGGAAAATAAAACATAAGCTCCTAACTCGAAAACGGTGCGTCGTAGAAGCATGGTTCTCAGAACCTAAATGGTTTCTATGGTTAAGGCCCGATACTGCAATAAAGTTGGAAGATCTCCGAAAAAGTACCAAACAATAATTTTCTTTCAAATTTTTTTTTTTGTTTTCTTTGCTGCTCATAATGCTCCTAGCGTATACTCCAACTCCTACAAATCCGCCCCTAAGACTAACCACGGACCCGCGACAGACTTTTATGTCATTTGACATAAAGTTCAATTGCAGTTATTGACACGCGCAGGAAAAATCAACAACTTTGTCTGTTCCAAAAGTTTCTGATGAAAATGTAACCTAATAAATAGTTTAGAAAACGTACCCGTGGATACCAATTTGCAGTACCACTTACAAATTAATAATGTTATTCAAACAAAAATGTTGAAAAAAGTGGTGAGATCAGCTTCTCAATACAGATGCATGTGTTACCAGGTTTACGCTTTGTGGAGGAGGAGCTCGTGGCTAAGTAATAACAGCCGCACGGGTCGATCCATCAGGTTAAGCTACGCTTGCTAGGTTTGGGCCGTGGATGGGTGAGCATCTTAACATATTCATATTCATTTATTGCATTTCATGTTGTTTACAGGTTGTTACATTATGATAGTTCCAAACAATGAACCCTGCTAGGGCACAGCAATGTATAGGCGACAGGTTTTAATTAATTTAACATGCTATCATTATTCATTATTAATACAATTTGTTGATATAGATTAATTTAAAAATTATTAATTATTATTATACATTATGTCATACACATACTGAGACTACTCCGTGCCTCTGAAAGCACGCTAACCCGTTGGTCCCGGCTGTCATTCGTGGATCTTTGACAGTCGTTACGGGTCGTCAGAACGCCCGAAAGTCTGACAACCAGTTTTACTAATGGGTATCGTATTACCCAGTTACTGGGTTGTGGAAGTCCGATAGGCAGTCGCTCCATATAAAATACTGGTATTCAGCTGCATCCGGTTAGACTGGAAGCCGACCACAACATAGTTGGGAAAAGGCTAAACAGATTGATTGTTTGTTTACGCTTTCATCAAAAACTTTAGGATCAGACTTTAGTTGGAGCAGTCTCATCAAATATCGTGTTAGAGCTTGTCCACTCTGAATTGCCGCGCTCCACGGTAATACGGTAGTGGGGCGGTCATTTCAGAGTGGACAAGCTGTACCCAGTACTTGTGGTGTGGATAGGCAGTCGCTCCATGTAACATACTGATATTCAGCTGCATCCGGTTAGACTGGACGCCCACCACAACATATTTGGGCACAGGCAGATGATGACATACACTGCTGCAAGGATCTTGTGACGCTCGAATGACGTCGACAGGGGGCTCTGTTGGTAAACATTTATGCAATGTTTTGTGAAATGTATTGAAAAACCAATATGGCAGCGTTTGTTCCGATGTTGGTCACGCCACGAAAGATCCTTGTACAGCTGTAATTGAAAAGGTATACTCACATGAGGTCATTGGTGGCTCTGTTCTTCCACGAGAAGAACTGCTCTCCGAGGTTGAAGGTCAGATTGCTCTTCATCACGACCTTGATGGGCGCCACCTCGGAAGACTTCCAGAGGTCTTGGCGCGGCTGCAACGAACAAGGTAAGGAGGTCAGTCACAAATGTTACATACGACATTTTCTCGAATACCGGGTTTTTGGCTCGTTAGTATTATTGTGTTATTTTTAGCATAATTTGTCTGCAATAAATATATTTCAAAAAACTTTCTTCACGAACGAAATTACGTGAAGAAATAAATAAACTATACATTAGTTGTCACTTACTTTATCCTTGGTATATTCAATATCATTGTCCTTCCGTCGCTCGCCGGACGAGTCACTCGCCTGCGCACTGGCGCGCTGGCTCAGGGGCTGTCCCTGCGAGGCGAGACTCTCCCGATGTTCTTGAGAGGCGAATATTGAACTCTCCCGATGTCCCTGCGAGGCGAGTGCTGCACTCTTCCGATTGCCATGAGGGGCGAGTACTGGACTGGACCCCTTCCCCTGTGTGACGAATTCCTTTTCGCTCGAGTGTGAATTGATGTCGTTGTCGTTTTGATGCAGCGGTGACTTGCGACGGAATCGCGACTCGCCTGGTTGGAAATATTGTTTTTTTTTTATTCAAAAGGAACAACAAACAGTTACAATATAAAACATAGAAACAAGAAATACACAAAACTTATAGACAACTAGCGGCCCCGACAGACGTTGTGCTGCCCGAACGTGGCGCCACCTACCGAGTCCAATTGTGAGCCTAAGATCCAGGATCCTCAAACACACAAAAAAATCATCAAAATTGGTCCAGCCGTTAAGGAGGAGTTCAGTGACATATAGAAGAATTATACAGGGTGGCAGGGACATCGACGCGAATACTGTTACCATGGATTCAGTACGTCATTCTAAACCCCCTGCGTTAAAAATTATAGTCGGTAATTTTTTTTTTAACTGCTGTTCCATACATTTTCACCGCGTAGGTATTGCACTTGTCTATGAAACAGCAATTATTTTTTTAATAACCGACGAAAAATTTCAACGCAGTGGAGTTCAGAATCGTGTACTGAAACCATGGTAAAAGTTTTCGCGTCGATGTCCCTGCCACCCTGTAAGTATATATAAGGATATTGTAACCCACAACGCTGTTCACAGATCAGCTACAGGATACATAACAGTGAAAATAATCGCTGGGGTTGCACAGATATATTTATTGCATCACTGGGTACATCAGTTCTGGTACTGATGTGGTATTCAGCTGCATCCGGTTAGACTGGACGCCGACCCCAATATAGTTAGTTGGGAAAAGGCGAGGCAGATTGATTGATTGGGTACATCAGTTCTTATTACATTACAATTTTAGGTGGTAGAGCGAATCATATTTTAATCAACAAACAACCTGATATCTGCGAATGCGAGATGTATTGTATTGGTGCGTAGCATTAGGGAGGTTTTAGTTTCTATGCTAAGTATGACTGCCGATCGGTCGGTTATGGTAGCTTCCAGAACGAGTGTGATTGCATTATTGTTACATTTCAGGAGAATATGGTGTAAGCAATTGTTTAAACGGGTAGGGTGAACATGTGCAGACAGAAACCCGTGGGATGCAGTCAAATATAAATAGCCATGAGAGCGTTGTTCGTTATCCGGGACTTATATTTATGTTTACGTCACCGATTACAGTAGTATTGTTTAATAGTATAGTATTGTTTTAAAGACTTTTTAGACTATTCAAAAAGTAGTAAATTTCCCGTTGCGATGGTGGTCTGTAGAGTGCAACAATGACAAACTTATTCTCCACAGTATGTACATACAAGACAGCTAGATTCAGCGAAGGCCGGTTCGATGATGTTATAGTATAAACATTCCTTGATGTAAATTACTATTGATAAAGACCGTTTTGATTTGATAAAGTATTTGTCTGATGCTATGTGAAACCCGATAACTTGGGGATGGATCACACTTCATCTTAAGACTAGCAAACATACAAATTCATTGAAATTTTTATTAATACTCCTAATGTTCAAATGTATGATATTGAACGATTTGGGGATGTTATATACTTTGGGCAGTCTTCAGGTGGGCAAGTAAACGAGGTAGACACATGTATGTTGTCTATGTAATTATTTAAATTAGTTGTCATAGCCATTGATATTGAGTTGTAACTGGTACTCGGAAAAGTACAGTGAGTTGAGAAAAAGTGCTTCAAGTGCCCGGGGAAACGTCCCAGTGACGTAGTTGATATTAAATCATTGCAATATTTTGATAAAAGAATAGTTATAGTGAAACGATAGTTTGTGTATTGTGTTGTGATATAAGTTAGTATTGTATGACGTATTTATTATTTTATGTATTTGTGTAAGGTGATTAGTTACTATTCGGTTTGGTGTAGAAGCGATATTTGTGAAGATACATGCATTATTTAGTAAAATAGTTGTTGAATATGTGAGAAGTTTACATGCAATTTTACAGGTTTGTGCGGTTTGCACGGGGAGCGATCACGGCGTCTGTGGTCATAAGTTACTAATGACACTAGATGCAGAATTGTACGTTTTAACTTTAAGTTTACGGATTAAAGTTGCGTTAATACTATTTACTTTAATGGAGCTTTTGTGCAAGATTTCAATGTTATAGACCCAGCGGCATAGGTTGTGTGAATTTAAGATTTTTATTAAGTAACTTACCGATGGCCCAGTCCTCCTTGGCGGCGGAGCGGTCCATACTGTCTTCTAACAGATTTTCGACAGAGTCCATGACACCTGTGTCGCCGCCGTCTGTGTTGCCACCATCTGTGTTGCCGCCATCTGTGTTGCCACCATTTATGTGGCCGCTATATTTGTTTTCGACTATCGCTTCGCGTGAATCGCGCGCTGCTGACCTGTAGAGTTACGAAGTAAAAACATTACACACATGGTGAAATTCAAACTAGAAGTATGTATTTCAATTATATCATTTATAGGCACTTTTGGATTGTCAAGGTGTCGGTCAGTCAGAAAGATGAAGCTATGGAGAAAAACGGTCAAGAGACGTCATGGATACTTTTTTAAGTCAAAATATTGCTAACGTCATCCACGTATTCTGAATGTAATCATGTATTTCAGAGTTGGCCATGAATTTAAAAGTTTATAGGATAGTTGGAGAATTCAAATTCATTTATTAGCATAACACGGGTTTATGGGTTGTTACAAAATACTAGATTGGGTCCACTGTATTATAACCATAATATAGGTGTGAAAATTTTGTTAACATTATTACAATCATCATTTTTTTTGCTCGCATGCGTTGCGCCAACCCCACGTTAAAGAGACAACCCTTTTACGTGGGGTTCGCGCAACACGTTGTCTTTGTTTACATGTGCAATCAAATTTTAATGAATGTCAGAATAATGATTACTTTTTATGTTAAATATGATTAAATTGTTGCATTATAGCTCCTACACACTAAGCCTTTGCCGCGCGGCACGTACCCCCGGCGTGCGGCAGGGCCGCCGGCATAGTGTGTAGGAGCTACTAGGTTTCATATCATTAAATTAATTACTATTATTAAATTATATTGATATTATGTATTATTATTATTAAATCCTCTAGGTACTCTTTGACATTATAATGAAGTTCGGTGTCGTAAAAACCTAAGAACCCAATACTGCACGACAAGACCGATTTATAAAATTTTGCACACTCGGTGGACGTGTCATGCGAACCGTCCTATCGCGAACAGAGGTCAGTATGTACTCACCCCGTGTCTTCTCCCAGTTTATCAGAGAGTTGCTTCTGCAGCATGTCGCGCGTGTACTCCGCGCTGTGCGGCGCGGGCGCGGGTGCGGGTGCGGGTGCGGGTGCGGGCGCGGGTGTGTACTGGCGGTGCTTGCGCTTGCGCTGCGAGGAAGATATTACATTTTATTTTAAGCCTTTATTGCTGATACTAAACACTATACATTTTTATACATCGTAGCAAACCGTTTTAACTTATAATCTAGCACACCAGATTTCCCGGTTTAGTGATCAAGGTGTCCTGTGGCACGTAGGCCTCTTCCAGATCAAGGTGTCCTTCTTCTATTTCTGTCTGTTTGATCTTTGAGTGATATCAGTTGCCCGAAGTATGTGTAAATAGAAGTGATATCTACGTAATTTTTTTTGACGACCTTTACTGAAGCACGGGGCGACCCTCCTCAACAGACGAGGGGGTATCTTTTCTGGTTTAACTGTATTATTTAATTACATTTAATTCAAGCGATTACAATATTTTTCACTAACGCGTATTTATGCGTACTCTCACCTTTGTGCTTCAATCGGCTATCGGCTAATCAAGTTCTCAAAGTGAAACAAAATTACAATTAAACTTTTTTTTTCATATCAACAGTTTTTTTACTGTCGGGACCCAGGAGTGATCATGAATTACAACATAGTTTTTCATTTATATAATTAAACCAAAGATGTACTATCAAGTTTAACAAAACTTCACGTTCCGACTAACTTATAATGCCAATAGAAGTCACGGTCACGTGAGCGAAGCCGCGGGCACAGCTCGTTTATAATAGGTACAGATAAATATAGAAGTATACCAACCTTACTCTCCCTCGCAGACGACGGTAAACTTGTACCTTTCGCCTCCATAAACTCTTCAATGATGATGTTCTTCTTGCTGCCCCCGTGGCCCTCGCGGGCCCCATCACTGACCTCGCGGCCCACGTCCTTGACATCGATGCGGCCCAGGCCCCTGAGGCCGCCCGGATCCGCGACCGCGTCGCTACTGATCATTGGTGAAGGCGTCTGTTTTTGTTTCTTAATACGTTGTTTTGGTGACTGTGGGAGAAGTCGTTTCTTAGTATTTAATTAAACAAATAGGATTTGTTTAAAGCTGTAGCAAGGTGGTTTGCTATGTGGGTACCAGTACCAGGCCTCCGTCACTCGTTCGAGGTCACACACTAGCGTAACTACGGCTCGCGTTCACCCGGACGAACTAAAATCCAGTCGGTACTGTCGGGCGTCCCCGTAAGGTACATTTTAGCGCGCACGAAACACCCGTAATATTTTTGTAGGTAATCAATCATAGCGTTAGGTATCTATAGGAGTGAAGTATCTGTTCTAATCTGTGCCAGTACTCTTGAATTTGTGTATATCCTACTTTTTAGAGGAAAAAATAGAAAAAGAAAACAAGAGAGTGAGAGATTAATAAATGTATGTGTAGGCTTATGTGCAGCAGTGGACGTCGTTCGGTTGGATAGATGACGATGATGACGATTTATTAGTTGGTTTGTCTGTCTATCGCGCAGCAACGGATCGATATGACACAATGGCGAAATTATTTAAATGATTAAAAAATACCAAGTTTTTGGAGTTCTGAACTGAGTAAAGTCACGAGCACTAATATGTATACACTTAGCAACTTTTAAAGGTGATTTGCTCCTACTACAATTTTATGTTGTTACGATCATAGTATTTTGGAACCCACACTAATATGAAATAGGTCACCTCAAACTTGTAGTCGTTAGTCCATGAGAAAATCGCTTTTGAATTGTGCTAAGTGGATACATACTAGCGCTCAAGACTGTACGTCTGACCTAGGCTGGAATCTGGACAGTGTATTATATTCATTTTCTAAATAATAATAATTATTGTCGTTCTGTCATTGTAAAATCCTAACGAATCCAATCCTACGTAAGATATGAATTATATAATTTGGAGTCAGATTATTATTTCAACTAACATTTGCCGGAGAAGATGAAACATAAAGAGAACTGGAAAAATAATGCGACGGCCTTTGATAACAAAGGTAAACTAATAAATAAACTGCTACAAGGATGTTATGGCGCTCGAATAACGTCGACACCCCGCGCTGGTGGTAAATATTACTGCAATTGTTTTGTGAAATGTCATGAAATGTATTCAAAACAAGATGGCGGACTTAGTTCCGATTTTGGCCACGCGGCACAATAAGCTTGTAGCGTTACTCACCCCCTCCCTGATGGAGGCCTTGTCGCCGGCGAATCGGGACTGTTCGGGAGTGTTCGGGTGCTCGATATCCATCTTGTTGAGCACGCGCTGCGGCGTCTCCAGTTCCATTACTTTGTTGCGCTCGAATACGCGCCCGTTGTTGATCACCTGAGTGGGAGGTATTTGGTTGAGGAAAAGAGATTTTAAGGGTGCGCTAGTCGACAGCTCGAACTCGTTGGTGGGCGCGGCTAATATGCATGCTATTTAGTTTATTTATTTATTTAGTGACGATGATTTATAACAAAAACGAGGGCGTAAAATTTCATGAACAGACCTTTGGGCGTACTGATGTTATGAAAAAACGACTGGATATATTTATTCAAAATAAAGTTATTTGAATTTTTGAATGAATTATCTATCAATCCCGGTACAATATACACGGTAACAATTTTGCCATTTTCATACTCCAGGAGTTATGTATTTACGCCCAAAGATGCGTTAAAGTACAAGTAGATATACTTTTGAATGTACCTACACTGTTAAACTGTGGAGTAAACTCCATACGACGTTAGTATGGAAGAATGACTGACTAGCGTAACCTTAAGTGAAATAATTGAGAAATTCATAAGCGCGGAATAATATTATTTAAATGCGATAGTATCTGCGTAACCGCAGTAAAATTCTTATGCTTAAGTAAACAGAGTCAAATTAAAGCGAAACTGCGCAGATCATCGTATCGTTGCACCGTTTTGTTCCTGCTTGATGGGCCTTTTGTTGACCTCGACTCGTCTGATGAAAAGCGATATTTTTACATGTTTTATAGTGACGACTTTACCGTAATATTCTTATCATTCCGTATGGTGACGAGGTCCCTAAAGGTGTTACTGGGGAACAGCTGCTTGTGCTTGCAGTGGGTGTGACCTGCAGATGTTCATCAGCAGCTTGCAAGATGAACTGGTTCTAGTGTCACTCACCTTAATATTCTTCTCATTCATTATGGTGACGAGGTCCCTGACAAAGGTGTTGTTAGGGAACAGCTGCTTGTGCTTGCAGTGGATGTCGACCTCGAGGTGCTCCTCGGTCCCGTTCATAAGCGTGCGCAGCAGCTTGAGGATGAACTTGTTCTTGATCTTCTTCTTGTTGGAGTGCCATCGCTTGCGGCCGTGGCGTTTGTGGTGCTGTCTCTGTGAAGGACATATCATCGCGCATGTATTAAGACAGGCATATTACAGCCGCGTCAGGCCGCAGTGCATTGAAAAATGGTGCGGTTTACCCTTACAATTTTGGTATTTCGATATTGAAGTGACTTCTCGGTGTTGCCGAGCAGTGCGTCTTTAGAATGATAGATAGAATACTGTCTGTACAAACAATTTGTACAGGGCAGCAGTGTAACTAAAGGTACCTTGTGCGTGTGTCGCCTCTCGGTCCCGTTGTCGCCGTGTCTCCGCAAGTCCACGGACGGCGCCGCCGGCTCCGCGTACGACAGCAGCGAGCGCGAGATACGACTGGACAACAACATCAGCATTAGCAGCCTGTAATCTTCCCACTGCTGGGACACCGGCCTTCTCTCTGTGAGAGGGAGTGGGCCGTAATCCACCACGCAGACACAGTGCGAGTTGGTAGGTCGGAAAAGAAAATTATAAAAAAAAACAAAAACCTGACTGCAAAAACGCATAATTGAAAAGATTAAAACAAGCATTATAATCGATAGAATAGAGATGATGCCTTGGTAAACAAGAAACTAATATGTCCGTCAGACAGATAATAAAAAATTATTAGACACGTATTTTTTGCTTTATCATATTAATAAAAAAATACTTAGATAAAACGCATTTTAGGTTAGAGAGTGGGGGTCGCTACGCCTACGTCACTAGTACGTATAAAATCTACATGCTCGTGACGTCATGGCAAAAACTGTTTTGTCATCATCCCTATTTTGGTATGGGTATGGGTTTTAGTTTTTATAACTTTTATTTATATGAAAGGTCCTAAGGATTAAGCCCTTTCATTTGAGATGATGGTCAAATGACTTTATGTTGTCTAGAGGCCGCCATATTCATTTAATGTGACGTTATGTCCTATAACCAGCGGATGATCAAGACGATTCCAACGATACCTCATTTGTCAACTTATGATAAGTAGTATAGAAGATAAGAGGGAACATACATACCGGTCAAAATCATAACTCTCCGCCGTAGTCGGGTAAAAATAAAACAAATAGTCAAAAAACACACCTGCCATGTCTTAAAGAAAGCCTGAAAAACGCCAGCGTTGGGTCATGGGAAGTGACAACCAAGCCTTATTTTGCAGACGAGTGGGGCTCCATACAGGGACATTAGATACGCCTACATGCATGCCTCAGTAAAATCTTTTAGGTAGCAGTACCTTTGTACTAAAATTACAATAATGTCGTATCTCTATGTATTTTACTGTGTGTAAATAAAATAATAAAAACTAAGCTGTTTTATTCATATTTTTTATTTTGTTTTGAAGTTAGATGTATGTAGCTACTAACATTAGTTTGTAAGATACTTAACCGGGCAGTTCTGAAATTAAAGTTATTTTCTAAATTACATAACAAAGCAAACAGTCGTCAATACAGCACATCGAGTTTTAGAAAATCTTCATCTTTGTCTCACGTCGTCTCTGTCACTCATACCTGTGTGACAGTCTCTCTCTAAAGCTCGACGTGTCATATTAACGCCTGATACTGTAAGTATTAATATAACATTTATAACACATAGGTATAAAGTTGTAGTACACTCAAAGAACGGAAATGTTTAGCACCGTAAGGTAAATGTTTGTTGTCACCTTATTATTTTCCCGACGTATTGGATTGCCAACATTTTGAATGAGAATCACAGTTCGGAGAAGTGACAATCCGCAACGTGCGAAATTAAATTGATTTTATTTGAAAACAAGCAGTATACCCGATATGATCTCCCGTCGGTAAATACGAATATGTCGAACTTTCATACAAACTGTCATCCCCTATTTAATCCACTTATGGGATGAATTTTCGAGTGCTAGTTATGTATGTGTGCGAGTGCTAGTTATTTATGTGTGCGAGTGCTAGTTATATATGTGTGCGAGTGCTATTGTAGGCGAGCGGGCTGCGCCCCGCCCCTCCACGCGCTGGGCGGTATCTTCCAAGGATTAAAGCAGTTTGCAACAGACTAGCGATTTTGAAAAATACTTCCATATATAACAGTTATATATGGAAGTCTTGTGCAAATTTCGTGCTCCTAGAGCCCGCGGTTTGGGCTGTGCGTTGCCTGTCAGTGAAGGAATCAATTTAAGATTTTAATGAAGTAGAACATTGCTTAACATTTCCGCTCCCTGGCCGCACATAGTTCATAAGTAAATATAACATACCGTTGTCCTCGTAGTCTGTTTAGTCTTTGTTCCCTTTCAGCGCCGAATGTTAAGTCACCTGGGAAGAAGACGTCGACGTTATTACACGAATATGTCACGTTACTACACGAATATGTCACGCTATTACTTGAACATTTTACGTTACTAAACGAATGTATCACGTTACTACACGAATATGTCACGTTACTATAAGAATATGTCACGCATTTACTTGCACATTTTACGTTACTATACGAATATGTCACGTTACTATACGAATATGTCACGTTACTATAAGAATATGTCACGTTACTACACGAATATGTCACGTTACTATAAGAATATGTCACGCTATTACTTGAACATTTTACGTTACTATACGAATATGTCACGTTACTATACGAATATGTCACGTTACTATAAGAATATGTCACGTTACTACACGAATATGTCACGTTACTATAAGAATATGTCACGCTATTACTTGAACATTTTACGTTACTATACGAATGTATCACGTTATTACACGAATATGTCACGATATTCACTTTTGGTTTTGCAATGTCAAAAATTTGAAAAGTCATTTTTAAGCAAAAAGGATTTTAGTATCTCTTATTAAAGCTGATAAAAAACGATCATTCATATCAATACTATGAAAAACGAGTAGTGCGAACATAAATCAGAACATAAATCATGGATCAGCGCACACGTAGAAATCCAAAGTGGAACACGGTTTGCTGCAAACTTAAATTTGGCAATAAGGCTATCTCTCGTATTGGACCAAACCTGTATGAAAAAGTTAACAAAAAGCTTAAAATCTTCCCCTTGACAGTGTTTGGGTGCAAGAAATAGGTGCGGGATTGGCTGCTTGGGCTTAATTATGCTGAAACGGATTTTTTTATATCTTTCAAATATTAAAGTATTCATCATCTCATACTCCCTAACACTCATCACATGCATCCACACACTCATCACACTCACGCTCACACTCATACCTTACGTACACTCATCACTTACATACTTACATTCAGATACACATACATTTGGTCACCTTTAAGTCCTATGTTTGATTATTATTTTACTGAAACCGGTGCATTTGTTAACCTATCTCTAAAATCCTTATTATCTGTCGAAAGAGACTGGATCCTGCGACACACGGTATCCTAGTGCGGGATCCAGTGTCATACCTTAATATTATAACGTTTGTTTATAAATCAATAAACTTTTTATTATTATTTAATTTTATTTTTAAATGGTTGGTCGCATTGTATAGGTTGCTCACAAATAATAAGTACAATGAACCCTTCTTTCTTTTTTGGGAGGGTAATTATCAAATAACTTGTCCCGCCCTGGGCAGAGGGGAGGGCGTATCAGAGTCTTACTGACTCAAACCCCCTCGTGTTCCTTCAGTTGCCTGTACGTTGCCAGGGGCCACGGTATCCCTTTCGGACTTTCCCGCGACCCCGGCAGGCATTGGTCCTAGCAGACCCCTTCAGTTGAGCTGGCATCTCTTTGAGGCGCGCGTGGAACACAACGCGCCGTCGACCCGGGCCTGGTCCTTATCGGACGGCGAGCTACCCATTTCTCACCGTCCGCAAGCCCGCGCCTGCGGTGGTCGGGAATCGGCCTGCGATTGGCGTGAGGGCGCGAAATTTGCCTCTCCCTCACACGATCCGCCTCCTCCTTCGCGAGCATAACTGCTTCGCAGAAGGAGGTGACGGCCTCCCATGCACTCTCGCGCCGAACCATGGCCTGAACCAGGGCCGGACGCGAGAGATCGCCGCCGCCGATCGCCTCCGTGAGGACACGGCGGTGCTCCGCCCAAGCCGGGCAGACCTCCACCGTATGCTCAAACGTGTCCTCCGGGCGATCCACACAGTGGTAACACCCGGGCGTTTCCTCCCGCCTTATGTATTTATTAACTATACATGACTTACAGTTAAAACAAATAGAATAAAAAATAGTATGTGAGACTGACAGCCAATTAAAAGTCTTCAGTTCTAAAAACAGATTGGAAAGAAAGAATGTGAACACCACAACAAAGTTACCAAAAAAGAAGAGAAAAATAAACAGTATTATAACATTCAAGCTTACCAATTGACATTTCATATTCAATACAAGAATAAAGACCTGAACATACGAAATCTTTATTTTAAAAGCCAAGGCTCAGGCACTTTCTGACTGAGACCACACCTGTTATGAAAGGATCAAAATCATGCTGTTTGCACATACTAATAAAGTTGCTACTTGCTCGCACTATAAATGACTTTTGCCGGTAATTCGTAGCGGTAAATGGAACACCCACAGGGAACACCGAGTACCGAGCGAACATCCGGAACAGGAACCGCCCGAAACAACCATGTCCGGTGAGGACCTGCGTCAGGCGAAGTACAATGACCCTTTAAGAGGTTTCCAGTTTTTTGTTGTTAATTGTTTCTTAATTTTATTTTTTTGCTGTGCCCTGCAGGGTCCGTAATTGTACCTCCTGACCTTGTTAACAGTATAGAATGCAAATGAAGATATGATATCTTGTATAACACTCACTAGCATGAAAGTTGTTGTCTTCCGTATAATCGATGGTCCAGGTCTGCGTGCGATCGCCCGCGCCGCAGGCCCGCACGCGCACGTCGCCGACGTCGGCGGCGGCGGCGAGGCACAGGCGCGACGCCGCGTGCTGCAGCTGGCCGGTACTGAGGCGGCGCCACTTCTGTTCGCGCCCGTTGCCGTGGCACGGCGTCATTACGACCACCTTGGAGGCGTCCTCCGAGTGCTCGTCTTGGGCGGTCCTAATAAAGTGGAGAGTTTTAACTGTTGCTGTGGGCATGGGCATGTGATGGTGGGAACGCTATGACTAAAAGAGTGATGAATTTAAATGTTGACGGGAGGAGCGGAAGGCCAAAGATATTATGAAGAAAAAATGGATGGATTGTTTGAGGAATAATATGAAAGTGAAGGGAATGAACGATAGTGTGACGGTTAACCGGGAATAGTGGAAGAAAAAACGTGTTGCGCCGACCACACGTAACGTGGGACAGGGGCAGGAACACGATGAACGGTTCTACACGCCTTCCGATGAGAGAATGCGTTCCTGACACCTGTCACTTATACAGGCTGTCTCAAACATAGTGCTCTAAAGGCAAATGGGGTGAAGCGGAGGTGGCCACCTATCATTATAAAGTTAGGATTTTCTCAACAGATCATTTTCTTTTTAAGAAATTTTACACCTTCACTTGGATTTTTCGACCCTGTCAACAACATTTTCGACGTAGCGAGCGTTATGAAAATTTTCCAGTCTGCTTATCAATAACTAAGGTAATTTTTAGAGCTATGTGCACGTACTCGGTATTACAATTTTTTTATCTGGGCCTTGAAAGTTTCCGTGAAGTTCAATAAAAAGTTAGAATAGACAAGTTTTATCTGAAGCATTGCAGAGCCACACTGAACGTAAATAGGAACATAATGATGTACCTACACTATCAAGGCATCTTCCAGCCAGATTGGAACTCGTTACGTCGAAAATTTTGTTCACAGGGTCGTAAAATCCAAGTGAAAATGTAAACTTTCTTGAAAATGATTAAATTTGCGAAATTTTCGCAACTGTTGAGAATCGCCAACTGATTTTTTTAAAATGATAGATGGCCACCTCAACTTTGCCCCAATTTGCCTTTGGACCACTAAGTTTGAGACACCCTGTATAGAGTCCTTTTACAGTTATTTTACATCCGACAGTAATTTTAAAGCAACGACATTAAAGATCACTTAATGTAAAATCAGCGGCAAAATAGATGGGAAAGAAGTGCAATCGCAGAGAACAAAAGACATATTTTACGATGGGTATGTGATGCGAAGGAATGAGGAAAATGTCGTCAGGAAAGTTTAGATTATGAATGTGGAGGGCTATAAGAGTAAGGGAGGACTAAAGAAACGATGCTGTGTGGAAGATGATATGGATAGAAAGGGGTTGACGTCCGAGATGACGACTGATAGAGAAGTGTGGAAGATAAAGACGTGTTGCGCCGAGCAGTAATAAATTAGGATATGGGCAACATAATGATGATAGTTTCTAATAGTGTCCAATTGACAGGTGTCAGGACGAGTGTCATTCTCTCGGTGGCCGTACTATAAATAGTGTTTCACGACCGTCATATTGACTTTTCTCATTGATTTAGGAAAATGTGCTAAGGTAGCCCACGAATATCTAATAATGTATGAAAAATAGTATGTCGCGGCGACCTTAGAGCATCCCTTAAGTATTTGTCACGTGGTACTGAAATCTAAATCCAACATGGCGAAAAAATTTTAACTACAGACAGAAAATACATTTATTTAGCACAAACTAAAAAGGGCACTACATATTATGCAAAAAACAAAAATATTACGGACATGCGTGAGTAGGACTCGTGCCCTGGGGGTTCCGTCTTACAGCTGTGCTGTGCCCGGCTGCTCGCGACTTTACTCGTGTGACACGGTCTATTAATTTCCAATTCCGGATTGAAAGACAAACTTAACTTTACAGCTAAAAAAAACTTTTGATACAGTCGAGAGTGGACCGACTTGAATGAAATAAAGAGTAAAATGTTACTTCAATATGTGACTTACATACATACCTATAAGTATACATTTTAGATTTCGAATTGAAGAACATCTAATTTTACAGTTGTAGATACTAATATTCTCCCATACATCGATATACGTCACCGACATACGGACAATTGTCCAACTGCTAATGTAAATTTGAAATTACCACATTTTATTTTTTGTGATTATACTAATAAAATTAAAAAAAATCATATTTTTTCTTTACTTGTGGTGTAAGACCTCGCTTGCGCATAAATGCGACATATATGGCATATTTTTTATTGCGTTGACTAAGAAGCTTGATGTTTTTACAGCTCCAAGGGACGTAGACCTAAGTATTTGATATAAATTTCAACTTGGTACCTCCTTTTTCCCGGGCGTGTCCTGAAAAAAAAAGGGTCTTCGACAGACAGAAGAACAACGAAGTGATTCTATAAGGGTTCCGTTTTTCATTTTGATGAACCCTAAAAACTGTAAGTATTCTGTTGTAAAATAAGCAGGACACACACACTATTGGATATGTGTGCTATACTATAGCAGACAGGTGGGAGCCACGTACACGGACATTGGAGACGCCTACATGCCAGTGTGGCGCAGCTACAAATAGTTTGCGTTGTTTCTCTGGTAGATGTCAGTACTAACACTAGGTTCTAAGTGCCGTGTATACTAACCGATTTAAATTTAATTGTCTGAAATAAAACATTTATATTTAGAGTAATTTTCGGGGGCGCTGATGCCGAAAATAAGCTCTTAATTCTACTTAATCAAAATCCAATATGGTTTTCATAAAAGAGCGGCCAAGTGCGAGTAGGACTCGCACAAGAACGGTTCCTTACCACCGTACAATATTTAACACAACAGAAAAAAAAACTTTAATAACAAAACTCACGTTTCTTATAGGTAAACGTGTTTTATTTACTAAAGTATTTTGTGTTGTCGCTTTAACTTTATTTTATTTTATTTTTATTACACACTGTGAAAATGTCAAGTTTCTAACTATTACGGTTGAAAAGATACAGCCCGGTGACAGACGGACGGTCGGACGAACAGCGGAGCCTCAGTAATAGGGTCCCGGTGGGACCCTCCGGGTATGGAACCTTAACCCCTGCACATTACCTGGACGACTGCACGGTGGCGCAGTTGAACTCGTCCCGCAGCTCGCCGGCCAGCGAGAACGAGAAGTACTGCGTGGCCTGCAGCTCGGCGTGGCACGGGTAGCAGCCCAGCGGGGAGCCGTCGTGCTCCCGCTGCAGCGTGTCCAGGCACATGGACGTCTCTTCGTTCTTAAACCTGAGGTGTAATAATGTTTTATGATAAAAAAACCGGCCAAGTGCGAGATACCGTATTAAGATCGAGAAAAATACGCCGAAAAACACACGTTTATTGTAATGGGACCCCCTTTAATTATAAACTTAATAAATTTTCATTTATTGTTATAACGGCAATAGTTTAGCATATAGTTATCACAGATTGTGTATGTCACAATCTGTGAAAACTTCAAGTGTCTACCTATTACGGTTCATGAGATACAGCCCGCTGACAGACAGACGGACGGACAGCGGAGGCTTAGTAATAGGGTTCCGTCTGGCCCCCCTTTCGGGTACGGGCCCTAAATAGTGCCTCTTGAAGCACGTTAAGCCGTTGGTCCCGGCTGCCATTTGTAGATCTTCGACAGTTGTTACGGGTTAGGTTAGTCGGGTCAGTTAGAAGACCAAAAGTCTGAAAACCAGTCTTAGCAAGGGGTATCGTGTTACCCCGTAAAACTATAGGCAAACGCTCCATATAAAATTCCGGTATTCAGCTGCATCCTGCATCCAGCAGCTGCATGCTGGTTAGACTAGAAACTGACCCCAATATACTTGGGAAAACGCTAGGCAGATTTTTGAAAATTGGACGACAATAAGCTAAGAAATGGTACATAGTACAAGGTGCACGATTATTAATGGATATCCTAGAAAAGGCTTACATAAAAAAATACACTTATAAAAACTTCCCTGTTAAAAATAACTCTTAACGCCTTAACATAAAGTTTAATTTCCGGTAAAACTTCAATATTTTCAAGACCATTCACTCTGAAATCAACTTAATAACACCCCAATAAAGTTGATATTGGTTCTCACCTGCCGTATCCGTACACGTCGCGCACCGGCACGAACTTCTCCTTATAGATGTTGTCGAGGTACCACTGGAAGCTCTTGCACTTCAGCTTCTCGCGCAAGATCTTGCGGTGTGTGACGTCACCTATCTTTGGGTTGTTCTGGAACAGCGAGTTTACAAACACAATCATTATTTGCTTGAGTATGGGTAATACATGAAGTGATACATACAGGATGCAAAATGACCAATCACAGCCGATATCTACACGTTCTGTACATCAAAATAAGTATCATTGAGCGAAAATTATTGCTGGGAATGGTTTACGTTCTTTACGGCAGCGCACAATGTAACGCACGCAAAACATTGTGCTAATGGCTGCTTCTCACAACTCCTGTGTCATTCACAACATTGTGAAAGACACAGGAGTTGTGGAAGTATTTAGAGTTATGTTATAAAAATAAAATAAAGAAAAGTTGTAACTTTGACCTTCAGTGTCTCCGTAACTAGAAGGACCCCAGGCATGGCGCAGTAGAAGAAAAATATCATGTCTTCGGTAAGCGTCTTGTTACACCCGTTATAACACCCTGTATTACAGGTCACCAGAACTACATACATAAAATCACGCCAGTAATGAGGAGTTCGGCAAAGGTATACTTATAGTAAACCAACATTACGCCAGTAAGTCCCAAGTGATAGGGGCCGAGCCTATTGCCATCAACCGGGCACAAATCCAATGCAACTCCGGGCTGCTACTGAGAAATTCCTAATGGAAAAACCCAATAACACTTTGCTCGACCCGGGAATCAATCCCAGGATCTCATGCTCAGCAGTAGCGCTTGCTACCACTGCACCAACGAGGCAGTATGTAGAACATTATTTGCTTGAATATGGGTAATAGATAATAACAAATGTTTTTAAAATCATTTCCATACCTTAACTGGAGCGCAAATATCTATTATAATTACAATATTTATTACATTAGGCATTCACTTATACAACATGTAAACAAAAACGCTGTCCGATCCGTGAGCGTGTTGCTAGGTACTGAGAGTCTATTTAAGTTGCAATTTCCAGGAAAAAAATAAATTAAATTCACCCCTTCTTTTTTTCAATGGTGAATTTTACCGGCCGTCGTTTAGCGGGTATTTAAAACTCATAACCCCATTTTCAACCCTGTTGGAATTTTGCAAATTTTTTTTTTAAATAGCTCTCATAGCTAGATCTTTTATTTTCAATAATAATAATAAAAAAAATACTTTTTGGTAATGTTGTTGCAGTACCTATGTGCCCCTTTCCGATCGGGCAGGTGTTTTTTTACAAATTGTTTATAAAAAAAATCCTGTAATTAAAGTTCAAAACAAAATAATTTTTCAAGCAGTCTGATGCAGTTGGTGGCAGTTAGTTTAGTTCAATCTGAGACGGGTTTTGTGATTATTCAATCTATTTATACTTGAAGGGTTTTAGTGTGTTATACTTTTGGAATCGTCTCCTCAAGCTCTTTATTCTGATTCCCAAAATGGTCTTGCTAATTATTTTTTTTCAAATCCACTTATTGATGTTTTAAATCCGCCATTAGTTGTTAGTCGCTAGCCAGATGTCGTTCGTACACTTGTACAGTGGAGGAACGAACAGGCTCAAGAACTATGAAATACATTCGTTTCCTGCATTGCATTAAATATATTTAGAATAAATTGAAACCAACCATTTCCGGCTGTAAAAAAAAGTGTAGGTATGTGTCACAGTCAAAACTGCGATTTTCAGCCGCGCCCGCGGTGCGGGTGCAGCTGGACCCGCAAACAATCGCGCAAGCCGCGGGCATACCCCGCGTCGTGAAATTGAATATCTAAATGTCCATGTACTACGTATTCGTACGAGTGTTTGCGGTCCCGCCACCGCGGCGGGCGCGGGCGGAAATCGCTCCGTGAGATCTTATCCTAACAGTGAAGAATCCGCGCGCGGGATGCAGGACGAAATTCGCTCGCACCGATTGTGTCAAGGTCAACTAACTTGCACGGAGGTGTCAAACTGGCGCGGATAGTCGCGCGACTTCCTAATCATTGAACCAATAGGCGTTGTCGCGACCCGCATCCCGGGCTCATTTTTATTTTTTTACTGACTGCCCATTTTTTTGCTGACTAGATTTTTTTCAATATCTGTGAATGCAGATCAAAATGCCTAAAAAAGTTAAGCACAGTCTTCTAAGACCGTTTTCCTGTAGCTACAACTGTTTATAGATATAGAAAAACTATTTTATCTTTAGACAAGCCATATACCCAATGGGAATTCCCAACGGCAAAAATGACCTTCCATACAAACTTGCATTTCCTTCAGGGAATGTATTTATTTTCAACAATCCTTCCTTATTGCCCACCATAACGAACTCTTATACATGCTTCTAGACCCAGCGATTTGGACTGTACGTTGAATTTGAGATTTTTATTAAGTAGACAAGCCCTGCCTTGCCTTGGTGTGCCATTTTTGTACATAACAATATATCTATATGTGGTTCTGAATTCAAGTTGGAAGTTGTGCATACGAATAGGAAGTATTCACTCACCCTCAAGTCCGGCCGGTGCAGGTAGTACAGCTCGGCATACTCGTCCATCCACACCTCCGCCATGCGAGCCGTGTTAATACCTGAGAAGCATAAACCACTGAAACAAACAAACTCAAACCTCCTCCCCGAGGGGGGAGGCAGTAACTACAGACCGCCAGCTGCTACGATCCTTAAATACTCCTTTTGCCTCGTTTACGTCCATACATCTGGTCATACGCGCACGCGCCGCTTGCGAGGACTACGCACCTGAGCTCACCTTACTAAAACATGTCCTAACATTATCAATCTATTCCATGTTCATATCCTTGTTTCCAAATGACACAAATATCAACTTTATAGCAGTGTAGGTATATTAAGTTGATTTCAGAATGACTAGTACTATTGAAAAAGTCATAAACATTTTTGAAGTTGCCTAGTGAACTTTATGTGTGGCTTGTAAAGTAATTTTACCAAAAAATACATATTTGTTTTAATTTTTGGAAACTAAATTGCGAACGCAGGATATAATGGCTCCACTGCTGAGACTCAGGCGCCGTCCTAATTGGCCATCGCTCGTGCGATGATGCGTGCGTCCGGGGACGATGCTTGCAATACTGGCATCTACTGAATGTCTTAATTGACGGTCGCGCAATCATGCGATGCGACCAAATTGTCTAGTTTACATCGCGCGACCATCCACGCATACATCGAACACTGCAATATGGGTGTCTTAAAGGGCTCATTATAAGGATTCCAAAAGATATATCATCTAGGGTATCGTATTACCCAGTAACTGGGTTGTGGAGGTCAGATAGGCAGTCGCTCCAAGTAAAATACAATTATTCAGCTGCAGTTAGACTAGCAGCTGACCTCAACATCGTTGTGAAAGGTTAGCAAATGATGACTTACCGTGTGTGTCCATGTGTGCGGGCATGCCGTACGGATGGAAGCTCCTGAACACGTGGCCAACGCGCGAGCAGGGGATCGTCTCCAGCGTGCCGCCGCCTGCCAACATACGTAGTGTACAGTTATAATACGGCTCCGTAGTGTATCTTCTGCTATACAATACGTTGCCCTGAAATCGATTAAACCTTTGATTGGGTTTCCTCCGAAAGCGCGCGGTGTCGTCATATAATAATACCAGCCTGCTATTCTCCCACTGCAGGGCACAGGCCTCTCTTACAGAGGGCACGAGCACTGCTCACCACGCTTGCTCGAGACGGGTGGACAATTTCAGACTTATATCCTAACTAATATTATAAACGCGAAATTGAGTTTGTTTGTTACGTTTTCACGCGAAAACGGCTGAACGGATTTGGATGAAATTAGTCACATGGGTAGTCCATGACCTGGGGTGGGACATAGGATACTTTTTATTTCCGCTAGAAATATCACGTGGAAGAAATCGCAGTCAGAAACTAGTTAACTAAAAGGTCCAGATTTCCTCACGATATTTTCCTTTACCGATGTCAGTAATGTCCAAGATAAACTTAGAAAAATCAAATTGTTAATTTTCTGTGTGTTTGACGTCGACGATGTCTATACGAAAAGTCGCCATTGGCCGACTGCACCGGTTTATTAGGAATCCCATGCTTAGACTTACGGTAGACGGAACAAAGCGAACCACATCAAAACCTTGGTATCACCTACAGCTCCACCTCGCTCAGTTTAGGTCTGCGTCTCGTATCATACGCCCCACATGACAAGTCGCATTGTGTGCTAAAGAAAATTATTTTCGAAGAAAATATGCCAAACTGCACGTTGTGGTATTCAAAGTATTTATTCAAAATAAACCAATTACAGGTACTTTTGAAAGAAAAAAAAAGATGAAGCTAGTTGCAAGGCGTGGTCGGTTCCTATGGAGAAGAACGGGCAAGAAACTCCACGGACACCCTTTTAAATCAGAGTACTGTTACAAAATGTTGATTACATCATTCATGTTGCAATTATACATTTGAGAACAATGTAGAAAGACATGCACGTTAAAAGCGTCCGTAATAAAAATGTAAAATATTAAAATAAGCCGTATTAGCTAAGAGATAACCAGTCCCTACTGACAGCGTCCGTTCACGAACATGACGCGTGGATCAGCACCACTCAACTCAACCATTTTGAAGGGAACTTAATGACCCAACACACACGGTACCACCAGCGAGACATTTGAGTGAGCATGACATACTCACACCCGCCAGGGCTCATTCAAGTCAATGAAAGACGTACCCAGTAAATAGTAGCTTTCTCCTGTTAAGTTTGTACATAGTGCTCACACATGTGCTATGCAATTATATAATACTAAGAGATTGAATTCATACAATGTAACGATAGTTTTACAATCTTCAGCAGTTACAAAAATATTTTCAAATACTAATCAACTAGTTTATGCGCCCTTGTGGAGCTGGACCATTGCGCCAAGCATTTTTGTCAGCGATGTAGTCCCCCAACTTATAATATGCTTGGCAGCATCCATCGCAGCTATTGCAATCCTCGTAGTGATATAACTTAACTATATGGTTTATTTTCGTCAGTATTCTATAATTTACCGAGTGGTAACCAAAGGTTGGGGTCGGTATAAGTGTATCATGTCAAACTTGGCCATTATTCTAGATGACGTCACTGAGACATGGCACCCTCTCTACAGTATCTTAAATCTCTTTGTTCTAAACTATAGTATACTAACACTGCCAGATCCTGAAGCTCATCTCGAGGTTCTCGCCGCCCCAGCCGCCCATCTGCTCGTCGTAGGCGCCGAGCTCCCAGAAGTACGAGCGACTGATCGCGAACAGACCGCCCGCCATCGTCGGCGACCTGCGGTAAAGGGGAAGGGGAGGGGTGAACGTCGGATACACATATATAACATATAATCGGACTATAATATTCCCACTGCTGGAGCACAGGTCTCCTCACGATGATATTTTGTGGTTCTAGGACATGCCTGTTGCCGCATGACATTTTCCTTCACCGTTTTGAGAGCACTGGTGATAAAACAATTTACACATAGTAAAGAGCCTGTCTGGGTTCGAACTTACGATATACAACTCGTCAGTCGCGGCCGTTACCACTGGGCCACCACTGCTCACCGGACACTTAGCTGAGATAAATAGATCTTACACTGCTACAGGGATCTTTTGGCGGTTGAATGACGTCGACAGGGGGCGCTGTTGGTAGACATTTGTGCAATTGTTTTGTGAAATGTATAGAAAAACCAAGATGGTGGAGTTAGTTCCAATTTTGGCCACGCGCCAAAAGATTATTGTACAGTGCAAAAGATACTTAACAAATGCTATGGTCGCTTAGTTTATAAGTGTTATGCCCTGTCTGCTGCTGGAGGCCTTAATTTATTAAGACATCCACAGGATAGCCCAGTTAAACAGCCGACAATCTCCTAAGTTGACGTGCGAGATGCCATTTATAAACAAAAACTGCCATCGCAGTATACTACCTGTCACTATTCGGTACTGTCAAACTGTATGTGATACAGGAACAAACCGTTCATTTCTCGGCCTTACACTCGGGTTCTGACTGAAAGGCTTATCAACACTAAAACTAGCTAACAAATCGCTTGACTTATGTCAAATGATCTGATTGATTTTATTGGCGTTTTCATTTAAGTTCACCGTATTTGACATGAATTGGACAGTCTGTAAGCTAATTCTTCTGTTGATTTGATTTTCAGAAACAACCGGCTCTTTTTAATGAGAGTCAAAATGGCGGGTGTACCATAGCGAATGTACCTAAAACATACTATTTTGTACCTAACTCTAAAAAATCTGTACCTCCTTCAGAACAAAATTATTTCGAAATTAAGGTACACCCGCCATATTGACATCAAGATGGCGGGTGTTCTATAATATTTTATTATTTAACCATTACTCATAAAATGTACTTACACAAAGAAAAACCTAAAAAGTACCTCAAGTAAATAGAAACACACACTTGATCAGTGGGATAGTTCCTGAGAAATAAAACAACCGTGTCTTGTGTATAAGAAAACACGACAATTATCATGATAATATATTAATATAGTTATACAGAGAGTGACAAGACCCTTAACGAAACCGTTAACTAAACTGTACATCAAACTAAGTAACTTTAAGCAAACATTATTGCTGGGACACGACTTTTTTTGCATCCGGTTAGACTGGAAGCCGACCCCGACCTAGTTGGGAAAAGGCTAGGCAGATTGATTGATGGCGGGTGTACCTTAATTTCGAAATAATTTTGTTCTGAAGGAGGTACAGATTTTTTAGAGCTAGGTACAAAATAGTATGTTTTAGGTACATTTGTTTGGTAATTGGTATAATTTAATTCGCTATGGTACATCCGCCATTTTGGCTCTCATCTCTTTTTATCGTTCGGTTACTGAAGGTAATGTCTTAATACTCAAACATCACTTTAAGATGTTGTAAAAAAAGTATTTTACTCGCTTGTCGCCACATTCGTTACATATACAATACATCTTAAATGATAGTGACAACTGATACTTAAAACTGAGTTTAAACGTTGTCAAATCTAAAAAATTAATTAATATACCAACCATGTAGGCGATATATCGGACCCTCGCCTCTTCTTCTCTCGTTCAGGCACGTCAGTCCACGTGAAATGTCCCATGAACGAGAACCCACCAACCTGCGCGAAAGCATACATTAGTATCACAGGAAGTATTGAACGAGAGAGGATAGTAACACTGAGACACTAGCGCCTCTAGCGGTGAACGGGCGTAACTAGGATGATAGAGCGGACGTTACGCACATCGAGCTTTAGAGAGAGACTGTCACAAGGTATGAGTGACACAGCCGGCACTCTACAATGCTGATTTAATTTCTAAAAACCGATGTGTCATATTAACGAGCGCCCATTGTGGTAGTTTTTTTTTTTCAATAAGCCCCCTAAGTAATAGAAATACTAAAAATGACAGCAGCAGATTCCAGAAAAGCATTTTAAGCACACTTTGGGTATCCAAGTTTTCGAGTATTGAATTTAAAATAGAAAATGATTGTGATGTTTTTATGAATAATAGAAAAAACCACAAGGTAGTTGTAGATATGTAGTTGGCAAATAGATTGTTCCCATCCTAGTTACACCGTTATTGCAAAAAGTATATACTTCAGTTTACTTTTAGTAGGTATGTATAATGGAGCCTGTAGATCAGTATTGTATACTCGTACTTACGTATTACTCCACTGACTTCACTTAGCACTTCAAAAAGTCTAAATTATACTATGGGCTTCTATATCCATGAATATCATTAATTTCGTTAAGTTTTGTCAATAGAGTAATTATATGTATGTACAATCTGGGAATTAAAAAAAAAACGTTGCTTAACCTTTTAATTCCTCCACTGTACATGTCTAAATAAGTAATGAGGCGTGAGTTAACAACGGTTAGTCATTACAATCGTTAGTATTTACATACAACACCATCACCCGACTTCATCTACATCCCCAACTCAAGCGTGTCACAGTTATTTGCTTACATACTGATGTTTTTAGAGATATAAGTTTATTTAGAATTACAATAAATGAAGAAAATACCTTAAAAAGAAGAAAAGTGTTTCACATAAGTAAACAAGCTAATTAATTCGAGCAGTAACGATAGATACTATAAATAAAATACAGTATTTGATTATTTTTAATAAATTCATAAATCTTTTTTTTTACATGTGTAAAACCTGAGGAGTGAGACCTCAGTCAATGAGGTCTTACTATCGAAATAAACTAAAACGCCGCGTGTCGAAATCTTATAACACGCGTGGCGTATTGATGCCACCAAATCAGTTTGCGTATCATGACAACCATAGAAACGGGTTTTCTACGGGTTTTGTCGACGGAAGAAGAGACAAAAGGGCAGATTGTGATTGTTTGTCTGTCATTTTTATTCTTCCGTCGATAAAAGCCGTTTCTATTGTGATCATGCTGAGCGTGCTGGGTAGTAATAATCTTTTTTTTATTGTACACGCGACGCAAGAGGTTACAAATTGTGGGAAGTTCCTGACGCTTACGCCTGTGCTAGGTGATTGAACCTGTGTTACAAGACCCGTGCCCTCTCCCGGCAGGGTCAGAGATGTTTAGCAGCTCTCAAAGAACGAGCTGTTATCCAATCATTACATGCAATATGAGTTATCAGGTAATAAGATTCAACCATCACCGAGAGTTATTGAGCATCCATTGTTGGTTGGTTAAATGCGATGCCGAGTGGAAAATTGCTAAATGTCTGGTAAACTACGACAACTCTATACGACTGCCGCCAACTGTTAACGACTGCCGACTGACAATGACTGCCGACGACTGTCGACAACTGTCGACGACTGTCAACAACTGCCGAAAACTGTCAACGATTCCCAACGACTGCCGATACTTCTAATATTGACATTTAACCAACAAACAAATGATTACATTATTATCACAAGCATTACATGTTACAGCTTGAATATTTTATATTTCCGCATCCAATTCATCTTTATAAAGCCATTCGTTATTTCATCAAGCATTTGTGTCATTTGTTACGTTGCATTCATCATTCTTCTGTTTCCACAAGCAGGTTATTTTTATTATCATCGCCAGTTCCTGATCCGTCAAGCATTTCAGTTTTAGTATCAATATAGTAGCATCCATTATTTGGACCAGGGGCGGTATTACGAAGTTTCAATAACATCATGATTTCAGTCCAAAAAAGGGATGGTGCTATCGGTCATGTAGAGCTCCGTCTCTCTCATCATGTGCCAGCTTTTTCCCAAGTATTCCCAGGTCGGCTTCCAGTCTAACCGGATTTAGCTTAATACTAGAATGTTACATGGAGTGACTGCCTATCTGAACTTCGCAATTCAGTTTCAGGGTAACACGGTAGCACTGGGTAAGACTGGTTGTCTGACTTTCTTGTTTCTTCCGTCTCTCTCTCGTACTGGAATCATGATGGCATTAAAATGTCATAATACGGCACCTGGAAAGTATCGGATCCTTCAAACTTGAAGGTGCTCTGGTCGATGACGTCAATGATGGGAGTGACCACGACATCTCTCTTGTGCTTGATTCGCTCGATCAGAGGCCGTATCCAGTCCGTGCCGCCCTCGCAGTGAGCATCGAGGAAGATGAGCACGTCCCCTCGAGCAGCGCGCGCGCCTTTCAGACGAGCGAGCATCAGACCCTGCCTGTAAGATGATGTTACTGGATGGTAAGTGGTAACCGTCGCATATGGACTTCTGCAATTCTTCGCGTTCTTTAGACTTGCAGTCTAATATGACTAACACCGGCACACATACCCTTCACATTGCGAAGCTTGTCGGTGGACATCCGTATGGTGTTAGTACTTCCCGTACAGTTGGGACAATTAAGAATCCAATGTAGATTAAAAAACGACATTAATGATTACGTCGTAATAAGTCGAGAAAGATATTGCTAATAGAAGTGACACTTTTCATTGTAATTCGTCACTTTAGTTATAAAACTGCTTGCAGATTCTGAGATTACTAAGTTATTTCACGACAGTCAAGATAGTTGATAATTTTACGCGACAATAAAATAACACGTGCGCGCAAAAATAAAAAGTGCCAAATGGGAATGCGATATTAGCCTTTATTGTAATCATATATACATACTTCGCATTCGTTTAATGAATGTACTAATAATTGCAATTTCATAAGAGTAGCCTGCCTTATTCAAAATACCGACAGCGTTTCTGCATTTCATTCGGAATGTACACATCAATATATAAACCCATATAAATAAACACCGGTTTATATAAAATCGTAATTTACATAACCGTGTACCCAACAAACCACACAAACAAAGTATATGTAGGTACACTCACTCTGCACTCAAAGCAGAAACAATTAATGGAATACTTGTACACGTAATTGAAAACATATTGAACATAGTTATCAATGCTAATCATAATTATAAAAATAATAGAAATAATTCCATCGACGCAACCTTGGATTATGAAGAGAAAATTTAAGTAGAAAGTGCCCTAGGAAACTGACGGAGAATTGTGTTTCATTGAGCCTATAATATAATATATTTTTATGACCGCGAAACTGCTGTAATGTTGAATACCATTGCACCGTTTGTAAGAAAACACCATTTTAAATCAATCGAAGAGACCCATGAAGAATTCGATGTCTTAGAAAACCTAAACGAGGAGGCAAATAATAAAGAAGGATTGAAAGTTATCCATATTTTTTTTTGTCTGAAAGAATAACGCCAGAAGCGCACCTCCGCCGCGAAACAGTAGCAGCGAAATCGCAGAAGTTCAATTCAACTGGCTCGCTTCATGTTCCGCTACTCGAATTGCGCGTAGCGGAACATGGCGCGACCCAGTTGAATTGACCTACTGCGGTTTCGCTGCTATGGTTTCGGGGCGGAGGTGTGCTACCGGGGTAAAGGAGTGTGCTTTAAAAATGTAATTTGTGCACCCCGCAAAAGCAGTTGAATTTCTTGCCTTGTCTAGTGCAAACCGGAATAGGCAACAGCCGGTCTGTAACAATCTCACCGTGCAAACTTAGGTGAATCGAGCTCGAAGAGAGCAGTTATTGTGAAGTCAGCTTGAACAGAGCTGTCATTCCACCTGAAGCTAGGGATTTACACTGTTGATAGCTCACTTCGCCTAAATTTCACGGTGGTTTTTTTACAGAATACATAGATCGAGCATTGAAGACATCTAGACAAGACTCATTTATCTAAGGAGCATCAGAACCATCAAGCGAGATTGTTATTAAAATAAGCCAAAACATTTTGTCAAAAGACTAAAAAGAGCAAGCCGGGATCTATAAATGTTACTTTGTTCGTGATTTGACTTAGACACGTTCCCGTCTCTATCCTGCAATTGTAGTTTGACAGTGTCAGGAATAACGCTAAGCCAACGTGCTAAGTAACGTTTATCGATCTCCCGCCAAATCAGACGCGTACCATCCAAACTATTGTCGACCATAACACGCAAAGTCGATATAAACAAAGATTATCAGGATATTATGAACAGTGGAAGACAGTGTTTTAGCTGGCATTCTTTAATATTGTTTTCTGAAAACATCGTAAGGAAACCGGAATGTTTTAGAACCAAAAATTTAAGACATGTCCGCGTGGTGGATTACCGTCTGCTCTCACTCGCAGAGAGGAGGCCTGAGTCGCAGCAGTGGGAACATTAACGGCTGATTATAATTATGTACATTGAACGACAACATAGAACGTTGATCGAGTTTTCCTCTAGATGTATCTTTATTCGGGCATCTAATATCCGTTTTCACTAACACTAGGCGACACCTAAATAAATGCCTGAATAAAAGCGAGCCGAACCTCGCGACCTACAATCTGTCTTTGTAAAGTCGTCCATTCATATTTGTATTAGATAAATATGTGCTTCTTTTAATAGAACACTAAAGTAACAATCAGACTAATCACGATCGGGTAGTAAACAATTCCGTAAAGAAATTCCTTCCAGACAGTTAAATATAACAAGCATGAGATAAGACGCAAACAAAGTCCAAAAGCCTTGAGGAAGTTTCAAAAGATTCAGGCTATGCATTTGAAATAAGAACCATTCTTAGTTAATTGGAACAAAATCAGCTCCCAAGATTTCATTTCAGAAAGAACGAAGATGTCAATGTCAAAAAACATTTTCCCCCTTTATTAAAATAATAAAAACTAGAAATGCAACTCAGAGAAAGATAGTTTGATGATGTTGGCGCGAACGGCAAAGTGCAGATAACAGCAACACGCGTGCAAATATAAACATAGCGCACGACTACGGATATCTATGATGTGTCAAACATTGGACTACCGGGTGTGTGGCAAGTATTTGGCTAGCGGATGTTGGTGACAAGTGTAGACCAGATAATTCATAAAGCGGATGGAAAAATCATCCCGAATTTCGACAGCCCCCAAAAGGTATGATCAGCAACAAAGATGAATATGTTTTGCACAATTCATCACCAGTACTCGTATTTGTAAACGGAACGACAGTCGAGGTGAGTACTCATAGTAATAACAAAAGAAAATCTTATCAATTTTCAATCAAAAGTTGAAAAACCTTGGGAATATACGACGGACGAAAGCGATTTGAATCGATATATTAATTTATTTATCGCTTCCTTACTTTTGAAGTCAATTACAATTACGTTCACTTACAATGAAGAAAGTACTGTGATTGCCATGAGACATAGTTAATTGATTTTAAGCACAGTTTTATGCATAGACCTACCGTGACTCGTAAATAACAGCACACCGAAAATTTTCAGCTGTCACTCGAAATATTTTCAATTTCAACTACTATGAATAGTAAATAATGACGGGAAAGTTCCTGAACATACCAATATTTGCCACAACACCCTTAAAATTAACCTGAAAAGTGCTGGGGTCGAGCACGCTGTAGTAGAAATTGTTGGCCTCGATGACGTCAATGATGGGAACGACGATGGCGTGGGGGTAGTCCTTGATGGTCTGGAGGAGGGGGCGCATCCAGTCGGGCTGAGCCTCGCAGTGCGAGTCCAGGAACACGACCACGTCGCCCACGGCGTACCGCGCACCCGCCAGCCGCGCTCGTGTGAGCCCCACGCTGTAGTAACGACACAAGTCAATGGCATCGGTGTCGCGCCAACCGGCTTACAGGGGAAGTAGAATCATCAGTGTTGGAATTTCAATTATTCCAACAAAAATATATAATATTATCGAATATATTATGATGTTAAGGTTATATCGCGCGAATATGACATTTAGGTAGGTAAGTATATAAATCTTAGTTTTAGTAATTCAGGATAGTAAATTATTGAGGGTTATGTAAGTAACAGCTATTAAACTATTATCAAATTCGTGCGTGTTAAGGCTCCGTTCACGAAAAAAACCCTTTTTCGTCCATAACTTATGTAATTGTAAGAAAGCTTGAAATAATTGAAACATTAAGTTTGTGTAAGTATAAAAGGATAGTTTTAATGGTGCTAAACCATTCGTGTCAGTCACCACAGGACCTGTTAACAGGTGCATCACTTTTGCGCTCTCGAAAATATGCTTTATTTCGCTTTAGATTTACTTAATGTACTTTGTATAAACATGATATAAAATTTTGATTTTATTTCATGATTATAGAATATCTTCTGGATAACTGAAGACTAATGTGTGATTTTTTAACTTCTTGGTATGGTTTGCTAAATAATAGCAAAAAATACACTACTGACAGGGTTTAAATAAAATATGGTTTTGCTGCTATATTTTGTATCAAGTTCAGAAACGTAGTTCAGCCACATGCAAGTAGACCATATAACAATATTGATGATATTTTTTAAATGTTCAAAATCAAAAGCAGTTTCTTGTAAAACGTGATCACACGTCAGTCTCGCGTAATTTTTCGGAAATCTTGTTCCGAATATTTATGATTGTGGGTGACCAGTCAATTCACCAAAACTTAATATATCAATTTTCATTTGACAAATAACGATTGACAAAAATATGATTTGTTATTTCATCATTACACAATAACAACTTTGCCAAATAATTCAATTAAGAAAATCATTATCAGATAAACTTTTTTTTAATAACCTATTATTTGACATATTATTCATTTTTTATTCATATTGAATTTCGCAATTTCCTAAAAATGAAACTCAATAAATAAGCAAAAGGGTAATTTTAATATATAAACCATAAAAATTAAAAAAATGCCAGAAACAACTTATGCTAACAGTAGTGCTAACTAATACCTAACGACTTATGTTTTAGTAGGCTACGCGGAACCGAACTAGTTAGATTAGGTTAAATATTTTTACTCTCGAAAAAGGTTAGGTTAGGTTAAAACTGTGACCCTTACGCGCCGAGGGAGCGGCCGGCGAGTGGCAAAAACGACTAGAATGTTAAGAAAAAATATTTTTTTGTAGGTTTAAAGAACTTCAGACCCAAATGGAAATTTCAACCATGATTCCTTTGTGACTGGTTTATAAAATTTATTATTAAATTATATTTAGTATAAACGATTTTTCCAAAAGAATCATAATATTAAATGAAAAATGTATAAATGATTAAATATCATACGAAACATTTGTAAAGAGAAGCATTTGCCAAATAAATGTTTGTAAAACGAGTGTTTATAAAATAAAATATTTGCGAAATAAGTTGTTTGTAAAATAAATAGTATACGAAACGTTGGTTGTAAACTAAAAATTAGCAATGGATTTTTGGTGAAACATTATTGAACCGTGATTGTGATCCATGAATACTAACTCATTTGAAAAATCCCTTTCAGCCAAATGCAAAACAAAGAACTCGACTTTTCAAATCCAAATATTTTTGGTCTCGTATCACTTTCATTGCTTCCGAACGCGTTTAACAAGTTCCCTAATTTGTGGTTTGAATGACAGGTGTTGGTCTATAATAACTCCTAAGTATCTTATTTCATTCACTCCGTCGATGTTATTGCATAAACATTGAGTATCAGTGTTAATAAATGAGTTATGACCATCTTCACCGTGAATCTTTAAATTTCATAATGGTACTTTGGAAGCCCGGGTTTTCCTGAAGATGATGTATTTGGTCTTTTTGACCATTAGATTAAGCAAGTTCGTGTTGAGCCATTTGACGATCCTTCTGCTTTCTTGAATAAGTCTTCCCAATCGGTTCCGTGAAATAGTATCACAGTGTCGTCAGCGTAACATGAGGTCAGCGTTTGGGATGCTAATTTTGAGTATATCGTCCATGTATATAGTAAATAGTGTTGGGCCAAGTATACTCCCCTGCGGAACTCCAAAGCGGATTTCCCGTTCATCGCTTACTAAATTATCAACTCTGACACATTGCCGCCTTTTGCTTGGTAACTATGAAGCCAGTCAAGCGCTGTTCCTCTTATTCCTAACCTTTCGAGTTTTATTAGAAGGATAGGAACAGAGATGGTATCGAACGCTTTAGTAAGGTCTAAGAATATTCCAAGACTACATTCGCCACCATCTGTATCTTTAGATGTTATGTTCGTCAGCAGTTCAACCGCATCAGTTGTCGATTTTCCTTTTTTACACCCAAACTGCCTTTCTGAGAGAAGTGAGTGGCTTTCTAGGTAATTAACTACACGATTATTCAGTCATTTCTGTTGTAAAATAGTGATAAGTAGTTAGTTCCTGTGCGGTACTTTTTCCCTTTAGTAGTTCAGGAGAGTAATTTCTTTTCGGTCGTATCTCATATAATGTCTTTTAATGTACTCCACAACTTCTTTGAGTTTCGTCTGTTCTCTACGAAAGCAAATCCTTAGAAGACTTTGCTTTCGTATTCTTTCTTCGCTTTGCGTAGAATGTCTATAAAGAAGTTTCTGTATCTAGTATACGAAAGTTTAAGAATGTCATTTTTAGGGTCTAAATTTACCTGTCGCTGTAAACTATCTCTATAACGCATACATCTTATGAAACCTGGAGTGATCCATAGCGTTATGTTGTACTTCAAGCGGCTACTTTTGATGAAGTGAGTGTGAGTGTTTACTGCAGAACTGATTATATTATTAAAACATTCTAACGCCTCATTTACATCACTCTTGCTGAAAATGTTGGTCCAGTCAACCTTTTGTAGATCAGCAGATACAGCTTCAAAATCTGTCTTCAAGAATTTACTTTTTTCCTATTTGGTTTATCGTTTGTTGTATGGAGGCCAACCATAGCAACATCATGATCAGTTACTGCACATTTGACAACCATCCCCACCAGAGATTCTTTACTTTTTACAAAAATATAGTCCAAGCAACTGTGTCCCCTAGTAGGCTTTGCAATGGCGGGAAGTAAGCCCTGTTGCGCCATCAAACATTGATACGCTACGTTATCAGCGTTAGGATTTGCCGTAAGTAAGTCTATATTTAAGTCTCCAAGTAGTAATAATCTGGAATTTTCTTTAAGTTTTCTTAAATTAGAGCCAAGAGATACCAAAAATGTATCCAAACTAGCAACACAAGGTAAGCGATATATTCCAAGAATTTGCATAAAACCGTTTATACATACCATCAGGCAGTCCGTATCCGTATGTTTGGTTCCGATACCAATGCCGTGATAGATTCCCGCACGTACATTATTACTCCACCTGCCTTGTTTTTTTGGTGAGTAGTGTTAAACACGTTGTAGCCTTCCATTTGTCTGATAACAGAGCTCTCATGCAGCTAGCACTCAGTAAGTACAATAACATCGTATTCAATGTGAAAACGTTTTATCACCACTAAAAAACTGTCAAAGTTACGCTGTGCACTTCTTATATTAAATGTTAGCATTTATTTTATTTTATTTTATTTTATTAGGATCTCCAACAAAGAATACACCTTACATGCTATAATATAGAGACAAGAACAACAATATATGTGCTCCCTCAATTATAGGAGACCACATCATGCAATAAAAACAAGCAAACAGTATATTAAAAATGGAAGTAACCCTGAAAGTTAAAATTATTTAGTATTATACTAGTACATTATTAAATTTGGTAATCTGAATTTAAATTGAATAAAAATAAAGATTAAAAAGCAACGAACACATATTAGAAAAATAGCGAACAATGCATTATACTAGGCAGGCAGTTCAACACTTACATAATTATCATTTAATTGCGTACGGATTAGTGACTTATATTTACCCAGACTATTAGAAAAGATGTCTATGTCTTCTAATGAACATGATAAAGCATTGTACTGCTAGGTCATCCTGGAAACCGGTGAATGTTTACCCAGATTTGTTCGGTATCGTGGGGCCTTGAGTAATGGGCGGGAATAACGCGGCATTCTGGCCGGGACATTAAGATTTATTCTGCTAAGAAGATCTGGACAGTCAATACTATTATTAAGCAACTTGAACAGGAATGTTAAATCAGAGACTGTACGGCGAGACCTGAGAGGAATGATTTTAAAATAATTCAGCTTGTCTGCATATGATCTCAGATTCCTAACTCTAAACCGAAAAGCTAAGTGACGAACAAGTTTCTTCTGGACTCTTTCTATTCGATTTGTGTGAACCTGGTATGTTGGATTCCAGACCGTGCTGCAGTATTCCAACTGACTTCTCACAAAGCTATTGTATAACAAAATTGTAGTGGATGGTTTATTGAATTCTTTAGAAGATCGCAGTATAAATCCATGAGCCCGATAAGCTGAATTAAGCATTTTGTCAATGTGTTCTATAAATCTCAAATTACCATCCAAATACACTCCCAAATCTCGGATAACTGTTTCTTCATCTAATGTGTTTCCCTGAATATTGTAGCTAGATTGAATTTTATTCCGCTTATTGGTTTTTTTATTTTATTTTGAAGTTGTAATCGCAGTTAGGATGTTTTTCACATAATTCCAGGTTATCGACCAAGTGACAATCTATATACGTACTAAGGGTTTCATCAATACTTCTTATGCTAAATTCTTTCAAATACTTCTAAGATATCTTGATAGACAAAATATAAATCTCGTTTTTCTAAAAGAACAAAAGGGATATAAATTTCTGTTTATGCTCTTATTTATCGAAGACACGTATTTAAGGAAGAAATCCGGGATCGGCGCTATTGTCTAGTATGTCAGGACCGAGAAACTGGTAGATGTTGGCTTAGTTCTGGATTCGAGAGGCTCGCATCCCCTCTTCTTTGCGAAGGAGAATCTGTCCGTTTCGGATCCAACAAAACTTAAAACCTTTTGCCTGCGCTTTTGTTCTCGCTTCACGAAAAAGCTGCCGATTTTGCTTTGTCAGATGCTCGTTGATGAAAACTCTTCCTGGCGGACCTTCTGACACTATATCCCTGTAATTTAAATTCTTTCTAGTTCTTGCGGCTTTAATAAGTTCATCTTGTTTAGATCGTCGCAATACTCGTAAAATGGCCAGCCGTGGCATTTTCGCACCGGGATCCCCTGAAGCACGTTTTAAGCACGTTTTTGAGCGATTCCGGCCCGAATAGTAGTTGGATTAACATTTTATACATAAGAAACTAAATGGCAAATTAAGGTAATTCGATTATTTTACACGGAGTCCCACAGGTATTATTCTTTGACTAATACTGACACGTGACCCATCATATAAGGAGCGACAAAGAATTATTGATAGGTACTGTTAGTCACAGAGAAATACATAACAATTACTTTTCACATTCCCTATGTGAAAAGTCATTGTTATGTGTTTCTCTAGCAGATACACTAGTCCAGTTGAAATGTGCTCATGACATCGAAGTGACCGCATTCGATTTTCAACTTAATAACAAGAGGCAAAGGTACAAACTAACTCTTTAGTCTACCTCATTGCTGGCAGCAGTTACTCCAAATACGAAGGTGCTTTGGTCGATTGTGTCAATGTTTGGGACGACCACCACATTCTTTTTGACCTTTATTCGATGGAGGAGCGGTCTCAGCCAATCGGTGTCACCCTCCGAGTGTGCGTCGAGGAAGACTAGGACATCTCCAGTGGCGACCCTGGCGCCTTCCAGCCGAGCTCGGACCAGCCCTGTACTAGGTACCACAGGGTTATTGACAATCTTAAAGGACTGATTGAAATTTCTAGAACATCAAGAATTGAGTTCTTAACTTTGGTTATCATGAGCTTTATTGGGGGTAATAGAAGCTTGTTTGATTTCTAATAAGTGATTGTAAGGCCCATCGTCACACGACGAAATTACGGACCGCCATTGTCATACTGGTGCTGTGACATTCTGGCTAATCATTGTTGATTTGAGTTTGTAACACGTTACTTTTGGGTAGCAGCGTGGACGATATGCTATCCAACACTCAAAATCGCTTGAAAATTGTTAACTGCTATCTGAGTATTTTTCTGTCGAGTCCCACAAGGAAAGTAAACACACCACCCTACGTGCTACTTATCCTACAGTTTGCTTTTCTTTCAGCTTATCGGCAACGACGGATCGACGCGACATGATTTTTTGCATAAGATAGTTTATGGGCGAGAGAGACATGGCTAGGACATAGAAATATTTATCCCGAAATGAACACTGCTCCTGTGTGATGAGAAGTAAAAAAACCACGGGAGTGAAAACGCTGGCGAAACCTAGTTAGATAATACATCCAACCAGATACACAAAGATTATTGAGATTTAACTGTGAATGAGTTAAGCATAAGAATGAAGATAGCAATTTATAAAACAGAAACATCAATATCTATCCTTTCCTGCGTTCGTGATTTTGTCTCCAAACATGTCCAAAATATATGTGTTTTTGGAAAAACCGCTTTATTTCCCAAACGTACAATTCAATTTTCGGTATCATCAATTTGAAACAAGGATTAGATAGGCTAGATTTGCGAGGTCTAATTAGCTAGTTAAAGGAACGAAATATTTTAATAAAAAAATAGTTATGAACGATTTAATTTACAATAGAAGGTGCTGTCCTAAACACACCGAATAATAAATAACTCTATTGTATGAAAGATATAGACACTGTTCTGCTGCACTTTAGAAATTTTTATTACACTGAAGCAATAACTACACTGAAGCAATTTTTATTATTGTCATGAAAGAGACAAATACGGGCAACACATTTAAAGATATCTCCCAAAAAGGATCTATAAGATGTTGTAATCTTCATATTTTTTAAGGTGCCTTTGTGGAAGAGAAATAAATGTTTATTATTATTAAAGGTTCCATTTAAACTTGTATGAAAGATTTGGTTCAACCGTTGGCACCACGCATTTTCTTTTGTCTGTTTCGCGTTTAACCATGGTTTAAGTATCTTTAGGTCGAAGTACAACATAACCAGTGTCACTGCCTAAAGGCTGGCGCACATTTGGACGAGCTACATCACTTTCTTACGTTTTGTATGAGCCGCCACACACTTCTTTATGGCGATGCGCTGCGGCTCGATGCGGTTGTAATATGCACCTACCTTAACATTGCAGCTACCTCGTCATTCTCACTAGAATCTAGTAATAGGCAAGGCATTATACGAGTATGAAGAACGAAATATATCTTCCTCTCTCCTACTTTTGCTGTGCCCGACAGGGTCCACAATGATCATATTATTTTGTTAAACCTACCACCTAAGTTCACATGTGGAAGCAATAAATATATTGAGTATTGAGTATATTTGGAACACAATTTTAATTCGTTTAATGAAACACTAATTTTAATTGGGTTGGTGTAACCTTTCTTTTGCACTATATTTAAAACAGCTTGCATATGTAGGTGAAGATGAATTAGACATTTCCATAGAAATATAAATAACAGAAGAAGTGGCATGGGGGCGTGTCTGTGTCCCCGCGTCCTGATCACAATGCTCATGCCTCAGGCAAATGGCCGTCTCCGCTAACTAATGCGCTTTCAAAGACAAAGACAAAGACATTTATTCGTCGGATATGGTACGTATAAGTTGGTTAGGTATAATATGTTCCAAGACACATCCGCCGCTAAAAGCGGCATACGAATATTTACATTTACATGGTCATAAAAACCTAACTTATTACTACGAGTACATAAACTCTATTAACAATACGAAAAACTAAGACTATAGATATAAAGATACATTTATACTCTATTAAAATAAAACACAACAGCAACAATATTTGTAGGTATTATAAAACTAAATAAATCTATTATGTATTACCCTTATAATCAAAAAATTATTTCAGTGTATAAAAATTATTTTAGAGAAGCCATGTTTTCAGATTTCTTTTGTAGTAATTAAATGGTAGTTCTCTTATTACTTTTGGAATATGGTTGTAAATTTTTATGGACATAGGGTAGCTGTTTCTGTAGTGCAGACCGCTGTTACAAAATTGGTTTTTCAGCTTGGTGGGGTCCCTTTTTGTAAATCTATTGTTTTCGGTTACTGTGGAGAAGAAGTGTGAATTTTTCCTAACAAATATGGCTATTTCTAAAATATAAATAGAAGCTAGCGTTAAAACCTTCAACTTTTGAAAAATTGGTCTACAACTGTCATATGGAGGCGCCCCAGTTATTGTTCTCAAGCATTTTTTTTGCGCTATGAATGCTCTTTGGATATGTGACGAGTTACCCCATAGGAGTAAGCCGTACCTCAATACAGACGCTACATAGCCGTGATAGGCGTTGAGTGCAGCTTCTTGCTTCTTTCGAACGCGTTCGTGATAAAATTTAAGAATACCGTGTTGTTCAGTGGTTTCTTGTAAAAATCTAAGCTAAACTAGAAACTTTATAAATCATAGAACCACTTATATTTTGTTGAAAATCATGAAAAACAACAAATCGTAAAATATTTCTTGCCTTTACTACTTATTTTTGTTTTCATATATCACAGCGACTGTACTAGTATTGTAGTAAATACATTGCTTCTTTACCAAAGTATTTCGCTAAGTAACTGGACAAGCAATGTAAAAATCACAAAACGACACGTTCTTTATGCGGTTGCATCGTGTGGTACGTCCGCTGTGTCTTGCGACGAGTTAGTGTTGTGGTTGTGCAGATCCACTAACGTAGGCTATCGACAACTATGTCGATTGTCGTATGAATTTATATTACTATTAAATTTTATTCTTCAATTTGTTAACAGTTATAGCCTGGTTAGAAGACCGATGTGAAATCTTGTTTTATACTCATTTAAATTTTCTCATAATGTTGTTTTTTTTTTATTTGCTTACTATATATATATTTTTAGCTACGTATTGTTTATTTATATCATCTTATTATATGTATATCGTTTTTTATTTATAATTTGATAATATTAATTCTGACCATTATAAGTTATTTGATATTTTTTTCATTATTAAAGCTTACATTAAGTTCCGAATTAGCTACTCTTTGAAGAAAATTCTTAATTTTTGTTTTCCTCAAATTTTATAATTAAGTTGTTATGTTCTAGCCAGTTAACGGCTTGTTGTAATGCATTGATTACGTCAGCTTCAAAGTCTTTATTATTTGTGTCAAGTTTAACAATGATTGTACTGTCGTTGGCCAACAATGTCATAGGATGGGGTATATTCTGGGGAAAGTCATTTATATATATATATAAGAAATAATAAAGGCCCAGCACACTGCCTTGGGGCACTCCATAAGATATTTTTCGTTCTTAAGATATGTATTTTATAACGGTTTTATTTAATTTATAAATTCGACTTATTTCTGTACGGTGTGTTCTATTTATTAAGTAAGAATTTATGAGTGATAAAACAGTGCCCCTTATCCCATACACATTTAACTTGCTCAGCAGTATATCATGGTTGACCATGTCAAATGCCTTGGTCATATCCATGTATATTGCTGATATTGGGACTCTCTCATTCATGTTAGTTATGATAACATTAAGAAAGTCATATCACACAAGTTCACACAACATATCGAGGATGGGTTTGAAACGAGGAAAGTTACGGGCGAAGTATTTGTGGGCTTGTCAGCAGCCTACGACACCGTTAATATTCAGAGCTTGTTATGGAAGGTTATCAACTTAACAGAGGATTCAAAGTTTACTCGAATTCTACGAGAACTCCTCAGTAACCGTCGACTCCAAGTGAATCTTCTTGATGATAGAAGTAGGTGGCGAACCCAAAAGAACGGTTTGAGTACTTGCCCCTCAGCTGTTTAACATCTACTTACACCAATGAGCAACCGGTGAGTCCAAATACAACTCGCTTTCTGTACGCAGAAGACCTGGCATTAACTTGCCAAGCAACTGACTTTGAGGAGATGAAGCCAAAGTTTCCACCACGCTCTCAGATCTCAGCCATTATTATGCTGACAACGCCCTAAAACCAAATCCGTTAAACCGCAGTCATGCACCTTCCACCTTCGTAACACACGCATCACTTTGGATGTCTCTTAACTTCCGGAAAATTTGCGAAAATGTGAAACAGAAAGTGCTCTCCAGAAACAACTTACTCCGTGTCGTAACATACACCAATTGGGAGCATCTGCTCAAGTCCTGCGAACAACTGGAATGGTAGTTTGTTTTTCCTCTAGTGAATATGACTGTCCAGAATGGATCCGATCTGCCTACGCTACGTCAGTGGACACACCTCTAAATGAGACAGATCATTACTGGTTGCTTTAAACCGATCCCGTTGCGAATGCTGTAACCAATGACTGGCATCGCCCCTCCAGGAATTCGCTGGACTATAGACAGACCGCATCGAGAGAGCAAAGCTACAAGATGACCCACGCCACCCATTGCACAACTTTAACCGAGTTTCACAGAGGCTTAAAAGCCGCAAGAAAATTCTTGGATACGTGAATCCAGCCGATTGAGACACACACAGGTTGAGATGTGATCTCCAGCAAGAACTGCTTAAGCCTCCTGATTTCTTCACCAAACCATCAGAGAGCCTCCCATCCGGTCACAAGTTACCGTACTACGTACTTGGAAAACCTTAAGTAGACTTCGTACCTAAGTAGGCTGCAGCAAGGACAATCTCCACAAGTGTGGGTTCATGGACGGCTCAGACCTCCGGTGTGTGCGACGTCTCTCCACAGACAACGGCTCACCTCCCATCTTGCACAGCATGCGCTGTCACCTGCACAAGTGAGGACCTAATGGCGAACGGTATTCGCGTTGCTGAGTTTTGGGCCAAACAAATAAAAAAAACGAAGTATATATATTTTTTCATGTTATTCTTGCCATCTTCACGCTAAGAAGAATAAAAGAATAAGACAGTAATTATAATAGTCACCCCGACCGAATTTCGGTCATGGCAGCCAATCTAAGCGGAGAGCCGGAGACTAGCCATCTACGCGGGAAATATTACAGTGCAAGTGTAATATTTCCAGACACAGGTGCACTCACTGTTCCCACATTCTTATAGTTCGATGGGACGGCAATCCGACACGACCGGAGAGAGATCAGGCGCAACACCACAGGCACAGGCAGACAGATACCCCTTTTTTTTTTTTGTGGATTGGAAATCATCAAATGACTTCTCCCGCTCTAGGCAGGGCGAGAGGGTGTGTCAGACTTTTACTGACTAAAACCCACCCGTGTTCCTTCCGTTGCCTGTGTGCCGGGGCCGCGATATCCCGTCGACACGGGCCTGTTCCTTATCGGACGGCGAGCTGCCCATTGCTCACCGTCCGCAAGCCCGCGCCTACGGTGGCCGGAAGTCGGCTCTCGACTCCCGACGCCCGGGGCGTCTCCTGCGGCGACTAGGGCCGCGAGGGCGTGCAGCTTGCATCTCCCTCGCGCGCTCCGCCTCCTCCTTCGCGAACATAACTGCTTCGCAGAAGGAGGTGGCGGCCATGCACTCTCGCTCCGAACCATGGCCTGAACCAGGGCCGGACGCGAGAGATCGCCGCCGCCGATCGCCTCCGTGAGGACACGACGGTGCTCCGCCCAAGCCGGGCAGATCTCCACCGTATGCTCCACCGTGTCCTCCGGGCGATCCACACAGTGGTGACACCCGGACGTTTCCTCCCGCCTTACGCGGAACAGGAACCTCCCGGAACAACCGTGTCCGGTGAAAACCTGCGTCAGGCGGAAGGTGAGGACGCCATGGCGCCTCTCAAGCCACTCCACAAAAAGGGGACTTATCGCCGCAATTGTGGCGTGCCCAAGACAGACACCCCCTAAGACAGTACTGCGTTATTAATCTAATAACTAAAAAATCTACGCACATAACATAACGTCCGGCCTGTATTCCCCGGAGTGTTAGGCAAAGGTGTACCTATAGTACACCCACATTTCGCCCAGTTATGTTTAAGTCCCATGTAATAGGGGGCGAGCCTATAGCCATCAACCGGGCACAAATCCAGACTCCGGGCTGCTACTGAGTAATTCCAGATGGAAAATCCCATAAACACTTTGCCCGACCCGGGAGTCGAGCCCAGGACCTCATGCTCAGCCGTAGCGCTTGCGACCACTAGACCCACGAGGCAGTCGAAAAGATCTACTAAATCATAATATTATGATTTAGGTACACATGACGTCTGTGATGATTTTATATTTATAATTTATTTTAAGCATTGTTCTCATGTAAGTGACTGTGTGGCTTTTTAAACAGACTTCCAAAAAAGGAGGAGGTTATATTACGTTCATCGCGTATGAGTGTTTTTTTTTATCTGTATCCACCGATTTCTCTGTCAATTGTGGACCGATTTTGAAAATATTTTTTTGTATGAAAGGGTATGCTCCCAAGTTGATCCCATACAAATTTTGATAACTTTACTTGGGTAGTTTTAGAGTAAGCTTCAATAATAAGTATTTTTCCCACTTAGTATATGTGGATGATATGATGATAACTTCATATCTCTGTTATTTACATAGCAGGTAGTGGTATTCGAATTTGTGTGGGGTAGGTACCACAACTAAAAAGTGAAAAACAAAAATTCAAAACCAAAGACACCGACTTCCGAAATTAAAGTTATTTTTCACTTTGTAGTGTTTTTTTTTCGAAGTCGGTTGTTTTTTTTTTTTTGTAAAAAGTTTTTCAGAATAAATATTGAAACCACAAAAGGCTTCTAAACTTATAACTATGGCCCTCGGCAGTATATTTCCGTGGGCCCACATAAGTCCTTCATTACACGACCGACTTGACTTTAGATGTGGGCCTTTTACACAACAGTGAAGAAGAATTCAGCACCATATTTCACCAATCATGTATGTATAGGTCCCATGTAATAGGGGTGACGCTATTGCCATCCACCGGGCAATCCAGACTACGGCATGCTACTGAGAATTTTTTCTATTTAAATTATGCGATCGAACGTTCTCGAGTTTACCAGGAATGCATGTTCTAATGCAAGTTTGTTAACACAGCCGGCAGTACGCTATAAACATAATTGCTAATTAATGCGGGTGTGTTACTTTTGTTCAGGTTGTTCAAGGCTAAATACTGATTAGGCTACACTGGCTGTAATACGAACTTTAAATTAAAATTGCACGTTATACGCAGTGCTGCATAAGAGGATTTGATCTCAGAGAACAGGACGATAGAATAACAGAACTTAAAAAAGTGAAAAGCAGATATGATACACAATCCCTGGTTATGGCTAAAGCAGAATGCGTTGCCACCGGTGATCGGCGATATCGGCGACTTTCTGCTTTCGATTGCCTAGTTGAAATTGTGCGTTTTACGATTGCTTCGACGCTGCATCGCGTTTTTTCAAACTCGAAACTTTAAGTATAGCTAAGTCCTAAAAACCTGATATAGATGATGAACTAAACGATATATTTATAATAATAGTGACAAAAACGTATTGAATTCCTTTTTAAATATTAATAACATGTTTTTTGATTTGTTATTTATGTATTTATTCTTCAGAAACCTTAGTCTCATATATAGATAGGAAAATTATGAACAATTAGCGTTATTATATAGAGTTATTATGAGTAATCCTTAATTACAGTTAAGTTTATGTTCACATTAGAATACAATTATGTCTTTTTTCACAAAGATTTAACGTAACGTAACGTTTTTGTTATCCAAAACAGTTTAAGAACACATGACATGTTAAAGGAAGAATGAAGTCAGAAATACGTAAAAGAGAATTTCGAAGTAGAACATAACATAACAACACGCCTGATATCCCCGAAGGGTTCGTTTGAGGTGTACCTTTTTGTGCACCCACGTTTCGGCAGTTATGTTTAACTCCCATGTAACAGGGGGCGAGCTTAATGAAGAAGTAGAACTAGAATTAATAAAGAAGAGATTATTGTAGTCATCAATGAAATGGATTGATTCAACGAATGCTACGTTGTTAATTCTATCAACATACTTACTATACTTTACTTTTAATGTACTGTGACTGCTATCTCATAACTAAACAACATGACTGCCCCAAAAAACTAAGATACTATCAACTTCTGGAAACTAACACACACGTTCAAAATCTACTTTACTGTATTATTCTTTCCACTGCGACTTATCTACCGTGATTGATTTTGTTAATGCTATCTAAACGGCAATGGATGCTGAACAACGTGTGACACTTGTGGCAACAAAACGATATACAGGAGATCTCTTATCAACGCACAGAATGAAAAAAGTTGAAGCTAGTTGCCCGCTCCAAAGTGTAGTTTTCTATTGAGAAGAACGGGCAAGAAACTCCATTGTAACAAATGACGGACCGGCTATTTTTTGCTAACCAATTGTTGGAATTTGGCAGCAAAATCTGTACCCATCCTCAATTGCATAACACACTGTCTATCCCAAACCGAAGGATTTTGAAGGAAATTCTTTTTTTTTTCTCGGTATGAGAACGTAAAGATCGCATTGAATATTGATGATTTGTAAAAATTTGTGGCATTAGGATTGTGAGTGTGCTACGCAATAACCTCGCTGGATTACCAATGTTCTTGTATTGTACAAGCATTGTAAAAGATCTTCCGCACCTCAAGTGTTCCGAATCACCTCGAATTCACTAATGTGTCCAGGTTCATACATAAGGTCGGCTTTTTCTATCACGTCTATGAGAGGTGTGACGACATGATTCTTGTCTTCTTTGATTCGATGGAGAAGGGGACGCAGCCAGTCTTCCAAAGCTTCACAATGGGAATCCAGGAAAACCATGACGTCTCCGACAGCATACCGGGCGCCTGCCATCCTGGCTTGGGTCAAACCTATCCTGGGTATTGTAGAACGTTTTAGTGAAACGCGAGTGACTGGATTTAGTGAAGGGATATTGTCAGATGTCACTTGTTGGCTTATATGGATGATTTTATGGGAGTTATGATGGGTTATCTTAAATACGGGATTCTACAGTATGTTAAATAACAGAGGGCGTTCCTTTAGACTCGTTAATCTATATCATTAATAGATAAAAATAAAAATATCAGCATAGAAAAATAAGCATAAAAAAATCCGAATTCAAATTTTTTATTAATAGACAATAAATTCGAAACGTCCTGTTTAAAATCAAAATAGTAGCGCGGAATAGCTTAGCGTAGTAAGTAGCATTGCCCAACACGGCAACGTCGCAATTTTTACTCGCACACGATGCCGAACATTTCACGAATACTCACGATGCTGTGCGACCCGGCCGCCGCGCTCCGGCCGGCCGGGTGGCGGCGGCGGCGGGGGGCGTTGAATGGCGAGCGGTGACTTTGATAAAGGCGGCAAAATGAATTAGAAAGACAGTGAAAAACACGTCGTCGGGTTGTTATCAGTAAAATTAAACATTTAACTATGTTTAGTTTTAGCAATAACATTTAACAACCCGTCTCAAATGCCCGGCTGACAAAGGAACGCGTCACTGAGGCCCCTTGGGCTTGGAAGGACCTATTCACAAACATAGTAAAAACATAAATTCATGTACCTACCTATCTAAGCCACGTTTCAATAATAATTAAAATTGAAATACAGAGTACAGATAATTATTCTGCACGCAGCGGCCGAGTAATGGACGCGGGGTAGCGGCGGCGCTTCTGCCGACACGTCGTCCTCAAAATAAACAGATGTACGAATACAGAAGGACCACTCACGGAACAAGTACACGAATTTGTTTTACCTATCCACTCAGTACCGTACCACCGTACGGTACAGGCTTACAGTGTTAATATGAAAGTTGATTAGAAAAAATAATTTTATCAAATAAATAACGTAGAGCTAATAAATAGTGTGCGGTTAATTTTAGGGAAAGTTTCATTTATTTAAACCACAGTTCAGGCTAGCTTTTAAATGATAATGGCAGTATTGCACGTTAGCAAGTGAATGTTTTCTGAAATAACATAGAAATTAAAAAAATACTTTTACTTTATGCAGTTGCTTTCGTAATACCTAAGTACTTGCGTTTATTCATAGCAATCGTGTAACACCACAGTAGTAACATGCTCATTTAACGGGGTAAGTACTCCCTGAGTGTAAAAGCAGTTTTAGCAAGGAGTGGGCCTTCTGAACTTATTTATTTTGTGGCACAGTCGTTTAGTGTTATTTTTTATTTTAATGTTTTCGAAAGGTTTTAGGTATTATGATACATTTACAAATGTTTAAAAACTTACCTAGATTTTGAACTGCTCAATATGGTGACCGCCTCTCTCTACACATTGGTGCAATCGCCGCCGGTTATTTTGGTGCACTCGTCGCATGAAAAGCGGGTCCTCGCGTATGTGGTTCCGGATAACACGAAATGCTGTGCGGATTCGCATTTCCATCTCCTCCCGCGAGTAGCTTTCTTTTTTTATAAACGAGTTGTTTGACCCAACCCCAGAAAAAGAAGTCAAGTGTTGTCAAGTCAGCTGGACCAAGCAGAGCCTGCACTTTTTGAAGTGAGTACGGATGCTGCTTGTTTTTCTTTAAAATTTTAAAGACTGCGACGTGACTCATGTTTAACAGGCGGCCCGCCCTTCTAGTGCTTGAACCGGGCTCCTCTTCAAAATGCCTTAGCACGTTCTGTTCCTGCCGCACAGAGATCACCGGTCGGGGGCCACCAGAACGAGGCGGCACTACCGGTTCATTGTTACGGAGACGCACCAGAGCACTCACAATAACACGAGAATTCCGAGGTTGATTTGCATTGGGATACCTCTCAGCATACATCCTCAGAGCTCGGGCACCATTGTAATTACACTCAGCATAAATGAGCACCATGTTCACATACTCCTGAGCACTGTACTGATAATGCGGCATTTTTCACACAAGAATGACGAAACGAAAAAATACAAGATGTTGCAAATGCGAAAATAATGCACGTCAGGTCAGCGCGCGAGATTAGTTCCGAATAAAATTAGGTGGACATTCGGGGTGAGGGGGCGGGGCACATCTATTAGATCGCCGCACACGTGGCCCGTCATTCATAAGTAAATTGCGACATTGCCGTACTTACACTTTGAAAGCAAGTGCGCGTGTACAGAGTGTTTCTTTTACGTATCAATTTAATATTTTTTGTGAATATTTTATAATTAAAAAAAATTAAAACATTTTGTTTTCGAATGGTACTATTTTTTTTTTGCATGTATGGACGCTATACTATTGCGAGTTAACGGGAACGCCCTCTGTTAGTTAACATACTGTATATTGTTATGGGAAAATGCACACCATTTTGTTCTAGCTAGGATTTTCCACCTATTTCTACTAACATCCTCGGTATGCTCGTGTAGTAAAGCAACGTAGTACGAGTATTTCTCCAAACTCTATGTATTAGTGTTATATTTGTTACTAGCAACCCGCCCGCACTTCGCACGGGTAGGCAAGCATATAGCAACATTATTTTTTCTGTCGTAGTGTCTTATCAGCCTGTTGTGTCGAGCATGTGGGTTAGATTAAAATCTAACTGATGTTCATCCCACTTGGAATATTTTACATCATCGTATGTCAACCAATTTACACAATACCTTAATGAATTATACACCTAAATTTTCCTCATGAACCACTCGGTCCATATGTGACAACCGTATGAAAATAAGTTCGGTAGTTTTTAAGTATATCGCGTTCAGACAGACAGACAGACAGACGCGGCGGGGGGGTCTTTGTTTTACACTGATTATTATGTAGTGATACAATGATATTTGTGCCGAGAAAGTCACGCAAGCGTCACTTGTCCATCGCCCACACTCCGCTGGGCCCATTCTAACATAATACTGTAATCATGAAGTTTCCTGTACAGTCAAGGGCTAAAATATGTATCTGTTCTACTTAAATGGGTATTGGAATTATGTTACACTAGCTACCCGCCCCTGCTTCGCACGGGTGCAATGCCTTGAAGGCTAATTCTCGTACTTAAAAAACGTTCACATTCAAGTCTCAATTTGTCAAACTTGTCAAAAATGTTGGTAAATTTATTGTATTTTTGATAGATGCGAATAGGATGCGAACGTTCTTAAAAATTACGGCAATTGCCCCTCAGGTGTGGTGATACTGACATGTCAAATCATCGAGATTTCTGTGAAATATCTAAGTTGAAGGATATGGGAGGTTAAGGGTATACGCATAAACCTTCCGGAGTATATTCTGCAAATGATGAAAACCGCATCAAAAAAATAAATTGTGTAGATACGAGTCAGTAGACCTATACGATTACACAAATAGACAAGAAAAGCGACTTTATTTTATACTATGCATTAAACGTAAAACTTCTGCCAAACATATACTATTGTTTTGAGTGCAATATGTCAAAATGTTAGTCAACCCTTTGAGGAAAAAGGTCGCATTCGAGTTTAGCTAAGTGTGGTCATAATGATATATTTGCCCTCGACTGTACAAATGTTGTTTTGTCGCTAAGTGTCAATGTACGAAAAAGAATTGGTTTTATTAATTAGTTAGTTGTACCTGAATTAACGACGATTCCGTAGGTAGTAATAAAACCAAGTTAACTAAAAAAACTAAGCAAGCAATTAGAATTGACAATAGATAGAAAATAAAAATAAACTATTTCACAGCAACGTGACAAAAACGACCACTTGGCATGACATGCCTTATAGTATATCTAACTACTGCATTCATGCTTCGTTTTCGAACTTTCAAGGAACATTAATTGTTTATTATTGAAAAGGGTTCGACTATCCGACCGCGGCTGAATAAGTGAGGTAATGGTTTGTCGCGTGCTGACAGCTGGCTTCAATGAACTAATAAACAAACTTTGGTAGTGTTGATAAATAAACGGTAACACAATGCATAGATATAAAAAAACAAGTGTCAAATAAAAATATACGTAGACAAGAGTGGTCTCCAGGAAATAATAAATGCACTTATCAAAAGATTAGGTCAGTGTACAATTTATCTAAGTGAGACTAGTTATTCTGTAGTTCGTCGTATAGTATGTGGGCGTAGAAAATAAATCCTTTGAACTCCTTCATAATAATTCCAGAGACCTAATCCCGGATCAGAAGTTAATCGTCCTGTATAATTCGGAAGGGGTAGATCATCCTGAATATGTTGAACGGAATAAATAACCTTGTCACTTGCACGTAGATATAAAATCAACCTGTATAATTCACAGGCAGTAAGTCACCCTGTATCACTCGCAGTTATACAGGTTGTCAGGGACATCGATGCGCAAACTGTTGCCATGAATTCAGTACATGATTCTAGAATCTAGACCCTTGGTGGGTTTAGTAGATTCTAGAATCATGTACTGAATTTTAAGTTGAATTTTTTTGTCATTATTTGAAATAAAATCTGTTGTTCCATACATTTTGATCGTGTCTGTCGGTTTTTTATTAATAAACGACGAAAAATTTCGACGGTGGTGGGACAAGATTCATGTACTGAATTCATGGTAACCATTTTCGCGTCGAAGTCCCGGACAAATTCGAATGTTTATTGCTCAACACGGTACATAATAGTCCACTGTGTTGCACCAATTCAGGCATGCAAAATTATAGTTAACATTATACCATGTCACAACACCCTGTATAATCAAGTCTTCTTGTATTACTTACAGGATGTAGACCTAACTGTATATAACAATAAATGCAGTGGGAAAAATTTGCCTACCTCCTAGAAAAAAGAGGTTGAAAAAGTGTTTGTTATCAGTCCTGTTTTTTTAATGAAATTTTAATTAAATTAAGACACGATTAATTATTTATAAGGGGCTAAACACATTTGTATAGAATGGTGAAAATAAATAAAGTACCTGAGCGATTATATGATGTATCGGGCTTTAGAGAGAGACACAGGCATGAGTGACAGAGACGACGCTCTATCAAGACAAACTTTTTCTAATAGTCAAAATGCCGCATTGACGCCCGCGTACAGTACAGTCCCTTTATAAAGCATTTTTTAGGGTTCCGCACCAACTTTTTTAAATACTAACTTTTAAATTGAATGAAAATGATTAAGTACAAAAAAGTCATATTATGTCAAGCTACCTATTTCCACCATACAAATGTGTCTACCCCCATCTGAATGGGGCTACAACAAAGCTATTCACAACCATTCAATGTTATTTAAGGCGACGATAATCGACTTTTAATGATTTTATACTGAAGATCACGTCTAAACGAGTAGTGTCAATGATTTGGAAACAATATATATGTTAAATTAGAGTATTTTGTTTAATAACTTAATTTATGAATATTTTAGATCATGTTTATATTACATAGTGAAATTAATTTGTAAAGTCTAACGCGGATAAAAAACTGAGAATCACGCAAAATCTATAAAGCGTATTTTTCTGAAACATCAAATATCAATAATTTAATTATCGTTAAAATGGTGAAGACCATTTTAACGATAATTAAATTATTGATATTTTAGTATACGTGTTTTATTAAAATACCTTTTGTTTTATGTATAATAAATTAATAATGCGTCTAATGTGGGACAGCGCTCCTTGATGGGCGAGCCCTATTACTGGCTGGACGTACGACGCGTTGCGTGAGCTCAGTACAGAACACGCAAGCTAACCACTCAAGGTCACTGGCAGTCACCGGTATATCTTAAGGAGACCTCTAAACGCTGTTCACTAATTTTAAACCGGAATATGTCAGTTTAAATTAAAAAGTCCGCCTTTATTCTTCCGACAGCTATTTGCTGTCGAGAGCAAGGCAAATATGGGAAACGAAAATGTACATTTTCGACAGGATAACTTGATGAATGGTTGTGAATAACTCTGCAGATGGGTTTAAACCCAGTAATCGGGTTAAATTAAAACCAGGTTGATTGCATGGATCTACAATATTATAACTTACCAGTCAGGTAGGCGCAGTGTCTGGATGAGGTCGGGCGGCAGACCGGTGCGCATGTAGTGGCTGAGGTTGCCCTTCGGCTCGGGAGCTCATCTCTACCAACATTATAACTTACCGGTCAGGCAGGCGCAGTATCCGGATGAGATCGGGCGGCAGACGAGTACGCACGTAGTGGCTGAGCTTGCCCTTCAGCTCGGGTAGCGTGGAGTTGTCGTCCACCAGGATGATCTCCTTTAGGTAGACTAGCGAGGAGCTGGGGTCCTGGCCCGGGTAGCCTGTGGAAGGAGGGGAACATTAGTTAGATTTAATAATAATACATAACATACTCAGCCTATATCTGCATGGTCCTCATATGGCCTGACCAACATTATGTCTAGATTTAAAAACAGATTGTGACCTCCGCGTTAGTTGCGGTCTTTCTTCTCAGAGTAATCGGATAGGAAACGCCGACCTCATCCAGTTTTTCTTATATTATTGACGTGTAAAGGTGTTTAGAACCAATTTACAGAAATAAATATAATTTTCACACCACCTGCTCGACAATTTCAAATTGTATTATGTCATGCAAACCTTACCTAAAGTAAGTCATTTAAGACCTTTTTTTTTTTTTTTTTTGAAGATGGGAAATCATCAAATGACTTCTCCCGCTCTGGGCAGAGCGAGAGGGTGTGTCAGACTTTTACTGACTAAAACCCACCCGTGTTCCTTCCGTTGCCTGTGTGCCGGGGCCGCGTTATCCCTTTCGGACAAACCCGCAACCCCAGCAGGCATTGGTCTTTCGACCCCGTCGGTTGGTGCTGACATCTCTTTGAGGCGCGCGTGGAACACAACGCGCCGTCGACACGGGCCTGGTCCTTATCGGACGGCGAGCTGCCCATTGCTCACCGTCCGCAAGCCCGCGCCTACGGTGGCCGGAAGTCGGCTCTGGACTCCCGACGCCCGGGGCGTCTCCTGCGGCGACTAGGGCCGCGAGGGCGTGCAGCTTGCATCTCCCTCGCGCGCTCCGCCTCCTCCTTCGCGAGCATAACTGCTTCGCAGAAGGAGGTGACGGCCTCCCATGCACTCTCGCTCCGAACCATGGCCTGAACCAGGGCCGGACGCGAGAGATCGCCGCCGCCGATCGCCTCCGTGAGGACACGGCGGTGCTCCGCCCAAGCCGGGCAGACCTCCACCGTATGCTCCACCGTGTCCTCCGGGCGATCCACACAGTGGTGACACCCGGGCGTTTCCTCCCGCCTTACGCGGAACAGGAACCTCCCGAAACAACCGTGTCCGGTGAGGACCTGCGTCAGGCGGAAGGTGAGGACGCCATGGCGCCTCTCAAGCCACTCCTCAAAGAGGGGACTTATCGCCGCAATTGTGGCGTGCCCAAGTCATTTAAGACCTGAGGTGTAGCCGGGCATTTATTGTACTGAATTTCATTATGACCCGCTGGTCATTAATGTGATTTGAATTTGGAACATAAAGTAGAAATCGCATACGAACATTTACGATAGGTAGTAGGTACATACTAATTCCATGCATTCACCATTAAGATCTACACTAATTTTTATTTTTTTTATTTCACGACCCAAAATGGTCCTCAGCAAACCTAAATTTCTGCAACTTTACTTAACAGTAATACTCAAATAAACTTTACCTCAACTTCAATAAATGTAACGAATAAAAACATCACTTTGTCTTTCCACAACTGGTCTAATTGTACGAGGGTGACTGACACTGAAAGTTCTTAGAAAATCAAAAACTGAACACACTAGCAAGTTATTAACTTTTTTTGTGTTCGCGTTTGCGTTAACTCCCTCGCTTTGCTCGGAAGTTAACGCTAGAATCCTTCGTTTTGCTCGGGATTCTATACGGCGCCCGCTACATACTACTTTATCCCCTTAGTGCATAATCTACTTACTATTTCAAGACACTTGCTCGTAAAGTGGCTCTTATTGAACTGTTTTAGCATCATAATACAGTGTATTAAATGGGGGTACTTTTTACTTTATATTATCGGACTAGTGCTGTAAAGCCACAGATAACTAATCTGGTTTTGGTTGCGAATCGCTAAAAACAATAACATTAAACTTGCCTGGGAATTGAACGCGATATCTACAGCTTGGCCAGAAAGAGTAGAAATTAAACAAATATGAACTAATTTTTTCTACACATGGCAACTCGAAAGAAATGTCAAACATCAGTCAAACTATCAAAACAAAAAAGTGTATTGTGAAATAATTTAATTTTTCGTAGCTATTAAACGTATTAGTCGGTGAATTATTATTGAAAATGGGCAAGACGATAAAAAGTGGTGCCAGAGAAGTTATTTACAATGTTTTTAAGAGGTGTTTGGCGGAATATCATGCCGGAAAACTTCTAACAGAATTGGATGACCTTTACAAACGAGTTGCTGATATGACAGGTATTTATTCACTCTCATTTTATATAATTTATATAGTTCATGATCTAAGTTACAGTTAAAGTCGGTTAGGTCTTCAAAAAATACCACATCATCGAAGTTTTTTACGGATTTAATATAATTTTAGAGGTTATGTTTACATCGGGTTCACAATGACTTTGTATAGAGCGACTGCATTTTTTGATCGTCACGCACGTCATTCTACATTAATGTTTTATTTTGATTACAGGAAAATCAGAAAGCACTGTTCGACGCATAATAAACGAAGGCAATAAAAACGAAGGCAAATTCATAACACCAGCCAAGCATAGAAAAGGACGTTCAAAAATAGAGATGGACGATTTTAGTGTCTGTGCGATTCGTCAGAAAATTCAGTTTTCTTACACCGTACAGAAAATAGCACCTTTGCGAAAGTTGTTGGCTGTGGCAAAAGAAGAATTAGATTACAAAGGAGGCCGTGAGAAATTAAGGCAAATATTACATGCCATAGGCTTTTCATACAAAAAATGTTCGACAAATAGAGAATCGCTAATAGAAAAACCTAATATAGCAGCAAAAAGAGAAAAATATTTAGAAATTATAAAAAGAAATCGGGATTTGCCTGTTGAGCTACAAAAACAAATTGTTTACTTGGATGAAAGTTACATCCATAGTTCTTATAAATTGAGAAAGTGCTGGCAATCCATTAAAATCAAAGGCATAAAACATGATATATCAAAAGGAAAAAGATGGATAATTGTCCATGCTGGAACTGCCAATGGATTTGTACCCAACGCTTTACTAATATTTAGTGGTACTAACAAAATGGAAGACTACCATTCAGAGATGAATTCTCACAATTTTACCAAGTGGGTGACAGAAAAACTGATCCCAAACCTACATGAGGCCTCTATAATTGTCATGGACAATGCGCCTTATCACAGTGTGGTGCAGAACAAGGCTCCAACATCAGCTTCCCGAGTAGATGAAATAAAACTGTGGCTGTTAGAAAATAACATCCCGTTCGAGCCATCAACAAGAAAGCCAGCATTATTAATGCTTGTTAAAAAGCACAAGCCAGAACCAGTATACCAAATAGATGAGTTGTTGGGGGAACATGGTCATGAAGTGGTACGGCTTCCTCCGTACCACTGTGACCTAAATCCTATCGAGCTCATCTGGGGCATAGCAAAGCAAAAAGTTGCTGCATGTAATGTGGGAGGAGCAATTGACATAAAAAAAGCAACTGAGGAAGCTTTTAATAGCATTGGTCCCGAAACTTGGAATAATTGTGTCGAACACATAAAGAAAATAGAACATAATTACTATGAAAGGGGAAGAACACTCTATGAAGATATAGACAGACTGGTAATTCGTGTTGGTGAGGACAGCAGTGACAGTAGCTCAGATTCTGAAGATGATCAAGAACTTGGATCGGACATGTCAGGTGTAGAGTATTTAGATAGTGACTAGAAAAAATATTGTTACTATATTAAAGATGCTTTACTCTCCTATGGTTTTTAATTACTAAATTAAAAAAAATGAAATTTAGCTTCTGATTTAACGATTTTCCACATTCAGATTTATCATTAAAAATACTTGAAGTATCAAATTCATTTTGGTTGTAGTACAAATGATGCCATATAAACGATAGTGGCGACCTCAATTTTTTTCTACTCTTTCTGGCCAAGCTGTACGTGTCACTGATTAAATACGCACTAAATAGGATACACGTATTATCACACCCACTTTAACATCCTATGCGTGTTTCTTCTCTTTTAATTAAACTATTTTATTTAACAATTAAAGCAAAAACTGGGATGGATTTTTAATTTTTACAAACGTCCAACGACCGACCATAGGCAACCGACATCCTTTTTTATGTCGTTAAAATTTATCTTGTGATTGAAATGCCAGTGATTGACATAATAAATATCAACTATTTGTTTAAGGAGTATTTTTCAATTTAATGTATTTATAATTATTATACTGACAACAATCGTGTTTTTCGGCTAAGATTTTCAAGATGCTGTTGGAGCTAGCCCGCGTTTAAAGATGCGGTCCTATTTCCTTATTAAATAATGTCGTAGGTCTATAGGTAATATGGAGACCCCTCAAGTTTTAGAACATTATACTTTAACACTGAATTTGTTACGACTCATAACGAATACTTTCAAAAAGAGCACGGGTTGGCGGGTTGGGTTGGTTTGGGTTGGTATTGCCCAAAGTCGTCATTCAACACCGAATGTTAAAAGGAAGACTGTTTCTGGGAATTGAAACTCCAATCATATCCCCTTCAACTGATCTTAAATCATCCGAGCTAACTAGACGAATACAATATATCGTTACTTTTCGAAATATTGTAAAATGTTTTTGTCTTTGACATTCAACATGTCCGAGGGAAGTACGAGCAGAGAATATGAGCTACACCAGGGATAACCAATTAGTTTTATTTAGGGTCCATATCAAAAAATAATATGCCTCGCTGTCCGTTTGGAAACGTTACCTACTAGCAACCAAGATTAAGAGATGTTCAAGGACGTTGCGTAATTTTTGGAAATCGATCATTTCTATCTGTATAGTACCTACCTACCTAGCTCTATTACTAAAACATTTGCAGCCTCACGCAGCTTTTTTTTTTGTTTTTTGTATTATCAAATAACTTCTCTCGCTCTGGGCGGAGCGGGAGGGTTTGTCAGACTGTTACTGACTAAACCCACCCGTGTTCCTTCAGTGTTACCTGGACGTTACCAGGGGCCACGGTATCCCATTCGGACTTTCCCGCGACCCCAGCAGGCAGCTTCACGCGGCTTGCTTCTCGTGTCGTCTGTTGTTGTGTCGATGGCAGAAAATACAAGGCGTGGGCTTAATTCAATTAATCAACAATTTTTGATTAGGTTTTTGTTATAAATTTAACTGTTTACTTAAAGTCCGTACAAAATAGGTCGGCGGCGGCGGTCCGGATGCGGACCGCGGTCCGCCATTTCGTGACTCCTGGGCTACTGTAAGCTCGTCTCGTATTATTTGTCAGATAGATATTTGGTTAGCATAAACAATTTTTTATAATCTTTGATATACCGAACGTACGTAAAAACAAAAACAAAAAAACAGCAAGTTTTTTAAGTCTTCAATATTTTTATTAAAATTTCGATTATAGTTTGTAACTACTTGTTTTACAACGAACGTTGTACAAAATTTGATCGTATTCATATCTTGTTCGTTTTCACGGTTTAATATAGGAAAATATTTCAATGGAATTGTTTTTTATTTGAAAGTTACTCAGTATAAAAAATACTGATGAAACACTACTAAAAAAATCGTAACATCGATAGCACCAAAACTTAAAGATCATAACTACCACATCACTACACACACATACACAACCATAGACAATTTCTAAACCAAATTAGCCATATTTTGAAACGCGACATGGCAGTATGGAATTAGTAAGTACTATCATGGCAACATGGAATTTGTATAAACAAATGACTTTGAATACATGGAACTAGTATGAACTATCATATACTATTAAATGAGCATTCTCTATTTTAACCCGAGCAGAGATTTGTGCTTTTTTTAATCTCATCAAAGAAACTTCTTGCCTTCTATGTTCTATGTTATGGGGTTTGGTTTCCACACTTAGTCTTCCAGGTGGACCATTGTGCGTGGCTACTTCTTGCCTTTTTTATGCCTACTGTGTAAATAAATAAAATATGATATATTAACATAATATTTCATCAAATTATATATTTTTCACTACATATTAATCTTAATTTGCGTATTCAAATTATTATTTTGTGTTTATTATATTTTTATATAGGCTGTTCGGCGTTTTAGCCAGTGCCTTTATTAATATCTGCGCGCGCATCGCTACATGAAAAAACAAAACCAGCGCGACATTTTTCATAATATTTGTTATAGTTTTCGTTGTGTGGTTACTTATTATCAAAAATACGAAATTTAAAGTATTGCTACAAACCGACGTAGAAAAGTTTTTAACCTCTTAACCGTCGCCTCTTGAACGATCTGCCGACTCATTGAGACGTTTTCAGAGTCGAATTTAACATGTGATGTTATATGCCTTTCCTGTTCTTTTCCCTACAAACTGATAAAGTTAGAGCAGCATAGGTACACTTTAGATAGGCATTATTTTGAATTAATGTAACCTTACCCCCATTTTTGAAGCTAATTTCACCGGGCTAGCAGCAGAAACGAAAAAAAAACATCAAATTAGTTTTTAAAAAATCCCGTCAATCAAGTAGGTATGAAAACTGAAAACTTTGTAGCTTGCGATTTTTTTTTTAAGTGCTCGTTTCTGCCATAGGAGGAACCCAATTGAAAATGGTTTTTTTATTCAAAGTACTTTAATTATAATGAATAAAAAACGAATTAATATAATATTTATATCTTTAAACAGGGCGTCCCACGGATATGCCACATGTAGGGAAAGTACCTTGAATATTGTAGATGGAACATTTTACTGAAAGAAGACATTATTTGAATTTAAAAAACAATTTAAATAATAATTATTATATATTAATTAAAATAATTTAACTGCATTCATAGATATTTAAATAATTAAATGGTTGAACCGGAAATCGAACCCGTTACACGAGAAAAATTATCACCCTGTAGCATTATCATACCGATCGAAAGGCTTCATCACAAGGATAATTTTTTGCTAAATAACATAGTGTCAAAAATAAAAGGAAGACCATTAATTTTAAAAACTTAAATTAATGTTTAAATAGCTGCTATTTAAACATGAATTTAAGTTTTTTTAAACATACCATATTTATACAAAAGACTATTAAAATCCGCTGTCACTTTGCCTGAACGTAAAACGGGACAACCTAGGAGTGGAATTCCTACATTATCTGTCGTAAAATGTCAATTTTATTATGTAAATAAATTGAATTTTTTCAAACTTTAGGATTGTTTTTCTCGAAAACTAGGCGTTTGCTAGCTGCTTCATTTTGTAAACGTGTTCTACATGAAGACAAAAAAATTTCAAGCTTTTTTTTTGTCCTTCAAGTACAGTGCGCAGTCCTTAAAAAAGCACCGTGGAGCCCACCGGGACCCATCAAACCTTCTACTATTTTGTTACGGGAGAAACATAGGTAGGTAATTTCTTAGTCAATCATAGGTAGGTTAGTATAGCTTAACACATAAGGTTCAATCTTCCATGCATTCTGAAGAAGTCACAAAGTTTACCCATTATGTGCTACGTAAAACTGAATTAATTATTAGTAAAGGCATAAAGTTCAAACTCACCCGCAGAAGCGACCCTGCCAGTGTGCCTATCCACAAAATTGGCATGTTTGTACCAGGGCTGGTCCCTCCTCGCGCTGTTCACGACACTCCAAATAGTCCTTACCACCACGGAATAAGGCTCATTGTGGAATATCAGGATAACGGAGGCTGAGGGCAGTTCAGCATCGTAGACCAGTCGACTGCACGCTGGGTTGCGGAAGTCTGCGAAGTAGATTATTGGGAGTCACAAAAAAATTTAGTTAATTGGTCGCAAGAATCTGCTGGAGGCGAGAAGCGCAGGTCGCTTGGAGGAGGCCTATGTCCAGCAATGGACATCTTTTGGTTGAACGATATTGGGGGCATGCCAAACCGTGAATCGATCGCAATCGAAAGTATCGAAAATGTTTGTAACCCTATGAAATATCAACTAAACAAACATACTATAGTACTAGCGCTTTTGCTGAGCGTTTCGACTGTCAGTACGTGAACAACTGCTGCATGGTTCACGTACTGCCTAATGTTAAGGTATTGTTTTAATTTTGTTTATCTGTTATAAATTCAAACGTATTAATGTATAATTCACAATTTAAATGAAATTCTTTAACTTAATTTGAACAATAATTTTTAATTTAGTTTAATTGTATGATTCAAAGTTGATTGAAATAAATAATAATAATAAATAGGTACGGCCCGACTGAACTTAGACCCCGATTACCACGCCTACCTATGCACAAAAAAATAGGACACTGGTGTGTACTTTGGACTCGCAGCTTAGGAATTATTTCGAGAGCAGCGAGAACCTCATTAATACACACTCGATCCTGTATTGCGCAGCTGTTGCGGCATGTCGTTTAGCTTAACGTCAAGTTCCCAAACTGTGACTTAGCTACTCGACCAAAACCAGCCGTACCAGCCTGGCAGTGCAGGGTCGAGCGACGTATCGATGGGGCCAGGGCACTCATCGGCAAACTATACTGCTTCAGGGAGGGCAATACACGACCACGAGTGATGCGCTTTGTAAGGCGGGCATTCTCGGGGACTGGAATCAGCCCTCGAGAATACATGCCCCGTGTCACAGAGCGCATCGACTTCCTGAAGCAGAAAGTTTGTGCATCGGCGAGCCGTATTCGGCGGTATAAGCGGCGGGTGGAACGATACACGCAAAATCGCATGTTCCAGAGCGATGAGAGGTGGGTATATAGAGCTTGGGAGCGACCTGAACAAAATGTGACAGAAGTGTGTCGCCCGGATGATGCAGTCACTAGTGCATTCTGGCGCAGCATATGGTCGGTGCCCGTCTGTCACGCTGAGGCTGACTGGATGCAGGATGTCGAGCGAGTGTGTGAAACTATACCAGAAATGGAAAAAATTTAAATCACACCATTAGATATAGCCAGAGCAGTCCGACCGTTACCGAATTGGAAATCACCGGGACCGGACGGACTGCACAACTTTTGGCTTAAATGGCTAATTAGTTCACACACTTGCCTGACATCTCAGTTCCAGTCATCCTTAGAGTCTGGGTCGCTACCACAGTTTCTAACAACAGGCGTCACCCACCTGCTCCATAAGTCAGGTAGCCCTGCGGAACCCAAGAATTATAGACCGATCACATGTTTGTCGACGGTTTATAAACTTCTTACATCCATTTTGAGAGCGAAAATTAACACATATTGACAATAACTCTATTATGTCTGCCTCTCAAAATGGATGTAGGAATGAGTCCCGCGGTGCTAAGGAGCTACTCCTCATTGACATGGCCATAAGCCAACAGGTTCGTCGATCCCGCAAGGATCTGTCGACATGCTGGATAGACTATAAGAAGGCCTACGACTCGGTGCCACATACATGGCTCATGAGGCTCTGCGCACCTTCCTAAAGTCGTGTATGAGGCAATGGAGGACGGTCCTTCGCTATCCAGGATGTCGACATTTCCAGGGGAATGATGAGCCTGTATGGATTAAACGGGGAATATTTCAGGGCGACAGTTTGAGTCCACTTTGGTTCTGCCTAGCCCTGAATCCTCTAAGTACACTGCTGGAGGATTCAGGTCTAGGCTATCGGTTGAGGAAAGGTGGTCAAGAAATATCTCACCTCCTCTACATGGATGATTTGAAACTCTTTGCCCCCAACAAATTGCGACTGATGGAGCTACTAAAGGTGTGTGTGCCACTGTGTGTGGCAGTGTTTGTTAATTCCGATTTTAAGGTACAGAAATAAATATAATTTATCATCGCAGCTCGGAAAGAGACGCTCAAGGCGATAATCTGCGAGGTTAAGCTGCACTTGCCGCGGTCATTCCATGGACCGTTTTCTGAACATATCGAGCCTGCTAGAGCACTTGGCGCCATTGGTCCTGCGCCTGGTCTCTCACCAGTCATGTCAGATTGCCATCCCATCAGACTATGAGAACAATGAGTCCACCTGTGCTTGCGCACACACTACACTAGTGCACTATAATTTCTCCTGCTGCGTACCTAATTGGCTGCTGGCTAGTGTCCGTTGAGATTGACCGCCGTGACCGAAATTCCATCGGGAGGATATTACCAGCTATCGCGCAACCAATCGCGTGTACACTTGTAAATAGTGGTGTAACGAGAGCAAAACCGTGAAATAAGTAGTGCGCATGACTAACGTTCGTACATTCATGCAACGGGTCAACGGGTGTGTGTGTGGTGTTAGGGTTGTTAGGTTCACGCGGGTATATTTGAACGTACTACCAAAACTTGTTACCTTCCTCGTTCATCATCTGCCCGCCTATTCCCAACTATGTTGGAGTCGGTTCCACTAACTGGATGCAGCTAAATACCAGTATTTTACATGGAGCGACTGCCTATCTGACCTTCACCACCCTGTTACAGGGTAACACGATACCGCATAATAAAGGCGGGTACACACCTGCGCACGCGCACGAACTGTGCGGTTCGTGCGCATTTTAGGAACATAGTATGGACACCTTTGGACATGCTCGCGGGCGGTTAGCGAGTAGTTCGCGTGCATGTAATGTCCTCTCGCGGACACGTACAGTACGGTTTTCGTGCTTCTTAGGAACATAGTATGGATAGACACCTTTGGACATGTTCGCGAGCCGTTAGCGAATGGTTCGCGTGCATGCTGTTTACCTGTGCTACCTCGAGGTCCACACCAGCGCACGTGCAACGCCCGTGCACCCGCCGTGTACGCTAGGCCCCTCGAATGGCTATGGACGCGCCACATTGCACGCGCGCGCGCATTTCGTTAATGGTTCGTGTGCAAGGATCTACACCTACTCTATTGTCTGACGATTTTCCTAAAATTTTACGACTAATAATTGTATTTTTTTTTGGAAATTCGTCTATATTTGTAAATAAGTGAGCATGTATGTACCTAGGACATAATTAATTTCTCTGTCATTGCTTCATTTTTATCTAGGTACATCGTGTTCACATAATTATGTGTTTAATATAATTAATGTATACGAAATATTGTAAAACATTTTTAAAACAGTAACGGTGGAGCATCTTGCCCATTGTTCTCCATACGGAACTACCTTTTGGAAGGGGCGACTAGAATCAATTATTTATTTTTTGGGACATTTTGACGTTCAAAGGTGCCTTCTATATGCCTATTTGGAATAAATGATTTGACTTTGTCTTTGTTAAAACACCTCAGTCAACATTTGGTGAGACATTTCTTATGTCTCAACAAATGTTGACTGAGGTGTTTTACTATGGAAGCTAATTAAAACAATATAATATAGACAAATGTCCCATTGACATTGTTATTAGTACCAGTTGTACAAACTTACATATTTATACTACCTACTTCATAATTGCTCATTATTTTTAATGTTTTTTATAAGTGACTTTCATAGGTGCACATTTGTCCTTCCTTTATACAGTAGGTACTAGTACACTAGGTACAGTTAACCGCATGTGCTAAGTAACCATTTGATATTGCCAGCAACTTTATTTCGTAGCAGTAAGGGCGGTTTTCGTAGTTCAAGTACTACTGCTGACATTAATGTTAACTTTGAAATGTGACATTTTCCGAAACTCGGGGGAAGCCGCGGGAAAAAGTGAGTAAGTACGCACGGCTACTTATCAAGCTAAAAATTCCAGTATAAGCTGACCTCTCATTGTTCGGAAATCTTAAACAATGCGAGATCAGCTTATACTGGAAATGAATAGCTTGATATGTTGTCGTGTGTACATACATATCTGCCTCGCTAGTCTAGTGGTTGAAAGAGCGACTGCAGAACGTGAGGTTCTACGTTCGACGTCGTGGATCGAAAAGTGTATTTTAGGTTTTCCACGAGGACCTTCTCAGTAGCAGCCTGGAGTCTGGATTTGTGCCCCCAGTTACCGAATGGTATTGGGGGGACCCCTATTACGTGGGATTTAAAAATACGGTTAGTCCCACTAAGCTCTTCGTGCATAGCGAAACTTTATAGTAGGTATTTTTCGAGTCGAGCATAGCGGGACTAGAGCATAGCGGGACTAGAGCATAGCGGGACTAGAGCATAGCGGGACTAGAGCATAGCGGGACTAGAGCATAGCGGGACTAGAGCATAGTGGACTAACTGAAAATATAACTGGCGAAATGTGAATACGGGTGCATTGTCTGCCCCCTTCGGAAAATAAGCCTATATTGTCGGCAGCGGTAGGCAGAGGTATTAGTGCACCCATACTTTGTTATCCTTACATATTATAAACCAAAGTCCCCCGCCGCGTCTGTCTGAACGCGATAAACTCAAAAACTACCGATCGGATTTTCAAACGGTTTTCACCAATGGATGGAGTGATTCGTGAGGAAGGTTTTGTGTATAATTCATTAAAGTTTTGTGTAAATTGGCTGAAATATTACGATTATTGTTGAAGTTGTCGGAAAAAATCATGCCGACTGGTACCTTTACTGGCGTGCGCCGCGTAAACCATAAAAGATACATAAAAATGATGTTCTATGGGACTGTTCATCTTAAAGATCAACAAAAAGTCCGCAATGGCATATGTCTATCTTCTAAGGATGACCTACAGTAACCAATATTATCTTTCAGAATTTATTTAAAATGTCATTGTTATTTCCGAAGCTATTTTGACCGGTATTATATTAATCATTATCCAATAAAATATGTTATTTAAATTGGGCATTTAATTTAAATTAAAATATGCCTTGACATCATATCATTGAAATAAATCATTTAAAAGATATCACAGATTCAAAATTACGCGTAACAAAATAATTATGGTTTACGCATGGTTTACGGGTACGCGGGCGCAGCGACAGGAGTCAATTACCTTTTCCTCGGCTATTAGGTATGTAATCCCGGTAGTACGTACCCGTGGGATATTTTGCGACATCCACGCGGGCGAAGCCGCGGGTAAAAGCTAGTCCTAACTAATATTATAAATACGAAAGTGAGTTAGTTCGTTACGCTTTCACGCTAAAACTGAACGCTGAACGGATTTCGTACACGGGTAAACCATGACCCGGATTAGGACATAGGATACTTCTTATCCGGGCAGAACGTTCCCGTGGGATAACTTCCGACATGCACGCGGGCAAAGCCGCTGGAAAAAGCAAGTAAATCTATTTTTTAAAAAAATCCTTCCGACCATATTTCGACCATGGCGGCCAAAGTCAAAGGAGACTAGCCTTCGGCGTAGGAGGTCTTATAATACCTCCCACGCCGAAGGCTAGTCTCGTATGTGCGCAAACAAAACTTAATACTATAAAGAGGAAAAATTTGTGAGTTTGTATGTAGGGTTTGTAATCTACGGAATCACTGATCCGAAAATTCATTCACTCATTCCATTCTAATGGGAAGCTAACAGTATTACAGTGTCATAGGATATATTCTAAGTTAAGACAAGAAATTTCACAGGGAGGAAGTCACGGGCAAAAGCTTGTAATGTTATATACAACAGTAAACATTCAAAGCTTTATTTGTTGAGCAATAAAATTATGCAAAGTAGGTTCCTTAAACAGGTTAATTCAATTTAGCAAGTGAAAATCATAAATTCCATAACTTAAATTTGTCAGTCCATAGAAACTGATTAGAAAAAATATTTAAGTACGTCTGATTTCCCTCGGCTCAGTCTGTTATCAAGTTGTTATAAGGTGCATTATAATTATACACGCCCATTAAATCTCACGCTGATAGTGTTTAATTAAGTGCACACTACGTTCAATGCTGAACGATTACCAAATTTTATTTATAATATTATCCGTGTTATTGGGTTTTTATTGGGAATATTTCAGTAACAGCACCGGGGTCTGGATATGTGCCCAGTTAATGGCAATAGCATAATCAGCGTACAACATTCCCACTGCTAGCACCCAGGCCTCCTCCATGTGCTCCAGTGCAAGTTGATGGCAATAGGCTGGCACATACAATGTGGGAGTGAAATAAAATCAGGTGGAACGTGGGTGTCCTATTCACCTTTGAATAAGTTTCTTCATCAAAAATTTTTAAATTAATTATTGTATGATTTAAATACAAAAGCAAATGGAGGAGATGTAGGATAAATACTCATGAGTATCAGTCATGAATGAATTGTTTAACTTAGAGAGATAGATAGGTAATTAAAGGCAATTCAAAAATAATTCAAGAGAATAGTGTGTCTGTTCCTACATATTTTTTAAAGACTTTACATTCATAAAGTACCTAATGTCCATCACACTACAAACTGACAAACTTTACCTCTTCATAATATTAGTGTAGATCAGTTTATTTCACTGATACACATTGTAATACTTAATTTGTTGTATCCAAATTTCACATAGATAGTTTATAGATTGAAAGTACAAACCATAAAATATTGTAACAACTATATGTAGAACTGCATTCCATGAAAATAAATATTTAATAGTCATATAGGTCCTTTACATGGAAAAGTCCTCGAAGAACTTCCATTAAGTTAATTTAAAATGTCCTGTTTAATATTCAAATAATTTATCATAGTTGTTCTTAGTTTAATTCAGTTGTCTATAAAATGAATTTTTAAATTGAAACTTGAATGTATGTTCACCTGAACACCAGTACATAAAAATAACAATTGTTTGCTAGTCCAGCTAATGTAGAATTGTAGAGATTACGCCGAGTAGGTACATATGGAGCGTGGCTATTCGACTATACTAGTACCAACTATACTTTCACTACCAATTGACCAACTACAATTACTAATTTATACATAATTACGAGCAATATTTCACGTATTTACAGCAACAAAGAGTTTCCAGCCATTATTTTAAAGTTTGAACTGTTATTTAGTTCGTAGTTTTAAGTTATTTTTGTGTTACCTTTTAAAGTTCTGTTGTAAGGTATCCTGTCACTAAGATACACGTTGATTGCCAGCTTCTTTTCCGATTCCTCGCCCAACTTCTTCTCTTCACCGATAAGGTGTGCAGCAGTACCTCCTTCTCCCAATCCTGGGATTATCCTCGACTCGTCTTCTAATATAAGCCTCTCGTACTCAGCCTCTAGAGGATCGGAGAACTCAGCTTTCGTATTCTTCTTCCCGCCTCGCCACTGCTCGAACATAGCCAAGATAGTCACCACCAGAACAACCAACAACGCCAACTTGGTCGCTTGGTAGCACTTTCGCACCGGGAAATACACCATTTTCGTTATATTTATTATATTCCGCGACACCGCATCGTGCCGCTTTCGGCGACAGACTGATTTTGACGTTTCGGTTCAACCATGTTTGTTTACAGTTTAACTTTTTAAAACAGGAAAGGTAATCGTAAACATGCTATTCAGCCTAATCAGGATAGGAAACTGTTTAGTTCTTATTTCGGTTTTATTTGTTCCATTTTTATTGGGGCTTATTGGGGTTTTATGACAATGTGGTTTTACGGCAATTAATATTCTTGTTATTCACGTAGTTTTTGCTTTACGTTTTAATTGCAATTTATCGATCTAGCTACTTGTATGCAATTTGCATAAAATTCGACATTTTAGTAGCTAGACATGCAGCGAATAATTATACAGTACGATATGAGTATGCGCCGCATAATTAACTAAATCATATATCTATGTATTTGTGGTTTCTTTAGCTGTTATAAATTATAACTCATAATAAGTTCAATTCAATATTCGCTTAGGCTTATTACCTACGCGCCTTTGTCTTCGTGCGTAAATCCGCCGACTTGATCACATAGCAATGGTCTGTGCCTACAACTGTCCGACCACGGTTATATGTAAGTACCGGTCACAGCACTTAATACTGTCCCGAGAGATGCCCATCCATAAAACTTAGGCATCTATTAGTATCAGGTAGAAATTGCTTCAAACCCAATAAACAGCAGTTACCTATAGGATTCAGGATATCATGGAAACTCGTATCGAAACTGCAAGAAAACTAAACTATACTCCTTGACGATTGTTGTCTCCGAATTATGACAGTTCGGCTGTTCACTATCAGGCGAAAAGGAATCAATTGAAATGGAATCAGGATAATTATAGCATAAACGACGCCTGTAATCCCCGAAATATGAGGAATTAGGTGCACCTATAGTACCATCCGTGGTAGCGCTAGCGAGCAGCATAGTAACAGGGGGCGCGCCTATACAAATCAACCGGAAACAAATTCAGACTCCGGGTTGCTGACTGATAAATTCCCTATGAAAAAACCCGATAATTCTTAACGCTTCCTGGGAATCGAGCCCAGGACCTCATGCTGACACTTGTGGCCACTAGACCAATGAGGCAGATAAATGTAATTAGGCACTACCACTATTTAAAAAAAAAAAAAAGTCCCTCCGCCGTGTGTCTGTCGGTCTGTCTGAACGCGATGAACACAATTACTACGGAGTGATTAATGAGGAAAGTTTAGGTGTACCCATAGAAATATAAATAACAGGAGAAGTGGCATGGGGGCGTGTCTGTGTCCGCGCGTCCTGATCACAACGATCATGTCTCAGGCAAATGGCCGTCTCCGGTAACTAGTGCGCTTTCGAACGCGATCGTGATAACATTTAAGAATACCGTGTTTTTCAGTGGTTTCTTGTAAAAATCGAAGCCAAATTAGACACTTTATAAATCATAGAACCACTTATTATATATCAGCACAAGTATTTTCCTATATTTGTGTTGAAAATCATGCAAAAAAACAAATCGTAAAATATTTTTTGCCTTATCTACGTTATTTTAGTTTTCATAAACCACAGCGACTGTACTATTATTGCAGTAAATACATTGCTTCTTTACCACTACCTAAGTATGTTGCTAAGTGACTGGACAAGCAATGTAAAAATCACAAAACGATATGTTCTTTAAGCGGTTGCATCGTTAGTACGGCCGCAGCGTCTTGCGACGGGTTAGTGATATGGTTGTGTAGATCCACTAACGTAGGCTATCGACAATAATGTCGATTGTCGTATGAATTTATATTACTATTAAAGTTTATTCTTCAATTTGTCAACAGTTATAGCCTGATTGGAAGACCGATGTGAAATCTTGTTTTATAGTCATTTAGATTTTTTCATAGTGTTGAATTAGTTTGATTTACTTAATATTTCTTTTTTTTTACTTACTTATTGTTTATTTATATAATCTTAGTATATGTATATCGTTTTTAATTTATAATTTTTTCAGGAACTCCCAAAAATTATAATAAAATAATAAAAGGGAGAATCGATAACTTTCCGATTTAGTCAATCACTAGCGTATATGTAAAATAAATGGCTTTTGCACAGCACAACGATAGCGATCGATGTTTTCGTGTGTGAGAGTTGAATGGTGCATGGTAAATGCACGCTGTGTTTGATGGGATAAGGTTTATAATTGATTGTGTACTACGTTCTGATTTATAAATTACAAGTGTGAGCGCGACCTTGTATTTATTGGGTTTACTGATCTGCTTATGTAGTTGTGGCAACTGTGGCAAGGTAGAGGGGATGTAGTGAAGACATTGGGTTTCAATACATTTTCAACTACCGGGCATATCTCCTTCTTTCTTATATCTATGGGTGTACCTATAATAGGGATGGAAATTCTAATTAGTCCGTCAGTCAGATAATAAAAACATATTAGACACGTATTTTTGCTTTATTATATTAATAAAAAATTACATAGATAAAAGCATTTTTAAGTTTGGGAGTGGGGGCGCTACGTCACAAGTACGTATAAAATCTACATACTCGTGACGTCATGGCAGATTTTACCTCAATGTATCGCCGTAATCTTTAGATTATGCAAAAAAGGAAAAAAACCTGTCCAATATTTTTTAATAATCTCCATGACGGACTAAAAAAAGATTTTTTCATCATCCCTATTCATTAGGGTTTTGTGTAAATCGGCTGAAATATGACGATGATTGTTGAAGATGTCGGAAAGTATCATGTCGACCGGGAGTTATACTAGCGTGCTTTAAACCAAGTTATATTAAAAAAAATTAATACATTGTTTACCTGGACTAAAACATAGCGTACTTGTAATCCCGGTAATACATTGTCGCGGGATTGTTTCTGACATCCACGCGGCCGAAGCCGCGGGCAAAAGCTAGTATGTAATCATTAATCAAACACAGCAGGTACAGTAAATAAAAATGTGTATTATTTATTAGTTATTTCATACAGTTATTGCACAGTTTAAACAAAAACATAATCTATTATTGGAATGTCGACATAATCACGTAACTTACGATAAATACACAAACATACAGGAACACAACACATTCATACTTCACACTGGTCCAATAATAAAAGATTATAACATACAATTAAAGTTGAACTAAGTAAACACATTGTAAAATAGAGAACATAACCAAATAATTTAACAAACATCATTTTTCTGTCATTTTTGTTAGTCGCTTACTTATTAGGATACAAAAAGACAGGTCGAGTCACTTGCACCACAAAGACAGGTCGAGTCACTTGCACCACACAGTAGCGTTCATATGGATACAGCTTCTAAGTGCTAAGGCCCACTTGCACCTAAATTACTAAATGCGCTTAACACTCAACGGGTCCAGTAATGTGAGGTGCAAGCGGGCCTGAGTTTGGTTTAAAAGAGTTATCAGCACTATGAAAATACATTTTTCCCTAAATTATCTTAGTTCATTCATATAAAAACCTTAATTCATTATTTCATTGTGTGATTTAATTTATTTAACAAACAAAGTAAATTATACTAAGTACATATTAACAATTTAACTAGTCACATTTAAACCATTTTTTTTAAAGATTACTAACTATGTTGGTTACATTTAGTTCTTTTGGTTTCATATCGTCTTATTACACATTTACACAAATCGAGTTCTAACTTTAGGTCTAGCGAGTTATTGTAATTTGGACTGTATTCCGACAGCCGTAAAGGTCTTAATACAAAACGGACAACTAAGATAAGACCCAGTTCTAGTCAGCTTTAGTATAAAAAACTTTACCTTCGCCGGCACAGAGTTCAAAATACAATAACTGACTCGAATATTTCGGGTCGGAATAACAGTTAACAGTTTTGAATTAGTTTTGTAACGAAATAGTTAAAGTTTAAATTCATTCACTAGTTTTTTTCCATAGATCTTTATTATTTTATTTATGAAGATTTGATACTACATCACACCTTTACAAAGGAGACCCTTATCACTCCATTAAACTAACTACTCCATGTGATAGCAACTTATTTATTAACCGAGTTCAAAAAAAGAGGAGGTTATGCATTCGGCGAGTTTCTTTTAAGTACATCTTGTCCCCACATAGTCCCCTCACTTGCCAGCTTCACTATTAACGTTCTTACAAGTTTCCCTTAGCAACGCATCTAAGGAACTCTGTTGAGCTTTTGACAACTTTGCTCCCTTCATGTCCAACACTTTATGAAACTCCGCCACGGTACACTCCGGCAGTAGCTGCACGAACTGCGCCACGAAACCTTCCAAGTTCCCATCTAAAGGTGCCATCACCAATTTCAGTATCATTTCCGCTTTCGTCATTAACTTAATCACGACTTTGGTATACGTCGCAGGCGCAGGTCGACGAACCTCGGATCCCATAGAAGGCAGCTCTAACAACGCAGTTTTCAACATATGTGTGTCTAGAAGCAACTGTTCGGAACCTACCGTTGAAATTGGCTTACATTTATAAATATTCTGAATGAATTTTGGTATGAAAGAGTTCGCGAAACGGATACAGAATTGGGTGAAATATTTGCGGGAAGATGAGAGATTATCTCTGAGATTGGGAACGGTATTTTTGAGGTACATGATAATTTGTGTGACGTAAGAGCTCTGGTCGCCCACGTTGTCGAAGTGTAACCAGGATATCTTGGTCATGGCTTGGAGGGCTGGCTCGCAGGCCAGTTCCAGGTCTTGCTCCAGCAGCTGGATGCAGTTGCTGATGATCTTGTGGAACAGGTCCTGTTCTGGAGTCATGTCTATCTTGTCTGCGAGGCCGGGGGATACCTTGAATGTGAAGATGTCGGTTAGAAATTACAATTATACACGTCAAAGGACACATCAATCATATGTTTGGTACAGTCCACAACACAGTGGTAACACTGGTACTATGAAAACCACCCTTACTGCTACGACATAAAGGCGCTGTCAATGTCAAATTGTTGCCACTAATGTGCGGTTGACTGTACCAAAGATTCAAGGAACAAAAACTAAATTGTTAAGGGAAACTTCACAGTCGTTTCTTGATGGATGAAGTTAGGTATTCTAAAAGGCTTTTTTAAATAAATTGGAGAAACTTCACACACTTGATGGGTAATCCTAACTAATATTATAAATGCGAAAGTTAGTTTGTTTGTTTGTTACCTAAAACGGCTGTACGGATTTGGCTGAAATTTGGCACATGACTTGGGTTAGGACATAGAGTACTTTTTATCCCGATATTCCCGAGGGATCGAGACTTATGCGGTGAAACTGCGGTGCACAGATAGTAACTGCAAATGTCAGGTTACCACATTACCATGTTCTTTGACGAGTTTAGAAGATCATTTTATTTTTGTTTATCCTCATCACTCGTCATCTGCGAAGTTTTGACGAGTGATTGAAAATACTTTGTAGACTAAGTACATGACATATGTACCATCGCAGAAGTTCATATCTATACACCGTAAGGACTATTTCTGCTTGCAGCGCTCGGCGGCTATAGAACCGGGCCGGTAACAGATCTAGTTCTCACGTTCACGGGATTTTGTTTCCAAACTGCTCAGATATGAAGTTCTTCGATACTACAGACGAATTCAACGACAGCGTGTATTCAAGACGATCTAACCTACCTTTTCTTTCAGCTTTTGTTCCAGGTGTATGGTGGTCTCCAGACAGTACTCGGCCGTCGTTATCACGCTCGTGATCTTCGAGATCTCTTGTTTTGTATACCTGTAACATGAGAGAACTGGTTGGTAGGTATATATTACCATTATTATTTTTTTTGTTTTTTTTTGGCGAATTTTGTTCTTATTCAAACGTAACTGGCGAAATGTGGGTGTAGAACACACCCTTTCGGGGAATACAGTCGTCATGTTATTATCTGTTTATGTCAATATTTTTATTTTTTTCCTACATGAGGTGCCCGGTAAGCGGTAATAGGTTCGTCCTGTATTACATGGGAGTTACACTAATGTAACTTTGCCCAGCGTGGGTGTACTATTAATACACCTATAACTAATGGCCTATACCCATGTATAATGGTGTTTTTTTTTATCCCATAATTTTAGTGTCTTAATGAGAGAGAATGAATGTCAAAGAATCAACAAAAAAACTATTGGACCAATTGAGGTTTGAGTACTAGAAAAGTAAAAAATCTCAATAAACTTTTTCCATACTTAAGGTAGTAAAAAAAAACTCCCAAGTTACTTTTTTGTGATGGACAGACTAGCTGAAAATTTTAGGTACATGGAAAAAGTTTTTTCAAAAGAAACAAAGTACCAAAATTTTGTTCTCAAATCAAATCAAATTATAACGCGTATTCGTTGGAAATTTCAAATTCCATTATTTTTTTGTTTATTTTTGGCCAGGTTATCCATCGTGAAAAGCAGGTTGGAAATTATTGCCCACGAAATGTATGTGTGTATGACAATAGAGTTCTTTGATCCTTATAAGAAACTGGATCGACTGGCATCAATTTTTTTTTTTATGAAAACTGCCCATTTTCTTGCTGACTGTACTTTTTTTCAAAATCTGTGAATGCAGATAATGCAGATCAAAATGAAAATGATGATCAAAAAGTCAAGGACAGTCTCCTAAGACCGTTTTCCTGTAGCTACAACGGGTTAGGTAGCTGCCCCATCAAAAAAATCCATTCTGTATAAACCTTCCGGAATACATTCTCTAAAGGATGTTGAAAAGCTCATCAAAATCCGTTGTGTATTTTGTTCTATGTGTATTTTAGAAGAACAACGTGGATATACAGACAAACTTACTTTACTTACTCGCGACTTTGTTTTATAATATTTAGAGATAGTACAGTACATACAAAAAAGACGTGTGCGGATGGGGGACCCCCGTCAGGAAAGAAGTTCTTTCTCACGTACTATTTAAATCAAAAACAAGATTTTCAGGCCGCCGTTCTGAATTTTCATTTTGACCTCACTGTCGCCTTTAGTACTCTCGAAAACTATGAAAACCATACGCATGATGAAAAATTTGATAATATTCGCAACCGCCATCCTGGATTTACATTTTAATGTCACTATCGGCTTAAGCACCCTTGAAAACTATGAAAACGACACCCATGACGAAAAATGTGAAAATTTTCGCAGCCGCCATCTTGAATTTCCACTTTGACCAAATTCACACTCACTCTCTCTCTCTCTCTCTCTCGACTGTCTTTTTCTAATTCAAAGAGAAAGAGAGAGAGAAAGTGTGAATTGGAACTCTCTCTTTCTTTCTCTACCAATTAGAAGAAGACAGTCGCAAGTATGAACTCTTTATTGCGTGACGATTTCTGCCAGTGCACTCCTACAGCAAGCCGCGTTAAAGAACTTGGTTACATTACAATAAAGAAATCTCGATGCATTGTCAAGTCGTAAAAACCGTGAGAAGAACCGAGCGTAGGGTCGCTAGTACTCGATAAACTCCAAAATCAAAACAGAATTGCTCATGTGTGAATGAGTTTATGCGAAGAAGTGCTTATATACCTTGTGGGCAGATTAACAAGATTGTTTTTTTTTTAGGAGATTCTCAGGCGGTGGTTCCGAAGATGTTTATATTGTTTGTTTATCACCTTTAATATAAGGTATTTAATCCTTTTCGCCGATGCTGATGATGATCTTTTAATGTTGTATTTCATCATCTGCATCATCGGGGTCGGCTCCCAGTCTAACCGGATGCAGCCGAATATCAGTACATATTTTACATGGAGTGACTGCCTATCCCTATAACACGACACCACTTGGTATGACTGGCTGTCGTTACCTGGTGTATCTATTGTCACTGTTCTCATCTCGGAGCAGCGTGTGCAGGTTGGTGACGATGCTGGGCACGCCGAGCGGCAGGCCGGACGTTACCTGGTGTATCTATTGTCACTGTTCTCATCTCGGAGCAGCGTGTGCAGGTTGGTGACGATGCTGGGCACGCCGAGCGGCAGGCCGGACGTTACCTGGTGTATCTATTGTCACTGTTCTCATCTCGGAGCAGCGTGTGCAGGTTGGTGACGATGCTGGGCACGCCGAGCGGCAGGCCGGACGTTACCTGGTGTATCTATTGTCACTGTTCTCATCTCGGAGCAGCGTGTGCAGGTTGGTGACGATGCTGGGCACGCCGAGCGGCAGGCCGGACGCCGCGCCGTTCCGCGGTAAGCTGCCCTGCAGGACGGAGCTGGCGTACTCGCGCAGGTACTTCTGGAAGACGCCGGCGAGCTCTGTGGGGAGAGCGAGCAAAGTCATTTACATTACAAGGTCAAATTAAATGAATTGGCGAAACTGCGCAGATGTGATGGTTAAAGATAAGTAATATTCATGATCAAATCAATAAATACATTCAGTGGCGAATTTGCCCTAAGGCCCAGTCGACCCGGGCCTAGGCCGGCCAGATATTAGGGGCGGCTAATCGTGACAATAAATCACAGATGATAACAAGAAATAACTCAAAGTACCTATATATTCTAAACGTTCGCGCACATTATGGCGGGCCGCACTGCACCGCATGGTATAACAATAATAACTTACAACCATTTAAAAATATGTCCAAATAACTAATTGAACCGCGTCATAGAATTTCACGGCACCAACCCGACTCATAGTTAACTAAATTTCTGAACCAATTTCGATAAAAGTTGGCAGTATAGTAAATTCATTATGTTGTCTGTATGATGGAGAAAGGGGCGGCTGATACTACATGTCCTGGGCCTAGGGCGGCCAAGACTGCAAAGCCGCCACTGAATATATTGCTTTACCATGTTTGAAAAATTTGTCTACTCGACATCAAAATGAATGCAGCGGATATTGTTGAATAGCCCTAAAAAGAAGGGATTTGTCATTCCAAGTAGTTGTGTGCACAAATCCAAACACCAGAGTTTAGAAAAAGTTCAATAACTTCCGAAATGTACAACTGTAATAAATTGGACAAACGTCATTACACCCGTGCACGTGACATGTTGTAACAACACTTGCGTGGCACGTGCCAACACTACACGATTGTTTATAGACGCGTGCGCCACACGCCGGTGTTGTGACTTGTGCGCGCTACACGGGCACCACTCGCATAACATCACGCCTGTGTTCCCCGAGAGTCTGGGCAGAGGCGGTGAGTGAGGTCACTGACGTTTCGTAAGTGTAACTACCACGCGCCTAGCATATATATAAGGGGCGAGCCTAACACTAAGTTCAAAAATCTAGATTCCGCTGCACTAAGAAAAAACTTTGATCTACTCTAGACATAGATCGTTCGAGACCAGATTGGGCAAAGTATTTTATAAAATCAACGTAATTTTTTACGTAGAGATAGGTTACGGCCGTCGTGGATGACATAATAAATATGATGGTCTGCTCCAAAACGATCTGATAAAAATGTGAACAAATGATTCAGAAAACGTATCTGTGGATGCTAATTTGTAGTGCCACTAAGTAAGAGCCATATCTCACCGGGACGACATGGCGGCGCAGCCAGGTCGCGACGCCAACAAAATGTATGGTAGGCTAACTAACCAAGCGGACGCCAGGTGAGCCACCCACTATATAGCTGTATACATTTAGTTAGCACCGCGACCTGGCGACGCGCGACGTCGCCAGGTCGCGGTCGCGTCGCCATGGCGTCCCGTTGAGATATGGCTCTTACAATTTGAGTGCTTTGAATTGTTTATTTGCAGACTTATTTAAATCCAAAATTCACTTTGAAGATGTTTTTCATTTGACAAATTAAGGTTTAGTTACAAGTTACAACCTTAATTTTTTTCGATAATTTTTCATAATGTTATTCAAACAATTATAAAATTGCTGGAAAAAGTGGTGACATATAAAGTGGTAACATATAAAGTTGAAACTTTCTACACCGGATGACTTTTTTTTACCGGCTGGAAAATAGTATGATGTGTTGTGTAAGTAGAATAGAAGCCATACACGAGAGTGTTTGCTTAGTACCAGTGAGACTGTAAAAGTTCCAGATACCCTAAACAAATAATTAAATAAATACAATACATTTATTTCGAGCAACCTTAACTTATATGTGGAGTACACACAAATACAGAAAACACAATTAAAATATGAATATAACAAACCAAAAGACTTCTACCCGGCCCTGCTGACGGCCACATGCCTATCACAGGAGTGCCGTCAGTATGAGCAGTCCATCCGGTCCGTGATCATCGCCAGGACGGCATTGGTGCTGCCCCACACCCTACGCACCAGGGACGCGCCCCGCTTGCGCATGGTCGCGTGGAAACACTCAGTACGCGCCTCAGCAAACATACATGAGGCGATGCAGTAGCGAGGCAGCCCCAATACAGCCCTGAACGCGTTGTTGAAATGGACGCGGAGGGCTCCGTATGATGCACACGTGTACCTCGCCCACAGACTGCACGTGTAGAGAGACGTGCAGTACGCCCTACTTTTTTTTTGAGGGTTGGAAATTATCAAATAACTTCTCCCGCTCTGGGCGGAGCAGGAGGGTGTGTCAGACTTTTACTGACTCAAACCCACCCGTGTTCCTTCCGTTGCCTGTGTGCCGGGGCCGCGATATCCCTTTCGGACAAACTCGCAACTCTGGCAGGGTGCAGTACGCCCTAAAGAGCGTTATTTTCACCTCCCTCGAACACCGCGCAAACCTACGTGCGAGCATGTTCGCCCGCACCGACAAATGCCTCCGATCCCGCTCCATGTCTGCATTATCCTTGAGGTCGGTCGTAACTAAATGCCCGAGGTACTTAAATTGATCTACCCCTTCGAGTGGAACACCATTTAGAAAAACGGGTGGATAGTTGTGCGAACGTTTCGTACCGGCCTCAAAGACTATGCATTGGCTTTTCGTCACATTGTACTTTATCACATGACTAAGGGCATACTCCTCACAGTTCCGCACCAGCTTCCTGAGGCCACCGACTGACGCGCTCAACAGCACCATGTCGTCAGCATAACTGAGGTGATTGACTCCACCGACATGGCAGTCGACGTGCTGGCTGCTAACTGTCGGGGATGTCGCGACGCCCCCGCAAGGGGGCGTGGCGAGCGGGGTCGGAGCTTCGCCCCTCGCCCGCGGATGCGTCACTGGGGCATTGAGGGGCCCGTTTTAGCGGGCCCCTCAATGCCCCAGTGACGCCGTTCGCCTCGAACGGCCTGCGGAATTGACGCACGCAAAGTGCGTCTGTGTAAATGGTTGCTATGAATTTTTCTGTAGGCGCGCCACGACGCTATGTACTATAGCGTCGCTTCTTCACATCTCGGCGGTCTGTCCCCGCCAGGTGAGACCCCCAGTTGCCTGGGGGAGGCCCAACGAAGACGACCAGCGACGGAGATGCCGACTCGACGCTCCTACAGGAAGATATGTCGCTTTCCCTCGCCTCGCTCACAGATCTAGCCGTTTACGGATTGAGGGATAAGCAGTCGTGTTTGTGTGAGCGGCTTGTATTGTAGTGTACCGCCGCTCAGTGTTAACGTGCTACGCGGCCCGCGTCGCGCTCGCACGTGTTGTGTAGGCGTCTGTAGACTCGTCTGTATGTTTATGGCAACACAAAATTAATCAGTTTTTAGTCTATGTAAGTAACTGTCAAAATTGGTCTTCTTCTCCGTCCGCCATAGAACGTGCGTGGTGTGTACGTTTTCAGTGAGCAATAAATGTGTTATATTCAGCAAGTTGTTTCAATTGGAATCAAGCTACCAGCAATATACAGTCCACACGAACACACGAAGTTAACATAGGTTGTCTGTATTTAGTTACGCAGCATGCCTATATTAACTTAGAACACGCCGCGCAACAGATGTATGTGTACATCTGTGGAGTCTCATTTTATTTCGAGCAAACCGCGTGTAACCTGGATGCGGTTTACTGGCTGCTGAGCGCGACGATCAAGGCATTTATGTACAGGTTAAAAAGGGAGGGGGAAGTCAACCCCCCTGCCTCACCCCGCACTCCAGCCGGCTCGGCTCCGACATTGTACCCGCCCACTTAACGCTGCTAACCTGATACTAAGACTGTACCAGTATTTAAAGACGTTGACAAGTTCACGTGGTAGGTTTATACCCTCGAGTTTAGCCCACAGGATGTCGTATGACACCAGGTCAAAAGCCTTGGACAGGTCCAGGAAGCAGGCGTGCAATGGAGTCTTTCGATCTGTGTAATATGTGACGGTATACTTAAGACACAGTATTGCACTTTCAGTTGAAAGTCGAGGTCGAAACCCAAACTGATTATCGTGCAGATCCAGGTACTTCTCTAACTGTGTATTAAGCAAACTGTCAAAGACTTTTGCAACTATCGTTGCGAGAGAAATCGGCCTATAGTTACTTTTGTCGGCAACATCCCCCGGATTTATTTTCACTACAGGGGCTACTACGATTTTCATGAAATCAGATGGTAGTACGAATGGCGCACGCATAGTGTGTAAAAAATTGCTTAGACTCTTTAATATGCGGGCCAGCGTGTACTAGGTGCTCGATGCTGAGTCCATCGTGGCCGGGGGACTTGCCCTTAGATATAGCTTTTATAGCCTGAGCCAGTTCCCACGTCCTGGCATCTCAACATCGAGCACCGTCCCCACCACTCCCCGTGGTACTATCCGTACACGAAAATGGTCCCTGAAAAAATCAGCAACACCCTTAGGGTCACTCGCACCCTCGACACTCCAGGTCCAGGTCGAACGTTTACTTTGTTGGTGCTCTTCCAAAAACTACTTAAGTGTCTACTCTTATGCTTAAAGCTCAAATCAAATCCATCTTACGGCCCGTGCGTAAAACTAATAATAGCCAAACTAAGAGATAGTAAATGGCGTAGGCTGCGATCGCGCATGAATGAAACTTGTATGTGCGAGCGGGACGGGCGAGATGAGAGAGAGAGAGCCAGCGGCTCCTGCGCCTGACATACAAAACAGAAACAAACGCCAAATACGAGACTGACGACTACACTTTATGTTTGTCCGACTAAAAGGCTAATAGCAATACATATATAAAATAAACTACCTTCGTTCGCGTGGAAGTCATAAGATACACAATATACGTAAATAACAGGCACACTTTTATAAAACTCCGTAGGCCCCCGACCCACCGCATCGCATCGCATCGCCCGGCTGCGCTTGGTTTCGCTTAGCGTTCTATCTGATTTTTTTTTCTTTTTGCTCGGCTCCTTAGAGTCGTAGTGTGATGTTTAATAATCAATAACCTGCCTCAAGAATTGGGCTATCAAATCCAAAATTCCAGAGATTAGCGCTTTTAAACATCCAAACTATTTATTATATGTTTTCGTATAGACTAGCTTTTGTCTGCGACGTCGCCTGCGCGGATGTCGGAAAACATCCCACGGGAACGTACTACAGCGAATTTAAGGAAGCGAAAAGATGATCGCATACCTAGTAGCCGATGAAAACGTCATTGACTCTTGTCCTAGCGCCGCGCCGCACTGTGGATCGAAAAAAGGCTCTTGAAGACATTGGAGCTTACATTTTAAAGTGTCCGTTTTTTGCTTGGAATGGCTTCTGGCTTCACGGTAGTGTAACTATTTATTTATGATTTTATGACGTACATGATTTTTTCAGATAAAAAGAACACTTAATCTCTTTATATGAAGTATGTCAAAAATACATAAATAAAAAGTTCATCACCGTGTCCAAGGATATAACGGTTATTCTCTCCGTTCCGGAGATATAAACATTAAGTTAAAATTAAATTAAATTAATTTTATTTCAAAACCAGTCCTTAAATTGATCACACTTGAACAAAAATTTAAATTTCTTTCAAACAAAAAAACATGGTATATACAATTTTAAATCATTTTAGTGGTATATTAATTGTTGCAAAAAAGTTTGTGCTCGCGAGGTCTACTGTTTGCAGAACTACCAGTTTTTAAACCGATGGGGATTTGTGTTTTTTTTGTGCACAAATCCCTATTGATGGGGATAAATATTACAAAAGTCATCAATAACAACGTTATAAATTACAATTTTACAATAAGAAAAAGATTATAAAATACACTATATGTTTAATCTTAGTCTAAATGTAGGTTTCGATCCGGAATGCTCAACATGCAGCCTAGTCCAGTACCGCATTATTGGGCAATCCAGTTTCATCCTCCATGCGAACAGCTGAAGGTAGCTGTTGGAACTGCCTCGTATGCGGCGCATCAGGGATACAACTCTCTTGCGAATAGCCGCTGCTAATCCATCTATATTAGCGCCCGCAAACATACCTGACGCGCTACAGTAGCGAGGCAGCTTCATCAGCGCCCTGAAGGCATTATTGTAGAGAACACGCAGCCTGTCGTACGATTTTTTCGTATGCTTGACCCATAGGCTGCACGTGTAAAACGATTGGCAAAATGCCTTAAATAATAACGTAGCTTTTACTCCCCCAGTACAGCGCGCGAGCCTACGAGCCAGCATATTCGCTCTAACAGACTAAGCCCTGCGTTCCCTATCTATATCAATATCATCTACAAGCGTCTCAGTAGCCCAGTGGCCCAGATACTTGAACTGCGAGACTCTTTTAAGGGCACTGCCATTCAGTATGATCTGTGGGACAGTGTCATAAGTTTTCAATCCCGCCTTAAACACCATGAGCTCGCACATACATTTTTTTTGTAAATAATATATAAGTTGCCAATTTGCTTACCAGATTGTATCCTATGATATGCATAATATTGACAATTAGAAGCCATTTTAAGCAAAAAACCGAAACATTAAAATTTAAGCTCCAATGTCTTCGAGAGCCATTCTTCGATTCACAGTGCGGCGCCTTCAACCATAATTATTTTAATAATGTTATGTATCAATTATAGTTTACGCGGCGTCAGTAAAGCTCCCAGTAGCACGATTTTTTTCGACATCTTCAAGAATCATAGTCATATTTCACACAATTTACACAAAACCTTAATGAATCACTCCGTCCATTGGAGAAAACCGTATAAAAATCCGTCCCTTATTTTTTTAGTTTATCGCGTTCAGACAAACAGAGAGACATGGCGGGGGGGACTTAGTTTTATATAATGTAAGGATAGAGTACAGATAAATAAATAAGTGAAGAGAGAGAGAAGAAGAAAAGGAAGAGAAGAAAAGAAAGTGAAGAGAGAAAAGAAAAAGAGAAAGAAAGAAGAAGAAGAAAGTAGAAGAAAGTGTGTGTAGTGTGTGTGTAGAAGTGAAGAGAGAAAGTGAAGTGAGTGTGAGTGAAGGGTGAGAGTGACTGAAGAGAATAAAGTATGCAGGTACACTCACCCAGCATGGGCTCCCCGGTAGTAAGCCGCGCGCATTGCACGAGACACTTCTTGTAGAACAGGAACAGGTCGGCGCACGACGCGATGACCGCGCCGCCCGCGCTGCCGCCCGCGCCGCCCGCGCCGCCCGCGCCCGGCGACGCGCTCCTGGCGTCCTGCGAGACAGAGGGAACGGACACGTTCATATGGAACCCCTCAAGTCCTCATCTCATAGAGACCTAGTTTGGCCAAAATTCAACAAGGCCAGCTAGCACCACAAATCACTAAACGCATTTAGTGTTATAGTGTTTTTATCCACGAAGTGACGCGTGTTTGTATACAAAAAGAACGAAAGAGAGAGAGAGAGAAAGTGTGAATTTACTCTCTCTCTTTCTTTCTGTTTGAATTAGAAGAAGACAGTCGCAAATATGAACGCTTTATCGCGTGACGAATTTTGCCAGTGCACTCCTACCGCAATCCACGGTAATGAACTTCGTTCCAACAACTCGTATAGCTGCTATCATCAAAATAGTTAATATTAATGGAAGTGTATACAGTGCAGCTAGCGGCATTCTATCCCTATCGGCTAAAGTACCGCTGCCACTATTTGCGACATAATAATGGCGCTGCCTCGGCCCGGCTAAGGTGCGTAAGCATTGCATTGTCACTGAGTCACCGTATTTTTTTTTAAATTGTTGAGTTTAGTTCGCCGCCCTTTGTATTGATTGATCGTATTTGTTTTAAATAATTATATAAAAACTTAGTACAATGACTGTATTTAAGAAAAATTAAGTATCGAATGAAAATGGCTTAAAGGTAGGTTAGGTTAGGGTAGAACTGTGACCACACAACGCACGAGTCGAGAGTTGCTGCGGCAGTGGCCGGCGAGTGTCAGGGTCCGTTTAGGCATCAGAGAATGTAATGTTTTGGGAATGTGGTGCTTTACAGCAAAAAAAAAAACGACAGTGACAGTGCAATGTTTACGGCACTTCAGCCGGGCCGAAGCAGCGTCACTATTATGCCGCTAGCGGCACTTTATCCGATACCGATAGAGTACCAATAGCAGCATTCTAAACACTGCCAATATTAATTTACTATACGCGCGAAAATTATATTTGTAACATTGGTTATACCACTTAAAATAAAACCATAGACAAAGTCAGCGGGGTACATCTTGAGTATTTTTGAAACAGTATGTGTGGCGGTGTATTGCAGGCAGGCAGCTTTTTCTCTGCGACGCCTCTGGTGTTGTCGATGTCCGCAGGCCGCGGCGCCCACTTACCTCAGGTACTGTATCACTCACCTGAACGAACCGATCCATGAGCTCCGCCAGGTTGGTGTCTAGCGAGCTGACGTATAGCGAGAGGTAGGGCTCGAAGCAGGCGCCTATCAAGCCGATCCACGCGGAGCCTGACGGACCTGATACTTCCATGTTCAAGTCTGATGATGTAGCCTGCGGGATTTAACATTAGAAATTAAACAAATAGTTGTTTGGCTGGATATCCGGCTATCTTATAAGCAGGATAGCCGGATATTCAAATAAGACTGACTATCGGGCGGAATCGGACATAGTTTTTCATAAGTGACGCGAGCCAATGACATAATGACTTGACTAATACTTCGAGGTTTAACATTATTTGTTGATTGCAAACGTATTGCAACATAAACTACAAAAAATTTAATTATTAAGAAAATATTGAATAAATAGGTTTTATTTGTCTTTAAAGTATCTTTATCTAGCAAAATATGTATGTGAATTAAGAAGTCGATTTTATAATATTTTTGTAATACATTGAAAATCCAGACCTATCGGATATTAAAATACTACTCGGTATCCGTCCGGATAGTGACAGTAGGTCGGATAAGCCAGGATACTTGGTCAGGTCACGTAAAGAAGCACAAACTCACCTCTTTACTGTCGCTGTCGAACGCTGGCTTCTCAATGTTCACTTCTGCCGGCTCCGCGCCTAAATCTGTGCCTGTACACAAACAAACACTATTTCAGTAAATAACGTCTATTCCAATTCTTGTTTCTATTTGACGTTATGTCTATTTAAACAAATATCAACTTTACGACGCAGTAATATAAGTCGATATCAGAATGATATTTATTAGTCATCCTGAAATTCATCAAAATTTAAAATGTTATAAATATTGAACTTGCAGCAGAAAGTAACTTTATGTGTAAAGATTAAAGTTATTTCTCCAAAATGACATGCATATTAGGAAAGTAAATTAAAAAATATAAACGCAATAGGAGGATTTTTGCAATGGTGCGTAGTCCGTAGCCGTAGCGCCCGTAGCCCACCAGGATGTGCACTAGTGTGTGTTTTCCAGAAACTCTTTACATTTAATCGTGTATATATCACCTGTAAATCTTTTATGCAATAGCAGCTCAAAGTTGTAAGTCTTCTGAATGGCGTACAGTAATAACTTGACGTCCACCTCGTTGCGACGCGACGCCATTAGGTTGCTCAGCTCTGTGCGGGTTATCTGATGACAACATAATATTATAGAAAAATTTATTTAATCTACTAAATCAAAATCTTTAATTCACTAACAGATAACGCACAGCCTAAACCGCTGGGTCTAGAAGCATGAAATTTCACGCAACAGGTCCTTATATACATAACGAAAGTGAGCACTAAGGATGGTAAATCCCATTGGGCACACGGCTTGTCTGTAATAACTTATTGAACTACTAATGATGTTCGCCTTTTTAAATAAATGAGCCTATTTTTAACATTCTAGCATTTATTTTTGTATAACTACGACCAGTAACTAAGCTAGGACACCTATAGAAAATGGGTTAGGTTGGAACTGTGTAACTGTGTACCAATCACTACATCAAAGTTGCTCGCAGTACTAGGCTAGGACACATCGCAAAAAGACGATCTAGTATACAGCATGTATCAGAAACGAGTGGTTATATTTAAGGATGTGGACCATCAAACTGAACCATTTTCTCCATGGGACCAACATCGTAATCGCGAAAAAATTATTAGCTGACCCATACAAAAAGACAAAAGTCGACAAAGTAACTCGAGGGCGTAGTGATTTTAAAAGAAAGTTAGGGGGGGGCGCGTATGTTAAAAGGTTTGGAGCCACTAGTACAGTTCCTCGGAAATCAGGTTTAGTTGCTGGTCCCGCTGTCGTTGCAGGTCGTCAAAGCCCGAAATTCTGACAACCAGTATTACTTAAGTATCGTGGTACCCAGTAAGGGTTGTGGAGGTCAGGTCGCTCCTTATCATCGCAGTCGCTTCATGTCAACATTCATTATTCTCTTGCCCTGATCCTAATTTATTATTTCGGCGCAACACGTATTTTTCTTCCATACTTCTCTATTAGTCGTCATCTCGGTAGACACTCTATTTATATCCATATCATCTTTCACACAGTTCATCCATAGTTTCTTCGGTCTTCTCATACTCGTATATAATAGAATAGAATTATCTTTATTCAAGTATCATGACTCAAAAATGATTAGTTAGACAACACACTATATCAGTAAAAATTACTACTACGACACTTCACAAAAACAAATAAATAGTAGTGGATCACCGTTGTGGCATTCCATGTGAGATGGCACAACAGCGACCCACGAAAACACAGTCTAGGTAACTTGAAATCAAACTTAGGATACTGTTGGAGCTGCTCCACACCCTACGCACCATGGAGCGCACCTTTTGCGCATGGTTGTGTAGAAACAATCTACATGCGCATCCGCGAACATCCCCGACGCACTACAGAAGCGGGGCAGCCCCACCAGCATCCTTAACGCGTTATTATACTGAACGCGGAGAGCATTGTACGATCTTTGCGTATATCTAACCCACAGGCTGCTCATATAAAAAGACGTGCAGTAGGCCCGAAAGAGCGTTATCTTAACAAGAAGTGAGCATCATGCAAACCTGCGAGCCAGCATGTTCGCTCTAACCGACAACGCTCTCCGCTCCCGTTCAATGTCGTCATCGTCTTTGAGATTGGGGTTTAATATATGACCTAGATACTTTAACTTAAGGACCTTTTTTAAAGGCGTGCCATAAAGTAAAACAGGTGTTACATTATTAACCATCCACATTCATACTCAAAACTCACAGTCGCTCCATGTAACATACTGGTATTCCGCTGCATTCGGTTACACTGGAAGCCGACCATAACATAATTGGGAACTGGCGAAGCAAATGATGAGGCCAGTTTTTTGTCAACTATAGCCTGACTATCACAGTTACATTTTTATTGCAGATTCAAGATTCCTTGAACCCGCAATTCCATGCCTTGATCAGATCGATAATTTTGCAAGAAAACGAGCTAACAGTCATATTGCAGTAAATGTGAGTGCAATATGACTGTTAAAGTATGGCCAATTATTTAGAAGTCACTTTATAAAAAGCGAGCTCATAGAAATAACCTTCTATTTTTTAAACACGCTTTGCTCAGCCTTGTCCGTGTGGTGGAATACCTCCCGCTCCCTCGCAACAAGAGGAGGCCGCAGACACAGTAGCGAGAACGTTACAAGATGATTATTGATTATGTTACCTTGCAAAACTGCTGCGTGACTCTCTCGCTGAGCCTCCAGGGGGGAGGGAACAGGGTCGCGGTAGACTCCTCGAACGTGAGGAGGTGCCTCTTGAGCCACGCGTAGCGACGCTCCACGTGGGATATCCAGGCGGATTCCTGTTCTGATGAGAATAGGTGCTGATATTCCTGGGGAGGTAAGAATTATAATAGATAAAGTTATGAATATTTGGGAATGATACACTACTTGAGATGAAACGGTTATCCGGTAATGAATACTACATCAATATCCGGGGATTAAAGTTTTCAATAAAATAAAAGAAAAATTAAATATAAGGTGTTCATGTAGAAACTTACTCTAAAGGCAAATGGTACGGCCAGCATCAAAAGTCGATGACCACATTTAGATTTTCCAAATCGCTGTATAGTGAAGTGCTAATAGTGAATACGGTGTACAGCGATTTTGAAAATCTAAATGTGGTCATCAACTTTTGATGCTGACTGTACCAAAAGATGATGCCCAAGCAAGTGCACCTAAACGTAACAATTTTTGTACGAATATCCGGCCAGTAAATATCCGGCTATCCGGTATCTGGCCCAACAGCCATCTATTTCATATACAAATCATGACTGAGAGATGTCTAGTTACCTTGGGGCATATTTTACATCAGTCAAATAATTTTATCAAAATAATAAATATGGCGGTTTCACATTTATATCTCCATACACTAGCTTTTGCCCGCGGCTTCGCCCGCGTGTATGTCGCAAAATATCCCACGGCAACGTACTACCGGGATTACATACCTAATAGCCGAGGAAAAAGATCAATGACTCCTAGCGCTGCGCCCCCCGCCACCAACCATAATTTATTTTGATACGCGTAATTCTGAATCTGCGATATCTTTTATTAAAGTAGGTATTCAACTAAATTATATGATGTCACGGAATATTTAAATCTAAATTAAATGCACAATTTAAAATTAAATTAATTAAAAATTAAAGAACATATTTAAATGAATGAGGATTAATAAAATACCGGTCTATACAGCTTTGGAAATAACAATTTTTTTTTTATCAAATTCTGAAAGATAAAAGTGGTTACTACAGGTCATCGTAAGTCATCCTATCTTCTAAGATACTATGCTGTCGTGATGTACGAAATATTCATATAATCTCACCTGCAGCTGCATATTGATGAACCACTTCAGCAGCTCAGTCTTGACCTTCGGCTCTAATATATCCACTACACCACAGGCTTCAGACAGCGTGCGGTGGGAAACGCCGCTTTTACTGCCTGCTGTAATGTACACTCTAATTGTATCGGAGTAGGATTCATTGTTGTACGGCGTTTTAAAAGCGTAAGGTGTATTATTGCTTGCACATTTCTGTTTTATAAGGACGCTTTTATGAAAAAAATTGTTGAGTAAGTACAATTAACGATTTACATTTATGAGCGTTTATACTGCCAGTTAGCCATATTTCTTTGTTCCATACAGTAATATTGCCAAATTAATCAAAACAGCGAAATTTTTGACAGCTATTTGTGACGTTGCCCACTTTCAATCTACACGCTATGAGCGTGACAAAGTGAAAAAACATTTTGATAAATTATTGTCTTTTATTTGTTTATTTCTAAATAAATACATTCCTTTGTTTTTAACTGACTTAAAAAAGGGAGTTTCTCAGTTCGAGCCTTTTTTTACTTTCAATTCGGCTAATATCTAAGTGGAAGTCTCACTAGTCACCAGTGAAAGCCTCTTTAAAGTCGGTTAGTATCTAAGTGGAAGTCTCACTAGTCACCAGTGAAAGCCTCTTTAAAGTCGGTTAGTATCTAAGTGGAAGTCTCACCAGTGAAAGCCTCTTTGAAGTCGGCTAGTATCTGCGTGGCTAGCTGTTGTCTGATGGACGTCACCTGGTCTCGGAGGGTGGACAGTTCTCTGATCTCACGGTAGCATTCGAAGTGTTGTAGAACCTGTAACAGATATTGAAAGTTCATTGATTAAATTGCTGGCTAAGGCCCGGCGCGCACTGGCGGCCTAGTGCTACCTAAGGCCGGGCGCGCACTGGCGGCCTGGTACGGCTACAATTGCTGGCTAAGGCCGGGCTCGCACTTGCGGCATGGTACGGCTACAATTGCTGGCTAAGGCCGGGCGCGCACTGGCGGCATGGTACGGCTACAATTGCTGGCTAAGGCCGGGCGCGCACTGGCGGCCTGGTACGGCTACAATTGCTGGCTAATGTCGGGCGCGCACTGGCGGCATGGTACGGCTACAATTGCTGGCTAAGGCCGGGCGCGCACTGGCGGCATGGTACGGCTACAATTGCTGGCTAAGGCCAGGCGCGCACTGGCGGCCTGGTACGGCTACACTTTTCATGGACACCGGGTCATAATATTGTAGAGTGTAGACTCTAGTTAAGAAGAGGTAAGGAGATCTTATGTACACCCTAGTTAAGAGGTAAAAAGATCGAGTGTACACCCTAGTTAAGAAGAGGTAAGGAGATCTAATGTATACCCTAGTTAAGAGGTAAGGAGATCGAATGTACACCCTATTTAAGAAGAGGTAAGGAGATCTAATGTACACCCTAGTTAAGAGGTAAGGAGATCGAATGTACACCCTAGGTAAGAAGAGGTAAGGAGATCTAATGTACACCCTAGTTAAGAAGAGGTAAGGAGATCAAATGTACACCCTAGTTAAGAGGTAAGGCGATCGAATTTACACCTTAGGTAAGAAGAGGTAAGGAGATCTAATGTACACCCTAGTTAAGAAGAGGTAAGGAAATCTAATGTAAACCCTAGTTAAGAAGAGCTAAGGAGATCTATACGTAATGTACACCCTAGTTAAGAGGTAAGGAGATCGAATGTACACCCTAGGTAAGAAGAGGTAAGGAGATCTAATGTACACCCTAGTTAAGAAGAGGTAAGGAGATCTAATATACACCCTAGTTAATAGGTAAGGATATATAATGTACACCCTAGTTATGAAGTAAGGAGATCGAATGTACACCCTAGTTAAGAAGATGGAATGTACAATTGTACACCCTAGTTAAGAGTTAGGAAAAGCTACGACAAACAAACATAAGCACTTATAAATATTAGCAGAACAAGCCTACAACCAACATAGACATAAACCACATTGACAATTTCTGTCTATGACCTGTGGAGTTTATATTTCCGACAACTGAAACTACAGATTAATACTAGGGTATATTATACAGAATGAATTTTTGAGACGGGGCAGTAAGGGGAGGTACCTTAACCGTTGTACAGGAAAACGGCGTTAGGAGACTGTCCTTAACTTTTTGAGAAATTTTGATCTGCATTCACAGATTTTGAAACAACAGTACAGTCGGCAAGAAAATGGGTAGTTCTCACAAATACCTTTTTTTAATGCCAATTGATCCTGTTTCTTATAACAAACAAAAAGCTCTACCGGACCAACTGAGGTTTGAGTATTAGAAAAGTCAGAAATCCCAAAAAACTTTTGCCATTCATTTCATAGGAAATAAACTCCCAACTTACTTTTTTATGATGGACAGATTGGCCGAAAATAAACAAAAAATGTATATTTCGAACAAAATACGCGTTATAACTGCTTTAAGAACAAGAAAGTACTATGTTGCTTGTGATTTCCGACGTTCTGAGAAGAAAATGACCTCAAATATTTTAGCACTTTCAGACTTATAAGGGAAAAGTTAACAAACCCCGTCCAGTACAACTGTAGTTTCAGTAAGTAATCCCGAAAACATTTCTATGGGAAAAGTTTTTTTTTAAAGCAACAAACTATCTAAATATTGTTCACAAACCAAATAACGCGTGTTCATTTGAAATTAATCTTTAAATTATCGTATCCATCGTAAAAACCGGCCAAGTGCGTGTCGGACCACGCACAATGAAGAGTTCCGTAGTTGAGATGAATTTATACCAAGAACAAACTTAACATTGTAGTTGAAAAACATGTTCTCCCATACGGAATGTATGGGAGATCATGTTTTTAAAACCGCAAATTTAAGTCGGTCGATTATTACTCGTAAGCCTGTACAGCCTACTTAGCTCTGATAGTTTTCCTTTTAATTTCGTTATATATACTACTGCTGTGAAATTTTTCACAAGTCCAAGTACAACCATTTAGCTAGAAGGGGGGTGATACTTGACTCTAACAAAAAAAATCAGTTAATAGCTTAATATTTCGCAAACGGATATCTGAATCCAAAAATGGTTTCGACAAACTCACAATATTTTTGAAAGACCTTTCTAACGATACCCCACAACATGGGGTAGATGAGGGAAAAAAAAGACATCCCCACTTTACGTGTAGGGGAGGTACCCAAAAAAAAATATATATCTTGATTTTATTTTACCACTTTGTCCGGCATGATTAATATGTATACATATGCCAAATTACAGCTTTCTAGTACTAACCGTCTCTGAGCTAAGCCGCGGACAGACAGACGGACTGACAGACAGACAGCGGACATGGCGAAACTATAAGGGTTCCTTGTTTACTACGGAACCCTAAAAAGTAGGTTGGAGTAATTCATTTCCTATAAAATGTATGGTTAAAGATTTTTGCGATTTCTTACCTTTTCTAGTACTCAAACCTCAGTTGGTCCGATAGTTTTTAATCCTTATAAGAAACAGGATAGATTGAGATCAAAAAAAGCTTTTGTGGAAACTTTCAACTGTAAATTTTTAACAAAATCTGTCAATGCAAATCAACGTATCTCAAAAAGTTGAAGACAGTCTCTTCTATAACCAGTTTCTTGTAGTGACAATGGTTAAGGAACCTGCCCCTACTGCCCCATTTCAAAAATCCAGCCTGTATATTAGTTGGTAATGGCCTATTCATAAATAAATGAATAAAGATGTACCTCCATAATAGCCTGCATAGGCAGCACTATCTCCTTGTACTGCCGGCTCTGCGTCATGTTCCGCAGGGTATCCACTCCCCCCACCAACATATGCAGGTGATTTAGAGCCGTGATGGCAGCTGTTAGGTTTGACTTAGCACAATCTAGCTGTTTGATCTCTGATGTTATCTCACGGACCATACTCTCACTGCGTTCAGCTTTCTTGTTTATGTCTGCTACCTGGAAAAATGGTTTAAGATAAATAATCGGCAGATTGTTGCGCCACTTCTTCTTGCTAGATAAAACACTAGGAAGTGATGAAGAGTAGGAGTTTAGGGGACTAGTTTATGTCATTTTGACTTTTAAATGTCAGCTTAATTTGAATAAATGATTTTTAATTTAAATGAAAACAACTTAACATCATGCTATTATTATCTGAAGGGGAGAGGTGAATAGTTTATCCTTATTGTTTAATTCTAAATATTTCTTAGCCTCACTTAAAATGTGGTAAGCCAATTACCCTTATTTATTTATTAGGAACACCAACTACATATTTATTCACAATACATTTTCATTATGATCAAGGCACAAATACAGACTCCAGGCTATTGAAAAATTCCAAATGAAAATACGCAATTACATCCAACCCACCCAAGGAATCAAACCCAGGACATCATAATAGGATTTGAGATCATTGCCTAAATTAAAAGAAACTAGCTCAGAAATTACATTGAAAACTTTACCTGTAACGCTAGTTCCCCAATACACCTCTGTGCATCAACCAGAGCTTTCTGTCCTGCGTCCCTCTGCTCAGCCTGCGCCCTCACAAGCCTCCGTATGTCATGCTCCACACCAGCCAGGTGGAACTCACAGCGAGCCGCCGCACTCTCCACTCCAGAGAGAGACTGTTCCGTAGGGAAGACTCGGTTGATGTATGCTACCGCATCAAACTGTGAAAGATGAAGTTTTTTGATGTTTAAAAAAAGTTAATGATAGTTTTAAGTCTTAATTTTTAAATTAAAACGAGAACTTGTATGAGCTATTGTGAAGGCACTGAAATATTTGTAAAATTGTAAATAGTTGATGTCAAAAATTCAATTTTGGGGCACGAAAAGCAATAGTCAAAACGAAGCCCTTAAAACAACATTCATCTAGTTTATATCGATTGCTCTCACGCGTAGTAGTACGAAATTACATTTAGATTCAAACAAAAGCAGTACAGAGAGATAGAACAAACAACAACTATGAGCAAAATAAAGAAAACTCCGACTCACTTCTGCACTATCAAACTGTTCGGTTCCTCCCATCATTTCCTCAATCCGGCTCATCACAGAGCTTGGAAAGTTGATCTGCACCTCCGGCCCACTATCCTTGTCGTCTAATAAATCGTTAGAATCCATATTTTTTGCAGTTTTTTGTACACTTTTTGGGGAAAATAAAATTCACAACTTCACCAGCCCGCAGGCTAGGTTGACGTTGATGAAACGTCACTGTATGACGTTTACGGTTCAGTGTTGGTATCTACAAATAATTCTTAGGCTAAACTCCTTTTTAAAAACATGCCACTGTTTGCGGGAGCCCGATTTGCAGTCCCACCTCAGGGGACCCCTCGGCGGCTTAAGTCCACTGGGCACGCCACAATTGTGACGATAAGTCCCCTCTTTGAGCGTCACAGCGTCCTCACCTTCCGCCTGCCGCAAGTCCTCACCGGACACGGCTGTTTCGGGAGGATCCTGTTCCGTATAAGGCGGGAGGAAACGCCCGGGTGTCACCACTGTGTGGATCGCCCGGAGGACATGGTGGAGCATACGGTGGAGGTCTGTCTGATACAGTTTAAAAAAATTTATTTGCAGATATTCCAGTCGCAACCACTAAATCTTTAAATTCTTCACCCACTGTTGCCGAGTCCCTATTGAAAGAAAATGTTGATAATTGTAACCATGAATTTAATTTCGACTATGTTACTGCATGAGATATTATTAAAACTTTCAATACACTCAATGTTAAAAAAACTGCTGATCTATGGGGAAATTCCGTAGAGGTTGCAAAATGCATAATCAACACTGTAGCGCCTGAATTAGCAATTATCTTTAATAAATGTATTGACTGTGGTGTAATTCCTAACTTAATGAAGAGTAGTAAAATAATACCTTTATTTAAATCGGGCAGCACAGCTGACCCCACGAACTTTAGACCAATTTCTGTGCTCCCCACCTTTAGTAAAATATTTGAAAAATATTATTATAGTACCTTTGTACTCAAATTATAATTATGTCGTATCTGTATGTATTTTACTGTGTGTACATAAATAATAAAATAAATAAATAAATAAATAAAAATTGATGCTAGATCAATTGCAAAGACATTTTAATAGTCATAAATTATTAAACAGTAAACAATTCGGTTTCACAAGGGGTCGCTCGACTTCCGACGCTGGTGTTGAGCTTGTTGCACATATTTTTGAGGCCTGGGAGGAGTCACATGATGCCCTAGGTATTTTTTGTGACTTATCTAAGGCTTTCAATTGTGTTTCTCATGATACCTTGATCAGGAAATTGCATCACTATGGTGTTAGAAACACTGCTTTGGATCTTCTTATTTCTTATTTGGATAATAGGATCCAAAGAGTGGACGTTAATGACAAGCGATCCCCGGGTTCTATTGTCACTATGGGAGTTCCGCAGGGCTCAATTCTTGGCCCTTTTTTATTTCTCGTATACATTAATGACCTTCCTTGCCTTATAAAGAACAGTCATGAAATAGTGTTATTTGCAGATGACACATCACTTATATTTAAACTTAAGCTACAGCAGACAGTTACCGACGATGTAAATAATGCTCTCTCTAAAATAGTGCATTGGTTTAGTGTTAATAATTTACTTTTAAACGAGAAAAAGACTAAATGTATTAGATTTCTGACACCTAACGTTAAGCAGGTGAAAACCAATGTACTCGTAAATGGGACAGAATTGGATCTTGTGGACACCACTGTGTTCTTAGGTATTACTTTGGATTCAAAGCTTCAGTGGGGCCCATATATAACCAAATTGTCGAAGCGGCTAAGCTCTGCAGCCTACGCGGTGTATAAAATCCGTCATTTGACTGATGTAGAAACAGCTCGATTAGTATATTTTAGTTATTTCCATAGTGTAATGTCGTACGACACGTTGTTATGGGGAAATGCAGCCGACTTTCAGGCTATATTTGTGCTGCAGAAACGAGCCATTGGAGCAATATATAACCTTAGTTGTAGGCATTCACTGAGGGATAAATTTAAGGAAATAAACATAATGACAGTCGCATCTCAATATTTTATGAGAACCTGATTTATGTAAAAAAGAATATTATTGTATATTCTAAACACAGCGACATTCATAGCATAAATACTAGACACAAAGATTTATTTATTGTGCCCAAGACTAGGCTCCAAAAAATTAGTAATTCATTTAAGTGCCAAAGTATACGTTTTTACAACAAACTCCCAAGCCATGTTAAAGAACTGAGCTTCAATAAATTTAAATCATTTATTAAACAGAAACTATGTTTTAAAATCAACGACTAGAAGACACTATATGAGTTCATATAATTACTTAGTTCGTTTTATTTGACTGTATAAGTCAATTTATTGTTTTTACTTGTTATTGACATAATCTACTCATTACAGTTTTTTTTAATGAGTTGTAATGATTTACGTTGCGTAATGTAAATTATTTTGCATAACTACTATTGTATAGAATCAAGTTTTCTAACTGAACAGACAGCTGTGCTGCTGGGGAGTTTGTTGCGCCACTTCTTCTTCCCAGCTAAGCACTAGGAAGTGGTGAAGGGTGGGCGTTTTATGGGGACTGTCTTATGTAATTTTGACGTTTGAAAAGTGCTGATTCTCAGCCTATTTTGAATAGATGACTAATGATTTTTTGATTTTGAGAGTACATGGGAGGCCGTCACTTCCTCCTGCGAAGCAGTAATGCTTGCGAAGGAGGAGGCGGAGCGCGCGAGGGAGAGGCAAGATTCGCGCCCTCGCGCCCCTAGTCGCCGCAGGAGACGCCCCGGGCGTCGGGAGTCGCGAGCATACTTCCGGCCGCCGTAGGCGTGGGTTTGCGGACGGTGAGCAATGGGTAGCTCGCCGTCCGATAAGGGCCACGCGCGCCTCAGAGATGTCAGCACCAACTGACTGGGCCTTAGAGTATATAACACTGGAGAAGCCTTACTAACACTTCCCTTCTGTAAAAGTACAAGAACAAATGTTTTAGTACGTTCATAAAAACGACTTTCAAATCGATTCTAACACACTTCGTAAATCGTTTTAAAGGCGCGCGGAGCTCCGTGAAAATGCCTATTTGTGATGATAAATGGTGTAAAAAGCGTTCAAATACGTCAAATTTACATAAAGAACTGAATAACTTTCATATGTAATTTTTTTAATATTATTGTTATTGAAATTTCAAATCCTAACCTCATAGTTAATACAATTCGATTCAACCATGATTCAATATAAAACGTAGCATGGATCGAGTATTTCCTTACGTTTCTTCTGTGACGTCACCGATCTCACTACATCTCGTTTTTATGTTCGTAAAGATGAAAATACTTTTCTTTTGCATTACGAAAATATACGTCGAATCAGCAAAACTTACACGCACTTGACATGCGATTACGTCCTCTAGTAAAAATGTTAACGAGACTACCGTAGGGTTGAGGTCATGATTGTTTGAAACCAAAATTGACATGTCGATTTCTTAGTAACTTTTTTTTATTTTTTTTTATTGTTCAATGTTTTATATTTTGTATACAGGGTTACTGGTAACTCGACGTATTCCTTGCAGGACGTCATAGTAGGGTTATAATGCAAAAAATTAAGCCACCAAATGTTCTACCGAAATTTAGTAGTTTTTAAGTTAGTTAGATTAGTTTTTTTATGAAAAATCCAAGATTAAATCATTTGAAACCAATTTAAAAATGATTTCCGGCGCGACTGTACTGAAATTTAAGTTATTATCATAGTTGATGCCGTAGCAGATCTTTATTAATAATTAAAAGTTCAAAAATGCCTAAAACGTTCGCAAATATCACTAACCAAAGTATCGTGTGCGGTATCGTTTCGGTTTAGTAACTTTACAGTGCTTTTACAGGTTTTTTTTTCAATGCTAGCAACATTTTAAGAAAACTCAAAAACTGACGTTTTGTTTCCATTGTTTGATCCGGTTTGATCAGTAACTGTGCGTTTGCCACAGACTAGTTAGTTGCATTTGCACTGGCGAAACATCGCAACAAAACATGTTGAAATCTCTAGTTCCTGTCAAAATTGTATGGAATATTGACAGAAAATAGAGATTCCAACATGTTTTGTTGTGAATGTTTCGCCAGTGCAAACGCACAGTTACTCTCACACAGTACTTTATAACATACTCACGAGAGTTACTCACTCTCAAAATAAAATTGTGAAACGTATGAGAATTTACTTTCTTCGTACCGGACCGAACTGCTGAAAATTTTTAGAGTTTTTTTCCAATTGGATAGAACATTACGTCTTTTACGACTTTAGGTCAGTGGGTCGTCTTAGGGGCGATAGAGGGGATTTTTCAATAATCATTGTATTTTATTTTTCAATAATCATTTGATTTATAGATGGGATTTAATAGGATAATTCTGTTAACAGGTAACTTGTTCCTAGGCTCTGAAATTACCTGTTACTTTTAACAGGGAAATTTCCTTCTTAAGGTAACTGATTAGATAGAATAATTCATACATACTTCGTAATATTTCAGACAGATAAGTAATTAGTTAACTAACTTTTAATGCAGTAGGAAAATAATGGCTAATTCTTTGTCGCATACTTACATTCATTTAACGTCACGATCACTACTGAGCGACCTTCCCAAGTAAATACCGAGGAATTCCCAGTCATCGACAAAATAACTGATAAATGAACGATGAACGAATAAACGTCAGGGTATGGTAAACGGTGAAATGGTAACAGGGAACTGTGAATTCAGTTCCTAGGTTATCTGTTAAGCTGCAGTTACTAGGTATTTGTTAACAGGTAATTAATTCCTAGCACATCTCTAATTTGATTACAATGTCAAAATTGTAATAAAACTCGCTGGTGTATTAAATTTTTTGTAGCACAAACAAGTTATAATTATGATGAATAGTTGTTCTTATTAGAATCTAATTAACCTTGTAAGTGTAATAAAAATAAATAAATAATAATCAGCTGTTTTGGTATCCTACACACAGCTGGTTTATCGCGAACGACTGGAAACGTACACAGCAACGTCAAGTGAGTGGAAACGTCGTGCAAGTTCGCTCGGTCGCTTTGTTTTTCAGTTATTTGGACGCGCTCGAGGTGTCTTGCCGTCGCGTGTTCCGCCGCAATGAACTTCGCGCAAACCCCGCCGTAATAATACGTCTCAGTGTTAGTTTTTCTACCAGTTTTGTATACACCAGTGTCAGTGAAGTGATTAACAATGGCTCGTCTCACTGAAGAAATGGTGATTGCGCGATCCAAACAATCGGACCTCAGCGCGATAAAGAAGCTGAACTGCTGGTAAGTAAATGACTCAGGGCTCGTAATCATACTGGCCGCGGACAAAGAACGTTCGAAAATTAAAATCTTCAACGGCCTAGTCTCGGCCACAGAGCATGTAACTTTAGTCTCGGCGTCCGCTCGCCGTGGTTTGTCGTAATGTGAAATCGCAGGCAGTGCAGTGCATGGAGGCGGAACGTTAACGTATTTGTTTGCGTTAATGTGCTACAGTTCATGGTCTTAAGGTTTTATCATAATTTCATTATAGCTGGCTGAACATTCATTGCCTGGGTCTTTCACTTTTATGAATGTAACATGTCCATAGAGCATGAGATTATGTTCTAATAATCATTATAATTATTAAAGTTAATGAACTAGTTTATGAGAATTATCTGTGAGAAAATTTGCTATGAGCTACAGCAGTGTTACTCATATTGTTTGAGAAAAGAGATTTAATACTTAAAATTTATTTGTGGTCTCACCATTAGCATGATTGGCCTCCACAAAAACTTATAATAGTTTTAGGAAACTGCAGTTAAACTTGTAACAAATATTAGGTCTAAAGATCAAATGACTGGTGGATTAATCTGTTTGATTCTGTTATCAGTAACACCATTAAATTCTAATAACAACTGATATCTTATCATATCTTATACTACGCCAGTCCTAGGCAAGTAGCCTACAACTTATTTAATGCTACATATTTTCTAGGATACTATTCATACAAAAAAAATATTTAGTAAAATGCATCACATAGACCATGTGGTCCGTGTGGAGGTTTATGGGTCAAAACAACATTTAGGACATTTTCATTTATGTTATTTTTATGTCACAATTACAGAAGAGTAAAGGAAAACAAGGGATGTGTTTATGATGTAAGAGAAAAACAATCGAGTAGGTATTTTATTCATAATTAAAATGTAACAATCTGAAAGGTTGATTTATCAAAACTCTTACTTTGACTTTCAGAATAACTAACTTGCTGCCAAAAGCATATAATTAGTCTTCTGAAGTTTCATGTGATCTTAATTAATAATAAAAAAATAATCATGAGCACCCCCCTAAAAGATTGCCAAAGCATTAAAATCACTTTAAAAATGGAAAATTACAACATTTTAGTGAGACATTTTTTTTTACCATTAGTAACAAGAAAAAATAAACATTATAATGATATTCTAATCCCTTTTTTGAAGTTTTTATTAATGTTTACAGTACTGGGTGACTTTGAATTTAAATTAAAAACAGTATGTGTTTGTGAACACACCCTAATGCAAATTTTATGTAACGTGACATAAAGGAAGTATGGATTGATGTATTTGAGTGTTTCTTCAATAAAAAGACACAATATTCACTTAGTAATAACAGCTTTTAAGTGACTGAATAACATAATCGAAAAAGTTTTCAGAAAAAAAGATTTATAACAAACATACATACATATTGTATTTTTAAGAATTTGCAAGGAAAATCCAATTTAAAGTTTATTTTGCACCCCACACACAACACCTTCAAATTGACACAACAGTAAGGCAGCCGCTCTTTCATTTGTGGTCTGGTGGTGTGACTAATTCCATCAATGTTTCCAGTAGTCAGTTAGAAAAAAAACTTATATTTAATCAATTAAAAGCAAAAATCCTTTTAAAAAAAGAAGAAAATTAAATTTCCTTTAAAAATGTTAACTATCAACTTATAACCTCATTATACACAATTTATATAATCATAAAAGCTTGTCGCGCGATTTACTTGTGTAAATAAACTAGTACCTATTTAATTGAGTAACTTAATCTGCTAAGTAATTTTTTTTTAAATTTCCGTTTAATTAAATACTTATAGGTACTTACGCAAATTGCGCGATAAGCTTTTATGATCATATAAATTGTGTATAATGAGGTTATAAGTTGAAACTTAAAATTTTTAAAGAAAATTTTATTTTCTTCTTTTTAGAGCATTTAAATAAAAACTTTTTTTTAAAAGGTTTTTTTGCTTTTAATTTATTTTTTAGTTATTTCTAATTATTCTCGGCAGGCCCTTTCATTTGATACCCATATTGCAGAAGTGCATAAAAAATAACTATTTCGCCATCTTGGATGTTCCATATTGGATTTAGAATGACGTCACATTATCTTTCGAGTTACTCTCAACAAGCCCTTTCATTTGATACCCATATTGCAAAGTGCATAAAAAATTACTATTCCGCCATATTGGATTTATAATGACGTCACATTATTTTTCGAGTTACTCTCAACAAGCCCTTTCATTAGATACCCATAATGTAGAAATGCATTAAAAATAACTATTCCGCCATCTTGGATGGTCCGCCATATTGGATTTAGAATGACGTCACACAGCTTATCGTGTATTGTCATCCAAACTAAACGTGTATACAAAATTTCAGCTCAATTGGTTGAAGGTATCTGCTCCAAAATTGAGTAGCAAGATTCCACGCGAACAAACATACATACATACATTGCAAGTTAAATAAAAGCTTTTAATTAAAAAGGAATAACATAAATGAACATGTTTTGCGACATATTATTTTTATTTAACAGAATGTTGAATATACTCGTATTAACTAGATATTGGGTGATTTTACGCAGACTTACTATGTTGGTTAAGATTATAAATACTTTTTTTAATAAATAAAAACCTTTCAATGTTTTTTCGGTTTGAAACATGGAAATCGATAGACGGATGTAGGTTTTTTGAAGGAGATAGTGTGGTACCAGTTTAATATTAATATAATAGATCAAAACTGTTAAGTAACTGTTAATCCAAAGCCATTCTGAGAGAAAATAAATAAACTTATTATATTATTTTAATTTCCCCAACATGGAAATCAAACCCAGGACTCCTAGCTGAGCAGTTACCGTTTTGGAAACTAGACCAAAGAAACTGTCACTTTTCTTGATAAGATTATTAAATTGAATGAATGAATCCCTGCTTATCTAAATCTAAGACAAACTATTTAAATTTATCTAATCACACAGTTATCACAAGATAATATTGTGATCATCTCATAGTGAGACAGTGATGATGATACTAAGACAATCAAGTTAAATCTGTCATGTAATGTGTCACTTCCTGTCCAATGATATGCAAGGAGGATTATCTTACTTGTTGGTGGTCGGCAACTTCCTGAATGATAGAATATCTTGTAACTTGTAACCTAAGTGCAACATAAATAATTTCAAAGCAAATTAGCTTTCTGATTATACAATAAAAGGATAAACTATTTATGTATATGTATTAAATCTCTGATATTTAAAGCAGATAATTATGTCATTTTCCCTGTACCTACGAGTATAATAATAATAACATTGCTAGACAGATAGCAACTACCTCATGCTGATGTTCCTCTGTAAAATCACACCATATAGTAAATTTTTTTATTTTTGTAGTTACAAATTTTACTACGGGAGCGGGAGGGCGTGTTAGACTCTTACTGACTAAAACCCACCCGTGTTCCTTCAGTTGCCTGTACGTTGCCAGGGGGCACGGTATCCCTTGGACTTTCCCGCGACCCCGGCAGGCATCGGTTCTAGAGGACCCCATCAGTTGTGACATCTCTTTGAGGTGCGCGTGGAACACAACGCGCCGTCGACCCGGGCCTGGTCCTTATCGGACGGCGAGCTACCCATTGCTCGCCGTCCGCAAGCCCGCGTCTACGGTGGCCGGGCATCGGCTTGCGATTCCCGACGCCCAGGGCGTGTCCTCCAGCGGCTAGGGGTGTGAGGGCGCGAAATTTGCCTCTACCTCACGCGTTCCGTCGCCTCGTATCTCGCTCCCGCTCCGTACCATGGCCTGGACCAGAGCCGGACGCGAGAGATCACCGCCACCGATCGCCGCCACGAGGACATGGCGATGCTCTGCCCAAAGATAAGATAAGATAAGATTTCTTTATTTGTTTAAACATTGTATACATACAAGAGCATGCAAGATATTAGTCCGTCGTTTGAGTCGTCCAATCATGTTTAGCCGTAAATATCAACGTACAAATATTTATATAACATTGAAAAGAATTAACAATAACAAAACTCGAAATATTACCTAGGATATGCACTTTAGAAATTTTTTAATTTAGTGACTAAGTATAATTATAAATAATTTTTATGATTATAAAATGTCAACACTCAAGATACTTCAAAAATTATAATGTCAAACAAGTACAAGAATAATGTCAAATCAATATTAAAAGATTTATGTCAAATTGTCCAGATTGATATAAAAATTACAAGACTAAGTTACATGATTTTTGTCAAAATTACAGCCATAATCATTTAAATTTAATATTAGTGTCAGGAAAAATATTTAACAAAAAAAAATTTTTTCGGTTAGAAATTCTGAGACACTATAATATGCTTTTTGCGAAAGAAACCTTTTTAATTGACGCTTGAATGCATTACTATTTAGCCCCTTCCAACTTTTAGGCAATATGTTAAATATAGTAGGCGCCATGCAGACGATACTTTTGCGCATAAGTGCCGTTTTTGCTGGATAGACACGAAGAATGGTGGTATCGCGTCTGTTACGCGGTACAGCGTCCTGTAGACGTGGAAACAGATTGGGGTTTGTTTTAACAAACATTGCGGCTTCGAGGATATACAGACAAGGAAGAGTTAATATCTTGTACCTCTCAAAATATGGTTTACATGTATCGTCCGTTTTTAGCCCAAACATAGATCTAATGCATCTCTTTTGGACCTTGAATGCCTTATTAGAGTCAGTAGAATTTCCCCAAAATACGATGCCGTATCTTAAGTGAGACGCAGCTAAACCATGGTAGGCAGCAATCAAGCTATCTACATTCACAACTGCAGCCAGAGAGTGCAATGCAAATGCAGAAGTACTAATTTTTTTGCAAAGGTTCTCGATTTGTGTTTTCCAGTCAAGTCTTTTGTCAATTATTAGTCCAAGGAATTTAATAGTATTTACGATTTCAATAAGCTTATTATCTATATTTATGTCCATATTTTCTATAGTCAAACGTTGGCTAAAATGCATGATTTTAGTTTTATCTAAATTAATCTTTAAATTATTATTGTTTAACCATTTTACTATAGATGTCAAGGTATTGTGAATGTCAAGTTTATAATGGATCATGTCATTGTTATTACTAGAAATTGTCACCGTGCTGTCATCTGCAAATAAGGTCATAGGGTGTGAAATTGATTTTGGCAAGTCATTAATGTACAGTGTAAAAAGGGGAGTAGAAGGGAAGCCGGGCAGAACTCCACCGTATGCTCCACCGTGTCCTCCGGGCGATTCAGGCGAAACAACCGTGTCCGGTGAGGTCAGGCGGAGGATGAGGACGCCGTGGCGCCTCTCTAGCCACTCCTCAAAGAAGGGACTTATCGCCGCAATTGTGGTGTGCCCAGTCCTGGGTTGCGACAATCGCACTCTCCATGACGCCATGAGATCCCGCCGCCGGAGCTCTGTCCGTTATGCTGTGATTTCTCGAGGCAGCGGAGTTACGCCTCCTCGCGCCACTCCCAAATGTTAGTATGCAATCCTACCAAAACATTATTGGTTTCGGGTGATGCGAACCCTCTCCCCCATACCCTCAAACTTATTTAACCACGTACCGACCGACCGGTAGAGTAGTTTATCGGTCGGTTGTCGTACCGTACTCGGCTGTAAATATGGCACATCGGGTTTTAGAAAAAGTTCGCCTTTGTCTCACGTCGTCTCTCTCACTCACTCATACCTGTGTGACAGTTTCTCTAAAGCTCGATGTGTCATATTAACGCCTGGTAGCGCAGTTTACGATCACACACGTTTTTCCTACAAAAACAGGTGTGACGGTTCACCTGTGACTGACTTGTGAGTGAACAAAAGAACACAGGCTGTAGTGTATTCTTTCCCACACTTTTGTGATGCGAAGGAAACTGTGTACCTACTAGACCTGTCTGCTTGCACGCCGTTAAAAAATGAAGCCCCATACTGTCGAGTGTCGGCTATCGAAGTTATTAATCGCAGTGACTTTATAATTAGCACAATATCACCTTGATGCATACTAAATAATACTACCTCACGTAGGTACAGAGTGCTAAAATGCTTAAAATGCCAGTAACCGAGGTTGAACTTATGTAAATGGGGATGCCTACTGGTTTTTTTTTGCAACTATTTCATTATGTGGATTTACATCGTGGGTAAGGGAAAGAATTCCTAGTCAGGTAAATTGTAGCACACGTGTAGCGTGTAGATCCACATGATGATTGAGATCCTGCTTATGTACTACGTGGAAAGCATTTTAAAATAGCCCGCATGGCCGTCCTTCCTCCAGAAATCATCACGTAAGGAAAAGCGTTATGCCCCTTTCTTGCGACTTTCTTTCTCTCTCTCTCGCTCTCTTTCTATTATACATATACGAGTGTGTGTGTTTGCGAGCATCGCATAAAGGCTCCCGCTAACGGGAGCGACGCGACATCGGTAGAATAATTTCTGGAAGTTTTCATAGAAATTGTTCCACCAGAGTCGCGTCGCGTCACGCCTGGTCGAGCGACCCTTTAGGAACTTATTTCCTGACGGGGGTCCTCCGACTGCCCACGTTCTTCAAGTCAAATCATTTATTTCAAATAGGCCCTTGCAAGGCACTTTTGAAGTTGTATATTTTAACAACATTTTTATGAATGATTTCAATTATATGCGTTGGTTTTAAAATACAGGCATTTTTATAAAAAAAATAAAAAACTGTCAGCAGGAAATCAGTATTTCAGGTATGGAAAACCATTTTCACGGTTACAAATATTTACAAAAAAAAATAAGGTTGAACACCCCTGTCTCGGGATCAGAGGGAGTTACGAGGGTGGAGTGATAAGTCTGGTAAAAATGAAACAAAGAGACAACTTTATTTAAAAATTATAACTCAATGCACTTCATCTAGCGTTTCTCAAACTTTTCGATCCCTTCCGTAAAGTACGACTTAGGCAACCCTTCGAAATAGGCATTGGTTTCGAGCATGATCTCCTCGTTGGAGCTAAATCTTTTTCCGCCGAGCCATTTTTTTAAATTCGGAAACAGAAAATAGTCGCAATAGGCCAAATCTGGCGAATATGGTGGGTGAGATAGCAACTCATATCGCAACTCATGTAATTTGGCCATGGCAATCGCGCAGGTGTGCACTCGTGCGTTGTCTTGGTGGAAGAGGATTTTCTTCTTAGCCAAATGCGGTCGTTTTTCAAGTAAAATTTATTTATTTATTATTTATTTATTTATTTATTTAAAAAACTCTTAAACTATCATTACAGGTTTAGAAACCTAATGCGATAGCTAAGCCTGCTTATAATATTAACTATTTTAAATAACACTATTACTAACAATTACAAATAACTACACAATACATTAACACCAAATTACTTATAACTAATACTATATAACATTATAATTATAACAATGTAATATTCATAAACAATAAACATAAAATTACACTAATTGTTGCTTTCGTAACATATTATATATAAACTTACTTTTGCAAGTTCACTAAAGTAACACGAAAAAATGTCCAACCTATTCTGAATTCCGTTAACAGTACGAATTGCTCGCGTGAGAGGTGCTTTGGCCAGCAGGTTGGTTCGGGCAGTTGGCACAGCCAGCAGTGGCGGGCGCCGCCGCCTCCACACGTAGCGGTCCGGAACAGACAACCGCAAGCACTGAAGCACGCCCGGATTGTGCTCCTTGCCCCGGAGTAGTTTAATTAAATAGACGACAAGAGTAAACTGTCGTCGCACCCTTAACTCATTGTACCCGACCATGCCCAGTACAAACAGGGTGGGGTACATCAGCGGGTACAATGGATAAACCCCGTACAGTCTGAAGTACAAGTGACGCGTGAACTTGTTCTGTATGCGCTCCACCATGATAGAGTACTTGGCTTCATGTGGAGCCCATACGACCGCACCATACTCCAAGTGACTCCTGACTAGAGTGTCGTATAACACCCTTATAGTCGTAATATTAGTGAACCCCTGTGACTGCCTTAGTACAAAGCCGAGGTTTCTGTACGCTTTCTTGCATATCTTAATGACATGCTCGCGAAACGTAAGATCTGGAGTGAGATATACCCCTAGATCCCGCACCTGCGTTACTCGCTGCATGGGTATCGCCTCTGCTTTGTACTCATAGCGGATAGGGGTGCGCGCACGACCAAAGGATATTACCGAGCATTTGGACACGTTGAAGTACAGCTTATTGTCATGGCTCCATTTCACCACTCTATCAATGTCACCCTGGAGTCGCTCACAGTCTGACTCATCCCTTACCTCGAGCAGCAACTTGAGGTCATCTGCGAACAATAAACATGAGCCATGTCTGACGACCTCCGGCAAACTGTTAATTTGGTTAAATTGGTCCAATAAATTGGCATAATATTCGCCATTGATCGTTTTACCCTTCTCTAGGTAGTCAATATGGATTACCCTACGTGCGTCCCAGAAAACTATAGCCATCACCTTATTGGTCGATAAAACTGCTTCGGCCTTCTTCGGAGCTGGTTCGCCCCTAGCAATCCATTGTTTAGATTGTTCCTTGGTTTCTGGTGTATAGTGGTGGATCCACATTTCGTCTACCGTTATATAACGACGCAAAAAATCAGGTTTATTCCGTTGTAACAACGCCAAACCTGCCTTCGAAGTGGTAAATCGCATGCGTTTTTGATCAATAGTCAGTAAACGCGACACCCATCGCGCGGAGAGCTTTTTCATATCTAAATGTTGGTGTAAGATATTGCGCACACGTTCGCCTGAGATGCCTACTATCTCGACTATCTCGCTCACTTTTACTCTTCGGTCGTTCAACACTATGTCATAGATTTTAGCGATCATCTCTGGAGTAGTGACCTCAACTGGGCGTCCTGGGCGTTCACCATCACTTGTGCTTGTACGACCGTTATGAATAATTTTAATCGACGCAGCAGAGTCCCCATAATATTTATCAAGCCTTTGTTTCGTTTCCGTAATAGTTTTTTGCGCAAAAAATAATGTTTAATCAACACTCGAAATTCACTTGTCTCCATCTTTGCGAAAATGCGTTCAATTGTTTTTATTGAATGGCTCTCAAAAAAAAAACTAACCGGCGGTACTGGCTGAAAATTTAAATATAGTCCCTCAAAAGTGTTGTGAATAAGGAGGTTACATGCAATTTGCGATAATTTTATTCCAAAATATATTTTTACCAGACTTATCACTCCGCCCTCGTATTATAGTTTTCTTAATTTTTATGTGTTTTATCATTTCACGTCCCTACCCCACATCCCCACAAAGCATCGCCACATCTATCGGACCTGTTCTTTTCGTATCTAGAGTATTTCCCACGACCCTAAACAGGTCATCGGCCCACCTTGTGGGTTCACGGTTCACGCTGTCACTTTCAGTACGCGGCATCTCCACTGCGGAACCGATGATGGTAGCCTTTAGCAAATAATACAGTCAAATTTGAGTAACTGAGAACTGGATTACGAGAAAACTCTATAAATGAGAGTAATTGCCAGGCCCCGTAATTTTAACCCCCTTAAACCTCTATAAATGAGAATCCGAAACATCTATAATGTAACTGAGACTGCTACTTGCCCGTACCTCTATGAACGACAGTCGAGCGTAATTAAACACATGCTATTTATAATCAATCATTCTTATAAATTTCGTGGAACTAACATTTTTTTTGAGTCTCTCAACCTTTCCCAACTAGCCTTAACCTCTATAAGTGAGAAAGGCCTATCCGGTACCTCTATAAGCTAGAAACTCGAGTTAGTGAGAAACGTCTAAAGGTGGAAAAGAAATCGCGGTCTCTTGGACTCTCGCTTATCCAGGTTCGACTTTCCTACTAAATATAAAAATATATTAGGTAATCTCCATACACACATTCTGCCACCAAGTCATTAAATCAATTAGCAGGCCTCATTAAGAGTCTCTCAAAGTCGCGGTACCACAGTTATATAATCAACAACTATATAATATAATAGTATCTTATACATAAGATGCATGGTATCTAAAGAACGAGACTACTCTCAGATTTACTTTCACGATTACGCCATACCACCGTACTGGCTAATACGACACGTCGAGATTTAGGAAAAAGTTCGGCTTTGCGGAGCGTGCTCTCTCATACTTGTGTGGCAGTTTCGTTCTAAAGCTGTATGTGCCATTTTGACAGCCGCGGTCCAGAGGACCTAATTGATAACGGCGCACGGTTGCCGCGGTCGGTTCGTGGATACAGGTGACCATCCATTACATGTCGAGGCACGGAGGTGGTGCCTCGGAAAGCACGTTAAGCTTTTAGTCCCGGCTGTCGTTCGTAGATCTTTGACAGTCGTTACGGTTAGTCAGAAGCACGAAAGTCTTACCAAGGGGCATCGTGTTGGGTTGTGGAGGTCAGATAGGCAGTCGCTCCATGTAAAATACTGGTATTCAGCTGCATCCTGTCAGACTAGAAGCCAACCCCAACGGAATAGGTTAGGCATATTGATTGGTCCCGAACTCCAGTGGATATACACTGTGGAGTTTTCAGACAGTTTTGTAGCTACAGGAAAAAGGATCTTAGGGGACTGTCCTTAACTTTTTGAGTGATTCTGCATTCACAGATTTTGGAAAAAATTGCACAGTCAGCTATATGTGCCTATGTATTATCGAACCATCTGGGAATCTTATAAAATGCCTTAGCCAACTGTTGTTTGTGTACATAATACTATCTACGACGACAACGTCACGAGTGGCGACGACAGTGTCACGAGTGTCGAGATCAAGTGACGCGATTGTAGAGAAATCAAGAGCAAGTGTCGCGAGTGTCGACGACAGTATCACGAGTGTCGAGATCAAGTGTCACTAGTGTCGAAAAGAATATCAAAAGCGTCGAGATCGAGTGTCACGAGTCGAGATCAAGTGTCACGAGTGCCAAAAGTGTCACGAGTGTCGACGAGGGTGTCAAAAGTGTCGAGATCAAGTGTCACAACACGAGTGCCAAATATGTATATCGCGAGTATCAAAATCGAGTGTCAGCCGCCATCCTGATTTTATCAATACAATTTACCAACATCGCGTGAGTGTCGTTCAAACGTCAAAAGATCTGTAGCTCGGTATGCGTTGCTTTGCTTGACCTTAGTGAAAATGGGCATAAAGGACACGTGCGACGCAATTCTGGTAGAACAGTTAACTTGAAGTTTTCATAGATATTGTTTTATTAGAGCCGCGTCGCGCTGTCGTCTCGCGCCTGTACGTGGGAGCCTTAAGCATTACAGCAGCCATCCTTTTGTTCACATATTCTGATGTCGTTCACTTCGTGGAGACAACTAATCTAATTAGAGAATTTGATTCGTGCGTGACTCAGGCACCAGATTCCAAGCGTGCCTTAACGCTGGCCACTCTATGATGCCATTTTACTCCTTATATCTATATCATAATATAGTTGGTTATCGCATACCACTGTAGTTTTTTCAAGTAACATAACAATGCTTTTAATTTTCAACGAATTAATTTGTTGTATTAAGTAATTTAATGTTAATTCGTTAGAAAGGAACGGTTTCACTGAAATTCATATTAATTGAAGTTTTGTTAAATTTTTACTTGTTTTGTTCAGAAGCTCTCGAAAGTCAGTTGTGTTATCTGTCGTTGACTTGTTGTATGTAATGACTAAAGAACTTTGAGATGCGTCAGTGCACCTCGTTACGATATAATATTATCTTGGCGCATAAACAAGGATTATTTTATTCCGTAATATGACTCAAGATTACATTGAACATTTTTCTCCTTCACAAACAGTTGGAAAAGTATTTACCAATTTTCCACTATTAGTACCTATTTCTGTCGACACGAACACACACAACCGAAACACCAAGACATGTTGCCACGACCCCAAATCAATTGGGACAAGGGCGGAAATAGGTCTTCAGCATCATTGTGCTGAAGACCTATTGCTGTCACCATGCAACACGTTTGAAGGGTGTGGGTGCCTACCAGTGGCCCCAAAAGTTGCTTATCAAACTCATGAGACATTTCAAGTTTATCTCTGGGATGGCAACGCATCTGCGATGTCTCTGGTGTTGCAGATGTCCATATTATGCCTCTATGATTGCCGGTGATCACTTACTATGGAGGGCCGGCCGGCTTGTTTGCCATCAAATAATATTCAAAAATCCTTGACAAGAACGACACACTATATTGACAGCAAAACAGGTTTGTGAACATAAAAAAATCATGCTTTTACTTAAACAAATGGCTATTAGAAAGTAAGAGTAGGTAAATATATACTCATCACACGTCCGCACATCTCATACATGCATCACATCTTTAAACAACACATGTTAGCACTTACTCTTCATTAAAAGCAGTTTTGTGGCCACAGACGCACTGCTTTAAAATATGAGCCAGTCAGCAAGGTGGTGTCGGCCGGCCGGCGGCCCAGCGTGCGCTCATTTGGGTAGGGATTACCTTGCGGAGGCTATCACATAAATATAAAATCCTATTCCCTGAAGTAGGTAAGAGTCCTGCTCTTAAATAATAGATGTCCTTACATACATTTTTTACGAGGCAGCGGCACGCACTGCCACACGACATATAATCATGGATTACATCGACTCTCGTACGATATGTGGCAGCTCACAAACTCACAATATACGTGACACATGTCTGATGTAGGCTTAGGCCTAGACATAACATCATCCGAGTAATAAAACATAAAGAAAAAGGCTTCGTAGACCCATAGTGTGTTAGGGAACCCCGAAGGGTTAGGCAGAGCTGTATAATAAATAATAGTCCTCAGTCCTATGGGGCGGCAATCCGACACGACCGAAGAGAGATCAGGCGCAGGGCTCACGGTTTCACGTGCTTTAGGAAGCACGGGGATATCACACCGCCAACATCCAAACTCCAGGCTAATTACTAAAAAATTCCTAGTGGAAAAACCCAAAAACACTTTGCCCGACCGAGAAAGAACTGAGAATCAAACCCAGGAGCCCACGCTCAGCAGTAGCGTTTGCGGGCACGACACCAACAGTCCGAATTCAAGTTGACCTCGGCAAGCGTATCTTAGCATTTGATCGACCTATGCGGCTGGTTTTATTAAGTCACGGGCAGCATGGATAACCAACCACTCAAAAAAGGCCTGCTTAAAATACCTTGTGCCTTTCTCCTCCGTATTTAATAAACAAAGATACCTCTTTGTTCCACCTCTCATATACTCCAATAAAGATTACTTACTATGGTGAATCAGGATGCCTGTGTAGTCATCGTCACTTATGCCGAGTGCTTGCTGCCGTGTCGTCAAGGGCGCTACGTAGCGAAGCTCCTTGTATGGAAAGACGTGGGTGGCGAGCGCGGCGACCTCGGACAGAACTGATCTTTTGTTATCCGACTTTGAAGGTATTTGTAGTTGAACTAGCTATTTGGTATATCTATAACTATGCAGCTCAAATACAAAATATATTACATAAACCTACATGGTCACTTCTGAAACGTGTATGTCGTCCAATGGAGAAGAGCCGGCAAGCAACTTCACGTTTACTCTTTTAAAAATGATTGGCTTTTACAATGTTTTCAAATTACACTGTTAATAGGTAGGTACCTAGGGGAGGTTTGTCAACAAGTACTAGGTATTAACAAAATAAAAAGCATGTATATATCTATCTAAAAGGCCTGCAATGCAAGCTCGCATACGCAAAAACATTTTTTACAAAAAAAAAACAACAACCTACTTCAAAAAATAACTCTGTTTCGGAAACGGTATCTTTGGTTTTGAATTTTCATTTTTGCCACCGCCTTCTGAAATAGTTATTTTTCGTTATATTGTTACATTATAGTGACTTTTTTTTTGAAAGTCGTTTGTTTTTTTTGTAAAAAGTTTATATTGTTCAGTTTTTAGTTGTGGCACCTATCCCACACAAATTCGAATACCTGCTATATAAATAACAGTAACGGGAAGTTATTATAACATCATCCTCTTATACTAAGTATTATTGAAGTTAACTCAAAACTACCCAAGCAAAGTGAGCATACCATTTCAAAAAATAAAAAGAATTTTCAAAATCGGTCCACAATTGAAGGAGAAATCGGCGGACGACCGCTGTGAATTTAATAATAAATGTCGCAGCATTATGCTGAGATAGGAGCCTTTTGGCCTTGCACAGGACTCTGCTTTTACTATGTTATTTTTTTTCTATTTATGTTTCAATGAGTGTGTTTTAGTTTACTTTGAGATCTCCTGTGCTTGTCTCAATAAATACTATTTCTTTCTTTCTGCTTTTTTAAAAAAAAACTTACAGACAAACATAGAACCTCCTCCTTTTTGGAAATGGGTTAAAAAATATTGTAATTATTTTTAAACAATGTTGTGAGTTTTCTGCGTAGTCAGTTCTTTTACATCACTGTATTTATTAAGTATGCCATAAGCTTAAATAGTAGATTGTTTGCCTAGGGAGCAAATACCTTTTTTGAAGGTGAGAGTGTTTCTTTGAATCCAAAGCGGAGCGAAGGATTCAAAGAACGTCACTCGAGCTCAAAATAGTCTTGCTCCCGAGGTGGACAATCTTCTTTTTATCACCCTCTATGAGAGAAAGTAAATAAGTGCAACTTATAAGAATAGTACCTACGTTTATTTATATTTTTTTATAAATCGTAAAATCTGCCGAATTTGAGTTCACGGTTACGAACGTAGGCGGTATGCAATTCGCGCGTTTTTTATCGTTGGGCGGTGTATTTTATCATTCAGCCTGTTACTTGTTCATAAAATGTTCGTGATTGAAACTTTTGCTAACAATATCTACATTTCAAATTCAAATCACTTTTGGCCCCTAGGGATTAAAAAGCTCTTTTGGTCCCTGTTTACGAAGAATAAACTAGGTTTTTTAAAATAGATGTGAGGAAATAGTAGATTATTAACCAAGGGGATAAAGCAGTGTCTTCTGTCGCGGGTGAAGATTTAAATCGCGAGCGTAACGAAGGACTCAAAGTTTACTCCCGAGCGTAGCGAGGGTGTTAAAAACTTAAATCACGAGCGAAGCGAGGGATTTAAGACGAGTCCTGAGTGTAGCGAGGGATTTAAGTTCACTCAAGACTAAGACAGCTTTATCACCGAGGAAAATACTCTACTTTTCGTACCATTTGCGAAAAAAATAACACAATAATAATATGAGATAAGCATTTATTAAAAATAATGACAATTAAAAGTAAAATTCGAAACATTGGTCCAATTATTGATAGAGAGAGTTACATTTTTGTTTGGTACATTTATTGTTGATGAGTTGATTTGAGTATTTCTCTGTTCTTGCGTCTGAGGAACTTGCGTTTCATTGTAGATAGTATACGTCGGAGACAGTGGTGGTGGTGCATCGTGAGTTACGGACGAAGATAAGATGTTGATGGTTGTGGCTCTGATGGATTAAGTTTTATATTTTTGTTAATTTGACTGCTTAATATGGTTTTATTCGCCATTGAGCTTTCGATATAACCCTCAGCTACTCCATCGGAGCTCCAACCACTGTGTCTTTTTATTGACGTAATATCCGCCTCTGAATCCGCCAAGAAAGTCGCCGAAGTTCTTCTAAAGCAGTGACCAGTGTAGAGTTCAACATCTTTAAGTTTTAAATATTTAGCAATTTCCTTTGGCATATTGCTAATTTTATTTTTGCCGATGGCTTGTCGAGTACATTTCCCATTCCGATAGTTTATAAAAAATCTATTGTTTTCCATGTTGGTGGGACGTAATGCTTGGTATTTATGAATGATTTTAGTATATTGTCCTTGTACAATGAATGACCGATTTTTCTTTGTCTTAGTTTCCTTTACATTAATCAGCAGCAACTCATTGGAATGATTTTCAACGTCCTCCACCTTTAAGTTTACAAGTTCACATCCGCGGCAAGAACCATTGAGTCCAAAAATTAAGGCCACCTATAACAAAGATAAAAAACAGGTAAATATATAGAATAATTACCATTACTAAGATACGAAATATTCATAGTTAAATCATGTATACTTACTTTGTGGCCAGAAAAATTTCGTCAGGAGCTTCATTAAGAAATGTTTCCACATTTTGAGTCGTAAAAATTTTGACTTCTTTGCGCAATGCCCTTCTGATTTTCTTTTTTAAAAAGCCAGTAATCGTGAATCTATTTATTTCAATGCTGTGTTTGATGCTTATTGTAGCTTTCAGTTTTGAGTATATGCACCAAAGTGTATTCGGATTCTTTGTCTTGGAAAAATAATCAAAATAGACAAGAAGTACTGATTCTGAAATTGATAGGCCTTTCGCACTTCTCCACGTTGAAAATTCTTCATAAGTTTTTAAATAATTTTCCTTGGATTTTGTTGGAAGCAAATTATTTATAATTGCGGCAGCATTTGCACTGATGGAATCCGACAATTCACTGTCACTGTCGCTTTGATTTAACATCGTAACGTATTTTTAGAACATTAACTTATTTATAAAAATAAATTAAAATAAACTTAACGTTTATGTATTTGAAGAAAACAAAAACGCGGCAAATTCCTAGACTAATATTTTTTGTCGGAAAAGCAAAGGCATCAAGCTCATACGGCCTCGTCGGTTTTCGTAATTTTATTTAATAATCATAACTGCATAATAAATGCGTATTCCATTTTCAAAAAGATGTATAATGCTTTATATACAAACTCAATGGTGTAAACACAGATGTAGTTCAGTATAAATTTCGGTAAGTATTCCAAATTTAAATCACATTCTCCCCCTAGAGGATGAATGAAATTCAGTACAATTTTCTTTCCCTGTTTTTAACAGATTAAAAATGACTATTGTTATGTTCGCTTTTTGTGGCATAGAATGTCACTTTTTTGAGCAAGTGGTACGAAAAAGTTATTACACACTCATTAAAAAATTATATTGGCAGTGTAGTGGAGAGATGAGTATTTTTGCCTGCACACCAAATAGCTTGTTCTACTGTACATTATGATTATGACATCGAGCGTTAGAGCGAGACTGTCACACAGGGCAGAGACGACGTGACACTAAGGCCTGAAACTGCGTTATGCGGACGTCTGCGCGGTTCCATACAAAAGTGCTCCGTTGCGGGGACACGCACGGGCGTCCGACGCGTGGAGGAGGGCTCCGCGCCCGAGCCACATGTCCCGCCTCCGTGCGCTGGAAGTCAAGGCTTGTGCAGACCCGACACGAACAATACAATTTCTAAGAAAACTTTACAGTATAACAATAACCGGTGTAGCGCGATCGCGCGACAAGTCGCGCTGGTCTGCACAAGCCTTTAACGGTGTGCATGCACACCGTTAAAATCGAACTAGCGACACTGCGTAAATAAAATAATCCGGTCTCCGCGACGGGTACCCGGGATGGGTTCCCACGGAGCCCACCCGCGTGTCCAGCCGCGTAGACACGCGACGGGTGCCCGTCGCGGGCGCCCGCTTAACACAGTTTGAGGCCTAAGACGAACTTTTTCTAAAAAACGATTTGCCGTCTTGACGAGTACGTAGGCACAGCGTACTTACTGTATTTGTTTAGTAGACTCCTTACAATGCGGAAATGTCGTGGTCAAGTTAAAACTACAAATATTTATTCTGCGATTGAACTTAGCCCACAACGACTTCATCTGCTGATTGACCGAATCTTTGACAATTCAATAGTGCTTCATTGGTTTACTTTAAATAAATGCTTTGAGTTGGACTTTTTGCTTGCCCGAACTTCTGACTACCGGTCTTACCACAGAGTATCGTGTTACCCAGTAACTAGTTGTGGAGGTCAGATAGGCCGTCGCTCCATGTAAAATACTGATATTCAGCTGCATCTGTTAGATTGGAAGCCGACCACAACATAGTTGGGAATGATTATTAAGATGACGACGATTAAACTTAGTAAGTACCAATTTTTTATAGACATGTGGCGGCATCTACAACGCCCTCGAACTACACATCACCATGACGTCACGCAAAATCCTGCATCGTGCAATCAGACGAGTATACATACAACGTCCTGACATCAAGCATCGGGAAGTTGCCCACCAGTTTGCCCGCCAGATACGACACCCTCGGTCGGACGATCCTCCCTTTTCTATAGAGTATGAGTGAACTTTACAGTCTGTTCCTCATACGTCTATACGACTGCACACCTCACACACTATACATTTCTGCCTACCTCTTGGTCGTGATGTTAAGTTTTGTCTATTGAGAGCGTTTATTATCTCTCATATCAGCCTCCTTATCTATCTACGTCTATGTGCTATCTATGTGGCATGACAGTTCGTGATCTATTCGTAAATACTTTGTGTTTCTGATACGACATCCATGATACGGTCCACTACCATTACTTAAGATTATGGTTTTCGGAGGGACCCTACAGTAACCTCACACCTTGGTGCACAGTGCACAGCGCACCCCTGCGCACCCACATTTCGCCAGTTATGTTGAAGTCCCATGTAATAGGAAGCGAGCCTATTGCCATCAACTGGCCACAAATCCAGACTCCGAGCTGCTACTAAGACTGCCCTACCTAGGAAGACAACCCAGGTCCTGACGCTCAGCAGTCGCGTTCACCACCACTAGACCAACGAGGCGGTGTTTTGTAAAACTTGACTTACACACGTTATTGTGATGTGAAACATAAATATACGACCGTACCTTATGTATGTGCTCAGAGAAACAAGTATTATGCATAATATTAACATATTTATTATGTACGCCTTCCACTAATCAGCGCATTTTGCGTACTGCAAATAATACTATGGAGTTGTTATGCCAAGCCATATTGCGCCATATCTAAACAAACATAAAGTGTAAAATTGTGGCATTAAGTAAACAATGAGCATTGAGTCATTGATGAAGCGATTATGTGCCATACTGTATGGAGGCAAGCCCACGATGTCCTGTGAGTAATACTAAAGTGCTGTGTGCTGCCTTTTAAGGTAATTTCTAGCACATTTAGCTAAACACGAGTTTTATTGGGTAATGTGCTGCATTGTGACAGTATGAGGATTCAGCCTGGCGAAGCCCACTTGTCTACGCACATATTAATGTTGAACTTCACAATTGCCGTGCAAAAGTACCATGCAAGTGTGCACAATGGGATTTCTCTTTCTCATCGGTCATGACAAGCTTCCGTACACTCTCATCCTCTCTTTAACTCTGTTAGGAGATGAATTTTCAAAAATCCTTCATTAATGCTCTCCTACGTTATTTAAGTAACTCGTGAGTAAAATGTTATGCTTCTAAACCCAGCTGTTTTGGATGTGTATTGTATTTCAGTGAATATTAACGTAACATAACATTAACTTTGATGTATTCATCGTTTCTTTGGTATTCCCCTACTCTTGGCTGTCAACCGTCACGTTATCAAACACTCCATTTTCTTTCATATCATTCCTCACACACTTTTCTTTGGCTTCCCTCTCCATCCATCAATATTTTAATTAATCAGTCTCTTGGTCACGCGTTTCATTTCTTCTCATCGCAAGTCCAAGAAAACCGAACGACTTCGATTCCCTTTTAACGTTTCTGCCTTTCAAACTTCCTCTCACGAAAATCAACGCCAAAATATCACTTGATCTTGTTGATTGTTATCAGGAAACATTTTGAACACCCCGTTCGTGCGATGAACCCAAGGATAAGAAAAGTTTACGTACAGAAGACCGTATTTAACGGGGGCGAGGGAAAAGGAAACATCGGTTTTGATTACAGCCTTTATTATTGAACTAAATGACGGTCAACATTCAATATTTAACGGGAAATGAAAGCATTCGGTAGACATGAAGCGCGTCATTTCTACTATACATAGGGTATTGGGTATCATGTTACCAGTAACTGGGTTGTGGTAGTCAGATAGGCAGTCGCTTCATGTACAGTTCTCGTATGCAGCTGCATCCAGTTAGACCGGAAGACGACCCCAACTTAGTTGGGAAAAGGGTTGGTACATGATAATGGCAGTATTGGATAAGTACTGTTCCTCTCTGTTTCTACCGCCAAGCAGCGTTGCAGGTACGTGAGACGTGTCTCTGGGATGGGAACGTACTGTGATGTCTCTGGTGTGGCACAAGTCTAAAGACGGTATGGCGGCGGTGGCGTTGGCGGTAACTTCAGGACTGTCAGCTTGTTCGCCATCAAATAACATAATATCACAGACTGGAGAAATGTGGGTGTACTATAGGTACCTACACCTCTGCTGATGATATTATGTTATTTAGAATTCATTGCCGCTTGTCGTGATTCACCATAACATGTTCTAAACGGCATTTATATCCAAGGTCAACTGTGATCGGTTCCGCTTCATGACTTGTCTGATTGTCTCTTCAAATATGTTAAGTACATCTTACAGTCGCCCTTCGATGTCACTGTCGAACGCACACAGAATACTCACTGCACAGGGAAGTGCGGTAGTCTAACTTCACCCAACATGCGTATGAAAGTGGCTCGGTGAAGTGAACTGACACAAGATACATGGAGCCATGTAGGAGAACCAAAACTTGAGGGTTGGAAATATGATGCATTTATTTGTTTATGGAATACAAAAGTGATTCCAGTCATTACATGGGTCATCATAACAAAACATTAAAACAGACCTAAGGCTGTTATACAGTGATCCAGCGAAGCAACTCAGTGACGCGCAAATATCCAGAGCAGCTGGATTCCCGGGCTGAAATGAGATACTGACTTTTAACGATTTCGTGGTTTTACGAGCGGCACTACTGTACTAAGGTTATGTGTGTGTGATAAACTTCTCTACGGCTCATTACTCCACCGCATCTCAACTGCACAATACTCTGTCTCTATCACACACACGTCCATAAAGTAGGAGTGAAAGAGACACGTGCACATAGACATCATAATTCAAGGTATGTACGGAGTACGGATGCAAGGTCCGGGAGAATCGATACTAAAGTTAGGGAGTACTAGGCAAACATAGGAGGTAAAATGTACTACGAGGAAATATTTTGTAGGAGAAAGTGTAGATGCAAGGTCTCTGAAAATCGATACTAAACTTAGGAAGTACTAGACGAACATAGGAGGTAAGATATAAGCAATTTGTAGGAAAAAGTGTAATGTGCATGTTCCTTTGATTCACGAGCCCCTGGTACATAGACCTCTCGTGTCCAACTGTTATTGTGATAAATTCATTGTACATTGTATTTTTTTAAAGCCGACCACCCTTATAGTCTGTAAATAAAATGGATTCATTGCACGTATTCAGTTTTTTCCGGGGGTGCATCGTTTTATGAGAAAGGTACTTGTGTTGTATTGCTCGATTGCGTGCACGTTGGATATGCTGGAAAAAATATTTTCTATTTATGTTCGAGACTACAGAAAAGAAAATATAACGAAGAAACATGCGGGGAGCGGGGTAGAGATCGATCTAGAATTGCACGCCCACTGCTTGTTGCACACATTTCAAATGCTTATACAGAAATCTTGGAGGACGGCCGTGCAATTTTAGATATATCTAATTACGTAACACACTTGCAATGGCTATGCCTTTCATTTTGACAATTCAACAATATTAATAGCGTAATTTATTTTTTTATGTATTACGAACCCAGTTCTCCGTCAATTGTGGACCGATTCATAAAAGTATTTTTTTGTATGAAAGGGTAAGCTTCAATAATACGTATTTTTCCCACTTAGTATATAAAATGTGGAAGATAAAGATGATGATAACTTCCTGTCACTGTTATTTACGTAGCAGGTGGTATTCGAATTTGTGTGCGGTAGGTACCACAACTAAAAAGTGAAAGATAAAAACATAAAAAAAAAAACAAAAAACAACCTACTCACAAAAAAAAAAACGATCAATCTGCCTAGCCTTTTCCTATAACTATATTGGGGTCGACTTCCAGTCTAACCGGATGCAGAATAGTTATTTATACTATAAGTGCGGAAGGTAGGTGATTTCCGACGAGTGGCAAGTCGACACGAGTCGGAAATCATCTTACGCACGTGTATCATACAACGTTTTACTATGCATTGTGCGAGGAAATAAAAAAAAAAGCGAGCCTTACAGCAGTCGCCTGCGATGTGTAACATCTAACATACCACGACGTATATAAATGATAAAAACAAAATTCATGACTTTGACTTTTGACTTTGACTTCGACTTCGACTTCGACTTCGACTTTGACTTTGACTTTGACTTCGACTTTTTTATTTTGACCAGTGTCATAATCATCGCCATCATCATCACCATCATTCTGAAATAATAAAATCTCTGAGACGAGACGGGCTGACGACGGCCTCAAAAATAAAAAAAAACTGAAAAGTAAAAAGCACTAGTGAAAAAAAGTGTCACTTTCCGCACAAATTGACTGCTTGGAAAACGCTCTTTTCGAGCAAATGCATTGTAAAATAAAGATAATAAATTTAATTTCGGAAGTCGGTGGCACAAAACGAATATTTAAAACCAAAGACACCGACTTACGAAATTAAAGTAATTTTTTACTTCATAGTGTTTTTTTTGGAAGCCGGTTGTTTTTCTTTTTTTTTAAGTTTTTTTTTCATCATACAAAATTTACAAACATAATATGGTACTCGTATAAAGCTTCAAAATAGAAAAAACTTGTTCCCAGGTCGGGTAATGATATTGGGTTCTCCTTCTCCTATTAGGAAATCAGCCTGTAGTCTAAATGTTTTGCATAGTTAATGCCGTGCCGGTAAAAAGGCCTTTACTCAGCAGTGGCCGGGTCGAGGCCGATGATGATGATGATGATGACGACTGATGATGATGAATGCCGGTAACAAGCTTGCCCTCTATTTAATGATACGTAAAATTCTCGGAATTAGGGTGTACTATACGTAAAATCCTGCCTACCCCTTTCGGGGAAAATGTAATGCAAAAATAGAACAAACGCAAATGAAACAAAGGTATAAAAGTAAGTAAATATGCTAATTCAAGCAATAAGATCGATATGGTTTGTTTGTCGGAACGTTGGGCTGCCACCTGCCCACACACGGCCACACGAGTTATTACTAATGCAGATATGACCAATACTTACCGAGAATACAGGCCAATTTGATGCAAGTATAATTTGTTTGATTACTATAGTTTGTGCCGCGAGCGGTCAAGGCTACCAGGGAACTAGCATACTATGACTAATACTAACGTGATGTTTTGTATGTTATTGGAAAGCCAACAAGCCGATGGGCCTCCTGGTGGTAAGAGGTCCTCACAGCCTAAGGAAGTAAGGACATTTGTTATACTAGAGGTATCGTAAATGCACTTCCATCCCAGAGACAAAGCTAAAATGTCTCTGGTGGGTTCACTGAAGTGTGTAGGCTGTGGCAACGCTCTTATTAGGTACTTTTACAACATGAACAAGTTGTAACATGAACTTATATAAATCAGTCCTATAAGGAGCTTGTTGAGCCTTGTTGAGTCATCCTCGTGTCGTAGTGCGCAACTTGCTTATGAGGTCATGAACATTCAGGCAAAGAGCTTCGTGACACTGCGAATATTATGAGATAGTGGAGTTTTCGTCTACATCGCTCATTAGTGGGTAGTGGGAGAGCTCTTTGTGAAAGAGCTACCTATATCTAAAGCTAAACACCGCCGTACATATCGCTAAGCAGCGTTCCTGTTCCGATTTGAAAGAGCTAAGCTCAGTTCTTGACACCTGATGTACCTACATTTTCACGGTGAGGTAATCACAGAACAGCTCGGCAGATGTTCATCGGCGACGCAGTTACCGTCTGCGGGGCAATTCCTGTATTTTTAAGAGGTTCCCATTCTATTCTCGATGATCGTTCGCATTCTAATCTAATTTTCCTACGTTTTTGACATTAATTATCATTAAGACGAGATTGCGACTTAGATTATAAACGTTTTGTTAATACAAAAATTAGCGTTCTGGTGGCCCGCCCGCGCCGGCTTCATTGCCAACTAAGAACTTAAATCTGTACTTGAAGCTTACTTTAGAAAACGATTTAAGTTCGTAATACTTTTGTTCAACGGCCAGTGACGGCAGATTTGTGGTCATTCGTGCGAGATGATTATTGTCGATGATTATGTCGATGCGATAACCATCAGCGATGTCGACCGGTGGTTTCGATGGCTGATTCATATAATAAAAGTTTGAGTCATGTCTTTGGAAGCAATGCTCCTTAAATTCACAGTACTTACAGTATCAGGCCATTAATATGACACATAAATTACGGCTTAAATTACTTATGTGACGGCCATTAGCATTAGAAACAGTTCGTCTTTGTCTCACGTCGTCTCTGTCACTCATACCTATGTTTTAGTCTGTTTTTGGATGCAGACATCTTATTGCAAAGGTTTGACACTGACACCCACGAAAAAAAACGGATTTATAAATATAAACCAAATCATTATAATAAAATATTATATTACTCACACACTTATTTTTACAACATGAACAAGTCTTCAAATTAAAGATACACTCGAATATTCTTAACAAAATAACAATATTAACCACAAAAATAAACCGACACATTTCCATGAATTAGTAAGAAATAGTCCAAGTTTTGTAGTTAGTGAGCAAAGAAGTGGGTCGGCGGTGCGGCGGCGTGCCAAGTGTAGCGGGTCAACTGTTGCGGGTCACTGGGTACACTGCGGATGTTCCTACTCTGTGGCAGAGTGGCCGTGAGATTAGTTAATTGTTGATCTGTGGCGCTACCATAATCATGTGATGCAGGCAGGGCAGGTCAAGGTGCCAGTTGATAGTTACAACGTACCTACATGGTTCAAAATCGCTTCCCACTGACAGTTCACTGTTCGTCTACCTGCTATAATGTAAGTGGCTTGTATATGGCTATAAGAGTGTAAGTAGTAATTTGCCATTGGCAGCGTCTTAATTTCGTCGCAGTAAGGGCGGTTTTCATAGTCGCAAGTATTAGTGAAGTACGGCTGACCATACAAATGTAATGGACCGTATGACTACTAAATGCGAAAGTGAGTTTGTTTATTGGTTTGTTACGCTTTCACGCTAAAACGGTTCAACGGATTTTGATGAAATTTGGCACACAGGTAGACCAGACCATGGCTTGGATTAGGACATGTAATACTTTTTATCCCGATATTCCTTCAGGATCGAGACTTATGCGGGTGAACTCGCTAGTAATATAATATTATTGTGAAAGTTTGTATGTTTGTTACTCAATCACGCAAAACCGATTGAACGAATTTTGACGACACGGTTGGCGCAGTGGCTGAGCGATCGACTGCTGCGCAACGTGTCGCGGGTTCGATCCCCGCACGGAACAAATATTTGTATGATCTGCAAGTAGTTGTTCCGGGTCTGGGTGTTAGTGTATGTGAGTTTCTATGTTTGTAAACGCACCCACGATACAAGAAGAAATTCTTAGCGTGGGGCAACGTTTTGTAAAAAAAAAATTTGGATGAAATTTGGTTTATAACCTGGATACTACACTACTATACTATACCGGTAGTGGGTTCCCGTGGGACAATACCAAACCCGACGCGGACGAAGCCGCGTGCAAAAGCTAGTTATTTATATTAATTGTCAATATCCACCGGCTGTCTGATTCCGCTCGGTGCACGGCGTATGCACGAACTGCGTGCACAGTCCGTGTGTCTGTGCATTCGACACGGCGGTGCACGCGCACGGTGTGTCTGACAATCGCTCGTGATGCGTGTTGCACGCTATTTGTGTGTGTATTGGTTTATCGGTATTGTTGTATAAATTATATTTATTTTTAAATGTAAATTGGTTTTAACAAACACTTTTACATGTCAACAAAATAATAATATTTTATTAAAACTTCGTTTAGTTTTAATAAAATATTATTTTGTTGACGATTGATGTCTAATATTGTTACGGTCGCTATTATAATGTGGTTAGTTAACACGTTCAGTGCCGGGAGCCCTCCTGGAGGGTTCATCTCTGCAGTCGCATAAGGGATACATTTAAATTGAAACATTTAAAATGAGCCCTTCGCGAGGGTTCCCGGGAACCCTCGCGAAGGGCTCATTTTAAATGTAGGTAAACCTGTATGTAGGGTGTATAAACCGGGAAAATAAAATCTCATGTATATTTTAACAAGATTTATTAGTAAATGTGTTGGTTTTAAAATGAAATCAATTTCTTTTTTTCAATGTTTTGTTCTCGTTTACAAATATTCACAAAAAAATATGTAAGGTTGGAAACTACGTATAGCGACAACACCCCCTGAAAACACTATACTACTTCGTTTTACAACACGGTTTTAAACCTAATGCCGTTGACCTTTAGCGCAAACTTAATGCCAGCAACCCTCCCGGAGGGCTCACTTCCAATTCCGTGGCGTTTGAGTTCTATGAAAAGTAGGTGGAGTGTTAAGTAATTAGGTAGGTAACAATTTATGACAAAGTTGTTGGATAGATGCTCCCATAAATAGGTACTGAATAAATTAACCGACTTGGTTTTACATTAGATCTCACAACGTTTTGCGTTAGAAGAACTGCGTTGCGAGACTTGCATTGTTATACATGTTATGTTTTTGATGGGATCTCATTTCTTTTTGTAGGTAGAATCCCCGATAACTGATACATGATACTGAACCTATAAGTACATACATATAAGTTTAATGAAGCTTCGTGCAGACTAACGCGGCGCGACACTGGTTATTGTTATTCGTGAAGTTTTCCTGGAAATTGTATTGTTCGAGTCGCGTCGCGCTAGTCTGCACGAGCCTTAAAACGTGTGGATTCGCAGATCCCAAAGGTTATAGCTAATCATTATTGCTTCTTCATTCAATTTCAGTTTATTGACAACTGGTTTAATTTATTCTATTGGTCATTTTATTTTACAAGTATCCAATCTTCGGAGAGACTGATTTATACCACGCCCTTTATATTCCTTGCTCCATTAGTTAGGTACACTAGGTACCTAGTGCCTATCTATGTAAATAAAGGTCGAGCAGGTGATGAATAAAGGATCGTGCATACCAGCGCGACCTGCCGCGCGACGCGACACCGGTAATTATTGTCCTACCGTGAAGATTTCTTAGAGATTGTTTTGTTAGAGTCGCGTCGCGCCGGTGTTCGCCGCTTTATTTTACAAGCTGTTTGTTTATTATGATATTCAAATAAGTACCTAAGGCGGATTGATAATGATTGTTAGGTATTGTTAGCAATTAAATGCAGGTGTCCATTCACCTTTCATAACATTAACGTCAATGGAGCAGCTCATTCAGAAACCTTACCATACAAGTATACAATCAAATCATTTATGTAAGTAACGCGTTTCGCCTGAGAGTGGACAGCCTGCCGCCTGGACAGGTCTGCTATATGTTTGTCAGACATTAGGTAATAAATAATAGATATATTACGTGCGTGAGACACGCGAGGCGGCGCTAATGGGCCGACGGCCACGCCACGGAGGAGATAGGACGTGGAAGGACTATGTTGGACAGAGTACGAAGTTTGTAGGCTTGCGAAAAGGCTTGTTGGTTAAGGCGACACTAACCGACTTTCAATGATTTTATACCTAATGAAGATCACGTCTAAACGAGTAGTGTTAATATGGAAAAAATATATTAGAGCATTTTCTTAGTAACTTAATCTGTCAATATTTTTGATTATATTTATATTACATAGTGAAATTAATTTGTAAAATTATGTCTTACGCGGGAATCACGCAAAAACTATCAAGTTTATTTTTCTGAAACCATTCACCATTTTAAAATAATTTAATTATTTATCTTTTCGTATACGTGTTTTATTATAAAATACCTTTTGTTTTATGTTTAATAAATGCGTATAATTTGGGACAGCACTCCTTGATGGGCGAGTCCTATTACTGGCTGGACGTACGACGCGTTGCTTGAGCTAAGCACAGAACATGCAAGTTAACCACTCAAGGCCACTGGCAAACATCTGCGTTTTCCGCGCAACTGCTAAGTGAGTTAGGAATGTCTCAGTAGCGGCCCATTGATGGTAATGTCACCGCTTTCTTTGCAAACCCAAGCTTGACAGACCCTTTCGTGCGCTCCAGGGACATCCAAATGACGGAAAAGGTGGCAAGGCGGCGGTATAAAGAACAAACCTTTGCGTAGTTGCGTATTCTATCACCCATCGGATACACAAAACCTTGTTCTGATTACATTTACATAGACGTGATGCCGGCGAGCGCAGCGCTAACACTCCATTCACTTACCACTCTTTGTCACATGTGACAGGTACAAGCCGGTCAACTGTCGTACAGACTACAGCTCATTTATGAATGTTTCATTAGTTATTGATACACAGTTTTTACATATTCTTAATTGGATGTTTTTACAGTACGCGGTCATTAATATGGCACATAGAGTTTTAGAAAATGTTCGTCTTTGTCTCTCGTCGTCGTCTCCGTCACCCGTGTGACAGTCTCAAAAAATCGTAAACTCGAACTGTAAATTCATATACATCTATACCTATACAAATAATAAACTGTAAGTTTCTGTTTGTAATGTCAAAATAACAGCTTTTTACTAAATGTGTATGCGCACTAGACGGCCACGAGCACGACTCCGGCCAGTCGTGGCCGTCTAGAGGTATTGTACGGTGTGCGGCTAGTTGGCCATTACGACCAAGTGTGCGATTCGTATCGGTTTCTATAGTTTATCTGTAGGCTGTACCCTAATTGCGTAATACACGATCAATCAGAATCTGAATCGTTTTGAAACAGATTGCTAATCCATTGCTTTATAAGTAAAAAAAAATCTGCTCAGCAACGTAATTTTCGCAATGAATGTTGTTGAACTGTCAAAATGAAACAGATTAGTCGTAATCGTTTACGAAAATGTTACGTAATTAGATAGCTGGTCGCGGTCGTGGCCTTCTAGTGCGCGAGATCCCTTAAGTTTTCAAAGCTGCAATAAAAGATTACCCCCGGGATACCACAGCGCATGCAGAGTATTCCAGGCGCTTCCCAGCAACAGAATTTAATATTAATATCCATAATATCGATTGGTCGTGTAACAGGGACGTCGTCAGGCACTCGGTACTATCGTGAAGGTAATTCGGATCGATACCAGTAGGGTGTGTTCTCAGTTCCGAGGTGTTGCCGGCATAATTTAGTGCGACCACTGTTCAGTTGAGAGCACAAATATGTACCTACTAGCTATGGCTCGCGGCTTCACCCGCGTGCAGGATGGAAATTATCCCACGGGCCGATAGGTACAATCGGGATAATATTAAGTATACCAGGTTATGGTCTACCCATGTGTCAAATTGCATCCGTTCACTCGGTTTAGCGTGAAAGCTTAAAAAAAAAAAAAATCGTTTATGCCGCATTTATGTTTAGGGCTTCCACCTTGATAAATGCGAGAATGAGTATCTTTTTGTTTGGACATCGACGCGAAAACTGTTACCACGGATTCAGTACTTACATGATTCTGAACCAATTCTGAAAAAAATAATATGTTCCATACAGTTTATTTATTTTTATTTATTTATAAAAATCTTACCTACACTATCATTACAGATCTATGATCCAATGCGACAGATTGGCCTTACTAACTAAATCCTAAATCTACACCTTATACCTAGTTAAAAAATATCTTAATCTAAATAACATATAACATATAGTGTAACTTTTGCGAATTCACTCAAGTTGCACCACAATACATCAACCCTCCCGTAAACCTCATTCACCACGCGTATGGCTCTAGTGAGAGGAGTTCTCGCCAGTAGGTTGGTCCTGGCTGCAGGCACAGCGAGCAGGGGCGGGCGTTGCCGCCTCCACACGTACCGGTCGGGAACGTACAGCTGTAGGTGTCGCAGCACTCCCGGGTTATGCGCCACGCCACGTAGTAGTTTCACTACATACGCTACGAGCGAAAACTCCCGTCGTACTCTTAGAGTGTTATACCCTACCATACCCAGAACAAATAGTGTAGGGTACATCAATGGGTATAATGGATATACCCCATACAGCTTGTAATACAAGTGTCTCGTGAACTTATTTTGGATACGTTCCAACATAACGCTATATTTCGCCTCATGAGGAGCCCAAATGAATGCGCTATGTTCGAGGTGACTTCTGACTAATGCGTCATATAGTACCCTTAGTGTCGTGATGTTGGTGAATCCTTGGGACTGCCTCAGTACGAAACCTTTGACCGCGTAAGTATTGCAGTTTTCTATGAAACAGCAGATTTTTTTTTATAATCGACGAAAATTTTCAGCGTTGAGGTGTTCAGGATCATGTACTTACTGAATCCTTGGTAACAGTTTTCGCGTCGATGACCCTGCTACCCTATAAATTAGTTAGGATGTACCTATTACTGGTTACTGTTAGCAGTGTGCATTATGGGCTCTGCTGGGCAAAGACACGTAACTTCCAGTTATTTCGGTCCATCCCGTCACCGAAATGAACACTTAAATTGAAAAGCGACTTTCTCGTAGAATATTGGTAGAAGGTTGAAATGTGTTACAGTTCACAAGAGTTCAGTACACCACGTCGTCAGTAGTAAGAAAACCAGTATAAGCTGGTCTCTCATTCTATAAAATTCAACACTACGCTAGGCCAGTACCGGTACTACCAGCGTGCAGTGGATTGTACGTATTCAAATATTCTAAATAATTAATTATATGCACAACACCTTATCATGTCATCTGTTCAATCAATGCCTTAGCAGAAAATCGTTGCTGAATTTCACTAAGCCCACGTTCGCACGGACATAAACCTATCGCGGCGGTATTTTTATCGCGCACTGGATTTTCAATTCTCGGTCTTACGCCGAGCATTGAGACTCCAACAGAGCGCATCTCAGCGCGTCGATAAAACACACTGTTGGATTTTGAACTCTCGGCGCTAAGCAGTGCGTTAAAAATCCAGTGCGTAAAAATTAATCGCCACGGGAATAAATCGCCCGAGTGAACCTGGGCTAAGCGTACTGTATTTTTGCCCCTGACTGAACAAGCCCTCTCCGAGCGACCTTCATTTAAAACAACCCTTACTAAAACGTGTGACCATGCGAGTATGTATTCGGGGGGTTACTCTGATTTCTGTGATTCTCTGTTAAATAATATTGTGTTTGTGACTTATAAAGCTGTCGACTTGTGCGTGCCTCCCCCGAGTGCTGGCACAGTGATCTTCACCATTCATCATCATCTTCTGCCTGCTTTAGTAGTGATAGCCTAGTAGTGTGACCGTCGGACTGCAAAGTCATAGGTCTCGAGTTCGAACTCAAGGCACTCACCTCTGACTTTTCGGATTCATGTGCGTATTGTATAATATTATCACTTGCTTTAAAAACGGTGAAGGCAAACATCGTGAGGAAACCAGCATGCCTGAGAAATATTTCTCAGGCGCGGCTTTAAAACTCTGACGCCAGGTTAGTCACTAACTACACGGAAAGAAGATCTGCCTGCCTTTTCCCAACTATATCGGGGTCGGCATCGAGTCTTACCGGATGCAGCTGAAAACCTGTATTTTACATGGAGCGACTGTCTATCTGACCTCCACAACCCAGTTACTGGGTACCACGATACCCCTAACTAGTTGTCAGACTTTTGGGCTTTTGGCTAACCCGTAACGACTATCAAAGATCTATGAATGACAGTTTTTCACCATTGTCAATAATTATTACAATTAAATTCTTTTCAATGTTAACATCACCAATTCCTAATTATTATATAACCTTTTACTGCAACTCTTGCGCAAGTATCGTGCAACCGTGATGTCTCCGGAACTAAATGTATGAATGGTAATAGTTAACCGTTTGCCTGTCGGTAGTGCTCACTGCATGAGCATGATATCCCTCATCATGTCTAGTTAGTATTCATTATGCATATGCATCTAGCAGCATGCGTGCAGGATTGTTTTCAAGGCATTTTGAATGTAATGTTATTAATGTTTTTATTTTTTAATAACGAATTTCTCCATTTTCCTACAACTTCTGAAACTTTTAAAAACGTTGTGTTTTGTCCAATTCTCGTCTTGATAGACGGTTCAGGTTTTATAGCAAAATATGAGCGTGTTCGAGTCCTCACCATAAAGCGAGCTCCTCTATATCATATCATAACTCTGCCTATCGCAGTCCACTGCCGGACTTAGGCCTCTCCAAAGTTGCACCACACACAAACCGGTTCTCCAACTGTCCATATTTAATCCCCCATCCCTCTGCATCCAGCCTGTCCTAGCCGGCTTCTTTGAGGTCGGTCCGTCAAGTGTTGTTTGATCAGATTTATTCTCGTTACGCTTGCCGTTTCTTGGTCTCCACATATCAAATCAACAAAAACTCAAATAATCATTGTTTTATTAAAAAATGAGCACTTAGTGTCAAGTTGATAATACTACAACTAGAAGTTACTGGGGTATGAAAGAACTCTCTCTCTGTTAGGTGCAAACCTTAGTAGTGTCTGAGGTCGTCATGGTATGCAATAGTATTGGAGAATTGTGCACCTTATCTGTCAAGAGGTAGAGTCTGGTTTTGTTTGTAACCTGTAAAGAAGGTAGTTGAGTTTAGAAAAAGTTTGTGGGTTCTGGTAATCCTGAGGAAAATAAGCGAATGATAATAAACATGATTGAATAATTGCTATCTAAAAAGAAGTCATGAGGAAAGGTTTTATTATGAATGTGGATAGTTATAAGAGTAGAGGTACTCCAAAGAAGTGTTTGGACTGTCTGAAAGATGATATGGCTAAAACGGAGGTGACTACTGAGATGACGACTATGTATGGAAGATGATAACATGTTGCACGACCACTAATAAGTTGGCATAAAAAAGTACATTGACTGGTTTATACTGGCTGTTTGTCGATAACTGAGCAAGTGATGACGTCATGGTCAGCTATCAGATCAATAAGGATTCGCTTCCTGATTGGTAGATATCCAAAAGTTTCTGTTTCTGTAACTTTGTGCTAGTTGACCTACTTTCATTACACGGTCATTGCCCGAAGAAATCTACTGCATGAGACATTCTGGATACAGAGTAGGGGAAGACCTAAGCAACGATGGATGGACTGTGTGAAAGATGATATAGCTAGGCAAATTGGGTGTCTTCCGAGATGACGACCAATAGAGAAGTATGTGAAGAAAAAGACAAGTTGCGCTGACCACTGATAAATTGGAATAAGGGCGGGGGGAGAATGGTGATGATAATGACATTACCAAACTATAATGTTCCCACTGCTGGGACTGTGACCTCCTCTCTGTGAAAGGTAGTGGTAGTGTCCAATGGATATTCAAGTATCACCAGAGATCTTCTAATGCCCACCCATAGATAAATATCACCCGTCTCTCCACTATTGCATTGCCTACTATAGGATGCATATCCGGTACGACTCGCAAATCCTTCCATATCCTAAGGGCACGTCTTCCCTACCATTACCGCGCCCCCCGGTCTACTCCTTGATATGCAATGGCGTCTGTAGCGCCATGAAACACGAGGCTCCAGGGGCTAGTGTAAATGTTGGGGTTCATTTGATTTATCGAGTCTGGTTAAACCACACTGGGGTCGGTGCGTTTCATTCATTCAGTGAGCTACCATCTTCGTTTGCCTTCTAAACGATAATAGGAATATGGTAATATTTGATCCTATTTCAACTCAATTATAATACAGTTTCGTTTATGTAGCAATCTCACGGAACCCTAACTGGGCATCGCGTTTTGTAAAGCTCTTTCTTTACCTTTAATTAAATTTTCTGCCTTATATGTACTGAAATAGAGTTCTGAATGTAATGTGTGTTGGTAACTTTACCTGATATCTAATTTTATATTTTTTGGCAATAGAAATAAGGTTTAAACTACAATGCATTGCGTCTAGGGTTGTCGCGATGTCACGGCTTGACACGAAAAGCGAATGAACTGTAGTTGATAGTAATTTGAAGTAGTAGTGCTGAACGCACGTCAGTAGTAACACTTGAACTTCGAAAATCACCCTTACTGCTACCTAATAAAGGCTCCACATACGTCAAATTGTTACTATGACGTGCGGTTGACTGTACTGTGAGGAAAATGAATGGGGTTGTTGATTCGTAGCTGTTTTGTGTCGGAAATTGTATTCTTTGGATTAGTTTGAATAAGGTGTTATTAGGTCTAACGGGACTTGTGACAACACTGACAACCCTTAGTTTGAGTGATGAAATTGTTGTTTGAAGCTTTCTTGAATGTGGTTTGTCGTCTATTCTTTAATCAAAACAGGTTTTAGAAAGAGGTGTGAGTGACAGAGACAACCTACTACATAGCCGAACATTTTCCACAACTCAATAAGTCATATTATGGAAAAAATATTGTTTATGACCACGCTACCGATTTGGGGTAACTTGTAATGCTAATTGTGTTGGGAATAATTAATAAATAAATATTCACAGCAGTCTCACACCACTCCGTTATCAGTTCAGTCTTGGCAGACTCCGTTCTCCCCTCTGAGAGAGGGAGCGGGACGTAATCCACCACGCGGACACAGCACGGGTTGGTGGATGTCACATGTCTTTGGATTTTTGGTTCTAGGACATGTCTGTGTTCAGGCAAATGACGATCTGTGGCTGGTTATGTTTCTTTTAATTTTTTTTGATTTTTTGAGGGTGGGAAATTATCAAATACCTTCTCCCGCTCTGGGCGGAGCGGGAGGGTGTGTCAGACTTTTACTGACTAAAACCCACCCGTGTTCCTTCCGTTGTCTGTGTGCCGGGGCCGCGATATCCCTTTCGGACAAACTCGCAACCCTGGCAGGCATTGGCCCTTACGGACAGGCCCCCCGTCAGTTGGTGCTGACATCTCTTTGTGATGCGCGTGGAACACAACGCGCCGTCGACCCGGGCCTGGTCCTTTTCGGACAGCGAGCTACCCATTGCTCACCGTCCGCAAGCCCGCGCCTATGGTGGCCGGAAGTCGGCTCGCGAATCCCGACGCCCGGGGCGTCTCCTGCGGAGACTAGGGGCGCAAGGGCGCGCATCTTGCCTCTCCCTCGCGCGCTCCGCCTCCTCCTTCGCGAGCATTACTGCTTCGCAGAAGGAAGTGACGGCCTCCCATACACTCTCGATCCGGACCATCGCCTACGTGAGGACACGGCGGTGCTCCGCCCAACGCCCGCCAAACTAACTAAACGATTGAAATAAATCTTTTGTAAAGGCCTAATCTGAACTTAAGAACCTGCGACATATCGGTCTGCCCGAATCAACATTTTAGCTAGGAATCACCCACTGCTCGGTATAGGCCTCGCCTGTCTCTGACATACTTTGAAGATATCATCAACCCAGCGCGCTTTTGAACGGCCCGGCGTTTCTTTGGCCAAAACTCTGCCCAAATGCATGGATTCATAAAAAAAAAAATTCTTTTCAGGCTTTGAATGCCCATAACGTGTTAGGCAGGCCGCACACTAGACATACAATTGTGGCGCCACATTTAACGCCCCCGTACATCTGCGCGCACGCCAAATAGGACACATTTGTAGCCGGTGCGCGGTGTAGTTTGCGAGACGTTTGCCGCGCTACACGAATTCAAGATCGAATACTGTATTTTGTGACACGGAGATTTGCAAAAATTAAAGACAATTTATTGAATTTTACGGTGAGCTTATTGCAGAGGTTGTATAAAACCTTATATTATAAAACCATGTAATGTATTTTGAGATATTCGATGATATAATTAAATGAAACTTGTCTTCGTCGAACCGTAACTCTTGCGAAATATTGAAATTACCGTAAATTGTAGTACCTTTGTTGATTAAACGGATGAACCCAATAACGTTTTTTTTTCTTATTAATTGCCACACCAAGAAATCTGTATCGTCGGACGATGAAGTAGACGTTCTGGAAGCTGCGCCACGACTGGGACTGATTTACCATGTTATTTTAAGACCATAGGCTTCATAGGTTTTGTGTTCTCAAAATGAGCAATTGGTCCATTACATTTGGAGCAAATTGGCGTTGACATACGGACAGACACAGACAGACACACGAGTGATCCTATAAGGGTTCTATTTTCTCATTCGGACATACAGAATCCTAAAATCTATGGAATGAAGTGCTACTTCACTCGTAAAGTGGGTGGGTTAGATAGGCAAGCAATAACACCATAAATATATGAAAAACTGTCGCATTTAAGAAAAATGGCCCGTATATCTTCGTCTTTTATTCAAGCACTAATGTCTGCAATTTAATGACAACACTAATAAACCAATCCTCCAAAAAAACAAATGACGTGCGCACGCACATCAAACAATACAAATCGTTCAATAGCTCGATACAAACGAGCAACCGGCGCCGGCGTATAGCCCACCGCACATAGATCACCGCTAGCCATTCACGACGCGTTCACTTTCGCCTGCCGCTGACCCCGCGCTCCCGCAACTGTACATTGACCCGTCTGTACCATCGTGATAGATCATCAGACGAAGTTGAATGACAGTGTCAAGTAAACAAAGAAAGAAGGACTAGGCCGTGTGACTCGTATGAGTCGTATGGCGTCGTGCGAATGTGCTTCCTGATAGATAGTGCCACTGCCGCCATCTGCAATAGGTACGCAATAATCTACTGCATTCCACAACGTGTGCTTAGGTGATAACTCAAAATTTAATGAGATCATTATGGATCCTGTCGGGCACAGCTAAATGGTAGGAGAGAGGAAGCTTTAAAATCTTAACTTATCAGGCTTCTCTACTGTATCTGATGTTATTAGGGTAATCTTTAAGCAGATACTTAAAGCCACCCATGCACAGCCGCGGCGGGTAGGCTAGTCACAGCTAGTGTAACATACGTTGCAGTCTATATTCAAATGATAATTAAAGCGTGGTATCTGTGTCGCAACGTTACGTTATCGCGGGCGATGCGTGTGCGACGCTATAAGTAGATGTAATGTCAAGACAGTGCACTCACCCTCGTGCAATAACGCACTTGCAGAAGGACAACTTTGCAATACAGGATATGATATTATTAAGGGTCCGCACCGCTCCACATATTATGCCTTAGGCTGAAATTGCCTATGAAGCTCTACCTGAACAGGGTTTCAAGACTTCCGGGTTAGCCATGGCAACTCATGCCCAGGTCCAGAGGTTTGAACCATAATCATTAGCAGTGCAGGTGATGTGCAGGGCAGGTCAAAGTGACAGTTAACAGGGATACCAATTGCTCCGCAGATGGTTCAAAATCGTTTGATACTTCACCTTTTGTGTAATATTGACGTAGGTACGTGTCATACGAATGTAACTCCCCGTGGCAGTATCATGTCGCCTGCAGTCACCACCACCTTCGTTACCATCAAATGGCACAATGTATAGCCTGGCCCTTCTGTATACTTCTATTTATTTCATAGTATTTATTTGCCTCCCGGAGTGTTTGTCCAACGAAGATACCTAATAAGACTATGTAAATTAACCTTTCTTCCACATGAGGGCTTGGTATCTTCTTAAGGCATGCATGGCAGAATGGTCAGCTCTATCTTCAGATTCGCTTGATCTGACCAAAATCCATACCTCTTTTGTATGGCAATTACGAGTACGATCGAAGATAAGATCGCCCACGCGACGACGTGCGGCGGCCGGGACGATTACCTACTATCAGAAATTCAGAAGCAAATATGTAGTTAAAACTAAACAGTCTGATCGCTTGTGCATGTGCTGTCAGCATGCTAGACCAATCGTATCATATTTGCCTGATCAGATTGATATTTCCGCGTATGGCAGTCCATAAAATTATGGAGAAAGACTGGTTGAACAAACACAAACACTGACTAATATAAAACTGAAGGTTATTAACAAAACATGACTGCGGGAAAAAGATCTAAGTACTTATTAAAAATGCGCGTACGCAAACACATTATGTCACTAAATCCCCGCTACTACGCGCGGAGAATGTCAATTTATCGAAATGTAGTATACATTACATAGTATAGCGCTAGACATACGATCGACACGCGACCTTGCTTTGTGTACAAGTTGTTGTGTCGCGTAAGTTCCTCCGGAGTAATATGTAATACCACTTAACAAACACGTCACCGGCATTACAATGAGCATTGATTTGTACAGCTTGCACAAAATAAATACGATGCACGAACATACTCGTAGTATGTTTGCAATTTTATTTTTGGTTACAACATTTTAGATCAGCAATCTTTTCGTCCATCCATATTAATATTATAAAAGTGAAAGACTCTGTCTGTCTGTTCACTGACGCAGTCATAAGATCATCAAGTACAGAGGCATGCGGCGTAGGATGGAAGGTGGGTCATTGCTCAGAGTGTCATTGTCAAACCTCAATGTGTCATAAGTGGCCGTGTGCCTACCAATAAGTTATCTAGCTTAGTTTATAAAGTAAACGCAGAATTGTTCTTCGTTTTTAGGTCTCAAAAATGAGGTCAGCCTCCGAAATATGAAACTACGACGTCCATTTAACACGTGGGCTCGCCATCCGCCTTCATTATTATAGCTTTAGTTTTTGACTGGATTTATGTAAAGCGTTTCAGTCGTAGTCATTAAAATAACTGCTTCATGAATGCTCATTGTGAAATATTGGAAAGGATTCATTATTCAAGCGGAGCTTATTCTGCTTCGTAGTGTAATTGAGTAAGCTAACATAAAGTTCTGGAGATTTCTAATTAGTTAGTTAGTGATTAACGCATTTCATGCAGTGTGCCAACTACAACCAAGAAATCTATCTCGGCATGTGACATCCACAATCCTGCGCCCGCGGAATGGATCGCGGACTACTCCACTTTATTACTTATATGTGTTATGTTGTTTTGTTTGTTTTTAGAGCGAGTTATTTATCAAAAATAATGTCACACAAACAATATTATAGTACTTGTGGAACCTTTTTCTTATGCTTGTCATTTGTTTGTTGCAGGGGTGCCGAGCTCGGCGACGTCAGTCTTCTACGAAGGATGCCCAACGTTGAAGTCCTAGCACTCAGGTACGTGTCAACATTCTGTTATTGTAGTAGTCGGTCGCGGCTGTCCTTTATAGATCTTTGACAGTTGTTATGGGTAGTGTAGTCACAAACCCGAAAGTCTGACAACCAGACTTGCTTAGGTATCGTGGTACCCAGTAACTGTGTTGTGGAGGGCAGATAGATAATCTACGCAGATGATAAGTAGTTTAAAAAAATGGTTTTCGATGCTTTCTTTAAATAATTAGGTTATGATTTTGATTCAAGGTCGTCTGTCTATGATCCGACTAAATTATCTACAGTCAAAAGACCTTGTAGGAGTCATTTATCAAACTTACAATAGAAAAGGTAATGGCCGAATCAATAAAATCGTTAATGTTCTGACTACGATATATCGTTTATAATTTTTTTTAATTCAAATTTTTTCAATTTAATTAATTCGACATCTGAAGGACGAGACGTGTCGGCTGGCACTAGAACATAATATTATAAACTGTTGGGTCACTTTCACACAAGGACACGCATCTTTGTTTCCACCAAAGAGGTTATTTTATGGCAAACAAGTCGAGGATACACCTGATGGTAAGTGTTCACCGCCGCCTGTGAACATCTGCTATATCCGTGACGTCGTAGATTCGTTGCTATCCCAGAGACAAAGCTGAAATGTGTCACGTGCTTGTACCTAGACCTGCACCCATACCCTTTACATAGCACAGCTTGGCGGTGGTAATATATATATATGATGGTAATACTTCCCCGAACCAGCTCCTCCACAAGGAGCACTATTTATCTACCTAGCCTGTAATGTCTGTCTCACTGCGGGGCGAAGACCTCCCTCTCCTCTTTCCACACACGCCTGTCCTTTGCCATTGCAGGCCAGTCCTTTCGGTAAGAGCCAAGTTCGTCATACTGCGGGGTATTTGCGTACACACATACAGTAACAATGAATTTCATTTTGACAGTTCAACAACATTCATTGCGTTTTGACAGTTCAACAACATTCATTGCGTTTTTTACCATGTTACAAATTTTTCGAATATGAAGCAACAGATTAGCTATATCGTGTTACGCAATAAGGGTGCTGTTTAGATTATGTTCGTTTCAGCAAAGCTGTCTCCTGAACATGAGATATTGTACAAAAGAGAAAAGTTGTTGAACTTTTCTCTAGCAGAATTAGCCTTCCTTCTACATTGTATCAAGTCTGTCGATTAGTTCCGTGCTCTCACACTCGAGTCTTGTCCAATTGGTCACGCATCGATGTGTTGCTCATAGATGCGAGTCGCTTGATTAGATAGCGATTCATTTCATTACGTTTGCTTGAAGAGAATCGTAACCGATCTGCCGAAACCGTAAAATCAGCTTAAGGCAAGTATCGTGAAAGAGGCAGTGAAATGCGTGACTGTTCGTGATTAACGTCAATTCCCCAAGCAGTGCGCCCGCAACTGCCGGCTGGTCCTTGTACCAACACTCGTCACGCACGCACAATGACAAAACAAATACTCTTTCATTGAAAAAATCTATATATAATAACCTCCTCCTTTTCGGAAGTCGGTTAAAAATAAATCCCTATTTTTCTGGTCACACCATAAGGTAGGTTGCCAGGTAGCCAGAAGGCCCGGTAGGTGAAGGTAGGGTAGGTAAGTAGGTAGGTATGCAAGTAGGTAGGTAGGTATGTAAGTAGGTAGGTAGGCTAGGTAGGTGCGCCGTAGATAAGTACTAAGTGCTACCCGTGCTAAGCTGGGGCGGGCAGCTAGTTCTATACATTTACAAACCGCTTCTTTAAACTCAGCCTTTTTTTGAGAATTTCAAACAGGACTTTTTAATTTTTTGTCTTCTGTTGCCAGTCATCCATCATCATCTGCCTGTCCTTTTGCCAACTATGTTGGGGTCTACTTTAAGTCTTAACTGAATGCAGCTGAATACCAGTATGTTACATGGAGCGACTGCCTATCTGACCTCCTCCCAGTTACTGGGTAACATGATACGCCTTGGCAAAACTTGTAGTCGTTCAACAATTTAAAACTGTGCTGGTGGTATCAACTTATAGCCACATCACAAACTAGCTTTTGCCCGCAGCTTTATCCGAGTTCGTGTCGAAAATTATGCCACGGTAGCTTACTACTCGGGATAATAGTATCCTATGTTTTAAGTTGGGGCCTGTGTGACAAATCCTTTTTCTTAGTCCGTCCGATATTATTAAAAAATATTGGACACGTATTTTTTCTTTTTTCACGTAATGTAAAGATTGCGGCGATACATTGATTAAAAATTTGTTAAAATGTGCCATGACGTCACGAGTATGTAGATTTTATACTTACTTGTGACGTAGCGAATTTTTTATTAATAATATGTTAAAGCAAAAAATACGTGTATAATATTTTTTTATTATCTGACTGACGGACTAATTAGAATTTCTTTGTTTTTACCCAGGCATCATCCCTATTACATCCAAATCCGTTCAGCTGTTAAAGAGTGAAAAGTTGGCAGACAGTTAGAATTTCTTTCGCATTTATAATGTTAGTATGGAGTTCGGTCAAGCGTGTGTTGAGGGGTAACCGCGCCACACGGTCTCACATCGTTGCAGCAATTATCTGTCAATATCAACGTGTTGTTCCCGATCAATAAGAAATGTGACTCCTCTAGCAAACTAATTTCCTGAGTAAACAATAATGCTCTATCCCTCTGCTAATCCTTTAACTACAACACGTAGTAACGTGCAGAAGTTCCACTCTTTTGAAAAAAAGGAACATTGTACCGTCTCTTCTACTGTATGAGTTTTAGCAAAAGTTAGGCTTTGTAGAGCGTCATCTCTTGTCATTCATACCTGTGTGGCAGTATATTTATTTAACTGTAAGACACATACGTACTTATGGAATTCCGTTTCGAAATATCGATTCGGAATTTCGAAGGCAGCAAATCCGTACAAAATCAAGGATCTATCACACACGTACTCGTACAGAATTTGTCCGTTCAAAAATTTCTGCGTTTCGAAATTCCGTAAAATAAAATAAAGTGTGTTTTATTTTTTTCCCTTTTGATTTTACTTTACATTTATTATTTGTTGTTATAGCGGTAATAGAAATACACAATCTGTGAAAATTCAAGTGTCTATCTATTACGGTTAATAAGATACAGCCCGCTGACAGACAGACGAACGGACAGCGGAGGCTTAATAATAGGGTTCCGTTTGGCATCCTTCTGGTACGGAACCCTAATAATGACTGACATTCGAGGAGTTTACCTTAAATATTGACAATAGCAAACGATGCTTCTGCCAGAAAAACGAACCGACTCAATTGCGTAAAAATAACATCCTGTATTTCTTGCCACCAATCGATAACATCAGACTGAATTTTCATCGCAAACTGAAACAGTTTCTAAGTAAAATTAATCAATCTGCCTAGCCTTTTCCCAATTATGTTGGGGTTGGGTCGGCTTCCAGTCAGTACATAGTCATTTATTCTCTCCTTCTGTGGATTCAGCTGGTTTGTGACGCAGGTCATGACCCGTCTACCGCCCGGACGTTAGCGATACTATCCTATTACACGTTACTGTCTGCGACTTACGCTGTAATTGGTTCTTTAAGTTATGGCTCTCCAATCGGATTATTGTGTAGATGTTGTGCTGAACAAAGCCATATTAATAGAACCCTTTGTTCAGCCGTTCCGAAGGGGCACGCAAAGGTATACGCATGCTATGGTATTTAATGCTAAATATTAGGGTGCGACGAGCCCATTGGTATCAACAGGGCGCATATCCAAACTCCGGGCTGCACTGACAAATAACATGAAAAACCCAAACCCAAGACTCGCTTTTCAGTCGTGCCTGCAACTACTACGCCTTTGAGGCAGTCAATGAACTATTTAGCATTTAATTCTCCTGATAACGCTTGTAACAGCTTCCCTCTATCCGCCCAGGGAGGAGCCGAGGTCGTGACCCGTCTGGTCGGTACTGTCGTAATGGGCGGTATTGTCTGCTGCTGCCTCGCCTCCTGTCAGCTGATATATTTACTGTCACTTTTACTGCTCGTTTGTTGACTTAGTGTACTTAGCTTTGTGCACTCTTTTTAAAGATAATTTTAACAAGTTTAGAAACCAAAAACAATGGAAGGATGATTTTCATGTCTTAACTGTATTCTTCTTTAACCACCTGTGTAGCCAATTTAATAAAATCTTTTTAATCCTTGCCTTCGTCACAAAAGGTAGGGCTTGTTCTAAGTCCACCTGGCTAGCTGCCACCATCTTATCTAAGGTCGGTATTAAAGAACGTTCCTCAAGTTCAGATTGATCTTCAATCAGTCGATCACTGTTTAAAGTGTTTAAGTATAGAATCAGTACTTGAGCATCGATCTTATTCCTGAACGGTAATCAAACTCTACCTGCTCATTACTCAATCGAGACTCAGATCCAGCCTCAAGCAGAGATTTGTACCTATTGTCAGGATACAGTTGTATATTTTTTTAAAGTTATGTGTAAAAGTAATGTTAGTACTTAATAAAAATTCTAACGGATTTCAAGAATATTGTTGAAAAAAAAAAACTGCATGAGTGACGCTATAGTTGAACCTTCTATTTGAATCATCGTTGAATAAATTATTGTAATGATCTACTTCTCCAAATATATCCATTTTGATAGTAATAATTTAAAAAAAACATCAATATTTACAAACTCGACAACGCAGATAGACTGAACAGAATAAAAATTGACATGACAATCTATGCTCAAGCGCGGTCTCGACCACACTTGGGTGATTACAGAACCAATCACTACTTGGGTTCGATTCGTGAATTGAGTAGGTAACGATCTAGAGCCAAACTCAGCTAAACTATGATCAATAAATCTATGCTTGAGGAACGTTCTAAAGTTAAAACTCGACTCAAAACTAGTTTTAAACAGAGATCAATGCTTGAGTTTCCTTCTGTACGGACCTAAGTCTGTCGCCATAACAACAATGATAACAGCATTGTTGTGTTTCGGCAGTTCGAGGCAAGATAGCCAGTTCCTCTGTGGTTGAGGGTTCCGGGTGAAGCTCGCTTCCACGTTCGGCCGATCATCACCATCTGGTGCGATGCAGGCCAAGACCCAATAAAGAATGAACGTTTGTGGCTGTAAGAGTAGGGGGAGGTCAAAGAAATGTTGAAATCTGAAATGACGACTGATAGAGATGGATGAATGAATAAGCCATGCTGCGCCGACCACTAACTTGAGCAGCCGTGGTGATCAATGAATAAGACATGCTGCGCCGACCACTAACTTGAGCAGCCGTGCTGATCAATGAATAAGCCATGCTGCGCCGACCACTAACTTGAGCAGCCGTGGTGATCAATGAATAAGACATGCTGCGCCGACCACTAACTTGAGCAGCCGTGGTGATCAATGAATAAGACATGCTGCGCCGACCACTAACTTGAGCAGCCGTGGTGATCAATGCTCGTGCCTTGTCTGTATAATATACCATGTCGCCCGCATGTGACCGCCCGTATTTTTCTGAATATTCATAAAAAATCATCGAAAATTAACTTTAAAATGGGGGTCTATCTTTAATATTTTTCATGTTTTCAATTGTATACGTATATCAATTGTATATTTTTTTGATAGCGTTTGCCATATCTCTTATGTTATTGGCTCGATTTGGATTCTGTTTATTATTTCTAAAAGCTTATTTATAATAGGCTCTTATTTTAATAGGAGTAACTAACATTTATTATTAAAATTTGTCGACTATGAAAATAAAAACGGAAATAAAGACATAAACAAAAAAGACTGTATTTATTTAAAAAACACAAGTGTAAATAAAATCCCTCTATTATTAAAAAAATATATACAATATTAATAACATGAAAAATATTAAAGATGATTCGTTTTCGTGACGTTTTGTTTGTCCATTTTAAAGTTAATTTTCAATAATTTTTCATGAATATTCCGAAGAATACGGGCGGGCACATGCCCATGGGCGACATTTTATATAAAGGCCTCTTCTTGGTTTTAATAATAGGCCGGTATTATTATTATTTAAGGGTGGGATAAAGATGATGCATAAGATGATATGATGATATTCAAAACAGGCCCTTTTTCTAAATGTCAAATTAAATAGAAACTATCTTCAGTATCACAGTATGTGCTACATAGCTATGTAGGACGTGGCAGTTTCTCTCAGAGAGATACCACTAAGATCCTACAACATTTCGCGGTAACATTGAATGGTGCGTGCGGTGCGCGCACGCATGTGGCACGTCACGCGTCCGTGCGTGGCGGTGACATCGTGTGTCAGTAGCTTGGAATAGGAAATACTTACAGTACACGCTTTAATAAGACATGTCGAGTAGAAATAGACTGTTACTTTGGTATGAGTGACAGAGACGACGCTAGGGCCGCGAACTGTATAGTCAGCCAATTTGACATTGACAGCGCCTTTATGTCTAGTATTAAAGGCGATTTTTGTAACGTAAGTATCACCATTGATGTGCGGTTGTCTAGATAAGCATAGATATCATAGATACATAACAATATAAAACTGAAATCATAATGTACCTATCCCTATTACTATAATCATTTGGATACAATCAGGCATGCACCATCATTTCATACAAGTAATACAATTAGAGGTTGACGATTGGGTCGGGGTTGGGGTGACGTAACCGACCGATACCGATGATGAAATTGTCTAATTAAACCGCTCTTCCTCACTCCTACTTTGCAGTGCTCGACAGGGTCCACAATGATCATGTCTCTGTAAAGCTGAGTTCAAATTATTGAACGCAATAAATATATTAAGTTTTGAATTAAGTGAATGAATTGTGTAGCTAACGGATACGATAACTGAACTGCGTTCCATGCATCAGTGATAAACTGTCACCTTATCGACTCATTGTTTAAGACAATGCACAATGAACAATATACGACAGTAATCAGAAGTCGAAACAAGTAAGTTTCCGCCATTTCGCGACCCTGCGGCAAGGACGCAGCCAATCAGAGCGTGGCGCGTCGAACGTTGCCCAATCACGCGCGAGGTGCTAGGACGTTGACCAATCACGAATACTACCGTTGCTGCACTTTCAAAATTAGAAAACTAACGAATTTTCTATTTTATTGTTCTGTATATAAGGTTCGTTTCAGATTGTAGGCATAGTGAATAAGGCTTAGTTTACGGGTGTGTTGTTTGTTCCACTGCGTTGCGTTGCTTGCGGCTTTGCGCTGAGAAATGTTGTGCGTTCTGTTAGACCTGACCCTAGATCGTTTTACATGCGTGTTCCGTAACATTTGTAAATGTGAATGAAGAAGGTATAATATTATATTATGTTACAACAGGTTGTAAAATATAAACCTTAGGTATCTATCGTCGTAGGTTCGAACCCAAAAATTCAAAGTAATATTTTGACACTGATTACCCCGCATTGTGACGGCGTGGTGGATAACGGCCCACTCCCTCTCACTAAGAGGAGGCCACAGCAATATCATAGACTTGTGGCGAAATAAATGTCGCCACAAACGAACAAGAACTGACGTATCCGACAGCGCACTATCAGAGTGTCAGCCACTGTAGCTGCTGTAGAAACCGACAACACCCGTCTGGTCGTCCCTTATCAATGGAGGATGAGGAACTTTTCAATGTCCTACCCATTGCCACTTAACCCATGATTCCTTTATAAATGTTTCAGTATAAACAAGATCCGCACTTTGGGCGACTTCGCGGGCTGCCGCCGCCTCCGAGAGCTGTACGTGCGCAAGAACGAGATCAACGACCTCAACGAGATCCGCCACCTGCGGCACCTGCCCGACCTCACCAGCTTGTGGCTCGATGAGAACCCCTGCACCACACACCCGCAGTGAGTGCTTTATTGTTGATGTTCTCCAGAAAGGAGGAGGCTTCTAGCCAGCAGTAGGATGATGCAGGTTGACAGTAACCAGCATTGGATGGCAAATAAGCCGACGAGCAACCTGATGGTAAGTGGTTACCGACGCCTACGAACATCTTCAATAACAGAGAAAGCTGGACTGGAATGCCTCAAGTGCCTGTAATCACACCGGCACGCATGCCTTGGCCGCATGACGGCAGCGCTGTTTGACTTCACGGTACCAAATAACGCTCTCATTATGACTGTCTGATGTGACGGCATTGCTGTCTTAGAAAACCCAAGGTTAACAATTGTTTATACGTTTACAGATACAGAATGACGGTGCTTCGGAACCTGCCCAATTTGGAGAAGTTGGACAACGTGCCCGTGCAGCCCGACGAGGTAAGCTCAAACAAATATCGATCGTACTCTAGGGACAACCTGTATGATTTACTTTTTACCCATTTTGGATGTTGGAACTGAACTAGACCGAAATTGACTTCCAAATCTCCCAAAATATTATGCTCTGATTCTGATGACTTTGTGGTCTTTATACCTATAATATAAATTGACGTACTAATGTATTATAAGTTGTTATAACATAATGATGTGTAGATATGAATACATTTGTGTGTTCAGGTGCAGGAGGCGATGCGACGCGGCTTACACATACCTGACTCCGACGATGAAGGCTATCCACAAACGGTGAGATTGACATTCATAGCTGATAATGTATCACCATAATCAATGTATTTGTGTTTTTATTTTAACATCATCTGCTAAGCCATTTCTCAACTATTTCGGAACGGCTTCTCTAGACGGATGCAGCTGAATACTCTAGATTATACTAACAAGGAGCTACTGCCTATCTGACCTCGAAATCCAGTCACTGGGTAACACGATAATCTTTAGTAAGATTTAAACTATGAGCGCAATAATCGTCAGGGTACGCAAATTCTTGACACAGAAGTGGTCAGTGTGACCTTAGAAGTTATTCCAATTTATTTGTGGTCAGCGTAGCATGTCGTCCATATTCATCGAATATTCCACACCTATAATATGTAGGTATAAGCCTTTGTAGTCAACTACTCACCCTCTCTCTAGCCATATCATCGTCCACACAATGCTTCTATCATGTCTAGAATAGTAAGTATTTTAGTATACTAACATAATGTTGTTTGTGTTTTCAGCAAGAAAGCTACGGGCAGTACCGTCGGCAGCGGTCGTGCGAGTCGAGTCCAGAGCGCGAGCCCGAGCAGTACTACACGCGACATCCGCCACGACACGAGGTACGAGTTGCATGACACGAGAAACGTGTTACATGACACGACTAATATTACACACTTAGTAATACAGTACTACACGCGACAATCGCCACGACACGAGGTACGAGTTGCATGACACGAGTAACATTAAAGTAGTACACAGTACTACACGCGACACCCGCCCGGCCTCGAGGTCCGAGTTTCATGACACGAGGTACGATATACATGTTACGACATATGTTAGTAGTGTCATGATTGCAGATATGAAGCAAAATAGCATAATCTTAGCAGATGTGAAGCATAATAAAATATTTCCACTGCAGGGACATATGCCCCCTCCTAGAGGGAGTGGGCTGTAATCCACCACGCGGACCCAGCTTGGGTTGGTAGATGTCACATGTCTTCGAATTTTTGGTTCTAGGACATGCCGGTTTCCTCACGATGTTTTCCTTCACCGTTTTGAGAGCAGTGGTGATGAAATTATTTACTCAAAGTAAAGCGCTTGTCTGGGTTCGAACTTGCGACATACAACTCGTAAGTCGCGGCCGCCCGGCCGTTACCACTGGGCCATCACTGCTCTCAGATGTATAGTCGACCTCGTAATTACTTTACCACTTTTAGCAACAGTTCCCAGAAAGCTGAAAGTTCAGTAAGGTTGTAACTATCTAACAGTGTCATAGACAAAGAGAACTTGTCCTTTTATGATGAGAAAGTGACGTTCAGCCTTAGGGTTATTACGAGGTCGACTACACATCGGTCTCCATTACCATCAGGTCGACCGCCAGCTTGTTAGCCACCCAATAAACAGGGTCATCGCGGGATATTGGCATGATGTCAATGTCATAAATATTATTTTCATATTATATTGTTAACAAAATGCTGAAAAATCAATCCTTAGTCCGTTTACATGGTGATGCATGTCCTAATCATTGTCTTGAAACAACACATATTAAGGTGCTCCCTCGACGGGAGCATTCGCCTGTAATGTTACAAGCCAAGATGTCACTGTAACGCCCAGGGCTTTGCAAGTGGACTGCGCAGGCTGCCAACTGCTAGGTCTTCTTTTTCTTCACGTGTGGTTAGTGACTAACCTGGTGTCAGAGTTTTAAAGCCGACCTGGTGCCTATGACTTGGCTTCACATGTCGTCGAGAGATATCTCTCAGGCATGCCGGTTTCCTCACGATGTTTTCTTGCACCGTTTTTTAAGCAAGTGACAACTGCTTGGTAGTGTAGAGAGATAATTGAAACCATAATTGAATAGATAGAAGTAACCCAGCTAGGTCGCAGGTAAAGAATACATTACAGGCGAGTGCTCCCGGCGCGCGGCGGCGGCGGCGGAGCGCCGATGTGTGCATCTATGATTCAGTTTGTGCATCGTGTCATAACAACAAAATGTAATCATTTGATAACTTGAGAGTGCATTCTCAAGTTCGAATAACTTTTTAATATATTTACTTTTTATGTAGCTTTCTATTACTATGAATTTGTGTGGAATATTCATTATTTAATTATTTATTTGTGATAACTTACAAATGATATTGGACGAGACACCTTATGGCCATTTGCTTAATATCGTCCTAACTATTATTCACGACTCATTTTTAATTACCAGAATAAAATTGATTATATTTATTGAAAAAATATAATTTTGAATTATCTTATTATCTCTCTTAATTTGTCGCCCTTCACGACCAACACATTCTAGCCTCTCATTCTAACACAAAGCATAATAAAGGAACTATAAGGCTTCCTGTACATGACGCCGGAGCCGCCCCGGCGCCGAACCGCACGATGAAAAAATTCTGAACATCTCAGAATGAAAATGTAAAATATACGCGGCGGCGGTGCAGCGCATCATGGGTGGTATTCCGGCCTCGTGTACGGGCAGTCTAAGAGGAAATATGATTGACGTCGGCAGTAGCCAGCGTATCCTTTTGTCAACCATATTGTGATCGGCGTCCAGTGTTAGCACATGCTGCTGACAACTACTGCCTCTCTGACATCCAGAAGCCAGTCACTGGGCGATACGATACCCCTTATACCAGCCTACACAGAAGGCGGAGATTTCGGAGTTATGCTCACAAGTCCAGGTTTCCTGACGATGTTTTTCTTTCACCGATGGCAGTAATGTCTAAGATAAACTCTGCAAGTACATAATGAAATGAAAATGTCACATTGGTACCTACTTGTCCGAATATTAAAACCGACATCCTCGTGCGTTACAGACGAGGTTTTAACCACCCGTTATGCTTTTCTAAATCCTTGAATAAGTTAGCTCTTATTTTAGTCTGGTAACTAAAAACGAGTCTTGTATGTGTGTGTGTGAATTAACGAACATATGCCTGCCGGACTTAGGGCAGCGACAGTTCGGAAGCGGGCGGCGAGGCGCCGGCCGACGCCACAGTCGTGCAGGTCAGAACCTAACCTAATCATAATATACTTACTGCACTACTCTCATCTGCACACTTCATGTTGTTATACTAGCAGCACTGTAGGATGGCGCCTGTGACGGCTCAATCTTGGGCTTCCTACGATAGCGGTGGCCGCCATATAAAGGTCGTAGTGAACAGGATGGCAGCGGGGTTTGACTTTACGATGTCAAAATACACGAACGTTCGAACTTTTTGTTCGGTGAACGCGTGGTCGAGCCGACAGAGGGCGCATTCCGGTTCTCCGAACAAAAAGTGACATCACGCGACGCGATCGATCGCTTTTAGGATTAGGAAACTAGCTAGCTTTACAAGTTATAAAATATACCTTATGGATTAGATAAATTACAGTTCCAGCGGGACGACTTTACTGCCGCCCGTGAAACCGAACAATGCACGATTTCTTACCTCAGATCAATTGCATCACTGTCAAAATTAAAGTAATCTTTATTCTCGTTGCTATAAGGTTGCTGTTGGGTTGCTGGCAGAGGTAAAATAACTACGGGCGACTAGAATCTTTTTTTAAAATGTAATTGTTGACGTTCAAAAGTGCCTTCCAAGGGCCTATTTGAAATAAATGATTTGACTTTTTTGAGTTTTTAACTGTGGAAGGACTTCAGTGAGGCATTTGTTCCCTCACACTGAGCTGTCAATACTGACGGAATTTCATGACAACGTATGTCAAAAGCTATCTACAGTGCTGCTATTGTAGTGTACGCTCAGGGAAATGTATTGTTTAGCAGATTGACATACCACGTAAATCAACGGTGTTTTATAATCACCTCATACAAAATAAAGAGGATGACAGTTGTGATTTGAATATAGGTACAAAAAAATTAGGATTAAAGGTACGATTCCGTAGTCGACCGCATGCGGCAACAGCAGGCGACACGCGACGTGTCATCGCGACACGACTGGTTTCTATATACTTCTATGTAATACCTCCCGTATAGCTAGCGACATGTCAGTTTCGTAGAAGTACATAGAAACCAGTCGAGTAGTCGTGTCGCGGCGACACGTTGCGCGTCGCTTGCTGTTGCCGCCTGCAGCCGGCTACGGAATTGTAACTTAAGTTGGTGGTAAATCTTCTGAACAATCCTTTTCTGTGACATAGGCGACCTGTTAGTTGCCTTACTGCCACGTTTAACCACAATACCGGTCTATTGAAACTTCACTATGGTTGCAACTATATAACTGTCACTTTGACGTGTTATGACGTGCAAGTGACATTCAGCCTTAGAGTGGTAAAGCAATTACGAGGTCGACTATAAGTAATAATGAGTAAATCACGTGACTGCACTAATCTCTCATTTGCACCTTTATATGTATAATTTATTACAGACACGAGCAAAAATACCTATAAATATTTAGAATTTTTAGGGGTGAACACCGAATTTCCGTCGCCGATTTTCCGTCGCGTAATTTATGACTTGCAGTGAGAGATGTTCGTGTGAATGATACCCGGCATTACGCGACGGAAAATCAGTGACGTAAATTCCACCAGTTAATGTATGTTTCGGTTATTGCATCTGTATCAAACATTTGTATTTACTTAATTATAATCATTTGAATCATCAATACAACTCTCTGAGTTAGAATTGGCCTTCTCCAATTAAATAGTCATTCAAAAGGGGAATTTGAACTTAGAGAGTTCTGTTGATGAGTTTAATGATTATAATCCTGTGAATACATACTTGTTACGGTTGCGAATAATAATTTGATCAACATACAACCTGACACTGATCTGCAAATTGCAAAAAAAACAAAAGAAAAATCTTATTTGGCAGGCTACCTTATCGAATCCCCTTTAAGGCACTTGTAGAGGCTTAAAGAAAGAGGCGTTCGGGCTGGTATTAGCCACTGCGCCGGTATGAGCTACTGCAGCATACTCGCCCGTACGCGCACTTGAATAGTACTGTTACCCCCGCAGTGCCCCGCCTCGCCGCGGCGCGCGGGCGCCGGCGCGTCGCCCGACAACGACGAGCGCTACGAGCACCCCGCCATGACCAACATGACGAGGTCTCACTACGACGTGAGTATACCGCGCCATACCTTACCTTCTCGTGGGACCTACTCGTAGTACTTACCTATACCAAAACGCGAGTCATACAGTTTTTAGATACAATACGTAAATGGGATTTGCGCATTCTTCTTCTTTTAAATCGGTGGTACGTTTTGTCATATATTTTTGGTCCAGTAGGTGGCCACGCGGCTATTGTCATATAAGTTGGGCCCAGTAGGTGGCCACGCGGCTATTGTCATATAAGTTGGGCCCAGTAGGTGGCCACGCGGCTATTGTCATATAAGTTGGGCCCAGTAGGTGGCCACGCGGCTATTGTCATATAAGTTGGGCCCAGTAGGTGGCCACGCGGCTATTGTCATATAACTTGGGCCCAGTAGGTGACCACGCGGCTATTGTCATATTACTTGGGCCCAGTAGGTGGCCACGCGGCTATTGTCATATAACTTGGGCCCAGTAGGTGGCCACGCGGCTATTGTCATATAAGTTGGGCCCAGTAGGTGGCCACGCGGCTATTGTCATATAACTTGGGCCCAGTAGGTGGCCACGCGGCTATTGTCATATTACTTGGGCCCAGTAGGTGGCCACGCAGCTATTGTCATATAAGTTGGGCCCAGTAGGTGGCCACGCGGGCATTTTCATATAACTTGGGCCCAGTAGGTGGCACACAGGTATTGCGCATTTTAAACAGGCTAAAAACGCAGAAGTTTATGCCTTCGACGTGTTTTTTAGGGTTCCGTAGTAAACAAGGAACCCTTATAGTTTCGCCATGTCCGTCTGTCTGTCTGTCCGCGGCTTAGCTCAGAGACCGTTAGTACTAGAAAGCTGTAATTTGGCATATATATACATACATATTAATCATGCCGACAAAGTGGTAACATAATATCAGGAAAAAAAATTTTTTTTAGGGTACCTCCCCTACACGTAAAGTAGTGATGTTTTTTTTTACCTCGTTGTGGGGTATCGTTAGAAAGGTCGTTCAAAAATATTGTGAGTTTGTCGAAACCATTATTGGATTCAGGGATCCGTTTGCGAAATATTAAGCTTTTAACTGAAATTTTTTGTTAGAGTCAAGTGTCCCCCCCCCCCTTCTAGCTAAATGGTTGTACTTGGACTTGTGAAAAATTCACAGCAGTAGTATATATAACGAAATTAAAAGGAAAACTATAAGAGCTAAGTAGGCTGTACAGGTTAACGAGTAATAATCAATCAACTTAAATTAGCGGTTTGAAAATCATGACCTCCCATACATTCCGTATGGGAGATCATGTTTTTCAACTACAATGTTAAGTTTGTTCTTGGGATAAACTCATCCCAACTACGGAATCCTTCATTGTGCGTGGTCCGACACGCACTTGGCCGGTTTTTTTAATGTATGACTCCGATATCTTGCTCACGAGTGGGATTGACTTGAAAATTTAATAATAATTCGAACCGAAACCAAGGCAATAAGGGTGAAATTACACGCACAAATCAGAGAAATACAAAAAATGCAATTCCATGCCTGCAACTGTGTTTTCACCCTAAGTATGGCGGCGATAGGCAATGAAACTGTATGAAGCAATCTCATCGCCGCGAGAATCGGCTAACTTCACAGACACAGATCCGTGTCTTGATCGTTTTATGATCATTCGTAGTACTTGGGCGCCTAGGCCACTTCACTACAACTACATATACTTCTACGTATAAGTACTTCACTAAAATAAAAACGAATAAATAACCTAGTGTATTTTGTCTCCTACATCTGCAGATAGAGGTTGGCCGACTTGACACACTTGTAATTTAAATATACTGACAAGATAATCCACTAAACAATTTGTTTCCTCGACTACATTACATTGCCATGCTTCTGCAGTAGCATCAGAGTTGGAAGATCACTGGCTTGCTAGTTTAAACTAATTTATTTGTCAACTCTTTGAACTTCCATGTGTAATCAAGAAAACGTATGCGCTTCGGTAATATTCGTTCATATTCGTTTTGAAAATTTTATTAGAATTGCATAGAGTTGCTAATTACTAATTTTGTAATCATAAAATCACAAAAATGCAAATACTTCATGGTTGTTACAGCTCTATATTAGATCTCATCATCGCGCGTTCATATTTCCGAAGATAGTTAATTGATTCAGGCGTGACTTTGCGGAAATCCAAAAATACAATAGTCAACGTATATTTAGTAACCTAATCCGCGTAACTGTTCTTAAAGAGTCATAAAGAACCCTGTAAGAAATCATCAAGAGTTTCACCTCTCAACGAGGCATCCTCAGGATGGCGATTGACTTGTTGCGAACCCGGACCCGACGTGTGGAGACGTCGAGCGTCTAGAGCAGTGTGCAGTGTAAACAGTGTGTCACTGCTCTCGACTTACAGGGTCCTTTATCGACTCTTTATGAACAGTTACGCGGATTAGGTTACTAAGTATACGTCGACTATTGTATTTCATATTTCCTAAGGTAGATGATCGTTCCGAAGGTAGATGATCGTTCCGAAGGTAGATGATCGTTCCGAAGGTAGATGATCATTCCGAAGGTAGATGATCGTTCCGAAGCGCATACTTTTCTTTTGAGATCTGTAGAATTATGAAGAACCTTGAAGTTGTGTCGTATTTATAACAAAATGGATGAGACGACTGTAGACTCACCAACGAAAACGTTCATCACTTGATGACCTTGTCACATTAAACTTGTTCGTTTTCGCGTCACATTTCGACGTCGCCATTAATATGACAAGGTTGTAAGTCGGTCATTGTGTCCGCAAGTCTGTACGTGTAGTGCAGCAGTGTGTGTGTTGCAGGCGCGCTCGCCCGACGCCGGCTCGCTGCGGCACTCGCTCTCCACGCACAGCGTCAAGGTACATCACACACCATTACACATATACCACACTCATAATTGTTAAATAATCAGTCGTTCACTCTCAGCTTAAAACCGATATCAGGCGGTTAACTCGACTGAAGGTTCATTTTTGTTTCATTCCACGTTCACACGACACCGGCAAAAGTATTGAGGATTATTAAATATTTTTTCACTTTTGATTCATTTTGTGTTTAGACGTTTCACTTCAAGTGAGAGATGCCGCATTAAAGGCAAAAAGGAACATATACGTTAAGCGTACTGTTATCGGATTTAGCACAAATGTCTACAGAATTTAAAATTTCTCAATTTATGATACCTATTTATAATGATTGATTACTTATTTTTAAGCCTGCTTATTGCCGGAAATGAAAAAGTTTTTCTCATAAAATTTTGCTGGAAAAGAAAAAGAAAAATGTAAAGAAAATACTTAAATTTATTTGCACTAAATATGACGCATATAGACAAAAAAAGCAGATAATAAAAAAATAACAAATTGGGGCGTCACATGCACGAAAAACGGCCATCGCTCAGCATTAGCAGTGACACTATGATAGATAGAGCCACAGCGCTGGTGTTCAGCGACAGCGGCGTTGACGTCAACCGAGCTGCCGTCCGTGCAACATTGGCATGTAGCTTAAAATTATGTTGCAGCAACAACAACACCAACAGTAACACTGCTCTTTAAAACTTATTACTTGAGCACACAAATATAACTTTTAACAATAATAGTGCAACATCATAAAAGGGTCAATAATAATATTCATGTATATTGTATATGGACAACTTCTATCATGGAAACTAATCTGAAATATCGATTCAAAATATAACTCTTAGTTATTTTGATCAGTACGAGGCATGTATGCGGCGGACATTGGTTAGATCAGACCAATGTCCGCCGCATACATGACTCGTTGCTCGAGGCTCGCAAGCATGCCTGCTGAGCGTGAGTTCCTAGTTTTCCGTTTTTCAGTCAAAAATCAACTTAACAAAAGTTAAAAAATCGTTCATTCACTGGCAAACAATGCACAGTCTAAACTGCTGCAGCCTTACCAGAAGATAATGCTCAAGAGTTCCTTTTAGAGCGAAAGTGAGCACTAAGGAAGCCATATTGAAATTTCTTCCCTTAAAGGGGTTAAATATGGAAGTTATATATCTTTTATGCCAATGGAAAATGCTAACAGGCGCACGGCGTGTGTTTTAATAACAGTCCAGAGTTAGGACGGTATGTATCCGCGTGCCTCAAAAAGTAAATCCGTGCATCAACTGCCGTGGCAGAAGTCCGGGGGGATATTGTTACATGACTCGTACCCGTGTTACAGGAGTACTCGTACTCGTCCAACGGCGAGTGTCGCTACCCGGCGCCGGCCAGCGGCGTCGCGTCGCCGCCCTACCAGGAGCCCTACTACGAGCGACCCGACAGGTAAGCAATAATACACCTTAATACCATGACGTTAAAGTTGACACTTCAAACACTATTGACTCGAAATTCCAAGGCATTTCAAAGTCAAAGAGCAAAAGCATTATTTTCTTGACATTTTAGAGTGGTTAGGCCGACGAAAGAATGTCCCTGTTTAAACAAAAAGAATTGGGTAGAGTGGGAATAGAATGTGTCAAATATGTACGCGTAAAAACGAATGAAAAATAGCAATATCTGTTCCCGAAACCTCAGGAGAATAAACAAACAGACAATGTTTCAAACGTCTGCATTGTCACGCACTACGTTACAAATATAGTCAACTCACAGCTTTTATTAGATTACTTTACGGTGTACTGTCACAGGTCAGAGTCGTACGGACACATGTCGCAGCGCGGCAGCGGCGAGGCGTGGGAGGAGCGAGCGAGCGCGCGACACGGCAGTACCCACGCGAGCGAGCGAGACAGAGACAAAGACTACCCCTCCGCCGTCATGGCCGAGCACAGGGGCTTCACCAGGAGGCCTGTGGCTAGGGTATGTAGCAATACTGCTAGACTTATGTCAGTGCTGAGTTAACGGCCTTATTAAAAAACAACATTTTATATAATAAGATCAGAATCTAATATTAATTTATCATGTGAAATTATTACCTTTAGCCGTGTGCTTTATTTCTATATTACTAGCTAAGGCCCGGCTTGTGTTGCAATGCCTTTTTCATTTTTTTTGTTAGGGACCTTCTCCGGTGCGCACACAATGTACCAAACTTTCATCGCAATCAATCGAGCCATTTTCGAGTTTTTGCGAGAGTAACGCACGTTAATTGATTTTTATAAACAATAGATAGGGGAATTTCCCATACTATAAAATGTGCCCAAGCTGCGCCACAACACCCTGTCTTCCGCCTTCCGCATCCAGTCTGTCCCAGCCACCTTCATAGGCTTGTTGGTTCATCTGGTTGGGAGGCGTCCCACACTACGCTTGCCGATACGCGGTCTCAACTCCAGGACTTGTCTGCTCCTGCTGGGGTTGCGGGTTTGTCCGAAAGGGCTATATCGCGGCCCCGGCACACAGCCAACGCCAGGAACACTGGTGGGTTTTAGTCAGTAAAAGTCTGACACACCCTCTCGCTCTGCCCAGAGCGGGAGAAGTCATTTGATGATTTCCCATCCTCACTCGTCTGCTGCACCGGTCATCGGTCCTTCGACAAACATGGTCAGCCCACTGCCACTTCAATATCGGTAACTCCGGTTCTTTTCCGGATAATTTCATTTCTGATTTTATCCTTCAAAGAAACTCCGAGCATAGCCCACTCCATAGCGCGCTGAGAGATCTTGAATTTGTGGACCAGACCGACTTTCAGAGTCCACGTTTCGGCACGGTATAACAGGCAGGACGCACTGGGTGAAGACCTTAGTCTTCAAACATTGTGGGATAGGCGACGAGAAGACTTGACGAAGTTTCCCAACCGCTGCCCAACCCAATAGGATCCTTCTATCGACTTTTTTAATCAAAATTCAAAATACAAAATTCAAAATTCAAAAGTCATTTATTCAAACTAGGCTGAGAATCAGCACTTTTCGAACGTCAAAATTACATAAGACAGTCCCCCAAAACGCCCACCCTTCACCACTTCCTAGTGCATTAGCTGGGAAGAAGAAGTGGCGCAACAAACTCCCCAGCAGCACAGCTGTCTGTTCAGTTAGAAGAACAAAAAAATAAGATTCTATATAATAGTATTCAAAATAATTTAGATAATTTAGATTACGCAACACAAAACATAATTTAAATTATTAGCCATATGTTAGCTAGCACACGCCAATATACCACACAACATCATCGAGAACTATACTCAGGCAGAAATAAAAACTAAACGTAAACAGAACTTATCTAAATAAAAGCCTCCAGGCATAAAGGGCGTGCCCGCTTACATATAGTTGTAACTGGAAGTTATAAATGATAAACTAGGACCATCGAGATAAAATAAATAAAACAAACAGTTAATTACTAATAACAATAACTAATATGATCAATTGTCGAGGTCACTAGCTAACCACATATTGCAATACAACTCATTAGAAAAAACATTGTAATGAGTAGATTATGTCAACAATAAATTGAAATAAAATTAAAAAATAGCTTGACTTATAAAGTCAAATAAAAAAAAAAAAAATACAATTATATAAACTCATATAACTTGTCAGTAGGTAATTTGGAGAAAGAACATAAACATTGTCTTGAGTTAATCACAGCGACCAAAATTATGTCTACTGAGCTGGATGACTTGCCCTAGGTATACATACTCCTTCACAACTTTGAGACGCTAGCGGCCTTTCGATGTAGATTGAACTCGGCAAGATATGTGAATTGTACATGACTTTCGTCTTGTCCAAATTCATGCCGAGGTCAAAACGCCCACAGGCTTCGTTTAGGCTGTGCAACATCTGGTCTAACTGTTCCGGCGTCTCTGCCATTATGACGATGTCATCGGCAACGCGAAGGTGTGTCATGTACTCGCCGCACACGTTGATAGATATATATATATATAGATTGATTGATAGAAGACGTTGGACTGAACTGGGTTCAGTCCAACGTCTTGAAGACGTCCTCCAACGCATTGGTAAACAGTTTCGGGAATATCACATCCCCCTGTCTCATCCCTCTGAGTAGTTGGATGGGGCTGGTTTTCTGATCCTGAATCTGTTCAGTCATCGTGGCAGCGAAAAACAAGTATTTCAACACTTCGATATAGCGCCAGTCAATTTGACATAGTTGCAGAGAGGCCAGAACTGCCCATATTTCGATGGAGTCGAACGCTTTTTCGTAGTCCACAAATGCCTTTTTTGAAGAACAGAGCCACCGCACCTTTTCTGCACGGCTCACGTTGTACCCTCCTGGATGAAGGAGTTAAAGAGACTGGCTAGCTCTCTCAGGACTTGAGCCCCGTTCGCTTTATGGAGCTCTGTCGTTCTCCGTCATCCCCAGGTGCATTTTTGTTCTTTAGCTGCTCGAGAGCCGCCCTAATCTGACACTGATCGACATCCAGGATGTCCTCCGTGTAGTGGCGCGTTAATTCGGCTCGGTGGATGACCACCGAGCCGAATTTGCACTATGTCTCGCTGGTTTCGCCGTCCGCGTTGAGTACAGGTGCCCGTAAAAATCCTCGACTGCCTAGAGAATCTCGGACTTCGCACGGCTACATGGCTGGCAACTCTCTTCTTTCCCTCAAGTCCGAGAGTCTCCGAGGAAAGTTTGGACACCTTACTTTTTCTCTGTGACGGGAAACTTCTGCGGGACTCGTCGCGTAGTGGACCACCTCGTCGGCTTTCTCGTCATGACTGACACTGCCTGTGGATTCCAGCAGGGCGAATCGATTTTGAAATTGCAGTAAGTTGGAACTTTTCGGATCCTAGAGTCGCTTGGAGCTGCGCAGGTCGGAGGGTAGACGTCATCATGCGGATTCTCTCAACTCGAAAATTGATATTTAGAGTGCCTCGGACAAGCCTGTGATCGCTTCCGATATTAAACTTACTGATCACGGAGACATTTCTAAATTTATGTGCTTTTTATCCGTCATAATATATGTCTATCTCGTGGCTCACGAGATCTGTCACGTCAAAAGAAACCCCAAAGGAGGAGAGGGTCCTTTGGTGTTTCTTTTCGAAAAACAATTTCATCAAGAAGAGCCCTTGTGCCAGCTCTAGAGGTTGGTCAGCATTTACCCCCTGTGATTCCTGTGCCGCACACCGAACGGTCTGACTTTCGATTCGCCGCGTTCTTGTAATCCCACTTTGGCATTGAAGTCCCCCATAACGTCTTGTCGTATTGTGTATTGCCTTGGCAACATCCTCGTACGTGGCCTTGGCAGTCTCGTCAGAGCATGTGGAAGTCCGCGCATGTACGTGTATTACTTTCAGGTAGTACCTGTCAGTTCACGCTGTCGGGTACGCTACCCGTGTCGACACACTGCTCATTTCCTGCTGCTCGCTGCTAGTGCGTCCCTTGTTGACCTTCACCTTCTCGGAAGTAGAATAGGTGGCCTGACTACAGGCCAGGCAAGCAGATGAAGTCGTCGTTGATAGCCGTAGCCCGGTGATTGTTCGCACCCCCGTCCCGCCGTTACCGTGACCGCTTCCTTGACCAGTAATAGCGGGGCCACCGGGAACTGGGAGCCGTTGTTTTGGCACTTTATTCATGAGAGGTTTATGCCCATAGTCACCACGCTGGGCAAGCGGGTTGGTGACCGTAGAGCCGTTCCTTTCGCTACGATGACACTACTGCCCGTCATCGCTCTGAAGAATTTAGGTTCATTTGTTAGATGGTTAAATCGCCATCGGTCGGGCGCCAGCGCCGCGCCCGTCAGTGGGCGGTACCGCGCGCGTGAGGTTGACATTTGGTGGATCCGGTTGTTGTGTGCTTCCTATTACAGTTACACTGGAGATGATTACAGTTTTGGATTTAAATCAACTTCTGGACTTAAGTCCAGTGCTGGATAATAAACCATTACAAGACACGAGCCGTTACGAATCATGACACGTACCTAATATAAACGTGATGTGGTTGCAGAACTCGAACCTGTTGTCTGCGGTGCTGTGCCTCGTGAAGGAGCTGGACTATCCCAGCCTCGAGGTCGCGGAGATGGCCGTCAGGTAACTAGCACTGATTTGTCATTTGCTGGAATATCATTTTAATGTTAATTACTCGATGCATTTTGCGTGGCTGAAATTAGTAGAAACGAGCGTATTACATGAGATTTAAATACGAGTATAACTCGCGAAATGTGAGTGTACTACGGGTACACTCACATTTTCCACTCTGCCCGTCCCTTCGGTGAATACAAGCGTGATGTCATGTCCCAGGTGTCGCATGGACGAGCTCGCCAACGCGCAGTGACGCAGCGCGGCGCCGCCCGCGCCGCCCCCGCACTGACGTCACGCCGCGTCACCGCGCACGTCACGTCACGTCACGTCACGTCACATCTAGTCACAGCGCGCCACTGTGCTGCCGCGCTACGGACGACAACACGCCGGAAATAAACACGAATAATTAAATTATAGTGACCAGTGTATGTGTGTCGTCGAAGCGGACAGATAACTGTAAACAGATAGCTTCAGGAGGCTCCATATGACGAGCGGGCACGCGGCGCTCTCGCGTAGCGTATCAGTAAACGGCTTTTTTTCGAAACGCCACTGAAACCTGTCTCTATCTAGCATAACTTATAGAGGTGATATTAACACTTTCACTACACCCATTTTCACAGAACTCATACGTCATGGCGCCATACATATTGGAAGTGAACCCTCCGGGTGGGTTGCCGGCATTACTTTTGCGCCAAAGTAAACCATCGCGGATGGTCAACGACATTAGGTTTAAAACCGTGTTATAAAACAATGTAAAACAATGTAAAACGAAGTAAAAGTGTTTTCACGGGTCTTGTTGCTATACGTAGTTTCCAGCCTTAATTTTTTTTGTGAATATTTGTAACCGTGTACAAAAAATGTAAAACTACTTGTATTTTAAGGTCACGGTTAATAATGCTGTATTCGCTAAGAAAAACCTACATTTATAATGAACCCTCTGTGAGGGCCCCCGGCATTCCATATGCGATTAGGTAAACCCTCCATGAGGGCTCCCGGCACTGAAGTTTTAAAAGGCTTGATACTTTCCACTTACGGTGTTTTCAGTCTATGTACGCATAAAATGGTAGGATCGTGTTCACAACTCCCCTGAGTTGGGAACACGACGCTGGAATTATGGGCATGGAGGCGATTTTGATAAAGATCCCACTGCGTCAACTGGTATCCGAGCGCTGTTCAGGACCACTCCATGTCCTGAACAGTGCACGGATACCAGCTGACTAGCTCAAACCGCTTCCTACTCCGAGCTCGGCCCAGGGACACGCTCGGCGGCCGGGCTCCACACTGAGGCAGGTGGCGCACCTCCATCCACAAACCGCTTCCTACTCCGAGCTCGGCCCAGGGACACGCTCGGCGGCCGGGCTCCACACTGAGGCAGGTGGCGCACCTCCATCCACAAACCGCTTCCTACTCCGAGCTCGGCCCAGGGACACGCTCGGCGGCCGGGCTCCACACTGAGGCAGGTGGCGCACCTCCATCCACAAACCGCTTCCTACTCCAAGCTCGGCCCAGGGACACGCTCGGCGGCCGGGCTCCACACTGAGGCAGGTGGCGCACCTCCATCCACAAACCGCTTCCTACTCCGAGCTCGGCCCAGGGACACGCTCGGCGGCCGGGCTCCACACTGAGGCAGGTGGCGCACCTCCATCCACAAACCGCTTCCTACTCCGAGCTCGGCCCAGGGACACGCTCGGCGGCCGGGCTCCACACTGAGGCAGGTGGCGCACCTCCATCCACAAACCGCTTCCTACTCCGAGCTCGGCCCAGGGACACGCTCGGCGGCCGGGCTCCACACTGAGGCAGGTGGCGCACCTCCATCCACAAACCGCTTCCTACTCCGAGCTCGGCCCAGGGACACGCTCGGCGGCCGGGCTCCACACTGAGGCAGGTGGCGCACCTCCATCCACAAACCGCTTCCTACTCCGAGCTCGGCCCAGGGACACGCTCGGCGGCCGGGCTCCACACTGAGGCAGGTGGCGCACCTCCATCCACAAACCGCTTCCTACTCCGAGCTCGGCCCAGGGACACGCTCGGCGGCCGGGCTCCACACTGAGGCAGGTGGCGCACCTCCATCCACAAACCGCTTCCTACTCCGAGCTCGGCCCAGGGACACGCTCGGCGGCCGGGCTCCACACTGAGGCAGGTGGCGCACCTCCATCCACAAACCGCTTCCTACTCCGAGCTCGGCCCAGGGACACGCTCGGCGGCCGGGCTGAATGCTTTGATACAAGTCGTCTTGAAGACCTGGACAAGAAGAACCAAATGCGCAAAGCCTTCCTATACGTACACATACAACGATGCTGAGCAGCTCTTCTAGACACGCTGTGACCGGGTTATCAAGACCAAATTTGGTTTTGCTAGTCATCAGCGAGCTCACGAAAGGAAATAAAATTAGTCTGGGTCGCTGTCGCCGGATACGGTGGAGAGGACTATATGTATGCACTCTACTTACTTAACAAAGGCAATCCAGACAAAACCTGTGCAGTAGCTATCACAATCACACAATCAATCACAATCACAACACAAACTAGTTAGTACACAGCGAACTTACTACTACTTGTAAGCAATGTTGTGAGTGTGCTGAGTAAGCACTTCGTTTACATCACTCTTAAATATGCCATAAGCTTGAAAATACGCACACAATTAAAATAAATGTTGGCAGTGTAGTGCAAAGACAAATATTTTTGACCGTAAGTTTACCAAATAGCTTGTTCTACTGCCGGTGGCTATTCTGTAAGAGTGTCGCCGGGAAAACATAGGTGAAGTGAGCTGTCTAACCACCTGATGCTAAAGATTGACACTAATGAGAGATCACTTCAAGCTAACTTCACATAAGTTCACGGTAAGATGCGCCTGTTTTCACTCGATGTATGGAACTTTCTATAGCTATTTAAGTATTTCCGATTCTGTGGGCACACACCAGACCGCTCCGGACACTAACAAATAACAATAAGCACTACGGGATAAGCTAAGCTGTCGACTTCATTCTGTACACAAAGCGAATGAAGCTGCGTCCACACATGTGGCATCTCAAGCGGTCAGACACCGTGTCAAATACGTGTGTCATAGAATCAGTCTCACCGCGTGTTACCCTACTGGGTTGTGCACGTCAGATAGGCAGTCGCCCCTTGTAACATACTGATATTCAGCTGCATCCGGTAAGACCGGAAGCCGGCACCAACATAGTTGGAAAAAGGGAGGCAGATGATATAACAATAATCTGACACAGACACGGCAATCCTTTCTGAGGCTTGAGAATGGCTAATGCTGTCACTTTGTACGGAGTATTTGTTCGTTGAAATGTCACAAGTGTGGCCGGCACTGCTTCGAGTGATCAATGTTTTAAGACAAAATTTTAATAATAAACTAAATCTCAATGAAATGAAATTGTGTATCAATTAGTTTAACGTTAGTTAAAATATTTTCGACCTTTATTTGAACAAATTCAAAGTTCATTATTGTGTGTTAACGACGGCGTCGAGTGAAACGGATGAACTATAGTATAACTATAGCCGGTGTCAAGACATCGACGCGCAAACTTTCGCGTTTCCATGAATTCAGAACATAATAGTGAACCCACCGGCGATGGAATGTTTCGCCGATATTTGTTTCTATAACTGCCGTTTCATACAAAAGTGCAATACTTCCTGTTATTTTATTGCTATGGGATTGGTTTCCGCACTTAATCCTTCTCAGAAACGGTGTCTTCTCAGAAAGTGTAATACAGATACGGTCGAAATATGCGGAACAGCTGTTTTTTTTAGGGTTCCGTACCTCAAAAGGAATTAACGGTACCCTAAAAGGATTACTTAACTTTCAGTCTGTCTGTGAGTCCGTCAAGTCCCTTTTTTCTCAGGAACGCGTGCAGATATCAAGTTGAAATTAATACGAAATACACAAGTCTACGGTCCCTTGGAGCTCTAAAACAAATTAACCTTCTAAGTCAACGCAATAAAAAAAATACGGCTTTTAAAGCGACATATTTTGATACTCTCAAATGAATCAAAACCTACAGGGTACTTCCCGTTGACCTAGAATCATGAGAAGCAAGCACAATCACACATTTTTTTTTTTGCGATTCCAAACGTTGATTTGTTGTTGGAGAATTTGTCCGTGACGTACATATATCGATGTATGAGAGAACATTTTTTCAACTACAAAGTTAAGTTTGTTCTTGGGATAAATTCATCCCAACTACGGAACCTTTCATTGTGGTTCGACACGCACTTGGCCGGTTTTTCTATAGAGAATCATGTACTGAATGTTTGGTAACAGTAGCGCGTCGCTGTCCCTGACAACCTGTATACCTGTTACGACACGCCACGTATGAAATACTCTGTTAATTAACATTTATTTACGTCCATTTTTTTATTATGTTTCATTAACTAATTCATTTCGTACGATGTCATGTAGGAAGATTCTTGCACTGCAGCGTCGCCCGCATACATGGACGTGAGCCTTTACACCGGTTGTACACATACGTTTTTTTTTGCCGTGTGCAGGCACGGTCGTCAGTGTTGTCATGGAAGCTTGTAGACGACACGGCGGCTCTACGGCACGCCTCGGCGCCGTCGCTGTACACAACCGTGTCCTGTACAAGCTCACACGATTATTCTGCGATGCGGCTAGCGCGCCGTACCGGAAAGAAACCGTGCCGTGTCGGTACAACAGGCTTCTCATAAACATACAGCTTTCCAAAGAAAAGTATGAGCTTCGGGAATCTTCGTTTTTCCGAACTAGCGCGAACGTCGCGGCGCAGAGTACAGGCGCAATTTTGTAAACATGGTGATACTTAATAGGTAAATACTTCCATGCTTGTAACAGCTCTATATTAGATCTCATCATCGCGCGTTCGTATTTCCGAAGATATTCGATGATTCCCGACCCTCATACTTTTCTTTTGAAAGCTGTAATTTTATTTAAAATGACCCAGTCTAAAGAAAGTTTTTGTATGCACCCAGTACTTCAACACACAGATATTGTACAATATGAGTTTTAGGAACAATCTTGTACTGAAAGACTTAACGCGTATGTAGAGCCTGAATATGTACATAATACAGTCAACTGCACATCAATGATAACACTACGAAAATCGCCCTTACTGCTACGACATAAAGGCGCCGTCACTATTAAATTGTTACCACTGATGTGTGGTTGACTTGTACGGGCCGTTTTGTAGTTGACTTAAATAAGATGTATCGTCTAGCTAACAGATGACACTCTTCGTAAAATTGTTGTGTATATACGACTGATAATCAATTACAATGTGATTTGAATATACTGACGATTTAAGTTGGTGGTTGGGTGTCAAAAGTCGTGTGTTTTTGCCCGACTGCCAAGAAGGGTTATGTTTTCGTACGATCAGTTGTTAATATGGCATATCGAGTATATGAAACAGTTCTTTGTCGTTTGTTGTTGTACGTCGTATCTGTCGCTCATACATGCGTGACAGTCTATGTTATTCTACGACGCTACAAGGTCCTTTTGGCGCGTGGCCAAAATCGGAACTAACGCATCCATCTTGTTTTTTCAATACAATTTCTGTGATACAATTTCACAAATGTTTACCAACAACGCCCGCCGTCAATGTCATTCAGGCGCCAAAAGATCCTTGTTGTAACGGCCGCGTACTGTACGTATGTATATAAATATAATGTTTGTAAATAAGAACTTGTTGTCTGTTCGTTGGGTGGCAGTGCAGAGCGCTCGCTGGAAATAATTGAATTAATTAAATTAATATGTGTAATGTACTCTTATAATTGTATTGTAATAAATTAACTTGCCGTAAACACATGGTTTTATTCTCCTCATAGTGGGTCCTTTGTAGTGTTGCCAGGTCCGATTCGCTTTAAATCGGGGCAGAAGGTAAAACAAATCGGGATTTAAGCTTGTAAATCGGGACAATAAAAAAACTAGGTTTACAAAAAAAAAATGATTTAATTTATTGCGTTTCGCAACTAATATTACTAGTAATTAATCTGATAATAATATCTGAGTTGCGGGACCTAAATTACAAAATATTACAATAAAGTCGTAGTTTAGTAGGTAATAATTGCTGACGCTCTATAGTAGTTTAAGTCATTTATTTTTTAAGAGGAACCCGCTCCTGCTTCGCACGGTTTTTACGACTTGACAAAATATAGAGATTTCTTAGGTAAACATAACTTTAATACTAACGTATTATACACATAAACCTTCTGCAATAAATTCTCTAAACGATGGTGAAAACCTTATCAAAATCTATTGCGTGGTTTAGAAGAACAACGCGGACATACAGGCAAACGCGAAAAGCGACTTTGTTTTATATAATATGTATATGTCGTGGCCAAATCTTAGAATAATAATAATAATAATAATAATAATAATCCTTTTATTCAAAAAGCCAAATACAATAATTATCCATCTCAAACAAAACATACAAACATTACACTATAAAAATACATCGCCAAGCATTATTTGAGACAGAGTGACCGTCTGTGTCTGTGCTAGTATAAACTGTGTTACAGACACAGGCGCCTTCCTCTTACAATTTTACTCATTGACAATTTGCTGCACTATTGTAAGCATTCTTGGTTTATCTTAAGTACTAATCACTTATAAAATTAAAATAAATTATGTTAGCAAGGAATGGCTGTGTGTGGTGTGAGTGTATTTGTGGGTGTGTGTGGTGGGGGTGTATGTGTGGGTGTGTGCGGTGTGGGTGTGTGTGTGTGGTGTGGGTGTATGTGTGGATTTGTGCGTGGGTTTAGTTGTGTGTCGTAAGTATGCGTCACAGTATAGAAACAGATAATAAAGGAGCATTTTTTTTATTTTTTATTCTTATTATATTATAAGAGTATATATATATATATATATATTTTTTTTTTTTTAATTCTTGATCGGTTTAGTAAGATTTTTTTGCAAAGAGTTGTTCAGTCTCATCGTACGTTAACTTTTGAAGAAAGCCAGTAACAATAGTTTTACATTTAAATTTAGGTAAAGGGTATACGTTGCAGGTTTCGTTTATAGTGTTATAAAGTTGGCTACTAAGATACGGGTAGCTTCGCCTCGCCAGCGCAGTTTTGGTGGTGACAGGTGGGCATACGGGATCTTTACGACGTTTGTTTTGCTCTAGTCGCCTTGGGTCATAGGTCAATGATGAGTGTACACGTAAGGTGATAATAAGCGCACAGAGCTGCCGGACAGTGAGAACAGATATGTCCTTATAAAGCTGGGTAGTCGGGTATCGGTAAGGTTTGTGAAGCATGACTTTCAACACTGCTCTTTGTGCCCTCTCAAGGCGAAGTAAATACGTTTTAAATGTACCACCCCAGATAGATATGCAGTAGGTAAGAAGTGACTGAGCTAGGGCAAAATAAATAGTTTTTAACAATCGGTCGTCAACTACTCTTCTTAGTTTTTTCATAGGAAACATTAGTTTACGAACACGTGAGACTGTCACACTGATATGCTTTTGCCAACTTAATGTGTTATCAATGTGCACGCCCAAGTATTTAACACAAGAGCTTCTTTGTACAGTAGGGCAGCTGCAAGGGGTCAGTGTAGGTTGACAACTATGGGCTTTAACGTCTGGCATACTAGGCTGTGTAGCAGTGTTCGCTGAGAAAGGGACATAGTGAGTTTTAGAGACATTTAGCGTCAGAAGATTCAATGAAAGCCAATCCATGACTATGCCAAGAGCATTTTCAGCTGCGTGGTGAGCAGATTCCCATGTTTCTCCACTTATGATAAGCGCAGTGTCGTCTGCATATACAAGTATCTTGCAGTGTGGGATTGACAGCTGACACAATCTGTTTACAAATAGAAGAAAAAGAGTGGGCCCTAGCACGCTGCCCTGTGGCACGCCAAAGGTTAGATTCACATCGTCACTGACATAGTTGCCTACCTTAACTCGTTGATTACGGTTTGTAAGATAGTCACGGAAGAGATTTAGAGCGATATCTCTTATTCCTAAGCTTTCTAAACCACGAAGAAGGATGGGAGTAGAGACCGTGTCGAAAGCTTTGGCTAAATCAAGAAATATACCTAGAGTTTTAGTCCTAGAATCAAGATTTTTAACAATTTGGCTTGTAAGTTCAAGAACAGCATCCTCCGTTGATACGCCTCTCCTAAAACCGTATTGGTTTGGCGCAATTATGTTGTAGCATTCAAGATAGCTAAGCAATCTTTTGTTCAGAACTTTCTCCAGAATTTTGGATAGTGTGGTGAGTACAGATATAGGCCTATAGTTTTCGACACGGTCACCATCCCCACCCTTAAACACTGGTGTGACTAATGCCTTCTTAAAACTGTCAGGGAAAGTACCTTTTAAGATACATAAATTACAGATATACGTTATAGCAGGAACAAGTACATGTCTGGCCGCCTTGATAACTGAGGCTGGTATGCCATCGTGACCCACTGCACAATTATGTTTCAATTCTATAATTATATTTTCTATTTCAGTAGAATTAGTTTCAAGTAATACGAATGAGTTGCCTTGAGGATTTATTGAGCTGTCAAAATTAAAGTTTGGGTTAGTTACAGGTTGACTCTGCGCAACTTGCCTAGCAAGATCCACTCCAACGTTTGCAAAATACCTGTTTATAGCATTGACAGAGGACTTTGGATCGCTGCACATATTAAGAAGTTCTCCTGACTTATTTATGGGTGAGGTGTTTTTGTAACTGATAGTTTTTATAAGGTCCCAAGTTGCTTTGGGGTTACCATTGGCCTTCAGGAGTTCTTTTTGGTCAAAGTTGCGTTTAATAGTCTTTAGTAAATTGTTACAGTAATTTCGGTATCGGGAATATATTAGATTAGCAGTAAGGTCTTTAGGATTGTGCATTGCTTTTATATGGAGTTGGTCCCGATTTCGCACGCACCTCAGGAGGCCAGTGGTCATCCATGGTTTAATGGTCTGTTTCCTGTTAGGGATTTTTTTTAGCGTACTGTGTTCATTTATTGAGTCAGATATAATGGAGATAAGTTGTTCCGCACCTTGATTGGGGTCTGTGCTACTTAAAACACTTGAGAAATCAGAGTTTTCTAGGCAGCTAATAATTTCAGGAAGGTTTAGATGCCGTATTATACTTTTAGGTTTTGTAGCACGAAGAGGGTTCAGATCAGTGCAAAACAGGAGAGGTGCATGATCAGTAAAATATGAGTCCAGAACCAATGTTGTGGAGGGTCTATCCGTTTTTAAAAAGACATGATCCAGGCAGTTTTCAATGCGAGTGGGAAAAACGTGGGCCGGTAGGAGCCCGTGAAAAGCCATTGTATTTAAATATTCTTCTGTGTTTGGATCATTATTACCTGGTCGAATATTTATGTTTAAATCCCCAATCACGGCTATGGTTGTTATTGACGCCAGGGATTCTAAAATATTGTTTAAACAGTTAAGAAAATTTTCTATATTTCTGACTGAGGGTGAACGGTATATTGCAACAATAGCTGTATCTAGACCCAGCCTCAAGATAAGACAGTTAGCGTCCTGAAAAACCGGTTCAACTATATTATGAGTCACATCAGAGCTCACATAGACTACCACCCCATCATTTTGGTTGTTAAATGACGATCTTGCTGAGTTAAACCCAGTTAAGACAGGAATATCCGCCACTTTACTTAACCAGCACTCAGAGAGGATTACTATATCACACTTAACCTTGATGGAATGTATTAAGACATTAAGACCATCAAAATTGCGATTTAGGCTTCGGATGTTAACATGTAGTATGTTCAAAGTTGGCTGGGTAGTGTTTATATGCTTCAAACATTGTTGCGGTGAACTCACATACGACCGTGAGATATTAAATGCTTCTACAGAATCTATAAATTTATTTAAGTTGTCCTTATCGAATTTATAATTTTAAAAGTTAATGACCAGTTTATGTATGTACTGCGGAGTATCATTTGTGTAAGTCGTGTAAGTACTTTAGTGTAGATTTTAGAATTTAGAGTGTGTTTGGTGTGAATGTTTTGAGTGTGTAAGTGTAATTGTGTTGCGTATTGATTAATATCAAATTTTGTTTTATACGAGACATCAAATAAATTACGGTTGTTTACAAGGTAAACCATATCATAACACAGTGAAATGTTGATAAAGACAGCTTCTGTAATACTACACTTAAAATAAAAATAGGTTATATTGGATGAACTCTGGGAATTTACATTGAGGTACCCTGTATAGGATAGTCATTCTTTAGCTAAGAGTTTTAGATTTATTGCAGATTCGATTCGAATTTGTGGCTCACCTTCGGCTTTACGAAGGAATATGGAACCACGCGAAGTCCAGCAGTACGTGTAACCATTTTCCCTCGCAAACTGTCGAGCTGCGTAGAATAGTTTCTGCGTGTTAGGCGTTAGGGCTTCTGATATGAACACAGGTTTGACAGGTCCAACTATACTGAGGTGTCCAGTATTTAATTTTTCTTCATTTGGTTTTTTCTTGTTGTAATTCTTGACCCCCTGCAATATTTTCTCCTTTTTTACGACACTGTTCAGCTCAACCATAATGGGTTTACTTCCTTCTTTGTTTGTTTGGATTCTGTAAATGTCCTTTATGTCACAGTCTTGGATATCCACCTCGACAGCTCTCGACAAGGTTTTCAGTATCAAACTAGCGTCTTCCTTCGACTCAAATTTCCTGTCATCTCGCAAACAGATGGGTACATTACGTATCTCTAGGGTAGCCGACCTACTTTTACGCTCAAGAACTTCAATCTTTTCTTCCAATTTCTGTATGGTCTTCCTATCTTCTGCTCTATGCTCTTCCAGGTTTTGAAGTGTTTTAAAAATTAAGTCATATTTATCTGACATAAATTGCAAACTTTCTTTAAGCTCTTCATTTTTCTGCTTCAGGTCAAGGAAGCTTTGGTCTACCTTAGATGATAAGGACGAGATCAACCCTTTGAGTTCCTTGAGGTCTTCATTGCCTTGCTTGCGTTGTTTATTTCTAACACTGACATTTATGTTACCGCTTCTCTCAGATGCAGTATCCGACTCACTTGTCACAGGCACACATACCTCAGAGAGCGTGGAGCCAAGCTTAGTAGCGGGCGCGGGGGCGGGTGACGTAGGCGGAGGGGAGCGTTGAAGAGGCATTTTGGATTGTTCAGTTATTGTAGAAGTACCAGGCGTCCAATACTTGTGAAGAGGTTTTCCAAGAGCGAGGCGCGTAGGGGTCACTGCTCTGGTCGCCGATCGAGAATTTAGCACATTTTTCCTATCCGCCAGCCTAACTTGATCCCTCCATATAATGGGCCACTGTTGTATGGCAAGCGAATAAATGACGATACGCGCACACGCAGGCGCAGCCAAGCTACCTATGTTTCGACAATTGCTTTCTCACTCGCTTTGTGTGCTTCGAGTTTTGTGTAGCACCGCAGTTTTATGCGCGCCGTGTTAGCTTGACGTCAGCAGGCGCAGTGATCTGTGGCAGCGAGCAAGTACCAGGAGCGCAGAGGTAGTAGGCGGCGGCCGGCGCACACACAGAGGCAGCGCGCGACGCGTGAGGCGTGCGTGCACAACAGAAACAGCAATACAACGGGGATACTCACACGCAGAGGGCTTCCGCGTGCAGCGTTGGTGTGCGTGCGTACCTGCTTGCAGACTAATACTCCTTTGAGTTATGCACTCCTATTTTTTGCGCAGAATAAACTTGGATTTTATTGTTAATTGTTAATTAAAATGAAACTGTACGGGGTAGATTGCACGTCTGCTCGTGTTCGAGGTCCAAGAGGAAGGGGAATAGAATAGGTCATTTCATGAAATGAACATCGATCGCTGGTCACATCATGATGTGGCCTGACCAGATAATTGAATACCAGTTAAACGCACGACTACTTCATGATGTGGCCAAACATTAGTGATCATATCGTAAAATAGTTAGATTATCCACCGGTAGAGGCGTTGATATTGCTTTATTTTTGTTGTGCATCATGGCGGCGGCATACAAATCAAACAAAGTAGGGTGACCATGCAAAAAACTCGATAGCGCTCGCCGGCTGCTACCGGGGCGTGAAATGCAACATAACACTTAAAATTAGTTTAAAAAAAATTACATTTACACCGCTTATGTGGCACCCCGATCAAATGGGTTAGGTTAGAACTGTGACCAACCATGCGCGAGCCGAGCGAGTGCTACTTCCAAGTTGGTCGCAGTTACTTGGCTATTTTTACTACACTTAAAACCATGGGTTCCCCTACATTAATGATACGGCCAAGCGTCGACCGACATATCATTAAACGTTGACGTTTAAAGGATATGGCTAGTGGCGTAGCTAGTCCTAAAGGGGCCCTGTATCAAAATTTGTTGGGGGCCCTTTTTACCTGACTGCGGCGAAGCTCCATAGGAGGATTTTTGAAGTGAAACTTTCGGCGGGGATTCAATAATTAGACGAGAATTGAGAGTAAAATGTCAACGACGCGTCACGTTTAGGCACATTTCGCTACATGAGAGTAAAGAAAGATATCATTCTCTTTCTCTCTTTCTCTCTCTCTCTCACACACTAAATCTCTCTTATTCTTTATTTTTGACGAAGTTACACTTCTATCACGTGTACGGTGCTGCACGCGCAATTTTTTGTTTTTGCAACATAAATAAAATAGCATATTGACTTGAAAGGTAAAGCTGTCATTGTGATCTTACTAGGGGAATGTAAAGGGCGAGCGAAGCGAGCCCAAAATTGAAGCAACCGAGCTTAGATAAGTAGGTTAGATTATTTATGTGACTGCTTGTTGGTCTAGTGATCGCAAGCGTTACCTTCTGCTGATCAAGAGGTTTTAGGTTCAATTCCCAGGTCAAGCAAAGTGTTATTGGGTTTTTCCATCAGGAATTTCTCAGTAGCAGCTCGGGAGTCTGGATTTGTGACCGGTTGAGTGCGATTATAGGCTCGCCCCGTATAACAATTAACAATTAAACATAACTGGTGAAATGTGGGTGTACTATAGGTACACCTCTGCCTAACCCTTCGGGGAATACAGGCCTGATTTTATGTTATGTGTATTATGATGAATGATACGGGGCCCCTGTAGCCCGGGGGTCCCGTATCATTGATACGGCTGATACGGCGGTAGCTACGCCCCTGATATGGCCAATTTTAGCTGGTCATTTCATGATATGGTCAATTCTAAGATCTGGCCACGACATAAAGATTAACATTATATTTTACGTTACATTTCGCTGCCTTTAGGATCGCCTTGTTTTTTGTAAAGTAGTTATAAAATTCACTGCAAGTTATGCTAAAGTTGGTTTTAATTGTAATTTCTGCTTTGACAAGTTCGAGTGCCAAACGAATTCACCTGTCAGTTCAAATTAAGTTAACCTGGGAAAAAACCCTTTCCGTTGCCGCGTTTGATACCGGTATTGAAGCCATAAAAGAAAATAACTTTTTAAGATTTGCAAAGTCTTAATTGTCTTTAAAAATATTGTGCCATTTTTGGTGGCACTCGATATAGTGATGTGATACGTAATTTATTTAATTTAGCTAATATGCAAATATATGGTTTTTAATAAATTTATTGAAATATCGGGACATTTAGTGTCCCGATCAGGTGCAAATCGGGACGCGTCCCCAGACCCCTGAAAATCAGGATGTCCCGCGCAAATCGGGACACCTGGCAACACCAGTCCTGAGTGACGGCGCACCGGACAGGCGGAATGAACGGTGCATTAAACAAAATGTTCGACACGTTTGAACTTGTCCGGAGTGCGAGCGGGCCCGAACATTTCACGGCGCATTGAGTAAATCCGCCCCGCAATCCGCTATACGCGATGCGCCGTCACTCAGGACGCACACTTAAGCTACGGTTTCCTAGAAGAGCGGTGACCGCACTGAACGACCGCTGTGTCGACTGTCATGAAAATTATGACAGCGGCAAAGATAATCGTTAGATTCGCCCTACCTGGTCAAAAGATAGTCGCTTTCTATTTCGTTTTGACACCTCTGACACACAATGACTCAGTGACTACATGACACCTCTGACACACAATGACTCAGTGACTCATGTTTGTCATGGAAACGCTATTTAATTATGTTTGAGCTCACCAGAGTTCACTCTTCTCAGTATGGACACTTTTTCTTGTGACTGAGTACGGTGAGGTAAAATTTTGCGATTTAAATCTTTGGGGGGCGGGGTTTGCTTTACGGTGTCAACGACGCTCTCTAGGAAATCACAGCAATATTTTTTTTATAATCAACGTTTCAGTGACGTCATTCGGCGTAAATTGCGGATGCTACGTGAGCGGTCACCGCTCTTCAAGGAAACCATAGCTTTACTGGGAACAGGCGTGGCGCTATGTTATCACGTTAGAATATACGGCCTACCATAGACAACACACTATCCAACAGCATGCGTGAGCTTAGCGCGTGTGATGCACTCGCCGTAAGGTGAGTATATCGTGTATGTTCGTAGGTGAAGCACCCGCGTGCGTGTAGCAGCATGACAGGCACAGTATGCGAGCGGCGCGCCGGCGGGCCAGACAGGCACGCGGACACAAATCCGCATGATAAAAAGCCCTCACTCCTGAAAGTGTCAAATGTTGAAAATAGATCACAAAAAATCGGTAGAACTCTGTCAGATCCATAGCTCAGATCGAATCATCCCGCATAAAAAGTGTGAACTGGTGCTTACAATCTCAAAAAGTTTCTAGCAGTTCGCAAATATTATGAACCTCATTCCTTCTTTTCGAACATGGAAAGTCGTTAGCTGTTCACTGACAGGTGTCAGAGTGACAGTTGTCAGTGAGTGGTGAGGACATGCAGTGTTGATGCAGTCCATGGGATCTCGTGCGCGCCCGGGGCCTTCCGCCCACTTTGTGCCCGCGCCACGGCCGCGCGCGCTACGCCACCTCTAGCGCGCACGAAGGTAGGTGAAGTGCCAACCTTCACAAAGCGCCCATATACGACCAGAGCGCCACATTTGCGTAACACCCTTTCAATCACAATTCCAAGAATTTGGAAGGAAATTCCTAATTTATTTATTTAGATCTCCCTTACAACTATCATTACAGGTGTATACCTAGTGCGATAGCGCGGTCTTAAAATTAACTAACTTACAATTTAAAACTATGAAAAATTTTAAAACTAGTAGTACTTATAATAAAATCTAAAAATAATAATTACTAAATTCCCTAAATAAAAAAAACACAATAAGTAGGTATTGAAAATAAACAACAACAACATAGCCTACTCTAATCTACACTATAACATAAAATAAACAACAGTATTTTTGCGAGTTCACTCAAATGGTATGTAAGTACCTACATTGATCTTCACGTGAAGATCGTTAATAACCCGAATTGCGCGGAATTGGTGTTTTGGCTAGAAAGTTGGTCCTAGCAACCGGCACGGCCAGCATCGGCGGGCGGCGCCGCCTCCACACATAGCGGTCTGGTACATATATACTCAGGTGCTGCAATACTCCTGGGTAATGCTCAGTTCCACGAAGTAACCTAACCAGATACGCGACAAGCGTGAATTCCCGTCGTACCCTCAGTTGGTTGTACCCGACCATACCGAGCACAAACAGAGTGGGGTACATCAACGGGTAAAACGGGTATACCCCAAATAGTTTCTTGTACAAGTGGCGCGTGAACTTGTTATGTACGCGCTCCAGCATTACCGAGTAGTTGGCCTCATACGGAGCCCATATGACAGCACTGTTCTTGATGACTCCTGACAAGTGCGTCATACAGGACCCTGACTGTTGTTGCGAAGTTAGTGAAGTTCCATGTCTGTTTTAGAACAAATCCCAAGTTTCTAAACGCTCTTTTACGGATCCCCGTAATTTGATCGCGAAACGACAGTAATACATTGCTGCATGTTTAAAACGACAGTAATACATTGCTTCATGTTTAAAACGACAGTAATACATTGCATCATGTTTAAAACGACAGTAATACATTGATTCATGTTTAAAACGACAGTAATACATTGCTTCATGTTTAAACGACAGTAATACAATGCTTCATGTTTAAAACGACAGTAATACATTGCTTCATGTTTAAAACGACAGTAATACATTGCTTCATGTTTAAAAAAATCTGCTCGACAACGTAAATAACGGTTTGAATATTGTGGAACAGTCAAAATGAAGGACATTGCCAGTGTGTTTCGCAACCACAACAGCTGTTCGGTGGTTGATCCAATCACATTAGTCGCTTACAACCGCCGGAATGATTTCTGTTAAAGTGGAAACTGAAGACTGTGGCTATGCTTGTGGGAGGCCTATGGAGCAGTGGGCATCTTTCGGCCGAATGAGGGATTGACCACACTTATCGATGCGGAATAGGCTCGAGTCAATCAGAAAGAGCTATAAGCCCATGCAATATTGTTTTTTTTTTTTTTATTTGCTCACGCATACATACTAATGCATTCACATTCACACACCTTCACATTCACACACCTTCACACTCACATTCACGCACGCTCACTGTCACTAACACACTTGCATGCCTGCATACGGGCTGCGTCTTTAATTTTTAGTTTTAATTCTCTTTTCTTTATAATGTTATTTCACTTAGCATCGTAACTTGTATAGATTCAAAAATAAAACAAGTAAATTGTACGTATTTATGGTATTGGAAGTGCGGATTCTCCTAACACAGGCTTATTTGCTTAAAAGGAGACTCCAATCACTAGCTGTTAAGGTATTTACTTGTAAAAATAATAAACCATTTTTCTTTTTTTTTTTTTTTCATTGTAAGCGAATATTCCGACGCGGTGTCAGTTTTGGCCAGGCTAGAGGCCTCATTTCAATAAGTCTAAGCCATCCACAGGATAGGCCGCTTGAGTAGCCACCACCTGCCAGGTTAACGTGCGAGATGCTCTTCCTAAAAATAGCGGTGTCGAGTCGCGTTATCCGAACCGAAACGAAGCTAATGACGTCCTTTTCGCTTTAATGCTTGGACACAGTGGGCGTAGGCGTTAGGCGTCGGCGACGGCGGCGCCCGCCGACTCGAGTCGCGCCTGAATCTTTTAATCAAAAGTACTTTTTAATCAAATCACAAACAAGGCCAAAATAGGTTCAGTAACAAAGAGTCAGTTTGTAGTTTGAGGTCCCCCTGCGTATGCAAAATAATTTATTATAAACGTAGTATGCTAAAATTTTCGAGCTCGCTTCGTTCGCTCTTCCATCGTACATTTTCATAGTTTTAAAATTTTTCTACATAGATCAACAAAATAACTTCTATTTCTGTATTAATGTTCAAAAGCCAATAATCAATAGTCAATAGTGTTGTATTAATCAATTTTGTCGGAGCGTCAATATGGATTTAGACCTAAACTTTCAACTGCCGATGCCGTACATCATCTGACTCACTATCTAGCTCAAGATCACGAGAGCACTGAGTACTGTAATTATCTAGTTTTTTTTTTTTTTTTTCGCTGCTTATACGTATATATTTAGTATGTATGTATTTATGTATCTATTATTTAGGATATGTATTTATCTATGTATCTATTCTAGTATATTGTATACTTATAATTTGCACCAACGACAGCCCCATTTTATGTCCAGGTAAATCACTGTCCATTCTAAGGTTGCCTGGAAGAGATCGCGGAAAGCGATAAGGCCGCCCATTGTATATTTTGTAGTGTTTGATTAAGTATTTTTTTGTTATGTATTTTTGTGGTGTACAATAAAGTATATATAAATAAATAAATAAATAAGATCTTGACAAGGGTAACCACACAGTAGGTATTTTCCTGGACCTCGCCAAGGCTTTTGACACCGTCTCCATTCCTATTCTGTTCCGCAAGCTTGAGACAGTGGGCATAAGAGGCATTCAACTGAAACTTCTCAAAAGTTACGTAGAAGACCGAACCCAGTGCATAAAATTGGCAATGTTCTCAGCGCAGACGAAAAAAATACGTCCTTCGGTGTGTCCCAAGGAAGTATTTTAGGGCCTACTCTGCTTTTGATATACATAAATGACCTTTGTAATCTAAACCTAGAGCATGGCACTATAATATCTTACGCTGACGACACTGCCCTCTCTTTTTCTGCTGAATCGGAACATGAAGTCTACAAGTTGGCGCAACACGGTTTTAATATTGTAAATAAGTGGCTTCAACATAACTCACTAACACTAAATACGGCTAAGACAAATTATATTAAGTTTTCAATGCGCAAGCAAACATCTGTTTTGCCCTCAAAGATTTATGGTCACTGTTGTATCGTCCCTACTGATTGCCTGCTTACGTGTCCTAATATTAATATAACGCATTAAATAAAATATCTGGGAATTATAATAGATGCAACCTTATCTTTTAAACCACACATAGAAGCTTTAAATAATAGAATGCGTAAACTAATATTTATCTTCAAAAAAACTACGTTATATTGCAGACCCAAAATTAATTAGGCGAGTTTACTTTGCTCTCTGCCAGTCAATTTTGATTACCTCTTGGGATGGAGCAGGTAAAAGTTTGCTATACCTATCGACAGAGCTCAAAGAGCGATTCTCAAAGTTTCTACGTGCCGCCCTTTTCTTTTTCCCACTAACCTATTCTATAAATCCTGTAAAGTACTAACAGCTCGACAGACTGAATTTACTAAAAAGAGACGGAAAGACATAGTTTTCCCTACAAAAAGTACAAAACAGGCTTTGGCAGCCAAATTTTTTGTCTTCCTAGGACCATTACTTTATAACAGACTAAATGCGAGAGCCAAAATGTATTCTCTTAATTATAATAATTGTAAAGAACTCTCAAGGAAGCTCTTCAAAGTATGTCCTATGAAGATACAGAGAAATTATTTGTTGTACTTAAATAAAAATTGTAATTGTTGTCTACGTTAGCTTTAGGTTAGGTAATAAGATTTTAGTAAGTAGGATTTATTGTACTATTTATACCTTTTTACATACCAATTCGATGACTAGATTTGTATAATTAATGTGATTATTTAGAAATATTATACCTCTTTGCCTCTTGCCATTGCTCTTGCTATTGCCTCGCTTGAAATACAGGTGACCTAGTTCAGGCACATAACACAATAGAATTTTTCGTAGATTTAAGCAAATTTGTATCTAGTATTTTACCTTTTTACATGAATAAACTTTTATTATTATTTCTTTATTTAATTTTGATTGCTTATTATTTACATTTTTAAATATTTTTATAAAATCCATACAAAATCATTTAAAAAATATAAAAAATAGTGGTCCATCGGCATCAGGAACAGGGTCCAAGGTGCCGGTGGTCAGGGCTTTTGAGAGAAGAGCCTCCTCACGATGCATGCCGTGTCCAGTAGTACTGCTTTCTGAATCAAGCCCTTGACCCAACCGCGCAATGAGAGCGTCCTGAGGTGTTGGTCGAGGCTCTCCGCTATTAGGCCATAACTGTTGTTAACGATGATCGATACAATGATTGCACAGTCCACGTCCCACATGTCGACAACCTCGTGTGCTAAGTCGAGATATTTGATTTTTTTATCTTCCTCAGCTTTCACGAGATTCTCGTCATGAGGGACAGCGATATCAACAATCATTGCACGGCGCTCTCGTCGATCTATCACCACAATATCAGGCTTATTGACTACAATAGTCCTGTCAGTGATGATAGAACGATCCCAATACAATGTGGCGTGACCATTCTCGAGAACTGGGTCGGGCTCATACCTGTATTATGGTACTTCTGACTCAACAAGGTTGTATTGCAAGGCAAGTTACTGGTGGATAATCCTAGCCACTAGATTGTGTCTATGCAAGTACTCGTCGTTAGCAAGACGAGCACAACCGAAAACAATATGTCTGATTGATTCACCGGGACGGTGTCATGCCCGACAGATGTCAACCGTACCGTCCTTGACAATGTATTTCCGGTAATTATTCGTCATGATAACTTCATCCTTAATCGCACAGACAAAACCTTCCGTTACCCCGAAGAGATCGCCGAAACGCAGCCAGGATACAGGTGCCAAAAAGTCTACATCAGGCCCATGGAGGGCCCGGAAAAATCGTCCGTGAAGCTCTTTGCCTTGCCAGCCTTCCTTACGATCGTTAGTATCAAGTACTGCAGGTTTACGCCAGTTACCTTCGCCAAGGAGAGTGGGGTGAGGCCCTTGTCTACTGCGACCACATCTCGGTGCATCCCCACGTCAGTTTAAAGGAAATATTCCCTGAGACTGCAAATCTCGCGGTTGTGGAAGGTTTTAGCATATAAGAAACCTCGACCCCCACACTTCCGCGAGATGTACTGTCTCATCACTGATGACCGTGGGTGATGCATCCGATAAGCTGTCAGCAATTTACGGACCTTCGTTTCCAGAGCCTCAAGTTCCGTCTGAGTCCATTTGAGTATGCCGAAAGAATACATCAAAACCGGCATGACCCAACCGTTGAAGGCGCGCACCTTGTTTCCGCTTGATAAAAGACTATTATGCACTTTATTCAGGCGGCCAAAGAAACGCTCCCTCAACGATTGTTTCATGTCGGCAAAATTGATGCCTAATGCTTCCGACGTACCCAAATACTTGTAGGCTTTAATAGCTTTCGGATGAGGACAGGGATCTAAGGTGTATGGAATCCGAGAGTTGGGTTCCCACGGATTTCATAATCCCCCCTCGCTTTACATGTATGACTGCACATTTGTCCACACCAAATTCCATCCTGATGGCGCTACTGAACGATTATGTTACCTTCAGTAGCTCCATCAGTCGCAAATTGTTGGGGGCAAAGAGTTTCAGATCATCCATGTAAAGGAGGTGAAATATAAACTGACCACCTCTTGTCAACCGATAGCCTAGACCTGAATTCTCTAGCAGTGTGCTTAGAGGATTCAAGGCTAAGCAGAACCAAACCGCACTCAAACTATCGCCCTGGGATATTCCCCGTTCAATCCTGATCGGTTCATCGATCCCCGGGATCTGTCGATATCCTGGATAGAGAAGGACCGTCCTCCACTGCCCCATACATGGCATCAAGAAAGTGCGTAGAGTTGCGTTTATTTTGTACAACTCCAGCACCCTAGTGAGCCATGTATGTGGCACCGAGTCATAGGCCTTCTTATAATCTATCAAACATGTCGACAGATCCTTCCGGGATCTACGAACCCGTTGGCTTATGGTCATGTCTATAAGGAGCAGCTCCTTAGTACCGCGGGACCCATTCCTACATCCATTCTGAGACACAGATATAATTGAGTTATTGTTAACATGGATTGCGATTTTTGCTCTAAGAATGGATGTAAGAACTTTATAGACCGTCGGTAAACATGTAATTGGTCTATAATTTTTAGGTTCCGCAGTACTACTTATTATTATTATTTTTATGTTTACATATCTCGGGACCATGGGGTCCCGGTCTTTTGGAAGGCGTACGAGGGGCCGAAGCCAACTCGCAGAGGCTCCTTAGACAATTTTAAATGGAATGAAGCACCAAAGCACCAACCGACGATTATCCCTCTATGCACTATGCAAGTGTATCCAAGGACAACCCCCGGTTGGTGCAGGACTATTGCAGAACGTGGAAACAAAACGTTGGACTATGGGTTTGGCTGGCTATAGTGGATTGGTTACAAAGAACTATGGACGGCCTATGACCCCTACCTGACCAATGATATATAATATACACGGATAAGATGGTAGGGGGTGACTTGCACTCTCAATAACGGGCCCCCGCAAACTGTCGCTAGCACATAGTGACGTACCGACAAGGGGGCAACATATCCTAAGGTGCTTGAGGAGTGAAAAGGTAATCCACGGCTTTCAGAATAATCCCAGAACCCGGAAGATGGTCAAGATCCCTACAAGCACTTACTGGAATACTTCCTTCCTCCGAGCACGTTTGCTGAAGCCGGCCAATTAAGGCAAGAATGAGGTTGGAGCTCTGTTCCTCGTTAGTGTTCACTCCAGCCGGCCAATAAAGGCAAGCCAGAGATGAGGAACAAGATTTCTCCCGGGAGATAGGGTCCGTGGGGTCGCTACTACAGACCCAGAGTTTGGAGCGCACAAGCCCCACCTTTGACATGACATTTGGTTGACATGACGTCAACGTAGAGATACGGCGGTGGGGTATTATTATTATTTTAAAAGAAAATTTAACCTGAGATTGGGTGTTAAAATTTTCGAGCTCGCTTCTTCGCTCTATCATCCTACATTCTTCTCATACCATTAAACCTTTCTGCATAAGTCAACAACGACAAAATATCTCCTGTTTCTGTATTTATGTATGGTCAAAAGAAAATCTTACCTTTCTGAAGCGGAGTGCTAAAATTTTTGATCTCACTACAGTCGCTCTTGCGTCCTTCCTTTTCCTAATTCGCAATGTTTTCTCTATAACTTAACAAAATATCACCTATTTCTGTAAATTGGGTGATAGACGTGCAAACTTAAAGTATGCGTTTTATAAGTTCGCGAACTTAAAAATCGCTAAACAAACATTACACAAATATCGAGCAATGACAGACTTACGAAACTATGAACCAAGGCGGGCTATGATCAAAATTTCAAACCTGTTGGCTGGCCCACGAACTTACTAAGTGGTTTAGTGGTCTAAAGAACGCGTACTTAGTATGACATACGGACGAGAAAGGTCGACGAGCCATAAGTACGCGTACATGCTCGCACGTCTATCACCCCTTTAAGAATGGTTAAAATACAACCTAATTTAAACCATTCGTGGCAACGTGCTAAAATCAAGCTCGCTTCGCTCGCTCTTGCATCCTGCTGCTCAAACTTTTTTACATTAGAAATAGCGGCTGATGTTAGCTATGATATAATCTTGAAAATATTCAGTGAAGCTAAAAGCCGAAAAGTTAGTCTCTTTCATTTAATTTATGTTTGTGTGTTATTTTTATCATAATTTGATTAGCAATAAAACTCATAATTATACTCATACATTAGTATATAATTCAGCTCATTCAATTTAACGTTTTTCTTCCGTCTTGGAAATGAAAGAGGCCGCAAAGCTGATATGGCCTACGTCCACGTTTGGTCTAGTGGTCTCAAGCGCTACTACTAAGCATGAGGTCCTGGATTCGTTTCCCAGGCCGAGCTTAGTGTTATTGGGTTTTTCCATCAGGAATTTGTTTGTTGATATTACCTATTATATAATAATTCAAAACATAATTGGCGATAAGTGGGTGTTGCAGGCGTAATGTTATTTTATGTGTTATGCGAATTTGTCAGTAGCAGCCCGGAGTGTGGATTTGTGCAATAAGCTCGATTTTTTTCACATATCCAAAACAACCATTTTCAAATTCAAATCAAATCATTTTTATTCAAGTAACATAGACTCATAATAACAATATAGGTACGCATAACATTTACAAATAAAATTAAGATTAAAATAAGATAAAAATAAAATAAAATTAAAAATTACAAGTACTTACAATCACAATTCATTAAAAAAATCGTATTTCAATTCCAATATCATTGTTCGTCAACGAAAGAAGGAACACGCTTGGAAATATAAATTTTATACCTCCAAGCGCGCCACGTGCCGCTTACAGCAGTGAGTTATAATGGCACAATCCAGCCTTCCCGCGAGTGCGGCCAGCATGCAGTTGGCGCTCCCTCGCACGCACCGCACCAGCGAAGTGCTTCGCTTGCGCATTGTTGCGAAAAAACAATCAACGCGGGCTTCCGCAAACATCGTCGATGCGCTGCAATAGCGGGGGAGCCCCAACATCATTCTGAACGCGTTGTTAAACTGGACACGAAGAGCACTGTGCGATTTTGGCTGGCATGTGGGGACACTTGACTTTAACAAAAATTTACTTTTGTTTACATTTGTTTTCGGCATGGGTCCTACCATTTATAACAAAATACCGAATATAATTAAAAATAGCTTATTATTTTCCGAGTGACTAATAACTTAAAAGTCGACTAAATGTTTGCAACAAATAAAATAACTTGCCAGCGATTAAATATTTTCGCAACTATTATATTATGTAAGGTTCAAAATTAAAGGTGTTATAAAAACTAAAAACTAGCAGCTGCGTTTAGGTAGCAAATAAACTATACCAGTCAAATAAAATATTAGGCGAGGAGCTATAAATAATGACTTGGCGACTAATAATGTTAGTAGGGTGGCTTTTGGGTTAGGTTAGGTTAGAACAGTGACCATTAACGCGTGAAGGCGAGTGAGCGGAGCGAGCGTGCCGCGGCAGCCGAGCGCCAGATACCCTCTATTGTGGGTGAATCATTTGGATTAGGTTAGGTGAGAACAGTGGCGAGCGGGTAGTAGGTAGAGATCTTGGCACGTGGTAATCAGTTACTAGGTATATCTACTCAACTATGAAAGAAATTACGAAAAAAACCGGCCAAGTGCGTGTCGGACCACGCACAATGAAGGGTTCCGTAGTTGGGATGAATTTATCCCAAGAACGAACTTATCATTATGATTGAAAAACGAAGTTTATATTTATTCTTCATACAAACAATTTGAAATAGAATCTGATTTATATTATTTATGAATGCCCATTTTCTATTTTGTTTTCGCCATTAAGTTTCCGCTTAGATATTAATTCTGTTCCCAAAAGAAAAACTTGATGCTAGTTTAAATTAAAACGGAGCTTATTACTGATATATTAATATGCTACCTATTACTTATTACGATACTCCTTATTAGCTGCCAACCCATTATATATGGTACCCACTCAATTTTTTTTTTAAACCTATATTCATTTTACTTAGTTGCCGCATTAAATACATGCCATTAAAAATCACCCAATCCAAATATTTAAAAAGAAACTGACAGCCCTATTACTTGATAAGTGTTATTATTCAATTAATGATTTTTTTAATGACCCTACTATTTAGATTTAATTATTGACATTGTATTTCTTTATTATTATTCTCATTAAGCTAGCTTTAAATTCTATAATTTTTTAACTGAGTAATTAATTTGACTTTTGATTTTTATTCGATTTTGTAACATTGAACGTAAATTTTATTAACAGTTTGCATGCCTAATTGGTAAATTGTACAGGGATCTCAACATTTTGTAAACACCTTTATTTATGTACCTACTTTCAAAGCAAATAAATGATTATGATTATGATGTATTTGAAAATGTATCGAAACCCAATCCGTCTTATTACAAAAAACTGCATAAGTAATGGTTTAAACCAAGACTAAAAGGTCTAGGATTGTTACGGTAACAAAGCTAGTACCAGCCTCAAAATGTGTTCTGATTACAAAACGAAGACCAATCGAGGATCAGTTGGTACCAAAGAAGGTTAATGGTTCAAATAATATCCACAGATAAGAAACAAAAATGGCGTTCTTTCATTCGTTCACGCAGGCTTTATTCGAAGCAACGTTCTGTTTCTCTAAATGTTGGTATTGTAATAAAATTATTTAAGCATTTCAAGTGCTTAAATAATTATTTATCAATACCAAAATATGTTCTAAATTATTCTTTGTTTAGGTTACAATATATTGAACAAGCAAAACTTGTACTTTTGATGCGCTTTTTATAATCAAGTTGTCATTATTTTTTAACACCTCTGTTGAGGTTTCTTTTGTGATCGAAACGTTAGTTGGCTGTCAAGTTGACTGAATAAACGTGAGTGATGTTTCTCTTGGGAAAAACGACTCGAAAGGACATATTTTATTAATAATAATTCCTGAATATCATCAATTCCACTAATCGAATCTGAAATATCTATTAAATAACATCCAGAGATTCAGCGACGGACGCCGGGCGCTCTTGAGCTTACTAGACAACCTCTAGCGTGAAGTGCAGTGACTTACATACGGCGGCGGCGCGCGTAATTTTAAACACATGATTAGTTACGTCCTTTACATATTAATAAATAAATGCACTTCTTATTTGTATTCATTTTTCTTAATATGCCTAACTGTAAAGCTCAATACACACACACAAGGCGGGATCGTATCGGGCGCGGGTCGAAACGTTACGGTGAGACGCCGTACCACCGTACCGTACCGAACGGGCGTTCAAACTAGCATTCTTGGATCGCGACGCTGCACGCTGTTACGAAACAGAGGTACGGTACAGATAAAAAAACAAACTTCTTATATAGTACTCAGCTTATACGATCGTCATGCCCCTATCCGAAGAGTCAAAGTCAAGTTTGTTCCGGCTCCCTGGCTTACTCCTGCCATTAGGGTCGTAATGGCAAGTAGGGACAGAGCCAAAAGGAGGTTAAAACGCTGTCCTTCCGATCGCAACTTAAATGCGTTTAAGGTGCTGCGTAATCGCTGCAGTCGTATGTGCAGAGATGCCAAGAGACGCTACTTCCATAATTCTCTCGACAACCGTAACTCTTCTGAAGTCTGGAAGTTTCTGAAAACTGTCGGTATTGGTAAGTCTCTAGTTGCTTCTAGTAAAGACACTGACGTGTGTGCTCTTAACAAGCATTTCTCACATCCCCCTGTTACGCTGGATCCGCACGTCAAATCTGCTACTTTAAATAAACTTTCCTGTCTGCCTGTGCTTCAGTGTCCTTCTTTTGAGCTTAGTCCTGTTTGTGAAAGTGAGGTCAAAAATCTATTTGTGCTATCTCCTCCTCTGCAATTGGTAATGACAATCTTTGCTCAAGAATGGTTTCCCTTATCCTCCCCACATTACTTCCTATCTTGACCCACATTTTTAACTTCTCCTTGTTTTCTAGTTCTGTTCCCGAGGCCTGGAAACAAGCCCATATCATCCCCTTACCCAAAATTCCTAACCCGGTCTCTCTGTCTGATTTCCGACCCATTTCTATCCTCCCATATCTCTCTAAAGTTCTTGAGCACATTGTTCATCGGCAACTCTCTACCTTTCTAACTACAAATGACCTTCTTAGTACTTTTCAATCTGGTTTTCGACCTGGTCATAGCACAGTAACGGCTCTTTTGAAGGTTACTGATGAAATACGCTGGGCTATGGACCACAAATCTCTCACCTTGCTTGTACTGCTGGACTTTAGCTGTGCCTTTAACTCTGTCGATTTCGACATACTTCTAGGAATCCTTAAATCTTTCCATTTCTCTTCTTCTACTGTTGATTGGTTCGAGTCCTATCTTAAAGGCCGCTCGCAGCGGGTTCGTCTCGAAGAGTCTACTTCTGATTGGTGTTCTCTTACCGCGGGTGTGCCTCAGGGTGGCGTTCTCTCTCCTCTTCTCTTTTCTATTTTCATTAACTCTGTCACCAGAGTCATCTCTTCCCACTTCCATCTCTATGCCGACGATCTGCAGCTTTACACTCACTTTTTAAGGCAAGATGCGGAAGCAGCAGTGTCTGCCATGAACAGTGACCTGGATTTGATTAGCGAGTGGTCACGGTCCTTTGGACTGCAAATCAATCCTAAGAAATCCCAGGCCATCATTATCGGCGGAAGGTATATGCGGAATAGGCTCGATGTTGCGTCGCTGTCTGCACTCTGTCTGAATGGAGTTCAGATTGAATACGCAACTACTGTTAAAAACCTGGGGGTTACCATGGACTCTTACCTATCGTGGACTGCCCATGTTGGTCAAGTCAGTCGTAAAGTACACTACACATTCCATTCGCTGAAATGCCTTCAGTGCTTCTTGCCCTTTAGTACCAAAATCTCCCTTGCTCAAACTCTCATACAGCCCATCATTGACTACGCTGATGCCTGTTATTTGGATGCCACCGAGGAGCTTTTAAATAAACTTGAACGTTTGCAAAACATCTGTATTCGTTTTGTTTTTAACCTTAAAAAGTATGACCACATTTCTAACTTTCGCAAGATACTCAAGTGGCTCCCTATTCGACTTCGCAGGAACTCTCGGATATTGTGTCTGCTATTTAACATCCTTCACAACCCGAAAACGCCATCCTATCTGCGCGAACGCTTTTCCTACGCCCGTCCTTCTGATGCACCTTGCAGGTCGCATCTTAGAAATCTCCTTAAATCCCCTCCCCACTCAACCGACTTCTACTCCTACTCCTTCAGCGTGCACGCGGTTCGGTTGTGGAATTCACTTCCGCCTGACATTAGGGACTGCCAAACTGTTGCAGTTTTTAAAAGAAGAGTGAAAGAACACTATCTGTCCACTTCGTCATAGTTGCATTTTTTTTGCATTTATTATTTTATACTACATTATAATTAAGTATATATATTTTAGGGTTATTTATTTTAGAAGTATGTATGTAAGTTTATTCTCATATTGTATGTTTATAGTTAAATTAGCGAATAATTAAGTGTTTTTATTTTATGTATATTATTTTCTCTTCTAATCTTACACACGTTGTCTACATCTCTTTAACTACTTTCCTATCGCAGGTATGCTGGAAGAGATTTCTTTAGAAATAAGCATCACCTTTGTACGTTTTTTCTGTTCCTTTCTTCTTGTCTATTTATAATGTGTGTACATAAACTGTTAAATAAATAAAATAAAAAAATAGTTTGTATAAAATTTAATGAAGAAAATCCATTTCTATTAATATATAACTGACCCCCATCAGCATTTACTTTCTTTACTCTTATATGACTTCATTCTATTGGTTCAATTACTGTAGGAAAATTTGCAATACTGGGAAACTTCCTAATGCTTTCCTCCTGTTTATTTAGAGTAATAGGCATTTTTATAAATCTTCAGGACATCTGCAACCTTTTTACATGTTTTTCTGACAACTGGTTGAGACACACCATGTAAATCAGCTGTATCGTCTTGAATCTACGAATAAAACAATAATATTAGTATATTATTTGGATTTTGTCTAATGTTAGGTTAGCATTGAGTAAGGCTAGGTACTTACATACTTAATGGCGAGCCCAGTTGCGTAATGCGCAAACCTCTTGCACTTCAGGATTCAATGGGCATCCTCGAGGGTCGTGGGATAAATCCTCACGTAAATCATCCACAATTTTTTCTCAAAAACGTTTTGTGAACCTATACTTATTCTAAAATCTTCGTCACTCAATTCAAAAGGATTTACACGATGTCGATGTCAGTAAGATCTCCGAAACGTTTCCAGCATATCCAAATCTTCCAAATCCATCAAGTCAATCATATTAATATAATTTTTTAACGATTTTTATTTAAATTGACAAACAATAATAATCAACGCAAACGTCAAATAAATTAGTACCAAAGATAAATTAGGGGACTCGGCGGACTAACTTTAGTACCATAAACAGTTCTGGAACTAGTGATAAAATTCATTTTATAATAACGTTTTATTTAGTCATGGTACTAAAGCTAGTACTAATCCCAGTTCCAAAAGACCGTGTTTTGGAATAAGACGGAATGTCTCCAATTTATCCCTACTATTTAGCCACAACTACACATGCCGATCAGTAAACCCAATAAATACGAGGTCCCGCTCACACTTGCAATTTACAACGTACGTTGTGAACGTACTACACAATCAATTATAAACCATATCCCATCAAACACAGCGTGCATTTACCATGCACCGTACAACTCACTGACACGAAAACATCGATCGCTATCGTTGATTCCAAGATTCCACCAGAACAAACATACTTACGTGTACATACATTGCAAGTTAAATAAAAGCTTTTAATTTAAAGGAGTATAAAATAAGATTTCACATCGGTCTTCTAACCAGGCTATAACTGTGTACAAATTGAAGAATAAGCTTTAATAGGAATCTAAATTCATACGACAATCGACATTGTTGTCGATAGCCTACGTTAGTGGAGCTGCACACCCACATCACTAACTCGTCGCAAGTTCCAGCGGCCGTACTACAAGATGCAATCGCTTACAGAACGTATCGTTTTGTGATTTTTACATTGGTTGTCCAGTTACTTAGCGACATACTTTGGTAGTGGAAAAGGAGCAATGTATTTACTACAATAATGGTACAGTCGCTGTGATATATGAAAACAAAAATAACGTAGTAAAGGCAAGAAATATTTTACGATTTGTTGTTTTTCATGATTTTCAACACAAATATAATAAAATACTTGTGCTGATTTATGAAAAGTGGTTCTATAATTTATAAAGTTTCTAGTTTTGCTTCGATTTTTACAAGAAACCACTGAACAACACTGTATTCATAAATGTTATCACGAACGCGTTCGAAAGCGCATTAGTTAGCGGACACGGCATTTGCCTGAGCCATGAGCATCGTGATCATGACGCGCGGACACAGACATGCCACTTCTCCTGTTATTTATATTTCTATGGTCATTTTACAAACGGCGCCGTCCGTTTACAAATGCTGGCGGTTTTGCAAAATGTCTAAGGAAAAATTTAATTTCCTATTCACTTTATAATATGCCACAATATTTGATGGACAATTCAAACGCCGCGCCGTTTACAAAATGCCGCGGCAAATTGAAGTTTTTAGTAATCCCGTGAAAAACGTAAGGTGTCCATAGAATCTGGTGGTCGGAGGACTCCTGTGGAATATTATTGGTAGGTACAAAATTGTCGATTTTTTTTAACTGCGACAAACAATTTACAATTTAACGTTTTATTTTTTGATATTGAACGGAAATAATACCAACAAATTGTGAACTGGTATCAAACTTGCGTGCGACACAAAGCACCTTGTGCTAATATTAAATTGTGAACTGGTATCAAACTTGCGTGCGACCGAATGCACCTTGCGCTAATATTAAATAGGCTGCCTAGCTGCGAGCAACTTAAAAGTAGCACTAGCCGGCCGCTGCCGCGGTACCGTTCGCTGCCCTCCCTCGGCTCGCGCGCGGTTGGTCACAGTTCTAACCTAACGTATTTCACCCAGTTCACAATTATTAGATTGTTTATAATCTAGCGGAAATAATACCCATAAATTATAACTAAAGGTTCTCACAATTTTACGGCAACTTAATAGGTACCTAATTGCTGGAATAAAGTGTGATTTGTCCAACCTGTGTTTAATGATGGTCGCCCTACAATAACAATCAATGTCGAAATTATAACCATCGTTTAATTGCCAATTTGTCTTAGGCATTTTGCAAAACCGCCAGCGTTTGTTAATGGACGGCGCCATTTGTAAAATGACGAGTCCAATTTGCCTACGACATCGACTAGCTAATAGCTCAGTTACTATCTCCAACGGGTACTCTAAGTTACGGTGTCAGGGTGGAGCTGTTGGTAAACATTTGTGAAATAAAATTGCACAAAGCGTGAGGCGCTTTTTTGCTGTGTGTACTTTTAATTAATTTAATCATTGGATAAGTATAGAAGAAGTGTCAAGCTGGATTGGTACTTATATGTATAGTAACTAGTACAAGTCAATTTAATTATTTTATAATTTTTAGTTCGTGTAAAAAGTGTGTTTTTTAGTTTTTTTTAAACTAGAATTTATATTTTTTACTATTTAGTCTAGTATATTTTTCATTTAGTAAGTCTAAAGTCAACGAAGTTATGACTTGACCGGTTTAATAGTTAAGTACCTAGCCACTAAATAAATCCACTATTCACCTTCTGGCTCCATCATCAGACCCTCAACACCTAGGTGTTGAGGGTCTGGTGGTGCAATCTATTAGACTCGTCAAATTGAATAATATGAGCTTAAACTCGAGGGGTTTACTAGTAGCCACTGAATAGTTCCACTATCCACCTCCTGGCTCCATCATTAGACGCTCGACACCAAAAGCAAAGTATTGAACTCGTCAACACTAATCATATGAGCCCAAACTCGAGGGGTTTACTAGTAGCCACTGAAGAGTGCCACTAATCACCTCCTGGCTCCATCATCACACCCTCGATACCAAATGCAACATATTGAACTCGTCAAAACGAATCATATCAGCCTAAACTCGAGGGGCTTACTCGAAGCCGCTGAGGAGTTCGACTATCCACCTCCTAGCTCCATCATCAGATCAGCTTCAAGACAATAAATTATTGTATTTTCATCGGTCCTTGATCCGTGTGCAAATTTTCAAGTTAATCGAACGTCAAGTTGGACGTTGAAAGATTCCGTTACATAAATAGATACAGGTCCAGGTTCCGATTTTGGGCACGCGCCAAAAAATCCTTGTACCTATATTGCGTGTTGCAGGTAGTAGAGCATGTCGGCGCGCTCGTCGTCCGGCTCGTGGTCCGGCGCCGACCGCGCGCCGCCCGACATCATCGACCTCGACAAGTTCATGCGCGGCGCCGTGCGCCCCGCTCGGACAGACACGCACACGCTGCGATGGCCAGTCACACCACTCACTAACTTAAAACCAACCACCACAAAGTAAATAGGTACAGAAGGTCGGCTTCGTGCAACGAGCGAAAACGCACGCTCACATAGGTTTGGCGCTTCAGTAATCTTCGTGTTTCCGAATTAGCACGAAGTTCGCGCACAGAGCAAAGGCAAAGCTAATAAGTTTGTACTGCCGCAAGTAGTCTGAAGTTTATCTCTGTCGGGTTACCTACTTCTGTTCCTATCTACTTAGTGTCTGTATCTACTATAGCTAAACCTCAATTTTTTTGCGTGTATACGCTTTCATTTATGTTTTGTATGCTGATGACTCAACAGCGGTGACAAGCTGGTGGTGGACGCGGGCGGCGTAGACCGCAAGCCGGGTGCGCCGGCCCTGCCGGCGCTTGCACCGGCCGCAACCGTCGCGCCTGCGCCCTCGCTCACGGTGCCCAGCGACTCCAGCGGCAGTCGCCCACGCCCGCACGGCAAGCGTTTCTCGCACGACTCAGGCCTCTCCGACACCAGCTACGCACGACGCAAGCATCGCCCGCACAGGTTACTTAAAGCCTCAGCAGATATGCAACCTTTACCACCGCCGCTATTCGCAAGATTGAAGGTGCTTTTCCGAAGGCGACCGCAAGCGGCAACGTCAACCAATTGTAATGACAGACCGCAGCATCTCGACATGACGCTGCGGTTTTAATTCTGAACGCGGCGTCACAACTTAGACGGCAGCGGCATTTCTCTTCTTCTGTTTCACGATAGTCATTTGCCTTACAAAAAAAAACGTTTGGGCGCTCTGTTACTGACAGCCGGTGACGCACTACTGGTTTGCGGACTGCGGGTGACGTTTGACCGCAGCATCAGGCGGCGTCGCCATCTACGTTTCATATAAGTAGTTAATAAGTAGGTATAATAATAAGTATAAGGTTATCTCTGGCGTCTATCAATTTCACTCCGGAAAAAATTATGCTCTACATTTTTTTACATTAAAATACAATTTCGCAGTCCAGATTCAAAGTAAACAGTTGAAAACTTCAACAATAATACCAGACGCAAGTAAATATGAAAAATCCACAAAAAAAGGACTATAAAAATATACAAAAAATTTACTATATTATACAATGTATGTATTATGTAAATAATGCAGACCAGAGCCACAGCCGCACAGGGTCCCCGCTGCCGGTGGAAATTAGTCGCGCTTGCGATGGACCCAGTCCATGAATGAAAACGTGATGCGCGTATATTATGGGGCTACTGAGGGAGGAATTAACCATCCCAGACTGTCACTGTCAGTCTTTGTAGCTGACAAAGATTGTTGATACACACTAAAAACAGGGTCCTAGTATACTTCCATGCGGAACACCATAGCTTACATTGACCACATCACTGGTCCAGTGGTCTATGCTCACTCTCTGTGTGCGGTTCCCTAATACTTTTTGAAGACTATCTCAACAGTCTTCAAAAAGTATTCCTCTCGGTCCAATCCTGGCTAGCTTCTTCTACAGGTGTGGGACAGAGACCTTGGCCTTTTTGTCAAAGGCCTTGGTCAGATCCAAATAAATGGTTAAGCATTTTTTTTGGAGTCTATATTGGAAACAATAGCATTCAGCAGCAGTAGATTTTCTGCAACGAAAACCGAACTGCGACGTTGAAAGAAGGTTTTTTGATTCCAAGAAACTCATAGGCGGTTGTTTATTAGCCGCTCTAAGATCTTATACAAGTTTGGTAGTATAGAGATTGGCTTATAGTTGTTACACGCAGTGTCTGTCACCGCTCTTGAAAATGGGTTTAATTAGAGCGGTTTTAAAGACCCGAAGAAAAACGCCTGTAGAAAGGGCAAGGTTACAGATATACGTAATGAGTGAGTAATTGTTTGTATCTTTTGATAATTTTACTCGAGATTTCGTGCACAATTCTCTCAAATCAAGATTAAAGCCACACTTTCATGGACTGTTATAAAGGACTCGTTATCGCAAGTGGCATTTACTTTTGTTTTGAATATTAAGTGATCTAGGCAAGAGTCACCTTGGGTTGGCAATCGGGCCCTGAAAGCATACCATGGCTTGCCAAGATGTTTAGGTACTTATAAGAGCGTTTGTTGCTAGTGCTAGGTCCAATGTTGATATTTATGTCTCCACACAGAATTATATTTTTGCAACTGTTTAGTTCTGTCATTAGAGTATCCAGTTAATTAACAACATTTGTGATGTTATGTTGACTTGGTGGGTGATAAATGCCAAACACGTTCAGGAGTCTGTTTTCAACACAAGGCAGTTTGCATTACTTATTTCTGGTTCGTCAACCAATACTAAGCATTTTTTTTAAATAATAAGTCACAACTCCCTCGTGGGATGTTGTAGCCGACATAATTGCCACCCAATGGGGGTACATATTTGGCTGAGGCAAGCCAACACTCAGGGAGCACTATTACATCCCAATTTACATCTGATCTACAGAGCAGAGTCGTGAAATTAGGCATGTTGCAGTTAATGTTTCTGATATTTTGAGGGATCAAACTAAGTATTTTTGCACTGCGAGACATTCTAATACAAAGATCTAACAAGACACTAACCAACAAGATAATCAAAGTTTGCATGAATGAACGAACACGCATCAAATGTGTGGTCAGCAAAGTAGTTGGATTATCAAAGGAAAGGGAGTCAAACAGGGTTGCCCGCTGTCCCCTCTCCTTTTTACACTGGTCATGGATGAGGTCCTTAGAACCCTCGAAGAGGAAACTCAGTTATTCAAATTAGACCAAGATCTTGAAATATCACTCCCCCTGACTGGTGCTATCATTCGCGGACGACCTCATCTTCATTACAGACGATCTAAAAGGTTAGAAAGAATTGTATACCATATTAAAACCCTACCAGGGCCGCTTTCCGAATAAGAACGTAATCGCTCACAGCGCTGATATCTATAATTGGCGTTCCAAGTTAGATATCACGATTATGACAGCTGAGGGCTGTCAACAATTCGGAACGCTCGTGAACGCTCTCACGGTGCTCGCTTAACGTCAAAACTTGCCTATAATATTTATTTGTGTTTAAACTACACATTTCTTCTTCTTCGTTGGTTAGGTGGCCACGGTAGCCAGAAGCACAATTTCGAAGATGCCACGTTTTTCTAAAGTTATGATGCGACTCAAAACAAAACAGCACAACTGTCATCTTTGACAGCGCTCACGGTGATATCAGTAAAAGGCATGGTCGGCGTTATCGCAAGATGGTGCATGTCATGACGGCATCTATGACGATTAATAATACATCGATAACGTGCTCAGGCTTATTCGGTACGGGCGTTACCACGCTCAAATCGATTACAGCGTAACTCGGAATGCAGGGTAGGTAGTGTCGGCCTAGAAATAAACGAAACTAAAACAAATATTCTAATTAGACAGCTAAACAGCAAGCGACCTACGTGTCAATGAACGGATTAAAACTACATACTGTCGACGAAATTAAATATCTAGGCACATACATTACAACTGCATTAAGCAGGAGAAGCACAGTTAGAAAACGGTGTGAATAGGCCTAACTATTACCAATCATATTAAACTCAAAGATGGACTGGAAACTAGCCAGACTCATGTATCGAATGGTGATCGTACCTTGCATGATATACGGATTGAAAGTATCGGCAAAGCTAACAGGTCAAGACTGAGAAGATTTGAGAGTCATCATGAGAGACTTGATTAACCACGCCAGAAATAAACCAAGACAAAAGAAGATGCACGAAATCCTAGATGGGAAAACTGTAACCAAACGCATCAAGAACCACTGGATGTGCTATCTCGCACACGTCCACAGGCGTGGCAAACCACACCTTCTTCACGCAGTAATTGCAGTATAAGGCCAAATCCAAGAAAGTAGGCCGTCCTATTTACACATGGAACGACAATCGTAAACACGACTCGACTTATTTCGACAAGGAATTTAAGTTTTGGATGGACAAGGCTACAGACCGATACAAGATCATGAAGGCCGCCAGCGAGATCTACAAGAAACCTGAAACGGATAGCAGCGACGCCTCTGACGAAGACATAGACACAGCAAAATGTAACACACCACAGCAGCAATATAGAAAAAAGCGGAGAAAGCAGCGTAACTCCGTCTCAAAATTCACCGCCGAAGATCGACTCGAACCAACATAACGACGACGTCGCAAAAGATGCCCATCCATAGATAATTAACACCCGTCTCTCCACTATTCCTATGTTTACTCTAGGATGCATATCCGGTATGGCTCTCAAATCCTTCCTTATCCTAAGGGCACGTATTCCTTACCATTACCTGCGCCTCCCGGTCTACTCCTCGATTTGCAATGGCCTTTGTAGTCCCATGAAACATGAGGCTTCATGGGCTAGTGTAAATCTTGGGGTTCATTCGATTTATCGAGTCTGGTTAAACTACGCTGGGATCGGTGCATTTCATTCATTCATTCATTCGAATTATATTTGTTAATTTCAATAGGCACAGATTCTAGGAATTCTTTCTTGTGGAACAATCATCATCAGCGTGGGAACGACGCCAATGTATAGTTGTAGGATATAGGAATATGTTTATTGACATTGAGCGTGAATGGTTGCGTACTGAGAACTGGCAGAATAGGCAAACTTTATTAGTAAAGTGTAGAGTAAATGTTTGTGTGTGTGGTTCTGAACGTGAGGCATTATCGCTATTCATGTAACAATTTCTTGGACAGCATTTTATAGGTAACCGTAGAATATACAAGCAGTGGCTATAGTGATAAAGTACGGGCATAAAGAGAAAGAAATAATTATTAAAATTCTTCTATGCGGATTGGTACCTGGGTACTCCTCCTTCTGTACATAAACCTTGCCGTAGGTTGTCCATGGGGCCGCAAGTTTTTTGGTTTCAATAAGTCCCCCCGTGACGTAAAGGCGGGGTTTATCCGACAGTGACTCGGATATAAAGACGGTTTTGGGGAAACCAGGTATATGTAAGAGGTTGAGTTAATCTGTGGCTTCTTTGCTTCACGGTTTGTTTTATTAAAACTCCTTGTAGTTGGAGATTATTGAGTCCTTTCTATTTATAGTAGAAAATAGAAAGGACAATAATAGGCAATAGAAACCTGTCGTGTCGCTGTGTGTCTGTCATTGTGATTGGGCAAAACCAACGGTGCCGCTTGCGGTTGCGGTCATGGAGTTCGGAAGAGCACCTTTAAATTTGCGTGTTTGTCTGCCCTTATGTATATTCCAATAGTCCCTTTTACGAAGCAACAGTCAAAGTTTTTTCCGCTCTTCCACAAAAGTGACTTAAAACATTTTAATAACAACTTGACGAAATCTATACCTAATCCTTTGTGGGAGACTGGTATCTGCACCATAAGCAGCTCCGTACACCATTTCGAGAATTTAATTCCATTAAGGATGCGCTATGGTAGCCCGTGAAATTCTAAGTTTCTTACGATTTTTGCAATTTACAGGTCAGTTTCAGATAGTGTATCGATCGCGACCGTAAAAAGGTTTTTTACAGAATTATTATCATTAGAATCATCAATACAACTCTCAAAAAGAAAATTTTAAGTCGTGGGATACCCAGACGCTGTCGCCTTAAAATTGATTAAATATCGTCCACAAATACTGAGAGTGTCGCCACAGACGCGCGGTCGGCGGCGACAACAACGGGGTGCGCGCGTCCCGCACCCCGGCCGCCGGCTCCAGCGACTCGCTACGAGCGTTCCGAGCGGTCTGCGAGCGAGCACTATTGGACCAGCAAGCGCAGATCGCTCGCGTCGCTGAGCTGTGCGAGCGCCTGTCCGAGCGCCCCCCTCCCCGCCGCAGGTCGGACCGCTCCACGGACACCAGCGAGGTCAGCTCCAGCAGCCGCAGCACACGCGACCAGCGCCGCAAAGACAAACATCGGGTAAGCAAGGGCCTGTTTCATGTAACCACTCCCTCTGTAGGTCTGCACTCCGCACTCGAGTGTGAAATAAGGATGAGATCTATAAAGCGTACTTGGACTTTACTCAAGCAGTGACTTTACACTTTACACAGTATGAAACTAATGTGCATAATTTATACGAATATGGTTCATATTCGTATGACACGCTCGAGTCAAGTCGACATAAGCTTTAAAGATCTCGATCTAAGTTCCCTCTTTATACAGGGTTACTAGAAACTCGACGTATTCCTTGCAGGACGTCATAGTAGGGTTAAAATACAACAAAATAGCCACCAGATGTTCTACCGAAGTTCAGTAGTTAGATTTTTCGTTTTTTTATGAAAAATCCCATATTAAATAATTTTGAAGCCAATTTAAAAATAATTTCCGGCGCACGACTGTACTGAAATTTAAGTTATTATTATAGTTGATGCCGTAGCAGATCTTTGTTAATAATTAAAAATTCAAAAATGCCAATATCTTGGCAAATATCAGTAATCAAACATTTCATATTTTGTCATTTTTGCTATTGCTTCATACAAAATGTTGTCCAGTTAAAAAAAAAATACTACGCCTGTAAAATGGTTTACTAATGTTTGCCATAATTTAAAATGCAATAATTTTATATACCATACTAGTATTTGCCATAATTTCATTAGAAATAAGGTTTCAGTTTCCATAATCCTGAAATTACAAAATAGTACATTATGTTTCCTTCAAAACATAACATTTGATTTGAAGAAAGCTGTCTTAAATTTTACCGATAATAAGAATAAACGTACTTACTCTTCCTATTTGGTCTCTGGTTACCTTTCACTCTAGCAAGGCTCGCGGAATATCTCTGGCTGCGAGCTGGATCTGACACTCATGTCATGTGTCAATCATAGCGTCTAAAAATGTAGCCGCCAACACGTACGGAAAAAAAATTATTTCGTTAATTCTTCTTTAAAAATAGTAAAGTTTCATTTAAAACTTTATAGAAAGTGAATAATAGTGTTATAACCAGTGATCGGAGTAGGTAGATTGATTTTTAGTACTTGTATCATAAATGCACACATAAAGAATAGCATGGATAAGCCATTTTTCCGGAAAGTAATTCCGGTATTTCCGGATTCAATTAAATATTGTTAATGTTGGTAGTGATATTATTACTACTCAATTCAAAATTTAAAGGAAGGTATCAAAACAAAATTAATTCATTATTTATCTGTTGAATAATAAAAACAATCGAATTCCGATCGAAGCTTTAATATTTATTTTTTATTTTTAGCCTAGGATAGCTAGATAGCTAGATCTTTTATAGATAGATATAAATTGTTGCACTTAAATTTCGCACATAAGCTGCAGTCAGGTTGCAAGCGGCAGTGGTCGAAAGAGGAACAAGGTATTGCTAAAATGTATTTTGAGATAATCCATTATGGATTATGTATTAGATTGTATGGCATTAGTCCTTAACGCATTGAAGGACACTGAACGAGACACAATAGAACTTTTATTGTTATGACGTCTATGGGCGTTTACTGTCCCTCAAATGTTACCTGATAGCATCTAAACAGATTTTGTCCATTTGCAAGTTTCAAAACGGCGGACCGCAGTCCAGATACGGACCGCCGACCTATTTTGTACGGACTTTAAGTAAACGGTTAAATTTATAACAAAAACCTAATCAATATTTTTTGAGTGATATAATTAAGCCCACGCTTTATATTTTGTGCCGTCGACACAACAACGGACGACGCTACGCAAGCCGCATGATGCTGCAAATGTTTTCGGGAGTAATAGAGCTAGCTGGGTGAGGTACTATACAAATCGAAATGATCGGTTTCCCAAAAACACAAAAATACGCAAGGTCCTTGAACATCTTTTAATCTTGGTTGCTAGTTAGGTAACGTCTTCCAAACGGACCGCGAGTCATATTATTTCTTTATATAGACCCTAAATAAAACTAATTGGTGATCCCTAGGGTAGCTCATATTCTCTGCTCGTACGTCCGTCGGACATGTCGAAAGTCAAAGACAAAAACATTTTATAATATTTCTAACAGTAACGATAAATTGTATTCGTCTAGTTAGCTCGGAAGATTTAAGATCACTTGAAGGGGATATGATTGGAGTTTCAATTTCCAGAAACAGTCTTCTTTTTGACATTCGGTATTGAATGGCGGGCAACCCGTGCTCCTTTTGAAGGTATTCGTTATGATTCGTAACAAATTCAGTGTTAAAGCAGTATAATATTCTAAAACTTGAGTCGTCCCCATAATACATATAGACCTACGACATTATTTAATAAGGAAATAGGACCGCATCTTTAAACGTCGGCTAGCTCCAACAGCAACTTGAAAATCCTAGCCGAAAAACACGTTTGTTGTCAGTATAATAATTATAAATACATTAAAATTGTTTTTTTTTTCAATAAAGGATTAATAAAATACACCTTGAACAAATAGTCGATATTCGATTATTATGTCAATCACTAACTTTTCAATGACAAGATAAATTTAGATCAGTTAAAAAGGATGTCGGTTGCCTATGGTCGGTTGTTTGACTTTTGTAAAAATTCAAAATTTATTCCAGTTTTCGCTTTTATTGTTAATTAAAATAGTTTAATTAAAAGATAAGAAACACGCATAGGATGTTAAAGTGGGTGTGATAATACGTGTATCCTACTTAGTGCGTATTTAATCAGTAACACGTAGATATCGCGTTCAATTCCCAGGTAAGTCCAATGTTATTGTTTTTAGCGAGTCGCAACGAAATCCTGATTAGTTATCTGTGGCATTACAGCACTAGTCCGATAATATAAAGTAAAAAGCATGCGTTTTTAATACACTGAATTATGAACATAAAAACGGTTCCATAAGAGCTACTTTACGAGCAAGTGTGTTGAAAAATCATTTTAACTCATTTCATTGGTCATAATCGATCAAGTGTCATAAAAATTTTAATCCATAAATGTATCATCAGCTATATTTTTTATTTTCAATAATGTCGTTTTCCATTACATGTATTCACCATAATATTCATTTGCCCATACTAGCACAACAATGCTAGTTATATGATTATACCATACAGATTTTTTTGTTCACAAGTAAACCTAAAAATAAACTTAATCTATCATGCATGCTTGCTTTGCAAAAGAGGAAATCTAGCACTCGGCGGCCGCTGCCGCGCCACGCTTGCTTCGTTCGCTCGCCTTCGCGCGTTGTGTGGTCACAGTACTAACCTAACCTAACCTAACCGTTTCGAATTTGACAAACTGTTTATGATCTAAAGATTGTTTGCTGTGATAAATCATTTGATTACAGACCAAATGCCTTAATGACATTATTTTTTGTACACAACAATAAACGTTTCTAAATTATGTTAAATGTTGATTAAGTCAAGTATCGATTATGTAATGTGTTACTTATAGAAACTACTGATTATAACACATGTTAATAGGGGAACTTATTTTATGGCAAATAAAAGTTATTACTAATAAGTTGATATGACAAGCGTTATTAGTTTAAATTATAATAGTGCAAGTAAATATTATGAGGAGGACGATTATGGAAAACAATAATAGTACAAATAATTTCATGGAAAACAAGACTAACATAAGAGAATACCCTGTAAAATATCCTTGTCTTATAGTTATAACCTATCCACAGAGGTATGACAGTTAATACAAAGTCATGGACTACGTACATTATGAAAATCGTTTTTGATTTAGTACAGGAAGGCGTGCGTCTCACAATAAGGTGATTATTCGGAAAATCTATTAAAAACAATTACGTGAACATTATTATTATTTTTAATCAACATCAATTTAAAAACTCATTACACACATTTCAAACGTCTTGTTCGATGTGCTACCCTCGGTTTCGAATACATGATCTTATTCGCTTTCTCACTTCGGTTTTTGTGATTCTTAATGTGATTGTTGCCCTCGTCTGGTCCACAGCATCCGTTATTCTCGCCCTCAGTTCATCAATTGAATTTACTGGGGAATGAATTCCAATAATATTAAACTTAACACATTCCGGGACAGACCGCCTCTCGACGTTATCTTGGTATATCTTTACGTGACAGTACGGCTAGTAATTTGGCAAACCGTTGATAGCCGTTGCTTGCCCATAACATTCCTAGGCAGCAAATGATCTAGTGTCACGTCACACGACTTCATTCGTTCGTAGGCGTCACGGTTAACTCTTTTCAAGTAATTTTTCACCACCATTCAACACCAACACCAGACTTAACGCCACTAGACGTTTATCTTTGGGGTTGGATGAAGCAAAAAGTTTATTTTGAGCCAGCCAACACCAGGGAAGAGCTGCTGGAGCGTATTCGCGTTGTTGCAGCAGAAATTAAGGTTGATCCGAGCCAGTTAAGACGGTCAACACAGCAGGTGGCGATCCGAGCAACTGCGTGCCTTCAAAATGGCGGGAGGCATTTTGAACAACTTTTATAATTTCTTGTGTGTTGTAAATAATAAATAGTAATTAATACTTGTTTATCATTGATCTGTGATGACTGTAAATATCTACAGAAAAACCAAATCCTTATGAACTCACTACCTACGCAAGCCTATGTTCCAACAACAATATCTTATACCATTAGTCATAGAATCAATTTTTTGGTATCATTATTTAGATGAACTAAACATCTATTAGACGAGTAGATAAAAAGAGGTAGTTCCCCGGGGTGAATTTTGTAATAACCTTGATTAACAAAAAAAACGATGTTATTTTTAACGTAAAATTGATCTTTGAGCATTTATTTCAATATGATGCAGCATTTAATGTTATTATTTGAGTTATTTAACCCATTGTTAATACATTTTTTTATGACAATTGGGCCTTAAATTTTAAAGTTACTGTACTTTTAGTATGCACTCCATAAACGGCGATCGAAACACAAAAATGGCTGCCATTCAGGGGGGGATGGGTTCCGACCCTACATGTAGAATAATTTTATTAATAGAATAGAGCAAACTACCACCTCTTTAAGTTTGTACAGTCCGAAACCGGACATATTGTATATGGAACAGCCAGATTGGTACATAGTAAATGGTAAAGAAAACCATGTATTTAAATTGAATAAAGCAATATATGGACTTAAACAAGCGTCCAAGGCCTGGTATGATAAATATGATAAAGCTCCGATAGATCTCCAGTTCATAAAATCACTCAGCGAATGTTGTGTTTACATCAAATCTGATATTGCTGGTAATCTCATCTTATTAGCTCTCTATGTCGATATTTAAATTTTTGTGAAGGACACGCCAGAAAAGAAAATGTTGAAGGAGGACCTGGTGAAAATAATTGAAATGAAAGACTTTGGACGAGCTACACATAAATTGGGTATGCGATTGAGACAAGAACAAAATTAAACTAATCTTGATGTAGGCAACTCACTCGCCTCATGTAAATAAAAATGATAGTTTAAGTTTCGAAATACGCGCGAAGAGAAATGCCGTCTCCACGCGAGATAAGCATCGTCGTTCATGCTTGCCTTGTACGCATGCGCGGGCCCGCCTTTTTATTCGCGCGCTCGCTAGCCGACGAGTGGTGACGCCGCGCGCCGCAGTAGTAGTCAAAAATGTGCCGTCGGATGACCCAGTGCGCGCGGACGTATGCCTAACCGCTCGGGCTTCCCGCCAAAATCGGTTTAGTCAGTTAGTTACGCTAGTTTTAGTCGTTTATAGTAGGTACTGTGAACTGTTATATGTGCGAGTTTATGTAAACCTGTGCCAAAATTAATACACGTACTCTATTACCGGTAACTTTGTGTTTGTTTTGTGTTGAAATCCCGCCCTATCAAGAACACTTGATCTGAAAAAACATAAAACATACAAAAGGTAGTAGAACAATTTAATAAGACTGATTGTAAGCCTGTGAATACGCCTTTGGAAAGTGGCATGAAATTTGAAACAGGAAGTCAAACTGATATTGACTCCGAGTACAGAAGCCTTATTGGATGCATTATGTACATTGCAGTATGTACTAGAGCCGATATCCCACATGCAGCAAGTACGAGTATATTGGGCCAATTTAATCATTGTTCAGCTACACACGGAAAAGCAGCAAATGGTGTCTTGCGATATTAGAAAGGAACTATGGATTACTGCATAGTGTATAGAAATACATATTATCTGTTGCGGGATATATAGATGGAGATTGGGTGTCAAATCAACTGGATCGACGCTCTTACGGCTCTATACGGGCTATGTTTTCAAAATCGGTAACTGCAGTGTCTTGGGAAAGCCGAAAACAAGGAACTGTGGCCGCACAAGCACAGAGGCAGAATACATGGCATTGTGTGAAGGAGCAAGCTAAATGTATTAAAAGTTTTCTGAGTGAATGTCTTAAGTAAATGTATAACTGTCACTCTGTACTAAGGATAATCATCAAAAATCAGTCAGCGCAGAAGATTCGTCATAGTCAAATTAATGATAGTCGAAGCAAACATTTAGACATCACGCATCATTATGTAAAGGATAAAATTATTGAATTGAATATTTGTCTACTGAAAACAGACCAGCAGGTGTTTTAACTAAGTCATTAAGTAAAAATAAACAATATAACTGTGTTTCTTATCTTGGTTTAAAATCTTCAATCCTGGTTTATTTTACTCAAAAACCTTCATTTTGTTCATGCATCACAAAAGCCGTGTAACTCTACTCTCACTGCTTGCTGTTACGGTACCGTACCATCTTGGTATTTTAATTTGATTGATACTTTCTTCATCCTTGATTTAGATCCATTCCTCGCTCATTTGATCTGGCACTTGTTCATCCCATTGAAGATTAGATAACTATGTTTCTTGAAATAAAAGCTTCAATTTTGTTGTTCCAGGCATGATCCATCCTAATGGTTTCTAATATTGACAAAAATGTGAAATTATTCAAGTTATCATATGTAAGCTTCTAACGAAGGTCTAATGTCTTAGTAAATCCTGCTTGATGGTTTTCTTCATGTTTAAAATATTGTTTGAAACTTGTTTTAATTGAATGGTCAGACTTATTTAGTAATAGTTAAACTATGATTTTAAACACATAATACAAAACATTGTTTTATTTCCAACTGTTTTTAACATTGATTAATACGTGTTTTAAAACAACTTGTTTGTTTTATGACAAACCCTGATTAAAACTCTTGCTTTCTTGTTTATAATAATAGTCCTGATCTTCTATTTGCAGCAGACGACTATTGTTTGATGTCCACTTTCTCAAATTTAAGTCCCTAACTTCAGTAGATTTATCAAATCTTGCTGCAACTGTTGTGCTGTTGATAGGGAGCACGCTCCATCGACCAGATCATCCATACGGAAAGATTAGGTCATCAGTCGCTGTCTCAGTGTCTTCATTGCAAGAAATGGACCTGCTTTTGTGCCGTATGTTACGGTTGTTAATTGATATTTTGTATTTTTTGAGACAGGTTATCTCGTCACACATTTTTTTGTAAAGGTTGATCTTCTGGGTCTACCCAAATCTGCTTAAACATTTTTTCTATACCAGTCATGCTGCATGTATTGTCATGCTACATGTATTGTCATGCAATTGCCCCAATTTCTCCTCAAATTGTGTTCCGATCTCGCATCGCTCGCTCTTGCATCCGTAAATAAGTAAATTATTTTTAAACTTACCTAAAAACAATACTTTTATAAAAAAACAAAAAGAACATCACAGACAAAAAAAAATTGTGGAGGGTTTAGGAGACCCCCAAGTAACCTCACATTCTTTCTAGCGAGGCGACAGGATTCTAAACTTTAACCAAACGTTTTACAATACTTGATTGCTACACTGTAATGTAGGCGACATCCGGCTCGAAGGACCTAAAATGTACGAGTAAGGTAGGTACATTTAAATGATAACCTTATTCGAGTTCAATTGTGTATTGAAAGTTATAAAGAAACGACAAACGCCCAAAACTGATAAAATGACCGACCCGCGGCGAATTTTTGCTTTTACCCAAACGATGCTATGCGACTACTGTTCACTTAATCAAACATGTATATTTTTGTAAGAACCCAAACAATAAACGATGTATCGTTTACATTCATGAAAAATTTTGACGATCATCATACGCGTTAACGGTGAAAAGACGAAACCATTACCGTCTTGCCAAAACGCACCAACTATATAGAATTTCGCCGGACGATCTCCGTCACAAAGAGGTTTTAAAACTTACCGAAAGCTCCACAAAAAAGCCATGTTTTCTGCAGACAGACGAGTGCAAGACGTACAAGATAATCATGAACAAGCTAGACGAGCTGAATCGGCTGTTTGCGGCGCGCGCGCGCTCGCCGCCCCCCGCCGCGCGCTCCCCGCCGCCCGCGCCGCGCCGCCTGCCCGCCAGCTCGGGCTCCGTGTCCGTGTCCGACAAGCTGGTCTCCACCGAGCCCGAAGGCCCCGAGCGCCCGCGCGAGCTGCAGGTCGCGCTCAACGCTGTCACGGTAACTTACCAATCTAACTAATGTAACTAACTCATTCTCCTGTCCTTATCCCCATTTATTAGTGCTCGGCGCAACTTGTCTTTTTCTTCCATACGTGTTCTTTATCAGTCGTCATCTCGGCAGTCACCCCCTTTCTATCCATATCATCTTCCACACAGTCCATCCATCGTTTCTTTAGTCTTCCCTTACTCTTATAGCCCTCCACATTCATACTCAAAACTTTCCTGACGACATTTCCCTCATTCCTCTGCATCACATTCCCATACCATGACAACCTATAATAAATAGGTAATAGGTAATACGAGCACGTATCCGCATCTCCAAGTCTACGCGCGTATTTTGCGTACGGGTGGGAAAATGGGTTATTCGATCCACCGCACCGCAGCTCCTCAAAGAAGGTCAGCAACGCCTTGGTGTCACTGACAATCTCACGTAGGGTACCTGGCTTACCGAAGTACTTTGCCCTGTATGTGGCGACCACCGGGCAGCACATGAGCTGCTGTCTCGTCGTCCTCCATGCAGGCTCTGCACAGCGGATTGTCTGTGACTCCTATGACAAAGAGGTGTTTATTAAATGACCCATGGCCAGTTACAGCTGCTGTGACTGTACGCTTCTGTTGTTTCGTGAGGCGGCCGTCAATTGTACAACCTATGTCTATACAAGTTTTCAGTCATCGGTGTCACTTTTAGACTCGTAAACAACGGAAAAGGAGTATGTAAGGATCGGAGCAGGTGCCGTTCTCTAGTTACTGCCTATCCTCATGGGAGGAAGGCGTGGGTTTATGTATGTATGTATGTATGTTTTGTAACAGTTTGCAAGAAACATACCGACACTTGGTCGGGCAAATAGAAAGTATAACAAATATACTTACAGAGTGTACCGAACAAACTGCTACATGAATCCAGCAGTAGGTACATGATTGTAGTTTTAGACTCCCAGCGTAACTATTATCTAACCCGTGCCCCAGCTACATGAATCCAGCAGTAGGTACATGATTGTAGTTTTAGACCCCCAGCGTAACTATTATCTAACCCGTGCCCCAGCTACATGAATCCAGCAGTAGGTACATGATTGTAGTTTTAGACCCCCAGCGTAACTATTATCTAACCCGTGCCCCAGCTACATGAATCCAGCAGTAGGTACATGATTGTAGTTTTAGACCCCCAGCGTAACTATTATCTAACCCGTGCCCCAGCTACATGAATCCAGCAGTAGGTACATGATTGTAGTTTTAGACCCCCAGCGTAACTATTATCTAACCCGTGCCCCAGCTACATGAATCCAGCAGTAGGTACATGATTGTAGTTTTAGACCCCCAGCGTAACTATTATCTAACCCGTGCCCCAGCTACATGAATCCAGCAGTAGGTACATGATTGTAGTTTTAGACCCCCAGCGTAACTATTATCTAACCCGTGCCCCAGCTACATGAATCCAGCAGTAGGTACATGATTGTAGTTTTAGACCCCCAGCGTAACTATTATCTAACCCGTGCCCCAGCTACATGAATCCAGCAGTAGGTACATGATTGTAGTTTTAGACCCCCAGCGTAACTATTATCTAACCCGTGCCCCAGCTACATGAATCCAGCAGTAGGTACATGATTGTAGTTTTAGACCCCCAGCGTAACTATTATCTAACCCGTGCCCCAGCTACATGAATCCAGCAGTAGGTACATGATTGTAGTTTTAGACCCCCAGCGTAACTATTATCTAACCCGTGCCCCAGCTACATGAATCCAGCAGTAGGTACATGATTGTAGTTTTAGACCCCCAGCGTAACTATTATCTAACCCGTGCCCCAGCTACATGAATCCAGCAGTAGGTACATGATTGTAGTTTTAGACCCCCAGCGTAACTATTATCTAACCCGTGCCCCAGCTACATGAATCCAGCAGTAGGTACATGATTGTAGTTTTAGACCCCCAGCGTAACTATTATCTAACCCGTGCCCCAGCTACATGAATCCAGCAGTAGGTACATGATTGTAGTTTTAGACCCCCAGCGTAACTATTATCTAACCCGTGCCCCAGCTACATGAATCCAGCAGTAGGTACATGATTGTAGTTTTAGACCCCCAGCGTAACTATTATCTAACCCGTGCCCCAGCTACATGAATCCAGCAGTAGGTACATGATTGTAGTTTTAGACCCCCAGCGTAACTATTATCTAACCCGTGCCCCAGCTACATGAATCCAGCAGTAGGTACATGATTGTAGTTTTAGACCCCCAGCGTAACTATTATCTAACCCGTGCCCCAGCTACATGAATCCAGCAGTAGGTACATGATTGTAGTTTTAGACCCCCAGCGTAACTATTATCTAACCCGTGCCCCAGCTACATGAATCCAGCAGTAGGTACATGATTGTAGTTTTAGACCCCCAGCGTAACTATTATCTAACCCGTGCCCCAGCTACATGAATCCAGCAGTAGGTACATGATTGTAGTTTTAGACCCCCAGCGTAACTATTATCTAACCCGTGCCCCAGCTACATGAATCCAGCAGTAGGTACATGATTGTAGTTTTAGACCCCCAGCGTAACTATTATCTAACCCGTGCCCCAGCTACATGAATCCAGCAGTAGGTACATGATTGTAGTTTTAGACCCCCAGCGTAACTATTATCTAACCCGTGCCCCAGCTACATGAATCCAGCAGTAGGTACATGATTGTAGTTTTAGACCCCCAGCGTAACTATTATCTAACCCGTGCCCCAGCTACATGAATCCAGCAGTAGGTACATGATTGTAGTTTTAGACCCCCAGCGTAACTATTATCTAACCCGTGCCCCAGCTACATGAATCCAGCAGTAGGTACATGATTGTAGTTTTAGACCCCCAGCGTAACTATTATCTAACCCGTGCCCCAGCTACATGAATCCAGCAGTAGGTACATGATTGTAGTTTTAGACCCCCAGCGTAACTATTATCTAACCCGTGCCCCAGCTACATGAATCCAGCAGTAGGTACATGATTGTAGTTTTAGACCCCCAGCGTAACTATTATCTAACCCGTGCCCCAGCTACATGAATCCAGCAGTAGGTACATGATTGTAGTTTTAGACCCCCAGCGTAACTATTATCTAACCCGTGCCCCAGCTACATGAATCCAGCAGTAGGTACATGATTGTAGTTTTAGACCCCCAGCGTAACTATTATCTAACCCGTGCCCCAGCTACATGAATCCAGCAGTAGGTACATGATTGTAGTTTTAGACCCCCAGCGTAACTATTATCTAACCCGTGCCCCAGCTACATGAATCCAGCAGTAGGTACATGATTGTAGTTTTAGACCCCCAGCGTAACTATTATCTAACCCGTGCCCCAGCTACATGAATCCAGCAGTAGGTACATGATTGTAGTTTTAGACCCCCAGCGTAACTATTATCTAACCCGTGCCCCAGCTACATGAATCCAGCAGTAGGTACATGATTGTAGTTTTAGACCCCCAGCGTAACTATTATCTAACCCGTGCCCCAGCTACATGAATCCAGCAGTAGGTACATGATTGTAGTTTTAGACCCACAGTGTAACTATTATCTAACCCGTGCCCCAGCTACATGAATCCAGCAGTAGGTACATGATTGTAGTTTTAGACCCCCAGCGTAACTATTATCTAACCCGTGCCCCAGCTACATGAATCCAGCAGTAGGTACATGATTGTAGTTTTAGACCCACAGTGTAACTATTATCTAACCCGTGCCCCAGCTACATGAATCCAGCAGTAGGTACATGATTGTAGTTTTAGACCCCCAGCGTAACTATTATCTAACCCGTGCCCCAGCTACATGAATCCAGCAGTAGGTACATGATTGTAGTTTTAGACCCCCAGCGTAACTATTATCTAACCCGTGCCCCAGCTACATGAATCCAGCAGTAGGTACATGATTGTAGTTTTAGACCCCCAGCGTAACTATTATCTAACCCGTGCCCCAGCTACATGAATCCAGCAGTAGGTACATGATTGTAGTTTTAGACCCCCAGCGTAACTATTATCTAACCCGTGCCCCAGCTACATGAATCCAGCAGTAGGTACATGATTGTAGTTTTAGACCCACAGTGTAACTATTATCTAACCCGTGCCCCAGCTACATGAATCCAGCAGTAGGTACATGATTGTAGTTTTAGACCCCCAGCGTAACTATTATCTAACCCGTGCCCCAGCTACATGAATCCAGCAGTAGGTACATGATTGTAGTTTTAGACCCACAGTGTAACTATTATCTAACCCGTGCCCCAGCTACATGAATCCAGCAGTAGGTACATGATTGTAGTTTTAGACCCCCAGCGTAACTATTATCTAACCCGTGCCCCAGCTACATGAATCCAGCAGTAGGTACATGATTGTAGTTTTAGACCCCCAGCGTAACTATTATCTAACCCGTGCCCCAGCTACATGAATCCAGCAGTAGGTACATGATTGTAGTTTTAGACCCCCAGCGTAACTATTATCTAACCCGTGCCCCAGCTACATGAATCCAGCAGTAGGTACATGATTGTAGTTTTAGACCCCCAGCGTAACTATTATCTAACCCGTGCCCCAGCTACATGAATCCAGCAGTAGGTACATGATTGTAGTTTTAGACCCCCAGCGTAACTATTATCTAACCCGTGCCCCAGCTACATGAATCCAGCAGTAGGTACATGATTGTAGTTTTAGACCCCCAGCGTAACTATTATCTAACCCGTGCCCCAGCTACATGAATCCAGCAGTAGGTACATGATTGTAGTTTTAGACCCCCAGCGTAACTATTATCTAACCCGTGCCCCAGCTACATGAATCCAGCAGTAGGTACATGATTGTAGTTTTAGACCCCCAGCGTAACTATTATCTAACCCGTGCCCCAGCTACATGAATCCAGCAGTAGGTACATGATTGTAGTTTTAGACCCCCAGCGTAACTATTATCTAACCCGTGCCCCAGCTACATGAATCCAGCAGTAGGTACATGATTGTAGTTTTAGACCCCCAGCGTAACTATTATCTAACCCGTGCCCCAGCTACATGAATCCAGCAGTAGGTACATGATTGTAGTTTTAGACCCCCAGCGTAACTATTATCTAACCCGTGCCCCAGCTACATGAATCCAGCAGTAGGTACATGATTGTAGTTTTAGACCCCCAGCGTAACTATTATCTAACCCGTGCCCCAGCTACATGAATCCAGCAGTAGGTACATGATTGTAGTTTTAGACCCACAGTGTAACTATTATCTAACCCGTGCCCCAGCTACATGAATCCAGCAGTAGGTACATGATTGTAGTTTTAGACCCCCAGCGTAACTATTATCTAACCCGTGCCCCAGCTACATGAATCCAGCAGTAGGTACATGATTGTAGTTTTAGACCCACAGTGTAACTATTATCTAACCCGTGCCCCAGCTACATGAATCCAGCAGTAGGTACATGATTGTAGTTTTAGACCCCCAGCGTAACTATTATCTAACCCGTGCCCCAGCTACATGAATCCAGCAGTAGGTACATGATTGTAGTTTTAGACCCCCAGCGTAACTATTATCTAACCCGTGCCCCAGCTACATGAATCCAGCAGTAGGTACATGATTGTAGTTTTAGACCCCCAGTGTAACTATTATCTAACCCGTGCCCCAGCTACATGAATCCAGCAGTAGGTACATGATTGTAGTTTTAGACCCACAGTGTAACTATTATCTAACCCGTGCCCCAGCTACATGAATCCAGCAGTAGGTACATGATTGTAGTTTTAGACCCCCAGCGTAACTATTATCTAACCCGTGCCCCAGCTACATGAATCCAGCAGTAGGTACATGATTGTAGTTTTAGACCCCCAGCGTAACTATTATCTAACCCGTGCCCCAGCTACATGAATCCAGCAGTAGGTACATGATTGTAGTTTTAGACCCCCAGCGTAACTATTATCTAACCCGTGCCCCAGCTACATGAATCCAGCAGTAGGTACATGATTGTAGTTTTAGACCCCCAGCGTAACTATTATCTAACCCGTGCCCCAGCTACATGAATCCAGCAGTAGGTACATGATTGTAGTTTTAGACCCCCAGCGTAACTATTATCTAACCCGTGCCCCAGCTACATGAATCCAGCAGTAGGTACATGATTGTAGTTTTAGACCCACAGTGTAACTATTATCTAACCCGTGCCCCAGCTACATGAATCCAGCAGTAGGTACATGATTGTAGTTTTAGACCCCCAGCGTAACTATTATCTAACCCGTGCCCCAGCTACATGAATCCAGCAGTAGGTACATGATTGTAGTTTTAGACCCACAGTGTAACTATTATCTAACCCGTGCCCCAGCTACATGAATCCAGCAGTAGGTACATGATTGTAGTTTTAGACCCCCAGCGTAACTATTATCTAACCCGTGCCCCAGCTACATGAATCCAGCAGTAGGTACATGATTGTAGTTTTAGACCCCCAGCGTAACTATTATCTAACCCGTGCCCCAGCTACATGAATCCAGCAGTAGGTACATGATTGTAGTTTTAGACCCCCAGTGTAACTATTATCTAACCCGTGCCCCAGCTACATGAATCCAGCAGTAGGTACATGATTGTAGTTTTAGACCCACAGTGTAACTATTATCTAACCCGTGCCCCAGCTACATGAATCCAGCAGTAGGTACATGATTGTAGTTTTAGACCCCCAGTGTAACTATTATCTAACCCGTGCCCCAGCGTACACATTTTGCGTTGGTTCATATAAACGAGGGACTGAAAGCGGTTACGTATAAAGGTTAAGATACCTCAAAAATATACCGGTACCGGCTTAAAATAAGGGTTGAACTATACCGATACCTTATTAAACCGTTATAAATAACCTTTGCACATTTCGCTACCGAAAAAAAAGACGGCGCGGCGCCGATGCGCGGTCGAACTTGTGTATTTTAGTACTTCTATCGAAATATACTGGTATGCATGTCCAACCTCAAAACTCCGCTAAGTACTGAAACAAATAACGGTATCGAAATATTTAGGTAACCCTTATTTAACGGTATGACGTCATACCGAAATTTAAAGGTACCTTAATTTTTGGGTTATTCAGTCCCTGATTTAAACAGATTTTCATGCAAAAGTGCTATATCAATACCTACACGGTCAAAATGTATGAAACAGCTGATTTAGTCCATCGCCACCGATGCCAATGAAGTCAGTTAACGACGTCGGTCTACCGTAATCCGGTTGCCGGTCGATCGATCTAACATAGTCTGCACTTGTCACACGCTGTTGTCAGACAGAGATATAGCTAGTTGCGCAGATATAGGTATCTACATGTAAATGTCGTAGTAGGTAGGTAATCTTAGAATTGATCATTTCATGAAGTGTTTGACCATTTAATGAAATGGTTGTGTTTCATGAACATGGCCAGCTACAATTGATCATATCGTTTAAACGTCAACGTTTAATGATAAAAAGTCAGACGACGTTTAGTCATATCATTAACGTAGGGTATCCATAATATCTTGCCGGGGTTGCGAGTTTGTCCGAAAGGGATATCGTGGCCCCGACACACAGGCAACGGAAGGAACACGGGTGGGTTTTAGTCAGTAAAACTCTGACACGCCCTCCCGCTCCGCCCAGGGCGGGAGAAGTTATTTGATAATTACCCACACAAAAAAAAAAGCGCGTCCTTAATATGGTTTAAAGTGTAGTTAAAATTTCCAAGTAACTGCGACCAACTTGGAAGTAGCGTTCACCGGCCGCTGTCGTGGCACCTCTCGCACCACTTGCTTCGCTCGCTCGGCTCGCGCGTGGTTGGTCACAGTTCTATCCTAACCTTACTTAATTTTATATTTTTTAAACAAATTTTTAGTTGTATTGTGCATTTCACGCCGCTTGTGGCACCCCGACAAAATGGACCACGCAACAAAACTTTGTTTGATTTGTTGTATGATACATAACAAAAATATTCGACTGCGTAAATAGTGTACTTAAAAGATGGAAACTAGGTGACCTATTTCTGTCTCCAATCCCACTTAATCCTATAAACTTTTGCAGTGAGAGGCAATAGTTATTAAGTCTTTATTGTTAAAAAAACTTTTTTACAAAAAAAAAAACAACCGACTTCTAAAAAAAACACAAAAATAACTTTTTTACAAAACAAAAACTACCGAATTCCACAAAATTAAAAATTAAAAATAACTTTAATTTCGGAAGTCGGTGGCAAAAACGAAAATATTTTATACTAAGTTTAAACCAAAATATACCGTAATATAGTTACATATGAAAGCGATTCATAACTATATCCCTAAGTAAGGATATAACTATATCCCTAAGGATATAACTATATCACGGCTTCAACCATCTTAATGTATAATACTCTATGGTTCTGTATTTTCGTTTTTGCCAACGACTTCCGAAATTAAAGTTATTTTTCACTTTTAGGTGTATTTTTGTGGAATTCAGTAGTTTTTGTTTTGTAAAAAAGTTATTTTTGTGTTTTTTTTAGAAGTCGGTTGTTTTTTTTTTGTAAAAACGTTTTTATTTTTCACTTTTTAGTTGTGGTACCTACTCCATACAAATTAGTAAGTATACCATTCGAATAATGGAAACAAATCAAAAGATTTTTCAAAAATTACACCTAGTGAGGTTACAAATAGTGGGGCAAGTAATCTATCAAGATTTTAGACTAGTGGAATCTGCCCCACCAAATCGAACTAGTGGGGCAGATTCCACTGAAAATTTTAGGCATTCCACTTTGGACCAGTGGGGCGACTTGGTGGGGCAAAGTGGAATGATTTAAATTAGCCCCTTTGTGGGTGAACAGGGGGATACATTTTGTATGAAAGATCTTATTCATTTGGTTTAAAAAACGTGGCATAAACTTATCTAGGTAATAATAAAGATTTAATCATACATTTTTCAAAACTGTCTTGAAAGTGTAGAAAGGGCGTAATTTTTTTTATGCATCTCAATGACATCTATTGTAGTCCCAAAATGGTACTAATGAATGCATTTTTCTACATACAATTTAGCAGATATAACATTTTTGAAATTTAATTAGGTACAGTCCTATTAAAATTGTAAGTAGAATATAATCACGATGTAACATTTAGTTTTTGTTTCATTGCAATCGTCTCATTCAATAAAAAGATATGCTAATTTATACTTTTCAAATTTATACCCATACCAACAACAAGCACTACGTTCCACGCGGCAAGGGGTTACGCAGATGTGGAGCATCGTATGCTGCCTCTAATATTAAGCTGGGCGCTCACAGTCCATAAATTATAGGGTACCATCTTCGAAAGATCTGTGATCTACCGTGGTAAGAAAAAATTGCAAAAGGGCAAATATACGTCGTGCTTAGTCGTCCCAGAAGTTTAGAAGGCATAGTTTTATGCGAACAAATTATTAAAGCGACCACACGACGACAGGATCATTGACGGAAATAGCGAGGCTACGAAATCTGTCTTCTGACAATCACGGCCACACATAGCAGACGACTCAAGTAGCGCAATTTGATGCCAGGATACTACCATTAATCTTTTATAGGCAGAGTGCACCTCATGGCAATTCCAATAAGCCCAAACACGGCAAGGATAGGTACATTGTTTTATGACGGAGTTCCGGTGCCTTCCTTCCGGCTTCATCTTCAGATCAGTTAAATTTTCATCAGAATGTGCTTCATAGTCGCTTATTTTAATCGAGATATCTTATCGCCACCCGTGAAATACTTATCATTGAGCAGTTCCGGTGGCCATCTGTGGTCTTCTTCATCAGTTCCTCTTCACCAAATCATACTTTCTGAAAGCAAATGCCTAACTCGTTGCTGAAAATACCAAAATCGCTATGTGTATGCCTATAATATTTGAGGAGTTTCCTCAATTCCTCATGAGTTCCATCATCAGAACTGAATCTTGATAAAAATTGGACCAATCGGGAAATATATCCTTTCAAATAAAAAAAGAATTTTCCAAATGGGTTCATAAATGGCGCCACCCGTGAAATACATTTCATTGAGGAATTGTGGTGGCCATCTGTGGTCTTCTTCATCAGTTCCACTTCACCAAATGATACTTTCTGAATGCATATGCTTAACTTATTGCTGAAAATACCAAAATCGCTATGTGTATGCCTATAATATTTGAGGAGTTCCCTCAATTCCTCAAGGATGCCATCATCAGAACTGAATTTAGATAAAAATGGGACCAATCGGGAAGTATATCCTTTCAAATATAAAAAGAATTTTCCAAATCGGTTCATAAATTACGGAGTTATGAGGTAACAAACATTTAAAAAAAAACAACCGAATTGATAACCTCCTCCTTTTTGGGAAGTCGGTTAAAAAGAAGGTGCCTTCTCAATTACCTGAAAATGTAATATATAATGTGTAACTTTTGGTAGCCCGCCTGCGATACCAAAGTCCTATAGATGCAATTGTTTTGTTGATCGTTGTCGGGACCACTTATACGATAGACATCTTATCTGTATACCTACATTATAAGAAATTAATGATTAGATTTGATTTGAATTTTTGTATAACCCAGTGACACTACTGCAATAAAGGCGAATCTGACGACATATCATTCGTCATGGTCGGTTCAGCCGTTTAGTAGTAACGAGGAAACATAGGGACGGACATACATACATACAGGTCTAACACATAACCCTCCTTTATTGGCTTCGTCGCAGTCGGGCAAGAAAACAAACGGTGGATAAACTAACTATGCATTCATAGTTAGTTTATCCACATCACGAAGTAGTCGTGCGTTTTTATAATAATACCAGCCCATTAGTGTCCCACTGCAGGGCAAAGGCCTCTTCTCATACAGAGAAGGCACGAGCATTGATCACCACGCTTGCTCAAGACGGGTTGGCGATTTCAGACTTATACTAACTATAAGTCCAGGTTTCATATTCATTGGGCACGCCACAATTGTGGCGATAAATCCCCTCTTTGAGGAGTAGCTTGAGAGGCGCCACGGCGTCCTCACCTTCCGCCTGACGCAGGTCCTCACCGGACACGGCTGTTTCGGGAGGTTCCTGTTCCGCATAAGGCGGGAGGAAACGCCCGGGTGTCACCACTGTGTGGATCGCCCGGAGGACACGGTGGAGCATACGGTGGAGGTCTGCCCGGCTTGGGCGGAGCACCGCCGTGTCCTCACGGAGGCGATCTCTCGCCTCCGGCCCTGGTTCAGGCCATGGTTCGGAGCGAGAGTGCATGGGAGGCCGTCACCTCCTTCTGCGAAGCAGTTATGTTCGCGAAGGAGGAGGCGGAGCACGCGAGGGAGATGCAAGCTGCACGCCCTCGCGGCCCTAGTCGCCGCAGGAGACGTCCCGGGCGTCGGGAGTCGAGAGCCGACTTCCGGCCACTGAGCTGAGCAATGAGCAGCTCGCCGTCCGATAAGGACCAGGCCCGTGTCGACGGCGCTTTGTGTTCCACGCGCGCCTCAAAGAGATGTCAGCAACAAATGACGGGGTCGAAAGACCAATGCCTGCTGGGGTTGCGGTTTAACGGAAGGAACATGGGTGGGTTTTAGTCAGTAAAAGTCTGACACACCCTCTCGCTCTGCCCAGAGCGGGAGAAGTCATTTAATGATTTCCCAACCTCAAAAAAAAAAAAAAGGTTTCATATTCATTTATTTGCGTTCCACAAGGTAAAACAATATGTTAACAAAAGGCTTAGAGCTAAGAGCCGTTGTAGACCCTGTCAGGGCACAGCAAAAATGTATTTTTTGATACATTAATGTTTTCCTTCACCGATGTCAGTAATTTCCAAGATAAACTCAGAAAGTACATATGAATTGAAAAAGACACATTGGTACTTGCCCGCATTTTAACCCACAACCTCGTGCATGAGAGGCGAGGTCTTAACCACTGGGTCACGGCATTTAGATTAACTGTTCATATAAATTCAATGATCTGGCCAGACCAGCTATCTAATTACGCAACACATTTTCGATTTACAATTGAGTCTTTGTTTCGTTTCGACTAGAATTGCTTTCAATTTACAACTTTCGAATTACGTAACTCTAAAATCTGTGATATCAACTGCACTCCTGCGTTTCAGACGCTAAAGAGTGAATGATAATTGTCTAAAAAGGCTATTATTCGAATTACGTAACCATTTTGACAGCTGAAAATTTATTTCAAATCAACGAGTAATTGGTTTCGTCATAGCAATTGAAACAGAAGGCAGCTTACTAGTCGCAATCAATTTTCTGTGCAATATTTTCGGGATTTACTCGTATAATCTCCTTAATTATTACAAATTATGTAAGTGAACGTCGTCTTCATAAATTGTGAATGTGTTTTTGTGTAAAACCTCAATGATAGATCAATATTAGTGGTCTGTAAAATATCGAAGCAGCGAGGTCGATTTTTTATAATAATGGTGAAAGTTTTCTTCTGTTACAAGTGCTTACAACCTAAACGAAAGATATATATTATGATATTTCAGAAACGAGGTATTTTGGTGGCAATTTAAAGTAAAGACAAATTCGTACCTCGTACCGTATCAAACTTATCATGTGCCACAAGCTTAGCAACCCAGTCGAGCTTGTACTTCATTGGAAAAGCAAATATAATAGAGGAAGAACAAATATTATAATATAGTTTGAAGCATTTTATGTCAATGAATTATGTAAGGACATCGATACTCACCACACCATACATAGATCTATTTCCACATCATTGTCTGTTTAAGGTACCTACTTAATATCAATATTATTTTCTTTCTTAGTGTTGAACATTGATTGTGTGTTTAGCACAGCAACAATTTTACACACAATCTTATTGTTTGTTGGTGAATACGAAATGCACCATCAAACGTAAACTTACCATACATTTAAATAAAGTCAATTGTAGGCACCTAATTGTTGTATATAGCAGAATATTGCTGTTCTATAAAGTAGATAGATTGTGCATGGAAGTGTTGAAGGGAGAGGCCTATTAGACTTTGGGGATGGATGTAATGGTCCATGGAATTTATTGAGTATTTACTTAAATACTTTTTTTATATTTCAGGTGTCAGGCTCAACTACATTATTCAGGAAAATTTTAAATTCTCTCATGAGCGCTTACAGCAAGAATTAGCAAGCAGTACATACATATTCCATGATGACTGCCACAGAAAGACATTAGATCCTAAATTCCACTAATCTTTTACAGTATATTTGTTCCAATTTATTTTTACCCCATGTCTAAATATTTCATAATAATGTGAATAATGCTATTGAAGATATAATAAAAGTCGTTTTTGTTTACCATAATTTATTTATCTCTATTTACTGTTACCTAATGAATGAGGTACCTTAGTATCATTATAATAATCGATTGGCTGTGTTTATAAAAAGCATAGTATTGAATTCTTAATTATTTCATAACAAGTTATTTTTATTTGTACCTATAGAGGTATAAATAAAAATTATAAGTACAAGTTCATAATTAAAACACTTTATTAAAGTTTACACTGTTATCAATTAACAAAATAGGAACACACATTTATATCGCTGTCTTACAGTAAAAAAAAAAATATTCATTAACAATCTTCAGTTTCTACTTTAGTTCTTGAGAAGCTTGAAAACTGAAGTAGCAGAGGAACGGGGCAACGCAGCGTGGGCGACATCATTCATGCTACCTTCATGTCTTCATAGGTGAAACGCCCCAGGAACTCTACAGTTTTAAACCAAAACTTATTATTTTCTGCTCAAATAAAGTACTGAAACATTCTGTGGTAAAGTAAAGAAGGCATATCTGGCTGATATTTCAGTCTCCAGATATTTTATAATACTAAATTATAATAGTAAACATTAGTTAGGGATCACAAAATATGATGTGTCAATGTAGTAAGTTGGGCCAAGGAAATATATTCATAATTTTATAATTAGGTGACTTGCTACGCTTGATTCTTAACTATGTGTGTCAAAAAGCTTACCTTCAATTATTACAGAAGATTGGTTATCCAATCCATGTTTGATCAACAAGATTGGTTTTGGGTAGCGTTCCATTCTTGTATTTTCAGCTCTAGCACCGTCTGTAAAAATACTATAAATATGTTTTGTAGGTAGTTGTTATTTGGTTAGGTGTTATAATAGTTTATTTCAACATCTACATAAGTACATAAATATCAATTAACAATTTTATTTCAGTTCGAATGTGAGGTTGAACGGACATAGTAACTATACTTAATAATTATTTTAACCACAATAAATAGTTGTAGGATAGTAGGATGCTTGTGTCTACGCAACAAAGGAATGATTGTCCATAGGTAGATTCACAAATAATGTACCTACAGCTACAATAATCTAATGAGATACGAAGGTACTCTCTTACACACGATAATCCTATTTATATTGACTTACTTACTTGTAGTGATAATATCAACTTAGGTACTTTTCGCTATTGAGCAAAACAGCCTAAGTAAGTCTTAGTGCAGCCAGTAGGAAACGTATACAGAGTACGCAGTGTCTTGAACGAGAGAATTTTCCAAAGTTTTTCCGACGAGCCACAAGAAAAATGTTCCAAAACTGCTTAGCATAGGCCAATGTTTCTGTAAGAGAATAGTAAATTTAATGTTGAATGTAGAAAAATGTAAAGCATTCAAGGCAAAACAATGCTTAAACAAAATCATTACCGAAATTAATAAAACCAAAATGTAAACAAAGCATCGCCATGATTGATAGCGTATCCTCCACAGACATCAAATAATGATCCTTCCAGCGCAGATTATTTTCGGATGTTTAACATGTGATGTTATATGCTTTTCCTGTTCTTTTCCCTACACACTGATAAAAAAAAATAAAAAAACATTTATTATCAGGTAAATAATACCCATAGCCACACATAAATTAACAAATTAATAAAATAAATTAAAATATAATAAAATCAAACATCAAATAAAATAAAATCAAATGAAAATAAATTTCGTTAAATCGAGAGCAATATATAGGTAAAACAAATTAAATTAAATCAAAATTTAAAATAAATAAATAATCAAAAACAATAAAATTAATACCCTCTCTCCGACACTGGTACAGCAACATGTCTGCTGGAACAATGCCGAATGAAGGGGCAGTCCAGCCTTCCCGCAATCATCGCCAGTACGATGTTGGGGCTAACCCGTACCCTGCGCACCAAGGACGCGGCGCGCTTGCGCATGGTCGCGTGAAAGCAATCGGTGCGCGCCTCTGCGAACATACCCGAGGCGCTGCAGTATCGGGGTAGCCCCATCACCGCCCTGAATGCGTTATTGTACTGGACTCGGATGGCGCTGTATCTTCTATTAGAGTAGTGAGCCCACAGACTGCATGAGTACAGCGATGTACAGTACGCTCTAAAGAGCGTAGCCTTAACCTCATTAGAGCACCCCGCAAATCTGCGGGCGATCATGTTAGCTCTAACAGACAACGCCCTCCGCTCCCGTTCTATGTCTGCGTGATCTTTGAGGTCGACAGTCAAAACATGCCCCAAGTATGTAAACTGGCTAACCCTTTTCAAAGAAACCCCATTGAGTCTGACCGGAGGTACGGTTCCCGGACATTTTGCACTGGCGGTCTCAAAGATCATACACTGGCTCTTCTTTACATTATACAACAAACCGTGACCACAAGCATATTCCTCGCATATACGTAGCAGATAGAGTGATAAAGTTAGAGCAGCAAAGGTATACTTTAGACAGGCAATATTTCGCATTAATTCGACTAAACGCGTCACATTATTTCAAGTTTTACTTAGTGCTGCCAATTTTTTTCCCTGAGTCCACTATAGACATGCGTCAGATACATCAAACCTAATTATAAAATCCGATTTCAATCAGAAATCGATTAGTGTTAAAGTATCGATTATCCGAACTAGACAAACCGATTTCACAAAGCCACGGCAAGGGTAGCTTTGCGTAAGCAAGTATTTGTTTATGTTTGAATAGTTTTGATCGATGCACTTACAACCGAATTATATTACTAGAGACGATCGAAACTGCGAGCCGGAGCCTCTCTTCTCTCTCAGAATTTGAAAACGATTTCAATATCTGAAATAGGATATTTAACCACCAGAAATAAACTATACTGGATTATAAAATAAGATTAGACATTTAAATAAACCTTTTTTACAGTCCGTTCAACCGATTTTGACTTCTATTGCGTTGGCGGCCGCAGCATGACAAATGGCAGCCGTAGTAAAATTAATGAGAAGATGTTTGTTTTCAAATGGCTTAACGGTAGATTTTTTTATCCCGGAAGTAGGTATGTTCCCGAGGGTTTTTTTTTTTTAAATGATGTTGTTTATCGATCTCCACCCGGGCGGTGCCTCTGTGTGGCTTCAATATATTTCGTCATGCTGTGTCAGTCTTTCCGAATCAGCGTTCGAATCCGCAGTGGTTTCGGCATTTGAAAGAAATAAATCGAAAAATCACTGACACAGGTTTTAAACAAACAATAAAACATGCCATTATAGTGTTATTTTAATATTTTCTCGAGTCAAAGTTTTAGTAATTGATTGTATTCTTTTCTACAAATTTAATTAAACTAATCACTAGACAAAACCACCGGCCACTGAAAGCAAAATTTATCCGCCTGGGGTGTCCAAACCCCCAGGTTTAGTGGAAATCCCACTAAGTTGACAACACTGATTTTCTACGATTTTGTCATTAGCCACACATAGCAAAAACGTGAAAAGAAAAACGTTTTGTTACGTATTTCAATTATGGTAGTTTTTGGTAGAAAGTGTTTTAAAAATTGGTTTTTAATTTTTCGGCAATCATTGTACATTTTCATTTATAAGCACTAGTAGAGCATCAGTTGTAATTTAAAAAAAAATCAATTATGGCACAATAATTTGGAAATTAATCATTCCTATATGGTATAACAAAACACATCAACCAAATAAATTATAGCCAATTTGTTAGAACAACCCTATCGATCGACTGCTACAAAATGTTAATCGTAATTCGAATTAAGGCACGCGTTTAAAATTGGACTTCCTTTCGATTCAGAATTGTAAACAGAAATAAAATGTGTTGCGTAATTAGACTGCAGGCCACACCACGATGTGGCCAGCGGTCAATTTTCTATTTCATCAAAAAAAAGAAAGAAAGAATAATGTTTATTTGGACACAGTTCGTGAAACACAAAATAACAAAATAAGAATTGAAAATAATGTTTTAACTACGTGTGTGGCTCACGGATGCGCCAAAAAGGTTCATTTCAGATGCCAGACAGACGCTGTTTGACGCTGGTTTTCATCAAATACAACCATTTCAGGAAATGCTAGAACACTTTATGAAATGATCAATCCGAACATCGGGCTACGACGTTCTACAGGTGGAATTGTTTTGCTTCACCTGGAGGGAAAGAACTGTTAATACTGGAGATAGCAAATTTTACTCAAAGGAAACATTCCTTTATTTTTTTAAAGAAACAAATCTGTATTCAATGATTTTTACACCTTAAACCATGTATACCCTATACTCCTACATAATGATAAATTTCCAAACGTCGACGGACATATCATTAAATGTTGGCGTTTTAACGATACGGTAATTTATTTTTATTTTGAGTAAGTACCGTTTCTTATATGTGGGGTCCAAGAACACAAGAATTTTATGAAATGATCGATTCTAAGATCTGGTTACGATGATATAAATATATACCTACTTACTGATAAAGCATCGAGCCTTTCGTGCTGCATCGTCGTTCTTTTTTATTTTTTTAGAAAATTCAAAAGAACGACACATTACATTACCATGAAAAATGGTTTGAACGAGTTCTAGTAAGTAGTTTTTTTTTAATACGTCATAAATCGTAAACCGCAATTTAACTTTCATTCAATCAACTCAAATATAAAAATAATAATACTAATAATTAATTTGTTTTGGGGATAAATGAATCCTAACTACGGAAGACACAACCCTTCATTGTGCGTGGTCCGACACGCACATGGCCGGTTTTTTTTTATAACTTTCTTAACATCTTCCGTCGACAATAGGCGCGGGTTTTAAAACAGCAATTAGCAATTTTTTTTCGGTGTTGTTTATGGTGCCCCACCGGGACGTGACGCCTTACAATTACTTAATTTGCTTATGGGCTAATTCGGCACTGCAATCACCTCACAATAAATAAACACAAACACTGAGTCACGCCTGGCCGCCATTTTATGACAACGTCAAAAATTACGTCATACGTGTATACGTTTCTTTTTTTACTTTTACGCGTTTTTTTGTATGTTTTATTGTCTATGGCTTACAAATATTATTGCCAGTGTAGGAAAAATATACAGCATCGATATAATTGCATGGTTTATGCAAAAAATATATTTTAACTACGGCGCCTCGGGTCGACGCGCGCTGGCGCCCGGAGGTGCCACCGGGGCGTGACGGTTGCGCGCGGAAACCGACCCCTCCGGGTGCTGATGGGACGTGACCGGGTGAAAAGAAAACCATAAAATCTAACTCTAGTATTTAGTGAGAGTATTTTTTCTCCAGATGAGGTTAAAAAATTCCTCCCTGTATAAGTAACCCTAATCTGTGGTGCAGATACGCGGCGGGTCGACGTGCGGAGCGTGCGGGTCGTGCGGGGCCGGGGCGGGCGGGGCGCGCGGGCCGGGCGGGGCGGCGGGGGCCGGCGGGGCGGGGGGGTCGTGCGGCGCGGGTGGCAGCTCGCGGCTGGCGGGGCTGCGGACCGTCACCAACACTTGCGCGCTCGACATCGCGCCGCGCGAATGCCTGCCTCGACACAACATTGCCACCGAGCGGTACCCAGTCCTTAGTCCTTATGTTATTGATAAACAAGCCGTGACCCATGTTCAGCGCCGCCTATGGGCGACAACTACACCGCCAAATACAGTTCGCGTCAAATAACTTTGCCGTTCTGTAGTTAGTTTGCTACTGTTTTTTTAACTAAGATTAACTACTGCGCAGTCATTTGTTGCCTACTTCAGAGCGGCAAAGTTATTTGACGCGAACTATACGAACTAAGACTTACGTGTCCTACATCGTGCAAGCAAAGTTTACCGCGCATATAATATACAGAAACCCGACAACATCCGTCGAGCCCACCAGACACAACAGCCGTCTGTCAGGAGGGTGGTGGATAGGGTTGCCACCTTTTTTTTGCAGTTACAGTACATTGGTTATTATAGGTAAGAAAAAAAAAGTACACAGTATCAAAATAAAGTACAATAAATTTTAATTTATTATGTGTATTTTTTACTGCTTTTTGTATCAAATTTGTATTTCTACTAAATTGCACGGCATCTTTACAGCCTATATTTAAATTAAAGCAAATAACGAAATTAATTTTTTATCACATTCAGAGACGCTTGTTTCTTCCGTCTCGACATTTGCTATTCATCACAGAAAAAACTCTTTCTGTGAATGCTGACGTGGCGGGAATAGACAATAAAAATGAAATTACTATAGACAAGTAAAAAAAAAATATCATCACTCTTATTAAATACTTGCTGCCATTTTTGTACAGTTAATAGTTATGCTGAACCCTTAGAAGTACATATCTATTAAATTGGTTTAAAGCGATTTCTCCATAAAGATCATCAGTATCCATATCTATGTACATAAAGTTTTTGCAGATTAAAATTTTCAATTATTTATTTATTTATCACAAACACAACTATCATTACAGGCAATAATCCTAATGCGGTAGCGTGGTCTTTAGTTACATTCTAAATTACAATTAAAGCTACTAGTTATATATTAGCATAACATAATACAAACAATGTTACCTTTGTGAATTATTTTATTAATTATTTCCTTTATATACATATAATTTACATTTTTAAATATTTTTATAAAAACCATAAAATTAATTATTATTATTATGTTAACAATCAAATCTATCAAATTCTATAATGCTCTTTAAATGTATATTACCAAGTGTAAATAATCAGTTTGTGTTATTAAAATCAAACCATTTATTCAGGTATATCTAGGGCTTCGTCAATAAATAATAAAGAATCCTGTGAATTTTCCTAGTCAGTTCCGGTGAAGATATCAGTTTTCTTTTCAAAATTCCAAAGAAATCAAATCATGTGAAATAAAGTATTTTCGTGTACTTTATTTTTCTCATAAAGTATAGAGTACAATTACCTGAAATAACGTACAATACTTTATTATATACTACGGGTGGCAACCCTAGTGGTGGATGACTTTCACCCTATTCCTCATACCTCTACAGACATAGGCAATACCAGAGGCTTCGCAGACGCGTTGCTATCTCAGAGACAATGCTGTAATGTCTCATGTGCTTCTTATTACACCGGCACCCCTACCCTCTACGTAGCGCAGCTGGTCGGTGGACATATGTATGGTGGAAGTAATCCGGACGATCTCCTTCACAAAGAGTTCTACTACTGTTTACCTTTAGATCGCAGGGAACACGAGAGTAACGTTTGATTGATGGCTGTAGTGTGGTGCAGTGCGAGAGCCGCGAGGGCACGGGCACCAGCAGCGGCGACCCGCGCTGCGGGTTCGACCTCGACGACCCCGTGCATGTGAGTGTGACACACACCTTCTATTCATCCAACATCAAGGGCCAGTGCGGTACTCCTGAACAGGCTGTGACTCATTCCCATCTGCTAGTGTCCCCAATGTCCTTTCACCTGCATTCGTGACGATCTGATAAACGCATCTGACGCCGCAATAAACGTGGCCACCAACTGGGTCCAAACAGTATAAACAACATATATCTATAGATCTACGACACTCGTGAGTGCTAAGAGACACACACGAGCCTGCCTCTGCATCTGTCCTAAGCGACACACACAAGCCTGCCTCTGCAGCTGCCCTAAGCGACACACACCTGCCTCTGCAGCTGACCTAAGTGAAACACACCTGCCTCTTCAGCTGTCCTTAGTGACACACACCTGCCTCTGCAGCTGTCCTAAGTGACACATACCTGCCTCTGCAGCTGTCCTAAGTGACACACACCTGCCTCTGCAGCTGTCTTAAGTGACACACACCTGCCTCTGCAGCTGCCCTAAGTGACACACACTTACCTCTGCAGCTGTCCTAAGCGACACAAACGAGCCTAACTCTGGAGTTGTCCTAAGCGACACACACCTGCCTCTGCAGCTGCCATAAGCGACACACACGAGCTTCCCTCTGCAGCTGTCCTAAGCGACACTCCGCCACTTCTCGGTCTCCTCGTGTACAGACCAGTCTGATCGTACCTGGTTAATGCGTACCTGAGAGTTGTACGCGATACATTTAAAGTTGCAGCGATTTCTCGCTGTGTTCGCCCTTGATTCCTAAGTAACACAGCTTGAGCGACTTTTGCTGAAGTTAGAGGCATTATTATATATATTTTTTTTATTCTGGAAGCAGAAATGAGTGCAGATTAATTAAAAAATAAAACAATAGACTTTAAATGCGCGGCCAATTTAATATGAACTTGTAACTTACCCGACTTCTACGCGTTCCAGCAAGGAATTCAAGCAAACTGTTAAAAACGTTAAAGAAACGTTCTTTTTTTGTGCTTACCATCTTACCCTCTTAAATTAACATTAACAAACATTGTACCTTAGTAACAATCTGCCACTGCAAGTTGTCATACGCGTTAGTAAAATTCAGATGTTATCGGGTTGTTTATGTTTGGGTCACATTCTGTGCCGCTGAGTGTATATCTTCTATTGTATTTTCTCATGGATTTCCGCAAGTTCACGCCTGAATCATTTCACTAACTAACTATACGCGAGCGCATTCTACTTGCGGTTTACGCAAGCGTTAATTACCCTTCCCAAAACACATGCCTCAAGTTCGCTGGCAATAGCGTATGTATCAAACCCTGTGGCGTATGCAATAACGCACGCACTCTCTTGCATCATCATTAAGAACTGTCTCCTAAAAGCGTTTTCCAGTAGGTAGCTGTAACGGTTGAGGTACCTACCCTTACTGCTCCGTCTCAAAAATCCACCTGTGTAATTAATTATTCAGTTGTACTCGCAAGCGAAACGGTTGCAAGCTATGTCAGCGACGACGCGGCGTGCACGCAGCGTGGAGCCCTCCGCGCGGCGGTTTGACCGCTTTGAGCCCTTCGAACCTGACGAGCACTCGCAGCGCTCGCAACTCTCGCAGCGGGCCCACTCGCACGCGCGCGCTAGTGCCGAGCGGCCGCGCGAACCCTCGCTCTGCTCGCTCTGCCGCGGCTACTGGCGCTCGCTCACGCATTACCTTGCCGCGCAGATCTTTTGCTGCCCCGATGCCGCCGTGCGCTGATGTGTGATTGTTTTAATTATGTTGTTACAAATATATCATACTTCTGAACTAACTTGCCGTGTTATTTTATTACACTTACTGCCGCACCCATAGACGTTAATGATTGAGTATTTCTAAAGGTACGTTTCTGGGTGCGGCACTCAGCAGCAAGGACCGGATCACATCTGGTTGAACTTACGCTGAAAGTGTCGTTGTTATACGACTAACCCGGCGTCCTAGTGTCCTAACCGAAAGCGACTGTCTCACGATTACGTACGCGCACATCTAATATCGTTTACCTGAATAAATGCCGTATAAGCGACTTGATTGATGGCGCGAGTATGTTATATTCAGATAAACGAATAACTTGTCTTCTTGTCCACTCTCAAATGACGCGCCCCAAACCCGCATTACCGTGTGCGTAAATGTGGTAGTGGGGCGCGTCATTTGAGAGTGGACAAGCTATACCCGTGCGACCGATCTCTTTGGTTAGGATACGGGTACGTATCCTAACCAAAGAGATCGGTCGTACGGGTATCAGACCACAAAACCAAACACGACATTAAATTTATGTATACATAAATGTCATGTTTGGTTTTGTGGTCTGTTTTAAAGTGAAAATAATCGAGTTCCCGAGTCGTGTATTAGAACAAATTACCTCAAACAGATTTAGAATAACTTATGATATAATCAGACAAAATATATTTAGCAACAGCCATATTTAACCAGAAGGCAAAAGTACAAAATACACTAGAGATGCGTAATAGTAAAGATAAGGCAGTGTATATCGAAGGCACTTTATCCGATAGGGATAGAGCGCCGCTAGCGGCATAATAGTGGCACTGCCTCGGCCCGGCTAAAGTCGTAAGCATTGTATTGTCATCGTCACTGTCACTGAGTCATTGTCACTTGTTATTTTGTTTGATTCGAACTCAGATTCGAAGTTAATTTAGAAGTTTTATTTAAATAACGTAAAGTTTAATTATTTCCAACTCCTTGGTAATTTATTATAAATGACTGGCGCCATGTGTTGCAGATACTTTTGCGCATTATGAGCGTTTACGACATCCGTGCGCTGTTTGGTTCAAAAACAATACCCTAATGCCTCTAACACCGAGGTTCAAGCCCCTGCTTCCTCCTCCTCTTCCCAATCAGATGATGGTGGTTTCGTACCTGTCTCTGGTAAAGGAAATAAGACGAAGAAGAAGAAGCAAAGTTCCTCGCAGGCCAACAAAGTCGCCGCGATTGAGGAATCTACCCCGACCCCCGTAATAGTTATCGTAGCTAGCCAAGCTACTTGTGCCTCCGTAGTTCCCCCTCTACTACCGCCCCCCGATTGCGTCATCCTCCCCACAGGATGATCAGGATATCCCTATTTCTGGCCCTAAGAAGGTCGCGCCTCCACCTCCTGTGTTAAGGCGGAGATTTCTTGAAAACGGTCAACAAGGTGGTTTTTTAAAGCAGTGTATCTCTTAAACCGTACAAAAAATTGCAATAAAATAATACTTTTTTGCATACATTGATCGAACTCAAAACATAATTAAAATATTTTAATACATCAAAAAACTCTTCAAACACACCTCTCAATTATCTTTAAAAGCAGTGTATCTCTTCATTAACAATTATAATTAATATTTAAACTATACCGATTCGATTAGTAATTATGAAATAGTTAAAATCTAATTTTATACGATTTTATTTGCATTTTAACGATAATACGCTTGCTCATTTCCTTACCGCTCGCACCGCGCCAATGTTCTTCGGAACGTTATTGAGAATGGATGTGTCGCTTTTCTCCGTAATGGATGTTTTTATTTTTGTTCCGTGAAAATAAAACTACATTTCTCACTTTGTCATATATGTATAATAAACAATAAAGTGAAAAATAAAGTTACTAAAACACAGCTATAATCAGGCAAGAGTATGACATTTCACAAAAAACAAATTGCTGTTACACAAACTACGACATTAGTTTCCGTTCCCTAGATAGCGCTGTTGTCAAACTTTATAAGATTTCTAAAAATGGTAAAAAAAGCATAAATAAACAGATATTGAATAAAACTTTTACAGGTTTTTGTAGGTTTATGATATTGGTCAGACACTTATTGATGTAAAATAACTCACCAATTTCCTAAAAACCAAGAAGTTATAACCAAAAATCCTACATCGCGCAATTAAAACTTTCTATACAGTAAGTATTCGCTTGATTCCGTTGAATGTACAAGTAAGTAGTCTACTCAGTGTGATGTTACCAATAGTATATAGATTTCCAAACGCACTCAAAAGAAAACTTTATAGTAAGTGACGTCTTGCGCTCGTTGCTATATGAATCCAAGTTACCACAATCTATCCATGTTTGATTCTATAATGGAAGATGTATTAAAGAAACTTAGTACTAGTAGTAAGTCAATAATCATATGTGGAGATTTTAATATTAACTTATTAGAAAATAACTCGAATACTGTCAGATTATTAAGCCTTTTTAAGTCATTTGATTTGTCAAATGTTTTTATTGAACCAACCCAAGTGACAGCTTCCTCTGCCACCTGTATAGATAATATTTTTTGTAATTGTGATTACTTACACAAACAGATTGTAAACAAGTTGCCATCAGATCACAGTGGACAAACAATAACAGTTTGCTCCTACATACCTTTACAAAAAATTCAAATAAGGTTTAGGTCAATTACACTCTGCAATTATAGGCCCGTGTCAATTCTACCAGTTCTCAGTAAGGTGTTTGAAAAGTTGATGCTCAATCAAATGTTACGTCACTTTAATAAAAATTCCATCTTTCATGAACAACAGTACGGTTTCACCAAAGGGCGTTGTACCACTGACGCTGGTGTCACCCTAATAAAGAACATTTTTAATGCCTGGGAAGAAGCACAAGATGCTATTGGAATCTTTTGCGACCTCCCGAAGGCGTTTGATTGCGTAGACCATGAGACACTTCTGCTGAAACTGGAGCACTATGGGATTAGAAATACAGCTCTTGATTTACTAAGATCATACCTGAAAGATAGAAAGGTTAAAGTTCAAGTAAACGGCGTAAACTCATTAGGGTCTGAAATGACATTGGGCGTTCCTCAAGGTTCGATATTGGGTCCATTCCTCTTTTTAGTTTACATTAATAATTTACCCCAATTATTTCAAAATCAACCTAAAATAAAATAAGTGATAGACATAATTTTAATACTAGAAATAAAGATAAAATAGATCAACCATTTTTCAGATTATCTAAAGTACATACATCTTTTATGGGGTACTGTGTTAAATGTTACAATAAAATACCTTGTGATATATTACAATTAAATGAAAGAAAATTTAAAACTCATATTAAAAGTACACTCTGTAAACAAGCATATTACAAATTAGAGGATTATATCCAAGATAAGAATGCTTGGAAACATGCTGGTCCTGCTCCATAGGACAATTTAGAGTCTAGACAAAATCAAACTGGTTGCTTATTTAATTATGTATTTGTTATTTTTTATAACACTGATTTTACATTCTGTGATTTCTTGAACTCACACACTGACTTATTAGTATTACTTGTTAAAATGTTAGGGATATCGTATAATTTTACAATGTTTGTAAATATGTGAGCACCATGTATCTGTCACATATTTTAATTTATCTGTAATTGCTTTATTTTTCATTCTTTTTTACCTATCGCGGTATAGTAATCTTATTCTAGATGCATCGTCTTCACATATAATTATATAATTAATGTATGCAAAATATTGTAAAAACATTTTAAAAGAGTAACGGTGGAGTTTCTTGCCCATTCTTCTCCATACGAAAACTACCTTTTGGAAGGGGCGACTAGAATCAATTCTATTTTTTGTAAACTTGACGTTCATAAGTGCCTTTTATGTGCCTAATTGAAATAAATTGTTTGACTTTGACTTTGACTTTGAACCGAAGATGGTGTTATTTGCAGATGACACATCATTGATCTTTAAAATCAACCGACGGTCACAAAATCTTGACGACGTGAATAGCTCTATTCTTCAGGCCCAAGATTGGTTTACGGTAAATAATTTGGTACTAAATAAAAAAAAAACCAAATGCATTAGATTTAAATTACCTAATGTTAGAAGTAGCGAATGTGACATCATATTGAATGGAGAAAAACTGGAATTTATTAATCAAACGGTTTTCCTAGGAATCACGCTAGACGAGAAATTACAATGGGGACCTCATATAACATCTCTTGCGGGGCGGCTAAGCTCGGCCGCTTATGCGGTTAGAAAGATAAGACAGTTAACAGACGTTGAAACCGCGCGTTTGGTCTATTTTAGCTACTTCCACAGTATTATGTCGTATGGCATTTTGCTGTGGGGTCGGGCTGCTGACATTGAATTAATCTTTATCTTACAAAAGAGAGCTGTCAGAGCCGTTTATGATTTACATCGTCGCGAATCTCTTAGGGAACTATTTGGAAAGATTAATATTATGACGGCACCTTGCCAATTCATTTATGAAAATATTGTGTATGTAAGAAAAAATCTACATATTTTTAATAAAATAAGTGATAGACATAATTGTAATACTAGAAATAAAGATAAAACAGATTAATCATTTTTCAGATTATCTAAAGTACATACATCTTTTATGGGGTACTGTGTTAAATATTACAACAAAATACCTTGTGATATTTTACAATTAAATGAAAGAAAATTTAAAACTCATATTAAAAGTACACTTTGTAAACAAGCATATTACAAATTAGAGGATTATATCCAAGATAAGAATGCTTGGAAACATGCTGGTCCAGCTCCATAGGATAATCTAGAATCTAGACAAAATCAAACTGGTTGCTAATTTAAGTTGTATAAATTATTATATTTTATTATATGACATTGATTTTACATTCTGTGATTACTTCCTCACACACTGACTTATTAATAGTAACTTTTTTTTTTTGGAAAATCGTCTACTTTTACAATGTTTGTAAATATGTGAGAACCATGTATCTATCACATAAGTAATTAATTTATCTGTTGTTGCTCTCTTTAAAAAAATCTTTTTACCTATATTGTGGTATAGTAATTTATTTTTTTATTTTTAGATGCATCGTCTTCACATATAATTATATAACTAATGTACCTACATATACAAAATATTGTAAAACATTTTAAAAGAGTAACGGTGGAGTTTCTTGCCCATTCTTCTCCATACGAAAACTACCTTTTGGAAGGGGCGACTAGAATCAATTTTTTTTTTTTTGTAATTGTTGACGTTCAAAAGTGCCTTGCAAGGGCCTATTTGAAATAAATGATTTGACTTTGACTTTGACTTTGAATGGAAGTCAAGATATGTAACTCCAGCTCAAAAATGGCACCACGCAACTGTACCGCGGTGTGCGGGTGGGCGGGTGAGATAATAAACATTTTTGAAATCCTATACTTGTGACTCTGGAAAGCGTTATGCAATACGAACGCAACATGAAAGCTTATTTTACACATTTTGAAATTTCACTTGATGTTGCAGGTTTTTGTTTTTAGTTAAAAGGAAAAATGATAATATGCATCAGTATAATTATACATTTAATGTCACTCCCACAATTAAGACGAATCTAACGACACCTCATATGTAAATCCATCAAGCCGTTTATGCTACAGAGTGTGCCAAAGAAATACACATACATACATACGTACATACTCTCGAAAAACATTACCATCCTTCTGGGGCCGCCGGATAAAAAGTAAACACGTAAAGAAGTTTACTTATTTTTCATAACAACATCCGCGCATCTCCTGGTCTGAAATTGACGCGACCAATCACTCTATTATTCGTAGGTAAAAGCCTTAAACTGATTAAAATACTTTTTAATTTTAGATGAGTACGATACAGTACAACGCATTAAACATTTAAAGTAATTCAAAAACTAGAAACACAAACTTTTAAATAAGTGTATTTAAAAATGGTTTAGTTAAATTTCAACAAATTAATCCAACTAATACATAGTGGAAAATATAATCACTTTTATTATGACTTATCCTCTCATACATAATGCATAACATCATCCACGCAACTCGCACTGTAGCAGGCGCGCGAACCAATTACTATTATCTGTCCTGCCGAGAACCAATCACCGCGCTTGCCGGAATGCAAGCGTTACGCGAGCACACCTCATTGGCTTATTTGCATGTGTTCTTTCGTTCGAATACTCGAAATAATTTTGTCAATATAGTTGAATGTAGTGATGATTTGTTTCGAGCTGAATTTTTCGTTCACAATTACGCTTCTTCCTTTTATTATTCGTAGACTACAGCTGATCCTACTAATGAATACTAGGTATTTTATTACTCTGTGGCCTGCCGTAAGGTGATGAGATCATGTGATTCGCTTTATGAAAAAAAAAAATATATACACAGATGACGTTTTGGTTAGTGGTTCCCGTCCGCAAAAGTTTTCAATAATTGCTATAGCAAGTAAGTAGTGATAAACGATGATAATTGGTGTGAGGTAGGTACTAACTATCTAAACAAGTAAGTGCTAATAATCTGTAATCAGTGGTATCACACTGAATACACTACTAATCGGTATAACGGAATCAACCCAGTACTTACTCTATAAAAAACTTTGCTTGTGCGATGTAAGACTTTGGTTGGTTATAACTTCTTAGTTTTTAGGAAATTGTTGAGTTATTTTACATCAAAAAGTGTCTGACTAATATCATAAACTTACCCTGTAAAAGTTTTATTCAATAATTGTTTATTTATGCTTTTTTACCATTTTTTGAAATCTTCTAAATTTTGTTTGACTACAGCGCCATCTAGGGAGATGAAACTAATGATGAAACTCTGTCGAAGAGTATACAGCAATTTTTTTTTGTGAAAACTACTCTTGCCAGATTATAGCTGTGTGTTTTAATAATATTACAACGAGTTCTTAGTTTGTAAAAGATATTTTTATATAGACACTACTGATGTAACGAATGTCATATTTTGAACATTCGCGAACGCGAATGCGAATATCTGCTGCCAACATTCGCAAATGCGAATATTCAGTTTTTGTTTAAATTTGGCGCCATTTGTCTACCGTTACGGCTTGGTGACTTTAGCGGCAGTCCCGTTCGAACGAAGTGCGTTCCGTCTGTTTTTCGTTCCGAGAATAGCCGAGTTAATACGAACGCATCCGATTGAAGTGTCATTCCGCTCGCGCCGGTGTTTACGTAAACAAAACAAGTGAATTTTGAGGTTACAGTATGCTTAAAGTGTTAACTGTTAACTCTTATGTAAAATTATGATATTTATACTATAAATACTATAAACTATATAATATAGATATACTATAAACACTTTGTGATTATGATGACAGCAACTCATGTTAAACCTTTATTTGATTTTAATTATAGTTTATTTATTGTAGAAGTATTTGTAGATTATTATTTTTAGATAAAGCTAAAAATAATAATCTTTAATGTTATCATTAAACTTTGGTAAAAATTCATAGAAGATTATTGTTGTTTACATTGCATTTAGGCCATTTAGTATTGTATATAGTTTTGTTTTTTAAATTGTTATGAAAGTTTGATTGTTAAGCTTCATTGCCCAAAGTTAAATAAATAAATTATACCAAATGATAAAGAGAAGACTAATAATGTGATTACGAGGTTAAGTTACTTTTAATTGCATTAAAAAACATAAGAAATTAATGGAATTGGATTTACTTATATTAACCAACTATTATTACCTACTTAAAAAAATTATACACGCATAAACATTCGCAATAATTTCGCGAATGCGAATGCGTATATGCAAAAATATGCATCAATGGGGCATCTCCCCATTTTCAATGTTAGGACCATATGTATCCTCATGGGCTTCACCATCGAGAAACCCTGGAAGAATAGGTCAATGAGGCAATGCCCAATAATGCATCCGACGATCTCGCTATCCTACTCGGCATACCTAAATGACTCCGTTATCATAGCGGGCGAACTCAATGCTAAACATTCCTCCTGGAATAGTACCAGAACCTCCAGAAGCGGGCGACACTTGTTCGACCTCCCTCCTCCCTGAATTTTGACGTCAACGCTCCGAAGACACCAACCCACTTTCCCCACGACCCCGACCATACCCCAGACGTCCTAGACGTGGCGCTCCTTAAGAACGTCAACCTTAGGTTAGATTCAATAGAAAAGGCACAAGAGCTTAAACTCTGACCACCTATGGAAAATCGAGGTCTGTTTCGGATCAAAAATCGATAACTTTTTTATTTCTAAACATAATTTTGTGAAATTTTGCACAAATATAGAGTAGTATATATGGCTTCAAATAGGATTATATTTTAATATGAATTAATTTAATACAATACATTAAAAAAATAAAACAAATTCAAAAGCATCAAAAATTATCTTTCTTTTTTTTTGCTATCAATATAAATGATTACGTCTGCAAATACCAATTATCATATACTAAATCGCCAAATACAAATCAATATATAATAAAAACGTAAAATATAAGGTAAAAAAATAAAGTAAAATATTGTGAGGATTTTTTTTTAAATAGATTATATACCTAATTAATTAATTGTATATAAATGCTTACTTTATGCTATATTATACTTTGATGATAATTTTCTATCAAAATGGTTGGTAATGCACCAAATGTTTTTCCTTCTCCATAGAGAAAAGTATTATTTTACGTTTAGAATAGTGGAAAGTGGACATTTTCAAGAGTTTACAAAACACGTAATTATAATGTATTCCTGAGACCTGAAATAGACATTTAGAGAATTGACACTTTGTCGTATTAAAAAAAATATTCCAAATTTAATTCAACCAAAATTACTACATTATATTAAAGTTCCACTCATATACTATAAAAAAAACAAAATTGAGTGCTGACGACATTGGTAAAAATGATTTTTGATATGCCGTTGTTCTACCATTTTCCATAGTGCACCGTCCTGTTGTTATAAGACTGGCCTCCTGCACAGGTACCTCCGACCCCAATCAACCCATCGGCACCAAAAGGGTAACGGACTGGAGGAGAGTAGGCGACAAGCAGAAATCCAACACGTCCCCACACCTGGACTCCATCCCCGATCAGTTTGTCTCTATCGCAGACACGACGGCCGCGATCGACTTACTCACTGATCACGTACAATCCGTTTCAGCAACGGACCCCCGTTGCTTGAAACTGCCGGACGATTTACGTGCTCTACTGACTGAGAAGAACGCATCTATCCGTGCATACAGCAGCTTTCCCTGTGCCGCGAACAAAGCTGACATGCGTACATGCATGTATACTTACAGAGATCTATAAGGACACGCATAGCGGAGCTGCATGAAGCGAACTGGGATAAGACGCTGAGCGATCTAGAGCCTACACACTTAGCCTTCTGGGAACTTCACAGGAAACTCTGGTCCCAGCAGGTAGCCTCCATGCCAACACTAGTCCGCCTCGATAAAACCATAGCTTTCGATGACATCGACAAGACTGAATGCCTACCCGACAGTCTCGGAGACTCAATGCTCACCCAGCTCCCTACCAGTAGACCAAGCTCACCTTAAAAAGGTCCACGCTGAAGTCGAACGTAAAGCCTCTCTCCCACCCGTTGAAGACCCTGACTGTCCTCTGCCTCCCGTCACTCCAGCCAGACGAAGTGCACGACATTATCAAAGGTCTCAAAACCCGCAAAGCCCCCGGCTCAGATGGAATCACCAATAGGGTGATCCAACTCTTTCCCGCTCACCTGATTATGCTACTGACTAAAAATCTTCAATGGTGTTCTAAGCAATAACATCTTTCCCCACGCGTGGAAAGAGGCCACCATCATCGGTATCCCAAAGCCCGGTAAGCCCAAATCCGATCCCTCAAATTCAAATTCAAATTTATTTATTTGCCAGAATGTAGGTTTACAAATGTATGATCTTAAAACTATAATGGCCCCTTTACATTCTTCCATTACTTATGGTGTGCAAATCTTTAATTTTAACCTATACAATTACATTCCTTTAGTTATAAGGTCCAATAAAAACAGAAAATAAAATAAAATTATAGACAGTAACAACACATAACAAATAATGTCTCATGCCACAATAAGTATTTAAGGAATTAATAGATGCCAAATTATACCTATAATCTATATTAGTTCAGCAGATCTATAAAGTTTAATAAAAATGTCAGATAATAAATATAAATGTCATTATAAATTGTAATTGATAATGTCATAAATATTATAATGTCACAGTGGTAATATATTAAAATTTGAACATTAATAAATTATTATAAGGTATATTACCATTCCAATTACTCCAATTACCAATATCATTTATCTTAGTTCCCTTCTCCGCGATCTGACATGTATTCATTAAGATTGTAAAAGCATTTTACTTTTAACCATTGTGACTTTTTTTTAAACATTGTCAAAGGTAAATCTTTAAAACCGTCCGGTAATTTGTTATAAACCTTTACAGCATTTATGTACGAGTTCCTCTTAAACAATTCGAGCCTGCATTGCGGTAAACAGAGCTCATGTTTAAATTTATTTTTATTTCTAGGAGCTACATTTCGTTTAGTTACATCCTTGTATTTAGTGAAATATTCAGGATGTTGTTGTACAAATAGGCATAATTCTCTAACGTACATACACGCTAATGGCAGAATATTGTACTTTTTAAACAAGGGTTTACAACTATCCATATACCAGGCTCCAGAGATTGCACGTACACATTTTTTTTGAACTATAAACGCTTTTGTAATATCCACCGAATTACCCCACAACAAGAGACCATAAGCGAGTACGGACGATACGTATCCGTGATATGCACAAAGAGCAGCTTCTGTTGATACCGTGACTCTCAATCTTTTTATTGCGTAGACAAATCTGTCGAGTTTATCACAAACGTAATCGACGTGTGTTTTCCAGTCGCAATTCTGATCCAACATTATACCCAGAAATTTTGTACCTACTTACAACTTGTTCGATAATAGTCTTATTATATCTATCATTTAACGTCAATGGGTTATGGGTTTGGAATTGAATCATTTTAGTTTTGCCCTATTAATTTGTAAGTTGTTAGAATGTAGCCAGTGTATTATGTTGTCAATTGATTTGTTTATATCTTGTTCATACTATATGCAATATGTAATTAATAATTGTTCACCCGGTGCCAGTATTAGCCAATTAATTAATAATATTAAATTGACAAAAATAAACCCCGGTTCCACTGTTATATTATTATACGGGGATAGTTTAACTGTCAGAAAAAAGGACATAATTGAATGTGTCCATTTGATGTTAAATCTCAATGTGACCAATAGTTGTAAATTTATTTTCTGTGCCTTGCCTTATTCTAAATATTTGTCTAATGAGAAAAATAGGCACATTTATAAATTAAATATGTTAATTTATAATAGGACTTGTCGTCACAATGAAGCTATTTTATACTTTGATTGTAATCAATTTATTGCTGATTACAAACTGACAAATTATACTATGTATTTGCCACCTAGTTGTAGGAGACAAATTGCTAATCTTTTAGCATACAATATACACAATGACACTGGTACTTGTAGTGTACCATCAATTACTGTTAGTAGTGGTACTAACACTACTTTTGATACGCCTTGTAGTTTAAACTATTAGGCGTGACAACGGATAAGCCGCATATGTTCAATGTTGTACATCAAAATATGCAGGGTCTGTCTGGCAAAGAACTAGAGTTAAGTTTATTTATGGAAAACTATGATGTTCAGGTGTTATGTTTGACTGAACACTGGTTGAAAGAACATGAAGTAGTGTTTATCAATGATGATTTGTTTACTGTACAAAGTGCATTTGTAAGAAAAAATGCTATTCGTGGTGGGTCGTTAGTTCTTGTTTCAAACAAGTTGAAGTGTAAACAACGTTTAGATTTAGTTAATCTTTCTATTGAGCGCACTATTGAGTTGTCTTGTGTTGAACTAGAGCGATACTTTATAATTTGCGTTTATCGACCCCCCCTCTGGGGATTTTATTCGTTTCGAATCGGTAATGGAGGATTCACTCAATAGGCTAAAATCAAGTAATAAAAGCATAATTTTATGTGGCGATTTCAACATTAATATTTTAGATGTTACTCCATTGAGTATTAGACTTCTCAATCTGTTCAGGTCTTATAATTTAATTAACTTGTTTTTTGAACCTACTAGGATCACGGCATCTTCGTCAACTTGTCTCGATAATATTTTTAGTGATTATGATGCAAAAAATAAATTAGTTTTAAGTGATTTAACGTCTGACCACTGTGGTTTATTAGCTAGCTTCCCTATGCCATTAAATAAAAAGCCTCATAAAATAGAATGCAGGCCTTATACAGCTACTCGTTGCATCAAGTTTAAAAACAATATAGCTCACAGAATTACACCATCTATAGTAGAACACGAGAATCCTAATGAAATTTATGGAGCCCTTTTTGATGTTGTGCAAAAAGAGTACCAATCTACTTTTAAGACCAAAACCATTAACATTAATGGCACCTCCGTTGGCTTTAATCAATGGGCTACTCCAGGTATTTCTAAAAGTAGAACGAGTTATATGGTTTGAAAAAATACAGATTTGATACTCCTTTCTTAGAGTATGTCAAAAATTATTCAAAATTATTTAAAAATATTTGTGCTTTTGCTAAATCTAAATTCTTAAGCGATACAATTAAAAAATCTAATAATAAAGTAAAAACCACTTGGAAAATTATTAAAAATGAAACGGGGTAAGTCGGTTAGACATGAAAAATAACTTGAGATTATGGTAGACGGTAAATTTGTTAATACAGCTGCCGACGTAGCCGAGGCATTTAATGAGTTTTTTGCCAACATACCTATAACTACGATTCGCTCCTTAAATTCGTCCCCGTCTAAATCTGAAAACCTTTTGCATAGTAGTGTGACTAAATGTAGTACCTTATTTAGCTTCGAACATGTAACGCCTCGTGATGTAGTTAATGTTTTTAACACACTCAAATCTAAAAACACGGGTGATTACTGGGGCATCTCCATTAAACTTTTAAGTAATATAATAGACATCGTAGCCCCCTATCTAGCTGTTACTTTTAATAAATGTGTTGATTTAGGAACTTTTCCTGACCTCATGAATAATAGTAAAATCATACCATTATTTAAATCAGGTAATAAAAATGACGTTGGCAATTTCAGGCCTATTTCTATCTTACCAGCATTTAGCAAAATATTTGAAAAGTTAATTCTCAAGCAGTTGCTAAGACATTTTAATTTAAATAGCCTCCTTCATAATGAACAATATGGCTTTACAAAAGGTCGTTCGACTACAGATGCGGGTGTTGCTCTGCTGAAACACATATTTAACGCATGGGAGAACTCGCAAAATGCTATTGGGGTTTTCTGTGATCTCTCCAAAGCCTTTGATTGCGTGCACCATGACACGCTTTTGCGTAAATTGCGTCATTACGGTGTGCAAAACGAAGCTCCCAACGTTATAAATTCTTATTTACATAATAGGTCCCAATGTGTAGATGTTAATGGTGTAAAATCTTCCGGGCTACCAGTTCAGTTAGGTGTACCTCAAGGCTCAATACTGGGTCCTTTCTTGTTCTTAGTGTATATCAATGACTTACCATTCTATTTAAAGGGTATCTGTGACGTTGTACTGTTTGCAGATGATACCTCGCTTATTTTTAAAGTAGACAGGAATAGACAAGATTTTGACGATGTAAACAGTGCACTCTCAATGGTTACGGATTGGTTTACGACAAATAACCTAGTTCTCAATGCTAAGAAAACAAAATGTGTTAAGTTCGCCCTACCTAATGTTAGAAATCTAGGTCCCAACATCGTCTTAGATAAAGAGGTGCTTGAATCCATAAACTCGGCAGTTTTTCTGGGCATAACAGTAGATGCCAATCTTCAGTGGGGCCCACATATATTGAGCCTAGCGGGAAGGCTCAGTTCGGCCGCCTACGCTGTCAGGAAAGTAAGACAATACACTGACGTCGATACAGCTCGTTTAGTCTATTTTAGTTATTTTCATAGCGTTATGTCCTACGGTCTTCTGCTGTGGGGCAAAGCTGCTGATATTCAAAATATATTTGTCCTTCAAAAACGAGCTGTTCGAGCTATTTACCAGCTAGGTGCCAGAGTTTCTTTGAGAGATTTTTTCAAAGATATTGGTATCCTCACGGTGGCATCTCAATTCATCTTCGCCAATATCTTATATATTAGGCAAAATATACACTTATACACTAAAAACAGTGATTTTCACAATGTTAACACTAGAAATAAGGACAAACTACGAGCTCCCTTTCACCGGCTTCATAAGGTTCATAACTCATTTGTTGGGCTTGGTATAACTTTTTATAACAAGCTATCCTCTTCTCTGGTAGATTTGCCTTTTAATGCGTTTAAAACGAATGTAAAATCCAAGCTTTGTTCAAAGGCATACTATTCTATCAACGACTACTTAAATGATAAGAATAGTTGGTCGCTGTGATTAAGTCAAGACAATGTTTATGTTCTTTCTCCAGCTTACCTACTGACAAGTTATATGAGTTTATATAATTGTTTATTTTATTTGACTTTATAAGTCAACTTATTTAAATTTAATTTATTGTTGACATAATCTACTCATCACACTGTTTTATTTTTATGAGTTGTATTGCAATATGTGGTTAGCTAGTGACCTCGACGATTGATCATATTATTTATTGTTATTAGTAATTAACTGTTTGTTTATTTATTTTACCTCGATGGTCCTAGTTTATCATTTATAAATTCCAGTTACAACTATATGTAAGCGGGCACGCCCTTTATGCCTGGGGGGTTTTATTTAGATATTAAATTCTGTTTACGTATTTTTTTTTTTTATTATTTCTGCCTGAGCGTAGCTGTTCTCGATGATTTTGTCTGGTATATTGGCGTGTGCTAGCTAACATATGGCTAATAATTTAAATAATGTTTTGTTGCGTAATGTAAATTATTTTGAATCTTTTTTTTGTTGTTCTTCTAACTGAACAGACAGCTGTGCTGCTGGGGAGTTTGTTGCGCCACTTCTTCTTCCCAGTTAATGCACTAGGAAGTGGTGAAGGGTGGGCGTTTTGGGGGACTGTCTTATGTAGTTGACGTTCGAAAAGTGCTGATTCTCAGCCTAGTTTGAATAAATGACTTTTTTTTTTGAATACGTGTCTGCATTTTCAGAAGCCAAATTAAATTGTGATTCAAATTTAAATATAAATAATAATTAAAATTGACAAAAAATTATAAATATGTCAGAACCGTCCACGATACAAGAGTCCCTTCAACAGTCAGCTGTCAAAACGCATTAAAAAAAAAGTCTGATCGTGACGACCCTTCGTTTTTTTTTTTTTTTTGAATTTGGAAAATGATCAAATCACTTCTCCCGCTTTGGGCGGAGCGGGAGGGCGTGTCAGATTTTCACTGACTAAAACCCACCCGTGTTCCTTCCGTTGCCTGTACGCCGGGGCCGCGATAACCCTTTCGGACAAACTCGCAACCCCGGCAGGCATTGGCCCTTACGGACCCCGTCAGTTGGTGCTGACATCTCTTTGAGGCGCGCGTGGAACACAACGCGCCGTCGACCCGGGTCTGGTCCTTATCGGACGGCGAGCTACCCATTGCTCACCGTCCGCAAGCCCGCGCCTACGGTGGCCGGAAGTCGGCTTGCGACTCCCGACGCCCGGGGCGTCGCCTGCGGCGACTAGGGGCGCGAGGGGGCGCGAGCCGACTTCCGGCCACCTTCTCTTCCTTCTCCACCGTGTCCTCCGGGCGATCCACACAGTGGTGACACCCGGGCGTTTCCTCCCGGCCTTATGCGGAACACGAACCGAGTAAAAAACACGAAAAAAGTACTAATATTATAATATAATATTAGTTATACTAAATCACTTTTACTAAGTATATTCATCAGTATGAATCACAAGAGGAACGTAACATAAGAGAAAGCACAAGAAGAAAGGAATTTAAAGACAAAATGGCACCAAATTTAAACATAGCTAAGCATTGTTCCAGATTGCAGAGAGAGCAGTGGAGTTATTTAATAGGTTACCGACTGATTTAAAATGATTGATTTACAGCTCTCACTCATTTATAACTAAATTAAAAGCCTTCTTGTTAGGAAAATGTTTAAACTCGGTATTAGAATATAAGTCAAATAATAATAAAAGTAGTCACATAAAATAAAAGCAGTGAACAAGCTTAAATTATCTTTTGACTTGAACACTACGCTCCTAGTTGTACATACCCTAATTAATAGAGATTGAATTTGACATTATACCTGCTATTAATTTGACATTGTATTTATTTGTTGTCATAGGTACTTGAAATTTATTGAAATTAATTAGCTTTTTGAATGTATTGTTTCTGCATGTGATAATTTTATTTATGTAATGTTCCACAATGTTATTTGTTAATGAATAAATAAATTAAATGAAAATGAAATGAAATGAACCCAAACTGGTTATCGTGCAAAGTTATTGTATTGTATAACTGAGCATTAAGCATGCTGTCAAAAACCTTCGCGATGACTGTCGCTAATGAGATCGGTCCGTAATTGTTTTGTCTGATAAATCACCTGTTTTATTTTAACAATTGGTATAACAACCGTCCTCATAAGTTCGTCCGGCAAGTACGAATGGCGAAGGTAGAATGTGAACAGCATGGCCAAAACACCTGGCAGGTGGGGACCTGCATGCTGTAGGTGCTCGATGCTGAGTCCGTCATGTCCTGGAGACTTACCCCTAGTCATGCACCCTATGGTCTTAGCTACGTCCGCAGCTGCGAACTTAACTCTTGGTTCCAGGTCACCGTGACTCAGCATCGACCACCTCAGAGGGTGGTATACTACTTGGCTCGACACAAAACTGGGATTTAAAAACCTAAAAGCCTAAGGTTGTGTTTTTTTGTAGACTTCCAGAAATAAAAACCTTAACCATAATGTTGAAAACCTTATGAAAATCTGTTGCGTATTTTAGAATTTTCTTCTAAAATACGCAACAGATTTTCATAACACGCGGACATACAGACAAACGTGACAAGCGACTTTGTGTTATAATATGTTTATGTAGTTATAGTTAAAGATATAGATTATATATGCTACGTGATCGGCTCATGCCGATTCCGCGTCAATAAGGTGTGTGGTACCTCCCTTAAGGTGCAACCAGACTCGATCGACGTCGACCAGGCAGATCAACATTATCGATAGCGTATGGGTGGGCTGATCGATGGATGTACAACCGACCATCGTTCGCCCGTTGATTCGGCTGCCAATCTGCCATGCATAACACTCGAGCAGCCTGAACAGTCGCCAAGTCGTTACTTGTCGGCCGCAGTATGGCTGCGGCTGTACGTATCTATGCACGATGCGGCAGTTGATCAATCCTCCACAAAGTTCTCAGCAACATCTGACAGAAGAGCTCTCTGGCTGCAAACACACGTCAGCGAAAAGAGAAATAGTTGACAGAACAAAAGAAAATTTCGGCCATGACACAATCAAAATTAGTAGTGAAAATAAAGAAATAAAATATGAGTGCAGTAATCAACACAATGTAGTGAATCGACCGCGTCAGTCTGCGAAACACTCACAAATATGAAATATTCACGCGCTGGCATCTGGTGGCTGCTCTGTCTACTCCTACAGGTAGGAGCGAGCACACGAGCTGGCTCCGGCGCGGGCCCCGGCCCCTGGAGCCTCGGAGCCCGCGCCCGAGCCTGGAGCACGCCTCGCGTCACAATAGCAAGCCAGCAACAGCTCATACGTGGCCTTTGACATGTTGTACAGTGTTTATATAATTAGGGCTTTCCATCTATCGAGATTCAATGTTCCCATCCTTGAAAACATACGACAAACCGCAGTTTCGATGAGAATCAAGTCTTCCACACGGTTTAAAACTATTTAAAAGTGAATTAAGTTCTGCAAAATAAGTGAACGCTTGTGATGTGACTTGTGTGGCCGCAACAGTTTATTATAAAGTTCTCTGTGATCTTAAATTTGTCTTAACTCTCTCTAGTCAAAATTTGAAACTATTCTAGTTTCCATGGGATCATTTTATCAGTGGCGTAGCGTGGGTTTCAGTCGCCCTGGACGTGAACAAAATTCACCGCCCCACTTAACGTACAATTCCGTAGCCGACCGCAGGCGGCAACTGCAGGTGACGTGTCGCCGCGGTACGACTGGTTTCTCTGAATTCCTATGAAATACCTTCCGTAGCTAGCGACACGTCGGTTTCATAGAAATACATAATGTGCGTTCGCAATTTATTTTCCAAACAAACACGATTTTTCCACTTAGACAAACTTCAACTTTGTTTAAATGGAAATAAAGTTGATTTTAGACCGACTGTTGAAAAAGTAAAAAAAAATAATTGTTGTAGGGCAAACTGAACCTTACATAGGTACCTTCTGTAGGTATTACAGTTGTTTTTCCTAAAACTCGTGTTTGTTTACATGTTTGGCAAATTAATTGTGAACGCAGATTAGAAACCTGTCGTGTCGCGGCAATACGTCGCCTGCAGTTGCCGCCTGCGGTCGGCTACGGAATAGTACCTTTAGGGATCTCGTGCACTAGACAGCCACGACACCTCTTTTATCTGTTCTGTGGCGACTATTTGTTCTGTGGCTACGACCACGAGTTTGGTCGCGCTGACCAGGTAAACTATAGAAACCGATACAGTACGAATCGCGCATTTGGTCGCAACGCTCAACTAGCCGGTTTATATAGTTTACCAGCACGCTTAGCGTGACAACCATAGAAACGGGTTTTGTATGGGTTTTGTCGACGGAAGAATAGACAAAATGACAGATTGTGATTGTTTATCTGTCATTTTGTCTATTCTTCCGTCGACAAAACCCGTTTCTACTGTGGTCATGCTAAGCGTAGCAAAATGTTTGCTGATGGTGAATGAAAACTTTATTTTAATTTTCAAAGCAACACTTAGCACGGACAATACATTAGCAAGCATGGGCGTCGGCCAAACATTTAAATCATTAAGGTGCTCCCTCACCGGGAGCATTCGCCTGTAATGTAACATTTCAGACGAAATATTATAGACATTGCGCGCTGTAATGCTCGGTTCTCCTCCCTCACCGATGTATTGCTCGACTCTGAACGTTACATTACAGGCGAGTGCTAGCGGAACTTTAAACACTTCCAAATTGCATATCCGTGACAGTCGAGTCAAATCACTACTGCCTTTGTGTGTCAAAACGAAACAGAAACATGAGCATCTTTCGGTGCAAAATGTAACGATTTAAAGAAAGTCGGTCATCATAGTCCGCACAGTCGTCAGCCCGACCTCTCTTTTCTTAGGATAAGTGCATTTTGTTAGTTTTTCTTATGGTAACTAATTTGATTACATACTTGAAAATGAAAATGAATGTGGCAGGTAGTCGGCGCCCTCGCCTGCGGTAAAAAGAAAGCGTGCCGGCCGCCGCGCTGCCCCGGCGGCTGCAAGCCCAAGTACTGGTAGCGCGGGTGTGGACCGAGCACTACTGGCTGCACGGAGCTAAGGAATATAACTATGGTGAGTCAAGCGGGAAGAACAGAACCAGTCAAAGTGGCGCTGCTTGATGAGGCCTATGTCGAGCAGTGGACGTCTTTTGGCTAAAATTATATATTGTCCGTTGACTGGGTGGCCAGACTGTCAAGCCGAGTGTCATGATTTTTTTTCTCCGTGTTATATTTTTTGTATTTTTACCGATTTCTTTGATTTTTACACATTAAATATGACACAATGTTGTGTTAGGTGATCCTACCATTTCATTGCTGAAGAAACCAAAATTGGCAGCAAAAACGAAACATATACTACCAGCACGCGTAGCATGAGGCTTTCTATTTCTACGAAGAATAGACATAGCTCTTTCTATACAAAGTGACATTTCGTTTCTCCATTTTTGACATCGCACCGTAGAAATCTTTCTACAATCTGTTATTTTGTCTTACGTTTCTTACAATGTTTGTCTAGGTCCTTAAAAACGTAGACTATTTCAGAAGAAAGTTTTATATCTCAAACTGTCAAAATCACACTCCACACTGACAACTGACAGTTGTCTAAGGTAGTGAAGACAATTTGATTTTGTAATCGCCTTGCTAAATACAGTAGAAAATTTTCTACTGAAAGTATATACGGTTATCTACAAAATCATGATTTTACAGAATAACGTTTTGAATGCAAAATTATTTATTTATTTATTTATCACAAACACAACTATCATTACAGGCAATAATCCTAATGCGGTAGCGTGGTCTTTAGTTACATTCTAAATTACAATTAAAACTACTAGTTATATATTAGCATAACATAATACAAACAATGTTACCTTTGTGAATTCATTCAGAGAGCTATTAAATAAATCTATCCTATCAGCAGTGTCATTCAGTGTATGCAAGGCTCGCGTCAGGGGCGCTTTACTGAGCAGGTTGGTTCGCGTGCGTGGCACTGCTAACAACCGTGGCCGTCGGCGTCGCAATTCGTACTTATCAGGCACATTCAGACATATCTCCTTCAAAACACCAGCATTAAACACTTTACCGCGCAACAGCTTAAAAATATATGTGGTAAAAGCCAGGTCCCTTCTTGTCTCCAGTTTGTTGTACCCAACCATGCCAATTACGAACAAGGTTGGGTACATCAACGGAAAGAAGGGGTAGACCCCGTAAAGTTTCATATACAAATACCTGATAAATTTGTTCTGTATGCGTTCCAACATAAGACTATATTTAATCTCATGTGGAGCCCATATGACAGCATTACACTCAAGTTGAGTTCTTATCAGAGCATTATACAATGCTGTTACCGCTGTAATGTTTGTAAAACCCGATGCCCGACGGAGTATGAAACCCAGGCTTCTATATGATTTGAATTGTGATAATTAGTAGAAGAACAAAGCTATCTTCTCCTATTTTTACATCATTTAGTTAATAGGGCATTACCAAGGAAATTCCAAAACTTCCAAATGGTACTTCGTCATTTTAAGAATAATTGTTGTAGTTGTCTTTATATACGTGACTTAGTATCAGTAAAAATAGAGAATCAAACAGAAAAAAAGTCCTATGACAAAACAAAGAATTCTGAGTCGAATTATGTCAGAGTGAATTTCGTAAAAAGTGCAGTTGACTCTTTCTACTTTGCTGCCGTCGTACTGTCTACACGGAACGTCATTTTTGTCTAATCTTCCGTCGATAAAACGGTGCTCACGCTACGCGTGCAGGATGTAAGAAGAAAAACTATAGACGGAGAACCGTGCAATGCTGATGCGAAGTAGGGCATGACGATTGATAGAAAACACACACCCGACATCTTGGGGTTCGTCGCTCAGCTCCGCCTCGCAGTTTTCGGAACCTGTTCCAGACGTGTGTCCAGTGATACCGGCCGCTGCACTTGCGTCGAGCTCGAACGACGAATACTTCTCGCCACCGACGACACCACCACCAGTACGTCGGCGCGGAAGAGGCCGACCTCCGGCCAGCTTAGGTGCCCGGGCCCACCGGCATCTGATCGCACGCCGATACCCACTCGATGTGTGCAGCTGTAGCAGCATGTCGTGTCGTGTTAAATTTTCCAACAGTAACAGAGCTCCACGACTAAAACCAGCTGTACCAGCTTGGCAGTGCAGGATTGAGCGCCATATCGGTGAGGCTAGAGAACTCATCGGCAAGCTTATCTGCTTCAGGGAGGGCAATATTTGCCCTAGAGTGATGCGCTTTGTGAAGCGGGCGTTCTCGGGTACTGATTTTAGTTCTCTTGATTATTTGACCCGTGGCACAGAGCGTATCGACTTCCTGAAGCAGAAAATCTTTGCATGGGCAAACCGTATTCGACGGTACAGGCGGAGAGTGGAGCGGTGCAGTCAGAATCGCACATTCCAGAGCGATGAAAGGTGGGTTAACGGAGCGACCAGACCAAGGCGTGAATGATACGCACACACGGATGATGATGTGTTTGATCTGGCGAAGCAATCTGGTCGGCGACTGTCAATCACACCGAAGGAGATTGGACTAGGGAGATCGAGCGAACGTGTGAGCAAATACCAGAAATGGGGGCACTTACCATCAGCTCCAAGATGTAGCTCGCGTAGTCCGTCGTTGCCTAACTGGTAATCTCCACGGCCGGACGGGATGCACCACATCGCATTGGCATCCCAGTTCCAGTTAGTCTAGAATCAGGGTCGCTGCCCCAGTTCCTAACGAAAAGAATAGCCCACCTGCTCCATAAACCAGGTAGTATTGCGGAACCCAAAAATTACCGATCCGATCACTTGTCTACCGGCAGTCTATAGAGTTTATACATCCAGTTTGGGAGCTAAAATTAACAAACATATAGACACCAATTCCATCATGTCTGCCTTTCAAAATGGATGTAGGTACGGGTCCCGCGGTAGTAAGGAGCTGCTCCTCATCGATATGGCCTTTAGCCAACAGGTTCGTCGTTCTAGGTATCCTGAAGGGATCCGTCAACATTTGGATAGATTATAAGAAAGCCTATGACTGGTGCCACATACATGGCTCATGAGGCACCCTCGGTTGTCATGAGTCACCTGGAGTTGTATAAAGTAGATGCAACTCTACGCACGTTCCTGATGTCATGTATGGTGCAATGGAGGAGGGAGGTTCTTCACTATCCAGGACGTCGACATATCCAGAGGAATAGCGAGCCGATAAGGATCGAGCGAGGTATATTGCAAGGCGACAGTTTGAATCCGCTTTGGTTCTGCCTAGCCTTGAATCCTCTAAGCACACTGCTGGAGGATTCAGGGCTAGGCTATCGATTGAGGAGAGGTGTTCAGGTTATATCTCACCTTCTTTACATGGATGACTTGAAACTCTTTGCCCCCGACAATTTGCAACTGACGGAGCTACTGAAGGTAACCGAAACTTTCAGTAGTGGCATCACAATGGAATTTGGTGTGGACAAATGTGCGGTCATGTGTGTAAAGTGAGGGGGGATCAAGGAATCCGTGAGAACCCAACTCTCGGGTTCCATACTCCTAAGATCCCTCACCTCAATCGGAACCTACAAGTATACATGGGCACAGACGGAGTATTATTTAATATATGATTAGAGTCAATAAAGTTAGAATTTTTGTATTCATTGCAAATATTGCGTATCGTTTGGTTCAAGTCACACTTCATAAACTGATGAAGTGTAGTGAACAACACAGGTTACTAATTAACAGTATGTACAAGCAAATTATATCTGTCTTACAAATGGCTGCTAGTTCGAGCCATAATACATTTGTTAAGAATAAGCATAGATTTATAGCGGGGTGGAATGAACATGTGAAAGAGGTTCATGCGCGGGCGCGGCTTGGGTTTCAAAGGTGGATCTTACATGGAAAACCTGCGTCGGGGGATGTATATCAGGAAATGAAAATGTCGAGACATAGATTTAAAACTAAGTTGAAGTGGTGTCAGAACAATGGAAGCCAGATAAAAATGGATATCATTGCAACCCTTCACGAAGAAAAGAAATTTAGTTCTTTTTGGAAGCAAACCAACTCTTTGAATCCTCGGCCGAGCTTGCCATCGAACGTTGATGGCTTATCACATAACAGTGATATAGCCAACATGTTCATGAACCACTTTAAAGTCGCTCCGCATATAACAAATGCATCTAGGCGAGGCATTCGGACCCCGTGTGAAGGTGATCCTCATGTAAGATTTTACGTGAAAGATGTAAAATATGCTTTAAAAAGTATGAAACGAGGCAGGTCACCAGGACACGACGGTTTGAGTGTTGAGCATTTAAGGTCCGCTGGTGTACATTTACCTAGGTTACTCACCATGTTGTTTAATTTTTGTGTGGGTCACTCTTATCTGCCTGACGATCTCGTAAAAACTATTGTAGTTCCCATAGTTAAAAATAAGACAGGTGATTCATCCGACAAAAACAATTACAGGCCTATTTCACTGGGTACAGTCATTGGCAAAGTGCTGGATAGCCTGCTTGAGAGACAGTTGAAGATGCATATCAAACTCAACGACGCGCAGTTTGGTTTTAGAACCGGTTTGTCGACGGAAAGTGCAATCCTGTGTCTGAAGCAGACTGTGCAGTACTACACGGACAGGAAGACACCTATATATGGTTGTTTTCTGGACCTGTCGAAGGCTTTTGACCTGGTGAATTATGACGTTCTGTGGCAAAAAATGTCGGATGAAACAGACCTTCCACCAGAGGTTATAAATATATTTAAATTCAGCAGACTATTCTACTATACTTCCTTTTGTTATTCATGCCTTCAAATAAGTAATATTTGAAGGCATGAATAACAAAAGAGTCAAAAAGTTACCCAGTGTTATAAATTTTGTTTACTGTAAATATCTATACGAGTTTCATTGAAAATTTTCACGCGCCTTCGATATTTTGTGGTTTTGATACAAAATGTTATATAAAGATATGTGTGAAATACCCAAAACAATTGTGTATTCTTAGTATAGAACGAATTTTGCATAATTAACATAGTAGTATTGGTATGGCCAGTATAAAATTAAGTTATATCATTGGGATATAGGTCTATTGCTTTTATAAATAGGTCCGAATTATGATATTTTTTGGTTATAAAATATTTACATAATGGTGTCGGTCTATAGCACCCGGTGAGCTTTTAAAAAAGCTATTTAATTAATACTGCCAGCAGTATAAATACTCACACGTGAAATTATTAAACCAGAGGCCAGAGAGAAGAATTTTGATGAACCACTGTAGTGCCATTGTCTATAAAGTAGTTCTATATGAACCACTGTAGTGCCATTGTCTATAAAGTAGTTCTATATGGGTTCACCGATATAGCAGTATACTTGATATACTTAGGACTGAAATAGTGCCATTACTTGAACGCAATTTTAGGGATCCTTGAGCAAAACAATAAAACCCATTTCAGAATTTGTACAACTTGAATCTGTTTCATTTTGATATCAAAATGTAAGTGACAATTGGCCTCCTTGACTTGATCGCGAATACGAATATATTGAAATTAATATTTAATGAGAGGCCATCTTTTTTTTTTTTTGAACGTGGGCAATTATCAAATAACTTCTCCCGCTCTGGTCGGAGCGGGAGAGTCTGTCAGACTTTTACTGACTAAAACCCACCCGTGTTCCTTCCGTTGCCTGTGTGCCGGGGCCGCGATATCCCTTTCGGACAAACTCGCAACCCTGGCAGGCATTGGCCCTTACGGACCCCGTCAGTTGGTGCTGACATCTCTTTGAGGCGCGCGTAGAACACATCGTGCCGTCGACCCGGGCCTGGTCCTAATCGGTCCGCAAGCCCGCGCCTACGGTGGCTGGAAGTCGGCTCGCGACTCCCAACGCCCGGGGCGTCTCTTGCGGCGACTAGGGGCGCGAGGGCGCGAATCTTGCCTCTACCTCGCACGCTCCGCCTCCTCCTTCGCGAGCATTACTGCTTCGCAGGAGGAAGTGACGGCCTCCCATGCACTCTCGCTCCGGACCATGGCCTGAACCAGGGCCGGACGCGAGAGATCGCCACCGCCAATCGCCTCCGTGAGGATGAGGATACGGCGGTGCTCCGCCCAAGCCGGGCAGACCTCCACCGTATGCTCCACCGTGTTCTCCGGGCAATCCACACAGTGGTGACACCCGGGCGTTTCCTCCCGCTTATGAAACAGGAACAACCAAGGAACCTGTTCCTTGGTTATGGAACAGGAACCTCCCGAAACAGCAGTGTCCGGTGAGGAGCTGCGTCAGGCGGAATGTGAGGACGCCGTGTCGCCTCTCTAGCCACTCCTCAAAGAGGGGACTTATCGCCACAATTGTGGCGTGCCCAGCGCTGGGTTGCGACAATCGCACTCTCCATGCCACCATGAGATCTCGCCGAGCTGTGTCCGCTGTGCCGTGATTTCTCGCGGCGGCGGAGTTACGCCCCGGCGTTTCGCCTCCTCGCGACACTCCCAGATGTGCGCGAGGACTTTTGCCTCCAGATCCCATGGCGGTAGTCCGGCAAGAAGGCTCGCCGCCTCACGGGAGACCGTGTGGTATCCTCGGACCAGCCTAATGGCCCTTTGGGACGCGTTCAACCGCTGGGCCGGTCGCAGCCTTAATGAACGCGCCCACACCGGTGCCCCGTAAAGGGCCATGGACTATACGATCCCCGCGTAGAGCCTCTGGCAGGAGGCGTTTGGACCCCCTAGATTGGGCAGAAGCCGCCTCAAAGCAGTCCCAACCCTCTCCAGTTTGGGAGCCAAACCAGACAGTGGCGCGTTCCGAGGACCATAAAAACTCATGGCCTCGGACTTGTGCAAAGCCACCTCGAATCCCAGTTGCCGGATCCTATCGACGATTGTCGCAACCCAACGGGTCGCCAGTTCGGCTGCCGCCTCATGCGACCTCCCCTGCACCAGGACCAGCGTGTCGTCAGCGTAGCATACTACGCTGACCCTGCTAGGGAGGTCGGCGCGCAGCACCCAGTCATAGCCGATGTCCCACAGATGCGGCCCCAGGACCGATCCCTGTGGGACACCGCACGTCATCTCTCGCCGGTTCCACTCTCCGTGGTGACCGGGGTAGATGATGGCCCTGTCCGTCAGATAGGCCTCGACCACTCGACAGAGGTAGGTCGGTATCCGGTGATACCGGAGTGCCTCCCTAATGCAACAGCAGCGTACAGCTCCGCCTCAATGGCTTCCGTATCCGGAGGGCGGATGCTGAGCCTGCGGTGCCTGGAGTACAAGTGGCGCGCAGTAACACACGCCGCGCGTAAAGCGGTCAGCTCACGCGACCACCAGTACACCTGGCGCCGAGCATGTCTTGGCTGGACCCGAGGCATTGCCACGTCACATATTTCGGACATGGGCTCTCGGAACCACTCCGTCTCGTCATTGATGTCGGCAGGCCTGTCCGGTGATGACACCCAGGCCTGCATGATCGAGGCTACCAGGAGGAGCTCCCGGTCCAGCTGCTTCAGCGTCCACCGCGGACCACTCGGGGTCTGACCGGCGTGCCCGAGGTCTCGGCGGTGACGTCAAACCGGATGCACCGGTGATCGGAATAGGTCTCCACCCCCTCCATGACGCGCCAGTCGATGACACGCGGCGACAGAGCGGGGCTGGTGAACGAGGTTTCCACTACTGATTCACCCCGGATCCGCACACACGTGGGGCAGAACCCCGGTTTAGGATGACCAGTACTGTCTCCAGAGCCCAGTCCTCCTCCATCCTGCCCCGTGTGTCCGTATACCGGGAACCCCAAGCCACGTTGTTGGCATTGAAGTCCCCGAGGACGATCACGGGTAGGGGATGGTACCCGACGACGACGACTCTCAACTCCCCAAGGGAGTTGTGGAACTCGGCGAGAGTTCGGTTCGGGGAGAAGTACACTCCTACCATGACACTCTCCCCGAACCGTGCAACCCCGTCCCTTCTTGACGGGCTCGAGGGACGGGGTACCGGCGGCGGCCGTCGAAATAATGGCCACTGAGCCGCTCAGGTCCTCCACCCAGTAATCCATGGGCGGGACAAAGTACGGCTCAGCGACCACGGCGATGTTATTTGATCTTTAGCTCACGTGGTTGCCCACATGGCAGCGGAAGCACCTCAGAGAGGTCTGGGTTCCAGCAGTTTGACCTGCACGGATACCCAGCCCACCAATAATCTCTGGCCCTCCCCGGCGATTTTCCTGGCCGCCGACACGGGGCAGCTCACCGATAACGGTGAGCTGCCCCGTCCGGCAGTCTATCATCCATCCATCCGTCCTGGCTTCACGGGGATGCGAGCCATAAGGCTCGCATCCCCGTGAAGCCAGGACGGATGGTGCCTGCCCTAATCTGCTCCGCAGAGCAACCCCCAGTCCTGACGACAGCGGCCACCACCTGTGCCTCCGCCACTGAGTCGTCCAGGCCCGAGATGTGCATGTCTACGCACTTAATGGGCCTGGACACTCGGGCCTCGTCCGCATTTAAGGACGCCCTGAGCTTTTCAGCCAGGGCGTCAGCGGCCGGGCCACTGGCCGCTCCGGGAAGCTGCAGCATCCGGGCCCCAGTCGCAGTGACCCTAACCCGGATGCCCTGAACGGCGCCGATCTCTTTGAGATCCACCTCCGCCCCAACCTTGGAGAGTACGTCGTGGTAGGACACGCCCTTCTTCTCCGCTTCCGGCTGTAGTGTAATCACTACAGCTGCGGACTTCGGGGCGTGGAGCCTAGCCACGACGCTTTGCTCTTTGCGCCGCTGCCGCCTCGCCTTCTTTTGGCCACCCTTTTGGCCTTGCCCGCCTTCTTCCTCTCCCCGGCTATTTGCCACTCGGCGTCAGCCTGAGGAGATTTAGGAGGCAGGGGCGGCCGTTTCGCCATCGGGGTCGGAGCCCCCGCTGCCAGGGCTGGGGCCGGGGCCCCCACCGCCTTGGCCGGGGCCTGTGTAGCAGCCCCAATGAGAGGCTTTCCTCAAGTCTTGTTTCTGCTGTCTGAAGAAAATGTATCTTAACAGCTGGTTTGAGGAGGGCCCCCAGGACTAGAACTAGGCTAGACTAGGAACTAGGATAATCACATTTTTGTACGTATAATAGAATAATTATATTGTTTTCATAGTTGAGATCCAGAAAATCAAAGAAACCCGTGTACGGATTATAGTAACGTTAAAATACTGGTGTTTTCAGTAGCTGTAACGTATTGGTGTACACCTCCGCTTCTTACTCTTATTTTAAACGATTTGTTCAACATTTTATGAAACAAAATGCTGCACTTATTTTCACCTGAATTACACGTACAATGAAATCACAACTTAATTTTGTTATGAGCATATTATAATCGATATACACACACGTTTAGGCAACGCACACAGTTTAAATTAATAATATCTAATACGTCCACCATAAAAATTGCTCTTGTTTTGTTGATCATAATAATATGTGCTTTTCCCCATTTGGCCGGCAAATGGTTTTGCGAATACTGTAAAATGGTTGTATATACAGCTTTACGCCTTAAAATAACTCCCATGTATTTGATTAAAGAGCTTTTAGCTGTACAACAGAACTCATTTGATCTTAAAAATGCAAGCATTACATTGATTCACGTTTATGCTGTTCAACAGTACCAGGCTTAGACTTACCACTTAAAAGTGCTATTGCAAAACATAGGGCATTAAAAACAGCTCAAAGCTGTATATAGGATTTACGGTGCATTATAATGGTACAAGTTTATGCTGTTAACCAGCATTAAGCATTATCTTACTACTTAAAAATGCTATTGTAGACCGCAAGGCACTAAAAACAGCTGAAAGCTCTATAGCGGATTTACGTAGCATTATAATGGTTCATGTTTATTCTACTCAACAGCATAAAGCATTTATTTACCACTTAAAATGCTATTGTAGATCCAAATGCACTTAAATCAGCTGAAAGCTGTAGAGCTGCGTTGTGGTTTGCTGCACTAAAACTAAAGGCTTTACACAAGCATTTTGATATGCCATTAAACCAACCGTTATATATAGTGTAAAGCATCATATTGGTTTTGAAATACCAATATATAGCATCAACATGCTCGGTGAACTTATATAAGAGTTTATACGGTCCTTAAGTTCTACATAACTTTACTATTCGTTTGTTAAAATATTTCCTGTGTTACAGCGAAAATTAACACACATGTTCGGGGTTGGGGTGAGTTAAAGATAAACTAAGATTAAAGATATAAAGATAAGCTATATTTCAGTAATACAAATGGGATAACTATTAAAACTAATGAGGTGAATGAGTCGCGCCTGATATGCTATCCGAAAGCGTACTGACTATTTTAAGGCTTGTGCAGACCAGCGCGACACCGGTTATTGTTATACTGTGAAGTTTTCTTAGAAATTGTATTGTTCGTGTCGCGTCGCGCGACATGTCGCGCTGATCTGCACAAACCTTTACTTAGGTAATACATCTTTTTTTTTTTTGAGGATGGGAAATCATCAAATGACTTCTCCCGCTCTGGGCGGAGCGAGAGAGCGTGTCAGACTTTTACTGACTAAAACCCACCCGTGTTCCTTCCGTTGCCCGTGTGCCGGGGCCGCGATATCCCTTTCGGAGAAACCCGCAACCACTTAGGTAATACATAAAATATTCAAGGCATAGAGCGCGGTGTCGCAATTACGCTGACATGTTATTATTGTTCGGTGATGACCTGTACATGCTCCCGAGGGAGAAAAAGATGAGGTTAGTAAGTACGTATAAGTTAAATGGGTAATGCAATTAATATTAACAAGGTGAAAACAATGTTCAGATAGTACTGAAATAGTTATGTTAAAAGATGAGATAAAAGTAACATTACCAATTAAACAGTCTCTACTGTGTAAATCAGAAAGAGAAAACACGCGAAAGATCGGTGAAGAACCTCTATCTTCCTTTTTTTGTAAGCACTCACACTAGATAACGCTAGTCTGTTAGGATCACTTTTCCCTGATTTATTACTAGATTGCCCTTTTTCCCTAATTTCACTACACTCAATCACATTTCTCACTCAATTTCATTCAGATATAGTTTCAACCTTCATCATCATGTTGTCTTTCACAATGCGTGGAACTGGGATAAGTTGGAATACCTCGTAAAGATCCCTTTCAATCAGGAGTATTCTTATTTCTATAATTAGGTATTTTCCAGAGTATTTGGAAGGGCTAAATTGAGCAAGCATAACTTTGAGCAAGCTGTAAAGCTCTTTAAGATTGAAGTTGTCGACAGGAACTACCAAGTCTCCAGATATTTGCGCTGATATTATGCTTAGCTCTGTTCTGAGTTGCTTCGGAGATATCAAATGAAAATCTAATTTTCCACTATAAATATCAGTTACTGTATCTAAAATTGAGTCCTGGATTCTGCGAAGGGTTTACAACAAGCTGTGGGCAGTGAAAGCCGACGTTATGAAGTCTGTGATGAATTGATGATAGTTATGTTTTGCTGAGCGAGGTTTTTATAAGAATCTTCGAGATAATTAAGCTTTTGATTTATTATTTTATGATGTTTGTTTATAGTATTCTCCATCCTTGTCATGAGATTAAATTCAGCTTCTACGACCGACGACGTTTGGTTTTTCCAGAGGTCGTATAAATGATTTTAATTATGATTTAAAAGGTCAATATCCTTCTCATATTTTTCTTCATCATCAATCAGTCAAAGAGTATCAGTAGTATGTACAACGACTTTTCACCCTTATACTCTTAGTAATAAGGTTGAAAAGTGGTTCACCGCCAGGGGCCGCGATGCTACCTAAATCTCTATTTATACCACAAACAACATGCCTGCAAGCCCTGAAGGGTTAGGCACATATAGTCCACCCACATTTCGCCAGTTATATTTAAGCTATTTCTCTCTAACTCCGTACAAAAAACCAACGTGTAAATTATCACCTGGCTGTATTTTTACTATTTCCTTTGAAATGAAGATACGAGTATGCTGCAACGATCTGCTTGATAAAAATCTTAAGAGCATTGACGACGGATTTTTGATTGTTGTAATTTTTGCCGATGAGAGATTCCATCGGGTATACGGCTTGTCTCATAATATTATAAATGTATATAGGGAGTGGGGTAAGGATTAGGGAACGTTTTGGTATGTTTTTTTTTTGTCTAGTTGGTACCAACGTTGGCCTTTGAGTAACTGACTCACGTATTATACTCTGGTATTAGTGTATCACCGCGAGCAAGATGTGCGCAAGAGTCGATTGAGGCATATGTGGGAGGGTAGCAACTTAGCAAGTGTAGTAACCTCTTACTAATGAGTCTTAATTGTCATAATTGGACGCAGAACGTCTGTTTTAAATGGTGTTGAAATACTTGACAATATTGTGGTAGCTATTATAGTCAGTGCCGCTCATCTTCTAAAAATATTTTTATTTTATTGTAAAATGATCTTGAGATCATGACTTATGATTACCTAGTCATAAACGAGTCATTTGTCATGAGAATATTATTATAATGTTTAATTTCTTCGAACTCGTGCTCGAGTTGTAACATGACGCCGTCGCAAGGGGTTTGTGTTCTAATCGTAGAGCATAAGGTTTCAAGATACTTGATATACTTTAGTAATGCCGCCGTTCCTTCTTTATAAGGATTTGTGTCATAATAGACTATTAAATGCCAATCATCTCTAATTAAATGCATGTTAGATATTTTGTCGAAGTAGACACAATTTTTTTGTAAGCACTCACTAGATGACGCTAGTCGCTAAGGATCACTTTTCACTGATTTATTACTAGATTGCCCTTTTTCCCTAATTTCACTACACTCAATCACATTGACTATTTTACTTAGGTAATACATAAAATATTGAAGGCATAAAGCGCGGTGTCGCAATTACGCTGACATGTTATTATTGTTCGGTGATTGACCTGAACACACACATTGACAAAAACTCGGTTATGTCTGCCTCTCAAAATGGATGTAGGAATGGGTCCCGCGGTACTAAAGAGCTACTCCTCATTGACATGGCCATAAGCCAACAGGTTCGGCGATCCCGCAAGGATCTGTCGACATGCTGGATAGACTATAACAAGGCCTACGACTCGGTGCATCGTATGCATGCATACATGGCTCATGAGGGTGCTGGAGTTGTGAAGTTCCTTCGCTACCCAGGTTATCGACAGATCCAGGGGAATGATGAGCGTGTATGGATTAAACGGGGAATATTTCAGGGCGACAGTTTGAGTCCATTTTGGTTCTGCTTAGCCCTGAACCCGCTAAGCACACTGCTGGAGGGTTCAGGTCTAGGTTATCGGTTGAGGAAAGGTGGTTAGGTCATATCTCACCTCCTCTACATGGATGACTTGAAACTCTTTGCCCCCAACAAATTGCAACTAATGGAGCTACTGAAAGTAACTGAAACTTTCAGTAGCGCCATCAGCACGCGTAGCATGACGCTTTCTATTTCTACGAAGAATAGACATAGCTCTTTCTATACAAAGTGACATCTCGTTTCTCCATTTTTGACATCGTACCGTAGAAATCTTTCCACAAACTGTTATTTTGTCTTACATTTCTAACAATCTTTGTTTAGGTCCTTTTATACGTAGACTATTTCAGAAGAAAGTTTTCTATCCAAAACTGTCAAAATCACACTGATAACTGACTGTTGTCTAAAGTAATGAAGACACTTTGATTTTCTACTCGACGGCCGCAAAGTATAAACGGTTATCTACGAAATCTTAAAATCAGGATTTTACAGAAGAACGTTTTAAATGCAAAATTGTGATAATTAATAGAACAACAAAGCTATCTTCTCCTATTTTACATCATTTAGTTATTAGGGCTATACCAAAGAAATGGTTAAGGCCAATATTACTGTAATATTTTTTGTTCCAAAACACAGTACTTCGTCATTTTAAGAATAAATGTTGTAGTTGTCTTTAAATACGTGACTTGATATCAGTAAAAATAGAGAATCAAACAGAAAAAAAGTCCTATGACAAAACAAAGAATTCTGAGTCGAATTATGTCAGAGTGAATTTCGTAAAAAGTGCAGTTGACTCTTTCTACTTTGGTGCCGTCGTACTGTCTACACGGAACGTCACTTTTGTCTACTCTTCCGTCGACAAAACGGTGCTCATGCTACACGTGCAGGATGGAATTTGGTGTCGACAAATGTGCAGTCATGCATGTAAAGCGTGGGGAGATTATGGAATCCGAGGGAACTCAACTCTCGGACTCCATACATCTTAGATCTCTCTCCTCATCCGAAAGCTATAAGTATTTGGGTATGTCGGAAGCGTTAGAGATCAATGTTGCTGACATGAAGCAATCGTTGAAGGAGCGCTTTTTTTGTCGCCTGAAAAAGGTATTAATTAGTCTTCTTTCAGGCGGAAACAAAGTGCGCGCCTTCATCGGTTGGGTCATGCCGGTTTGATGTACTCTTTCGGCATACTCAAATGGACTCAGACCGAACTTCGTCCCGACCGGACGTCCTGGATAGGAGGGTCCGTACACTGCTGACCGCAAACCGGATGCATCACCCACGATCATCGATGATGAGATTGTACATCCCGCGGAAGTACGGGGGTCGAGGCTTTTTAAGTGCGAAGACCCTCCACAACCGCGAGGTGTGCAATCTTAGAGCATATTTTTTTAAAGCCGAAGTGACTATGCACCTTGATGTGGTGGTGGCAGTGGACAAGCTGCTCACCCCACTTTCCATGGCTAAAGAGAACTGGCACAAGCCTGTGTTAGTTACTACAGATGACCGCAAAGAGGTATGGCAAAGCAGAGCTTCATGGGCGGTTCGCTTCTATCGGGCTCTTCATGAGCCCGGTGTAGATTTCCTAGCGTCCGTATCCTGGCTACGTTTTGGTGACTTTTTCGGGGAAACTGAAGGTTTCGTCTGTGCAATTATGGACGAAGTTATCTTGACGAATAACTACCGGAGGCATATTATGAAGGACGGGACGGATGACGTGTGTCAGACATGCCACCGTCCGGGTGAGTCCATCAGACATATTATCTCTGGTTATTCTCGTCTGGCTAACGGCGAGTACTTGCACAGGCATAACCAAGTAGCCAGGATTATTCACCAGCAACTTGCTTTGAAATACAAACTTGTAGATCCTGAGGTACCGTCCTACAAGTATGTGCCCGACCCAGTTCTTGAAAATGACCATGTCACGTTGTACTGGGATCGGTCTATCATTACTGACAGGACTATTGTTGCCAATAAGCCTGATATAGTGGTGATAGACCGATTAGCGCAAGCGCCGCGCAATGATAGTCGACGTTACCATCCCACATGACGGGAACCTCGTGAAAGCTGAGAAAGAGAAACAAATAAAATATCTCGACTTAGCACACCAGGTTGTCGACGTGTGGAATGTGAGCTCGGCTATCATTGTGCCGATTGTCAGTACTTCTCGATATGGTTCGCATTGTGAGGAGGTTCCTGTCTCTGCAGCCCTAACCACCGGTAGCTTGGACTCTACTCCCGACACCGGCGGAACTCATTTTTTTTATTTTTAAATGTTTCTTTATCGTTTTTTAAGAAATATTTATAAATGTAAATGAATAAGAATCAAAACGAATAAACGAAATAATAATTTATTTATTTATTCAGTAGGTACAGTATTACAAAAAGTTAGGTACATAAAAGGTGTGTAGTCATGAAACCTCCCGTTCGAGTTCAGGATAGATTGCCACGCTATCTGACCAGAAACCGAACGAAAGCCTTCATGACTGTCCCGAGTCATACTTCTCAGCAATTACTTGAAGGATACTGTTAGTGCTGCCCCGCACTCTGCCTAGTAGGGAGGCGGTTCGCTTACGCATTATACCATGGAAGCCATCAACCCGAGCCTCCACAAACATACCCGAAGCGAAAAGCGAGGCAGCCCCAGCAGCATCCTGAATCCATTATTATATCGGAAACGCAAGGCATTAATCGACCTGTGAGTACAGCTGACGCACAGACTACTCGTTTAAAAAGTTTAACAGTACCTAAGCTTTAAAAAGTGAAACCTTCACCTGTTCACTGCAGCGAGCGAACCTGCAGGCCAGCATATTACTTTTAACCGCTAACACCCCGCGCTCTCTTTCAATGTCAACTTGGTCATCAAGATCCTCAGTGACATAGTGCCCTAGGTATTTGAACTGGTAGACCCATTTTAGCTCAACACCATTCAGTTTTATGGCGGGCACACTAGGCGGACACTTGCCAGAGGCCTTGAAGACCGAGAACACACTTTTTTCACAGTTATACAAAATACCATGTTTATGGGCATACTTGTCACAGACAGTTAGAGCTGCCTACTTGCACTGCTTTGACTTATTGACTGATAATGAGTCATGCGCTGCCCGCAAGTCTGCCGGCGGCTGCAAGACCAAGAACTTGTAGCGCGGCTATGGGCAGCCGCTCTCTACTGTAGGTACTGATATCGATACCAACCACGCCTGCTGTGTTTCGCTAGCTTACTTCATTTGACCCTGTTCATTGCTCGATTACTCTAGTTGCCTGTGATTTCCTTTTTTATTGCTCGATTCCCTGTTGTAGGCACCTGCTTTTTTATAGCCAGAAACAGCGCCGACTTTCGTTGACGGATATTCCGGTAGTTGTTGTAGGTATTTAATTAGGTTACATGAAACCACTGTTAAATTCAATATAAGTACCTAGTTTATTTATGGTAACAGTCGTAACTACCGCCAATTTGCGGGTCGATCAATAATAACATAACATTAATTGCGGCTCAGATAACTTAACAAACATAACTTTAACAGTTACCTTAAGCCTGAAGCCCACGTTCGCACGGACGTAAAAATAACGCCGCGGGATTTTATCGCGCACTGTTTTTTCAACTCATGATGTTGAGCCGAGCGTTGAGAATCCAACGCGTTGGGACGCACTCTCGTCCCAGCGCGTTGAAAAACACACTGTTTGATTTTCAACTCTCGGCGCTAAGTAGAGCGTTGAAAATCCAGTGCACGAAAAAAATCACCGCGATATCTTTACATCCCATCCATTGTGCGGACGTGGCCTAACTTTAACTGTGAACGATCTGTATTCGCTATATATAAAGTGTGTGGTCTGTGCCAGTGGTACGAGTGGGCGGCGTCTCTGTGGTGGTGGGCGCTGTGCCTGGGGCTGAGCGCGCTGGGGGCGCACGGCTGCAAAAAGAAGACCATCTGCCGCCCGCCGCCCGGCGGCAAGCCCGGCTGTGGCGGCGGCAGATGACGTGGGACGGGACAAGCCCTCTACTGTCACACAAGTACGTTGATCATTGTTCTCTACAAATCGTTCCCGCACCGCAACGTGCCGAGTCGCGGGCGCGCTGCGCATGTGCGTTTTGACCTGTAAGGCGAGATTCGAACGAGGTACCATTATGAACATTGTTCGTAGTACCTACTTTAATATTCGTATTCGTATGAAACGCTTAAAAAACGCACCAAAGCCCGATTGGTCAGAGCACTAGTTTTCCCGATTTTCCTCCATGGAGTTGAGACGTGGACAATCCGAGCAAGAGAAAGACAGAGGATAGACGCATTCGAAATGTGGTGCTGGAGACGGATGCTCCGAATTCCATGGACAGCCAAACGCACAAATGTGTCTATCCTTTCGCAACTCGACATCAAGACCAGTTGTCTACAGTTTGCCTACATTTTGACCTATTTCGGCCACATAATGCGAAGAGGAGACAGCAGCCTTGAAAAGCTGGTCATTGTTGGCAATACCGAGGGAAAGAGAGCACGAGGCCGGTCGCCAACACGATGGTCCGACCAAGTAAAAGAAGCTATGTCCGCAAGCAAATTTCAGCAGGTGGTGATGGTGCTGGCAACTTTGGACCGGAACCGATGGAGGCTGATTGCCCGTTTAAAGGGGGTCCAGTGACCACGATCCCCAGCAATGAGGGACCGAATGAAGAAGATGATGATACGCTTACGCTTATAAGAGTATGAACATTAAGCTCATAAGAATAAGGTTCATATTTTTATGAAACGCACAATAACCAACTGGACTCCAGTAGGTAGTGTTTAAGATAAGATAAACTATTTATTGATAATAAGTTATACAAAAGGACACATCATATGTCATATGTTGTGACATCAATTTCACTCCACTCCGCTCACCACAATCACTTTTGGAGATAAGTGATATAAATATATTTAAAAACAACATAAAAACATTGTTACTAAAAAAAGCATGTTACTCTGTCACTGAATATTTACGGGACAAACTTATATAATGTTACTCCATACGATATTTTAAATAATGTCTTTTTATTGTTAAATTCTGGTTTCATAGATACCTGTGTATTTCTAAATTTGCATGCCTTAAGGTAGGATATGGCTAATGGACACTATTGTTTGTATAAGACCTTTTCGTTTGTACCCATATGGCCATATTCGCAAATTAATAAATGATTATGATTATGCCCACTTTTCACAGCTCTTCTCCACTCCGCACCGCCTCAATGGAAATTCAGTCTAATTCTATTATACTTACTGACAAATATGTACGTGAACTGTCCACTCAAATCTATGGTGTTTTCCTCAAAATACCATTTCAGATTTCTAATCTACATGGTTCTCACATGATCTCACCGAGATTGTCTGGAATTCTGGACTGTAACCCCTGGTGTATCTGAGCAGTCGGATAGGAAACACCAACCTCATAGTTTTTTTAAATGTTATTGATGCGTAATAGTGTTGGTATAAGCGTAGGTACTTACAGAAATAAACTCTTTTTTTATAACTGCTGGCAGATGTTCGCTGGGCGAGCGCCACCGGCTCGCTGCGCGTGAGCTCGTCGCCGGGACATCACCGACCCGCCGGCATCCATGTCTATTGTACCGAGTGCTCCCACGAGCTCTTGGACCCTTGTCGTGATATTCTTATAATAGGTATATATTGCTTTAAAAAAAATAGTAAATAAAAACAAACAACAAACTTTTATAGTCTTTTTATTATTTTTCTTAAAAATAGGCTCCTTACATGACTATATAACATCAGTAGTTCCTGAAACAAACAGAACAAGATGTTACAATAATATTCAAGATATTTGTAAGTATTTACAAACTAACAACACATACAATTCCTTAGAGAGTAACGTCGACTATCATTGCGCGGCGCGCTAATCGGTCTATCACCACTATATCAGGCTTATCGGCAACAATAGTACTGTCAGTAATGATAGACCGATCCCAGTACAACGTGACATGGTCATTTTCGAAAACTGGGTCGGGCACATACTTGTAAGACGGTACCTCAGGATCTACAAGTTTTTATTTCAAAGCAAGTCGCTGGTGAATAATCCTGGCTACTTGGTTATGCCTGTGCAAGAACTCGCCGTTAGCCAGACGAGAACAGCCAGAGATAATAATATGTTATGCCCGACACACGTTAACCGTCCCGTCCTTCATAATATGTCTCCGGTAATTATTCGTCAAGATAATTTCGTCCATAATTGCACAGACGAAACCTTCAGTTTCCCCGAAAAGGTCAACCAAACGTAGCCAGGATACGGACGCTAGGAAATCTACACCGGGCTCATGAAGAGCCCGATAGAAGCGAACCGCCCGTGAATCTCCTTGCTTTGCCATACCTCTTTGCAGTCATCTGTAGTAAGTACCACAGGCTTGTGCCAGTTCTCTTTAGCCATGGAGAGTGGGGTGAGCCCCTTGTCCACTGCCATCACATCACGGTGCATACCCACTTCGGTTTTAAAAAATATTCTCTGAGATTGCACACAACGCGGTTGTGGAGGGTCTTCGTATTTAAGAAGCCTCGAACCCCGTACTTCCGCGGGATGTACAATCGCATCACCGATGATCGTGGGTGATGCATCCGGTTTGCTGTCAGCAGTGTACGGACCCTGCTATCCAGGGCGTCGAGTTCGGTCTGAGTCCATTTGAGTATGCCGAAATAGTACATCAAAACCGGCATGACCCAACCGTGTTTCCGCCTGAAAGAGGACTAATTAATACCTTGTTCAGGCGGCCAAAGAAGCGCTCCTTCAACGATTGCTTCATTTCATCAACATTGATGCCTAACGCTTCCGACATATACAAATACTTTTAGCTTTCGGATGAGGACAGGGATCTAAGGTGTATGGATTCTGAGAGTTGAGTTCCCTCGGATTCCATAATCTCCCCTCGCTTTACATGCATGACCGCACATTTGTCCACACCAAATTCCATCCTGATGGCTCTACTGAACGTTTCTGTTACCTTCAGTAGCTCCATCAGTCGCAATCTGTTGGGGGCAAAGAGTTTCAAATCATCCATGTGGAAGAGGTGAGATATGACCTGACCACCTTTCCTCAACCGATAGCCTAGACCTGAATCCTCCAGCAGTGTAGAGGATTCAGGGCTAGGCAGAACCAAAGTGGACTCTACCTGTCGCCCTGAAATATTCCCCGTTTAATTCATACAGGCTCATCATTCCCCTGGATCTGTCGATATCCCGGATAGCGGAGGACCGTCCTCCATTGCCCCATACATGACTTCAGGAAGGTGCGCAGAGTTGCATCTATCTTGTACAACTCCAGCACCCTCATGAGCCATGTATGTGGCACCGAGTCGTAGAACTTCTTATAGTCTATCCAGCATGTCGACAGATTCTTGCGGGGTCGACGAACCTGTTGGCGTATGGCCATGTCAATGAGGAGTACCTCCTTAGTACCGCGGGACCCATTCCTACATCCATTTTGAGAGGCTAATAACACACACATTGATAATAACTGAGTTATTGTCAATGTGTGTGTTAATTTTCGCTCTCAAAATGGATGTAAGAAGTTTATAAACCGTCGACAAACATGTGATCGGTCTATAATTCTTGGGTTCCACGGGACTACCTGACTTATGGAGCAGGTGGGTGACGCCTGTTGTTAGAAACTGTGGTAGCGACAAGGATGACTGGAACGGAGATGGCCAGACAAGTCTGTGAACTAATTAGCCATTTAAGCCAAAAGTTGTGCAGTCCGTCTGGTCCCGGTGATTTCCAATTCGGTAACGGACGGACTGCTCTGGCTATATCTAATGGTGTGATTTCGATTTTTTCCATTTCTGGTATAGTTTCACACACTCGCTCGACATCCTGCATCCAGCCAGCCTCAGCGTGACAGACGGGCACCGACCATATGCTGCGCCAGAATGCACTCGTGGCGGCATCATCCGGGCGACACACATCTGTCACATTTTGTTCAGATCGCTCCCAAGCTCTATATACCCACCTCTCATCGCTCTGGAACATGCAAATACGAATATGCACAAACTTATTATTAATATTATTATATTAAGCTTTTACGTGTATGAGAATTGAGGGCCCATTTTATACGAGGATATACAAAGTAGGACAGTGTTTTGCGGGAATATCTTGTTTTCACAAATTTTGTTTGACATTAGCTTAGATTTGGGCATAAAGACTTTCTGTAGTATCCATAGTTTATCAGGTTCAGATGGGCCCTCAATCCTCTATGTGAGAACTGAGGGCCCAACTTTACAGTCCATAACTCGGTTATTTGACTTTCACAAAATCTGATTCCAACTTCCACAATTCTTTGGGAATGTTCACTAAATCTTAAGCATATTTTCAAAGACTTTTAACAAAGTGGCTCTCACACCTCACGCACATACCCCATCATAGTCATAGGTTTAGTACCTACACATAAAGCCATTGGGCACTTGAAATCATGATTCTTCTTTAGCTTACTACTAAATCTTAAAATGTACCTTTTACCATGCCAGGCGCACTCCGCATTTTAGGTAGTAAGCTACAAGTACGTGGCGAGCTCGACTTGTAGGGCCATTTAGTGGGCGTAACGTAAGATATGAGAGTTACGCGATAGAAAGAGCGGCAAGTTCTAGGTGAATATACCTATAGGTAATTAGCACTGTGTGCCCTGTATTGCACTTTATTGTGTCGTAGCAAGAGTCGCTATTTATTTAAATGATTTTGTGGAATGAATCTTCTGTATTTGTACTATAATGTATTCTGTGCTTTTACTACAAATAAAAATTATCAGGTACATGAAAAAACCTTACTCACTACAAATAGCTGAACTCAATACAAAATATACCTATAAATTACAGACCATAGGAAAGTACCTATAATACATATAGAAGCTGTAGGAGTTACCTTTCTAAATACATTAACAGGTAAACCCTAAGCTGAACTATTGAGATGGTAAGTACTCACTGGTAAGTGGTCACAGCAGCTCATATGCTGTTATACTGCCCAGTGGTCACCACATACAGGGCAAAGTACTTCGGTAACCCAGGTATCCTATGTGAGATTGTCAGTGACACAAAGGCAATGCTGGCCTTCTTTGAGGAGCTGGGGTAGATCGAATAACCGATTTTTCCACCCGTTCGCAAAATACGCGCTGAGACGTGGAGTTGCAGATACCAGCCTGTAGTACCTATTACCTACCTAATACCTCAGTGCTCACTGCTGCCTAGACACCTACAACACCAGAAGCATTGCAGGTGCATAGCCTTCCCGCAATAAAGATGATAATTTGCCTCACATGCCTGTAACTACAGCGGGACAGCAATGTTGCTGGCAGGGGAAATAGGTACAGTAGTAGTTCTTTAGACAAGCTCTTCATAAAGAGCTTCAATACTATGATTGATATGTTTTTGAGCTAAGTCCACTCATCATAATCATATCATATCAGCTGATGCTCTCACTCCCGAGGTCTAACTGTACTGTAACCCACAGGACCTATGCACTTTTCTATTTGGTTTATAATATTATGATTTTACAATACCAACAAGTATCAGTAGAGAGAGTATGGTATACCTTCCAAACAAAACAATATACAATCACTCACTTAGTCAAGATGCCATCTTTCTTAGTGAGCCTCACGATGCAGTCATCGGACTCCCCCATGCGTCTGATAGCACCGCACACAACGTACATCTTGGACGACTCGGCGGCACGACCGGTGGCCGGGTCGACATCTGCGATCACCAGCTGCACAGACGCATGGTCCTTAGCATGGATCAGACGGTTGCTGGCCGAGCTGGAACAGGACAGAGACCAATAAGAATAGATAATGGTTACATATCTTTCAGTGGGAAGATAGTATGTTGGTTTCAGGACTATATTTCTGGAGAGGAAACACTTTCAGGTTCAGTATTATTCAAAGTTGTATTTTTTGTAAATATGCGTGAACAGTGGGTTTGATATGTAAATAATGAACTGTTCTAATTCCCGATTAAGTATGAAGGATATTGTGTACTTCTCTAGGATACAGACTGAGGTCACAATGAGACATACCTACTATCTATATATATATAAATCAATTGCTGTTTGTTTGTCTCGCTAAAACTCGAGAACAGCTGGGGGCCGATTTAGCTGATTTTGGTTTTGAAATCGTTGTCATAATCCAGGGAAGGTTTAAACGGTGAGAAAATTAGGTTAATTAGGTTAAGTAGGGTAGGTAGGGTCGGTAGGGTAGGTAGGGTCGGTAGGGTGGGCAGGATAGGGTTTAGTGCTACCCGTGCGAAGTCGGGGCGGGTAAAGCTAGTACTTAATAAATTCAATTTAAAAGTCGCTCGGGACCATATTTTTCAAATCAGACACAGAACATAGTACAGAGCAAAGATTTCAATCGATTGAAATCTTTGGTACTGAGTAGGTACTGGTCCGTGGCATTAAGATGTATGCTCCTAAGTCGAACGGTACGGAACATAATCGTGACATTATTTCTTCATATTAACATATCAGAACACACTAAGAAATAAATAACGAATATCGTGTCCAACACCGCATGCGATTCGCTCATAGCGCAATGTGGTCAACACAGACAGATAACCTCAAATGCCACTCACCACTTCCTCGGGCAGTACAAGTCAACGAATTCACCGGCGTCGTTCTGCATGTTGAATGTCTGAAACACAAACGTTTACGTAACCACAAGCTCGTTAATTGTTTAAAATCACTATTATTTAGAATATATTGAATTATTCACCTCCTAGGCACACTAGTCACGGATATGACAGAAGGGAAAAAGAATAAAGATACAAGATGGCAGCTACAGTTTAAACAAACATGAGTACTAGTCTTTTGAGAAACCGTAATTAGTTGAAATGTTGACCATTATAAAATGTTCTTAGATTTTATTTTATTTTTCACTACAGCTGCTTTTTTATCAGTAGTAGAAGCTTCCCTTTTCCTTAGCTTGTTTTATAAATAATAGTGCTGCACTGCAAGTCGCATACAATTTTCTTTTATTTTGTGATCGACATAAAAGTAAAATATAAACAAAATAATAGCGGCTTGAAGATGAATGGTTTTTAACCATTTTAACCTTTCCATGAGGCGAGATCGGGGTCAAGAGCATCAAAATGGCATTAAAAAAAAATCCAATGGTATTGAAAAACAAGATGGTAGCGTTAGTTCTGATTTTGGCCACGCACCAGAAGCTACTTGTAGTGTTGTATACCTACACGATAGAGACAATAGTGCCGATTCACTTGTCACAAATTCCTCTAAACTAAATTAAAAATCACAAAAATTTCGTTGATTCCTGTCAAACGACGATTTCCCATTCTGAATTAGACTAAAGTGACACAACTTAAATTATATTTTAGTTTGACAGCATTAAGATAGAACTGAGTTTTTAGTTTAGTGAAAATGGCAATTTTGCTATTCTAAATTTGTAATTTGTCACCTAAAATTTTGATTGTAAAATACCAAACTAGACTAAACCTGAATTTTTTTTATCGCGATTAAAAAGGTGTGGGATAAAATAAGTCATTCATGAACTAAAATTCACACCAACGTCTCGACTTCACGTGCAAAAACAGTACTGTATTTATTTTTCTTTTGCTTATATCTCGAAAATGGTGCGTCCTATCGCAAAAATAATGAAAATTTTGACCCCTTTTGTAAAACTCATAAACCCCTAAACCTGAACATGTAGGTAATATTTTTTCATGTTTTCCATACAAAAAGTGAAAAAATCCATATAAAGCACGTCGAGGCGGCACCCCCTGCGCGCCTCCGGCTCTAAAAATAATCACGGGTTAGGGCAAACCACGGTTACCACGTGGATTCGCGATTGTCAAATTCTATTTTAGTTGTGTCAAAATTATTTTTTAGTTTAGAGAATTTTATTTGCAGAATAGGTCTAAGATTCACATAGCCAAAAGTAAGGAATTTTAGTGATAGTTTAGTTCGGTGTACAAGTGAATCGGCACTAAATATTTGCTATATTTGTTTGCGTTGTACAGCACGTTGACGGACAGACCGCCTCTCGACGTTATCTTTGCAAAAAATAATACGACAGTACACCTGTCGACGTCAAAGGGCGCTCAATCGGTGGATTTCGAATATAAATGAATTTACTTGATTTTAAAGATTTCAAATTTCTATGTTAGCTAGGCGCACGTGCGAGGGGTCAAAACGCGTCTCCGCGCGGGCTAGCGTTCTGTGGTGTTATTTGAATTTAAGCTGAACAAAAATTTTGACTTTTGGTCAAGAAACGGGTTTTTCGACCGAAAAGTATGTTAAAACCGGGAATTACGACTACCAAACGGGACTCGAGCACGCGGAACGCGCACCAGAATACAGGTAAGGCAGGTAAGTATCTATTTAAACTAATAACAAATGTGGTTTAAGAGAGAAAATTTAGAGATAAAAATTATTAGGCATGCGGGGCCCGCCAGCTAGGCGGGCAAGCGCCGGGAGGGTTGTGGACGTAAAGGCTGAGCCGGTTTCCCATGACCCTCCCATCACGGCGATGTGGGAACACCGCTGAGTTTTAGTGGGTATACTGTCGCTACTGACAGGAGTCCCACATACCCCGACTCGTCCCCCACGAGCCGGGGATGCGTAACGCATTTCTCAGCGACAAAAAAAAAAAAAAAAAAGGTTAGGTTAGGTTCGCCGTGCCCTCATCTCAGAAGTAGGCAGTGACTTGTCGCTGCCGGCCCTAGTGAATGCGATGGTCGGCAGCGGCGAGTCCTGGGACGCGGTGGTTTCCTACTGCGAGACAGTCGTCTCGCAGAAGGAGGCTGCGGAAAGGGAGAGGGAGATCTTGTCCACTCACCCAGCCCGCAGCAGGCGCACCGGGAGTCGGCGGAGGGCGGACAACGCCCTCTTCCAGCCCCCCTAAATGGGTCCAGGGGCGACGGACTCGGGGACGTCCGTCGCCCCCCACACATCAGGACCCGAGGTGGCGGCGCGTAGTGTTCCACGCGCGCCCCTCTTAGACGTCGCGGGGGGAGTCAAACACCTCACTCCCCCCCCTAACCCGAGGAGGCCCGCGGTGGCGGGCCGGCACCAGCCGGGGGTTGCGGAAGATTTCAAGTTCCCGCGACCCCCGGCGTAGGTGTGAGTTGAGGCCAGCAGGCAACGGGTGCGGGGGCACCCTTGCCTGTATTGCACAGGCCTCCATCAGTGTCGGACGGGAATGGCCAGGTGTTCCCGGCCATTCCCGTAGCCCCCCAACCTGGGGGGCATGCGGGGCCCGCCAGCTAGGCGGGCATGCGCCGGGAGGGTCGTGGACGTAAAGGCTGAGCCGGTTTCCCATGACCCTCCCATCACGGCGATGCGGGAACACCGCTGAGTTTTAGTGGGTATACTGTCACTAATGACAGGAGTCCCACATACCGCGACTCGTCCCCCACGAGCCGGGGATGCGTAACGCATTTCTCAGCGACAAAAAAAAAAAAAAAAAAAAATTAAAAAAAAAAAAAAAAAAAAAATTAAAAAAAAAAAAAAAAAGGTTAGGTTAGGTTGGGGTTCGACAGCCGGTGGGACTTCGGGCCCCACTTCCGACGGCTGGCGCCCAAGTTGCTGGGCGCTGCTGGGGCGCTGTCAACGCTGCTTCCCAATCTGGGGGGCCCGAGCGCCGCTTGTAGGCGGCTCTACGTGGGGATCGTGCGATCGATGGCCCTGTACGGGGCCCCGATCTGGGCCGCTGACCTGACGGCCGGTAGCATTGCGGTTCTGCGCAAGCCGCAGAGAGCTATGGCCGTCAGAGTCATCAGGGGGTATCGCACGATCTCCTACGAGGCGGCTTGTGCACTGGCCGGATCCCCGCCCTGGGACCTGGAGGCGAAAGTACTCGCGTCATCATATCGGTGGCGCGAGGAAGCGAGGGCGCGGGGCGAGCGACCGATGCAGCGACACATGGAGCTGCATCGGTCTCAGCTTCGCGAGGTCCTGGTGGCGGAATGGCGGGACAGGCTTTCACGCCCTACCGCCGGCCTCGACATCATCGAGGCGGTCCGGCCGGTGCTCGAGCGCTGGCTCGGGAGGAGGCACGGCTCCCTGTCGTTTCGGGTGACGCAGGTGCTCTCGGGGCATGGTTGCTTCGGGAAGTACCTGTGTCGCATAAACAGGGAGCCGGACGCCCGGTGTCACCACTGCGTCGACTGCCGCGAGGACACGGCGCGGCATACGCTGGCAGAGTGTGCCGCTTGGGAGGAGCCACGCCGTGCCCTCATCTCAGAAGTAGGCAGTGACTTGTCGCTGCCGGCCCTAGTGAATGCGATGGTCGGCAGCGGCGAGTCCTGGGACGCGGTGGTTTCCTACTGCGAGACGGTCGTCTCGCAGAAGGAGGCTGCGGAAAGGGAGAGGGAGATCTCGTCCACTCACCCGGCCCGCAGCAGGCGCACCGGGCGTCGGCGGAGGGCGGATAACGCCCTCTTCCAGCCCCCCTAAATGGGTCCAGGGGCGACGGACTCGGGGACGTCCGTTGCCCCCCACACATCAGGACCCGAGGTGGCGGCGCGTAGTGTTCCACGCACGCCCCCCTTAGACGTCGCGGGGGGAGTCAAACACCTCACTCCCCCCTGACCCGAGGAGGCCCGCGGTGGCGGGCCGGCACCAGCCGGGGGTTGCGGAAGATTTCAAGTTCCCGCGACCCCCGGCGTAGGTGTGAGTTGGAACACCGGGGTGGTTTTTAGTCAGTAAGAGTCTGACAGACCCCTCCGCCCGCTCCAGGGCGGGGGACATCCATGAGGATTTTCCACCCCGGAACAAAAAAAAAAAAAAAGGTTAGGTTAGGTTTCCGGCCGGTGCTCGAGCGCTGGCTCGGGAGGAGGCACGGCTCCCTGTCGTTTCGGGTGACGCAGGTGCTCTCGGGGCATGGTTGCTTCGGGAAGTACCTGTGTCGCATAAACAGGGAGCCGGACGCCCGGTGTCACCACTGCGTCGACTGCCGGGAGGACACGGCGCGGCATACGCTGGCAGAGTGTGCCGCTTGGGAGGAGCCACGCCGTGCCCTCATCTCAGAAGTAGGCAGTGACTTGTCGCTGCCGGCCCTAGTGAATGCGATGGTCGGCAGCGGCGAGTCCTGGGACGCGGTGGTTTCCTACTGCGAGACAGTCGTCTCGCAGAAGGAGGCTGCGGAAAGGGAGAGGGAGATCTCGTCCACTCACCCGGCCCGCAGCAGGCGCACCGGGCGTCGGCGGAGGGCGGACAACGCCCTCTTCCAGCCCCCCTAAATGGGTCCAGGGGCGACGGACTCGGGGACGTCCGTCGCCCCCCAAACATCAGGACCCGAGGTGGCGGCGCGTAGTGTTCCACGCGCGCCCCTCTTAGACGTCGCGGGGGGAGTCAAACACCTCACTCCCCCCCCCTGACCCGAGGAGGCCCGCGGTGGCAGGCCGGCACCAGCCGGGGGTTGCGGAAGATTTCAAGTTCCCGCGACCCCCGGCGTAGGTGTGAGTTGGAACACCGGGGTGGTTTTTAGTCAGTAAGAGTCTGACAGACCCCTCCGCCCGCCCCAGGGCGGGGGACATCCATGAGGATTTTCCACCCCGGAACAAAAAAAAAAAAAAGGTTAGGTTAGGTTAGGTTGGGCGATCCCCCACAGTGCATACTTCCTCGTAGTATCCCCTGGGCAACGCCATGTCTGACCACCGTAACGGAGTGGCAGACCGGCGTCTAAAGTGCGCTGTGAATCGTAGGCATCACGCAGTCGTCTACGAACATGTCTAATTTTAACCGCTTGTCGAGCAAGCCAGCGCGTGACGCGTCTGGCCGTTTTATCAGTTTTAACCCGATTCGTCCTCCCAGGGCGATTCAAACGGCCCTTCTCAGGGCCAACCCAACGGTCCTTCTCAGGACCAACCCAACGGCCCTTCTCAGGGCCAATCCAACGGCCCTTCTCAGGGCCAACCCAACGGCCCTTCTCAGGGCCAACCCAACGGCCCTTCTCAGGGCCACACCACCGGCGGCGCTTTGGCGTCGGAAGCTGACCGCGTACCATCTGCGGCCAGATTATTCAGAAGGCCAGACGAGTTGTCGGATTCCGACGACTCCATAATGGACACGTCGGCAGGCGAGAGTGACCGCTTCAAGCGGAAGAGGTCCGAGGGCTCCTCGGAGTCAACTGTGAAGGCGAAGAAGAAGTCGAAGTCCAAAAAGGCTTCGACTTCTACTGCGGCTTCTTCCCACAATGTGGGCTTGCTGGACGCCGAGCGCCAGCTAAATCTGGCGAAGAGGGCGCACCTCCAGCTAGACCTGGAGGAGAGGGTCGCCGCCAAGGAGCAGCAGGCGCAAGCTGCCAGGTCGAGGGCTGGCTATGGTGCATCCAATGTACTGTATGCCGACCACTCCCTGGCGGAATTGGAGCGCATGGCGCTTGAAGACAAGGAGGAGGTTCTGGAGGTCGCCTCAAAGTCTTCGAATTTGAAGGGGACCTTTCAGAAGGCCCTCAAATGCCAGGCCGCCAGCATGCATGCGAAGGTGAATCGCCTGCAGGCGGAGGTCAGCCAGCTACACCAGAAGCTGGCTGAGGCTACGGCCAGGCCTGCCCAATCTGCCCCGGTCTGCCCGGTGGCAGGAGGCTCCTCCTCCTCCCCTGCCAGTCTTGAGGCAACATTCCGTGGGATTGTAATGGAGGAGAGGGCCTTCATCCGGGCCTGCTTTGCAGGCATCGAGGACCGGCTCTTGCCGGAAAAGCGGCTCCGCCCACCGCTAGCGGCAGACAAGAGCCCACCGCCAAGGGAGCTGGAACATGCGCCTCTAGCAGGCCCGGCATCGGATGCGCAGCCCGCCAAGGGCAAAGGCAAGGGCAAGAGGACCAAGGCGGCTCCTCATGCCCCCACCACAAGCGCGAACGGAGCGTCTAGGTCGACTGCCACTCCGGCAGCCCCCCAGAACTCACAGGAGGAAGATGCCCTTCTTCCCTCCACCACCCCGTCCAACCAGTGGACGGAAGTGGTCAGAAAAGGGAAAAAGGGCAAAAAGTCGGCCACCAAGCGCGGCACAAATGCGGACCTCTTCGCAACAAAGTTGCAAGAGGTCATCGCGGACGCGGCAAAGGTCGTCAGGCCTGTCAAGACCGCAGCCTTGGAGGTGGCCGATCTGGACGATTCGGTCACCAAAGAGGATGTGGTGGCGGCCGTCGCGGCGGCTGGAGGCTGCGACGCCGGCGCGGTGAAGAGCGGAGCCATCAGGCCCGGCCGCCGCGGCATGGGCATCGTCCGCGTCGAGTGCCCAGTCGCTGCGGCTGGGGCCGTCCTTGCTGCGACCAAGGGACGGATGCTTGTGGGGTTCGGCTCGGCTGTGGTCCGGGCACTTGAAGACCAGCCTGTCCGCTGCTTCAAGTGCTTCGCGTTCGGCCACACCCGGGCCACGTGTCCCTCCAAGTCCGACTGGGGAGACACATGCTTCCAATGCGGGCAAGAGGGACACGGGTGGGCTGCCTGCACCGCCCCCAAGCCACACTGCGCGGCGTGCGCCGCCGGTGGCCGCCCCGCGGACCACAGGATGTCGGGCAGGAGCTGCAAGGCCCCTGTGAGGAAGGGCGTAGTGCTGGCGCAGGTTCGCCCTGCTGCCACTGCCGTCGCCGCCGTCGCCGCTGTAGCTCCAGCGGCGGTAGCTGAGGAGGGGGGTGCGATGTCGGATTAACAATTTCCGACTACCGCATCCTCCAGGCGAACACCAACCACTGCAGAGCGGCCCAGGACCTGGTAGTGCAGGTGATGGCCGAGTGGTAGGTGAACGTAGCGGTGGTCGCCGAGCCCTACTCGATCCCCGGCAGCTGGCTGGGTGACGAGGACGACTCGGTGGCACTAGCGGCGCGGTCTTCCACAGACTCCCCTCCCCTCTCGCTATTAGAGAGGGGACCGGGATATGTGGCCGCCGCGTGGGGAGAATTAGCCCTTGTGGGCGTCTATTTCTCTCCAAACCGCCCTCTTCAGGACTTCGAGAACTATCTCGGAGTCCTGGCCGCCGTGGTCGGCAGGGCGGCGCCGCGTACGCGAACGCCAAGTCGGTAACCTGGGGCAACCGGGCCACCGACGCCCGCGGGCGGGCAGTGGAGATGTGGGCGGCCTCCTCTGGACTCTCCCTCTTGAACAGAGGCAGCGTCCAGACATGCGTGCGGCGGCAGGGTGGCTCAATAGTGGACGTCACTTTCACCACCGCTGCGTTAGCCGCACGCGTGTTGAACTGGCGGGTGGACCTGGTGGAGACTATGTCGGACCACCGCTACGTGCGGTTCGACATCTCCACCAGTGGCCCCGGAGAGACGCGGCCCCGCTCGGGGCCGTCACCGTTTCCAAGGTGGGCTCTCACCCGCCTGGACAGGGAGGCAGCGCGGGAGGCGGCGTTCGTCCAGGACTGGCTTTCGCCGCCTTCCGCCGGCCTGGATGTGGACACCGTAGCGGGGCACCTCAGGGAGTCTCTGACCGAGGTATGCAACTCCAGCATGCCTCGGTCTCGCCGACCGCCACCCAAACGCGCCGTGTACTGGTGGTCAGCGGAGCTGGCGGGGCTTCGAGCGGCGTGTGTCGAGGCAAGGAGGGCCTACACGCGGAGCCGGCGGCGGCGTCGACGGGACCAAGCCGTCGGGGACCACCTCTATGACGTATACTTGGAGGCAAAAATGGTCCTCGATCGAGCCATCGCCGCCGCCAGAGACTCGGGGAGAGCGGAGATGCTGGAGGGTCTCGACAACGACCCCTTCGGGAGACCATACAAGGCGGCGCGCAACAAATTGCGCCCCTTTGGTCCCCCGGTGGCCGAGACCCTCGAGCCTTCGTTCCTGGATGGGGTGGTTCAGTCCCTGTTCCCGTGCAGGGACAACTTCACCCCACCAGTGATGGACCCTCCGCGGGGGACAGATCCGCCGCCAGCTGAGGAGGAAGAGGAGGCCCCTCCTGTCACTGTGTTCCGGCGAGAGTGGTCGCGATCGCGGCCACTCAAATGGAGGAGAGGTTTCGGGACCTCTTCAGCGCATGCCTTGCGTCTGGGAGGTTCCCGAAACCGTGGAAGGAGGGGCAGCTGTGCCTCCTTCGCAAGGAGGGCCGCCCTGCAGATTCCCCCTCGGCATACCGGCCCATCGTTCTGCTCGATGAGGTCGGCAAAATGTTCGAGGGGATTATCGCTGCCCGCCTCAAGAGCCATCTGCGGCGTATCGGGCCGGACTTGTCGGACGCTCAGTTCGGTTTTCGGGCTGAGCGGTCCACGGTGGACGCGCTGGCCTGCCTTAAAGGCCAGGTTAAGGAGGCGATGGAGGCGGGGGACGGACTGTTGGCGGTGTCATTCGACATTGCCAACGCCTTCAACTCCGTTCCCCACTGCACCATCCTCGAGGCGCTCCGATTCCACGGAGTGCCTCGATACATGCGCAGTCTGCTGGCCAGCTACCTGGAGGATCGGGCGATCCTCCTCGTAAACAGGACTGGCCGAGTCCGGCGGTACGCCGTTGAAGCCGGCGTTCCACAGGGGTCAGTCTTAGGACCTCTCCTCTGGAACGTCGGCTATGATTGGCTCTTGCGGGGAACTCTCCTCCGAGGCACGAGTGTCGTCTGCTATGCGGATGACACTCTCCTCACCGCCCGGGGGGGGAGTTTCAGGGAGGCGGCCAACTTGGCCTCGGCGGGCGGATCCTTGGTCACGGGGAGGATCCGCCGCCTAGGTTTAACGGTGGCGCTGCACAAGACCGAGGCCGTGTTCTTCCACGGCCCTCGGCAGCGCCCCCCACCACCTGACGCCCACATCTTCGTGGAGGGCGTCAGAATTGAGGTGAAGGCCCAGATGAAGTATCTGGGCCTTGTACTCGACAGCAGGTGGCGCTTCGGTCCGCATTTTAGCGGGCTGTCGTCGCGCCTGCTGAAGGCCGCGGGCGCGCTCTCGTGGCTGCTTCCCAATTTGGGGGGCCCCAGCGCGCGATGCCGGCAACTTTACGCCGGCATCCTAAGGAGTATGGCCCTCTATGGGGCCCCTATCTGGGAAGAGTCCCTCCACAGGAGGGAGAACGCCGCGGCCTTGCGAGCACCTCAAAGGGCCATAGCCCAGCGGGCGGCGCGGGCTTACCGCACGGTGGGCTATGCGGCAGCATGCGCTCTGGCCAGCACCCCGCCTTGGGAGCTCGAGGCGTGGGTGCTCGCCAGAGTGTACGAATGGACGGCGGAGCGGAGGGCGAGAGGAGTCCGCTCAGCTCCGGAAGAGCGGGAGGCCGTCCGGCGGGAGGCGAGGGACGCCATCGTTGTCCATTGGACGGGCGACCTCGCCACCGCAGCCTTCGGCCGCCGAACCCTCGACGCAATCGGGCCGGTCCTGCGAGACTGGCTCGAGCGTCCGCACGGGTTCCTCTCCTTCCGTCTCGTGCAGGTGCTGTCCGGACACGGTTCTTTCGGATCGTACCTGCACCGAATCGGACGGGAGGAGACGCCGTCGTGCCACGACTGTGGCGCGGCGGAGGACGCGGCGCAGCACACCCTCGAGGTGTGCCCGTCGTGGTCCGAGCCGCGCCGCAGTCTCGTCGCGGCGATCGGACCGGACCTCTCGCTCCCCGGCGTGGTTAACGCCATGCTGAGGGATGAGGGGTCCTGGGCGGCAGTCGCCTCCTTCTGCGAACACGTCATGTCCCAGAAGGAGGCGGCGGAGCGGGCGCGGGAGGAAGATCCTGCCGCGGCGCCGCTCCGAAGGCGGAGGAGGGGTCGAAGAAGACGTCAGTTCGACAGTCATCTCCGACTCCTCCCAGGTGGGGGCCAGCAGGCAACGGGTGCGGGGGCACCCTTGCCTGTATTGCACAGGCCTCCACCAGTGTCGGACGGGAATGGCCAGGTGTTCCCGGCCATTCCCGTAGCCCCCCAACCTGGGGGGCATGCGGGGCCCGCCAGCTAGGCGGGCATGCGCCGGGAGGGTCGTGGACGTAAAGGCTGAGCCGGTTTCCCATGACCCTCCCATCACGGCGATGTGGGAACACCGCTGAGTTTTAGTGGGTATACTGTCGCCTCTGACAGGAGTCCCACATACCCCGACTCGTCCCCCACGAGCCGGGGATGCGTAACGCATTTCTCAGCGACAAAAAAAAAAAAAAAAAAAAAAAAAAAAAAAAAAAAAAAAAAAAAAGGTTAGGTTAGGTTAGGTTAGGTTAGGTTAGGTTAGGTTCCACAGACTCCCCTCCCCTCTCGCTATTAGAGAGAGGACCGGGATACGTGGCCGCCGCGTGGGGAGACTTAGCCCTTGTGGGCGTCTATTTCTCCCCAAACCGCCCTCTTCAGGACTTCGAGAACTATCTCGGAGTCCTGGCGGCCGTGGTCGGCAGGGCGGCGCCGCGTCAGGTCTCCGTATTGGGAGACCTGAACGCCAAGTCGGTAACCTGGGGCAACCGGGCCACCGACGCCCGCGGGCGGGCAGTGGAGATGTGGGCGGCCTCCTCTGGACTCTCCCTCTTGAACAGAGGCAGCGTCCAGACATGCGTGCGGCGGCAGGGTGGCTCAATAGTGGACGTCACTTTCGCCACCGCTGCGTTAGCCGCACGCGTGTTGAACTGGCGGGTGGACCTGGTGGAGACTATGTCGGACCACCGCTACGTGCGGTTCGACATCTCCACCAGTGGCCCCGGAGAGACGCGGCCCCGCTCGGGGCCGTCACCGTTTCCAAGGTGGGCTCTCACCCGCCTGGACAGGGAGGCAGCGCGGGAGGCGGCGTTCATCCAGGACTGGCTTTCGCCGAATTCCGCCGGTATGGACGTGGACACCGTGGCGGGGCACCTGAGGGAGTCTCTGACCGAGGTATGCAACTCCAGCATGCCTCGGTCTCGCCGACCGCCACCCAAACGCGCCGTGTACTGGTGGTCGGCGGAGCTGGCGGGGCTTCGAGCGGCGTGTGTCGAGGCAAGGAGGGCCTACACGCGGAGCCGGCGGCGGCGTCGACGGGACCAGGCCGTCGGGGACCACCTCTATGAGGTATACATAGAGTCAAAAATGGTCCTCGATCGAGCCATCGCCGCCGCCAGAGACTCGGGGAGAGCGGAGATGCTGGAGGGTCTCGACAACGATCCCTTCGGGAGACCATACAAGGCGGCGCGCAACAAATTGCGCCCCTTTGGTCCCCCCGTGGCCGAGACCCTGGAGCCCTCGTTCCTGGATGGGGTGGTTCAGTCCCTGTTCCCGTGCAGGGACAACTTCACCCCACCAGTGATGGACCCTCCGCGGGGGACAGATCCGCCGCCAGCTGAGGAGGAAGAGGAGGCCCCTCCTGTCACGGAGTCAGAACTTGGCGCGGCGATTCTCCGTATCCGCGCCAAGAAGACAGCTCCGGGCCCCGACGGTGTTCCGGCGAGAGTGGTCGCGATCGCGGCCACTCAAATGGAGGAGAGGTTTCGGGACCTCTTCAGCGCATGCCTTGCGTCTGGGAGGTTCCCGAAACCGTGGAAGGAGGGGCAGCTGTGCCTCCTTCGCAAGGAGGGCCGCCCTGCAGATTCCCCCTCGGCATACCGGCCCATCGTTCTGCTCGATGAGGTCGGAAAAATGTTCGAGGGGATTATCGCTGCCCGCCTCAAGGGCCATCTGCGGCGTATCGGGCCGGACTTGTCGGACGCTCAGTTCGGTTTTCGGGCTGAGCGGTCCACGGTGGACGCGCTGGCCTGCCTTAAAGGCCAGGTTAAGGAGGCGATGGAGGCGGGGGACGGACTGTTGGCGGTGTCATTCGACATTGCCAACGCCTTCAACTCCGTTCCCCACTGCACCATCCTCGAGGCGCTCCGATTCCACGGAGTGCCTCGATACATGCGCAGTCTGCTGGCCAGCTACCTGGAGGATCGGGCGATCCTCCTCGTAAACAGGACTGGCCGAGTCCGGCGGTACGCCGTTGAAGCCGGCGTTCCACAGGGGTCAGTCTTAGGACCTCTCCTCTGGAACGTCGGCTATGATTGGCTCTTGCGGGGAACTCTCCTCCGAGGCACGAGTGTCGTCTGCTATGCGGATGACACTCTCCTCACCGCCCGGGGGGGGAGTTTCAGGGAGGCGGCCAACTTGGCCTCGGCGGGCGGATCCTTGGTCGCGGGGAGGATCCGCCGCCTAGGTTTAACGGTGGCGCTGCACAAGACCGAGGCCGTGTTCTTCCACGGCCCTCGGCAGCGCCCCCCACCACCTGACGCCCACATCTTCGTGGAGGGCGTCAGAATTGAGGTGAAGGCCCAGATGAAGTATCTGGGCCTTGTACTCGACAGCAGGTGGCGCTTCGGTCCGCATTTTAGCGGGCTGTCGTCGCGCCTGCTGAAGGCCGCGGGCGCTCTCTCCTGGCTGCTTCCCAACTTGGGGGGCCCCAGCGCGCGATGCCGGCAACTTTACGCCGGCATCCTAAGGAGTATGGCCCTCTATGGGGCCCCTATCTGGGAAGAGTCCCTCCACAGGAGGGAGAACGCCGCGGCCTTGCGAGCACCTCAAAGGGCCATAGCCCAGCGGGCGGCGCGGGCTTACCGCACGGTGGGCTATGCGGCAGCATGCGCTCTGGCCAGCACCCCGCCTTGGGAGCTCGAGGCGTGGGTGCTCGCCAGAGTGTATGAATGGACGGCGGAGCGGAGGGCGAGAGGAGTCCGCTCAGCTCCGGAAGAGCGGGAGGCCGTCCGGCGGGAGGCGAGGGACGCCATCGTTGTCCATTGGACGGGCGACCTCGCCACCGCAGCCTTCGGCCGCCGAACCCTCGACGCAATCGGGCCGGTCCTGCGAGACTGGCTCGAGCGTCCGCACGGGTTCCTCTCCTTCCGTCTCGTGCAGGTGCTGTCCGGACACGGTTCTTTCGGATCGTACCTGCACCGAATCGGACGGGAGGAGACGCCGTCGTGCCACGACTGTGGCGCGGCGGAGGACGCGGCGCAGCACACCCTCGAGGTGTGCCCGTCGTGGTCCGAGCCGCGCCGCAGTCTCGTCGCGGCGATCGGACCGGACCTCTCGCTCCCCGGCGTGGTTAACGCCATGCTGAGGGATGAGGGGTCCTGGGCGGCAGTCGCCTCCTTCTGCGAACACGTCATGTCCCAGAAGGAGGCGGCGGAGCGGGCGCGGGAGGAAGATCCTGCCGCGGCGCCGCTCCGAAGGCGGAGGAGGGGTCGAAGAAGACGTCAGTACGACAGTCATCTCCGACTCCTCCCAGGTGGAGGCCAGCAGGCAACGGGTGCGGGGGCACCCTTGCCTGTATTGCACAGACCTCCACCAGTGTCGGACGGGAATGGCCAGGTGTTCCCGGCCATTCCCGTAGCCCCCCCACCCGGGGGGCATGCGGGGCCCGCCAGCTAGGCGGGCATGCGCCGGGAGGGTTGTGGACGTAAAGGCTGAGCCGGTTTCCCATGACCCTCCCATCACGGCGATGCGGGAACACCGCTGAGTTTTAGTGGGTATACTGTCGCTACTGACAGGAGTCCCACATACCCCGACTCGTCCCCCACGAGCCGGGGATGCGTAACGCATTTCTCAGCGACAAAAAAAAAAAAAAAAAAAAAAAGGTTAGGTTAGGTTAGGTTGGGGGGGGGGATCCCCCACAGTGCATACTTCCTCGCAGTATCCCCCGGGCAACGCCGTGTCTGACCACCGTAACGGAGTGGCAGACCGGCGGCTAAAGTGCGCTGTGAATCGTAGACATCCTGCAGAAATCTACGAAAATGTCGAATTTTAACCGTATGTCGAGCAAGCCAGCGCGTGACGCGTCTGGCCGTTTTATCCCGAGTTTTAACCCGAGTCGCTCCTCCCAGGGCGATTCAAACGGCCCTTCTCAGGGCCAACCCAACGGTCCTTCTCAGGACCAACCCAACGGCCCTTCTCAGGGCCAACCCCTCAACGGCCCTTCTCAGGGCCAACCCAACGGTCCTTCTCAGGACCAACCCAACGGCCCTTCTCAGGGCCAACCCAACGGCCCTTCTCAGGGCCAACCCAACGGCCCTTCTCAGGGCCACACCGCCGGCGGCGCTTTAGCGTCGGAAGCTGACCGCGTACCATCTGCGGCCAGATTATTCAGAAGGCCAGACGAGTTGTCGGATTCCGACGACTCCATAATGGACACGTCGGCAGGCGAGAGTGACCGCTTCAAGCGGAAGCGGTCTGAGGGCTCCTCGGAGTCTACTGTGAAGGCGAAGAAGAAGTCGAAGTCCAAAAAGGCTTCGACTTCCACTGCGGCTTCTTCCCACAATGTGGGCTTGCTGGATGCCGAGCGCCAGCTAAATCTGGCGAAGAGGGCGCAACTCCAGCTAGACCTGGAGGAGAGGGTCGCCGCCAAGGAGCAGCAGGCGCAAGCTGCCAGGTCGAGGGCTGGCTATGGTGCATCCAATGTACTGTATGCCGACCACTCCCTGGCGGAATTGGAGCGCATGGCGCTTGAAGACAAGGAGGAGGTTCTGGAGGTCGCCTCAAAGTCTTCGAATTTGAAGGGGACCTTTCAGAAGGCCCTCAAATGCCGGGTCGCCAGCATGCATGGCATTGTCATGGAGCTGGTGAAGCGGACGGCCACGGAGGAGACGCGGCAGCTGCAGGCGAAGGTGGATCGCCTGCAGGCGGAAGTCAGCCAGCTACACCAGAAGCTGGCTGAGGCCACGGCCAGGCCTGCCCAATCCGCCCCAGTCTGCCCGGTGGTAGGAGGCTCTTCCTCCTCAACTGCCAGCCTTGAGGCAACGATCCGCGGGGTGGTAATGGAGGAGAGGGCCTTCATCCGAGCCTGCTTCGCAGGCATCGAGGACCGGCTCTTGCCGGAAAAGCGGCTCCGCCCACCGCTAGCGGCGGACAAGAGCCCACCGCCGAGGGAGAAAGAACCTGCGCCTTTAGCAGGCCCGGAATCAAGTGCGCAGCCCTCCAAGGGCAAAGGCAAGGGCAAGAGGACCAAGGCGGCTCCTCATGCCCCCACCACAAGCGCGGACGGAGCGTCTGGGTCGACTGCTACTCCAGCAGCCCCCCAGAACTCGCAGCAGGAAGATGCCCTTCTTCCCTCCACCACCCCGTCCAACCAGTGGACGGAAGTGGTCAAAAAAGGGAAAAAGGGCAAAAAGTCGGCAGCCAAACCCGCTGCGACTGGTCCTCCAGCCAAAAAGGCCGGCGGGAGGAAACTGGTTCCTCCCAAAACCGCGGCCGTCGTGGTGACCATCACCCCGGAGGCCGCGGAGCGAGGCGAGACGTACGAGTCCGTCCTAAGACGGGCTCGTACCAATGCTGATCCCTCCCAGCTGGGGATCAGCAACATCAAGTGCCGCCGAACCCTAACCGGGGCTCGAATTTTCGAGTTCTCGGGGGAACAGCGCGGCACAAATGCGGACCTCTTCGCAACAAAGTTGCAAGAGGTCATCGCGGACGCGGCAAAGGTCGTCAGGCCTGTCAAGACCGCAGCCTTGGAGGTGGCCGATCTGGACGATTCGGTCACCAAAGAGGATGTGGTGGCGGCCGTCGCGGCGGCTGGAGGCTGCGACGCTGGCGCGGTGAAGAGCGGAGCCATCAGGCCCGGCCGCCGCGGCATGGGCATCGTCCGCGTCGAGTGCCCAGTCGCTGCGGCTGGGGCCGTCCTTGCTGCGACCAAGGGACGGATGCTTGTGGGGTTCGGCTCGGCTGTGGTCCGGGCACTTGAAGACCAGCCTGTCCGCTGCTTCAAGTGCTTCGCGTTCGGCCACACCCGGGCCACGTGTCCCTCCAAGTCCGACTGGGGAGACACATGCTTCCAATGCGGGCAAGAGGGACACGGGTGGGCTGCCTGCACCGCCCCCAAGCCACACTGCGCGGCGTGCGCCGCCGGTGGCCGCCCCGCGGACCACAGGATGTCGGGCAGGAGCTGCAAGGCCCCTGTGAGGAAGGGCGTAGTGCCGGCGCAGGTTCGCCCTGCTGCTACTGCCGTCGCCGCCGTCGCCGCTGTAGCTCCAGCGGTGGTAGCTGAGGAGGGGGGTGCGATGTCGGATTAACAATTTCCGACTATCGCATCCTCCAGGCGAACACCAACCACTGCAGAGCGGCCCAGGACCTGGTGGTGCAGGTCATGGCCGAGTGGTTGGTGAACGTAGCGGTGGTCGCCGAGCCCTACTCGATCCCCGGCAGCTGGCTGGGTGACGAGGACGACTCGGTGGCAATAGCGGCGCGGTCTTCCACAGACTCCCCTCCCCTCTCGCTATTAGAGAGGGGACCGGGATACGTGGCCGCCGCGTGGGGAGACTTAGCCCTTGTGGGCGTGTATTTCTCCCCAAACCGCCCTCTTCAGGACTTCGAGAACTATCTCGGAGTCCTGGCCGCCGTGGTCGGCAGGGCGGCGCCGCGTCAGGTCTCCGTATTGGGAGACCTGAACGCCAAGTCGGTAACCTGGGGCAACCGGGCCACCGACGCCCGCGGGCGGGCAGTGGAGATGTGGGCGGCCTCCTCTGGACTCTCCCTCTTGAACAGAGGCAGCGTCCAGACATGCGTGCGGCGACAGGGTGGCTCAATAGTGGACGTCACTTTCGCCACCGCTGCGTTAGCCGCACGCGTGTTGAACTGGCGGGTGGACCTGGTGGAGACTATGTCGGACCACCGCTACGTGCGGTTCGACATCTCCACCAGTGGCCCCGGAGAGACGTGGCCCCGCTCGGGGCCGTCACCGTTCCCAAGGTGGGCTCTCACCCGCCTGGACAGGGAGGCAGCGCGGGAGGCGGCGTTCGTCCAGGACTGGCTTTCGCCGCCTTCCGCCAGCCTGGATGTGGACACCGTAGCGGGGCACCTCAGGGAGTCTCTGACCGAGGTATGCAACTCCAGCATGCCTCGGTCTCGCCGACCGCCACCCAAACGCGCCGTGTACTGGTGGTCGGCGGAGCTGGCGGGGCTTCGAGCGGCGTGTGTCGAGGCAAGGAGGGCCTACACGCGGAGCCGGCGGCGGCGTCGACGGGACCAGGCCGTCGGGGACCACCTCTATGAGGTATACATAGAGGCAAAAATGGTCCTCGATCGAGCCATCGCCGCCGCCAGAGACTCGGGGAGAGCGGAGATGCTGGAGGGTCTCGACAACGACCCCTTCGGGAGACCATACAAGGCGGCGCGCAACAAATTGCGCCCCTTTGGTCCCCCGGTGGCCGAGACCCTCGAGCCTTCGTTCCTGGATGGGGTGGTTCAGTCCCTGTTCCCGTGCAGGGACAACTTCACCCCACCAGTGATGGACCCTCCGCGGGGGACAGATCCGCCGCCAGCTGAGGAGGAAGAGGAGGCCCCTCCTGTCACGGAGTCGGAACTTGGCGCGGCGATTCTCCGTATCCGCGCCAAGAAGACAGCTCCGGGCCCCGACGGTGTTCCGGCGAGAGTGGTCGCGATCGCGGCCACTCAAATGGAGGAGAGGTTTCGGGACCTCTTCGGCGCGTGCCTTGCGTCTGGGAGGTTCCCGAAACCGTGGAAGGAGGGGCAGCTGTGCCTCCTTCGCAAGGAGGGCCGCCCTGCAGATTCCCCCTCGGCATACCGGCCCATCGTTCTGCTCGATGAGGTCGGCAAAATGTTCGAGGGGATTATCGCTGCCCGCCTCAAGAGCCATCTGCGGCGTATCGGGCCGGACTTGTCGGACGCTCAGTTCGGTTTTCGGGCTGAGCGGTCCACGGTGGACGCGCTGGCCTGCCTTAAAGGCCAGGTTAAGGAGGCGATGGAGGCGGGGGACGGACTGTTGGCCGTGTCATTCGACATTGCCAACGCCTTCAACTCCGTTCCCCACTGCACCATCCTCGAGGCGCTCCGATTCCACGGAGTGCCTCGATACATGCGCAGTCTGCTGGCCAGCTACCTGGAGGATCGGGCGATCCTCCTCGTAAACAGGACTGGCCGAGTCCGGCGGTACGCCGTTGAAGCCGGCGTTCCACAGGGGTCAGTCTTAGGACCTCTCCTCTGGAACGTCGGCTATGATTGGCTCTTGCGGGGAACTCTCCTCCGAGGCACGAGTGTCGTCTGCTATGCGGATGACACTCTCCTCACCGCCCGGGGGGGGAGTTTCAGGGAGGCGGCCAACTTGGCCTCGGCGGGCGGATCCTTGGTCGCGGGGAGGATCCGCCGCCTAGGTTTAACGGTGGCGCTGCACAAGACCGAGGCCGTGTTCTTCCACGGCCCTCGGCAGCGCCCCCCACCACCTGACGCCCACATCTTCGTGGAGGGCGTCAGAATTGAGGTGAAGGCCCAGATGAAGTATCTGGGCCTTGTACTCGACAGCAGGTGGCGCTTCGGTCCGCATTTTAGCGGGCTGTCGTCGCGCCTGCTGAAGGCCGCGGGCGCGCTCTCGTGGCTGCTTCCCAATTTGGGGGGCCCCAGCGCGCGATGCCGGCAACTCTACGCCGGCATCCTAAGGAGTATGGCCCTCTATGGGGCCCCTATCTGGGAAGAGTCCCTCCACAGGAGGGAGAACGCCGCGGCCTTGCGAGCACCTCAAAGGGCCATAGCCCAGCGGGCGGCGCGGGCTTACCGCACGGTGGGCTATGCGGCAGCATGCGCTCTGGCCAGCACCCCGCCTTGGGAGCTCGAGGCGTGGGTGCTCGCCAGAGTGTACGAATGGACGGCGGAGCGGAGGGCGAGAGGAGTCCGCTCAGCTCCGGAAGAGCGGGAGGCCGTCCGGCGGGAGGCGAGGGACGCCATCGTTGTCCATTGGACGGGCGACCTCGCCACCGCAGCCTTCGGCCGCCGAACCCTCGACGCAATCGGGCCGGTCCTGCGAGACTGGCTCGAGCGTCCGCACGGGTTCCTCTCCTTCCGTCTCGTGCAGGTGCTGTCCGGACACGGTTCTTTCGGATCGTACCTGCACCGAATCGGACGGGAGGAGACGCCGTCGTGCCACGACTGTGGCGCGGCGGAGGACGCGGCGCAGCACACCCTCGAGGTGTGCCCGTCGTGGTCCGAGCCGCGCCGCAGTCTCGTCGCGGCGATCGGACCGGACCTCTCGCTCCCCGGCGTGGTTAACGCCATGCTGAGGGATGAGGGGTCCTGGGCGGCAGTCGCCTCCTTCTGCGAACACGTCATGTCCCAGAAGGAGGCGGCGGAGCGGGCGCGGGAGGAAGATCCTGCCGCGGCGCCGCTCCGAAGGCGGAGGAGGGGTCGAAGAAGACGTCAGTACGACAGTCATCTCCGACTCCTCCCAGGTGGAGGCCAGCAGGCGACGGGTGCGGGGGCACCCTTGCTTGTATCGCACAGGCCTCCACCAGTGTCGGACGGGAATGGCCAGGTGTTCCCGGCCATTCCCGTAGCCCCCCAACGTGGGGGGCATGCGGGGCCCGCCAGCTAGGCGGGCATGCGCCGGGAGGGTCGTGGACGTAAAGGCTGAGCCGGTTTCCCATGACCCTCCCATCACGGCGATGCGGGAACACCGCTGAGTTTTAGTGGGTATACTGTCGCTACCGACAGGAGTCCCACATACCCCGACTCGTCCCCCACGAGCCGGGGATGCGTAACGCATTTCTCAGCGACAAAAAAAAAAAAAAAAAAAAAAAGGTTAGGTTGGGGGATCCCCCACAGTGCATACTTCCTCGCAGTATCCCCCGGGCAACGCCGTGTCTGACCACCGTAACGGAGTGGCAGACCGGCGGCTAAAGTGCGCTGTGAATCGTAGACATCCTGCTGTAATCTACGAACATGTCGAATTTTAATTTTAACCCACTGTCGAGCAAGCCAGCGCGTGATGCGTCTGGCCGTTTTATCCGGAATCGCTCCTCCCAGGGCGATTCAAACGGCCCTTCTCAGGGCCAACCCAACGGCCCTTCTCAGGGCCAACCCAACGGTCCTTCTCAGGACCAACCCAACGGCCCTTCTCAGGGCCAACCCCTCAACGGCCCTTCTCAGGGCCAACCCAACGGCCCTTCTCAGGGCCAACCAAACGGCCCTTCTCAGGGCCAACCCAACGGTCCTTCTCAGGACCAACCCAACGGCCCTTCTCAGGGCCAACCCAACGGTCCTTCTCAGGACCAACCCAACGGCCCTTCTCAGGGCCACACCGCCGGCGGCGCTTTAGCGTCGGAAGCTGACCGCGTACCATCTGCGGCCAGATTATTCAGAAGGCCAGACGAGTTGTCGGATTCCGACGACTCCATAATGGACACGTCGGCAGGCGAGAGTGACCGCTTCAAGCGGAAGCGGTCTGAGGGCTCCTCGGAGTCTACTGTGAAGGCGAAGAAGAAGTCGAAGTCCAAAAAGGCTTCGACTTCTACTGCGGCTTCTTCCCACAATGTGGGCTTGCTGGATGCCGAGCGCCAGCTAAATCTGGCGAAGAGGGCGCAACTCCAGCTAGACCTGGAGGAGAGGGTCGCCGCCAAGGAACAGCAGGCACAAGCTGCCAGGGCTGGCTATGGTGCATCCAGTGTGCTGTATGCTGACCACTCCCTGGCGGAACTGGAGCGCATGGCGCATGAAGATAGGGAGGAGGTCCTGGAGGTCGCCTCAAAGTCCTCCAATTTGAAGGGGACCTTCCAGAAGGCCCTTAAATGCCGGGCCGCCAGCATGCACGGCATTGTGATGGAGCTGGTGAAGCGGACGGCCACGGAGGAGACGCGGCAGCTGCAGGCGAAGGTGGATCGCCTGCAGGCGGAGGTCAGCCAGCTACACCAGAAGCTGGCTGATGCCACGGCCCGGCCTGCCCAATCTGCCCCAGTCTGCCCGGTGGTAGGAGGCTCTTCCTCCTCAACTGCCAGCCTCGAGGCAACGATCCGCGGGGTGGTAATGGAGGAGAGGGCCTTCATCCGAGCCTGCTTCGCAGGCATCGAGGACCGGCTCTTACCGGAGAAGCGGCTCCGGCCGCCGCTAGCGGCGGACAAGAGCCCACCGCCGAGGGAGCCGGAACCTGCGCCTCTAGCGGGCCCAGCGTCGAGTACGCAGCCCTCCAAGGGCAAGGGCAAGAGGACCAAAGTGGCTTCTCATGCCTCCACGGAGGAACCGTCTGGGTCATCTGCCACTCAGGCAGCCCCCCAGATATCGCAGGAAGAAGACGCCCTTCTTCCCTCCACCACCCCGTCCAACCAACCGTGGACGGAAGTGGGCAAGAGAGGGAAAAAGAAAAAGGGGACAAAGTCGGCCCCCAAGCCCGCTGCGACCGGTCCTGCGGTCAAAAAGGCCGGCGGGAGGAAGCTGGTTCCTCCCAAAACCGCGGCCGTCGTGGTGACCATCACCCCGGAGGCCGCGGAGCGGGGCGAGACGTACGAGTCCGTACTAAGACGGGCTCGTACCAATGCTGATCCCTCCCAGCTGGGGATCAGCAACATCAAGTGCCGCAGAACCCTAACCGGGGCTCGAATTTTCGAGTTCTCGGGGGAGCAGCGCGGCACTAATGCGGACCTCTTCGCAACAAAGTTGCAAGAGGTCATCGCGGACGCGGCAAAGGTCGTCAGGCCTGTCAAGACCGCAGCCTTGGAGGTGGCCGATCTGGACGACTCGGTCACCAAAGAGGATGTGGTGGCGGCCGTCGCGGCGGCTGGAGGCTGCGACGCTGGCGCGGTGAAGAGCGGAGCCATCAGGCCCGGCCGCCGCGGCATGGGCATCGTCCGCGTCGAGTGCCCAGTCGCTGCGGCTGGGGCCGTCCTTGCTGCGACCAAGGGACGGATGCTTGTGGGGTTCGGCTCGGCTGTGGTCCGGGCACTTGAAGACCAGCCTGTTCGCTGCTTCAAGTGCTTCGCGTTCGGCCACACCCGGGCCACGTGTCCCTCCAAGTCCGACTGGGGAGACGCGTGCTTCCAATGCGGGCAAGAGGGACACGGGTGGGCTGCCTGCACCGCCCCCAAGCCACATTGCGCGGCGTGCGCCGCCGGTGGCCGCCCCGCGGACCACAGGATGTCGGGCAGGAGCTGCAAGGCCCCTGTGAGGAAGGGCGTAGTGCCAGCGCAGGTTCGCCCTGCTGCCACTGCCGTCGCCGCCGTCGCCGCTGTTGCTCCAGCGGCGGTAGCTGAGGAGGGGGGTGCGATGTCGGAATAACAATTTCCGACTACCGCATCCTCCAGGCGAACACCAACCACTGCAGAGCGGCCCAGGACCTGGTGGTGCAGGTCATGGCCGAGTGGTTGGTGAACGTAGCGGTGGTCGCCGAGCCCTACTCGATCCCCGGCAGCTGGCTGGGTGACGAGGACGACTCGGTGGCACTAGCGGCGCGGTCTTCCACAGACTCCCCTCCCCTCTCGCTATTAGAGAGGGGACCGGGATACGTGGCCGCCGCGTGGGGAGAATTAGCCCTTGTGGGTGTGTATTTCTCCCCAAACCGCCCTCTTCAGGACTTCGAGAACTATCTCGGAGTCCTGGCCGCCGTGGTCGGCAGGGCGGCGCCGCGTCAGGTCTCCGTATTGGGAGACCTGAACGCCAAGTCGGTGACCTGGGGCAACCGGGCCACCGACGCCCGCGGGCGGGCAGTGGAGATGTGGGCGGCCTCCTCTGGACTCTCCCTCTTGAACAGAGGCAGCGTCCAGACATGCGTGCGGCGGCAGGGTGGCTCAATAGTGGACGTCACTTTCGCCACCGCTGCGTTAGCCGCACGCGTGTTGAACTGGCGGGTGGACCTGGTGGAGACTATGTCGGACCACCGCTACGTGCGGTTCGACATCTCCACCAGTGGCCCCGGAGAGACGCGGCCCCGCTCGGGGCCGTCACCGTTTCCAAGGTGGGCTCTCACCCGCCTGGACAGGGAGGCAGCGCGGGAGGCGGCGTTCGTCCAGGACTGGCTTTCGCCGCCTTCCGCCGGTATGGACGTGGACACCGTGGCGGGGCACCTGAGGGAGTCTCTGACCGAGGTATGCAACTCCAGCATGCCTCGGTCTCGCCGACCGCCACCCAAACGCGCCGTGTACTGGTGGTCGGCGGAGCTGGCGGGGCTTCGAGCAGCGTGTGTCGAGGCAAGGAGGGCCTACACGCGGAGCCGGCGGCGGCGTCGACGGGACCTGGCCGTCGGGGACCACCTCTATGAGGTATACATAGAGGCAAAAATGGTCCTCGATCGAGCCATCGCCGCCGCCAGAGACTCGGGGAGAGCGGAGATGCTGGAGGGTCTCGACAGCGACCCATTCGGGAGGCCATACAAGGCGGCGCGCAACAAATTGCGCCCCTTTGGTCCCCCGGTGGCCGAGACCCTGGAGCCTTCGTTCCTGGATGGGGTGGTTCAGTCCCTGTTCCCGTGCAGGGACAACTTCACCCCACCAGTGATGGACCCTCCGCGGGGGACAGATCCGCCGCCAGCTGAGGAGGAAGAGGAGGCCCCTCCTGTCACGGAGTCGGAACTTGGCGCGGCGATTCTCCGTATCCGCGCCAAGAAGACAGCTCCGGGCCCCGACGGTGTTCCGGCGAGAGTGGTCGCGATCGCGGCCACTCAAATGGAGGAGAGGTTTCGGGACCTCTTCGGCGCATGCCTTGCGTCTGGGAGGTTCCCGAAACCGTGGAAGGAGGGGCAGCTGTGCCTCCTTCGCAAGGAGGGCCGCCCTGCAGATTCCCCCTCGGCATACCGGCCCATCGTTCTGCTCGATGAGGTCGGCAAAATGTTCGAGGGGATTATCGCTGCCCGCCTCAAGAGCCATCTGCGGCGTATCGGGCCGGACTTGTCGGACGCTCAGTTCGGTTTTCGGGCTGAGCGGTCCACGGTGGACGCGCTGGCCTGCCTTAAAGGCCAGGTTAAGGAGGCGATGGAGGCGGGGGACGGACTGTTGGCGGTGTCATTCGACATTGCCAACGCCTTCAACTCCGTTCCCCACTGCACCATCCTCGAGGCGCTCCGATTCCACGGAGTGCCTCGATACATGCGCAGTCTGCTGGCCAGCTACCTGGAGGATCGGGCGATCCTCCTCGTAAACAGGACTGGCCGAGTCCGGCGGTACGCCGTCGAAGCCGGCGTTCCACAGGGGTCAGTCTTAGGACCTCTCCTCTGGAACGTCGGCTATGATTGGCTCTTGCGGGGAACTCTCCTCCGAGGCACGAGTGTCGTCTGCTATGCGGATGACACTCTCCTCACCGCCCGGGGGGGGAGTTTCAGGGAGGCGGCCAACTTGGCCTCGGCGGGCGGATCCTTGGTCGCGGGGAGGATCCGCCGCCTAGGTTTAACGGTGGCGCTGCACAAGACCGAGGCCGTGTTCTTCCACGGCCCTCGGCAGCGCCCCCCACCACCTGACGCCCACATCTTCGTGGAGGGCGTCAGAATTGAGGTGAAGGCCCAGATGAAGTATCTGGGCCTTGTACTCGACAGCAGGTGGCGCTTCGGTCCGCATTTTAGCGGGCTGTCGTCGCGCCTGCTGAAGGCCGCGGGCGCTCTCTCCTGGCTGCTTCCCAACTTGGGGGGCCCCAGCGCGCGATGCCGGCAACTCTACGCCGGCATCCTAAGGAGTATGGCCCTCTATGGGGCCCCTATCTGGGAAGAGTCCCTCCACAGGAGGGAGAACGCCGCGGCCTTGCGAGCACCTCAAAGGGCCATAGCCCAGCGGGCGGCGCGGGCTTACCGCACGGTGGGCTATGCGGCAGCATGCGCTCTGGCCAGCACCCCGCCTTGGGAGCTCGAGGCGTGGGTGCTCGCCAGAGTGTACGAATGGACGGCGGAGCGGAGGGCGAGAGGAGTCCGCTCAGCTCCGGAAGAGCGGGAGGCCGTCCGGCGGGAGGCGAGGGACGCCATCGTTGTCCATTGGACGGGCGACCTCGCCACCGCAGCCTTCGGCCGCCGAACCCTCGACGCAATCGGGCCGGTCCTGCGAGACTGGCTCGAGCGTCCGCACGGGTTCCTCTCCTTCCGTCTCGTGCAGGTGCTGTCCGGACACGGTTCTTTCGGATCGTACCTGCACCGAATCGGACGGGAGGAGACGCCGTCGTGCCACGACTGTGGCGCGGCGGAGGACGCGGCGCAGCACACCCTCGAGGTGTGCCCGTCGTGGTCCGAGCCGCGCCGCAGTCTCGTCGCGGCGATCGGACCGGACCTCTCGCTCCCCGGCGTGGTTAACGCCATGCTGAGGGATGAGGGGTCCTGGGCGGCAGTCGCCTCCTTCTGCGAACACGTCATGTCCCAGAAGGAGGCGGCGGAGCGGGCGCGGGAGGAAGATCCTGCCGCGGCGCCGCTCCGAAGGCGGAGGAGGGGTCGAAGAAGACGTCAGTTCGACAGTCATCTCCGACTCCTCCCAGGTGGGGGCCAGCAGGCAACGGGTGCGGGGGCACCCTTGCCTGTATTGCACAGGCCTCCACCAGTGTCGGACGGGAATGGCCAGGTGTTCCCGGCCATTCCCGTGGCCCCCCAACCTGGGGGGCATGCGGGGCCCGCCAGCTAGGCGGGCATGCGCCGGGAGGGTCGTGGACGTAAAGGCTGAGCCGGTTTCCCATGACCCTCCCATCACGGCGATGTGGGAACACCGCTGAGTTTTAGTGGGTATACTGTCGCCTCTGACAGGAGTCCCACATACCCCGACTCGTCCCCCACGAGCCGGGGATGCGTAACGCATTTCTCAGCGACAAAAAAAAAAAAAAAAAAAAAAAAAAAAAAAAAAGGTTAGGTTAGGTTTCCCCGCCCTGGGACCTGGAGGCGAAAGTACTCGCGTCATCGTATCGGTGGCGCGAGGAAGCGAGGGCGCGGGGCGAGCGACCGATGCAGCGACACATGGAGCTGCATCGGTCTCAGCTTCGCGAGGTCCTGGTGGCGGAATGGCGGGACAGGCTCTCACGCCCTACCGCCGGCCTCGACATCATCGAGGCGGTCCGGCCGGTGCTCGAGCGCTGGCTCAGGAGGAGGCACGGCTCCCTGTCGTTTCGGGTGGCGCAGGTGCTCTCGGGGCATGGTTGCTTCGGGAAGTACCTGTGTCGCATAAACAGGGAGCCGGACGCCCGGTGTCACCACTGCGTCGACTGCCGGGAGGACACGGCGCGGCATACGCTGGCAGAGTGTGCCGCTTGGGAGGAGCCACGCCGTGCCCTCATCTCAGAAGTAGGCAGTGACTTGTCGCTGCCGGCCCTAGTGAATGCGATGGTCGGCAGCGGCGAGTCCTGGGACGCGGTGGTTTCCTACTGCGAGACGGTCGTCTCGCAGAAGGAGGCTGCGGAAAGGGAGAGGGAGATCTCGTCCACTCACCCGGCCCGCAGCAGGCGCACCGGGCGTCGGCGGAGGGCGGACAACGCCCTCTTCCAGCCCCCCTAAATGGGTCCAGGGGCGACGGACTCGGGGACGTCCGTCGCCCCCCACACATCAGGACCCGAGGTGGCGGCGCGTAGTGTTCCACGCGCGCCCCTCTTAGACGTCGCGGGGGGAGTCAAACACCTCACTCCCCCCCCTGACCCGAGGAGGCCCGCGGTGGCGGGCCGGCACCAGCCGGGGGTTGCGGAAGATTTCAAGTTCCCGCGACCCCCGGCGTAGGTGTGAGTTGGAACACCGGGGTGGTTTTTAGTCAGTAAGAGTCTGACAGACCCCTCCGCCCGCCCCAGGGCGGGGGACATCCATGAGGATTTTCCACCCCGGAACAAAAAAAAAAAAAAAAAAAAAAGGTTAGGTTGGGGTGCATGTTGAGAAGCCTCCCCGTGGCGCACCCTGGGCAACGTCGGCTCCAAGTGCCCACCAGGTTTTGGTGGACACTTGGGGCTGGCGGCAAATTCTCAACAAACGGGGAAGGGTCATGGTTCCAATCACCGATCATCCATGATGGTCGGTGAAGGGAACCAGGCTACAGTAGGTCGTACGTCTACTCCCCCTCTGCTTACAGAGGGAGGCGAGTTGGCGTACACAAGGGAGTCCCAATCCCAAGGTCTAGCGTGCCGAGGGGATGAATGGCCGGAGGGTTATCCGGTCGTTAGCGCAAAAAGGGACCTCACCCTTAAAAAGGAAAACAATGAAAAAATGCAGGCTAATGGAAATGTTCCCCAGGCGGGCAACCTCCTCAAGGAGGTACAATCCCGCCCTTCTACGGAAGGCAGCCCCACCGTATCTGGGGGGGGCACCACTAGTCTCGTAGGCCGGCAGACCACCGCCGACTTTCGTCAACCAATCCTTGCGTCGCAAGAAAAGGAGCTCCGGGTTAGCCTGGAGCGCCTGTGCGACGCAACAAAGCCGCTTGCCGTCGTTGACGGCAACAACAGCCGAGGAGGCACATGTCCAGGGAGGGACCGACTGTCCGACCAGGACACGCAGCTGGGGGGGAAGCGCTCGCGCAGCGAGCTCTCTTCCAGCGAGGAGGAACTGGCGGCACCAAAACTTGGTACCGCGCAGAGGGGGCGGGGACGATTACCGGACCGTAATTTACGGGGTCGCTTCTTGCGGCCCGCTACGCCAGTACCGATGCTGCTGGGGAGCGCGGAAAGCGACGGGACCCCGGGTGACCCCCTGAGTGAAGATTCCGCTGCGTCCCCGCTGATGCTTTGCAGCAACAAAGCGGAGGCGAACACCGCAAAGCGGATGCAGCGGAAGGCGGTGGCAGCTGACGAGGTCGGCGAAATGGCCCGACTGGCCCGAGAGCGACGCTCTGCTCAGGCGGCTGCCGGAGGGAGCCTGTCGGCGGTGCAAGGTCGCCGACGCTGGGCGTCTTTTGGTGGGGTGGGTGGCAGCGAGGGTGAAGCTGCTGCAACCCAAGGCCTTGCGGTGCTACCGTTGCCTCGACATTGGGCATGTCAGGGCACGGTGCACCGCCGAAATAGACCGCAGCGAGCAGTGCTATCGCTGCGGTCAGGCCGGCCACAAGGCGGCCCAGTGTTCCGCGGAGCCAAACTGCAGCCTCTGTACAGCTGCAGGGAGGCCCGCTGGACACAGAGCGGGCGGAAAGGCCTGTGGCGCATCCACCACATCGAAGAAGAAGAAGAGAGGGGCTGTCAAGGCTGCCGGGGGCTCTTTACCCCCCCCGCGGCCTGGCTGCCCTTCGGCCGACTCCCGGCCTGGGAATGGTGCGGAGGGGATGGATTGCGCTTAATGGCGCTGTTCCATTTCCTCCAGGGCAATATCAACCACTCTGCTAGAGCTCAGGATCTCTTGCTCCAGAGCATGGCAGAGTGGTCGATTCACGTGGCTGTGGTCGCCGAACCGTATTTTGTCCCCCCCAGGGATAACTGGGTGGGAGACTTGGACGGTTTGGTGGCCATCATTGGCGGGGCTCTTGTCAACCCGTCCCGAGGTCACGGCTGGGTAGCCGTCCTCGCGGACGGCATTGGCACGGTTGGGGCGTATTTTTCGCCCAACAAGAGTCTCGCCGACTTCGAGAGGTTCCTTGTCGAGTTGGGTGCCGTCGTGGGCCGACTCCACCCTCGCCCGGTGCTGTTGCTGGGGGATCTCAACGCCAAATCTGCGGCGTGGGGATCCCCTGTGACCGATGCTAGGGGCGAGGTGCTGGAGGAGTGGGCGGTCACGACTGGCTTGACCGTCTTAAATCGGGGCTCGGTCCACACGTGCGTGCGGCAGCGGGGCGGGTCTATAGTGGACGTCTCGTTCGCTAGCCCCGCTGTCGCGAGCCGTGTCCGCGACTGGCGTGTCGCCGTGGAGGTGGAGACGTTATCGGATCACCGATATATCCGTTTCGACGTCTCCGCCCAGACCGCCGGCGGCCGCAGTCCACCGGCCCCGCGAACGGACGGTCCGCGCTGGGCGCGTAAGTGCATCGACAGGGAGCTTCTCGAGGAGGCCGCTATTGTCCAGGCCTGGAGCCGGGAGTCGGCAACGACCGGACCCGTCGACGTCGAGCAGGAGGCGCTGTGGTTCCGCGGGGCGATGACGCAAATTTGCGACGCGTCCATGCCCCGGGTCCACGCACAGTCCGCAAGGCGCCAGGTGTACTGGTGGACCGCCGAGATCGCGCAGATGCGCGTCGCGTGCGTGGCGGTTAGACGTCAGTACACCCGATACCGGAGGAGACGTCGTCGGGTCCCTGACGAAGAGGCCGCGCTGTATGAGGTGTACCGCGCGGCCAAGGAGACTCTGTGGCTGGCCATCGGTGAGTCGAGGACGCGAGCCAGGGAGGAGATGTTGGAGACTCTAGACGGGGATCCGTGGGGGCGCCCTTATCGCGCGGTCCGAGGGAAACTTCGAGCCGCGGCGCCCCCACTTACGGAGAGTCTCCAACCCGAGCTGCTGGAGGAGGTGGTCGCAGCCCTCTTCCCGGCAAGAGCGGAGCATTCTCCGCCGCCGATGGCTTTGCCCACGGCCGCAGAGTCTACAGAGGAGGAGAACGCCATCAGCGTCCCAGAGGTGACACAGACAGAGATGAGGGCAGCCGTGATGCGGCTCCGGGCCAAGAACGTGGCTCCGGGGCCCGACGGGATCCACGGCTGCGTGCTAGCCCTCGCTCTGAAGGAGCTTGAGCCCCAACTGAGAGGACTCTACACAGCGTGCCTTGAGCGGGGCCAGTTTCCCACTTTGTGGAAATCTGGTCGTCTGGTCCTGCTCAGGAAGGCGGGGCGCCCTGCGGACTCGCCGTCCGCGTACCGGCCCATAGTGCTGCTTGACGAGGTGGGCAAGCTGTTTGAGCGTATAATCGCAGCCCGCCTCGTCGGCCACTTGTGCAGAGAGGGGCCGGACCTGGACGACAGTCAGTTCGGGTTTCGGCATGGGCGCTCCACGATCCACGCTGTGTCGCGGGTTAGGGTCCTGGCGGAGGAAGCGGTGTCCCGGGGTGGGGTGATGTTGGCGGTGTCCTTGGACATCTCCAACGCCTTCAACACCCTGCCCTGGAGTTGTATTCGGGAGGCACTGCGCTATCATGGGGTGCCTCCCTACCTCCGCCACATCGTTGGGGCTTATCTGTCGGAGAGGTGTGTCACCTACATGGGACGTGATGGCGGGAACCAGCGCCGCATGTCGTGCGGTGTTCCACAGGGCTCGGTTTTAGGACCGCTCCTGTGGAACATCGGGTACGACTGGGTGCTGAGAGGCGAGCTCGGTGCCGGGGTGGACCTGACGTGTTATGCGGATGACACGCTGGTCACTGCCCGGGGGAGCTCGCACAGGGAGGCAGCGTTGTTGGCGACGGCTGCGGTCTCACAGGTGGTGGGCCGCATACGTCGCCTAGGCCTGGAAGTGGCCCTCAGCAAGTCGGAGGCCATGGTGTTTCATGGCCCCCGGCGGGCGCCGTCACCCGGCTCACACATCGTGGTCGGGGGGGCTCGGATCGCTGTCGAGTCTACCATGAAGTACCTAGGATTGGTGCTCGACAGCCGGTGGGACTTCGAGCCCCACTTTCGACGGCTGGCGCCCAAGTTGCTGGGCGCTGCTGGGGCGCTGTCAACGCTGCTTCCCAATCTGGGGGGCCCGAGCGCCGCTTGTAGGCGGCTCTACGTGGGGATCGTGCGATCGATGGCCCTGTACGGGGCCCCGATCTGGGCGGCTGACCTGACGGCCGGTAGCATTGCGGTTCTGCGCAAGCCGCAGAGGGCTATGGCCGTCAGAGTCATCAGGGGTTATCGCACGATCTCCTACGAGGCGGCTTGTGCACTGGCCGGATCCCCGCCCTGGGACCTGGAGGCGAAAGTACTCGCGTCATCATATCGGTGGCGCGAGGAAGCGAGGGCGCGGGGCGAGCGACCGATGCAGCGACACATGGAGCTGCATCGGTCTCAGCTTCGCGAGGTCCTGGTGGCGGAATGGCGGGACAGGCTCTCACGCCCTACCGCCGGCCTCGACATCATCGAGGCGGTCCGGCCGGTGCTCGAGCGCTGGCTCGGGAGGAGGCACGGCTCCCTATCGTTTCGGGTGACGCAGGTGCTCTCGGGGCATGGTTGCTTCGGGAAGTACCTGTGTCGCATAAACAGGGAGCCGGACGCCCGGTGTCACCACTGCGTCGACTGCCGGGAGGACACGGCGCGGCATACGCTGGCAGAGTGTGCCGCTTGGGAGGAGCCACGCCGTGCCCTCATCTCAGAAGTAGGCAGTGACTTGTCGCTGCCGGCCCTAGTGAATGCGATGGTCGGCAGCGGCGAGTCCTGGGACGCGGTGGTTTCCTACTGCGAGACAGTCGTCTCGCAGAAGGAGGCTGCGGAAAGGGAGAGGGAGATCTCGTCCACTCACCCGGCCCGCAGCAGGCGCACCGGGCGTCGGCGGAGGGCGGACAACGCCCTCTTCCAGCCCCCCTAAATGGGTCCAGGAGCGACGGACTCGGGGACGTCCGTCGCCCCCCACACACCAGGACCCGAGGTGGCGGCGCGTAGTGTTCCACGCGCGCCCCTCTTAGACGTCGCGGGGGGAGTCAAACACCTCACTCCCCCCCCTGACCCGAGGAGGCCCGCGGTGGCGGGCCGGCACCAGCCGGGGGTTGCGGAAGATTTCAAGTTCCCGCGACCCCCGGCGTAGGTGTGAGTTGGAACACCGGGGTGGTTTTTAGTCAGTAAGAGTCTGACAGACCCCTCCGCCCGCCCCAGGGCGGGGGACATCCATGAGGATTTTCCACCCCGGAACAAAAAAAAAAAAAAAAAAGGTTAGGTTAGGTTCCCCACCGAATGTGTCTCCACGTTGTCGTCGTGGTGGGGCTTGTGCGTCTCAATGATCTTGGGGCTCTGCCGGTAGAGTTACTCATGCCGGAAAGGCCCAAGTGAGAGACCAGACTAAGAGAGATACCGGGACGGGGTCGCTCCTGATCGATCGACGATAGTCGATCGACAGATGACGTGACCATGCCGCTGCGGTGCAGGCGCACCAAAGTGGCGCGTGTTTCTCTCGTTGAGGAGTAGTCTTCAACGAGAGAACTTTCGGCGGGTTCGCTGAGTCGGGTTGGCCGGACAGCGAACGGAGGCATGTCTAATGCCGCCGCCGGGGGCTTGGCTTAATTGCCTGGCCCAGAGGAAGGCTACCTCTAAGATAAAAAACCACCCAATCCTAAGCTTTGAAGCGCGGTGAGAGGATGAATGGCTGGAGGGAGTCCAGTCGCGAGCGCTTCCCCTACAGAGCACCTGCCGCACTCTGTAGTATGTAGGCTTACCGGGTATCTAGGCTCTGCCCGGTGGACACGTAGTACCTATATCTACTCGTGGGATTTACATGGATAAACCAATTAAAAACACAAAAAACACAACAATGGATTTGCCGATCGTGTTGGTCGAGCAGATGGGTGTGAGTGTGGTGTCAGATTCTGACACCGCATCTGATAGGATGAGTGTGGCGAGCGTGGCGAGCGTAAGCTCAAAGCGCTCGCGGACGAAAGGGGAGGGGGATGAGCGTGCTTCCAAATTTTGGAGGACGCACGCACGCAAGGAGGATGAGGAGCACGCGGGGTTGTCTTCGAGTGAGGAGCACCTACCGGCTGCCAAAGTGCCGACAGGCAAGAGAGGGCGAGGTCGCGCAATTGCTGGAGCGTCAGCTTCGTCGTCATCGCGCGATCCTCTGGGTCGTTTTCTTAAACGCCCCGACACGCCAGCACCCAGCGGAGGAAGCGATTCGGGGACCGAGCAAGTCGAGGGTGCTTCCACCAAAAGTCCCTCTTTGATCAGCACAAAGGGGGAGATCAACTCCGCTAGGAGAGAGGAGAGGCGGGCAGTGGCTCTGGATGAGGTGTCCGAAATGGCCAATCAGGCCAGAGAGCAGCGGTCTGCTCGCTTAACCGCTGCTGAGGATCTATCGGCGGCGGCCCTAAGCCGCCAAGTGACGGACAGCGTGGACGTGGTTCTGAAGGTTGCCACCAAGTCTGGCAACCTGAAGGGCACGTTTACGCGAGCTCTTAAGGAGGCGGCAGAAGCAATTAAGGAGGCGGTCGGAGTCCTCCTTAATCGCACGACCTCAGAGGAGACGGCGAAGTTGTGGGAGGAGAACAGCCGTCTCCGATCTGAGTTGGAGGACCTCAAGCGGGAGTTTGCCGCTCAGAGGAATAAGCAAGCAGCTCCCACAAGCACCAGCCTCCCTCTTGCCGCGCCTTCATTGGCCCCTGCACCTGGACTTGCCCTGTCGGACTACGACATTCAGAGGGTGGCAAGAATTTGCATGCTGCAGTGTGGAGGCATGGTGAATGCCCGACTGGAGGCCATGGAGACGCGACTCCCCCCGGCCGAAATCCTCCGGCCGCCGCTTGCGGCAGATACGTGGAGGAAGGAGGAGTCCGCCAGGATGAAGCCCGTGCAGGTGGCAAAAAAGCCTGCACAGGGGGCCAAAAAGCTCACGGAGGGGCCAAAAAAGCCCGCGGCAGGTATGTCCGCGCCCCCTTCCCACTCACCTGCACTCGCAGCGACCGCGCCACCCACCCAAGACGTTTGGACAACGGTGGTTAAACGGGGCCGCAAGAAGAAGGCGGCAGTACCGGCACCCTCCGGGCCTGCCAAGGGCCGGGCTCTAAAAGAGGGCACGAGGACACCCAAGGTCAGGATCCCACGCTCCGAGGCTGTAATCATCACCCTGCAGCCCGAAGCCTCAAACAGGGGCATCAATTATAAGTCGGTCCTGGCGGAGGTAAAAGAGAAGCTGAACTTCAGCGAATTTGCCACCCCGGGTGGGTTTGTTTTTAGAACGGCAGCCACAGGTGCCAAATTAAATGAAAGAAAATTTAAAACTCATATTAAAAGTACACTCTGTAAACAAGCATATTACAAATTAGAGGATTATATCCAAGATAAGAATGCTTGGAAACATGCTGGTCCTGCTCCATAGGACAATTTAGAGTCTAGACAAAATCAAACTGGTTGCTTATTAAATTATGTATTTGTTATTTTTTATAACACTGATTTTACATTCTGTGATTTCTTGAACTCACACACTGACTTATTAGTATTACTTGTTAAAATGTTAGGAATATCGTATAATTTTACAATGTTTGTAAATATGTGAGCACCATGTATCTGTCACATATTTAATTTATCTGTAATTGCTTTATTTTTCATTCTTTTTTACCTATCGCGGTATAGTAATCTTATTCTAGATGCATCGTCTTCACATATAATTATATAATTAATGTATGCAAAATATTGTGAAAACATTTTAAAAGAGTAACGGTGGAGTTTCTTGCCCATTCTTCTCCATACGAAAACTACCTTTTGGAAGGGGCGACTAGAATCAATTCTATTTTTTGTAAACTTGACGTTCATAAGTGCCTTTTAAGTGCCTAATTGAAATAAATTGTTTGACTTTGACTTTGACTTTGACCGCCCGAGAGCGTGCAGGCGGGTGATATTCGCAGCAGCGCGGCCGGGCAGGGCACAGTTTGGGTGCGGTGCCCGGTAGCGGCTGCAAACAAGGTCGTGGGTGGTAGACGGTTGCTGGTGGGGTGGGTGTCAGCGAGTGTTAAACTCCTGCCACCCAGGGTCATGCAGTGCTACCACTGCCTGGAAAAGGGTCATGTCCGGGCACAGTGCACTGCAGAAGCAGATCGCAGTGAGCTCTGCTATCGCTGCAGTGAACCTGGGCACAAGGCGGCCCAGTGCTCCGCGGCACCAAACTGCAGTCTTTGCGCAGCTGCAGGAAAACCTACGGAGCACAGACTTGGCGGGAAAGCCTGCAAGGCTCCGCGAAAGGTTGGCAGGAGAACTGGGCCTGCCGGAGGACCTAAGCCTGTCCCACAGCCAATCAACGAAGCGGTTGACTCCCGACCCAGGGAAGGAGGTGGTGCCGAAGAAATGGAATGCCAGTGATGGCACAATTCCATTTCCTCCAGGCGAATATCAACCACTCTGCCAGAGCTCAGGATCTCTTGCTCCAGAGCATGGCAGAGTGGTCGATTCACGTGGCTGTGGTCGCCGAACCGTATTTTGTCCCCCCCAGGGATAACTGGGTGGGCGACTTGGACGGTTTGGTGGCCATCATTGGCGGGGCTCTTGTCAACCCGTCCCGAGGTCACGGCTGGGTAGCCGCCCTCGCGGACGGCATTGGCACGGTTGGGGCGTATTTTTCGCCCAACAAGAGTCTCGCCGACTTCGAGAGGTTCCTTGTCGAGTTGGGTGCCGTCGTGGGCCGATTCCACCCTCGCCCGGTGCTGTTGCTGGGGGATCTCAACGCCAAATCTGCGGCGTGGGGATCCCCTGTGACCGATGCTAGGGGCGAGGTGCTGGAGGAGTGGGCGGTCACGACTGGCTTGACCGTCTTAAATCGGGGCTCGGTCCACACGTGCGTGCGGCAGCGGGGCGGGTCTATAGTGGACGTCTCGTTCGCTAGCCCCGCTGTCGCGAGCCGTGTCCGCGACTGGCGTGTCGCCGTGGAGGTGGAGACGTTATCGGATCACCGATATATCCGTTTCGACGTCTCCGCCCAGACCGCCGGCGGCCGCAGTCCACCGGCCCCGCGAACGGACGGTCCGCGCTGGGCGCGTAAGTGCATCGACAGGGAGCTTCTCGAGGAGGCCGCTATTGTCCAGGCCTGGAGCCGGGAGTCGGCAACGACCGGACCCGTCGACGTCGAGCAGGAGGCGCTGTGGTTCCGCGGGGCGATGACGCAAATTTGCGACGCGTCCATGCCCCGGGTCCACGCACAGTCCGCAAGGCGCCAGGTGTACTGGTGGACCGCCGAGATCGCGCAGATGCGCGTCGCGTGCGTGGCGGTTAGACGCCAGTACACCCGATACCGGAGGAGACGTCGTCGGGTCCCTGACGAAGAGGCCGCGCTGTATGAGGTGTACCGCGCGGCCAAGGAGACTCTGTGGCTGGCCATCGGTGAGTCGAGGACGCGAGCCAGGGAGGAGATGTTGGAGACTCTAGACGGGGATCCGTGGGGGCGCCCTTATCGCGCGGTTCGAGGGAAACTTCGAGCCGCGGCGCCTCCACTTACGGAGAGTCTCCAACCCGAGCTGCTGGAGGAAGTGGTCGCAGCCCTCTTCCCGGCAAGAGCGGAGCATACTCCGCCGCCGATGGCTTTGCCCACAGCCGCAGAGTCTACAGAGGAGGAGAACGCCATCAGCGTCCCAGAGGTGACACAGACAGAGATGAGGGCAGCCGTGATGCGGCTCCGGGCCAAGAACGTGGCTCCGGGGCCCGACGGGATCCACGGCTGCGTGCTAGCCCTCGCTCTGAAGGAGCTTGAGCCCCAACTGAGAGGACTCTACACAGCGTGCCTTGAGCGGGGCCAGTTTCCCACTTTGTGGAAATCTGGTCGTCTGGTCCTGCTCAGGAAGGCGGGGCGCCCTGCGGACTCGCCGTCCGCGTACCGGCCCATAGTGCTGCTTGACGAGGTGGGCAAGCTGTTTGAGCGTATAATCGCAGCCCGCCTCGTCGGCCACTTGTGCAGAGAGGGGCCGGACCTGGACGACAGTCAGTTCGGGTTTCGGCATGGGCGCTCCACGATCCACGCTGTGTCGCGGGTTAGGGTCCTGGCGGAGGAAGCGGTGTCCCGGGGCGGGGTGATGTTGGCGGTGTCCTTGGACATCTCCAACGCCTTCAACACCCTGCCCTGGAGTTGTATTCGGGAGGCACTGCGCTATCATGGGGTGCCTCCCTACCTCCGCCACATCGTTGGGGCTTATCTGTCGGAGAGGTGTGTCACCTACATGGGACGTGATGGCGGAAACCAGCGCCGCATGTCGTGCGGTGTTCCACAGGGCTCGGTTTTAGGACCGCTCCTGTGGAACATCGGGTACGACTGGGTGCTGAGGGGCGAGCTCGGTGCCGGGGTGGACCTGACGTGTTATGCGGATGACACGCTGGTCACTGCCCGGGGGAGCTCGCACAGGGAGGCAGCGTTGTTGGCGACGGCTGCGGTCTCACAGGTGGTGGGCCGCATACGTCGCCTAGGCCTGGAGGTGGCCCTCAGCAAGTCGGAGGCCATGGTGTTTCATGGCCCCCGGCGGGCGCCGTCACCCGGCTCACACATCGTGGTCGGGGGGGCTCGGATCGCTGTCGAGTCTACCATGAAGTACCTAGGATTGGTGCTCGACAGCCGGTGGGACTTCGGGCCCCACTTCCGACGGCTGGCGCCCAAGTTGCTGGGCGCTGCTGGGGCGCTGTCAACGCTGCTTCCCAATCTGGGGGGCCCGAGCGCCGCTTGTAGGCGGCTCTACGTGGGGATCGTGCGATCGATGGCCCTGTACGGGGCCCCGATCTGGGCGGCTGACCTGACGGCCGGTAGCATTGCGGTTCTGCGCAAGCCGCAGAGGGCTATGGCCGTCAGAGTCATCAGGGGTTATCGCACGATCTCCTACGAGGCGGCTTGTGCACTGGCCGGATCCCCGCCCTGGGACCTGGAGGCGAAAGTACTCGCGTCATCATATCGGTGGCGCGAGGAAGCGAGGGCGCGGGGCGAGCGACCGATGCAGCGACACATGGAGCTGCATCGGTCTCAGCTTCGCGAGGTCCTGGTGGCGGAATGGCGGGACAGGCTTTCACGCCCTACCGCCGGCCTCGACATCATCGAGGCGGTCCGGCCGGTGCTCGAGCGCTGGCTCGGGAGGAGGCACGGCTCCCTGTCGTTTCGGGTGACGCAGGTGCTCTCGGGGCATGGTTGCTTCGGGAAGTACCTGTGTCGCATAAACAGGGAGCCGGACGCCCGGTGTCACCACTGCGTCGACTGCCGGGAGGACACGGCGCGGCATACGCTGGCAGAGTGTGCCGCTTGGGAGGAGCCACGCCGTGCCCTCATCTCAGAAGTAGGCAGTGACTTGTCGCTGCCGGCCCTAGTGAATGCGATGGTCGGCAGCGGCGAGTCCTGGGACGCGGTGGTTTCCTACTGCGAGACAGTCGTCTCGCAGAAGGAGGCTGCGGAAAGGGAGAGGGAGATCTCGTCCACTCACCCGGCCCGCAGCAGGCGCACCGGGCGTCGGCGGAGGGCGGATAACGCCCTCTTCCAGCCCCCCTAAATGGGTCCAGGGGCGACGGACTCGGGGACGTCCGTCGCCCCCCACACATCAGGACCCGAGGTGGCGGCGCGTAGTGTTCCACGCGCGCCCCTCTTAGACGTTGCGGGGGGAGTCAAACACCTCACTCCCCCCCCCTGACCCGAGGAGGCCCGCGGTGGCGGGCCGGCACCAGCCGGGGGTTGCGGAAGATTTCAAGTTCCCGCGACCCCCGGCGTAGGTGTGAGTTGGAACACCGGGGTGGTTTTTAGTCAGTAAGAGTCTGACAGACCCCTCCGCCCGCCCCAGGGCGGGGGACATCCATGAGGATTTTCCACCCCGGAACAAAAAAAAAAAAAAAAAAAAAAAAAAAAAAAAAAAAAAAAAAAAAAAAAAAAAAAAAAAAAAAAAAAAAAAAAAAAGGTTAGGTTAGGTTAGGTTAGGTTCCCCACCGAATGTGTCTCCACGTTGTCGTCGTGGTGGGGCTTGTGCGTCTCAATGATCTTGGGGCTCTGCCGGTAGAGTTACTCATGCCGGAAAGGCCCAAGTGAGAGACCAGACTAAGAGAGATACCGGGACGGGGTCGCTCCTGATCGATCGACGATAGTCGATCGACAGATGACGTGACCATGCCGCTGCGGTGCAGGCGCACCAAAGTGGCGCGTGTTTCTCTCGTTGAGGAGTAGTCTTCAACGAGAGAACTTTCGGCGGGTTCGCTGAGTCGGGTTGGCCGGACAGCGAACGGAGGCATGTCTAATGCCGCCGCCGGGGGCTTGGCTTAATTGCCTGGCCCAGAGGAAGGCTACCTCTAAGATAAAAAACCACCCAATCCTAAGCTTTGAAGCGCGGTGAGAGGATGAATGGCTGGAGGGAGTCCAGTCGCGAGCGCTTCCCCTACAGAGCACCTGCCGCACTCTGTAGTATGTAGGCTTACCGGGTATCTAGGCTCTGCCCGGTGGACACGTAGTACCTATATCTACTCGTGGGATTTACATGGATAAACCAATTAAAAACACAAAAAACACAACAATGGATTTGCCGATCGTGTTGGTCGAGCAGATGGGTGTGAGTGTGGTGTCAGATTCTGACACCGCATCTGATAGGATGAGTGTGGCGAGCGTGGCGAGCGTAAGCTCAAAGCGCTCGCGGACGAAAGGGGAGGGGGATGAGCGTGCTTCCAAATTTTGGAGGACGCACGCACGCAAGGAGGATGAGGAGCACGCGGGGTTGTCTTCGAGTGAGGAGCACCTACCGGCTGCCAAAGTGCCGACAGGCAAGAGAGGGCGAGGTCGCGCAATTGCTGGAGCGTCAGCTTCGTCGTCATCGCGCGATCCTCTGGGTCGTTTTCTTAAACGCCCCGACACGCCAGCACCCAGCGGAGGAAGCGATTCGGGGACCGAGCAAGTCGAGGGTGCTTCCACCAAAAGTCCCTCTTTGATCAGCACAAAGGGGGAGATCAACTCCGCTAGGAGAGAGGAGAGGCGGGCAGTGGCTCTGGATGAGGTGTCCGAAATGGCCAATCAGGCCAGAGAGCAGCGGTCTGCTCGCTTAACCGCTGCTGAGGATCTATCGGCGGCGGCCCTAAGCCGCCAAGTGACGGACAGCGTGGACGTGGTTCTGAAGGTTGCCACCAAGTCTGGCAACCTGAAGGGCACGTTTACGCGAGCTCTTAAGGAGGCGGCAGAAGCAATTAAGGAGGCGGTCGGAGTCCTCCTTAATCGCACGACCTCAGAGGAGACGGCGAAGTTGTGGGAGGAGAACAGCCGTCTCCGATCTGAGTTGGAGGACCTCAAGCGGGAGTTTGCCGCTCAGAGGAATAAGCAAGCAGCTCCCACAAGCACCAGCCTCCCTCTTGCCGCGCCTTCATTGGCCCCTGCACCTGGACTTGCCCTGTCGGACTACGACATTCAGAGGGTGGCAAGAATTTGCATGCTGCAGTGTGGAGGCATGGTGAATGCCCGACTGGAGGCCATGGAGACGCGACTCCCCCCGGCCGAAATCCTCCGGCCGCCGCTTGCGGCAGATACGTGGAGGAAGGAGGAGTCCGCCAGGATGAAGCCCGTGCAGGTGGCAAAAAAGCCTGCACAGGGGGCCAAAAAGCTCACGGAGGGGCCAAAAAAGCCCGCGGCAGGTATGTCCGCGCCCCCTTCCCACTCACCTGCACTCGCAGCGACCGCGCCACCCACCCAAGACGTTTGGACAACGGTGGTTAAACGGGGCCGCAAGAAGAAGGCGGCAGTACCGGCACCCTCCGGGCCTGCCAAGGGCCGGGCTCTAAAAGAGGGCACGAGGACACCCAAGGTCAGGATCCCACGCTCCGAGGCTGTAATCATCACCCTGCAGCCCGAAGCCTCAAACAGGGGCATCAATTATAAGTCGGTCCTGGCGGAGGTAAAAGAGAAGCTGAACTTCAGCGAATTTGCCACCCCGGGTGGGTTTGTTTTTAGAACGGCAGCCACAGGTGCCAAAGTGTTTGAGGTCTCAGGTGATGCAAGGCAGGAGAGGGCGGACGTTCTGGCCGCCAAAATTCGAGAAGTCCTCAAACCAGAGGACGCTCGGGTGTCCAGGCCCACTAAAACGGCTGAATTGCGCATAGATGGGCTGGACGACTCCGTGACTCCGGAGGAAGTAGTGGCGGCCATTGCCCGAAACGGCGGGTGTCCGCCCGAGAGCGTGCAGGCGGGTGATATTCGCAGCAGCGCGGCCGGGCAGGGCACAGTTTGGGTGCGGTGCCCGGTAGCGGCTGCAAACAAGGTCGTGGGTGGTAGACGGTTGCTGGTGGGGTGGGTGTCAGCGAGTGTTAAACTCCTGCCACCCAGGGTCATGCAGTGCTACCGCTGCCTGGAAAAGGGTCATGTCCGGGCACAGTGCACTGCAGAAGCAGATCGCAGTGAGCTCTGCTATCGCTGCAGTGAACCTGGGCACAAGGCGGCCCAGTGCTCCGCGGCACCAAACTGCAGTCTTTGCGCAGCTGCAGGAAAACCTACGGAGCACAGACTTGGCGGGAAAGCCTGCAAGGCTCCGCGAAAGGTTGGCAGGAGAACTGGGCCTGCCGGAGGACCTAAGCCTGTCCCACAGCCAATCAACGAAGCGGTTGACTCCCGACCCAGGGAAGGAGGTGGTGCCGAAGAAATGGAATGCCAGTGATGGCACAATTCCATTTCCTCCAGGCGAATATCAACCACTCTGCCAGAGCTCAGGATCTCTTGCTCCAGAGCATGGCAGAGTGGTCGATTCACGTGGCTGTGGTCGCCGAACCGTATTTTGTCCCCCCCAGGGATAACTGGGTGGGCGACTTGGACGGTTTGGTGGCCATCATTGGCGGGGCTCTTGTCAACCCGTCCCGAGGTCACGGCTGGGTAGCCGCCCTCGCGGACGGCATTGGCACGGTTGGGGCGTATTTTTCGCCCAACAAGAGTCTCGCCGACTTCGAGAGGTTCCTTGTCGAGTTGGGTGCCGTCGTGGGCCGATTCCACCCTCGCCCGGTGCTGTTGCTGGGGGATCTCAACGCCAAGTCTGCGGCGTGGGGATCCCCTGTGACCGATGCTAGGGGCGAGGTGCTGGAGGAGTGGGCGGTCACGACTGACTTGACCGTCCTAAATCGGGGCTCGGTTCACACGTGCGTGCGGATGCGGGGCGGGTCTATAGTGGACGTATCGTTCGCTAGCCCCGCAGTCGCGGGCCGTGTATGCGACTGGCGTGTCGCGGTGGAGGTGGAAACGTTGTCGGATCACAGATACATCCGCTTCGACGTTTCCGCCCAGACCACCGGCGGCCGCGGTCTACCGGCCCCGCGAACGGACGGTCCGCGATGGATGCGTAAGCGCATTGACAGGGAACTTCTCGAGGAGGCAGCAATTGTGCAGGCCTGGAGCCGGGAGTCGGCAACGAACGGACCCATCGACGTCGAGCAGGAGGCGCTGTGGTTCCGCGGGGCGATGACGCAAATTTGCGATGCGTCCATGCCCCGGGTCCACGCACAGTCCGCAAGGCGCCAGGTGTACTGGTGGACCGCCGAGATCGCGCAAATGCGCATCGCGTGCGTGGCGGTTAGACGCCAGTACACCCGATACCGGAGGAGACGTCGTCGGGTCCCTGACGAAGAAGCCGCGCTGTATGAGGTGTACCGCGCGGCTAAGGAGACTCTGTGGCTGGCCATCGGCGAGTCCAGGACGCGAGCCAGGGAGGAGATGTTGGAGACTCTAGACGGGGATCCGTGGGGGCGCCCTTATCGCGCGGTTCGAGGGAAACTTCGAGCCGCGGCGCCTCCACTTACGGAGAGTCTCCAACCCGAGCTGCTGGAGGAAGTGGTCGCAGCCCTCTTCCCGGCAAGAGCGGAGCATACTCCGCCGCCGATGGCTTTGCCCACAGCCGCAGAGTCTACAGAGGAGGAGAACGCCATCAGCGTCCCAGAGGTGACACAGACAGAGATGAGGGCAGCCGTGATGCGGCTCCGGGCCAAGAACGTGGCTCCGGGGCCCGACGGGATCCACGGCTGCGTGCTAGCCCTCGCTCTGAAGGAGCTTGAGCCCCAACTGAGAGGACTCTACACAGCGTGCCTTGAGCGGGGCCAGTTTCCCACTTTGTGGAAATCTGGTCGTCTGGTCCTGCTCAGGAAGGCGGGGCGCCCTGCGGACTCGCCGTCCGCGTACCGGCCCATAGTGCTGCTTGACGAGGTGGGCAAGCTGTTTGAGCGTATCATCGCAGCCCGCCTCGTCGGCCACTTGTGCAGAGAGGGGCCGGACCTGGACGACAGTCAGTTCGGGTTTCGGCATGGGCGCTCCACGATCCACGCTGTGTCGCGGGTTAGGGTCCTGGCGGAGGAAGCGGTGTCCCGGGGCGGGGTGATGTTGGCGGTGTCCTTGGACATCTCCAACGCCTTCAACACCCTGCCCTGGAGTTGTATTCGGGAGGCACTGCGCTATCATGGGGTGCCTCCCTACCTCCGCCACATCGTTGGGGCTTATCTGTCGGAGAGGTGTGTCACCTACATGGGACGTGATGGCGGAAACCAGCGCCGCATGTCGTGCGGTGTTCCACAGGGCTCGGTTTTAGGACCGCTCCTGTGGAACATCGGGTACGACTGGGTGCTGAGGGGCGAGCTCGGTGCCGGGGTGGACCTGACGTGTTATGCGGATGACACGCTGGTCACTGCCCGGGGGAGCTCGCACAGGGAGGCAGCGTTGTTGGCGACGGCTGCGGTCTCACAGGTGGTGGGCCGCATACGTCGCCTAGGCCTGGAGGTGGCCCTCAGCAAGTCGGAGGCCATGGTGTTTCATGGCCCCCGGCGGGCGCCGTCACCCGGCTCACACATCGTGGTCGGGGGGGCTCGGATCGCTGTCGAGTCTACCATGAAGTACCTAGGATTGGTGCTCGACAGCCGGTGGGACTTCGGGCCCCACTTCCGACGGCTGGCGCCCAAGTTGCTGGGCGCTGCTGGGGCGCTGTCAACGCTGCTTCCCAATCTGGGGGGCCCGAGCGCCGCTTGTAGGCGGCTCTACGTGGGGATCGTGCGATCGATGGCCCTGTACGGGGCCCCGATCTGGGCGGCTGACCTGACGGCCGGTAGCATTGCGGTTCTGCGCAAGCCGCAGAGGGCTATGGCCGTCAGAGTCATCAGGGGTTATCGCACGATCTCCTACGAGGCGGCTTGTGCACTGGCCGGATCCCCGCCCTGGGACCTGGAGGCGAAAGTACTCGCGTCATCATATCGGTGGCGCGAGGAAGCGAGGGCGCGGGGCGAGCGACCGATGCAGCGACACATGGAGCTGCATCGGTCTCAGCTTCGCGAGGTCCTGGTGGCGGAATGGCGGGACAGGCTCTCACGCCCTACCGCCGGCCTCGACATCATCGAGGCGGTCCGGCCGGTGCTCGAGCGCTGGCTCGGGAGGAGGCACGGCTCCCTGTCGTTTCGGGTGACGCAGGTGCTCTCGGGGCATGGTTGCTTCGGGAAGTACCTGTGTCGCATAAACAGGGAGCCGGACGCCCGGTGTCACCACTGCGTCGACTGCCGGGAGGACACGGCGCGGCATACGCTGGCAGAGTGTGCCGCTTGGGAGGAGCCACGCCGTGCCCTCATCTCAGAAGTAGGCAGTGACTTGTCGCTGCCGGCCCTAGTGAATGCGATGGTCGGCAGCGGCGAGTCCTGGGACGCGGTGGTTTCCTACTGCGAGACGGTCGTCTCGCAGAAGGAGGCTGCGGAAAGGGAGAGGGAGATCTCGTCCACTCACCCGGCCCGCAGCAGGCGCACCGGGCGTCGGCGGAGGGCGGATAACGCCCTCTTCCAGCCCCCCTAAATGGGTCCAGGGGCGACGGACTCGGGGACGTCCGTCGCCCCCCACACATCAGGACCCGAGGTGGCGGCGCGTAGTGTTCCACGCGCGCCCCTCTTAGACGTCGCGGGGGGAGTCAAACACCTCACTCCCCCCCCTGACCCGAGGAGGCCCGCGGTGGCGGGCCGGCACCAGCCGGGGGTTGCGGAAGATTTCAAGTTCCCGCGACCCCCGGCGTAGGTGTGAGTTGGAACACCGGGGTGGTTTTTAGTCAGTAAGAGTCTGACAGACCCCTCCGCCCGCCCCAGGGCGGGGGACATCCATGAGGATTTTCCACCCCGGAACAAAAAAAAAAAAAAAAAAGGTTAGGTTAGGTTAGGTTAGGTTTTTTTTTTTTTTTTTTTTTTTTTTTTTTTTATTATTTCTGCCCAGACTGCGTCACAGGTGACCCAGTCTGGGCAGTGCCGGACTCTTACCGGCTAAAACCCACTCCTGCCTTTGCTCAGTGTCCCTCTGACATTATCAGAGCCCTTAGTTAGCAAATTTTCGAAATTACAAGGACAATAATCTTTGTTTTCTTCTTTTAAGACAAACAAACACGGAGAGATTAGCTTCTCTGGAACATTTTCAACAAAATACATAAACATCAATTTAGCAATCTACCCAAATTTTTCCTACCTATCTAAACTATGTTATGCTACCAATACCTATGCTTTTTAATAATATACTATTTCTATGTGGATCTTTTATTTATTATCGGACCGTTTCAGTTTTATGACACTTTTTATATACTTATAAATTAAAATACTTATTTGTTCTTATTTTATGATACATAAACTATATACTTATTATATATTTCGTATCATATTTTACTTAAGCTACCTTATTTCTTTTAATTACTATTGATGCCACTTCACTGCAATAATCTAAAAACATTTTTCTTTTCTTCCCTTCCATTAAAATGGGTAAATTTTGGGCGATCAATTCGACGCTGAGTTGCTGCTCGATCTCGAATCTCATTTTTGCGGTGATCGGGCATTCGAGCAATATGTGCAGCACGGTCTCTTCCACGCCAGGCTCGCAGGCGCACGATGGATTCTCTTTACACTTGAAGCGTTTCAAGTATGCAGAGAACCCACCGTGTCCAGTCAGGATTTGCGTGGTAATGCTCGTGGGGGCCATCTTCCGTACCACACTGTATGCTGTCACCGCGTCAGGGAAGAAGTATTTGGTGCCCGAAGCCGTGTCACCCGACCCATATCTCTCGTTCCATTCGTCAAGCGACCCCATTCGGATCTGCCGCTTGACGAATGAAACCGGGCAAAGGTCATAGTCCGGCTTTTTCTTTGATTTGAGTGCAGCCTCTTTCGCCAGGTGATCTGCGCGTTCGTTGCCCTCCAGTCCGGCATGAGCCTTTACCCAGAACAAAGAAACATCTTTGCTCTGGGATAAGGCCGCGCCCACGTTTGCTCTTGCCTCCACGGCCAGGGCGTGGAGGGAACCTTGGTTCGTGACTGTTTGTAGTGCAGCCTTTGAGTCACTATAGATTCCAAAGGTTCCCTCTTTGCGCTTGAGGATTTCCCTGGTGGCTACGCATATGGCCAGGAGTTCCGCCTGGTAGACCGTGCAGCACGACGGCAAGCTAAGTTTTACGGACTTGATCTCGGCATCGCCGTCCCACAGTGACAGTGCTGCTCCGACCTTGCCCGCGATCTTGCTGCCGTCGGTGAAAAACCGGACCGCCTGGGTGTTGTGGGTGTCCACTCGGGACTGGTCCTCCAGACTCACGAACTCCATGGCCATATGTTTCGCTGGATGTGGAGTCTCTGCAAATGCCACCACACGCTCCACCTCCCTGCCCGCTAGTGCTGGCCGGGGCACTCCTCTCTTTGCCTCATACAGGGCGGCTGCTTCCTGTATTCGGAGGTCGAGTGGAAGTATTCCAGCCAGCACCAGGGACGCGTTCAGCGAAACCGTGCGGTAGGACTTGCAGAGCTTTTGGGCGAATCCTCTTTGAACCGTGTTCAGCAGCTTCTGCACTCCTACCTTCTTTGTTGCCGGCGCCCAGGCGCCTGCCGCGTACATCACCACCGGCTCAACCGCTGCCGTGTAGATGCTCCTTATGACCTCCGGATGCAGGCCCCAGCTCACTTTAGCCGCTCTGGATAGCTGCTTGTAAATATTGGCAGCTTTTCTACACACGTTTGCGGCGTGGGTGTTGAAAGTGAGCTGGTGGTCGACGGTGAGCCCCAGTATTTTAATTTCCTTAGACATGCCAATGTCGACCCCGCCCATGCTCAGGAGCGGGACATCGTACTTAAGCTTCTTGGTAATTACCATTGCACAGGTTTTGTGTGGTGCAAACTTCAGCTTGTTTCCGATGCCCCACTTCCGAACATACTCGAGGGCGGCATTGGCACGTCTTTGAACTTCCAATGCTGTGTCACCGTCGAAGATCATAACGACATCATCGGCGAAGGCCTGGCAGTGATGCCCCCGCTCTTCCAGCCCCCTCAGCAATGGGTCCAGCAGCAGATTCCAGAGGATCGGACCACCAATCGACCCTTGTACACACCCCTTATGTGTGTTCCTTTGGCACTCTGCTCCGGCATACCTAACTCGGACACTCCTATCAGCCAGGTAGCTATCCAGCATCCGTCTGAGATTCACCGGGCACCTTTCCTCAGCCAGTCTGGTCCTGATTGCAGGCCACCATGCGCTGTCGAAGGCTCCCTCTATGTCAAGTGATACAACAGTGATCAGCTTCTTTTGGCTCAGCTTTGTTTTGATGTGTTGTATCATGGTGTAGAGGGAGTCCTCGGTGCTCTTCTGGGGCATGAAGCCAAACTGACGAGTACTCAACCGCGGGATCAGATGCCACTTCAGCCTTGCTACCAGCATTTTTTCTAGCATTTTACCCAGGACTGGTAGGAGGCCAATCGGTCTGTAGGATTTTGGGGTGGTGTAACAATCCTTTCCTGGCTTTCGGAGTATCACCACTGTGGCCACTTTCCAGGCTCCGGGGAAGTAACCCTGCTCGAGGCACTTATTGGCCAGTGCAAGGAACATACCCGGATCCCGGGATATGGCTTGGGCACAGATATCGGCTGTGAGACCATCCGCCCCGGGTGCCTTCTTAGGGTTAAAACTTTCCACCGCGGTTCTTAGCTCCTGTTGCGTAAACGGTGGGTCATGGTGTTCATCATGCGCCCACTCGTTTACACGACTGGCCGCTTCTCGCGTCCGACGGTGGTCGGCGTTATCATCCACTTCAAGGTCTTCGGGGTAGAAGGTCTCCGCCAGCAGTGAAGCCGAATCATTGCCATCGAGTGATACCCCATCTTTCACCAAGGGCAAGTCCTCTTGTCTTCTAGCGGTCCGTCCGATGACCCTGTAAATGCCCTCCCAAACTCCTTCCTTGTCCTGCTTTTCACAGAACGTCTTCCAACTGACAATCTGCGCCTTTTTGGCTTGTAGTTCATAACTTTCTTTTGCTTGCAGGTACTCCTCGACAACTCTCGCTCTCCGGACCGGTGCTGCGCATCGAATGCGGCGTTTCTTCGTGTTTACCTTTTTCATCGTGTCAGCAAGGTCGTTGGACCACCACGGTATTGTAATTTCGTCATTGTTTTTAATTTTTGCCAAAGTTTCTTCACATGTTTCGGTAATGGTGTTTATGTAATTATTTATGCTTTTTTCTAAATTTATTTTATTACTAATTTTGTTAATATCTGTGGTGTTTAAATTAATTTCTGCCTTTAATTGGGCCAATTTCTCATGGAATTGGCTCCAATTTGCTTTTCTAGTGTTGTAAAGCCTGGTTGTTCTCTTAATATTAGTCCCTTTAGCTTTTTGAAGATTAATTTTGAATAAAATACCGTTATGGTCCGAGCTTATGATCCCTTCCTCAACCTTCCAGTCCTCCACCAGGTCCAACATATCCGTTGAACACGCTGTTACGTCCACGAAGCTGGTATATGACTTTCCACCCCTGATGGTGTCGAAAGTTGGCTTGTTTCCGACGTTGAGTATCTGCAAACACATTTCATCTAGGGCTCCCGACATTTCCTCACCCCTGCCGTCTACGACTAAGCTACCCCACCAGGTGCTCTTCGCATTTGTGTCGCCTCCCATTATTATTTTTGTGGAGCCCATTTCCTCACGAATCTTCATCAGCTGCTCCAGGTATGGCTGTATGGGCTGGTCCGGTTCGAAGTAGAAAGAGACTACTGCGATTTCCCAGGCGCTGGTTCGGATCCTCACCACCATGATGTTATTGGTGGTGAGTTTTGGACACTGTGTGACATCAAGGTCATGGTCGAAGACGACTATTGCCGCCTTCACAGTTCCACTTCCTTGTTCTGCGCACTGGTAGACTCTCGCTCCCCGGTAGTCTCGCATCCTTTTAACCCCACCCACATATGGCTCCTGGAGCAGTGCGAATGCGACCTTCCGCTCGCTAGCCACTATCATGAGCTCTTGGGTCGCCAGATTCTTCCTCTGCAGATTCGCTTGGATCACTTGGTAGTTTGGTAGGGCGCTAGGGTGAGTTCGGGTTCGGGTCGGGCATGAGTTACTACTTCCGGGAAAAACTGCGTCCACCTTAGCAATACGCCACCGACAGGCGTGCCAATGCGTCCCACTTAACGCGTATCGGGCACCCGCTGTCGAAGGCGTTGTGGTCGGTCTTCTCCAGTTTTGCCAATAGGCAATTATGGCATTTCGGTGCCTCCGCCGCCAGCCGTGACGGGCAATCAGCCCGCATGTGGGGGTCGCCGCAGTGGATGCAGAGGTCCGCGGGCTGCGTGCACAGCCTTCGGCTATGGCCGAAGCGCAGACAGCGAGTGCACTGCATCAGTGGCGACTGGTCCTGCACTCGCACTCGCTGAAGGTCGATATGCACGCGACCCGCCATAGTCAGCCTCTGCCACACAGTAGGGGACACCTGCAGGATGACGTGACACATGTGGGGGTTCCTCGTCCTGCGACGGTACTTCACCCCCATCCGCCGATCCTCCGCAAGTATGTCCCCGACCAGGTGAGAGTTTTGCCGCTGTAGGGATTGGATTATCTCCTCATCTGTGTGGCAGGAGAGGACATCTTTTATGATGACAAGAGGGTCTTTATTTTTCATCTCCTCTACCACAAGGTTACCCGTCCTCCTTATACGCTCTGTGACTTTAGTCATTTCATCCCTGGTTCTAAAACCGATCACCACCTTTTGGTCCCTCGCCTTGCGCAGCCGTTCAACCCTCGTGCCCTCATTTCGGGCATCGACCGCCGTCCTTAGCTTCTCAATTACCTCTTCACCGGTGTCCTGATCGTTGACAGATGATACGACCATCGAGTGAAGAGGCTCTTGGATGTGCTGCTTAGGGCCGGCGGCTATTTCCGCGAAGGTTGGGCCTTGGCCTGCGACGTAGCAAGGGGCCAGCTTGAGTTGCTCCGACAGAGCCCGGGTATGTTGTTGGCACTCCTCCAGCGCCTGCTTGTGCTCTTTAAGGTCTGCCACCAGGCTCTTTAACAGTTGTGTCGGTTCATCTGTGGTGAGCTTTAATGGCGCGGCTATCGGTGAGGCCACTGGTATGACTGCGGGTGCGGGTGCGACAGGGACCCTGCTTCTCTCTGACACCTTAACCAGCTCATACAATCTATTTATAGCGTCAAGCACCGCAGTCTTTATCTCTGTCTTTAGGTTGCGAGAGCTGACCAAATGAAGCTTTGCCTTATTTAGGCAAGCTCTCGCCTCCGCTGTAATGTTGGGGTAAACGGTCTCAGACTTCTTTGGTGGCTTTGCGGTATCCGGCAGTACCCGGCGCGTCTCCAGAGTGCTGGCAGTCTTCAGAGAGGTAGTTGGCGTGGCGTCGCGCTTTGAATTGGCCGGGGACTTGGCCTGGGGCTCGGCTTTCCCGGCCTCCCATTCCCCGATGCTACGCCTCACACAAGGAAGCGAGGGCTCAGCCTTCTCTGTTGAACGCGGCGAGGCACCGGGGCCCGACGAGCTCGCGTCTTTGGCCGGTGTACGGAACATGTTGGTAGTTTGCGTGAAGGTGATATTCATACACAACCAGTCAGAGGACACTGGCGATGATTTTGGGTCCCTGTAAAGGGGGGACAAACACAGAAATTATCTTAGAATAAAATAAAATTAGCTTGTCCTACGGCCGCACGACCGTAAGGTCAATAAAGGTACTAAAAATATAGGACTCCGTCAATGAAGCGTTTGTACACGCTGGTTTGTGCCTGGTCTTAATTAAATGAAGTAAAATTGCTCTATAAGACAAAATTAAAAACGGAAACAAAATTTAATTTTTTTGGCAAAACCGAAAAGTTTACCTGGCTAGTGAATAAAGGGTGGGTGGGAGGGCAATTTTTCGAATTTCTATGATAGCTAGGCGCACGTGCGAGGTGTCAAAAGACGCGTCTCCGCGCGGGCTAGCGTTCTGTGATGTTACTGGAATTTAGGCTGAATAAAAATTTTGACTTTTGGTCAAAAAACGGGTTTTTCGACCGAAAAGTATGTTAAAACCGGGAATTACGACTACCAAACGGGACTCGAGCACGCGGAACGCGCACCAGAATACAGGTAAGGCAGGTAAGTATCTATTAAAACTAATAACAAATGTGGTTTAAGAGAGAAAATTTAGAGATAAAAATTAATTTAATTTTTCGTAAAGAAAAATATTGAAAATTTTTCTATGTCCTGAAACGAAAAAATATTTTCGCGTAAAAGTCAATAAAAATTAGTCAGATAGTAGGACGGAACCTGTTTATGATCAAAATAGCTGAAAACAGCTTCAAAATGCGTCACCTGGATGCAAAGTTATAACGGTTTGCTGTAAATACTGTATTGCTTAGGTGGATTTCGACTATATATGAATTTACTTGATTTTAAAGATTTCGAATTTCTATGTTGGCTAGGCGCACGTGCGAGGTGTCAAAAGACGCGTCTCCGCGCGGGCTAGCGTTCTGTGATGTTACTGGAATTTAGGCTGAATAAAAATTTTGACTTTTGGTCAAAAAACGGGTTTTTCGACCGAAAAGTATGTTAAAACCGGGAATTACGACTACCAAACGGGACTCGAGCACGCGGAACGCGCACCAGAATACAGGTAAGGCAGGTAAGTATCTATTAAAACTAATAACAAATGTGGTTTAAGAGAGAAAATTTAGAGATAAAAATTAATTTAATTTTTCGTAAAGAAAAATATTGAAAATTTTTCTATGTCCTGAAACGAAAAAATATTTTCGCGTAAAAGTCAATAAAAATTAGTCAGATAGTAGGACGGAACCTGTTTATGATCAAAATAGCTGAAAACAGCTTCAAAATGCGTCACCTGGATGCAAAGTTATAACGGTTTGCTGTAAATACTGTATTGCTTAGGTGGATTTCGACTATATATGAATTTACTTGATTTTAAAGATTTCGAATTTCTATGTTGGCTAGGCGCACGTGCGAGGTGTCAAAAGACGCGTCTCCGCGCGGGCTAGCGTTCTGTGATGTTACTGGAATTTAGGCTGAATAAAAATTTTGACTTTTGGTCAAAAAACGGGTTTTTCGACCGAAAAGTATGTTAAAACCGGGAATTACGACTACCAAACGGGACTCGAGCACGCGGAACGCGCACCAGAATACAGGTAAGGCAGGTAAGTATCTATTAAAACTAATAACAAATGTGGTTTAAGAGAGAAAATTTAGAGATAAAAATTAATTTAATTTTTCGTAAAGAAAAATATTGAAAATTTTTCTATGTCCTGAAACGAAAAAATATTTTCGCGTAAAAGTCAATAAAAATTAGTCAGATAGTAGGACGGAACCTGTTTATGATCAAAATAGCTGAAAACAGCTTCAAAATGCGTCACCTGGATGCAAAGTTATAACGGTTTGCTGTAAATACTGTATTGCTTAGGTGGATTTCGACTATATATGAATTTACTTGATTTTAAAGATTTCGAATTTCTATGTTGGCTAGGCGCACGTGCGAGGTGTCAAAAGACGCGTCTCCGCGCGGGCTAGCGTTCTGTGATGTTACTGGAATTTAGGCTGAATAAAAATTTTGACTTTTGGTCAAAAAACGGGTTTTTCGACCGAAAAGTATGTTAAAACCGGGAATTACGACTACCAAACGGGACTCGAGCACGCGGAACGCGCACCAGAATACAGGTAAGGCAGGTAAGTATCTATTAAAACTAATAACAAATGTGGTTTAAGAGAGAAAATTTAGAGATAAAAATTAATTTAATTTTTCGTAAAGAAAAATATTGAAAATTTTTCTATGTCCTGAAACGAAAAAATATTTTCGCGTAAAAGTCAATAAAAATTAGTCAGATAGTAGGACGGAACCTGTTTATGATCAAAATAGCTGAAAACAGCTTCAAAATGCGTCACCTGGATGCAAAGTTATAACGGTTTGCTGTAAATACTGTATTGCTTTTTTTTTTTTTTTTTTTTTTTGAGGGTGGGAAATCATCAAATGACTTCTCCCGCTCTGGGCAGAGCGAGAGGGTGTGTCAGACTTTTACTGACTAAAACCCACCCGTGTTCCTTCCGTTGCCTGTGTGCCGGAGCCGCGATATCCCTTTCAGACAAACCCGCAACCCCAGCAGGCATTGGTCTTTCGACCCCGTCGGTTGATGCTGACATCTCTTTGAGGCGCGCGTGGAACACAACGCGCCGTCGACACGGGCCTGGTCCTGATCGGACGGCGAGCTGCCCATTGCTCACCGTCCGCAGGCCCGCGCCTACGGTGGCCGGAAGTCGGCTCTTGACTCCCGACGCCCGGGGCGTCTCCTGCGGCGACTAGGGCCGCGAGGGCGTGCAGCTTGCATCTCCCTCGCGCGCCCCGCCTCCTCCTTCGCGAGCATAACTGCTTCGCAGAAGGAGGTGACGGCCTCCCATGCACTCTCGCGCCGAACCATGGCCTGAACCAGGGCCGGACGCGAGAGATCGCCGCCGCCGATCGCCTCCGTGAGGACACGGCGGTGCTCCGCCCAAGCCGGGCAGACCTCCACCGTATGCTCCACCGTGTCCTCCGGGCGATCCACACAGTGGTGACACCCGGGCGTTTCCTCCCGCCTAATTCGGAACAGGAACCTCCCGAAACAACCGTGTCCGGTGAGGACCTGCGTCAGGCGGAAGGTGAGGACGCCATGGCGCCTCTCAAGCCACTCCTCAAAGAGGGGACTTATCGCCGCAATTGTGGCGTGCCCAGCGCTGGGTTGCGACAATCGCACACTCCATGCCGCCATGAGATCCCGCCGGAGCTCTGTCCGCTGTGCCGTGATCTCTCGCGGCAGCGGAGTTACACCCCGGCGTTTCGCCTCCTCGCGCAACTCCCACATGTGCGCGAGGACTTTCGCCTCCAGATCCCATGGCGGTAGTCCGGCAAGGAGGCTCGCCGCCTCACGGGAGACCGTGCGGTATCCCCGGACCAGCCTGATGGCCATGACCCTTTGGGACGCGTTCAACCGCCGGGCTGGTCGCAGCCTCAATGAACGCGCCCACACCGGTGCCCCGTAAAGGGCCATGGACCGCACGACCCCCGCGTAAAGCCTCCGGCAGGAGGCGTTTGGACCCCCTAGGTTGGGCAGAAGCCGCTTCAGAGCAGCCCCAGCCCTATCCAGTTTGGGAGCCAAACGTCGGAAGTGCTCCACGAAGTTCCACCGGCTGTCGAGGACGAGTCCCAGGTACTTCATCGTCGACTCGACGCCGATGTGAACCCCTCCCGCCGTTATCTGGGAACCCGACAGTGGCGCGTTCCGAGGACCATAGAAACACATGGCCTCGGACTTGTGCAGGGCCACCTCGAGTCCCAGTTGCCGGATCCTATCGACGATTGTCGCAACCCAACGTGTCGCTAGTTCGGCCGCCGCCTCATGCGACCTCCCCTGCACCAGGACCAGCGTGTCGTCAGCGTAGCAGACCACGCTGACGCCGCTAGGGAGGTCGGCGCGCAGCACCCAGTCGTAGCCGATGTCCCACAGATGCGGCCCCAGGACCGATCCCTGTGGGACACCGCACGACATCTCTCGCCGGTTCCACTCTCCGTGGTGACCGGGGTAGATGACGGCCCTATCCGTCAAATAGGCCTCGACCACTCGACAGAGGTAGGTCGGCATCCGGTGATACCGGAGTGCCTCCCTAATGCAACTCCAGGGCAGGGTGTTGAAGGCATTGGCGATGTCGAGAGACACCGCCAAGACGACCCCACCCCGGGCAACAGCATCCCCCGTCGTGAGGGCTCGAACGCGCATGATGGCATCCACCGTAGAGCGCCCCTTGCGGAAACCAAACTGGCTGTCCGCCAAATCCGGCCCCACTCGCTCCAGCCGCCCGACAAGGCGGTCTGCAATTACTCTTTCAAAGAGCTTGCCCACCTCGTCGAGCAGCACGATGGGCCGGTAAGCGGACGGAGAGTCCGCCGGGCGCCCCGGCTTCTTAATGAGGACCAGTTTCCCTGTCTTCCAACGAAGTGGGAACTGGCCTCTCTCCAAGCATGCGCTTAGGAGCCCCCTAAGTCGAGGCCCGAGAGCCTCTAAGGCCAGAACCCAGGCTTTTCCAGGTAAGCCGTCGGGTCCTGGGGCGGTATTTTTGGTACTCAGCCTACGTACCGCCACTCTCAAATCTACCTCGGTCACCTCCGGAGATTCATCGTCGTCGTCAGTGGTATGGTCCGCGTCGGGCACCGCAGGAGGCGGAGCCATGGGCGGGGGCGTGTGTTCCCCTCGCGAAGGGAACAGAGCGCTCACCACGTCCTCCACGAGCTGGGGCCGGAGACTCTGCGTCAGCGGGGGAGCCCATGGGCGGAGTTTATCTCGCACCCATTTGTATGGGCGTCCCCACGGATCTCTGTTCAGAGTCTCCAGCGACTCCTCGCGGGCCACTCCTCTGGCCCGCCCGATCTCCGCTCGGAGGGCGGTCTTCGCCGCTCTGTACCCTTCGTACAGCTCCGCCTCAATGGCTTCCGTATCCGGAGGGCGGATACGGAGCCTGCGGTGCCTGGAGTACCGGTGGCGCGCATCAACGCACGCCGCGCGTAGAGCGGTCAGCTCACGCGACCACCAGTACACCTGGCGCCGAGCACTTCCGGGCTGGACCCGGGGCATTGCCACGTCGCATATTACGGACATGGCCTCCCGGAACCACTCCGCCTCGTCGTTGATGTCGGCAGGCCTGTCCGGTGATGACACCCAGGCCTGCACGATCGAGGCCTCCAGGAGGAGCTCCCGGTCCAGCTGCTTCAGCGCCCACCGCGGAACACTCGGGGTCTGTCGGACCGGCGCGCCCGACGTCTGGGCGGAGACCTCAAACCGAATGTACCGGTGATCGGAATAGGTCTCCACCCCCTCCATGACGCGCCAGTCGATGACACGTGGCGACAGAGCGGGGCTGGCGAACGAGATGTCCACCACTGATTCACCCCGCATCCGCACACACGTGGGGACAGAACCCCGGTTTAGGACGACCAGGCCCGTCTCCAGAGCCCAGTCCTCCACCATCCTGCCCCGTGTGTCCGTATACCGGGAACCCCAAGCCACGTTTTTGGCATTGAAGTCCCCGAGGACGATCACGGGCAGGGGATGGTACCCGACGACGATGACTCTCAACTCCCCAAGGGAGTTGTGGAACTCGGCGAGAGTTCGGCTCGGGGAGAAGTACGCTCCTGCCACGACAATCTCCCCGAACCGTGCTGCAACGCAACCCGATCCCCTCTTGACGGCCTCGAGGGACGGGGTACCGGCGGCGGCCGACGAAATAATGGTCACTGAGCCGCTCAGGTCCTCCACCCAGTGATCCCTGGGCGGGACAAAGTACGGCTCAGCGACCACGGCGATGTTAATCGACCACTGCGCCATGCTCTGGAGCAACAGATCCTGAGCGGCGGCGCAGTGGTTGATATTCGCCTGAAGGAGGCGTAATGGGGCCATCAATGGCAATCCATTTCAGCCTCCTCCCGGGCCCCCTGTGATGGCCCTGCCGCGGTGCTAGCGGCGACGACGGCGCCAGTAGAGGCGGCAACGGCAGCGGCAACGGTGGCGGCTGCGGCGGTGACGGCGGTGGCGGAAGGCTTGCCCCTGCCCCTGGATTTGGCAGGTGGAGCGCAGGCCTTGCTCCCGGCCCGGTGATCGGCCGGCTTGCCAGCCGCCGCACACGCATAACAGTGCGGCGTGGCATTGCACGAGCCGGCCTTGTGACCGGGCCGACCACAGCGGAAGCATTCCTCGCTGCGGTCCACCTCCGAGGTGCACTGCGCTCCTACGTGGTGCCCCACCCGGCAGCGGAAGCACCTCAGTGGTCTGGGTTCCAGCAGTTTCACCTGCGCGGATACCCAGCCCACCCGGAGCCTTTGGCCCTCCCCGGCTATCTTTTGGGCCGCCGACACGGGGCAGCTCACCGTTATGGTTTGCATGCCCGTGTTGTCAGGACGGATAGTGCCTGCCCTCACCTGCTCGGCAGAGCACCCTCCGGTCCTAGCCACGGCGGCCACAACATCTTCCGCCGTCACGCAGTCGTCCAGGCCCAGGATGCGCATGTCAGCGCACTTGGTGGGCCTGGAGACTCGGGCCTCCTCCGCATTGAAGGACGCCCTGAGCCTTTCGGCCAGGGCGTCCGCGGTCGGGCCGCTGGCCGCACCGGGGATCTCCAGCATCCGAGCCCCCGTCGCAGTGACCTTCATCCGGAAGCCATCGGCGACGCCGATCTCCTCCAGGTTCACTGCCGCCCACGCCTTAGCGAGCACCTGACGGTAGGTCACGCCCTTCTTCTCCGCTTCCGGCTGTAGTGTGATTACTACAGCTGCGGACTTCGGGGCGCGGAGCCTAGCCGCGGCGCTTCGCTTTTTGCGCTGCTGCTGCCTCTCCTTCCGATTGGCCGCCCTTTTGGCTTTTCCCGCCTGCCTTTTCTCCCCGGCTACTTGCCATTCGGCGTCGGCCGGAGAGGAATTAAGAGGCGGGGCCGGGGGCGACCGTCCTGCCGCCACAGCTGGGGTCCCCTTTCGCGCAGCCGTCCCGCCCTTTGTGGGCTTGGACGGCGCAACTTTCGCCGGAGGCGCCGGCTTGGCCGCGGACTTGGCCGCTGGCTTAGCCGCGGGCTTGGCCGCTGGCTTAGCCGCGGGCTTGGCCGCTGGCTTGGCCGCGGACTTGGCCGCAAGCTTGGCCGCAGGCGTGGCCGGAGTAGCCACGGTGGCGGCAAAAGTTGCCGGCCTGCTCGCCGCTAGCGGAGGGCGCAGGACAATGCCCTCCATCACGGAAAACCGGCTGCTGAGTGCGGCCAGCTCCTGCCGCACCAGGGTCAAAACCCGGTCCTCCGCCTGCGACTGCATCGCTCCCCCCTGGGGCACCTCCCGGGGGCCAGCTCCTCGAAGCCGGGCCAGGTCCGCTCGGAGCTCCTCGTTCTCCTTTCGGAGAAGCTCGATAGTGGCCGTCAAGCGGCCGACCTCCGCCCGCATCTCGGACAGTGCGTCCGATGGAGGCCCGACCTGAAGGGCCTTCGCTGCCGCCATTATGGAGGCCGTGGCAGCGGGCATGGCCTTGTCTTTAGAGGACTGAATCCTCTTCAAGCCCACAGCCCGGATGGCTGTTGCCACGACCTCCTCGAAGCTGCTGGCCGCCTCCTTCAGCTCGGAGCTGCCAGCGGCGTCCGGCTCACCGCCCGAGGACTCAGAGCCTCTGTTCGGCTCGCTGTCCTCCGGGGTAGTGAGCCTTCTGGCCACACCCCGTTCCCGAGGCCCGCCCCGCTTTATCAGTTTTTTGCGAGCCGCATTTAGCTCGCCGTCAGAGGACGACCCCTCTGGTTTGGACCGCTTGAAGAAGTCGCTCTTCTTTGCGGCCCCCGTCTCAACGCGCTCCGGGCTCTCAGAAGAGCCCTTCGCGCCAGATGCGGAGTCGGATTCCGACCCCGAATCGCTCACCACCTCTACGCTTTTAATTTTGTTTTTATTCTTTTGTTTCGTCATAATTGATCCCACGAGTGTGGGGGATATAAAATGTCATTCCTAGGGTTACCCCCTGTCCCTAGGTAAGTGTACATTTGTAACCCAACCCAAGGATTCCACTGGTCCCCGGCTGGGGGTGCGCTAACGACTGATGCACCACCTGCAACTAAGAGTTACAGATGGCACTACTCCTCAGCCATCCATACCCTCGCCACGCACCAAAACTTGGTATTAGAGGAATTTTTTATAGAGGTTTACGTCCTCGCGATCCGGGCGGTTAAGCCAAGATCCTCGTCCCGTTCCGAGTCACAAAACATGACCGTGAACTCTTTCCGGATTACGATATCGACGGGTGCAGTCAGGAGAATAAATTCTCCCGCTGCCAGCTCGTTGGCAGGGTGAGTGCACAACGAGCCCCGCCCTGCTTCTCCAACATGGAGATCCCTCCTCTACGGACCTCCAGGTCCTAACCTCGCCCACTCGACCGTCCCTCTGTAAGCAGAGGGGGGAGTAGGCCACCATCCACCCTGGAGGAACGTAACGCTCTCCTCCTCGCAGAAATTCGCCATAAACAATACCCTCGCCAAAAAACTCCGCTACCTTTTTCGAAGAGTGTATTGTCCATGCCCAGAGTGCACCGGCCCAACGACTGCTCTTCCCCTCGGACGTATCCATAAGGGACCAGCAGGCATCAGGCACACGGGGAGGTTTTCTGCTCGCACCCCTAAATACTGTATTGCTTAGGTGGATTTCGACTATATATGAATTTACTTGATTTTAAAGATTTCGAATTTCTATGTTGGCTAGGCGCACGTGCGAGGTGTCAAAAGACGCGTCTCCGCGCGGGCTAGCGTTCTGTGATGTTACTGGAATTTAGGCTGAATAAAAATTTTGACTTTTGGTCAAAAAACGGGTTTTTCGACCGAAAAGTATGTTAAAACCGGGAATTACGACTACCAAACGGGACTCGAGCACGCGGAACGCGCACCAGAATACAGGTAAGGCAGGTAAGTATCTATTAAAACTAATAACAAATGTGGTTTAAGAGAGAAAATTTAGAGATAAAAATTAATTTAATTTTTCGTAAAGAAAAATATTGAAAATTTTTCTATGTCCTGAAACGAAAAAATATTTTCGCGTAAAAGTCAATAAAAATTAGTCAGATAGTAGGACGGAACCTGTTTATGATCAAAATAGCTGAAAACAGCTTCAAAATGCGTCACCTGGATGCAAAGTTATAACGGTTTGCTGTAAATACTGTATTGCTTAGGTGGATTTCGACTATATATGAATTTACTTGATTTTAAAGATTTCGAATTTCTATGTTGGCTAGGCGCACGTGCGAGGTGTCAAAAGACGCGTCTCCGCGCGGGCTAGCGTTCTGTGATGTTACTGGAATTTAGGCTGAATAAAAATTTTGACTTTTGGTCAAAAAACGGGTTTTTCGACCGAAAAGTATGTTAAAACCGGGAATTACGACTACCAAACGGGACTCGAGCACGCGGAACGCGCACCAGAATACAGGTAAGGCAGGTAAGTATCTATTAAAACTAATAACAAATGTGGTTTAAGAGAGAAAATTTAGAGATAAAAATTAATTTAATTTTTCGTAAAGAAAAATATTGAAAATTTTTCTATGTCCTGAAACGAAAAAATATTTTCGCGTAAAAGTCAATAAAAATTAGTCAGATAGTAGGACGGAACCTGTTTATGATCAAAATAGCTGAAAACAGCTTCAAAATGCGTCACCTGGATGCAAAGTTATAACGGTTTGCTGTAAATACTGTATTGCTTAGGTGGATTTCGACTATATATGAATTTACTTGATTTTAAAGATTTCGAATTTCTATGTTGGCTAGGCGCACGTGCGAGGTGTCAAAAGACGCGTCTCCGCGCGGGCTAGCGTTCTGTGATGTTACTGGAATTTAGGCTGAATAAAAATTTTGACTTTTGGTCAAAAAACGGGTTTTTCGACCGAAAAGTATGTTAAAACCGGGAATTACGACTACCAAACGGGACTCGAGCACGCGGAACGCGCACCAGAATACAGGTAAGGCAGGTAAGTATCTATTAAAACTAATAACAAATGTGGTTTAAGAGAGAAAATTTAGAGATAAAAATTAATTTAATTTTTCGTAAAGAAAAATATTGAAAATTTTTCTATGTCCTGAAACGAAAAAATATTTTCGCGTAAAAGTCAATAAAAATTAGTCAGATAGTAGGACGGAACCTGTTTATGATCAAAATAGCTGAAAACAGCTTCAAAATGCGTCACCTGGATGCAAAGTTATAACGGTTTGCTGTAAATACTGTATTGCTTAGGTGGATTTCGACTATATATGAATTTACTTGATTTTAAAGATTTCGAATTTCTATGTTGGCTAGGCGCACGTGCGAGGTGTCAAAAGACGCGTCTCCGCGCGGGCTAGCGTTCTGTGATGTTACTGGAATTTAGGCTGAATAAAAATTTTGACTTTTGGTCAAAAAACGGGTTTTTCGACCGAAAAGTATGTTAAAACCGGGAATTACGACTACCAAACGGGACTCGAGCACGCGGAACGCGCACCAGAATACAGGTAAGGCAGGTAAGTATCTATTAAAACTAATAACAAATGTGGTTTAAGAGAGAAAATTTAGAGATAAAAATTAATTTAATTTTTCGTAAAGAAAAATATTGAAAATTTTTCTATGTCCTGAAACGAAAAAATATTTTCGCGTAAAAGTCAATAAAAATTAGTCAGATAGTAGGACGGAACCTGTTTATGATCAAAATAGCTGAAAACAGCTTCAAAATGCGTCACCTGGATGCAAAGTTATAACGGTTTGCTGTAAATACTGTATTGCTTAGGTGGATTTCGACTATATATGAATTTACTTGATTTTAAAGATTTCGAATTTCTATGTTGGCTAGGCGCACGTGCGAGGTGTCAAAAGACGCGTCTCCGCGCGGGCTAGCGTTCTGTGATGTTACTGGAATTTAGGCTGAATAAAAATTTTGACTTTTGGTCAAAAAACGGGTTTTTCGACCGAAAAGTATGTTAAAACCGGGAATTACGACTACCAAACGGGACTCGAGCACGCGGAACGCGCACCAGAATACAGGTAAGGCAGGTAAGTATCTATTAAAACTAATAACAAATGTGGTTTAAGAGAGAAAATTTAGAGATAAAAATTAATTTAATTTTTCGTAAAGAAAAATATTGAAAATTTTTCTATGTCCTGAAACGAAAAAATATTTTCGCGTAAAAGTCAATAAAAATTAGTCAGATAGTAGGACGGAACCTGTTTATGATCAAAATAGCTGAAAACAGCTTCAAAATGCGTCACCTGGATGCAAAGTTATAACGGTTTGCTGTAAATACTGTATTGCTTAGGTGGATTTCGACTATATATGAATTTACTTGATTTTAAAGATTTCGAATTTCTATGTTGGCTAGGCGCACGTGCGAGGTGTCAAAAGACGCGTCTCCGCGCGGGCTAGCGTTCTGTGATGTTACTGGAATTTAGGCTGAATAAAAATTTTGACTTTTGGTCAAAAAACGGGTTTTTCGACCGAAAAGTATGTTAAAACCGGGAATTACGACTACCAAACGGGACTCGAGCACGCGGAACGCGCACCAGAATACAGGTAAGGCAGGTAAGTATCTATTAAAACTAATAACAAATGTGGTTTAAGAGAGAAAATTTAGAGATAAAAATTAATTTAATTTTTCGTAAAGAAAAATATTGAAAATTTTTCTATGTCCTGAAACGAAAAAATATTTTCGCGTAAAAGTCAATAAAAATTAGTCAGATAGTAGGACGGAACCTGTTTATGATCAAAATAGCTGAAAACAGCTTCAAAATGCGTCACCTGGATGCAAAGTTATAACGGTTTGCTGTAAATACTGTATTGCTTAGGTGGATTTCGACTATATATGAATTTACTTGATTTTAAAGATTTCGAATTTCTATGTTGGCTAGGCGCACGTGCGAGGTGTCAAAAGACGCGTCTCCGCGCGGGCTAGCGTTCTGTGATGTTACTGGAATTTAGGCTGAATAAAAATTTTGACTTTTGGTCAAAAAACGGGTTTTTCGACCGAAAAGTATGTTAAAACCGGGAATTACGACTACCAAACGGGACTCGAGCACGCGGAACGCGCACCAGAATACAGGTAAGGCAGGTAAGTATCTATTAAAACTAATAACAAATGTGGTTTAAGAGAGAAAATTTAGAGATAAAAATTAATTTAATTTTTCGTAAAGAAAAATATTGAAAATTTTTCTATGTCCTGAAACGAAAAAATATTTTCGCGTAAAAGTCAATAAAAATTAGTCAGATAGTAGGACGGAACCTGTTTATGATCAAAATAGCTGAAAACAGCTTCAAAATGCGTCACCTGGATGCAAAGTTATAACGGTTTGCTGTAAATACTGTATTGCTTTTTTTTTTTTTTTTTTTTTTTGAGGGTGGGAAATCATCAAATGACTTCTCCCGCTCTGGGCAGAGCGAGAGGGTGTGTCAGACTTTTACTGACTAAAACCCACCCGTGTTCCTTCCGTTGCCTGTGTGCCGGAGCCGCGATATCCCTTTCAGACAAACCCGCAACCCCAGCAGGCATTGGTCTTTCGACCCCGTCGGTTGATGCTGACATCTCTTTGAGGCGCGCGTGGAACACAACGCGCCGTCGACACGGGCCTGGTCCTGATCGGACGGCGAGCTGCCCATTGCTCACCGTCCGCAGGCCCGCGCCTACGGTGGCCGGAAGTCGGCTCTTGACTCCCGACGCCCGGGGCGTCTCCTGCGGCGACTAGGGCCGCGAGGGCGTGCAGCTTGCATCTCCCTCGCGCGCCCCGCCTCCTCCTTCGCGAGCATAACTGCTTCGCAGAAGGAGGTGACGGCCTCCCATGCACTCTCGCGCCGAACCATGGCCTGAACCAGGGCCGGACGCGAGAGATCGCCGCCGCCGATCGCCTCCGTGAGGACACGGCGGTGCTCCGCCCAAGCCGGGCAGACCTCCACCGTATGCTCCACCGTGTCCTCCGGGCGATCCACACAGTGGTGACACCCGGGCGTTTCCTCCCGCCTAATTCGGAACAGGAACCTCCCGAAACAACCGTGTCCGGTGAGGACCTGCGTCAGGCGGAAGGTGAGGACGCCATGGCGCCTCTCAAGCCACTCCTCAAAGAGGGGACTTATCGCCGCAATTGTGGCGTGCCCAGCGCTGGGTTGCGACAATCGCACACTCCATGCCGCCATGAGATCCCGCCGGAGCTCTGTCCGCTGTGCCGTGATCTCTCGCGGCAGCGGAGTTACACCCCGGCGTTTCGCCTCCTCGCGCAACTCCCACATGTGCGCGAGGACTTTCGCCTCCAGATCCCATGGCGGTAGTCCGGCAAGGAGGCTCGCCGCCTCACGGGAGACCGTGCGGTATCCCCGGACCAGCCTGATGGCCATGACCCTTTGGGACGCGTTCAACCGCCGGGCCGGTCGCAGCCTCAGTGAACGCGCCCACACCGGTGCCCCGTAAAGGGCCATGGACCGCACGACCCCCGCGTAAAGCCTCCGGCAGGAGGCGTTTGGACCCCCTAGGTTGGGCAGAAGCCGCTTCAGAGCAGCCCCAGCCCTATCCAGTTTGGGAGCCAAACGTCGGAAGTGCTCCACGAAGTTCCACCGGCTGTCGAGGACGAGCCCCAGGTACTTCATCGTCGACTCGACGCCGATGTGAACCCCTCCCGCCGTTATCTGGGAACCCGACAGTGGCGCGTTCCGAGGACCATAGAAACACATGGCCTCGGACTTGTGCAGGGCCACCTCGAGTCCCAGTTGCCGGATCCTATCGACGATTGTCGCAACCCAACGTGTCGCTAGTTCGGCCGCCGCCTCATGCGACCTCCCCTGCACCAGGACCAGCGTGTCGTCAGCGTAGCAGACCACGCTGACGCCGCTAGGGAGGTCGGCGCGCAGCACCCAGTCGTAGCCGATGTCCCACAGATGCGGCCCCAGGACCGATCCCTGTGGGACACCGCACGACATCTCTCGCCGGTTCCACTCTCCGTGGTGACCGGGGTAGATGACGGCCCTATCCGTCAAATAGGCCTCGACCACTCGACAGAGGTAGGTCGGCATCCGGTGATACCGGAGTGCCTCCCTAATGCAACTCCAGGGCAGGGTGTTGAAGGCATTGGCGATGTCGAGAGACACCGCCAAGACGACCCCACCCCGGGCAACAGCATCCCCCGTCGTGAGGGCTCGAACGCGCATGATGGCATCCACCGTAGAGCGCCCCTTGCGGAAACCAAACTGGCTGTCCGCCAAATCCGGCCCCACTCGCTCCAGCCGCCCGACAAGGCGGTCTGCAATTACTCTTTCAAAGAGCTTGCCCACCTCGTCGAGCAGCACGATGGGCCGGTAAGCGGACGGAGAGTCCGCCGGGCGCCCCGGCTTCTTAATGAGGACCAGTTTCCCTGTCTTCCAACGAAGTGGGAACTGGCCTCTCTCCAAGCATGCGCTTAGGAGCCCCCTAAGTCGAGGCCCGAGAGCCTCTAAGGCCAGAACCCAGGCTTTTCCAGGTAAGCCGTCGGGTCCTGGGGCGGTATTTTTGGTACTCAGCCTACGTACCGCCACTCTCAAATCTACCTCGGTCACCTCCGGAGATTCATCGTCGTCGTCAGTGGTATGGTCCGCGTCGGGCACCGCAGGAGGCGGAGCCATGGGCGGGGGCGTGTGTTCCCCTCGCGAAGGGAACAGAGCGCTCACCACGTCCTCCACGAGCTGGGGCCGGAGACTCTGCGTCAGCGGGGGAGCCCATGGGCGGAGTTTATCTCGCACCCATTTGTATGGGCGTCCCCACGGATCTCTGTTCAGAGTCTCCAGCGACTCCTCGCGGGCCACTCCTCTGGCCCGCCCGATCTCCGCTCGGAGGGCGGTCTTCGCCGCTCTGTACCCTTCGTACAGCTCCGCCTCAATGGCTTCCGTATCCGGAGGGCGGATACGGAGCCTGCGGTGCCTGGAGTACCGGTGGCGCGCATCAACGCACGCCGCGCGTAGAGCGGTCAGCTCACGCGACCACCAGTACACCTGGCGCCGAGCACTTCCGGGCTGGACCCGGGGCATTGCCACGTCGCATATTACGGACATGGCCTCCCGGAACCACTCCGCCTCGTCGTTGATGTCGGCAGGCCTGTCCGGTGATGACACCCAGGCCTGCACGATCGAGGCCTCCAGGAGGAGCTCCCGGTCCAGCTGCTTCAGCGCCCACCGCGGAACACTCGGGGTCTGTCGGACCGGCGCGCCCGACGTCTGGGCGGAGACCTCAAACCGAATGTACCGGTGATCGGAATAGGTCTCCACCCCCTCCATGACGCGCCAGTCGATGACACGTGGCGACAGAGCGGGGCTGGCGAACGAGATGTCCACCACTGATTCACCCCGCATCCGCACACACGTGGGGACAGAACCCCGGTTTAGGACGACCAGGCCCGTCTCCAGAGCCCAGTCCTCCACCATCCTGCCCCGTGTGTCCGTATACCGGGAACCCCAAGCCACGTTTTTGGCATTGAAGTCCCCGAGGACGATCACGGGCAGGGGATGGTACCCGACGACGATGACTCTCAACTCCCCAAGGGAGTTGTGGAACTCGGCGAGAGTTCGGCTCGGGGAGAAGTACGCTCCTGCCACGACAATCTCCCCGAACCGTGCTGCAACGCAACCCGATCCCCTCTTGACGGCCTCGAGGGACGGGGTACCGGCGGCGGCCGACGAAATAATGGTCACTGAGCCGCTCAGGTCCTCCACCCAGTGATCCCTGGGCGGGACAAAGTACGGCTCAGCGACCACGGCGATGTTAATCGACCACTGCGCCATGCTCTGGAGCAACAGATCCTGAGCGGCGGCGCAGTGGTTGATATTCGCCTGAAGGAGGCGTAATGGGGCCATCAATGGCAATCCATTTCAGCCTCCTCCCGGGCCCCCTGTGATGGCCCTGCCGCGGTGCTAGCGGCGACGACGGCGCCAGTAGAGGCGGCAACGGCAGCGGCAACGGTGGCGGCTGCGGCGGTGACGGCGGTGGCGGAAGGCTTGCCCCTGCCCCTGGATTTGGCAGGTGGAGCGCAGGCCTTGCTCCCGGCCCGGTGATCGGCCGGCTTGCCAGCCGCCGCACACGCATAACAGTGCGGCGTGGCATTGCACGAGCCGGCCTTGTGACCGGGCCGACCACAGCGGAAGCATTCCTCGCTGCGGTCCACCTCCGAGGTGCACTGCGCTCCTACGTGGTGCCCCACCCGGCAGCGGAAGCACCTCAGTGGTCTGGGTTCCAGCAGTTTCACCTGCGCGGATACCCAGCCCACCCGGAGCCTTTGGCCCTCCCCGGCTATCTTTTGGGCCGCCGACACGGGGCAGCTCACCGTTATGGTTTGCATGCCCGTGTTGTCAGGACGGATAGTGCCTGCCCTCACCTGCTCGGCAGAGCACCCTCCGGTCCTAGCCACGGCGGCCACAACATCTTCCGCCGTCACGCAGTCGTCCAGGCCCAGGATGCGCATGTCAGCGCACTTGGTGGGCCTGGAGACTCGGGCCTCCTCCGCATTGAAGGACGCCCTGAGCCTTTCGGCCAGGGCGTCCGCGGTCGGGCCGCTGGCCGCACCGGGGATCTCCAGCATCCGAGCCCCCGTCGCAGTGACCTTCATCCGGAAGCCATCGGCGACGCCGATCTCCTCCAGGTTCACTGCCGCCCACGCCTTAGCGAGCACCTGACGGTAGGTCACGCCCTTCTTCTCCGCTTCCGGCTGTAGTGTGATTACTACAGCTGCGGACTTCGGGGCGCGGAGCCTAGCCGCGGCGCTTCGCTTTTTGCGCTGCTGCTGCCTCTCCTTCCGATTGGCCGCCCTTTTGGCTTTTCCCGCCTGCCTTTTCTCCCCGGCTACTTGCCATTCGGCGTCGGCCGGAGAGGAATTAAGAGGCGGGGCCGGGGGCGACCGTCCTGCCGCCACAGCTGGGGTCCCCTTTCGCGCAGCCGTCCCGCCCTTTGTGGGCTTGGACGGCGCAACTTTCGCCGGAGGCGCCGGCTTGGCCGCGGACTTGGCCGCTGGCTTAGCCGCGGGCTTGGCCGCTGGCTTAGCCGCGGGCTTGGCCGCTGGCTTGGCCGCGGACTTGGCCGCAAGCTTGGCCGCAGGCGTGGCCGGAGTAGCCACGGTGGCGGCAAAAGTTGCCGGCCTGCTCGCCGCTAGCGGAGGGCGCAGGACAATGCCCTCCATCACGGAAAACCGGCTGCTGAGTGCGGCCAGCTCCTGCCGCACCAGGGTCAAAACCCGGTCCTCCGCCTGCGACTGCATCGCTCCCCCCTGGGGCACCTCCCGGGGGCCAGCTCCTCGAAGCCGGGCCAGGTCCGCTCGGAGCTCCTCGTTCTCCTTTCGGAGAAGCTCGATAGTGGCCGTCAAGCGGCCGACCTCCGCCCGCATCTCGGACAGTGCGTCCGATGGAGGCCCGACCTGAAGGGCCTTCGCTGCCGCCATTATGGAGGCCGTGGCAGCGGGCATGGCCTTGTCTTTAGAGGACTGAATCCTCTTCAAGCCCACAGCCCGGATGGCTGTTGCCACGACCTCCTCGAAGCTGCTGGCCGCCTCCTTCAGCTCGGAGCTGCCAGCGGCGTCCGGCTCACCGCCCGAGGACTCAGAGCCTCTGTTCGGCTCGCTGTCCTCCGGGGTAGTGAGCCTTCTGGCCACACCCCGTTCCCGAGGCCCGCCCCGCTTTATCAGTTTTTTGCGAGCCGCATTTAGCTCGCCGTCAGAGGACGACCCCTCTGGTTTGGACCGCTTGAAGAAGTCGCTCTTCTTTGCGGCCCCCGTCTCAACGCGCTCCGGGCTCTCAGAAGAGCCCTTCGCGCCAGATGCGGAGTCGGATTCCGACCCCGAATCGCTCACCACCTCTACGCTTTTAATTTTGTTTTTATTCTTTTGTTTCGTCATAATTGATCCCACGAGTGTGGGGGATATAAAATGTCATTCCTAGGGTTACCCCCTGTCCCTAGGTAAGTGTACATTTGTAACCCAACCCAAGGATTCCACTGGTCCCCGGCTGGGGGTGCGCTAACGACTGATGCACCACCTGCAACTAAGAGTTACAGATGGCACTACTCCTCAGCCATCCATACCCTCGCCACGCACCAAAACTTGGTATTAGAGGAATTTTTTATAGAGGTTTACGTCCTCGCGATCCGGGCGGTTAAGCCAAGATCCTCGTCCCGTTCCGAGTCACAAAACATGACCGTGAACTCTTTCCGGATTACGATATCGACGGGTGCAGTCAGGAGAATAAATTCTCCCGCTGCCAGCTCGTTGGCAGGGTGAGTGCACAACGAGCCCCGCCCTGCTTCTCCAACATGGAGATCCCTCCTCTACGGACCTCCAGGTCCTAACCTCGCCCACTCGACCGTCCCTCTGTAAGCAGAGGGGGGAGTAGGCCACCATCCACCCTGGAGGAACGTAACGCTCTCCTCCTCGCAGAAATTCGCCATAAACAATACCCTCGCCAAAAAACTCCGCTACCTTTTTCGAAGAGTGTATTGTCCATGCCCAGAGTGCACCGGCCCAACGACTGCTCTTCCCCTCGGACGTATCCATAAGGGACCAGCAGGCATCAGGCACACGGGGAGGTTTTCTGCTCGCACCCCTAAATACTGTATTGCTTAGGTGGATTTCGACTATATATGAATTTACTTGATTTTAAAGATTTCGAATTTCTATGTTGGCTAGGCGCACGTGCGAGGTGTCAAAAGACGCGTCTCCGCGCGGGCTAGCGTTCTGTGATGTTACTGGAATTTAGGCTGAATAAAAATTTTGACTTTTGGTCAAAAAACGGGTTTTTCGACCGAAAAGTATGTTAAAACCGGGAATTACGACTACCAAACGGGACTCGAGCACGCGGAACGCGCACCAGAATACAGGTAAGGCAGGTAAGTATCTATTAAAACTAATAACAAATGTGGTTTAAGAGAGAAAATTTAGAGATAAAAATTAATTTAATTTTTCGTAAAGAAAAATATTGAAAATTTTTCTATGTCCTGAAACGAAAAAATATTTTCGCGTAAAAGTCAATAAAAATTAGTCAGATAGTAGGACGGAACCTGTTTATGATCAAAATAGCTGAAAACAGCTTCAAAATGCGTCACCTGGATGCAAAGTTATAACGGTTTGCTGTAAATACTGTATTGCTTAGGTGGATTTCGACTATATATGAATTTACTTGATTTTAAAGATTTCGAATTTCTATGTTGGCTAGGCGCACGTGCGAGGTGTCAAAAGACGCGTCTCCGCGCGGGCTAGCGTTCTGTGATGTTACTGGAATTTAGGCTGAATAAAAATTTTGACTTTTGGTCAAAAAACGGGTTTTTCGACCGAAAAGTATGTTAAAACCGGGAATTACGACTACCAAACGGGACTCGAGCACGCGGAACGCGCACCAGAATACAGGTAAGGCAGGTAAGTATCTATTAAAACTAATAACAAATGTGGTTTAAGAGAGAAAATTTAGAGATAAAAATTAATTTAATTTTTCGTAAAGAAAAATATTGAAAATTTTTCTATGTCCTGAAACGAAAAAATATTTTCGCGTAAAAGTCAATAAAAATTAGTCAGATAGTAGGACGGAACCTGTTTATGATCAAAATAGCTGAAAACAGCTTCAAAATGCGTCACCTGGATGCAAAGTTATAACGGTTTGCTGTAAATACTGTATTGCTTAGGTGGATTTCGACTATATATGAATTTACTTGATTTTAAAGATTTCGAATTTCTATGTTGGCTAGGCGCACGTGCGAGGTGTCAAAAGACGCGTCTCCGCGCGGGCTAGCGTTCTGTGATGTTACTGGAATTTAGGCTGAATAAAAATTTTGACTTTTGGTCAAAAAACGGGTTTTTCGACCGAAAAGTATGTTAAAACCGGGAATTACGACTACCAAACGGGACTCGAGCACGCGGAACGCGCACCAGAATACAGGTAAGGCAGGTAAGTATCTATTAAAACTAATAACAAATGTGGTTTAAGAGAGAAAATTTAGAGATAAAAATTAATTTAATTTTTCGTAAAGAAAAATATTGAAAATTTTTCTATGTCCTGAAACGAAAAAATATTTTCGCGTAAAAGTCAATAAAAATTAGTCAGATAGTAGGACGGAACCTGTTTATGATCAAAATAGCTGAAAACAGCTTCAAAATGCGTCACCTGGATGCAAAGTTATAACGGTTTGCTGTAAATACTGTATTGCTTAGGTGGATTTCGACTATATATGAATTTACTTGATTTTAAAGATTTCGAATTTCTATGTTGGCTAGGCGCACGTGCGAGGTGTCAAAAGACGCGTCTCCGCGCGGGCTAGCGTTCTGTGATGTTACTGGAATTTAGGCTGAATAAAAATTTTGACTTTTGGTCAAAAAACGGGTTTTTCGACCGAAAAGTATGTTAAAACCGGGAATTACGACTACCAAACGGGACTCGAGCACGCGGAACGCGCACCAGAATACAGGTAAGGCAGGTAAGTATCTATTAAAACTAATAACAAATGTGGTTTAAGAGAGAAAATTTAGAGATAAAAATTAATTTAATTTTTCGTAAAGAAAAATATTGAAAATTTTTCTATGTCCTGAAACGAAAAAATATTTTCGCGTAAAAGTCAATAAAAATTAGTCAGATAGTAGGACGGAACCTGTTTATGATCAAAATAGCTGAAAACAGCTTCAAAATGCGTCACCTGGATGCAAAGTTATAACGGTTTGCTGTAAATACTGTATTGCTTAGGTGGATTTCGACTATATATGAATTTACTTGATTTTAAAGATTTCGAATTTCTATGTTGGCTAGGCGCACGTGCGAGGTGTCAAAAGACGCGTCTCCGCGCGGGCTAGCGTTCTGTGATGTTACTGGAATTTAGGCTGAATAAAAATTTTGACTTTTGGTCAAAAAACGGGTTTTTCGACCGAAAAGTATGTTAAAACCGGGAATTACGACTACCAAACGGGACTCGAGCACGCGGAACGCGCACCAGAATACAGGTAAGGCAGGTAAGTATCTATTAAAACTAATAACAAATGTGGTTTAAGAGAGAAAATTTAGAGATAAAAATTAATTTAATTTTTCGTAAAGAAAAATATTGAAAATTTTTCTATGTCCTGAAACGAAAAAATATTTTCGCGTAAAAGTCAATAAAAATTAGTCAGATAGTAGGACGGAACCTGTTTATGATCAAAATAGCTGAAAACAGCTTCAAAATGCGTCACCTGGATGCAAAGTTATAACGGTTTGCTGTAAATACTGTATTGCTTAGGTGGATTTCGACTATATATGAATTTACTTGATTTTAAAGATTTCGAATTTCTATGTTGGCTAGGCGCACGTGCGAGGTGTCAAAAGACGCGTCTCCGCGCGGGCTAGCGTTCTGTGATGTTACTGGAATTTAGGCTGAATAAAAATTTTGACTTTTGGTCAAAAAACGGGTTTTTCGACCGAAAAGTATGTTAAAACCGGGAATTACGACTACCAAACGGGACTCGAGCACGCGGAACGCGCACCAGAATACAGGTAAGGCAGGTAAGTATCTATTAAAACTAATAACAAATGTGGTTTAAGAGAGAAAATTTAGAGATAAAAATTAATTTAATTTTTCGTAAAGAAAAATATTGAAAATTTTTCTATGTCCTGAAACGAAAAAATATTTTCGCGTAAAAGTCAATAAAAATTAGTCAGATAGTAGGACGGAACCTGTTTATGATCAAAATAGCTGAAAACAGCTTCAAAATGCGTCACCTGGATGCAAAGTTATAACGGTTTGCTGTAAATACTGTATTGCTTAGGTGGATTTCGACTATATATGAATTTACTTGATTTTAAAGATTTCGAATTTCTATGTTGGCTAGGCGCACGTGCGAGGTGTCAAAAGACGCGTCTCCGCGCGGGCTAGCGTTCTGTGATGTTACTGGAATTTAGGCTGAATAAAAATTTTGACTTTTGGTCAAAAAACGGGTTTTTCGACCGAAAAGTATGTTAAAACCGGGAATTACGACTACCAAACGGGACTCGAGCACGCGGAACGCGCACCAGAATACAGGTAAGGCAGGTAAGTATCTATTAAAACTAATAACAAATGTGGTTTAAGAGAGAAAATTTAGAGATAAAAATTAATTTAATTTTTCGTAAAGAAAAATATTGAAAATTTTTCTATGTCCTGAAACGAAAAAATATTTTCGCGTAAAAGTCAATAAAAATTAGTCAGATAGTAGGACGGAACCTGTTTATGATCAAAATAGCTGAAAACAGCTTCAAAATGCGTCACCTGGATGCAAAGTTATAACGGTTTGCTGTAAATACTGTATTGCTTAGGTGGATTTCGACTATATATGAATTTACTTGATTTTAAAGATTTCGAATTTCTATGTTGGCTAGGCGCACGTGCGAGGTGTCAAAAGACGCGTCTCCGCGCGGGCTAGCGTTCTGTGATGTTACTGGAATTTAGGCTGAATAAAAATTTTGACTTTTGGTCAAAAAACGGGTTTTTCGACCGAAAAGTATGTTAAAACCGGGAATTACGACTACCAAACGGGACTCGAGCACGCGGAACGCGCACCAGAATACAGGTAAGGCAGGTAAGTATCTATTAAAACTAATAACAAATGTGGTTTAAGAGAGAAAATTTAGAGATAAAAATTAATTTAATTTTTCGTAAAGAAAAATATTGAAAATTTTTCTATGTCCTGAAACGAAAAAATATTTTCGCGTAAAAGTCAATAAAAATTAGTCAGATAGTAGGACGGAACCTGTTTATGATCAAAATAGCTGAAAACAGCTTCAAAATGCGTCACCTGGATGCAAAGTTATAACGGTTTGCTGTAAATACTGTATTGCTTAGGTGGATTTCGACTATATATGAATTTACTTGATTTTAAAGATTTCGAATTTCTATGTTGGCTAGGCGCACGTGCGAGGTGTCAAAAGACGCGTCTCCGCGCGGGCTAGCGTTCTGTGATGTTACTGGAATTTAGGCTGAATAAAAATTTTGACTTTTGGTCAAAAAACGGGTTTTTCGACCGAAAAGTATGTTAAAACCGGGAATTACGACTACCAAACGGGACTCGAGCACGCGGAACGCGCACCAGAATACAGGTAAGGCAGGTAAGTATCTATTAAAACTAATAACAAATGTGGTTTAAGAGAGAAAATTTAGAGATAAAAATTAATTTAATTTTTCGTAAAGAAAAATATTGAAAATTTTTCTATGTCCTGAAACGAAAAAATATTTTCGCGTAAAAGTCAATAAAAATTAGTCAGATAGTAGGACGGAACCTGTTTATGATCAAAATAGCTGAAAACAGCTTCAAAATGCGTCACCTGGATGCAAAGTTATAACGGTTTGCTGTAAATACTGTATTGCTTAGGTGGATTTCGACTATATATGAATTTACTTGATTTTAAAGATTTCGAATTTCTATGTTGGCTAGGCGCACGTGCGAGGTGTCAAAAGACGCGTCTCCGCGCGGGCTAGCGTTCTGTGATGTTACTGGAATTTAGGCTGAATAAAAATTTTGACTTTTGGTCAAAAAACGGGTTTTTCGACCGAAAAGTATGTTAAAACCGGGAATTACGACTACCAAACGGGACTCGAGCACGCGGAACGCGCACCAGAATACAGGTAAGGCAGGTAAGTATCTATTAAAACTAATAACAAATGTGGTTTAAGAGAGAAAATTTAGAGATAAAAATTAATTTAATTTTTCGTAAAGAAAAATATTGAAAATTTTTCTATGTCCTGAAACGAAAAAATATTTTCGCGTAAAAGTCAATAAAAATTAGTCAGATAGTAGGACGGAACCTGTTTATGATCAAAATAGCTGAAAACAGCTTCAAAATGCGTCACCTGGATGCAAAGTTATAACGGTTTGCTGTAAATACTGTATTGCTTAGGTGGATTTCGACTATATATGAATTTACTTGATTTTAAAGATTTCGAATTTCTATGTTGGCTAGGCGCACGTGCGAGGTGTCAAAAGACGCGTCTCCGCGCGGGCTAGCGTTCTGTGATGTTACTGGAATTTAGGCTGAATAAAAATTTTGACTTTTGGTCAAAAAACGGGTTTTTCGACCGAAAAGTATGTTAAAACCGGGAATTACGACTACCAAACGGGACTCGAGCACGCGGAACGCGCACCAGAATACAGGTAAGGCAGGTAAGTATCTATTAAAACTAATAACAAATGTGGTTTAAGAGAGAAAATTTAGAGATAAAAATTAATTTAATTTTTCGTAAAGAAAAATATTGAAAATTTTTCTATGTCCTGAAACGAAAAAATATTTTCGCGTAAAAGTCAATAAAAATTAGTCAGATAGTAGGACGGAACCTGTTTATGATCAAAATAGCTGAAAACAGCTTCAAAATGCGTCACCTGGATGCAAAGTTATAACGGTTTGCTGTAAATACTGTATTGCTTAGGTGGATTTCGACTATATATGAATTTACTTGATTTTAAAGATTTCGAATTTCTATGTTGGCTAGGCGCACGTGCGAGGTGTCAAAAGACGCGTCTCCGCGCGGGCTAGCGTTCTGTGATGTTACTGGAATTTAGGCTGAATAAAAATTTTGACTTTTGGTCAAAAAACGGGTTTTTCGACCGAAAAGTATGTTAAAACCGGGAATTACGACTACCAAACGGGACTCGAGCACGCGGAACGCGCACCAGAATACAGGTAAGGCAGGTAAGTATCTATTAAAACTAATAACAAATGTGGTTTAAGAGAGAAAATTTAGAGATAAAAATTAATTTAATTTTTCGTAAAGAAAAATATTGAAAATTTTTCTATGTCCTGAAACGAAAAAATATTTTCGCGTAAAAGTCAATAAAAATTAGTCAGATAGTAGGACGGAACCTGTTTATGATCAAAATAGCTGAAAACAGCTTCAAAATGCGTCACCTGGATGCAAAGTTATAACGGTTTGCTGTAAATACTGTATTGCTTAGGTGGATTTCGACTATATATGAATTTACTTGATTTTAAAGATTTCGAATTTCTATGTTGGCTAGGCGCACGTGCGAGGTGTCAAAAGACGCGTCTCCGCGCGGGCTAGCGTTCTGTGATGTTACTGGAATTTAGGCTGAATAAAAATTTTGACTTTTGGTCAAAAAACGGGTTTTTCGACCGAAAAGTATGTTAAAACCGGGAATTACGACTACCAAACGGGACTCGAGCACGCGGAACGCGCACCAGAATACAGGTAAGGCAGGTAAGTATCTATTAAAACTAATAACAAATGTGGTTTAAGAGAGAAAATTTAGAGATAAAAATTAATTTAATTTTTCGTAAAGAAAAATATTGAAAATTTTTCTATGTCCTGAAACGAAAAAATATTTTCGCGTAAAAGTCAATAAAAATTAGTCAGATAGTAGGACGGAACCTGTTTATGATCAAAATAGCTGAAAACAGCTTCAAAATGCGTCACCTGGATGCAAAGTTATAACGGTTTGCTGTAAATACTGTATTGCTTAGGTGGATTTCGACTATATATGAATTTACTTGATTTTAAAGATTTCGAATTTCTATGTTGGCTAGGCGCACGTGCGAGGTGTCAAAAGACGCGTCTCCGCGCGGGCTAGCGTTCTGTGATGTTACTGGAATTTAGGCTGAATAAAAATTTTGACTTTTGGTCAAAAAACGGGTTTTTCGACCGAAAAGTATGTTAAAACCGGGAATTACGACTACCAAACGGGACTCGAGCACGCGGAACGCGCACCAGAATACAGGTAAGGCAGGTAAGTATCTATTAAAACTAATAACAAATGTGGTTTAAGAGAGAAAATTTAGAGATAAAAATTAATTTAATTTTTCGTAAAGAAAAATATTGAAAATTTTTCTATGTCCTGAAACGAAAAAATATTTTCGCGTAAAAGTCAATAAAAATTAGTCAGATAGTAGGACGGAACCTGTTTATGATCAAAATAGCTGAAAACAGCTTCAAAATGCGTCACCTGGATGCAAAGTTATAACGGTTTGCTGTAAATACTGTATTGCTTAGGTGGATTTCGACTATATATGAATTTACTTGATTTTAAAGATTTCGAATTTCTATGTTGGCTAGGCGCACGTGCGAGGTGTCAAAAGACGCGTCTCCGCGCGGGCTAGCGTTCTGTGATGTTACTGGAATTTAGGCTGAATAAAAATTTTGACTTTTGGTCAAAAAACGGGTTTTTCGACCGAAAAGTATGTTAAAACCGGGAATTACGACTACCAAACGGGACTCGAGCACGCGGAACGCGCACCAGAATACAGGTAAGGCAGGTAAGTATCTATTAAAACTAATAACAAATGTGGTTTAAGAGAGAAAATTTAGAGATAAAAATTAATTTAATTTTTCGTAAAGAAAAATATTGAAAATTTTTCTATGTCCTGAAACGAAAAAATATTTTCGCGTAAAAGTCAATAAAAATTAGTCAGATAGTAGGACGGAACCTGTTTATGATCAAAATAGCTGAAAACAGCTTCAAAATGCGTCACCTGGATGCAAAGTTATAACGGTTTGCTGTAAATACTGTATTGCTTAGGTGGATTTCGACTATATATGAATTTACTTGATTTTAAAGATTTCGAATTTCTATGTTGGCTAGGCGCACGTGCGAGGTGTCAAAAGACGCGTCTCCGCGCGGGCTAGCGTTCTGTGATGTTACTGGAATTTAGGCTGAATAAAAATTTTGACTTTTGGTCAAAAAACGGGTTTTTCGACCGAAAAGTATGTTAAAACCGGGAATTACGACTACCAAACGGGACTCGAGCACGCGGAACGCGCACCAGAATACAGGTAAGGCAGGTAAGTATCTATTAAAACTAATAACAAATGTGGTTTAAGAGAGAAAATTTAGAGATAAAAATTAATTTAATTTTTCGTAAAGAAAAATATTGAAAATTTTTCTATGTCCTGAAACGAAAAAATATTTTCGCGTAAAAGTCAATAAAAATTAGTCAGATAGTAGGACGGAACCTGTTTATGATCAAAATAGCTGAAAACAGCTTCAAAATGCGTCACCTGGATGCAAAGTTATAACGGTTTGCTGTAAATACTGTATTGCTTAGGTGGATTTCGACTATATATGAATTTACTTGATTTTAAAGATTTCGAATTTCTATGTTGGCTAGGCGCACGTGCGAGGTGTCAAAAGACGCGTCTCCGCGCGGGCTAGCGTTCTGTGATGTTACTGGAATTTAGGCTGAATAAAAATTTTGACTTTTGGTCAAAAAACGGGTTTTTCGACCGAAAAGTATGTTAAAACCGGGAATTACGACTACCAAACGGGACTCGAGCACGCGGAACGCGCACCAGAATACAGGTAAGGCAGGTAAGTATCTATTAAAACTAATAACAAATGTGGTTTAAGAGAGAAAATTTAGAGATAAAAATTAATTTAATTTTTCGTAAAGAAAAATATTGAAAATTTTTCTATGTCCTGAAACGAAAAAATATTTTCGCGTAAAAGTCAATAAAAATTAGTCAGATAGTAGGACGGAACCTGTTTATGATCAAAATAGCTGAAAACAGCTTCAAAATGCGTCACCTGGATGCAAAGTTATAACGGTTTGCTGTAAATACTGTATTGCTTTTTTTTTTTTTTTTTTTTTTTTTTTTTTTGGATGGGAAATCATCAAATGACTTCTCCCGCTCTGGGCAGAGCGAGAGGGTGTGTCAGACTTTTACTGACTAAAACCCACCCGTGTTCCTTCCGTTGCCTGTGTGCCGGGGCCGCGATATCCCTTTCAGACAAACCCGCAACCCCAGCAGGCATTGGTCTTTCGACCCCGTCGGTTGATGCTGACATCTCTTTGAGGCGCGCGTGGAACACAACGCGCCGTCGACACGGGCCTGGTCCTGATCGGACGGCGAGCTGCCCATTGCTCACCGTCCGCAGGCCCGCGCCTACGGTGGCCGGAAGTCGGCTCTTGACTCCCGACGCCCGGGACGTCTCCTGCGGCGACTAGGGCCGCGAGGGCGTGCAGCTTGCATCTCCCTCGCGCGCCCCGCCTCCTCCTTCGCGAGCATAACTGCTTCGCAGAAGGAGGTGACGGCCTCCCATGCACTCTCGCGCCGAACCATGGCCTGAACCAGGGCCGGACGCGAGAGATCGCCGCCGCCGATCGCCTCCGTGAGGACACGGCGGTGCTCCGCCCAAGCCGGGCAGACCTCCACCGTATGCTCCACCGTGTCCTCCGGGCGATCCACACAGTGGTGACACCCGGGCGTTTCCTCCCGCCTAATTCGGAACAGGAACCTCCCGAAACAACCGTGTCCGGTGAGGACCTGCGTCAGGCGGAAGGTGAGGACGCCATGGCGCCTCTCAAGCCACTCCTCAAAGAGGGGACTTATCGCCGCAATTGTGGCGTGCCCAGCGCTGGGTTGCGACAATCGCACACTCCATGCCGCCATGAGATCCCGCCGGAGCTCTGTCCGCTGTGCCGCGATCTCTCGCGGCAGCGGAGTTACACCCCGGCGTTTCGCCTCCTCGCGCAACTCCCACATCTGCGCGAGGACTTTCGCCTCCAGATCCCATGGCGGTAGTCCGGCAAGGAGGCTCGCCGCCTCACGGGAGACCGTGCGGTATCCCCGGACCAGCCTGATGGCCATGACCCTTTGGGACGCGTTCAACCGCTGGGCCGGTCGCAGCCTCAGTGAACGCGCCCACACCGGTGCCCCGTAAAGGGCCATGGACCGCACGACCCCCGCGTAAAGCCTCCGGCAGGAGGCGTTTGGACCCCCTAGGTTGGGCAGAAGCCGCTTCAGAGCAGCCCCAGCCCTATCCAGTTTGGGAGCCAAACGTCGGAAGTGCTCCACGAAGTTCCACCGGCTGTCGAGGACGAGTCCCAGGTACTTCATCGTCGACTCGACGCCGATGTGAACCCCTCCCGCCGTTATCTGGGAACCCGACAGTGGCGCGTTCCGAGGACCATAGAAACACATGGCCTCGGACTTGTGCAAGGCCACCTCGAGTCCCAGTTGCCGGATCCTATCGACGATTGTCGCAACCCAACGTGTCGCTAGTTCGGCCGCCGCCTCATGCGACCTCCCCTGCACCAGGACCAGCGTGTCGTCAGCGTAGCAGACCACGCTGACGCCGCTAGGGAGGTCGGCGCGCAGCACCCAGTCGTAGCCGATGTCCCACAGATGCGGCCCCAGGACCGATCCCTGCGGGACACCGCACGACATCTCTCGCCGGTTCCACTCTCCGTGGTGACCGGGGTAGATGACGGCCCTATCCGTCAAATAGGCCTCGACCACTCGACAGAGGTAGGTCGGCATCCGGTGATACCGGAGTGCCTCCCTAATGCAACTCCAGGGCAGGGTGTTGAAGGCATTGGCGATGTCGAGAGACACCGCCAAGACGACCCCACCCCGGGCAACAGCATCCCCCGTCGTGAGGGCTCGAACGCGCATGATGGCATCCACCGTAGAGCGCCCCTTGCGGAAACCAAACTGGCTGTCCGCCAAATCCGGCCCCACTCGCTCCAGCCGCCCGACAAGGCGGTCTGCAATTACTCTTTCAAAGAGCTTGCCCACCTCGTCGAGCAGCACGATGGGCCGGTAAGCGGACGGAGAGTCCGCCGGGCGCCCCGGCTTCTTAATGAGGACCAGTTTCCCTGTCTTCCAACGAAGTGGGAACTGGCCTCTCTCCAAGCATGCGCTTAGGAGCCCCCTAAGTCGAGGCCCGAGAGCCTCTAAGGCCAGAACCCAGGCTTTTCCAGGTAAGCCGTCGGGTCCTGGGGCGGTATTTTTGGCACTCAGCCTACGTACCGCCACTCTCAAATCTACCTCGGTCACCTCCGGAGATTCATCGTCGTCGTCAGTGGTATGGTCCGCATCGGGCACCGCAGGAGGCGGAGCCATGGGCGGGGGAGTGTGTTCCCCTCGCGAAGGGAACAGAGCGCTCACCACGTCCTCCACGAGCTGGGGCCGGAGACTCTGCGTCAGCGGGGGAGCCCATGGGCGGAGTTTATCTCGCACCCATTTGTATGGGCGTCCCCACGGATCTCTGTTCAGAGTCTCCAGCGACTCCTCGCGGGCCACTCCTCTGGCCCGCCCGATCTCCGCTCGGAGGGCGGTCTTCGCCGCTCTGTACCCTTCGTACAGCTCCGCCTCAATGGCTTCCGTATCCGGAGGGCGGATACGGAGCCTGCGGTGCCTGGAGTACCGGTGGCGCGCATCAACGCACGCCGCGCGTAGAGCGGTCAGCTCACGCGACCACCAGTACACCTGGCGCCGAGCACTTCCGGGCTGGACCCGGGGCATTGCCACGTCGCATATTACGGACATGGCCTCCCGGAACCACTCCGCCTCGTCATTGATGTCGGCAGGCCTGTCCGGTGATGACACCCAGGCCTGCACGATCGAGGCCTCCAGGAGGAGCTCCCGGTCCAGCTGCTTCAGCGCCCACCGCGGACCACTCGGGGTCTGTCGGACCGGCGCGCCCGACGTCTGGGCGGAGACCTCAAACCGAATGTACCGGTGATCGGAATAGGTCTCCACCCCCTCCATGACGCGCCAGTCGATGACACGCGGCGACAGAGCGGGGCTGGCGAACGAGATGTCCACCACTGATTCACCCCGCATCCGCACACACGTGGGGACAGAACCCCGGTTTAGGACGACCAGGCCCGTCTCCAGAGCCCAGTCCTCCACCATCCTGCCCCGTGTGTCCGTATACCGGGAACCCCAAGCCACGTTTTTGGCATTGAAGTCCCCGAGGACGATCACGGGCAGGGGATGGTACCCGACGACGATGACTCTCAACTCCCCAAGGGAGTTGTGGAACTCGGCGAGAGTTCGGCTCGGGGAGAAGTACGCTCCTGCCACGACAATCTCCCCGAACCGTGCTGCCACGCAACCCGATCCCCTCTTGACGGCCTCGAGGGACGGGGTACCGGCGGCGGCCGACGAAATAATGGTCACTGAGCCGCTCAGGTCCTCCACCCAGTGATCCCTGGGCGGGACAAAGTACGGCTCAGCGACCACGGCGATGTTAATCGACCACTGCGCCATGCTCTGGAGCAACAGATCCTGAGCGGCGGCGCAGTGGTTGATATTCGCCTGAAGGAGGCGTAATGGGGCCATCAATGGCAATCCATTTCAGCCTCCTCCCGGGCCCCCTGTGATGGCCCTGCCGCGGTGCTAGCGGCGACGACGGCGCCAGTAGAGGCGGCAACGGCAGCGGCAACGGTGGCGGCTGCGGCGGTGACGGCGGTGGCGGAAGGCTTGCCCCTGCCCCTGGATTTGGCAGGTGGAGCGCAGGCCTTGCTCCCGGCCCGGTGATCGGCCGGCTTGCCAGCCGCCGCACACGCATAACAGTGCGGCATGGCATTGCACGAGCCGGCCTTGTGACCGGGCCGACCACAGCGGAAGCATTCCTCGCTGCGGTCCACCTCCGAGGTGCACTGCGCTCCTACGTGGTGCCCCACCCGGCAGCGGAAGCACCTCAGTGGTCTGGGTTCCAGCAGTTTCACCTGCGCGGATACCCAGCCCACCCGGAGCCTTTGGCCCTCCCCGGCTATCTTTTGGGCCGCCGACACGGGGCAGCTCACCGTTATGGTTTGCATGCCCGTGTTGTCAGGACGGATAGTGCCTGCCCTCACCTGCTCGGCAGAGCACCCTCCGGTCCTAGCCACGGCGGCCACAACATCTTCCGCCGTCACGCAGTCGTCCAGGCCCAGGATGCGCATGTCAGCGCACTTGGTGGGCCTGGAGACTCGGGCCTCCTCCGCATTGAAGGACGCCCTGAGCCTTTCGGCCAGGGCGTCCGCGGTCGGGCCGCTGGCCGCACCGGGGATCTCCAGCATCCGAGCCCCCGTCGCAGTGACCTTCATCCGGAAGCCATCGGCGACGCCGATCTCCTCCAGGTTCACTGCCGCCCACGCCTTAGCGAGCACCTGACGGTAGGTCACGCCCTTCTTCTCCGCTTCCGGCTGTAGTGTGATTACTACAGCTGCGGACTTCGGGGCGCGGAGCCTAGCCGCGGCGCTTCGCTTTTTGCGCTGCTGCTGCCTCTCCTTCCGATTGGCCGCCCTTTTGGCTTTTCCCGCCTGCCTTTTCTCCCCGGCTACTTGCCATTCGGCGTCGGCCAGAGAGGAATTAAGAGGCGGGGCCGGGGGCGACCGTCCTGCCGCCACAGCTGGGGTCCCCTTTCGCGCAGCCGTCCCGCCCTTTGTGGGCTTGGACGGCGCAACTTTCGCCGGAGGCGCCGGCTTGGCCGCGGACTTGGCCGCTGGCTTAGCCGCGGGCTTGGCCGCTGGCTTAGCCGCGGGCTTGGCCGCTGGCTTGGCCGCGGACTTGGCCGCAAGCTTGGCCGCAGGCGTGGCCGGAGTAGCCACGGTGGCGGCAAAAGTTGCCGGCCTGCTCGCCGCTAGCGGAGGGCGCAGGACAATGCCCTCCATCACGGAAAACCGGCTGCTGAGTGCGGCCAGCTCCTGCCGCACCAGGGTCAAAACCCGGTCCTCCGCCTGCGACTGCATCGCTCCCCCCTGGGGCACCTCCCGGGGGCCAGCTCCTCGAAGCCGGGCCAGGTCCGCTCGGAGCTCCTCGTTCTCCTTTCGGAGAAGCTCGATAGTGGCCGTCAAGCGGCCGACCTCCGCCCGCATCTCGGACAGTGCGTCCGATGGAGGCCCGACCTGAAGGGCCTTCGCTGCCGCCATTATGGAGGCCGTGGCAGCGGGCATGGCCTTGTCTTTAGAGGACTGAATCCTCTTCAAGCCCACAGCCCGGATGGCTGTTGCCACGACCTCCTCGAAGCTGCTGGCCGCCTCCTTCAGCTCGGAGCTGCCAGCGGCGTCCGGCTCACCGCCCGAGGACTCAGAGCCTCTGTTCGGCTCGCTGTCCTCCGGGGTAGTGAGCCTTCTGGCCACACCCCGTTCCCGAGGCCCACCCCGCTTTATCAGTTTTTTGCGAGCCGCATTCAGCTCGCCATCAGAGGACGACCCCTCTGGTTTGGACCGCTTGAAGAAGTCGCTCTTCTTTGCGGCCCCCGTCTCAACGCGCTCCGGGCTCTCAGAAGAGCCCTTCGCGCCAGATGCGGAGTCGGATTCCGACCCCGAATCGCTCACCACCTCTACGCTTTTAATTTTGTTTTTATTCTTTTGTTTCGTCATAATTGATCCCACGAGTGTGGGGGATATAAAATGTCATTCCTAGGGTTACCCCCTGTCCCTAGGTAAGTGTACATTTGTGACCCAACCCAAGGATTCCACTGGTCCCCGGCTGGGGGTGCGCTAACGACTGATGCACCACCTGCAACTAAAAGTCACAGATGGCACTACTCCTCAGCCATCCATACCCTCGCCACGCACCAAAACTTGGTATTAGAGGAATTTTTTATAGAGGTTTACATCCTCGCGATCCGGGCGGTTAAGCCAAGATCCTCGTCCCGTTCCGAGTCACAAAACATGACCGTGAACTCTTTCCGGATTACGATATCGACGGGTGCAATCAGGAGAATAAATTCTCCCGCTGCCAGCTCGTTGGCAGGGTGAGTGCACAACGAGCCCCGCCCCTGCTTCTCCAACATGGAGATCCCTCCTCTACGGACCTCCAGGTCCTAACCTCGCCCACTCGACCGTCCCTCTGTAAGCAGAGGGGGGAGTAGGCCACCATCCACCCTGGAGGAACGTAACGCTCTCCTCCTCGCAGAAATTCGCCATAAACAATACCCTCGCCAAAAAACTCCGCTACCTTTTTCGAAGAGTGTATTGTCCATGCCCAGAGTGCACCGGCCCAACGACTGCTCTTCCCCTCGGACGTATCCATAAGGGACCAGCAGGCATCAGGCACACGGGGAGGTTTTCTGCTCGCACCCCAATACTGTATTGCTTAGGTGGATTTCGACTATATATGAATTTACTTGATTTTAAAGATTTCGAATTTCTATGTTGGCTAGGCGCACGTGCGAGGTGTCAAAAGACGCGTCTCCGCGCGGGCTAGCGTTCTGTGATGTTACTGGAATTTAGGCTGAATAAAAATTTTGACTTTTGGTCAAAAAACGGGTTTTTCGACCGAAAAGTATGTTAAAACCGGGAATTACGACTACCAAACGGGACTCGAGCACGCGGAACGCGCACCAGAATACAGGTAAGGCAGGTAAGTATCTATTAAAACTAATAACAAATGTGGTTTAAGAGAGAAAATTTAGAGATAAAAATTAATTTAATTTTTCGTAAAGAAAAATATTGAAAATTTTTCTATGTCCTGAAACGAAAAAATATTTTCGCGTAAAAGTCAATAAAAATTAGTCAGATAGTAGGACGGAACCTGTTTATGATCAAAATAGCTGAAAACAGCTTCAAAATGCGTCACCTGGATGCAAAGTTATAACGGTTTGCTGTAAATACTGTATTGCTTAGGTGGATTTCGACTATATATGAATTTACTTGATTTTAAAGATTTCGAATTTCTATGTTGGCTAGGCGCACGTGCGAGGTGTCAAAAGACGCGTCTCCGCGCGGGCTAGCGTTCTGTGATGTTACTGGAATTTAGGCTGAATAAAAATTTTGACTTTTGGTCAAAAAACGGGTTTTTCGACCGAAAAGTATGTTAAAACCGGGAATTACGACTACCAAACGGGACTCGAGCACGCGGAACGCGCACCAGAATACAGGTAAGGCAGGTAAGTATCTATTAAAACTAATAACAAATGTGGTTTAAGAGAGAAAATTTAGAGATAAAAATTAATTTAATTTTTCGTAAAGAAAAATATTGAAAATTTTTCTATGTCCTGAAACGAAAAAATATTTTCGCGTAAAAGTCAATAAAAATTAGTCAGATAGTAGGACGGAACCTGTTTATGATCAAAATAGCTGAAAACAGCTTCAAAATGCGTCACCTGGATGCAAAGTTATAACGGTTTGCTGTAAATACTGTATTGCTTAGGTGGATTTCGACTATATATGAATTTACTTGATTTTAAAGATTTCGAATTTCTATGTTGGCTAGGCGCACGTGCGAGGTGTCAAAAGACGCGTCTCCGCGCGGGCTAGCGTTCTGTGATGTTACTGGAATTTAGGCTGAATAAAAATTTTGACTTTTGGTCAAAAAACGGGTTTTTCGACCGAAAAGTATGTTAAAACCGGGAATTACGACTACCAAACGGGACTCGAGCACGCGGAACGCGCACCAGAATACAGGTAAGGCAGGTAAGTATCTATTAAAACTAATAACAAATGTGGTTTAAGAGAGAAAATTTAGAGATAAAAATTAATTTAATTTTTCGTAAAGAAAAATATTGAAAATTTTTCTATGTCCTGAAACGAAAAAATATTTTCGCGTAAAAGTCAATAAAAATTAGTCAGATAGTAGGACGGAACCTGTTTATGATCAAAATAGCTGAAAACAGCTTCAAAATGCGTCACCTGGATGCAAAGTTATAACGGTTTGCTGTAAATACTGTATTGCTTAGGTGGATTTCGACTATATATGAATTTACTTGATTTTAAAGATTTCGAATTTCTATGTTGGCTAGGCGCACGTGCGAGGTGTCAAAAGACGCGTCTCCGCGCGGGCTAGCGTTCTGTGATGTTACTGGAATTTAGGCTGAATAAAAATTTTGACTTTTGGTCAAAAAACGGGTTTTTCGACCGAAAAGTATGTTAAAACCGGGAATTACGACTACCAAACGGGACTCGAGCACGCGGAACGCGCACCAGAATACAGGTAAGGCAGGTAAGTATCTATTAAAACTAATAACAAATGTGGTTTAAGAGAGAAAATTTAGAGATAAAAATTAATTTAATTTTTCGTAAAGAAAAATATTGAAAATTTTTCTATGTCCTGAAACGAAAAAATATTTTCGCGTAAAAGTCAATAAAAATTAGTCAGATAGTAGGACGGAACCTGTTTATGATCAAAATAGCTGAAAACAGCTTCAAAATGCGTCACCTGGATGCAAAGTTATAACGGTTTGCTGTAAATACTGTATTGCTTAGGTGGATTTCGACTATATATGAATTTACTTGATTTTAAAGATTTCGAATTTCTATGTTGGCTAGGCGCACGTGCGAGGTGTCAAAAGACGCGTCTCCGCGCGGGCTAGCGTTCTGTGATGTTACTGGAATTTAGGCTGAATAAAAATTTTGACTTTTGGTCAAAAAACGGGTTTTTCGACCGAAAAGTATGTTAAAACCGGGAATTACGACTACCAAACGGGACTCGAGCACGCGGAACGCGCACCAGAATACAGGTAAGGCAGGTAAGTATCTATTAAAACTAATAACAAATGTGGTTTAAGAGAGAAAATTTAGAGATAAAAATTAATTTAATTTTTCGTAAAGAAAAATATTGAAAATTTTTCTATGTCCTGAAACGAAAAAATATTTTCGCGTAAAAGTCAATAAAAATTAGTCAGATAGTAGGACGGAACCTGTTTATGATCAAAATAGCTGAAAACAGCTTCAAAATGCGTCACCTGGATGCAAAGTTATAACGGTTTGCTGTAAATACTGTATTGCTTAGGTGGATTTCGACTATATATGAATTTACTTGATTTTAAAGATTTCGAATTTCTATGTTGGCTAGGCGCACGTGCGAGGTGTCAAAAGACGCGTCTCCGCGCGGGCTAGCGTTCTGTGATGTTACTGGAATTTAGGCTGAATAAAAATTTTGACTTTTGGTCAAAAAACGGGTTTTTCGACCGAAAAGTATGTTAAAACCGGGAATTACGACTACCAAACGGGACTCGAGCACGCGGAACGCGCACCAGAATACAGGTAAGGCAGGTAAGTATCTATTAAAACTAATAACAAATGTGGTTTAAGAGAGAAAATTTAGAGATAAAAATTAATTTAATTTTTCGTAAAGAAAAATATTGAAAATTTTTCTATGTCCTGAAACGAAAAAATATTTTCGCGTAAAAGTCAATAAAAATTAGTCAGATAGTAGGACGGAACCTGTTTATGATCAAAATAGCTGAAAACAGCTTCAAAATGCGTCACCTGGATGCAAAGTTATAACGGTTTGCTGTAAATACTGTATTGCTTAGGTGGATTTCGACTATATATGAATTTACTTGATTTTAAAGATTTCGAATTTCTATGTTGGCTAGGCGCACGTGCGAGGTGTCAAAAGACGCGTCTCCGCGCGGGCTAGCGTTCTGTGATGTTACTGGAATTTAGGCTGAATAAAAATTTTGACTTTTGGTCAAAAAACGGGTTTTTCGACCGAAAAGTATGTTAAAACCGGGAATTACGACTACCAAACGGGACTCGAGCACGCGGAACGCGCACCAGAATACAGGTAAGGCAGGTAAGTATCTATTAAAACTAATAACAAATGTGGTTTAAGAGAGAAAATTTAGAGATAAAAATTAATTTAATTTTTCGTAAAGAAAAATATTGAAAATTTTTCTATGTCCTGAAACGAAAAAATATTTTCGCGTAAAAGTCAATAAAAATTAGTCAGATAGTAGGACGGAACCTGTTTATGATCAAAATAGCTGAAAACAGCTTCAAAATGCGTCACCTGGATGCAAAGTTATAACGGTTTGCTGTAAATACTGTATTGCTTAGGTGGATTTCGACTATATATGAATTTACTTGATTTTAAAGATTTCGAATTTCTATGTTGGCTAGGCGCACGTGCGAGGTGTCAAAAGACGCGTCTCCGCGCGGGCTAGCGTTCTGTGATGTTACTGGAATTTAGGCTGAATAAAAATTTTGACTTTTGGTCAAAAAACGGGTTTTTCGACCGAAAAGTATGTTAAAACCGGGAATTACGACTACCAAACGGGACTCGAGCACGCGGAACGCGCACCAGAATACAGGTAAGGCAGGTAAGTATCTATTAAAACTAATAACAAATGTGGTTTAAGAGAGAAAATTTAGAGATAAAAATTAATTTAATTTTTCGTAAAGAAAAATATTGAAAATTTTTCTATGTCCTGAAACGAAAAAATATTTTCGCGTAAAAGTCAATAAAAATTAGTCAGATAGTAGGACGGAACCTGTTTATGATCAAAATAGCTGAAAACAGCTTCAAAATGCGTCACCTGGATGCAAAGTTATAACGGTTTGCTGTAAATACTGTATTGCTTAGGTGGATTTCGACTATATATGAATTTACTTGATTTTAAAGATTTCGAATTTCTATGTTGGCTAGGCGCACGTGCGAGGTGTCAAAAGACGCGTCTCCGCGCGGGCTAGCGTTCTGTGATGTTACTGGAATTTAGGCTGAATAAAAATTTTGACTTTTGGTCAAAAAACGGGTTTTTCGACCGAAAAGTATGTTAAAACCGGGAATTACGACTACCAAACGGGACTCGAGCACGCGGAACGCGCACCAGAATACAGGTAAGGCAGGTAAGTATCTATTAAAACTAATAACAAATGTGGTTTAAGAGAGAAAATTTAGAGATAAAAATTAATTTAATTTTTCGTAAAGAAAAATATTGAAAATTTTTCTATGTCCTGAAACGAAAAAATATTTTCGCGTAAAAGTCAATAAAAATTAGTCAGATAGTAGGACGGAACCTGTTTATGATCAAAATAGCTGAAAACAGCTTCAAAATGCGTCACCTGGATGCAAAGTTATAACGGTTTGCTGTAAATACTGTATTGCTTAGGTGGATTTCGACTATATATGAATTTACTTGATTTTAAAGATTTCGAATTTCTATGTTGGCTAGGCGCACGTGCGAGGTGTCAAAAGACGCGTCTCCGCGCGGGCTAGCGTTCTGTGATGTTACTGGAATTTAGGCTGAATAAAAATTTTGACTTTTGGTCAAAAAACGGGTTTTTCGACCGAAAAGTATGTTAAAACCGGGAATTACGACTACCAAACGGGACTCGAGCACGCGGAACGCGCACCAGAATACAGGTAAGGCAGGTAAGTATCTATTAAAACTAATAACAAATGTGGTTTAAGAGAGAAAATTTAGAGATAAAAATTAATTTAATTTTTCGTAAAGAAAAATATTGAAAATTTTTCTATGTCCTGAAACGAAAAAATATTTTCGCGTAAAAGTCAATAAAAATTAGTCAGATAGTAGGACGGAACCTGTTTATGATCAAAATAGCTGAAAACAGCTTCAAAATGCGTCACCTGGATGCAAAGTTATAACGGTTTGCTGTAAATACTGTATTGCTTAGGTGGATTTCGACTATATATGAATTTACTTGATTTTAAAGATTTCGAATTTCTATGTTGGCTAGGCGCACGTGCGAGGTGTCAAAAGACGCGTCTCCGCGCGGGCTAGCGTTCTGTGATGTTACTGGAATTTAGGCTGAATAAAAATTTTGACTTTTGGTCAAAAAACGGGTTTTTCGACCGAAAAGTATGTTAAAACCGGGAATTACGACTACCAAACGGGACTCGAGCACGCGGAACGCGCACCAGAATACAGGTAAGGCAGGTAAGTATCTATTAAAACTAATAACAAATGTGGTTTAAGAGAGAAAATTTAGAGATAAAAATTAATTTAATTTTTCGTAAAGAAAAATATTGAAAATTTTTCTATGTCCTGAAACGAAAAAATATTTTCGCGTAAAAGTCAATAAAAATTAGTCAGATAGTAGGACGGAACCTGTTTATGATCAAAATAGCTGAAAACAGCTTCAAAATGCGTCACCTGGATGCAAAGTTATAACGGTTTGCTGTAAATACTGTATTGCTTAGGTGGATTTCGACTATATATGAATTTACTTGATTTTAAAGATTTCGAATTTCTATGTTGGCTAGGCGCACGTGCGAGGTGTCAAAAGACGCGTCTCCGCGCGGGCTAGCGTTCTGTGATGTTACTGGAATTTAGGCTGAATAAAAATTTTGACTTTTGGTCAAAAAACGGGTTTTTCGACCGAAAAGTATGTTAAAACCGGGAATTACGACTACCAAACGGGACTCGAGCACGCGGAACGCGCACCAGAATACAGGTAAGGCAGGTAAGTATCTATTAAAACTAATAACAAATGTGGTTTAAGAGAGAAAATTTAGAGATAAAAATTAATTTAATTTTTCGTAAAGAAAAATATTGAAAATTTTTCTATGTCCTGAAACGAAAAAATATTTTCGCGTAAAAGTCAATAAAAATTAGTCAGATAGTAGGACGGAACCTGTTTATGATCAAAATAGCTGAAAACAGCTTCAAAATGCGTCACCTGGATGCAAAGTTATAACGGTTTGCTGTAAATACTGTATTGCTTAGGTGGATTTCGACTATATATGAATTTACTTGATTTTAAAGATTTCGAATTTCTATGTTGGCTAGGCGCACGTGCGAGGTGTCAAAAGACGCGTCTCCGCGCGGGCTAGCGTTCTGTGATGTTACTGGAATTTAGGCTGAATAAAAATTTTGACTTTTGGTCAAAAAACGGGTTTTTCGACCGAAAAGTATGTTAAAACCGGGAATTACGACTACCAAACGGGACTCGAGCACGCGGAACGCGCACCAGAATACAGGTAAGGCAGGTAAGTATCTATTAAAACTAATAACAAATGTGGTTTAAGAGAGAAAATTTAGAGATAAAAATTAATTTAATTTTTCGTAAAGAAAAATATTGAAAATTTTTCTATGTCCTGAAACGAAAAAATATTTTCGCGTAAAAGTCAATAAAAATTAGTCAGATAGTAGGACGGAACCTGTTTATGATCAAAATAGCTGAAAACAGCTTCAAAATGCGTCACCTGGATGCAAAGTTATAACGGTTTGCTGTAAATACTGTATTGCTTAGGTGGATTTCGACTATATATGAATTTACTTGATTTTAAAGATTTCGAATTTCTATGTTGGCTAGGCGCACGTGCGAGGTGTCAAAAGACGCGTCTCCGCGCGGGCTAGCGTTCTGTGATGTTACTGGAATTTAGGCTGAATAAAAATTTTGACTTTTGGTCAAAAAACGGGTTTTTCGACCGAAAAGTATGTTAAAACCGGGAATTACGACTACCAAACGGGACTCGAGCACGCGGAACGCGCACCAGAATACAGGTAAGGCAGGTAAGTATCTATTAAAACTAATAACAAATGTGGTTTAAGAGAGAAAATTTAGAGATAAAAATTAATTTAATTTTTCGTAAAGAAAAATATTGAAAATTTTTCTATGTCCTGAAACGAAAAAATATTTTCGCGTAAAAGTCAATAAAAATTAGTCAGATAGTAGGACGGAACCTGTTTATGATCAAAATAGCTGAAAACAGCTTCAAAATGCGTCACCTGGATGCAAAGTTATAACGGTTTGCTGTAAATACTGTATTGCTTAGGTGGATTTCGACTATATATGAATTTACTTGATTTTAAAGATTTCGAATTTCTATGTTGGCTAGGCGCACGTGCGAGGTGTCAAAAGACGCGTCTCCGCGCGGGCTAGCGTTCTGTGATGTTACTGGAATTTAGGCTGAATAAAAATTTTGACTTTTGGTCAAAAAACGGGTTTTTCGACCGAAAAGTATGTTAAAACCGGGAATTACGACTACCAAACGGGACTCGAGCACGCGGAACGCGCACCAGAATACAGGTAAGGCAGGTAAGTATCTATTAAAACTAATAACAAATGTGGTTTAAGAGAGAAAATTTAGAGATAAAAATTAATTTAATTTTTCGTAAAGAAAAATATTGAAAATTTTTCTATGTCCTGAAACGAAAAAATATTTTCGCGTAAAAGTCAATAAAAATTAGTCAGATAGTAGGACGGAACCTGTTTATGATCAAAATAGCTGAAAACAGCTTCAAAATGCGTCACCTGGATGCAAAGTTATAACGGTTTGCTGTAAATACTGTATTGCTTAGGTGGATTTCGACTATATATGAATTTACTTGATTTTAAAGATTTCGAATTTCTATGTTGGCTAGGCGCACGTGCGAGGTGTCAAAAGACGCGTCTCCGCGCGGGCTAGCGTTCTGTGATGTTACTGGAATTTAGGCTGAATAAAAATTTTGACTTTTGGTCAAAAAACGGGTTTTTCGACCGAAAAGTATGTTAAAACCGGGAATTACGACTACCAAACGGGACTCGAGCACGCGGAACGCGCACCAGAATACAGGTAAGGCAGGTAAGTATCTATTAAAACTAATAACAAATGTGGTTTAAGAGAGAAAATTTAGAGATAAAAATTAATTTAATTTTTCGTAAAGAAAAATATTGAAAATTTTTCTATGTCCTGAAACGAAAAAATATTTTCGCGTAAAAGTCAATAAAAATTAGTCAGATAGTAGGACGGAACCTGTTTATGATCAAAATAGCTGAAAACAGCTTCAAAATGCGTCACCTGGATGCAAAGTTATAACGGTTTGCTGTAAATACTGTATTGCTTAGGTGGATTTCGACTATATATGAATTTACTTGATTTTAAAGATTTCGAATTTCTATGTTGGCTAGGCGCACGTGCGAGGTGTCAAAAGACGCGTCTCCGCGCGGGCTAGCGTTCTGTGATGTTACTGGAATTTAGGCTGAATAAAAATTTTGACTTTTGGTCAAAAAACGGGTTTTTCGACCGAAAAGTATGTTAAAACCGGGAATTACGACTACCAAACGGGACTCGAGCACGCGGAACGCGCACCAGAATACAGGTAAGGCAGGTAAGTATCTATTAAAACTAATAACAAATGTGGTTTAAGAGAGAAAATTTAGAGATAAAAATTAATTTAATTTTTCGTAAAGAAAAATATTGAAAATTTTTCTATGTCCTGAAACGAAAAAATATTTTCGCGTAAAAGTCAATAAAAATTAGTCAGATAGTAGGACGGAACCTGTTTATGATCAAAATAGCTGAAAACAGCTTCAAAATGCGTCACCTGGATGCAAAGTTATAACGGTTTGCTGTAAATACTGTATTGCTTAGGTGGATTTCGACTATATATGAATTTACTTGATTTTAAAGATTTCGAATTTCTATGTTGGCTAGGCGCACGTGCGAGGTGTCAAAAGACGCGTCTCCGCGCGGGCTAGCGTTCTGTGATGTTACTGGAATTTAGGCTGAATAAAAATTTTGACTTTTGGTCAAAAAACGGGTTTTTCGACCGAAAAGTATGTTAAAACCGGGAATTACGACTACCAAACGGGACTCGAGCACGCGGAACGCGCACCAGAATACAGGTAAGGCAGGTAAGTATCTATTAAAACTAATAACAAATGTGGTTTAAGAGAGAAAATTTAGAGATAAAAATTAATTTAATTTTTCGTAAAGAAAAATATTGAAAATTTTTCTATGTCCTGAAACGAAAAAATATTTTCGCGTAAAAGTCAATAAAAATTAGTCAGATAGTAGGACGGAACCTGTTTATGATCAAAATAGCTGAAAACAGCTTCAAAATGCGTCACCTGGATGCAAAGTTATAACGGTTTGCTGTAAATACTGTATTGCTTTTTTTTTTTTTTTTTTTTTTTGGATGGGAAATCATCAAATGACTTCTCCCGCTCTGGGCAGAGCGAGAGGGTGTGTCAGACTTTTACTGACTAAAACCCACCCGTGTTCCTTCCGTTGCCTGTGTGCCGGGGCCGCGATATCCCTTTCAGACAAACCCGCAACCCCAGCAGGCATTGGTCTTTCGACCCCGTCGGTTGATGCTGACATCTCTTTGAGGCGCGCGTGGAACACAACGCGCCGTCGACACGGGCCTGGTCCTGATCGGACGGCGAGCTGCCCATTGCTCACCGTCCGCAGGCCCGCGCCTACGGTGGCCGGAAGTCGGCTCTTGACTCCCGACGCCCGGGGCGTCTCCTGCGGCGACTAGGGCCGCGAGGGCGTGCAGCTTGCATCTCCCTCGCGCGCCCCGCCTCCTCCTTCGCGAGCATAACTGCTTCGCAGAAGGAGGTGACGGCCTCCCATGCACTCTCGCGCCGAACCATGGCCTGAACCAGGGCCGGACGCGAGAGATCGCCGCCGCCGATCGCCTCCGTGAGGACACGGCGGTGCTCCGCCCAAGCCGGGCAGACCTCCACCGTATGCTCCACCGTGTCCTCCGGGCGATCCACACAGTGGTGACACCCGGGCGTTTCCTCCCGCCTAATTCGGAACAGGAACCTCCCGAAACAACCGTGTCCGGTGAGGACCTGCGTCAGGCGGAAGGTGAGGACGCCGTGGCGCCTCTCAAGCCACTCCTCAAAGAGGGGACTTATCGCCGCAATTGTGGCGTGCCCAGCGCTGGGTTGCGACAATCGCACACTCCATGCCGCCATGAGATCCCGCCGGAGCTCTGTCCGCTGTGCCGTGATTTCTCGCGGCAGCGGAGTTACACCCCGGCGTTTTGCCTCCTCGCGCAACTCCCACATCTGCGCGAGGACTTTCGCCTCCAGATCCCATGGCGGTAGTCCGGCAAGGAGGCTTGCCGCCTCACGGGAGACCGTGCGGTATCCCCGGACCAGCCTGATGGCCATGACCCTTTGGGACGCGTTCAACCGCCGGGCCGGTCGCAGCCTCAGTGAACGCGCCCACACCGGTGCCCCGTAAAGGGCCATGGACCGCACGACCCCCGCGTAAAGCCTCCGGCAGGAGGCGTTTGGACCCCCTAGGTTGGGCAGAAGCCGCTTCAGAGCAGCCCCAGCCCTATCCAGTTTGGGAGCCAAACGTCGGAAGTGCTCCACGAAGTTCCACCGGCTGTCGAGGACGAGTCCCAGGTACTTCATCGTCGACTCGACGCCGATGTGAACCCCTCCCGCCGTTATCTGGGAACCCGACAGTGGCGCGTTCCGAGGACCATAGAAACACATGGCCTCGGACTTGTGCAAGGCCACCTCGAGTCCCAGTTGCCGGATCCTATCGACGATTGTCGCAACCCAACGTGTCGCTAGTTCGGCCGCCGCCTCATGCGACCTCCCCTGCACCAGGACCAGCGTGTCGTCAGCGTAGCAGACCACGCTGACGCCGCTAGGGAGGTCGGCGCGCAGCACCCAGTCGTAGCCGATGTCCCACAGATGCGGCCCCAGGACCGATCCCTGCGGGACACCGCACGACATCTCTCGCCGGTTCCACTCTCCGTGGTGACCGGGGTAGATGACGGCCCTATCCGTCAAATAGGCCTCGACCACTCGACAGAGGTAGGTCGGCATCCGGTGATACCGGAGTGCCTCCCTAATGCAACTCCAGGGCAGGGTGTTGAAGGCATTGGCGATGTCGAGAGACACCGCCAAGACGACCCCACCCCGGGCAACAGCATCCCCCGTCGTGAGGGCTCGAACGCGCATGATGGCATCCACCGTAGAGCGCCCCTTGCGGAAACCAAACTGGCTGTCCGCCAAATCCGGCCCCACTCGCTCCAGCCGCCCGACAAGGCGGTCTGCAATTACTCTTTCAAAGAGCTTGCCCACCTCGTCGAGCAGCACGATGGGCCGGTAAGCGGACGGAGAGTCCGCCGGGCGCCCCGGCTTCTTAATGAGGACCAGTTTCCCTGTCTTCCAACGAAGTGGGAACTGGCCTCTCTCCAAGCATGCGCTTAGGAGCCCCCTAAGTCGAGGCCCGAGAGCCTCTAAGGCCAGAACCCAGGCTTTTCCAGGTAAGCCGTCGGGTCCTGGGGCGGTATTTTTGGCACTCAGCCTACGTACCGCCACTCTCAAATCTACCTCGGTCACCTCCGGAGGTTCATCGTCGTCGTCAGTGGTGTGGTCCGCATCGGGCACCGCAGGAGGCGGAGCCATGGGCGGGGGAGTGTGTTCCCCTCGCGAAGGGAACAGAGCGCTCACCACGTCCTCCACGAGCTGGGGCCGGAGACTCTGCGTCAGCGGGGGAGCCCATGGGCGGAGTTTATCTCGCACCCATTTGTATGGGCGTCCCCACGGATCTCTGTTCAGAGTCTCCAGCGAATCCTCGCGGGCCACTCCTCTGGCCCGCCCGATCTCCGCTCGGAGGGCGGTCTTCGCCGCTCTGTACCCTTCGTACAGCTCCGCCTCAATGGCTTCCGTATCCGGAGGGCGGATACGGAGCCTGCGGTGCCTGGAGTACCGGTGGCGCGCATCAACGCACGCCGCGCGTAGAGCGGTCAGCTCACGCGACCACCAGTACACCTGGCGCCGAGCACTTCCGGGCTGGACCCGGGGCATTGCCACGTCACATATTACGGACATGGCCTCCCGGAACCACTCCGCCTCGTCATTGATGTCGGCAGGCCTGTCCGGTGATGACACCCAGGCCTGCACGATCGAGGCCTCCAGGAGGAGCTCCCGGTCCAGCTGCTTCAGCGCCCACCGCGGACCACTCGGGGTCTGTCGGACCGGCGCGCCCGACGTCTGGGCGGAGACCTCAAACCGAATGTACCGGTGATCGGAATAGGTCTCCACCCCCTCCATGACGCGCCAGTCGATGACACGCGGCGACAGAGCGGGGCTGGCGAACGAGATGTCCACCACTGATTCACCCCGCATCCGCACACACGTGGGGACAGAACCCCGGTTTAGGACGACCAGGCCCGTCTCCAGAGCCCAGTCCTCCACCATCCTGCCCCGTGTGTCCGTATACCGGGAACCCCAAGCCACGTTTTTGGCATTGAAGTCCCCGAGGACGATCACGGGCAGGGGATGGTACCCGACGACGATGACTCTCAACTCCCCAAGGGAGTTGTGGAACTCGGCGAGAGTTCGGCTCGGGGAGAAGTACGCTCCTGCCACGACAATCTCCCCGAACCGTGCTGCCACGCAGCCCGATCCCCTCTTGACGGCCTCGAGGGACGGGGTACCGGCGGCGGCCGACGAAATAATGGTCACTGAGCCGCTCAGGTCCTCCACCCAGTCATCCCTGGGCGGGACAAAGTACGGCTCAGCGACCACGGCGATGTTAATCGACCACTGCGCCATGCTCTGGAGCAACAGATCCTGAGCGGCGGCGCAGTGGTTGATGTTCGCCTGAAGGAGGCGTAATGGGGCCATCAATGGCAATCCATTTCAGCCTCCTCCCGGGCCCCCTGTGATGGCCCTGCCGCGGTGCTAGCGGCGACGACGGCGCCAGTAGAGGCGGCAACGGCAGCGGCAACGGTGGCGGCTGCGGCGGTGACGGCGGTGGCGGAAGGCTTGCCCCTGCCCCTGGATTTGGCAGGTGGAGCGCAGGCCTTGCTCCCGGCCCGGTGATCGGCCGGCTTGCCAGCCGCCGCACACGCATAGCAGTGCGGCGTGGCATTGCACGAGCCGGCCTTGTGACCGGGCCGACCACAGCGGAAGCATTCCTCGCTGCGGTCCACCTCCGAGGTGCACTGCGCTCCTACGTGGTGCCCCACCCGGCAGCGGAAGCACCTCAGTGGTCTGGGTTCCAGCAGTTTCACCTGCGCGGATACCCAGCCCACCCGGAGCCTTTGGCCCTCCCCGGCTATCTTTTGGGCCGCCGACACGGGGCAGCTCACCGTTATGGTTTGCATGCCCGTGTTGTCAGGACGGATAGTGCCTGCCCTCACCTGCTCGGCAGAGCACCCTCCGGTCCTAGCCACGGCGGCCACAACATCTTCCGCCGTCACGCAGTCGTCCAGGCCCAGGATGCGCATGTCAGCGCACTTGGTGGGCCTGGAGACTCGGGCCTCCTCCGCATTGAAAGACGCCCTGAGCCTTTCGGCCAGGGCGTCCGCGGTCGGGCCGCTGGCCGCACCGGGGATCTCCAGCATCCGAGCCCCCGTCGCAGTGACCTTCATCCGGAAGCCATCGGCGACGCCGATCTCCTCCAGGTTCACTGCCGCCCACGCCTTAGCGAGCACCTGACGGTAGGTCACGCCCTTCTTCTCCGCTTCCGGCTGTAGTGTGATTACTACAGCTGCGGACTTCGGGGCGCGGAGCCTAGCCGCGGCGCTTCGCTTTTTGCGCTGCTGCTGCCTCTCCTTCCGATTGGCCGCCCTTTTGGCTTTTCCCGCCTGCCTTTTCTCCCCGGCTACTTGCCATTCGGCGTCGGCCAGAGAGGAATTAAGAGGCGGGGCCGGGGGCGACCGTCCTGCCGCCACAGCTGGGGACCCCTTTCGCGCAGCCGTCCCGCCCTTTGTGGGCTTGGACGGCGCAACTTTCGCCGGAGGCGCCGGCTTGGCCGCGGACTTGGCCGCTGGCTTAGCCGCGGGCTTGGCCGCTGGCTTAGCCGCGGGCTTGGCCGCTGGCTTGGCCGCGGACTTGGCCGCAAGCTTGGCCGCAGGCGTGGCCGGAGTAGCCACGGTGGCGGCAAAAGTTGCCGGCCTGCTCGCCGCTAGCGGAGGGCGCAGGACAATGCCCTCCATCACGGAAAACCGGCTGCTGAGTGCGGCCAGCTCCTGCCGCACCAGGGTCAAAACCCGGTCCTCCGCCTGCGACTGCATCGCTCCCCCCTGGGGCACCTCCCGGGGGCCAGCTCCTCGAAGCCGGGCCAGGTCCGCTCGGAGCTCCTCGTTCTCCTTTCGGAGAAGCTCGATAGTGGCCGTCAAGCGGCCGACCTCCGCCCGCATCTCGGACAGTGCGTCCGATGGAGGCCCGACCTGTAGGGCCTTCGCTGCCGCCATTATGGAGGCCGTGGCAGCGGGCATGGCCTTGTCTTTAGAGGACTGAATCCTCTTCAAGCCCACAGCCCGGATGGCAGTTGCCACGACCTCCTCGAAGCTGCTGGCCGCCTCCTTCAGCTCGGAGCTGCCAGCGGCGTCCGGCTCACCGCCCGAGGACTCAGAGCCTCTGTTCGGCTCGCTGTCCTCCAGGGTAGTGAGCCTTCTGGCCACACCCCGTTCCCGAGGCCCGCCCCGCTTTATGAGCTTTTTGCGAGCCGCATTCAGCTCGCCATCAGAGGACGACCCCTCTGGTTTGGACCGCTTGAAGAAGTCGCTCTTCTTTGCGGCCCCCGTCTCAACGCGCTCCGGGCTCTCAGAAGAGCCCTTCGCGCCAGATGCGGAGTCGGATTCCGACCCCGAATCGCTCACCATCTCTACGCTTTTTATTTTATTTTTTGTTTTTGGTTTCGTCATACTTGATCCCACGAGTGTGGGGGATATAAATCGTCATTCCTAGGGTTACCCCCTGTCCCTAGGTAAGTGTACATTTGTAACCCAACCCAAGGATTCCACTGGTCCCCGGCTGGGGGTGCGCTAACGACTGATGCACCACCTGCAACTAAAAGTCACAGATGGCACTACTCCTCAGCCATCCATACCCTCGCCACGCACCAAAACTTGGTATTAGAGGAATTTTTTATAGAGGTTTACATCCTCGCGATCCGGGCGGTTAAGCCAAGATCCTCGTCCCGTTCCGAGTCACAAAACATGACCGTGAACTCTTTCCGGATTACGATATCGACGGGTGCAGTCAGGAGAATAAATTCTCCCGCTGCCAGCTCGTTGGCAGGGTGAGTGCACAACGAGCCCCGCCCCTGCTTCTCCAACATGGAGATCCCTCCTCTACGGACCTCCAGGTCCTAACCTCGCCCACTCGACCGTCCCTCTGTAAGCAGAGGGGGGAGTAGGCCACCATCCACCCTGGAGGAACGTAACGCTCTCCTCCTCGCAGAAATTCGCCATAAACAATACCCTCGCCAAAAAACTCCGCTACCTTTTTCGAAGAGTGTATTGTCCATGCCCAGAGTGCACCGGCCCAACGACTGCTCTTCCCCTCGGACGTATCCATAAGGGACCAGCAGGCATCAGGCACACGGGGAGGTTTTCTGCTCGCACCCCATACTGTATTGCTTAGGTGGATTTCGACTATATATGAATTTACTTGATTTTAAAGATTTCGAATTTCTATGTTGGCTAGGCGCACGTGCGAGGTGTCAAAAGACGCGTCTCCGCGCGGGCTAGCGTTCTGTGATGTTACTGGAATTTAGGCTGAATAAAAATTTTGACTTTTGGTCAAAAAACGGGTTTTTCGACCGAAAAGTATGTTAAAACCGGGAATTACGACTACCAAACGGGACTCGAGCACGCGGAACGCGCACCAGAATACAGGTAAGGCAGGTAAGTATCTATTAAAACTAATAACAAATGTGGTTTAAGAGAGAAAATTTAGAGATAAAAATTAATTTAATTTTTCGTAAAGAAAAATATTGAAAATTTTTCTATGTCCTGAAACGAAAAAATATTTTCGCGTAAAAGTCAATAAAAATTAGTCAGATAGTAGGACGGAACCTGTTTATGATCAAAATAGCTGAAAACAGCTTCAAAATGCGTCACCTGGATGCAAAGTTATAACGGTTTGCTGTAAATACTGTATTGCTTAGGTGGATTTCGACTATATATGAATTTACTTGATTTTAAAGATTTCGAATTTCTATGTTGGCTAGGCGCACGTGCGAGGTGTCAAAAGACGCGTCTCCGCGCGGGCTAGCGTTCTGTGATGTTACTGGAATTTAGGCTGAATAAAAATTTTGACTTTTGGTCAAAAAACGGGTTTTTCGACCGAAAAGTATGTTAAAACCGGGAATTACGACTACCAAACGGGACTCGAGCACGCGGAACGCGCACCAGAATACAGGTAAGGCAGGTAAGTATCTATTAAAACTAATAACAAATGTGGTTTAAGAGAGAAAATTTAGAGATAAAAATTAATTTAATTTTTCGTAAAGAAAAATATTGAAAATTTTTCTATGTCCTGAAACGAAAAAATATTTTCGCGTAAAAGTCAATAAAAATTAGTCAGATAGTAGGACGGAACCTGTTTATGATCAAAATAGCTGAAAACAGCTTCAAAATGCGTCACCTGGATGCAAAGTTATAACGGTTTGCTGTAAATACTGTATTGCTTAGGTGGATTTCGACTATATATGAATTTACTTGATTTTAAAGATTTCGAATTTCTATGTTGGCTAGGCGCACGTGCGAGGTGTCAAAAGACGCGTCTCCGCGCGGGCTAGCGTTCTGTGATGTTACTGGAATTTAGGCTGAATAAAAATTTTGACTTTTGGTCAAAAAACGGGTTTTTCGACCGAAAAGTATGTTAAAACCGGGAATTACGACTACCAAACGGGACTCGAGCACGCGGAACGCGCACCAGAATACAGGTAAGGCAGGTAAGTATCTATTAAAACTAATAACAAATGTGGTTTAAGAGAGAAAATTTAGAGATAAAAATTAATTTAATTTTTCGTAAAGAAAAATATTGAAAATTTTTCTATGTCCTGAAACGAAAAAATATTTTCGCGTAAAAGTCAATAAAAATTAGTCAGATAGTAGGACGGAACCTGTTTATGATCAAAATAGCTGAAAACAGCTTCAAAATGCGTCACCTGGATGCAAAGTTATAACGGTTTGCTGTAAATACTGTATTGCTTAGGTGGATTTCGACTATATATGAATTTACTTGATTTTAAAGATTTCGAATTTCTATGTTGGCTAGGCGCACGTGCGAGGTGTCAAAAGACGCGTCTCCGCGCGGGCTAGCGTTCTGTGATGTTACTGGAATTTAGGCTGAATAAAAATTTTGACTTTTGGTCAAAAAACGGGTTTTTCGACCGAAAAGTATGTTAAAACCGGGAATTACGACTACCAAACGGGACTCGAGCACGCGGAACGCGCACCAGAATACAGGTAAGGCAGGTAAGTATCTATTAAAACTAATAACAAATGTGGTTTAAGAGAGAAAATTTAGAGATAAAAATTAATTTAATTTTTCGTAAAGAAAAATATTGAAAATTTTTCTATGTCCTGAAACGAAAAAATATTTTCGCGTAAAAGTCAATAAAAATTAGTCAGATAGTAGGACGGAACCTGTTTATGATCAAAATAGCTGAAAACAGCTTCAAAATGCGTCACCTGGATGCAAAGTTATAACGGTTTGCTGTAAATACTGTATTGCTTAGGTGGATTTCGACTATATATGAATTTACTTGATTTTAAAGATTTCGAATTTCTATGTTGGCTAGGCGCACGTGCGAGGTGTCAAAAGACGCGTCTCCGCGCGGGCTAGCGTTCTGTGATGTTACTGGAATTTAGGCTGAATAAAAATTTTGACTTTTGGTCAAAAAACGGGTTTTTCGACCGAAAAGTATGTTAAAACCGGGAATTACGACTACCAAACGGGACTCGAGCACGCGGAACGCGCACCAGAATACAGGTAAGGCAGGTAAGTATCTATTAAAACTAATAACAAATGTGGTTTAAGAGAGAAAATTTAGAGATAAAAATTAATTTAATTTTTCGTAAAGAAAAATATTGAAAATTTTTCTATGTCCTGAAACGAAAAAATATTTTCGCGTAAAAGTCAATAAAAATTAGTCAGATAGTAGGACGGAACCTGTTTATGATCAAAATAGCTGAAAACAGCTTCAAAATGCGTCACCTGGATGCAAAGTTATAACGGTTTGCTGTAAATACTGTATTGCTTTTTTTTTTTTTTTTTTTTTTTTGGGTGGGAAATCATCAAATGACTTCTCCCGCTCTGGGCAGAGCGAGAGGGTGTGTCAGACTTTTACTGACTAAAACCCACCCGTGTTCCTTCCGTTGCCTGTGTGCCGGGGCCGCGATATCCCTTTCAGACAAACCCGCAACCCCAGCAGGCATTGGTCTTTCGACCCCGTCGGTTGATGCTGACATCTCTTTGAGGCGCGCGTGGAACACAACGCGCCGTCGACACGGGCCTGGTCCTGATCGGACGGCGAGCTGCCCATTGCTCACCGTCCGCAGGCCCGCGCCTACGGTGGCCGGAAGTCGGCTCTTGACTCCCGACGCCCGGGGCGTCTCCTGCGGCGACTAGGGCCGCGAGGGCGTGCAGCTTGCATCTCCCTCGCGCGCCCCGCCTCCTCCTTCGCGAGCATAACTGCTTCGCAGAAGGAGGTGACGGCCTCCCATGCACTCTCGCGCCGAACCATGGCCTGAACCAGGGCCGGACGCGAGAGATCGCCGCCGCCGATCGCCTCCGTGAGGACACGGCGGTGCTCCGCCCAAGCCGGGCAGACCTCCACCGTATGCTCCACCGTGTCCTCCGGGCGATCCACACAGTGGTGACACCCGGGCGTTTCCTCCCGCCTAATTCGGAACAGGAACCTCCCGAAACAACCGTGTCCGGTGAGGACCTGCGTCAGGCGGAAGGTGAGGACGCCATGGCGCCTCTCAAGCCACTCCTCAAAGAGGGGACTTATCGCCGCAATTGTGGCGTGCCCAGCGCTGGGTTGCGACAATCGCACACTCCATGCCGCCATGAGATCCCGCCGGAGCTCTGTCCGCTGTGCCGTGATCTCTCGCGGCAGCGGAGTTACACCCCGGCGTTTCGCCTCCTCGCGCAACTCCCACATGTGCGCGAGGACTTTCGCCTCCAGATCCCATGGCGGTAGTCCGGCAAGGAGGCTCGCCGCCTCACGGGAGACCGTGCGGTATCCCCGGACCAGCCTGATGGCCATGACCCTTTGGGACGCGTTCAACCGCCGGGCCGGTCGCAGCCTCAGTGAACGCGCCCACACCGGTGCCCCGTAAAGGGCCATGGACCGCACGACCCCCGCGTAAAGCCTCCGGCAGGAGGCGTTTGGACCCCCTAGGTTGGGCAGAAGCCGCTTCAGAGCAGCCCCAGCCCTATCCAGTTTGGGAGCCAAACGTCGGAAGTGCTCCACGAAGTTCCACCGGCTGTCGAGGACGAGCCCCAGGTACTTCATCGTCGACTCGACGCCGATGTGAACCCCTCCCGCCGTTATCTGGGAACCCGACAGTGGCGCGTTCCGAGGACCATAGAAACACATGGCCTCGGACTTGTGCAGGGCCACCTCGAGTCCCAGTTGCCGGATCCTATCGACGATTGTCGCAACCCAACGTGTCGCTAGTTCGGCCGCCGCCTCATGCGACCTCCCCTGCACCAGGACCAGCGTGTCGTCAGCGTAGCAGACCACGCTGACGCCGCTAGGGAGGTCGGCGCGCAGCACCCAGTCGTAGCCGATGTCCCACAGATGCGGCCCCAGGACCGATCCCTGCGGGACACCGCACGACATCTCTCGCCGGTTCCACTCTCCGTGGTGACCGGGGTAGATGACGGCCCTATCCGTCAAATAGGCCTCGACCACTCGACAGAGGTAGGTCGGCATCCGGTGATACCGGAGTGCCTCCCTAATGCAACTCCAGGGCAGGGTGTTGAAGGCATTGGCGATGTCGAGAGACACCGCCAAGACGACCCCACCCCGGGCAACAGCATCCCCCGTCGTGAGGGCTCGAACGCGCATGATGGCATCCACCGTAGAGCGCCCCTTGCGGAAACCAAACTGGCTGTCCGCCAAATCCGGCCCCACTCGCTCCAGCCGCCCGACAAGGCGGTCTGCAATTACTCTTTCAAAGAGCTTGCCCACCTCGTCGAGCAGCACGATGGGCCGGTAAGCGGACGGAGAGTCCGCCGGGCGCCCCGGCTTCTTAATGAGGACCAGTTTCCCTGTCTTCCAACGAAGTGGGAACTGGCCTCTCTCCAAGCATGCGCTTAGGAGCCCCCTAAGTCGAGGCCCGAGAGCCTCTAAGGCCAGAACCCAGGCTTTTCCAGGTAAGCCGTCGGGTCCTGGGGCGGTATTTTTGGCACTCAGCCTACGTACCGCCACTCTCAAATCTACCTCGGTCACCTCCGGAGATTCATCGTCGTCGTCAGTGGTATGGTCCGCGTCGGGCACCGCAGGAGGCGGAGCCATGGGCGGGGGAGTGTGTTCCCCTCGCGAAGGGAACAGAGCGCTCACCACGTCCTCCACGAGCTGGGGCCGGAGACTCTGCGTCAGCGGGGGAGCCCATGGGCGGAGTTTATCTCGCACCCATTTGTATGGGCGTCCCCACGGATCTCTGTTCAGAGTCTCCAGCGACTCCTCGCGGGCCACTCCTCTGGCCCGCCCGATCTCCGCTCGGAGGGCGGTCTTCGCCGCTCTGTACCCTTCGTACAGCTCCGCCTCAATGGCTTCCGTATCCGGAGGGCGGATACGAAGCCTGCGGTGCCTGGAGTACCGGTGGCGCGCATCAACGCACGCCGCGCGTAGAGCGGTCAGCTCACGCGACCACCAGTACACCTGGCGCCGAGCACTTCCGGGCTGGACCCGGGGCATTGCCACGTCGCATATTACGGACATGGCCTCCCGGAACCACTCCGCCTCGTCATTGATGTCGGCAGGCCTGTCCGGTGATGACACCCAGGCCTGCACGATCGAGGCCTCCAGGAGGAGCTCCCGGTCCAGCTGCTTCAGCGCCCACCGCGGACCACTCGGGGTCTGTCGGACCGGCGCGCCCGACGTCTGGGCGGAGACCTCAAACCGAATGTACCGGTGATCGGAATAGGTCTCCACCCCCTCCATGACGCGCCAGTCGATGACACGTGGCGACAGAGCGGGGCTGGCGAACGAGATGTCCACCACTGATTCACCCCGCATCCGCACACACGTGGGGACAGAACCCCGGTTTAGGACGACCAGGCCCGTCTCCAGAGCCCAGTCCTCCACCATCCTGCCCCGTGTGTCCGTATACCGGGAACCCCAAGCCACGTTTTTGGCATTGAAGTCCCCGAGGACGATCACGGGCAGGGGATGGTACCCGACGACGATGACTCTCAACTCCCCAAGGGAGTTGTGGAACTCGGCGAGAGTTCGGCTCGGGGAGAAGTACGCTCCTGCCACGACAATCTCCCCGAACCGTGCTGCCACGCAACCCGATCCCCTCTTGACGGCCTCGAGGGACGGGGTACCGGCGGCGGCCGACGAAATAATGGTCACTGAGCCGCTCAGGTCCTCCACCCAGTGATCCCTGGGCGGGACAAAGTACGGCTCAGCGACCACGGCGATGTTAATCGACCACTGCGCCATGCTCTGGAGCAACAGATCCTGAGCGGCGGCGCAGTGGTTGATATTCGCCTGAAGGAGGCGTAATGGGGCCATCAATGGCAATCCATTTCAGCCTCCTCCCGGGCCCCCTGTGATGGCCCTGCCGCGGTGCTAGCGGCGACGTCGGCGCCAGTAGAGGCGGCAACGGCAGCGGCAACGGTGGCGGCTGCGGCGGTGACGGCGGTGGCGGAAGGCTTGCCCCTGCCCCTGGATTTGGCAGGTGGAGCGCAGGACTTGCTCCCGGCCCGGTGATCGGCCGGCTTGCCAGCCGCCGCACACGCATAACAGTGCGGCATGGCATTGCACGAGCCGGCCTTGTGACCGGGCCGACCACAGCGGAAGCATTCCTCGCTGCGGTCCACCTCCGAGGTGCACTGCGCTCCTACGTGGTGCCCCACCCGGCAGCGGAAGCACCTCAGTGGTCTGGGTTCCAGCAGTTTCACCTGCGCGGATACCCAGCCCACCCGGAGCCTTTGGCCCTCCCCGGCTATCTTTTGGGCCGCCGACACGGGGCAGCTCACCGTTATGGTTTGCATGCCCGTGTTGTCAGGACGGATAGTGCCTGCCCTCACCTGCTCGGCAGAGCACCCTCCGGTCCTAGCCACGGCGGCCACAACATCTTCCGCCGTCACGCAGTCGTCCAGGCCCAGGATGCGCATGTCAGCGCACTTGGTGGGCCTGGAGACTCGGGCCTCCTCCGCATTGAAGGACGCCCTGAGCCTTTCGGCCAGGGCGTCCGCGGTCGGGCCGCTGGCCGCACCGGGGATCTCCAGCATCCGAGCCCCCGTCGCAGTGACCTTCATGCGGAAGCCATCGGCGACGCCGATCTCCTCCAGGTTCACTGCCGCCCACGCCTTAGCGAGCACCTGACGGTAGGTCACGCCCTTCTTCTCCGCTTCCGGCTGTAGTGTAATTACTACAGCTGCGGACTTCGGGGCGCGGAGCCTAGCCGCGGCGCTTCGCTTTTTGCGCTGCTGCTGCCTCTCCTTCCGATTGGCCGCCCTTTTGGCTTTTCCCGCCTGCCTTTTCTCCCCGGCTACTTGCCATTCGGCGTCAGCCAGAGAGGAATTAAGAGGCGGGGCCGGGGGCGACCGTCCTGCCGCCACAGCTGGGGTCCCCTTTCGCGCAGCCGTCCCGCCCTTTGTGGGCTTGGACGGCGCAACTTTCGCCGGAGGCACCGGCTTGGCCGCGGACTTGGCCGCTGGCTTAGCCGCGGGCTTGGCCGCTGGCTTAGCCGCGGGCTTGGCCGCTGGCTTGGCCGCGGACTTGGCCGCAAGCTTGGCCGCAGGCGTGGCCGGAGTAGCCACGGTGGCGGCAAAAGTTGCCGGCCTGCTCGCCGCTAGCGGAGGGCGCAGGATAATGCCCTCCATCACGGAAAACCGGCTGCTGAGTGCGGCCAGCTCCTGCCGCACCAGGGTCAAAACCTGGTCCTCCGCCTGCGACTGCATCGCTCCCCCCTGGGGCACCTCCCGGGGGCCAGCTCCTCGAAGCCGGGCCAGGTCCGCTCGGAGCTCCTCGTTCTCCTTTCGGAGAAGCTCCATAGCGGCCGTCAAGCGGCCGACCTCCGCCCGCGTTTCGGACAGTACGTCCGACGGAGGCCCGACCTGAAGGGCCTTCGCTGCCGCCATTATGGAGGCCGTGGCAGCGGGCATGGCCTTGTCTTTAGAGGACTGAATCCTCTTCAAGCCCACAGCCCGGATGGCTGTTGCCACGACCTCCTCGAAGCTGCTGGCCGCTTCCTTCAGCTCGGAGCTGCCAGCGGCGTCCGGCTCACCGCCCGAGGACTCAGAGCCTCTGTTCGGCTCGCTGTCCTCCGGGGTAGTGAGCCTTCTGGCCACACCCCGTTCCCGAGGCCCGCCCCGCTTTAAGAGTTTTTTGCGAGCCGCGTTCAGCTCGCCATCAGAGGACGACCCCTCTGGTTTGGACCGCTTGAAGAACTCACTCTTCTTTGCGGCCCCCGTCTCAACGCGCTCCAGGCTCTCAGAAGAGCCCTTCGCGCCAGATGCGGAGTCGGATTCCGACCCCGAATCGCTCACCACCTCTACGCTTTTAATTTTGTTTTTGTTTTTTTGTTTCGTCATAATTGATCCCACGAGTGTGGGGGATATAAAACGTCATTCCTAGGGTTACCCCCTGTCCCTAGGTAAGTGTACATTTGTAACCCAACCCAAGGATTCCACTGGTCCCCGGCTGGGGGTGCGCTAACGACTGATGCACCACCTGCAACTAAGAGTTACAGATGGCACTACTCCTCAGCCATCCATACCCTCGCCACGCACCAAAACTTGGTATTAGAGGAATTTTTTATAGAGGTTTACGTCCTCGCGATCCGGGCGGTTAAGCCAAGATCCTCGTCCCGTTCCGAGTCACAAAACATGACCGTGAACTCTTTCCGGATTACGATATCGACGGGTGCAGTCAGGAGAATAAATTCTCCCGCTGCCAGCTCGTTGGCAGGGTGAGTGCACAACGAGCCCCGCCCCTGCTTCTCCAACATGGAGATCCCTCCTCTACGGACCTCCAGGTCCTAACCTCGCCCACTCGACCGTCCCTCTGTAAGCAGAGGGGGGAGTAGGCCACCATCCACCCTGGAGGAACGTAACGCTCTCCTCCTCGCAGAAATTCGCCATAAACAATACCCTCGCCAAAAAACTCCGCTACCTTTTTCGAAGAGTGTATTGTCCATGCCCAGAGTGCACCGGCCCAACGACTGCTCTTCCCCTCGGACGTATCCATAAGGGACCAGCAGGCATCAGGCACACGGGGAGGTTTTCTGCTCGCACCCCATACTGTATTGCTTAGGTGGATTTCGACTATATATGAATTTACTTGATTTTAAAGATTTCGAATTTCTATGTTGGCTAGGCGCACGTGCGAGGTGTCAAAAGACGCGTCTCCGCGCGGGCTAGCGTTCTGTGATGTTACTGGAATTTAGGCTGAATAAAAATTTTGACTTTTGGTCAAAAAACGGGTTTTTCGACCGAAAAGTATGTTAAAACCGGGAATTACGACTACCAAACGGGACTCGAGCACGCGGAACGCGCACCAGAATACAGGTAAGGCAGGTAAGTATCTATTAAAACTAATAACAAATGTGGTTTAAGAGAGAAAATTTAGAGATAAAAATTAATTTAATTTTTCGTAAAGAAAAATATTGAAAATTTTTCTATGTCCTGAAACGAAAAAATATTTTCGCGTAAAAGTCAATAAAAATTAGTCAGATAGTAGGACGGAACCTGTTTATGATCAAAATAGCTGAAAACAGCTTCAAAATGCGTCACCTGGATGCAAAGTTATAACGGTTTGCTGTAAATACTGTATTGCTTAGGTGGATTTCGACTATATATGAATTTACTTGATTTTAAAGATTTCGAATTTCTATGTTGGCTAGGCGCACGTGCGAGGTGTCAAAAGACGCGTCTCCGCGCGGGCTAGCGTTCTGTGATGTTACTGGAATTTAGGCTGAATAAAAATTTTGACTTTTGGTCAAAAAACGGGTTTTTCGACCGAAAAGTATGTTAAAACCGGGAATTACGACTACCAAACGGGACTCGAGCACGCGGAACGCGCACCAGAATACAGGTAAGGCAGGTAAGTATCTATTAAAACTAATAACAAATGTGGTTTAAGAGAGAAAATTTAGAGATAAAAATTAATTTAATTTTTCGTAAAGAAAAATATTGAAAATTTTTCTATGTCCTGAAACGAAAAAATATTTTCGCGTAAAAGTCAATAAAAATTAGTCAGATAGTAGGACGGAACCTGTTTATGATCAAAATAGCTGAAAACAGCTTCAAAATGCGTCACCTGGATGCAAAGTTATAACGGTTTGCTGTAAATACTGTATTGCTTAGGTGGATTTCGACTATATATGAATTTACTTGATTTTAAAGATTTCGAATTTCTATGTTGGCTAGGCGCACGTGCGAGGTGTCAAAAGACGCGTCTCCGCGCGGGCTAGCGTTCTGTGATGTTACTGGAATTTAGGCTGAATAAAAATTTTGACTTTTGGTCAAAAAACGGGTTTTTCGACCGAAAAGTATGTTAAAACCGGGAATTACGACTACCAAACGGGACTCGAGCACGCGGAACGCGCACCAGAATACAGGTAAGGCAGGTAAGTATCTATTAAAACTAATAACAAATGTGGTTTAAGAGAGAAAATTTAGAGATAAAAATTAATTTAATTTTTCGTAAAGAAAAATATTGAAAATTTTTCTATGTCCTGAAACGAAAAAATATTTTCGCGTAAAAGTCAATAAAAATTAGTCAGATAGTAGGACGGAACCTGTTTATGATCAAAATAGCTGAAAACAGCTTCAAAATGCGTCACCTGGATGCAAAGTTATAACGGTTTGCTGTAAATACTGTATTGCTTAGGTGGATTTCGACTATATATGAATTTACTTGATTTTAAAGATTTCGAATTTCTATGTTGGCTAGGCGCACGTGCGAGGTGTCAAAAGACGCGTCTCCGCGCGGGCTAGCGTTCTGTGATGTTACTGGAATTTAGGCTGAATAAAAATTTTGACTTTTGGTCAAAAAACGGGTTTTTCGACCGAAAAGTATGTTAAAACCGGGAATTACGACTACCAAACGGGACTCGAGCACGCGGAACGCGCACCAGAATACAGGTAAGGCAGGTAAGTATCTATTAAAACTAATAACAAATGTGGTTTAAGAGAGAAAATTTAGAGATAAAAATTAATTTAATTTTTCGTAAAGAAAAATATTGAAAATTTTTCTATGTCCTGAAACGAAAAAATATTTTCGCGTAAAAGTCAATAAAAATTAGTCAGATAGTAGGACGGAACCTGTTTATGATCAAAATAGCTGAAAACAGCTTCAAAATGCGTCACCTGGATGCAAAGTTATAACGGTTTGCTGTAAATACTGTATTGCTTAGGTGGATTTCGACTATATATGAATTTACTTGATTTTAAAGATTTCGAATTTCTATGTTGGCTAGGCGCACGTGCGAGGTGTCAAAAGACGCGTCTCCGCGCGGGCTAGCGTTCTGTGATGTTACTGGAATTTAGGCTGAATAAAAATTTTGACTTTTGGTCAAAAAACGGGTTTTTCGACCGAAAAGTATGTTAAAACCGGGAATTACGACTACCAAACGGGACTCGAGCACGCGGAACGCGCACCAGAATACAGGTAAGGCAGGTAAGTATCTATTAAAACTAATAACAAATGTGGTTTAAGAGAGAAAATTTAGAGATAAAAATTAATTTAATTTTTCGTAAAGAAAAATATTGAAAATTTTTCTATGTCCTGAAACGAAAAAATATTTTCGCGTAAAAGTCAATAAAAATTAGTCAGATAGTAGGACGGAACCTGTTTATGATCAAAATAGCTGAAAACAGCTTCAAAATGCGTCACCTGGATGCAAAGTTATAACGGTTTGCTGTAAATACTGTATTGCTTAGGTGGATTTCGACTATATATGAATTTACTTGATTTTAAAGATTTCGAATTTCTATGTTGGCTAGGCGCACGTGCGAGGTGTCAAAAGACGCGTCTCCGCGCGGGCTAGCGTTCTGTGATGTTACTGGAATTTAGGCTGAATAAAAATTTTGACTTTTGGTCAAAAAACGGGTTTTTCGACCGAAAAGTATGTTAAAACCGGGAATTACGACTACCAAACGGGACTCGAGCACGCGGAACGCGCACCAGAATACAGGTAAGGCAGGTAAGTATCTATTAAAACTAATAACAAATGTGGTTTAAGAGAGAAAATTTAGAGATAAAAATTAATTTAATTTTTCGTAAAGAAAAATATTGAAAATTTTTCTATGTCCTGAAACGAAAAAATATTTTCGCGTAAAAGTCAATAAAAATTAGTCAGATAGTAGGACGGAACCTGTTTATGATCAAAATAGCTGAAAACAGCTTCAAAATGCGTCACCTGGATGCAAAGTTATAACGGTTTGCTGTAAATACTGTATTGCTTTTTTTTTTTTTTTTTTTTTTGGATGGGAAATCATCAAATGACTTCTCCCGCTCTGGGCAGAGCGGGAGGGTGTGTCAGACTTTTACTGACTAAAACCCACCCGTGTTCCTTCCGTTGCCTGTGTGCCGGGGCCGCGATATCCCTTTCAGACAAACCCGCAACCCCAGCAGGCATTGGTCTTTCGACCCCGTCGGTTGATGCTGACATCTCTTTGAGGCGCGCGTGGAACACAACGCGCCGTCGACACGGGCCTGGTCCTGATCGGACGGCGAGCTGCCCATTGCTCACCGTCCGCAGGCCCGCGCCTACGGTGGCCGGAAGTCGGCTCTTGACTCCCGACGCCCGGGGCGTCTCCTGCGGCGACTAGGGCCGCGAGGGCGTGCAGCTTGCATCTCCCTCGCGCGCCCCGCCTCCTCCTTCGCGAGCATAACTGCTTCGCAGAAGGAGGTGACGGCCTCCCATGCACTCTCGCGCCGAACCATGGCCTGAACCAGGGCCGGACGCGAGAGATCGCCGCCGCCGATCGCCTCCGTGAGGACACGGCGGTGCTCCGCCCAAGCCGGGCAGACCTCCACCGTATGCTCCACCGTGTCCTCCGGGCGATCCACACAGTGGTGACACCCGGGCGTTTCCTCCCGCCTAATTCGGAGCAGGAACCTCCCGAAACAACCGTGTCCGGTGAGGACCTGCGTCAGGCGGAAGGTGAGGACGCCATGGCGCCTCTCAAGCCACTCCTCAAAGAGGGGACTTATCGCCGCAATTGTGGCGTGCCCAGCGCTGGGTTGCGACAATCGCACACTCCATGCCGCCATGAGATCCCGCCGGAGCTCTGTCCGCTGTGCCGCGATCTCTCGCGGCAGCGGAGTTACACCCCGGCGTTTCGCCTCCTCGCGCAACTCCCACATCTGCGCGAGGACTTTCGCCTCCAGATCCCATGGCGGTAGTCCGGCAAGGAGGCTCGCCGCCTCACGGGAGACCGTGCGGTATCCCCGGACCAGCCTGATGGCCATGACCCTTTGGGACGCGTTCAACCGCCGGGCCGGTCGCAGCCTCAATGAACGCGCCCACACTGGTGCCCCGTAAAGGGCCATGGACCGCACGACCCCCGCGTAAAGCCTCCGGCAGGAGGCGTTTGGACCCCCTAGGTTGGGCAGAAGCCGCTTCAGAGCAGCCCCAGCCCTATCCAGTTTGGGAGCCAAACGTCGGAAGTGCTCCACGAAGTTCCACCGGCTGTCGAGGACGAGTCCCAGGTACTTCATCGTCGACTCGACGCCGATGTGAACCCCTCCCGCCGTTATCTGGGAACCCGACAGTGGCGCGTTCCGAGGACCATAGAAACACATGGCCTCGGACTTGTGCAAGGCCACCTCGAGTCCCAGTTGCCGGATCCTATCGACGATTGTCGCAACCCAACGTGTCGCTAGTTCGGCCGCCGCCTCATGCGACCTCCCCTGCACCAGGACCAGCGTGTCGTCAGCGTAGCAGACCACGCTGACGCCGCTAGGGAGGTCGGCGCGCAGCACCCAGTCGTAGCCGATGTCCCACAGATGCGGCCCCAGGACCGATCCCTGCGGGACACCGCACGACATCTCTCGCCGGTTCCACTCTCCGTGGTGACCGGGGTAGATGACGGCCCTATCCGTCAAATAGGCCTCGACCACTCGACAGAGGTAGGTCGGCATCCGGTGATACCGGAGTGCCTCCCTAATGCAACTCCAGGGCAGGGTGTTGAAGGCATTGGCGATGTCGAGAGACACCGCCAAGGCGACCCCACCCCGGGCAACAGCATCCCCCGTCGTGAGGGCTCGAACGCGCATGATGGCATCCACCGTAGAGCGCCCCTTGCGGAAACCAAACTGGCTGTCCGCCAAATCCGGCCCCACTCGCTCCAGCCGCCCGACAAGGCGGTCTGCAATTACTCTTTCAAAGAGCTTGCCCACCTCGTCGAGCAGCACGATGGGCCGGTAAGCGGACGGAGAGTCCGCCGGGCGCCCCGGCTTCTTAATGAGGACCAGTTTCCCTGTCTTCCAACGAAGTGGGAACTGGCCTCTCTCCAAGCATGCGCTTAGGAGCCCCCTAAGTCGAGGCCCGAGAGCCTCTAAGGCCAGAACCCAGGCTTTTCCAGGTAAGCCGTCGGGTCCTGGGGCGGTATTTTTGGCACTCAGCCTACGTACCGCCACTCTCAAATCTACCTCGGTCACCTCCGGAGATTCATCGTCGTCGTCAGTGGTATGGTCCGCGTCGGGCACCGCAGGAGGCGGAGCCATGGGCGGGGGAGTGTGTTCCCCTCGCGAAGGGAACAGAGCGCTCACCACGTCCTCCACGAGCTGGGGCCGGAGACTCTGCGTCAGCGGGGGAGCCCATGGGCGGAGTTTATCTCGCACCCATTTGTATGGGCGTCCCCACGGATCTCTGTTCAGAGTCTCCAGCGACTCCTCGCGGGCCACTCCTCTGGCCCGCCCGATCTCCGCTCGGAGGGCGGTCTTCGCCGCTCTGTACCCTTCGTACAGCTCCGCCTCAATGGCTTCCGTATCCGGAGGGCGGATACGGAGCCTGCGGTGCCTGGAGTACCGGTGGCGCGCATCAACGCACGCCGCGCGTAGAGCGGTCAGCTCACGCGACCACCAGTACACCTGGCGCCGAGCACTTCCGGGCTGGACCCGGGGCATTGCCACGTCGCATATTACGGACATGGCCTCCCGGAACCACTCCGCCTCGTCATTGATGTCGGCAGGCCTGTCCGGTGATGACACCCAGGCCTGCACGATCGAGGCCTCCAGGAGGAGCTCCCGGTCCAGCTGCTTCAGCGCCCACCGCGGACCACTCGGGGTCTGTCGGACCGGCACGCCCGACGTCTGGGCGGAGACCTCAAACCGAATGTACCGGTGATCGGAATAGGTCTCCACCCCCTCCATGACGCGCCAGTCGATGACACGTGGCGACAGAGCGGGGCTGGCGAACGAGATGTCCACCACTGATTCACCCCGCATCCGCACACACGTGGGGACAGAACCCCGGTTTAGGACGACCAGGCCCGTCTCCAGAGCCCAGTCCTCCACCATCCTGCCCCGTGTGTCCGTATACCGGGAACCCCAAGCCACGTTTTTGGCATTGAAGTCCCCGAGGACGATCACGGGCAGGGGATGGTACCCGACGACGATGACTCTCAACTCCCCAAGGGAGTTGTGGAACTCGGCGAGAGTTCGGCTCGGGGAGAAGTACGCTCCTGCCACGACAATCTCCCCGAACCGTGCTGCCACGCAACCCGATCCCCTCTTGACGGCCTCGAGGGACGGGGTACCGGCGGCGGCCGACGAAATAATGGTCACTGAGCCGCTCAGGTCCTCCACCCAGTCATCCCTGGGCGGGACAAAGTACGGCTCAGCGACCACGGCGATGTTAATCGACCACTGCGCCATGCTCTGGAGCAACAGATCCTGAGCGGCGGCGCAGTGGTTGATGTTCGCCTGAAGGAGGCGTAATGGGGCCATCAATGGCAATCCATTTCAGCCTCCTCCCGGGCCCCCTGTGATGGCCCTGCCGCGGTGCTAGCGGCGACGACGGCGCCAGTAGAGGCGGCAACGGCAGCGGCAACGGTGGCGGCTGCGGCGGTGATGGCGATGGCGGAAGGCTTGCCCCTGCCCCTGGATTTGGCAGGTGGAGCGCAGGCCTTGCTCCCGGCCCGGTGATCGGCCGGCTTGCCAGCCGCCGCACACGCATAACAGTGCGGCATGGCATTGCACGAGCCGGCCTTGTGACCGGGCCGACCACAGCGGAAGCATTCCTCGCTGCGGTCCACCTCCGAGGTGCACTGCGCTCCTACGTGGTGCCCCACCCGGCAGCGGAAGCACCTCAGTGGTCTGGGTTCCAGCAGTTTCACCTGCGCGGATACCCAGCCCACCCGGAGCCTTTGGCCCTCCCCGGCTATCTTTTGGGCCGCCGACACGGGGCAGCTCACCGTTATGGTTTGCATGCCCGTGTTGTCAGGACGGATAGTGCCTGCCCTCACCTGCTCGGCAGAGCACCCTCCGGTCCTAGCCACGGCGGCCACAACATCTTCCGCCGTCACGCAGTCGTCCAGGCCCAGGATGCGCATGTCAGCGCACTTGGTGGGCCTGGAGACTCGGGCCTCCTCCGCATTGAAGGACGCCCTGAGCCTTTCGGCCAGGGCGTCCGCGGTCGGGCCGCTGGCCGCACCGGGGATCTCCAGCATCCGAGCCCCCGTCGCAGTGACCTTCATCCGGAAGCCATCGGCGACGCCGATCTCCTCCAGGTTCACTGCCGCCCACGCCTTAGCGAGCACCTGACGGTAGGTCACGCCCTTCTTCTCCGCTTCCGGCTGTAGTGTGATTACTACAGCTGCGGACTTCGGGGCGCGGAGCCTAGCCGCGGCGCTTCGCTTTTTGCGCTGCTGCTGCCTCTCCTTCCGATTGGCCGCCCTTTTGGCTTTTCCCGCCTGCCTTTTCTCCCCGGCTACTTGCCATTCGGCGTCGGCCAGAGAGGAATTAAGAGGCGGGGCCGGGGGCGACCGTCCTGCCGCCACAGCTGGGGTCCCCTTTCGCGCAGCCGTCCCGCCCTTTGTGGGCTTGGACGGCGCAACTTTCGCCGGAGGCGCCGGCTTGGCCGCGGACTTGGCCGCTGGCTTAGCCGCGGGCTTGGCCGCTGGCTTAGCCGCGGGCTTGGCCGCTGGCTTGGCCGCGGACTTGGCCGCAAGCTTGGCCGCAGGCGTGGCCGGAGTAGCCACGGTGGCGGCAAAAGTTGCCGGCCTGCTCGCCGCTAGCGGAGGGCGCAGGACAATGCCCTCCATCACGGAAAACCGGCTGCTGAGTGCGGCCAGCTCCTGCCGCACCAGGGTCAAAACCCGGTCCTCCGCCTGCGACTGCATCGCTCCCCCCTGGGGCACCTCCCGGGGGCCAGCTCCTCGAAGCCGGGCCAGGTCCGCTCGGAGCTCCTCGTTCTCCTTTCGGAGAAGCTCGATAGTGGCCGTCAAGCGGCCGACCTCCGCCCGCATCTCGGACAGTGCGTCCGATGGAGGCCCGACCTGAAGGGCCTTCGCTGCCGCCATTATGGAGGCCGTGGCAGCGGGCATGGCCTTGTCCTTAGAGGACTGAATCCTCTTCAAGCCCACAGCCCGGATGGCTGTTGCCACGACCTCCTCGAAGCTGCTGGCCGCCTCCTTCAGCTCGGAGCTGCCAGCGGCGTCCGGCTCACCGCCCGAGGACTCAGAGCCTCTGTTCGGCTCGCTGTCCTCCGGGGTAGTGAGCCTTCTGGCCACACCCCGTTCCCGAGGCCCGCCCCGCTTTATGAGCTTCTTGCGAGCCGCATTCAGCTCGCCATCAGAGGACGACCCCTCTGGTTTGGACCGCTTGAAGAAGTCGCTCTTCTTTGCGGCCCCCGTCTCAACGCGCTCCGGGCTCTCAGAAGAGCCCTTCGCGCCAGATGCGGAGTCGGATTCCGACCCCGAATCACTCACCACCTCTACGCTTTTAATTTTGTTTTTATTCTTTTGTTTCGTCATAATTGATCCCACGAGTGTGGGGGATGTAAAATGTCATTCCTAGGGTTACCCCCTGTCCCTAGGTAAGTGTGCATTTGTAACCCAACCCAAGGATTCCACTGGTCCCCGGCTGGGGGTGCGCTAACGACTGATGCACCACCTGCAACTAAGAGTCACAGATGGCACTACTCCTCAGCCATCCATACCCTCGCCACGCACCAAAACTTGGTATTAGAGGAATTTTTTATAGAGGTTTACGTCCTCGCGATCCGGGCGGTTAAGCCAAGATCCTCGTCCCGTTCCGAGTCACAAAACATGACCGTGAACTCTTTCCGGATTACGATATCGACGGGTGCAGTCAGGAGAATAAGTTCTCCCGCTGCCAGCTCGTTGGCAGGGTGAGTGCACAACGAGCCCCGCCCCTGCTTCTCCAACATGGAGATCCCTCCTCTACGGACCTCCAGGTCCTAACCTCGCCCACTCGACCGTCCCTCTGTAAGCAGAGGGGGGAGTAGGCCACCATCCACCCTGGAGGAACGTAACGCTCTCCTCCTCGCAGAAATTCGCCATAAACAATACCCTCGCCAAAAAACTCCGCTACCTTTTTCGAAGAGTGTATTGTCCATGCCCAGAGTGCACCGGCCCAACGACTGCTCTTCCCCTCGGACGTATCCATAAGGGACCAGCAGGCATCAGGCACACGGGGAGGTTTTCTGCTCGCACCCCAAATACTGTATTGCTTAGGTGGATTTCGACTATATATGAATTTACTTGATTTTAAAGATTTCGAATTTCTATGTTGGCTAGGCGCACGTGCGAGGTGTCAAAAGACGCGTCTCCGCGCGGGCTAGCGTTCTGTGATGTTACTGGAATTTAGGCTGAATAAAAATTTTGACTTTTGGTCAAAAAACGGGTTTTTCGACCGAAAAGTATGTTAAAACCGGGAATTACGACTACCAAACGGGACTCGAGCACGCGGAACGCGCACCAGAATACAGGTAAGGCAGGTAAGTATCTATTAAAACTAATAACAAATGTGGTTTAAGAGAGAAAATTTAGAGATAAAAATTAATTTAATTTTTCGTAAAGAAAAATATTGAAAATTTTTCTATGTCCTGAAACGAAAAAATATTTTCGCGTAAAAGTCAATAAAAATTAGTCAGATAGTAGGACGGAACCTGTTTATGATCAAAATAGCTGAAAACAGCTTCAAAATGCGTCACCTGGATGCAAAGTTATAACGGTTTGCTGTAAATACTGTATTGCTTAGGTGGATTTCGACTATATATGAATTTACTTGATTTTAAAGATTTCGAATTTCTATGTTGGCTAGGCGCACGTGCGAGGTGTCAAAAGACGCGTCTCCGCGCGGGCTAGCGTTCTGTGATGTTACTGGAATTTAGGCTGAATAAAAATTTTGACTTTTGGTCAAAAAACGGGTTTTTCGACCGAAAAGTATGTTAAAACCGGGAATTACGACTACCAAACGGGACTCGAGCACGCGGAACGCGCACCAGAATACAGGTAAGGCAGGTAAGTATCTATTAAAACTAATAACAAATGTGGTTTAAGAGAGAAAATTTAGAGATAAAAATTAATTTAATTTTTCGTAAAGAAAAATATTGAAAATTTTTCTATGTCCTGAAACGAAAAAATATTTTCGCGTAAAAGTCAATAAAAATTAGTCAGATAGTAGGACGGAACCTGTTTATGATCAAAATAGCTGAAAACAGCTTCAAAATGCGTCACCTGGATGCAAAGTTATAACGGTTTGCTGTAAATACTGTATTGCTTAGGTGGATTTCGACTATATATGAATTTACTTGATTTTAAAGATTTCGAATTTCTATGTTGGCTAGGCGCACGTGCGAGGTGTCAAAAGACGCGTCTCCGCGCGGGCTAGCGTTCTGTGATGTTACTGGAATTTAGGCTGAATAAAAATTTTGACTTTTGGTCAAAAAACGGGTTTTTCGACCGAAAAGTATGTTAAAACCGGGAATTACGACTACCAAACGGGACTCGAGCACGCGGAACGCGCACCAGAATACAGGTAAGGCAGGTAAGTATCTATTAAAACTAATAACAAATGTGGTTTAAGAGAGAAAATTTAGAGATAAAAATTAATTTAATTTTTCGTAAAGAAAAATATTGAAAATTTTTCTATGTCCTGAAACGAAAAAATATTTTCGCGTAAAAGTCAATAAAAATTAGTCAGATAGTAGGACGGAACCTGTTTATGATCAAAATAGCTGAAAACAGCTTCAAAATGCGTCACCTGGATGCAAAGTTATAACGGTTTGCTGTAAATACTGTATTGCTTAGGTGGATTTCGACTATATATGAATTTACTTGATTTTAAAGATTTCGAATTTCTATGTTGGCTAGGCGCACGTGCGAGGTGTCAAAAGACGCGTCTCCGCGCGGGCTAGCGTTCTGTGATGTTACTGGAATTTAGGCTGAATAAAAATTTTGACTTTTGGTCAAAAAACGGGTTTTTCGACCGAAAAGTATGTTAAAACCGGGAATTACGACTACCAAACGGGACTCGAGCACGCGGAACGCGCACCAGAATACAGGTAAGGCAGGTAAGTATCTATTAAAACTAATAACAAATGTGGTTTAAGAGAGAAAATTTAGAGATAAAAATTAATTTAATTTTTCGTAAAGAAAAATATTGAAAATTTTTCTATGTCCTGAAACGAAAAAATATTTTCGCGTAAAAGTCAATAAAAATTAGTCAGATAGTAGGACGGAACCTGTTTATGATCAAAATAGCTGAAAACAGCTTCAAAATGCGTCACCTGGATGCAAAGTTATAACGGTTTGCTGTAAATACTGTATTGCTTAGGTGGATTTCGACTATATATGAATTTACTTGATTTTAAAGATTTCGAATTTCTATGTTGGCTAGGCGCACGTGCGAGGTGTCAAAAGACGCGTCTCCGCGCGGGCTAGCGTTCTGTGATGTTACTGGAATTTAGGCTGAATAAAAATTTTGACTTTTGGTCAAAAAACGGGTTTTTCGACCGAAAAGTATGTTAAAACCGGGAATTACGACTACCAAACGGGACTCGAGCACGCGGAACGCGCACCAGAATACAGGTAAGGCAGGTAAGTATCTATTAAAACTAATAACAAATGTGGTTTAAGAGAGAAAATTTAGAGATAAAAATTAATTTAATTTTTCGTAAAGAAAAATATTGAAAATTTTTCTATGTCCTGAAACGAAAAAATATTTTCGCGTAAAAGTCAATAAAAATTAGTCAGATAGTAGGACGGAACCTGTTTATGATCAAAATAGCTGAAAACAGCTTCAAAATGCGTCACCTGGATGCAAAGTTATAACGGTTTGCTGTAAATACTGTATTGCTTAGGTGGATTTCGACTATATATGAATTTACTTGATTTTAAAGATTTCGAATTTCTATGTTGGCTAGGCGCACGTGCGAGGTGTCAAAAGACGCGTCTCCGCGCGGGCTAGCGTTCTGTGATGTTACTGGAATTTAGGCTGAATAAAAATTTTGACTTTTGGTCAAAAAACGGGTTTTTCGACCGAAAAGTATGTTAAAACCGGGAATTACGACTACCAAACGGGACTCGAGCACGCGGAACGCGCACCAGAATACAGGTAAGGCAGGTAAGTATCTATTAAAACTAATAACAAATGTGGTTTAAGAGAGAAAATTTAGAGATAAAAATTAATTTAATTTTTCGTAAAGAAAAATATTGAAAATTTTTCTATGTCCTGAAACGAAAAAATATTTTCGCGTAAAAGTCAATAAAAATTAGTCAGATAGTAGGACGGAACCTGTTTATGATCAAAATAGCTGAAAACAGCTTCAAAATGCGTCACCTGGATGCAAAGTTATAACGGTTTGCTGTAAATACTGTATTGCTTAGGTGGATTTCGACTATATATGAATTTACTTGATTTTAAAGATTTCGAATTTCTATGTTGGCTAGGCGCACGTGCGAGGTGTCAAAAGACGCGTCTCCGCGCGGGCTAGCGTTCTGTGATGTTACTGGAATTTAGGCTGAATAAAAATTTTGACTTTTGGTCAAAAAACGGGTTTTTCGACCGAAAAGTATGTTAAAACCGGGAATTACGACTACCAAACGGGACTCGAGCACGCGGAACGCGCACCAGAATACAGGTAAGGCAGGTAAGTATCTATTAAAACTAATAACAAATGTGGTTTAAGAGAGAAAATTTAGAGATAAAAATTAATTTAATTTTTCGTAAAGAAAAATATTGAAAATTTTTCTATGTCCTGAAACGAAAAAATATTTTCGCGTAAAAGTCAATAAAAATTAGTCAGATAGTAGGACGGAACCTGTTTATGATCAAAATAGCTGAAAACAGCTTCAAAATGCGTCACCTGGATGCAAAGTTATAACGGTTTGCTGTAAATACTGTATTGCTTAGGTGGATTTCGACTATATATGAATTTACTTGATTTTAAAGATTTCGAATTTCTATGTTGGCTAGGCGCACGTGCGAGGTGTCAAAAGACGCGTCTCCGCGCGGGCTAGCGTTCTGTGATGTTACTGGAATTTAGGCTGAATAAAAATTTTGACTTTTGGTCAAAAAACGGGTTTTTCGACCGAAAAGTATGTTAAAACCGGGAATTACGACTACCAAACGGGACTCGAGCACGCGGAACGCGCACCAGAATACAGGTAAGGCAGGTAAGTATCTATTAAAACTAATAACAAATGTGGTTTAAGAGAGAAAATTTAGAGATAAAAATTAATTTAATTTTTCGTAAAGAAAAATATTGAAAATTTTTCTATGTCCTGAAACGAAAAAATATTTTCGCGTAAAAGTCAATAAAAATTAGTCAGATAGTAGGACGGAACCTGTTTATGATCAAAATAGCTGAAAACAGCTTCAAAATGCGTCACCTGGATGCAAAGTTATAACGGTTTGCTGTAAATACTGTATTGCTTAGGTGGATTTCGACTATATATGAATTTACTTGATTTTAAAGATTTCGAATTTCTATGTTGGCTAGGCGCACGTGCGAGGTGTCAAAAGACGCGTCTCCGCGCGGGCTAGCGTTCTGTGATGTTACTGGAATTTAGGCTGAATAAAAATTTTGACTTTTGGTCAAAAAACGGGTTTTTCGACCGAAAAGTATGTTAAAACCGGGAATTACGACTACCAAACGGGACTCGAGCACGCGGAACGCGCACCAGAATACAGGTAAGGCAGGTAAGTATCTATTAAAACTAATAACAAATGTGGTTTAAGAGAGAAAATTTAGAGATAAAAATTAATTTAATTTTTCGTAAAGAAAAATATTGAAAATTTTTCTATGTCCTGAAACGAAAAAATATTTTCGCGTAAAAGTCAATAAAAATTAGTCAGATAGTAGGACGGAACCTGTTTATGATCAAAATAGCTGAAAACAGCTTCAAAATGCGTCACCTGGATGCAAAGTTATAACGGTTTGCTGTAAATACTGTATTGCTTTTTTTTTTTTTTTTTTTTTTTTTTTTTTTGGATGGGAAATCATCAAATGACTTCTCCCGCTCTGGGCAGAGCGAGAGGGTGTGTCAGACTTTTACTGACTAAAACCCACCCGTGTTCCTTCCGTTGCCTGTGTGCCGGGGCCGCGATATCCCTTTCAGACAAACCCGCAACCCCAGCAGGCATTGGTCTTTCGACCCCGTCGGTTGATGCTGACATCTCTTTGAGGCGCGCGTGGAACACAACGCGCCGTCGACACGGGCCTGGTCCTGATCGGACGGCGAGCTGCCCATTGCTCACCGTCCGCAGGCCCGCGCCTACGGTGGCCGGAAGTCGGCTCTTGACTCCCGACGCCCGGGACGTCTCCTGCGGCGACTAGGGCCGCGAGGGCGTGCAGCTTGCATCTCCCTCGCGCGCCCCGCCTCCTCCTTCGCGAGCATAACTGCTTCGCAGAAGGAGGTGACGGCCTCCCATGCACTCTCGCGCCGAACCATGGCCTGAACCAGGGCCGGACGCGAGAGATCGCCGCCGCCGATCGCCTCCGTGAGGACACGGCGGTGCTCCGCCCAAGCCGGGCAGACCTCCACCGTATGCTCCACCGTGTCCTCCGGGCGATCCACACAGTGGTGACACCCGGGCGTTTCCTCCCGCCTAATTCGGAACAGGAACCTCCCGAAACAACCGTGTCCGGTGAGGACCTGCGTCAGGCGGAAGGTGAGGACGCCATGGCGCCTCTCAAGCCACTCCTCAAAGAGGGGACTTATCGCCGCAATTGTGGCGTGCCCAGCGCTGGGTTGCGACAATCGCACACTCCATGCCGCCATGAGATCCCGCCGGAGCTCTGTCCGCTGTGCCGTGATCTCTCGCGGCAGCGGAGTTACACCCCGGCGTTTCGCCTCCTCGCGCAACTCCCACATCTGCGCGAGGACTTTCGCCTCCAGATCCCATGGCGGTAGTCCGGCAAGGAGGCTCGCCGCCTCACGGGAGACCGTGCGGTATCCCCGGACCAGCCTGATGGCCATGACCCTTTGGGACGCGTTCAACCGCCGGGCCGGTCGCAGCCTCAGTGAACGCGCCCACACCGGTGCCCCGTAAAGGGCCATGGACCGCACGACCCCCGCGTAAAGCCTCCGGCAGGAGGCGTTTGGACCCCCTAGGTTGGGCAGAAGCCGCTTTAGAGCAGCCCCAGCCCTATCCAGTTTGGGAGCCAAACGTCGGAAGTGCTCCACGAAGTTCCACCGGCTGTCGAGGACGAGTCCCAGGTACTTCATCGTCGACTCGACGCCGATGTGAACCCCTCCTGCCGTTATCTGGGAACCCGACAGTGGCGCGTTCCGAGGACCATAGAAACACATGGCCTCGGACTTGTGCAGGGCCACCTCGAGTCCCAGTTGCCGGATCCTATCGACGATTGTCGCAACCCAACGTGTCGCTAGTTCGGCCGCCGCCTCATGCGACCTCCCCTGCACCAGGACCAGCGTGTCGTCAGCGTAGCAGACCACGCTGACGCCGCTAGGGAGGTCGGCGCGCAGCACCCAGTCGTAGCCGATGTCCCACAGATGCGGCCCCAGGACCGATCCCTGCGGGACACCGCACGACATCTCTCGCCGGTTCCACTCTCCGTGGTGACCGGGGTAGATGACGGCCCTATCCGTCAAATAGGCCTCGACCACTCGACAGAGGTAGGTCGGCATCCGGTGATACCGGAGTGCCTCCCTAATGCAACTCCAGGGCAGGGTGTTGAAGGCATTGGCGATGTCGAGAGACACCGCCAAGACGACCCCACCCCGGGCAACCGCATCCCCCGTCGTGAGGGCTCGAACGCGCATGATGGCATCCACCGTAGAGCGCCCCTTGCGGAAACCAAACTGGCTGTCCGCCAAATCCGGCCCCACTCGCTCCAGCCGCCCGACAAGGCGGTCTGCAATTACTCTTTCAAAGAGCTTGCCCACCTCGTCGAGCAGCACGATGGGCCGGTAAGCGGACGGAGAGTCCGCCGGGCGCCCCGGCTTCTTAATGAGGACCAGTTTCCCTGTCTTCCAACGAAGTGGGAACTGGCCTCTCTCCAAGCATGCGCTTAGGAGCCCCCTAAGTCGAGGCCCGAGAGCCTCTAAGGCCAGAACCCAGGCTTTTCCAGGTAAGCCGTCGGGTCCTGGGGCGGTATTTTTGGCACTCAGCCTACGTACCGCCACTCTCAAATCTACCTCGGTCACCTCCGGAGATTCATCGTCGTCGTCAGTGGTGTGGTCCGCATCGGGCACCGCAGGAGGCGGAGCCATGGGCGGGGGAGTGTGTTCCCCTCGCGAAGAGAACAGAGCGCTCACCACGTCCTCCACGAGCTGGGGCCGGAGACTCTGCGTCAGCGGGGGAGCCCATGGGCGGAGTTTATCTCGCACCCATTTGTATGGGCGTCCCCACGGATCTCTGTTCAGAGTCTCCAGCGACTCCTCGCGGGCCACTCCTCTGGCCCGCCCGATCTCCGCTCGGAGGGCGGTCTTCGCCGCTCTGTACCCTTCGTACAGCTCCGCCTCAATGGCTTCCGTATCCGGAGGGCGGATACGGAGCCTGCGGTGCCTGGAGTACCGGTGGCGCGCATCAACGCACGCCGCGCGTAGAGCGGTCAGCTCACGCGACCACCAGTACACCTGGCGCCGAGCACTTCCGGGCTGGACCCGGGGCATTGCCACGTCACATATTACGGACATGGCCTCCCGGAACCACTCCGCCTCGTCATTGATGTCGGCAGGCCTGTCCGGTGATGACACCCAGGCCTGCACGATCGAGGCCTCCAGGAGGAGCTCCCGGTCCAGCTGCTTCAGCGCCCACCGCGGACCACTCGGGGTCTGTCGGACCGGCGCGCCCGACGTCTGGGCGGAGACCTCAAACCGAATGTACCGGTGATCGGAATAGGTCTCCACCCCCTCCATGACGCGCCAGTCGATGACACGCGGCGACAGAGCGGGGCTGGCGAACGAGATGTCCACCACTGATTCACCCCGCATCCGCACACACGTGGGGACAGAACCCCGGTTTAGGACGACCAGGCCCGTCTCCAGAGCCCAGTCCTCCACCATCCTGCCCCGTGTGTCCGTGTACCGGGAACCCCAAGCCACGTTTTTGGCATTGAAGTCCCCGAGGACGATCACGGGCAGGGGATGGTACCCAACGACGATGACTCTCAACTCCCCAAGGGAGTTGTGGAACTCGGCGAGAGTTCGGCTCGGGGAGAAGTACGCTCCTGCCACGACAATCTCCCCGAACCGTGCTGCCACGCAACCCGATCCCCTCTTGACGGCCTCGAGGGACGGGGTACCGGCGGCGGCCGACGAAATAATGGTCACTGAGCCGCTCAGGTCCTCCACCCAGTCATCCCTGGGCGGGACAAAGTACGGCTCAGCGACCACGGCGATGTTAATCGACCACTGCGCCATGCTCTGGAGCAACAGATCCTGAGCGGCGGCGCAGTGGTTGATGTTCGCCTGAAGGAGGCGTAATGGGGCCATCAATGGCAATCCATTTCAGCCTCCTCCCGGGCCCCCTGTGGTGGCCCTGCCGCGGTGCTAGCGGCGACGACGGCGCCAGTAGAGGCGGCAACGGCAGCGGCAACGGTGGCGGCTGCGGCGGTGACGGCGGTGGCGGAAGGCTTGCCCCTGCCCCTGGATTTGGCAGGTGGAGCGCAGGCCTTGCTCCCAGCCCGGTGATCGGCCGGCTTGCCAGCCGCCGCACACGCATAACAGTGCGGCGTGGCATTGCACGAGCCGGCCTTGTGACCGGGCCGACCACAGCGGAAGCATTCCTCGCTGCGGTCCACCTCCGAGGTGCACTGCGCTCCTACGTGGTGCCCCACCCGGCAGCGGAAGCACCTCAGTGGTCTGGGTTCCAGCAGTTTCACCTGCGCGGATACCCAGCCCACCCGGAGCCTTTGGCCCTCCCCGGCTATCTTTTGGGCCGCCGACACGGGGCAGCTCACCGTTATGGTTTGCATGCCCGTGTTGTCAGGACGGATAGTGCCTGCCCTCACCTGCTCGGCAGAGCACCCTCCGGTCCTAGCCACGGCGGCCACAACATCTTCCGCCGTCACGCAGTCGTCCAGGCCCAGGATGCGCATGTCAGCGCACTTGGTGGGCCTGGAGACTCGGGCCTCCTCCGCATTGAAGGACGCCCTGAGCCTTTCGGCCAGGGCGTCCGCGGTCGGGCCGCTGGCCGCACCGGGGATCTCCAGCATCCGAGCCCCCGTCGCAGTGACCTTCATGCGGAAGCCATCGGCGACGCCGATCTCCTCCAGGTTCACTGCCGCCCACGCCTTAGCGAGCACCTGACGGTAGGTCACGCCCTTCTTCTCCGCTTCCGGCTGTAGTGTGATTACTACAGCTGCGGACTTCGGGGCGCGGAGCCTAGCCGCGGCGCTTCGCTTTTTGCGCTGCTGCTGCCTCTCCTTCCGATTGGCCGCCCTTTTGGCTTTTCCCGCCTGCCTTTTCTCCCCGGCTACTTGCCATTCGGCGTCGGCCAGAGAGGAATTAAGAGGCGGGGCCGGGGGCGACCGTCCTGCCGCCACAGCTGGGGTCCCCTTTCGCGCAGCCGTCCCGCCCTTTGTGGGCTTGGACGGCGCAACTTTCGCCGGAGGCGCCGGCTTGGCCGCGGACTTGGCCGCTGGCTTAGCCGCGGGCTTGGCCGCTGGCTTAGCCGCGGGCTTGGCCGCTGGCTTGGCCGCGGACTTGGCCGCAAGCTTGGCCGCAGGCGTGGCCGGAGTAGCCACGGTGGCGGCAAAAGTTGCCGGCCTGCTCGCCGCTAGCGGAGGGCGCAGGACAATGCCCTCCATCACGGAAAACCGGCTGCTGAGTGCGGCCAGCTCCTGCCGCACCAGGGTCAAAACCCGGTCCTCCGCCTGCGACTGCATCGCTCCCCCCTGGGGCACCTCCCGGGGGCCAGCTCCTCGAAGCCGGGCCAGGTCCGCTCGGAGCTCCTCGTTCTCCTTTCGGAGAAGCTCGATAGTGGCCGTCAAGCGGCCGACCTCCGCCCGCATCTCGGACAGTGCGTCCGATGGAGGCCCGACCTGAAGGGCCTTCGCTGCCGCCATTATGGAGGCCGTGGCAGCGGGCATGGCCTTGTCTTTAGAGGACTGAATCCTCTTCAAGCCCACAGCCCGGATGGCTGTTGCCACGACCTCCTCGAAGCTGCTGGCCGCCTCCTTCAGCTCGGAGCTGCCAGCGGCTTCCGGCTCACCGCCCGAGGACTCAGAGCCTCTGTTCGGCTCGCTGTCCTCCGGGGTAGTGAGCCTTCTGGCCACACCCCGTTCCCGAGGCCCGCCCCGCTTTATGAGCTTCTTGCGAGCCGCATTCAGCTCGCCATCAGAGGACGACCCCTCTGGTTTGGACCGCTTGAAGAAGTCGCTCTTCTTTGCGGCCCCCGTCTCAACGCGCTCCGGGCTCTGAGAAGAGCCCTTCGCGCCAGATGCGGAGTCGGATTCCGACCCCGAATCGCTCACCATCTCTACGCTTTTTATTTTATTTTTATTTTTTGTTCTGGTCATAATTGATCCCACGAGTGTGGGGGATATACAACGTCATTCCTAGGGTTACCCCCTGTCCCTAGGTAAGTGTACATTTGTAACCCAACCCAAGGATTCCACTGGTCCCCGGCTGGGGGTGCGCTAACGACTGATGCACCACCTGCAACTAAAAGTCACAGATGGCACTACTCCTCAGCCATCCATACCCTCGCCACGCACCAAAACTTGGTATTAGAGGAATTTTTTATAGAGGTTTACATCCTCGCGATCCGGGCGGTTAAGCCAAGATCCTCGTCCCGTTCCGAGTCACAAAACATGACCGTGAACTCTTTCCGGATTACGATATCGACGGGTGCAATCAGGAGAATAACTTCTCCCGCTGCCAGCTCGTTGGCAGGGTGAGTGCACAACGAGCCCCGCCCCTGCTTCTCCAACATGGAGATCCCTCCTCTACGGACCTCCAGGTCCTAACCTCGCCCACTCGACCGTCCCTCTGTAAGCAGAGGGGGGAGTAGGCCACCATCCACCCTGGAGGAACGTACCGCTCTCCTCCTCGCAGAAATTCGCCATAAACAATACCCTCGCCAAAAAACTCCGCTACCTTTTTCGAAGAGTGTATTGTCCATGCCCAGAGTGCACCGGCCCAACGACTGCTCTTCCCCTCGGACGTATCCATAAGGGACCAGCAGGCATCAGGCACACGGGGAGGTTTTCTGCTCGCACCCCAATACTGTATTGCTTAGGTGGATTTCGACTATATATGAATTTACTTGATTTTAAAGATTTCGAATTTCTATGTTGGCTAGGCGCACGTGCGAGGTGTCAAAAGACGCGACTCCGCGCGGGCTAGCGTTCTGTGATGTTACTGGAATTTAGGCTGAATAAAAATTTTGACTTTTGGTCAAAAAACGGGTTTTTCGACCGAAAAGTATGTTAAAACCGGGAATTACGACTACCAAACGGGACTCGAGCACGCGGAACGCGCACCAGAATACAGGTAAGGCAGGTAAGTATCTATTAAAACTAATAACAAATGTGGTTTAAGAGAGAAAATTTAGAGATAAAAATTAATTTAATTTTTCGTAAAGAAAAATATTGAAAATTTTTCTATGTCCTGAAACGAAAAAATATTTTCGCGTAAAAGTCAATAAAAATTAGTCAGATAGTAGGACGGAACCTGTTTATGATCAAAATAGCTGAAAACAGCTTCAAAATGCGTCACCTGGATGCAAAGTTATAACGGTTTGCTGTAAATACTGTATTGCTTAGGTGGATTTCGACTATATATGAATTTACTTGATTTTAAAGATTTCGAATTTCTATGTTGGCTAGGCGCACGTGCGAGGTGTCAAAAGACGCGTCTCCGCGCGGGCTAGCGTTCTGTGATGTTACTGGAATTTAGGCTGAATAAAAATTTTGACTTTTGGTCAAAAAACGGGTTTTTCGACCGAAAAGTATGTTAAAACCGGGAATTACGACTACCAAACGGGACTCGAGCACGCGGAACGCGCACCAGAATACAGGTAAGGCAGGTAAGTATCTATTAAAACTAATAACAAATGTGGTTTAAGAGAGAAAATTTAGAGATAAAAATTAATTTAATTTTTCGTAAAGAAAAATATTGAAAATTTTTCTATGTCCTGAAACGAAAAAATATTTTCGCGTAAAAGTCAATAAAAATTAGTCAGATAGTAGGACGGAACCTGTTTATGATCAAAATAGCTGAAAACAGCTTCAAAATGCGTCACCTGGATGCAAAGTTATAACGGTTTGCTGTAAATACTGTATTGCTTTTTTTTTTTTTTTTTTTTTTGGATGGGAAATCATCAAATGACTTCTCCCGCTCTGGGCAGAGCGAGAGGGTGTGTCAGACTTTTACTGACTAAAACCCACCCGTGTTCCTTCCGTTGCCTGTGTGCCGGGGCCGCGATATCCCTTTCAGACAAACCCGCAACCCCAGCAGGCATTGGTCTTTCGACCCCGTCGGTTGATGCTGACATCTCTTTGAGGCGCGCGTGGAACACAACGCGCCGTCGACACGGGCCTGGTCCTGATCGGACGGCGAGCTGCCCATTGCTCACCGTCCGCAGGCCCGCGCCTACGGTGGCCGGAAGTCGGCTCTTGACTCCCGACGCTCGGGGCGTCTCCTGCGGCGACTAGGGCCGCGAGGGCGTGCAGCTTGCATCTCCCTCGCGCGCCCCGCCTCCTCCTTCGCGAGCATAACTGCTTCGCAGAAGGAGGTGACGGCCTCCCATGCACTCTCGCGCCGAACCATGGCCTGAACCAGGGCCGGACGCGAGAGATCGCCGCCGCCGATCGCCTCCGTGAGGACACGGCGGTGCTCCGCCCAAGCCGGGCAGACCTCCACCGTATGCTCCACCGTGTCCTCCGGGCGATCCACACAGTGGTGACACCCGGGCGTTTCCTCCCGCCTAATTCGGAACAGGAACCTCCCGAAACAACCGTGTCCGGTGAGGACCTGCGTCAGGCGGAAGGTGAGGACGCCATGGCGCCTCTCAAGCCACTCCTCAAAGAGGGGACTTATCGCCGCAATTGTGGCGTGCCCAGCGCTGGGTTGCGACAATCGCACACTCCATTCCGCCATGAGATCCCGCCGGAGCTCTGTCCGCTGTGCCGTGATCTCTCGCGGCAGCGGAGTTACACCCCGGCGTTTCGCCTCCTCGCGCAACTCCCACATGTGCGCGAGGACTTTCGCCTCCAGATCCCATGGCGGTAGTCCGGCAAGGAGGCTCGCCGCCTCACGGGAGACCGTGCGGTATCCCCGGACCAGCCTGATGGCCATGACCCTTTGGGACGCGTTCAACCGCCGGGCCGGTCGCAGCCTCAGTGAACGCGCCCACACCGGTGCCCCGTAAAGGGCCATGGACCGCACGACCCCCGCGTAAAGCCTCCGGCAGGAGGCGTTTGGACCCCCTAGGTTGGGCAGAAGCCGCTTCAGAGCAGCCCCAGCCCTATCCAGTTTGGGAGCCAAACGTCGGAAGTGCTCCACGAAGTTCCACCGGCTGTCGAGGACGAGTCCCAGGTACTTCATCGTCGACTCGACGCCGATGTGAACCCCTCCCGCCGTTATCTGGGAACCCGACAGTGGCGCGTTCCGAGGACCATAGAAACACATGGCCTCGGACTTGTGCAGGGCCACCTCGAGTCCCAGTTGCCGGATCCTATCGACGATTGTCGCAACCCAACGTGTCGCTAGTTCGGCCGCCGCCTCATGCGACCTCCCCTGCACCAGGACCAGCGTGTCGTCAGCGTAGCAGACCACGCTGACGCCGCTAGGGAGGTCGGCGCGCAGCACCCAGTCGTAGCCGATGTCCCACAGATGCGGCCCCAGGACCGATCCCTGCGGGACACCGCACGACATCTCTCGCCGGTTCCACTCTCCGTGGTGACCGGGGTAGATGACGGCCCTATCCGTCAAATAGGCCTCGACCACTCGACAGAGGTAGGTCGGCATCCGGTGATACCGGAGTGCCTCCCTAATGCAACTCCAGGGCAGGGTGTTGAAGGCATTGGCGATGTCGAGAGACACCGCCAAGACGACCCCACCCCGGGCAACAGCATCCCCCGTCGTGAGGGCTCGAACGCGCATGATGGCATCCACCGTAGAGCGCCCCTTGCGGAAACCAAACTGGCTGTCCGCCAAATCCGGCCCCACTCGCTCCAGCCGCCCGACAAGGCGGTCTGCAATTACTCTTTCAAAGAGCTTGCCCACCTCGTCGAGCAGCACGATGGGCCGGTAAGCGGACGGAGAGTCCGCCGGGCGCCCCGGCTTCTTAATGAGGACCAGTTTCCCCGTCTTCCAACGAAGTGGGAACTGGCCTCTCTCCAAGCATGCGCTTAGGAGCCCCCTAAGTCGAGGCCCGAGAGCCTCTAAGGCCAGAACCCAGGCTTTTCCAGGTAAGCCGTCGGGTCCTGGGGCGGTATTTTTGGCACTCAGCCTACGTACCGCCACTCTCAAATCTACCTCGGTCACCTCCGGAGATTCATCGTCGTCGTCAGTGGTATGGTCCGCGTCGGGCACCGCAGGAGGCGGAGCCATGGGCGGGGGCGTGTGTTCCCCTCGCGAAGGGAACAGAGCGCTCACCACGTCCTCCACGAGCTGGGGCCGGAGACTCTGCGTCAGCGGGGGAGCCCATGGGCGGAGTTTATCTCGCACCCATTTGTATGGGCGTCCCCACGGATCTCTGTTCAGAGTCTCCAGCGACTCCTCGCGGGCCACTCCTCTGGCCCGCCCGATCTCCGCTCGGAGGGCGGTCTTCGCCGCTCTGTACCCTTCGTACAGCTCCGCCTCAATGGCTTCCGTATCCGGAGGGCGGATACGGAGCCTGCGGTGCCTGGAGTACCGGTGGCGCGCATCAACGCACGCCGCGCGTAGAGCGGTCAGCTCACGCGACCACCAGTACACCTGGCGCCGAGCACTTCCGGGCTGGACCCGGGGCATTGCCACGTCACATATTACGGACATGGCCTCCCGGAACCACTCCGCCTCGTCATTGATGTCGGCAGGCCTGTCCGGTGATGACACCCAGGCCTGCACGATCGAGGCCTCCAGGAGGAGCTCCCGGTCCAGCTGCTTCAGCGCCCACCGCGGACCACTCGGGGTCTGTCGGACCGGCGCGCCCGACGTCTGGGCGGAGACCTCAAACCGAATGTACCGGTGATCGGAATAGGTCTCCACCCCCTCCATGACGCGCCAGTCGATGACACGCGGCGACAGAGCGGGGCTGGCGAACGAGATGTCCACCACTGATTCACCCCGCATCCGCACACACGTGGGGACAGAACCCCGGTTTAGGACGACCAGGCCCGTCTCCAGAGCCCAGTCCTCCACCATCCTGCCCCGTGTGTCCGTATACCGGGAACCCCAAGCCACGTTTTTGGCATTGAAGTCCCCGAGGACGATCACGGGCAGGGGATGGTACCCGACGACGATGACTCTCAACTCCCCAAGGGAGTTGTGGAACTCGGCGAGAGTTCGGCTCGGGGAGAAGTACGCTCCTGCCACGACAATCTCCCCGAACCGTGCTGCCACGCAACCCGATCCCCTCTTGACGGCCTCGAGGGACGGGGTACCGGCGGCGGCCGACGAAATAATGGTCACTGAGCCGCTCAGGTCCTCCACCCAGTCATCCCTGGGCGGGACAAAGTATGGCTCAGCGACCACGGCGATGTTAATCGACCACTGCGCCATGCTCTGGAGCAACAGATCCTGAGCGGCGGCGCAGTGGTTGATGTTCGCCTGAAGGAGGCGTAATGGGGCCATCAATGGCAATCCATTTCAGCCTCCTCCCGGGCCCCCTGTGATGGCCCTGCCGCGGTGCTAGCGGCGACGACGGCGCCAGTAGAGGCGGCAACGGCAGCGGCAACGGTGGCGGCTGCGGCGGTGACGGCGGTGGCGGAAGGCTTGCCCCTGCCCCTGGATTTGGCAGGTGGAGCGCAGGCCTTGCTCCCGGCCCGGTGATCGGCCGGCTTGCCAGCCGCCGCACACGCATAACAGTGCGGCGTGGCATTGCACGAGCCGGCCTTGTGACCGGGCCGACCACAGCGGAAGCATTCCTCGCTGCGGTCCACCTCCGAGGTGCACTGCGCTCCTACGTGGTGCCCCACCCGGCAGCGGAAGCACCTCAGTGGTCTGGGTTCCAGCAGTTTCACCTGCGCGGATACCCAGCCCACCCGGAGCCTTTGGCCCTCCCCGGCTATCTTTTGGGCCGCCGACACGGGGCAGCTCACCGTTATGGTTTGCATGCCCGTGTTGTCAGGACGGATAGTGCCTGCCCTCACCTGCTCGGCAGAGCACCCTCCGGTCCTAGCCACGGCGGCCACAACATCTTCCGCCGTCACGCAGTCGTCCAGGCCCAGGATGCGCATGTCAGCGCACTTGGTGGGCCTGGAGACTCGGGCCTCCTCCGCATTGAAGGACGCCCTGAGCCTTTCGGCTAGGGCGTCCGCGGTCGGGCCGCTGGCCGCACCGGGGATCTCCAGCATGCGAGCCCCCGTCGCAGTGACCTTCATCCGGAAGCCATCGGCGACGCCGATCTCCTCCAGGTTCACTGCCGCCCACGCCTTAGCGAGCACCTGACGGTAGGTCACGCCCTTCTTCTCCGCTTCCGGCTGTAGTGTGATTACTACAGCTGCGGACTTCGGGGCGCGGAGCCTAGCCGCGGCGCTTCGCTTTTTGCGCTGCTGCTGCCTCTCCTTCCGATTGGCCGCCCTTTTGGCTTTTCCCGCCTGCCTTTTCTCCCCGGCTACTTGCCATTCGGCGTCGGCCAGAGAGGAATTAAGAGGCGGGGCCGGGGGCGACCGTCCTGCCGCCACAGCTGGGGTCCCCTTTCGCGCAGCCGTCCCGCCCTTTGTGGGCTTGGACGGCGCAACTTTCGCCGGAGGCGCCGGCTTGGCCGCGGACTTGGCCGCTGGCTTAGCCGCGGGCTTGGCCGCTGGCTTAGCCGCGGGCTTGGCCGCTGGCTTGGCCGCGGACTTGGCCGCAAGCTTGGCCGCAGGCGTGGCCGGGGTAGCCGCGGTGGCGGCAAAAGTTGCCGGCCTGCTCGCCGCTAGCGGAGGGCGCAGGACAATGCCCTCCATCACGGAAAACCGGCTGCTGAGTGCGGCCAGCTCCTGCCGCACCAGGGTCAAAACCCGGTCCTCCGCCTGCGACTGCATCGCTCCCCCCTGGGGCACCTCCCGGGGGCCAGCTCCTTGAAGCCGGGCCAGGTCCGCTCGGAGCTCCTCGTTCTCCTTTCGGAGAAGCTCGATAGTGGCCGTCAAGCGGCCGACCTCCGCCCGCATCTCGGACAGTGCGTCCGATGGAGGCCCGACCTGAAGGGCCTTCGCTGCCGCCATTATGGAGGCCGTGGCAGCGGGCATGGCCTTGTCTTTAGAGGACTGAATCCTCTTCAAGCCCACAGCCCGGATGGCTGTTGCCACGACCTCCTCGAAGCTGCTGGCCGCTTCCTTCAGCTCGGAGCTGCCAGCGGCGTCCGGCTCACCGCCCGAGGACTCAGAGCCTCTGTTCGGCTCGCTGTCCTCCGGGGTAGTGAGCCTTCTGGCCACACCCCGTTCCCGAGGCCCGCCCCGCTTTATGAGCTTTTTGCGAGCCGCATTCAGCTCGCCATCAGAGGACGACCCCTCTGGTTTGGACCGCTTGAAGAAGTCGCTCTTCTTTGCGGCCCCCGTCTCAACGCGCTCCGGGCTCTGAGAAGAGCCCTTCGCGCCAGATGCGGAGTCGGATTCCGACCCCGAATCGCTCACCATCTCTACGCTTTTTATTTTGTTTTTGTTTTTTTGTTTCGTCATAATTGATCCCACGAGTGTGGGGGATATAAAACGTCATTCCTAGGGTTACCCCCTGTCCCTAGGTAAGTGTACATTTGTAACCCAACCCAAGGATTCCACTGGTCCCCGGCTGGGGGTGCGCTAACGACTGATGCACCACCTGCAACTAAAAGTCACAGATGGCACTACTCCTCAGCCATCCATACCCTCGCCACGCACCAAAACTTGGTATTAGAGGAATTTTTTATAGAGGTTTACATCCTCGCGATCCGGGCGGTTAAGCCAAGATCCTCGTCCCGTTCCGAGTCACAAAACATGACCGTGAACTCTTTCCGGATTACGATATCGACGGGTGCAATCAGGAGAATAAATTCTCCCGCTGCCAGCTCGTTGGCAGGGTGAGTGCACAACGAGCCCCGCCCCTGCTTCTCCAACATGGAGATCCCTCCTCTACGGACCTCCAGGTCCTAAACTCACCCACTCGACCGTCCCTCTGTAAGCAGAGGGGGGAGTAGGCCACCATCCACCCTGGAGGAACGTACCGCTCTCCTCCTCGCAGAAATTCGCCATAAACAATACCCTCGCCAAAAAACTCCGCTACCTTTTTCGAAGAGTGTATTGTCCATGCCCAGAGTGCACCGGCCCAACGACTGCTCTTCCCCTCGGACGTATCCATAAGGGACCAGCAGGCATCAGGCACACGGGGAGGTTTTCTGCTCGCACCCCAATACTGTATTGCTTAGGTGGATTTCGACTATATATGAATTTACTTGATTTTAAAGATTTCGAATTTCTATGTTGGCTAGGCGCACGTGCGAGGTGTCAAAAGACGCGTCTCCGCGCGGGCTAGCGTTCTGTGATGTTACTGGAATTTAGGCTGAATAAAAATTTTGACTTTTGGTCAAAAAACGGGTTTTTCGACCGAAAAGTATGTTAAAACCGGGAATTACGACTACCAAACGGGACTCGAGCACGCGGAACGCGCACCAGAATACAGGTAAGGCAGGTAAGTATCTATTAAAACTAATAACAAATGTGGTTTAAGAGAGAAAATTTAGAGATAAAAATTAATTTAATTTTTCGTAAAGAAAAATATTGAAAATTTTTCTATGTCCTGAAACGAAAAAATATTTTCGCGTAAAAGTCAATAAAAATTAGTCAGATAGTAGGACGGAACCTGTTTATGATCAAAATAGCTGAAAACAGCTTCAAAATGCGTCACCTGGATGCAAAGTTATAACGGTTTGCTGTAAATACTGTATTGCTTAGGTGGATTTCGACTATATATGAATTTACTTGATTTTAAAGATTTCGAATTTCTATGTTGGCTAGGCGCACGTGCGAGGTGTCAAAAGACGCGTCTCCGCGCGGGCTAGCGTTCTGTGATGTTACTGGAATTTAGGCTGAATAAAAATTTTGACTTTTGGTCAAAAAACGGGTTTTTCGACCGAAAAGTATGTTAAAACCGGGAATTACGACTACCAAACGGGACTCGAGCACGCGGAACGCGCACCAGAATACAGGTAAGGCAGGTAAGTATCTATTAAAACTAATAACAAATGTGGTTTAAGAGAGAAAATTTAGAGATAAAAATTAATTTAATTTTTCGTAAAGAAAAATATTGAAAATTTTTCTATGTCCTGAAACGAAAAAATATTTTCGCGTAAAAGTCAATAAAAATTAGTCAGATAGTAGGACGGAACCTGTTTATGATCAAAATAGCTGAAAACAGCTTCAAAATGCGTCACCTGGATGCAAAGTTATAACGGTTTGCTGTAAATACTGTATTGCTTAGGTGGATTTCGACTATATATGAATTTACTTGATTTTAAAGATTTCGAATTTCTATGTTGGCTAGGCGCACGTGCGAGGTGTCAAAAGACGCGTCTCCGCGCGGGCTAGCGTTCTGTGATGTTACTGGAATTTAGGCTGAATAAAAATTTTGACTTTTGGTCAAAAAACGGGTTTTTCGACCGAAAAGTATGTTAAAACCGGGAATTACGACTACCAAACGGGACTCGAGCACGCGGAACGCGCACCAGAATACAGGTAAGGCAGGTAAGTATCTATTAAAACTAATAACAAATGTGGTTTAAGAGAGAAAATTTAGAGATAAAAATTAATTTAATTTTTCGTAAAGAAAAATATTGAAAATTTTTCTATGTCCTGAAACGAAAAAATATTTTCGCGTAAAAGTCAATAAAAATTAGTCAGATAGTAGGACGGAACCTGTTTATGATCAAAATAGCTGAAAACAGCTTCAAAATGCGTCACCTGGATGCAAAGTTATAACGGTTTGCTGTAAATACTGTATTGCTTTTTTTTTTTTTTTTTTTTTTTTTTTTTTTTGGATGGGAAATCATCAAATGACTTCTCCCGCTCTGGGCAGAGCGAGAGGGTGTGTCAGACTTTTACTGACTAAAACCCACCCGTGTTCCTTCCGTTGCCTGTGTGCCGGGGCCGCGATATCCCTTTCAGACAAACCCGCAACCCCAGCAGGCATTGGTCTTTCGACCCCGTCGGTTGGTGCTGACTTCTCTTTGAGGCGCGCGTGGAACACAACGCGCCGTCGACACGGGCCTGGTCCTGATCGGACGGCGAGCTGCCCATTGCTCCCCGTCCGCAGGCCCGCGCCTACGGTGGCCGGAAGTCTGCTCTAGACTCCCGACGCCCGGGGCGTCTCCTGCGGCGACTAGGGCCGCGAGGGCGTGCAGCTTGCATCTCCCTCGCGCGCCCCGCCTCCTCCTTCGCGAGCATAACTGCTTCGCAGAAGGAGGTGACGGCCTCCCATGCACTCTCGCGCCGAACCATGGCCTGAACCAGGGCCGGACGCGAGAGATCGCCGCCGCCGATCGCCTCCGTGAGGACACGGCGGTGCTCCGCCCAAGCCGGGCAGACCTCCACCGTATGCTCCACCGTGTCCTCCGGGCGATCCACACAGTGGTGACACCCGGGCGTTTCCTCCCGCCTAATTCGGAACAGGAACCTCCCGAAACAACCGTGTCCGGTGAGGACCTGCGTCAGGCGGAAGGTGAGGACGCCATGGCGCCTCTCAAGCCACTCCTCAAAGAGGGGACTTATCGCCGCAATTGTGGCGTGCCCAAAATACTGTATTGCTTAGGTGGATTTCGACTATATATGAATTTACTTGATTTTAAAGATTTCGAATTTCTATGTTGGCTAGGCGCACGTGCGAGGTGTCAAAAGACGCGTCTCCGCGCGGGCTAGCGTTCTGTGATGTTACTGGAATTTAGGCTGAATAAAAATTTTGACTTTTGGTCAAAAAACGGGTTTTTCGACCGAAAAGTATGTTAAAACCGGGAATTACGACTACCAAACGGGACTCGAGCACGCGGAACGCGCACCAGAATACAGGTAAGGCAGGTAAGTATCTATTAAAACTAATAACAAATGTGGTTTAAGAGAGAAAATTTAGAGATAAAAATTAATTTAATTTTTCGTAAAGAAAAATATTGAAAATTTTTCTATGTCCTGAAACGAAAAAATATTTTCGCGTAAAAGTCAATAAAAATTAGTCAGATAGTAGGACGGAACCTGTTTATGATCAAAATAGCTGAAAACAGCTTCAAAATGCGTCACCTGGATGCAAAGTTATAACGGTTTGCTGTAAATACTGTATTGCTTAGGTGGATTTCGACTATATATGAATTTACTTGATTTTAAAGATTTCGAATTTCTATGTTGGCTAGGCGCACGTGCGAGGTGTCAAAAGACGCGTCTCCGCGCGGGCTAGCGTTCTGTGATGTTACTGGAATTTAGGCTGAATAAAAATTTTGACTTTTGGTCAAAAAACGGGTTTTTCGACCGAAAAGTATGTTAAAACCGGGAATTACGACTACCAAACGGGACTCGAGCACGCGGAACGCGCACCAGAATACAGGTAAGGCAGGTAAGTATCTATTAAAACTAATAACAAATGTGGTTTAAGAGAGAAAATTTAGAGATAAAAATTAATTTAATTTTTCGTAAAGAAAAATATTGAAAATTTTTCTATGTCCTGAAACGAAAAAATATTTTCGCGTAAAAGTCAATAAAAATTAGTCAGATAGTAGGACGGAACCTGTTTATGATCAAAATAGCTGAAAACAGCTTCAAAATGCGTCACCTGGATGCAAAGTTATAACGGTTTGCTGTAAATACTGTATTGCTTAGGTGGATTTCGACTATATATGAATTTACTTGATTTTAAAGATTTCGAATTTCTATGTTGGCTAGGCGCACGTGCGAGGTGTCAAAAGACGCGTCTCCGCGCGGGCTAGCGTTCTGTGATGTTACTGGAATTTAGGCTGAATAAAAATTTTGACTTTTGGTCAAAAAACGGGTTTTTCGACCGAAAAGTATGTTAAAACCGGGAATTACGACTACCAAACGGGACTCGAGCACGCGGAACGCGCACCAGAATACAGGTAAGGCAGGTAAGTATCTATTAAAACTAATAACAAATGTGGTTTAAGAGAGAAAATTTAGAGATAAAAATTAATTTAATTTTTCGTAAAGAAAAATATTGAAAATTTTTCTATGTCCTGAAACGAAAAAATATTTTCGCGTAAAAGTCAATAAAAATTAGTCAGATAGTAGGACGGAACCTGTTTATGATCAAAATAGCTGAAAACAGCTTCAAAATGCGTCACCTGGATGCAAAGTTATAACGGTTTGCTGTAAATACTGTATTGCTTAGGTGGATTTCGACTATATATGAATTTACTTGATTTTAAAGATTTCGAATTTCTATGTTGGCTAGGCGCACGTGCGAGGTGTCAAAAGACGCGTCTCCGCGCGGGCTAGCGTTCTGTGATGTTACTGGAATTTAGGCTGAATAAAAATTTTGACTTTTGGTCAAAAAACGGGTTTTTCGACCGAAAAGTATGTTAAAACCGGGAATTACGACTACCAAACGGGACTCGAGCACGCGGAACGCGCACCAGAATACAGGTAAGGCAGGTAAGTATCTATTAAAACTAATAACAAATGTGGTTTAAGAGAGAAAATTTAGAGATAAAAATTAATTTAATTTTTCGTAAAGAAAAATATTGAAAATTTTTCTATGTCCTGAAACGAAAAAATATTTTCGCGTAAAAGTCAATAAAAATTAGTCAGATAGTAGGACGGAACCTGTTTATGATCAAAATAGCTGAAAACAGCTTCAAAATGCGTCACCTGGATGCAAAGTTATAACGGTTTGCTGTAAATACTGTATTGCTTTTTTTTTTTTTTTTTGGATGGGAAATCATCAAATGACTTCTCCCGCTCTGGGCAGAGCGAGAGGGTGTGTCAGACTTTTACTGACTAAAACCCACCCGTGTTCCTTCCGTTGCCTGTGTGCCGGGGCCGCGATATCCCTTTCAGACAAACCCGCAACCCCAGCAGGCATTGGTCTTTCGACCCCGTCGGTTGATGCTGACATCTCTTTGAGGCGCGCGTGGAACACAACGCGCCGTCGACACGGGCCTGGTCCTGATCGGACGGCGAGCTGCCCATTGCTCACCGTCCGCAGGCCCGCGCCTACGGTGGCCGGAAGTCGGCTCTTGACTCCCGACGCCCGGGACGTCTCCTGCGGCGACTAGGGCCGCGAGGGCGTGCAGCTTGCATCTCCCTCGCGCGCCCCGCCTCCTCCTTCGCGAGCATAACTGCTTCGCAGAAGGAGGTGACGGCCTCCCATGCACTCTCGCGCCGAACCATGGCCTGAACCAGGGCCGGACGCGAGAGATCGCCGCCGCCGATCGCCTCCGTGAGGACACGGCGGTGCTCCGCCCAAGCCGGGCAGACCTCCACCGTATGCTCCACCGTGTCCTCCGGGCGATCCACACAGTGGTGACACCCGGGCGTTTCCTCCCGCCTAATTCGGAACAGGAACCTCCCGAAACAACCGTGTCCGGTGAGGACCTGCGTCAGGCGGAAGGTGAGGACGCCATGGCGCCTCTCAAGCCACTCCTCAAAGAGGGGACTTATCGCCGCAATTGTGGCGTGCCCAGCGCTGGGTTGCGACAATCGCACACTCCATGCCGCCATGAGATCCCGCCGGAGCTCTGTCCGCTGTGCCGCGATCTCTCGCGGCAGCGGAGTTACACCCCGGCGTTTCGCCTCCTCGCGCAACTCCCACATCTGCGCGAGGACTTTCGCCTCCAGATCCCATGGCGGTAGTCCGGCAAGGAGGCTCGCCGCCTCACGGGAGACCGTGCGGTATCCCCGGACCAGCCTGATGGCCATGACCCTTTGGGACGCGTTCAACCGCTGGGCCGGTCGCAGCCTCAGTGAACGCGCCCACACCGGTGCCCCGTAAAGGGCCATGGACCGCACGACCCCCGCGTAAAGCCTCCGGCAGGAGGCGTTTGGACCCCCTAGGTTGGGCAGAAGCCGCTTCAGAGCAGCCCCAGCCCTATCCAGTTTGGGAGCCAAACGTCGGAAGTGCTCCACGAAGTTCCACCGGCTGTCAAGGACGAGTCCCAGGTACTTCATCGTCGACTCGACGCCGATGTGAACCCCTCCCGCCGTTATCTGGGAACCCGACAGTGGCGCGTTCCGAGGACCATAGAAACACATGGCCTCGGACTTGTGCAAGGCCACCTCGAGTCCCAGTTGCCGGATCCTATCGACGATTGTCGCAACCCAACGTGTCGCTAGTTCGGCCGCCGCCTCATGCGACCTCCCCTGCACCAGGACCAGCGTGTCGTCAGCGTAGCAGACCACGCTGACGCCGCTAGGGAGGTCGGCGCGCAGCACCCAGTCGTAGCCGATGTCCCACAGATGCGGCCCCAGGACCGATCCCTGCGGGACACCGCACGACATCTCTCGCCGGTTCCACTCTCCGTGGTGACCGGGGTAGATGACGGCCCTATCCGTCAAATAGGCCTCGACCACTCGACAGAGGTAGGTCGGCATCCGGTGATACCGGAGTGCCTCCCTAATGCAACTCCAGGGCAGGGTGTTGAAGGCATTGGCGATGTCGAGAGACACCGCCAAGACGACCCCACCCCGGGCAACAGCATCCCCCGTCGTGAGGGCTCGAACGCGCATGATGGCATCCACCGTAGAGCGCCCCTTGCGGAAACCAAACTGGCTGTCCGCCAAATCCGGCCCCACTCGCTCCAGCCGCCCGACAAGGCGGTCTGCAATTACTCTTTCAAAGAGCTTGCCCACCTCGTCGAGCAGCACGATGGGCCGGTAAGCGGACGGAGAGTCCGCCGGGCGCCCCGGCTTCTTAATGAGGACCAGTTTCCCTGTCTTCCAACGAAGTGGGAACTGGCCTCTCTCCAAGCATGCGCTTAGGAGCCCCCTAAGTCGAGGCCCGAGAGCCTCTAAGGCCAGAACCCAGGCTTTTCCAGGTAAGCCGTCGGGTCCTGGGGCGGTATTTTTGGCACTCAGCCTACGTACCGCCACTCTCAAATCTACCTCGGTCACCTCCGGAGATTCATCGTCGTCGTCAGTGGTATGGTCCGCATCGGGCACCGCAGGAGGCGGAGCCATGGGCGGGGGAGTGTGTTCCCCTCGCGAAGGGAACAGAGCGCTCACCACGTCCTCCACGAGCTGGGGCCGGAGACTCTGCGTCAGCGGGGGAGCCCATGGGCGGAGTTTATCTCGCACCCATTTGTATGGGCGTCCCCACGGATCTCTGTTCAGAGTCTCCAGCGACTCCTCGCGGGCCACTCCTCTGGCCCGCCCGATCTCCGCTCGGAGGGCGGTCTTCGCCGCTCTGTACCCTTCGTACAGCTCCGCCTCAATGGCTTCCGTATCCGGAGGGCGGATACGGAGCCTGCGGTGCCTGGAGTACCGGTGGCGCGCATCAACGCACGCCGCGCGTAGAGCGGTCAGCTCACGCGACCACCAGTACACCTGGCGCCGAGCACTTCCGGGCTGGACCCGGGGCATTGCCACGTCGCATATTACGGACATGGCCTCCCGGAACCACTCCGCCTCGTCATTGATGTCGGCAGGCCTGTCCGGTGATGACACCCAGGCCTGCACGATCGAGGCCTCCAGGAGGAGCTCCCGGTCCAGCTGCTTCAGCGCCCACCGCGGACCACTCGGGGTCTGTCGGACCGGCGCGCCCGACGTCTGGGCGGAGACCTCAAACCGAATGTACCGGTGATCGGAATAGGTCTCCACCCCCTCCATGACGCGCCAGTCGATGACACGCGGCGACAGAGCGGGGCTGGCGAACGAGATGTCCACCACTGATTCACCCCGCATCCGCACACACGTGGGGACAGAACCCCGGTTTAGGACGACCAGGCCCGTCTCCAGAGCCCAGTCCTCCACCATCCTGCCCCGTGTGTCCGTATACCGGGAACCCCAAGCCACGTTTTTGGCATTGAAGTCCCCGAGGACGATCACGGGCAGGGGATGGTACCCGACGACGATGACTCTCAACTCCCCAAGGGAGTTGTGGAACTCGGCGAGAGTTCGGCTCGGGGAGAAGTACGCTCCTGCCACGACAATCTCCCCGAACCGTGCTGCCACGCAACCCGATCCCCTCTTGACGGCCTCGAGGGACGGGGTACCGGCGGCGGCCGACGAAATAATGGTCACTGAGCCGCTCAGGTCCTCCACCCAGTGATCCCTGGGCGGGACAAAGTACGGCTCAGCGACCACGGCGATGTTAATCGACCACTGCGCCATGCTCTGGAGCAACAGATCCTGAGCGGCGGCGCAGTGGTTGATATTCGCCTGAAGGAGGCGTAATGGGGCCATCAATGGCAATCCATTTCAGCCTCCTCCCGGGCCCCCTGTGATGGCCCTGCCGCGGTGCTAGCGGCGACGACGGCGCCAGTAGAGGCGGCAACGGCAGCGGCAACGGTGGCGGCTGCGGCGGTGACGGCGGTGGCGGAAGGCTTGCCCCTGCCCCTGGATTTGGCAGGTGGAGCGCAGGCCTTGCTCCCGGCCCGGTGATCGGCCGGCTTGCCAGCCGCCGCACACGCATAACAGTGCGGCATGGCATTGCACGAGCCGGCCTTGTGACCGGGCCGACCACAGCGGAAGCATTCCTCGCTGCGGTCCACCTCCGAGGTGCACTGCGCTCCTACGTGGTGCCCCACCCGGCAGCGGAAGCACCTCAGTGGTCTGGGTTCCAGCAGTTTCACCTGCGCGGATACCCAGCCCACCCGGAGCCTTTGGCCCTCCCCGGCTATCTTTTGGGCCGCCGACACGGGGCAGCTCACCGTTATGGTTTGCATGCCCGTGTTGTCAGGACGGATAGTGCCTGCCCTCACCTGCTCGGCAGAGCACCCTCCGGTCCTAGCCACGGCGGCCACAACATCTTCCGCCGTCACGCAGTCGTCCAGGCCCAGGATGCGCATGTCAGCGCACTTGGTGGGCCTGGAGACTCGGGCCTCCTCCGCATTGAAGGACGCCCTGAGCCTTTCGGCCAGGGCGTCCGCGGTCGGGCCGCTGGCCGCACCGGGGATCTCCAGCATCCGAGCCCCCGTCGCAGTGACCTTCATCCGGAAGCCATCGGCGACGCCGATCTCCTCCAGGTTCACTGCCGCCCACGCCTTAGCGAGCACCTGACGGTAGGTCACGCCCTTCTTCTCCGCTTCCGGCTGTAGTGTGATTACTACAGCTGCGGACTTCGGGGCGCGGAGCCTAGCCGCGGCGCTTCGCTTTTTGCGCTGCTGCTGCCTCTCCTTCCGATTGGCCGCCCTTTTGGCTTTTCCCGCCTGCCTTTTCTCCCCGGCTACTTGCCATTCGGCGTCGGCCAGAGAGGAATTAAGAGGCGGGGCCGGGGGCGACCGTCCTGCCGCCACAGCTGGGGTCCCCTTTCGCGCAGCCGTCCCGCCCTTTGTGGGCTTGGACGGCGCAACTTTCGCCGGAGGCGCCGGCTTGGCCGCGGACTTGGCCGCTGGCTTAGCCGCGGGCTTGGCCGCTGGCTTAGCCGCGGGCTTGGCCGCTGGCTTGGCCGCGGACTTGGCCGCAAGCTTGGCCGCAGGCGTGGCCGGAGTAGCCACGGTGGCGGCAAAAGTTGCCGGCCTGCTCGCCGCTAGCGGAGGGCGCAGGACAATGCCCTCCATCACGGAAAACCGGCTGCTGAGTGCGGCCAGCTCCTGCCGCACCAGGGTCAAAACCCGGTCCTCCGCCTGCGACTGCATCGCTCCCCCCTGGGGCACCTCCCGGGGGCCAGCTCCTCGAAGCCGGGCCAGGTCCGCTCGGAGCTCCTCGTTCTCCTTTCGGAGAAGCTCGATAGTGGCCGTCAAGCGGCCGACCTCCGCCCGCATCTCGGACAGTGCGTCCGATGGAGGCCCGACCTGAAGGGCCTTCGCTGCCGCCATTATGGAGGCCGTGGCAGCGGGCATGGCCTTGTCTTTAGAGGACTGAATCCTCTTCAAGCCCACAGCCCGGATGGCTGTTGCCACGACCTCCTCGAAGCTGCTGGCCGCCTCCTTCAGCTCGGAGCTGCCAGCGGCGTCCGGCTCACCGCCCGAAATACTGTATTGCTTAGGTGGATTTCGACTATATATGAATTTACTTGATTTTAAAGATTTCGAATTTCTATGTTGGCTAGGCGCACGTGCGAGGTGTCAAAAGACGCGTCTCCGCGCGGGCTAGCGTTCTGTGATGTTACTGGAATTTAGGCTGAATAAAAATTTTGACTTTTGGTCAAAAAACGGGTTTTTCGACCGAAAAGTATGTTAAAACCGGGAATTACGACTACCAAACGGGACTCGAGCACGCGGAACGCGCACCAGAATACAGGTAAGGCAGGTAAGTATCTATTAAAACTAATAACAAATGTGGTTTAAGAGAGAAAATTTAGAGATAAAAATTAATTTAATTTTTCGTAAAGAAAAATATTGAAAATTTTTCTATGTCCTGAAACGAAAAAATATTTTCGCGTAAAAGTCAATAAAAATTAGTCAGATAGTAGGACGGAACCTGTTTATGATCAAAATAGCTGAAAACAGCTTCAAAATGCGTCACCTGGATGCAAAGTTATAACGGTTTGCTGTAAATACTGTATTGCTTTTTTTTTTTTTTTTTTTTTTTTGGATGGGAAATCATCAAATGACTTCTCCCGCTCTGGGCAGAGCGAGAGGGTGTGTCAGACTTTTACTGACTAAAACCCACCCGTGTTCCTTCCGTTGCCTGTGTGCCGGGGCCGCGATATCCCTTTCAGACAAACCCGCAACCCCAGCAGGCATTGGTCTTTCGACCCCGTCGGTTGATGCTGACATCTCTTTGAGGCGCGCGTGGAACACAACGCGCCGTCGACACGGGCCTGGTCCTGATCGGACGGCGAGCTGCCCATTGCTCACCGTCCGCAGGCCCGCGCCTACGGTGGCCGGAAGTCGGCTCTTGACTCCCGACGCCCGGGGCGTCTCCTGCGGCGACTAGGGCCGCGAGGGCGTGCAGCTTGCATCTCCCTCGCGCGCCCCGCCTCCTCCTTCGCGAGCATAACTGCTTCGCAGAAGGAGGTGACGGCCTCCCATGCACTCTCGCGCCGAACCATGGCCTGAACCAGGGCCGGACGCGAGAGATCGTCGCCGCCGATCGCCTCCGTGAGGACACGGCGGTGCTCCGCCCAAGCCGGGCAGACCTCCACCGTATGCTCCACCGTGTCCTCCGGGCGATCCACACAGTGGTGACACCCGGGCGTTTCCTCCCGCCTAATTCGGAACAGGAACCTCCCGAAACAACCGTGTCCGGTGAGGACCTGCGTCAGGCGGAAGGTGAGGACGCCATGGCGCCTCTCAAGCCACTCCTCAAAGAGGGGACTTATCGCCGCAATTGTGGCATGCCCAGCGCTGGGTTGCGACAATCGCACACTCCATGCCGCCATGAGATCCCGCCGGAGCTCTGTCCGCTGTGCCGCGATCTCTCGCGGCAGCGGAGTTACACCCCGGCGTTTCGCCTCCTCGCGCAACTCCCACATCTGCGCGAGGACTTTCGCCTCCAGATCCCATGGCGGTAGTCCGGCAAGGAGGCTCGCCGCCTCACGGGAGACCGTGCGGTATCCCCGGACCAGCCTGATGGCCATGACCCTTTGGGACGCGTTCAACCGCCGGGCCGGTCGCAGCCTCAGTGAACGCGCCCACACTGGTGCCCCGTAAAGGGCCATGGACCGCACGACCCCCGCGTAAAGCCTCCGGCAGGAGGCGTTTGGACCCCCTAGGTTGGGCAGAAGCCGCTTCAGAGCAGCCCCAGCCCTATCCAGTTTGGGAGCCAAACGTCGGAAGTGCTCCACGAAGTTCCACCGGCTGTCGAGGACGAGTCCCAGGTACTTCATCGTCGACTCGACGCCGATGTGAACCCCTCCCGCCGTTATCTGGGAACCCGACAGTGGCGCGTTCCGAGGACCATAGAAACACATGGCCTCGGACTTGTGCAGGGCCACCTCGAGTCCCAGTTGCCGGATCCTATCGACGATTGTCGCAACCCAACGTGTCGCTAGTTCGGCCGCCGCCTCATGCGACCTCCCCTGCACCAGGACCAGCGTGTCGTCAGCGTAGCAGACCACGCTGACGCCGCTAGGGAGGTCGGCGCGCAGCACCCAGTCGTAGCCGATGTCCCACAGATGCGGCCCCAGGACCGATCCCTGCGGGACACCGCACGACATCTCTCGCCGGTTCCACTCTCCGTGGTGACCGGGGTAGATGACGGCCCTATCCGTCAAATAGGCCTCGACCACTCGACAGAGGTAGGTCGGCATCCGGTGATACCGGAGTGCCTCCCTAATGCAACTCCAGGGCAGGGTGTTGAAGGCATTGGCGATGTCGAGAGACACCGCCAAGACGACCCCACCCCGGGCAACAGCATCCCCCGTCGTGAGGGCTCGAACGCGCATGATGGCATCCACCGTAGAGCGCCCCTTGCGGAAACCAAACTGGCTGTCCGCCAAATCCGGCCCCACTCGCTCCAGCCGCCCGACAAGGCGGTCTGCAATTACTCTTTCAAAGAGCTTGCCCACCTCGTCGAGCAGCACGATGGGCCGGTAGGCGGACGGAGAGTCCGCCGGGCGCCCCGGCTTCTTAATGAGGACCAGTTTCCCTGTCTTCCAACGAAGTGGGAACTGGCCTCTCTCCAAGCATGCGCTTAGGAGCCCCCTAAGTCGAGGCCCGAGAGCCTCTAAGGCCAGAACCCAGGCTTTTCCAGGTAAGCCGTCGGGTCCTGGGGCGGTATTTTTGGCACTCAGCCTACGTACCGCCACTCTCAAATCTACCTCGGTCACCTCCGGAGATTCATCGTCGTCGTCAGTGGTATGGTCCGCACCGGGCACCGCAGGAGGCGGAGCCATGGGCGGGGGAGTGTGTTCCCCTCGCGAAGGGAACAGAGCGCTCACCACGTCCTCCACGAGCTGGGGCCGGAGACTCTGCGTCAGCGGGGGAGCCCATGGGCGGAGTTTATCTCGCACCCATTTGTATGGGCGTCCCCACGGATCTCTGTTCAGAGTCTCCAGCGACTCCTCGCGGGCCACTCCTCTGGCCCGCCCGATCTCCGCTCGGAGGGCGGTCTTCGCCGCTCTGTACCCTTCGTACAGCTCCGCCTCAATGGCTTCCGTATCCGGAGGGCGGATACGGAGCCTGCGGTGCCTGGAGTACCGGTGGCGCGCATCAACGCACGCCGCGCGTAGAGCGGTCAGCTCACGCGACCACCAGTACACCTGGCGCCGAGCACTTCCGGGCTGGACCCGGGGCATTGCCACGTCGCATATTACGGACATGGCCTCCCGGAACCACTCCGCCTCGTCATTGATGTCGGCAGGCCTGTCCGGTGATGACACCCAGGCCTGCACGATCGAGGCCTCCAGGAGGAGCTCCCGGTCCAGCTGCTTCAGCGCCCACCGCGGACCACTCGGGGTCTGTCGGACCGGCGCGCCCGACGTCTGGGCGGAGACCTCAAACCGAATGTACCGGTGATCGGAATAGGTCTCCACCCCCTCCATGACGCGCCAGTCGATGACACGTGGCGACAGAGCGGGGCTGGCGAAAGAGATGTCCACCACTGATTCACCCCGCATCCGCACACACGTGGGGACAGAACCCCGGTTTAGGACGACCAGGCCCGTCTCCAGAGCCCAGTCCTCCACCATCCTGCCCCGTGTGTCCGTATACCGGGAACCCCAAGCCACGTTTTTGGCATTGAAGTCCCCGAGGACGATCACGGGCAGGGGATGGTACCCGACGACGATGACTCTCAACTCCCCAAGGGAGTTGTGGAACTCGGCGAGAGTTCGGCTCGGGGAGAAGTACGCTCCTGCCACGACAATCTCCCCGAACCGTGCTGCCACGCAACCCGATCCCCTCTTGACGGCCTCGAGGGACGGGGTACCGGCGGCGGCCGACGAAATAATGGTCACTGAGCCGCTCAGGTCCTCCACCCAGTCATCCCTGGGCGGGACAAAGTACGGCTCAGCGACCACGGCGATGTTAATCGACCACTGCGCCATGCTCTGGAGCAACAGATCCTGAGCGGCGGCGCAGTGGTTGATGTTCGCCTGAAGGAGGCGTAATGGGGCCATCAATGGCAATCCATTTCAGCCTCCTCCCGGGCCCCCTGTGATGGCCCTGCCGCGGTGCTAGCGGCGACGACGGCGCCAGTAGAGGCGGCAACGGCAGCGGCAACGGTGGCGGCTGCGGCGGTGACGGCGGTGGCGGAAGGCTTGCCCCTGCCCCTGGATTTGGCAGGTGGAGCGCAGGCCTTGCTCCCAGCCCGGTGATCGGCCGGCTTGCCAGCCGCCGCACACGCATAACAGTGCGGCGTGGCATTGCACGAGCCGGCCTTGTGACCGGGCCGACCACAGCGGAAGCATTCCTCGCTGCGGTCCACCTCCGAGGTGCACTGCGCTCCTACGTGGTGCCCCACCCGGCAGCGGAAGCACCTCAGTGGTCTGGGTTCCAGCAGTTTCACCTGCGCGGATACCCAGCCCACCCGGAGCCTTTGGCCCTCCCCGGCTATCTTTTGGGCCGCCGACACGGGGCAGCTCACCGTTATGGTTTGCATGCCCGTGTTGTCAGGACGGATAGTGCCTGCCCTCACCTGCTCGGCAGAGCACCCTCCGGTCCTAGCCACGGCGGCCACAACATCTTCCGCCGTCACGCAGTCGTCCAGGCCCAGGATGCGCATGTCAGCGCACTTGGTGGGCCTGGAGACTCGGGCCTCCTCCGCATTGAAGGACGCCCTGAGCCTTTCGGCCAGGGCGTCCGCGGTCGGGCCGCTGGCCGCACCGGGGATCTCCAGCATCCGAGCCCCCGTCGCAGTGACCTTCATCCGGAAGCCATCGGCGACGCCGATCTCCTCCAGGTTCACTGCCGCCCACGCCTTAGCGAGCACCTGACGGTAGGTCACGCCCTTCTTCTCCGCTTCCGGCTGTAGTGTGATTACTACAGCTGCGGACTTCGGGGCGCGGAGCCTAGCCGCGGCGCTTCGCTTTTTGCGCTGTTGCTGCCTCTCCTTCCGATTGGCCGCCCTTTTGGCTTTTCCCGCCTGCCTTTTCTCCCCGGCTACTTGCCATTCGGCGTCGGCCAGAGAGGAATTAAGAGGCGGGGCCGGGGGCGACCGTCCTGCCGCCACAGCTGGGGTCCCCTTTCGCGCAGCCGTCCCGCCCTTTGTGGGCTTGGACGGCGCAACTTTCGCCGGAGGCGCCGGCTTGGCCGCGGACTTGGCCGCTGGCTTAGCCGCGGGCTTGGCCGCTGGCTTAGCCGCGGGCTTGGCCGCTGGCTTAGCCGCGGGCTTGGCCGCTGGCTTGGCCGCGGACTTGGCCGCAAGCTTGGCCGCAGGCGTGGCCGGAGTAGCCACGGTGGCGGCAAAAGTTGCCGGCCTGCTCGCCGCTAGCGGAGGGCGCAGGACAATGCCCTCCATCACGGAAAACCGGCTGCTGAGTGCGGCCAGCTCCTGCCGCACCAGGGTCAAAACCCGGTCCTCCGCCTGCGACTGCATCGCTCCCCCCTGGGGCACCTCCCGGGGGCCAGCTCCTCGAAGCCGGGCCAGGTCCGCTCGGAGCTCCTCGTTCTCCTTTCGGAGAAGCTCGATAGTGGCCGTCAAGCGGCCGACCTCCGCCCGCATCTCGGACAGTGCGTCCGATGGAGGCCCGACCTGAAGGGCCTTCGCTGCCGCCATTATGGAGGCCGTGGCAGCGGGCATGGCCTTGTCTTTAGAGGACTGAATCCTCTTCAAGCCCACAGCCCGGATGGCTGTTGCCACGACCTCCTCGAAGCTGCTGGCCGCCTCCTTCAGCTCGGAGCTGCCAGCGGCGTCCGGCTCACCGCCCGAGGACTCAGAGCCTCTGTTCGGCTCGCTGTCCTCCGGGGTAGTGAGCCTTCTGGCCACACCCCTTTCCCGAGGCCCGCCCCGCTTTATTAGTTTTTTGCGAGCCGCATTCAGCTCGCCATCAGAGGACGACCCCTCTGGTTTGGACCGCTTGAAGAAGTCGCTCTTCTTTGCGGCCCCCGTCTCAACGCGCTCCGGGCTCTCAGAAGAGCCCTTCGCGCCAGATGCGGAGTCGGATTCCGACCCCGAATCACTCACCATCTCTACGCTTTTTATTTTGTTTTTTGTTTTTGGTTTCGTCATACTTGATCCCACGAGTGTGGGGGATATAAAACGTCATTCCTAGGGTTACCCCCTGTCCCTAGGTAAGTGTACATTTGTAACCCAACCCAAGGATTCCACTGGTCCCCGGCTGGGGGTGCGCTAACGACTGATGCACCACCTGCAACTAAAAGTCACAGACGGCACTACTCCTCAGCCATCCATACCCTCGCCACGCACCAAAACTTGGTATTAGAGGAATTTTTTATAGAGGTTTACATCCTCGCGATCCGGGCGGTTAAGCCAAGATCCTCGTCCCGTTCCGAGTCACAAAACATGACCGTGAACTCTTTCCGGATTACGATATCGACGGGTGCAGTCAGGAGAATAAGTTCTCCCGCTGCCAGCTCGTTGGCAGGGTGAGTGCACAACGAGCCCCGCCCCTGCTTCTCCAACATGGAGATCCCTCCTCTACGGACCTCCAGGTCCTAACCTCGCCCACTCGACCGTCCCTCTGTAAGCAGAGGGGGGAGTAGGCCACCATCCACCCTGGAGGAACGTAACGCTCTCCTCCTCGCAGAAATTCGCCATAAACAATACCCTCGCCAAAAAACTCCGCTACCTTTTTCGAAGAGTGTATTGTCCATGCCCAGAGTGCACCGGCCCAACGACTGCTCTTCCCCTCGGACGTATCCATAAGGGACCAGCAGGCATCAGGCACACGGGGAGGTTTTCTGCTCGCACCCCATACTGTATTGCTTAGGTGGATTTCGACTATATATGAATTTACTTGATTTTAAAGATTTCGAATTTCTATGTTGGCTAGGCGCACGTGCGAGGTGTCAAAAGACGCGTCTCCGCGCGGGCTAGCGTTCTGTGATGTTACTGGAATTTAGGCTGAATAAAAATTTTGACTTTTGGTCAAAAAACGGGTTTTTCGACCGAAAAGTATGTTAAAACCGGGAATTACGACTACCAAACGGGACTCGAGCACGCGGAACGCGCACCAGAATACAGGTAAGGCAGGTAAGTATCTATTAAAACTAATAACAAATGTGGTTTAAGAGAGAAAATTTAGAGATAAAAATTAATTTAATTTTTCGTAAAGAAAAATATTGAAAATTTTTCTATGTCCTGAAACGAAAAAATATTTTCGCGTAAAAGTCAATAAAAATTAGTCAGATAGTAGGACGGAACCTGTTTATGATCAAAATAGCTGAAAACAGCTTCAAAATGCGTCACCTGGATGCAAAGTTATAACGGTTTGCTGTAAATACTGTATTGCTTAGGTGGATTTCGACTATATATGAATTTACTTGATTTTAAAGATTTCGAATTTCTATGTTGGCTAGGCGCACGTGCGAGGTGTCAAAAGACGCGTCTCCGCGCGGGCTAGCGTTCTGTGATGTTACTGGAATTTAGGCTGAATAAAAATTTTGACTTTTGGTCAAAAAACGGGTTTTTCGACCGAAAAGTATGTTAACACCGGGAATTACGACTACCAAACGGGACTCGAGCACGCGGAACGCGCACCAGAATACAGGTAAGGCAGGTAAGTATCTATTAAAACTAATAACAAATGTGGTTTAAGAGAGAAAATTTAGAGATAAAAATTAATTTAATTTTTCGTAAAGAAAAATATTGAAAATTTTTCTATGTCCTGAAACGAAAAAATATTTTCGCGTAAAAGTCAATAAAAATTAGTCAGATAGTAGGACGGAACCTGTTTATGATCAAAATAGCTGAAAACAGCTTCAAAATGCGTCACCTGGATGCAAAGTTATAACGGTTTGCTGTAAATACTGTATTGCTTAGGTGGATTTCGACTATATATGAATTTACTTGATTTTAAAGATTTCGAATTTCTATGTTGGCTAGGCGCACGTGCGAGGTGTCAAAAGACGCGTCTCCGCGCGGGCTAGCGTTCTGTGATGTTACTGGAATTTAGGCTGAATAAAAATTTTGACTTTTGGTCAAAAAACGGGTTTTTCGACCGAAAAGTATGTTAAAACCGGGAATTACGACTACCAAACGGGACTCGAGCACGCGGAACGCGCACCAGAATACAGGTAAGGCAGGTAAGTATCTATTAAAACTAATAACAAATGTGGTTTAAGAGAGAAAATTTAGAGATAAAAATTAATTTAATTTTTCGTAAAGAAAAATATTGAAAATTTTTCTATGTCCTGAAACGAAAAAATATTGTCGCGTAAAAGTCAATAAAAATTAGTCAGATAGTAGGACGGAACCTGTTTATGATCAAAATAGCTGAAAACAGCTTCAAAATGCGTCACCTGGATGCAAAGTTATAACGGTTTGCTGTAAATACTGTATTGCTTTTTTTTTTTTTTTTTTTTTTTTTTTTTTTTTTTTTTTTTTTTTTTTTTGGATGGGAAATCATCAAATGACTTCTCCCGCTCTGGGCAGAGCGAGAGGGTGTGTCAGACTTTTACTGACTAAAACCCACCCGTGTTCCTTCCGTTGCCTGTGTGCCGGGGCCGCGATATCCCTTTCAGACAAACCCGCAACCCCAGCAGGCATTGGTCTTTCGACCCCGTCGGTTGATGCTGACATCTCTTTGAGGCGCGCGTGGAACACAACGCGCCGTCGACACGGGCCTGGTCCTGATCGGACGGCGAGCTGCCCATTGCTCACCGTCCGCAGGCCCGCGCCTACGGTGGCCGGAAGTCGGCTCTTGACTCCCGACGCCCGGGGCGTCTCCTGCGGCGACTAGGGCCGCGAGGGCGTGCAGCTTGCAACTCCCTCGCGCGCCCCGCCTCCTCCTTCGCGAGCATAACTGCTTCGCAGAAGGAGGTGACGGCCTCCCATGCACTCTCGCGCCGAACCATGGCCTGAACCAGGGCCGGACGCGAGAGATCGCCGCCGCCGATCGCCTCCGTGAGGACACGGCGGTGCTCCGCCCAAGCCGGGCAGACCTCCACCGTATGCTCCACCGTGTCCTCCGGGCGATCCACACAGTGGTGACACCCGGGCGTTTCCTCCCGCCTAATTCGGAACAGGAACCTCCCGAAACAACCGTGTCCGGTGAGGACCTGCGTCAGGCGGAAGGTGAGGACGCCGTGGCGCCTCTCAAGCCACTCCTCAAAGAGGGGACTTATCGCCGCAATTGTGGCGTGCCCAGCGCTGGGTTGCGACAATCGCACACTCCATGCCGCCATGAGATCCCGCCGGAGCTCTGTCCGCTGTGCCGTGATTTCTCGCGGCAGCGGAGTTACACCCCGGCGTTTCGCCTCCTCGCGCAACTCCCACATCTGCGCGAGGACTTTCGCCTCCAGATCCCATGGCGGTAGTCCGGCAAGGAGGCTCGCCGCCTCACGGGAGACCGTGCGGTATCCCCGGACCAGCCTGATGGCCATGACCCTTTGGGACGCGTTCAACCGCCGGGCCGGTCGCAGCCTCAGTGAACGCGCCCACACCGGTGCCCCGTAAAGGGCCATGGACCGCACGACCCCCGCGTAAAGCCTCCGGCAGGAGGCGTTTGGACCCCCTAGGTTGGGCAGAAGCCGCTTCAGAGCAGCCCCAGCCCTATCCAGTTTGGGAGCCAAACGTCGGAAGTGCTCCACGAAGTTCCACCGGCTGTCGAGGACGAGTCCCAGGTACTTCATCGTCGACTCGACGCCGATGTGAACCCCTCCCGCCGTTATCTGGGAACCCGACAGTGGCGCGTTCCGAGGACCATAGAAACACATGGCCTCGGACTTGTGCAAGGCCACCTCGAGTCCCAGTTGCCGGATCCTATCGACGATTGTCGCAACCCAACGTGTCGCTAGTTCGGCCGCCGCCTCATGCGACCTCCCCTGCACCAGGACCAGCGTGTCGTCAGCGTAGCAGACCACGCTGACGCCGCTAGGGAGGTCGGCGCGCAGCACCCAGTCGTAGCCGATGTCCCACAGATGCGGCCCCAGGACCGATCCCTGCGGGACACCGCACGACATCTCTCGCCGGTTCCACTCTCCGTGGTGACCGGGGTAGATGACGGCCCTATCCGTCAAATAGGCCTCGACCACCCGACAGAGGTAGGTCGGCATCCGGTGATACCGGAGTGCCTCCCTAATGCAACTCCAGGGCAGGGTGTTGAAGGCATTGGCGATGTCGAGAGACACCGCCAAGACGACCCCACCCCGGGCAACAGCATCCCCCGTCGTGAGGGCTCGAACGCGCATGATGGCATCCACCGTAGAGCGCCCCTTGCGGAAACCAAACTGGCTGTCCGCCAAATCCGGCCCCACTCGCTCCAGCCGCCCGACAAGGCGGTCTGCAATTACTCTTTCAAAGAGCTTGCCCACCTCGTCGAGCAGCACGATGGGCCGGTAAGCGGACGGAGAGTCCGCCGGGCGCCCCGGCTTCTTAATGAGGACCAGTTTCCCTGTCTTCCAACGAAGTGGGAACTGGCCTCTCTCCAAGCATGCGCTTAGGAGCCCCCTAAGTCGAGGCCCGAGAGCCTCTAAGGCCAGAACCCAGGCTTTTCCAGGTAAGCCGTCGGGTCCTGGGGCGGTATTTTTGGCACTCAGCCTACGTACCGCCACTCTCAAATCTACCTCGGTCACCTCCGGAGGTTCATCGTCGTCGTCAGTGGTGTGGTCCGCATCGGGCACCGCAGGAGGCGGAGCCATGGGCGGGGGAGTGTGTTCCCCTCGCGAAGGGAACAGAGCGCTCACCACGTCCTCCACGAGCTGGGGCCGGAGACTCTGCGTCAGCGGGGGAGCCCATGGGCGGAGTTTATCTCGCACCCATTTGTATGGGCGTCCCCACGGATCTCTGTTCAGAGTCTCCAGCGACTCCTCGCGGGCCACTCCTCTGGCCCGCCCGATCTCCGCTCGGAGGGCGGTCTTCGCCGCTCTGTACCCTTCGTACAGCTCCGCCTCAATGGCTTCCGTATCCGGAGGGCGGATACGGAGCCTGCGGTGCCTGGAGTACCGGTGGCGCGCATCAACGCACGCCGCGCGTAGAGCGGTCAGCTCACGCGACCACCAGTACACCTGGCGCCGAGCACTTCCGGGCTGGACCCGGGGCATTGCCACGTCACATATTACGGACATGGCCTCCCGGAACCACTCCGCCTCGTCATTGATGTCGGCAGGCCTGTCCGGTGATGACACCCAGGCCTGCACGATCGAGGCCTCCAGGAGGAGCTCCCGGTCCAGCTGCTTCAGCGCCCACCGCGGACCACTCGGGGTCTGTCGGACCGGCGCGCCCGACGTCTGGGCGGAGACCTCAAACCGAATGTACCGGTGATCGGAATAGGTCTCCACCCCCTCCATGACGCGCCAGTCGATGACACGCGGCGACAGAGCGGGGCTGGCGAACGAGATGTCCACCACTGATTCACCCCGCATCCGCACACACGTGGGGACAGAACCCCGGTTTAGGACGACCAGGCCCGTCTCCAGAGCCCAGTCCTCCACCATCCTGCCCCGTGTGTCCGTATACCGGGAACCCCAAGCCACGTTTTTGGCATTGAAGTCCCCGAGGACGATCACGGGCAGGGGATGGTACCCGACGACGATGACTCTCAACTCCCCAAGGGAGTTGTGGAACTCGGCGAGAGTTCGGCTCGGGGAGAAGTACGCTCCTGCCACGACAACCTCCCCGAACCGTGCTGCCACGCAGCCCGATCCCCTCTTGACGGCCTCGAGGGACGGGGTACCGGCGGCGGCCGACGAAATAATGGTCACTGAGCCGCTCAGGTCCTCCACCCAGTCATCCCTGGGCGGGACAAAGTACGGCTCAGCGACCACGGCGATGTTAATCGACCACTGCGCCATGCTCTGGAGCAACAGATCCTGAGCGGCGGCGCAGTGGTTGATGTTCGCCTGAAGGAGGCGTAATGGGGCCATCAATGGCAATCCATTTCAGCCTCCTCCCGGGCCCCCTGTGATGGCCCTGCCGCGGTGCTAGCGGCGACGACGGCGCCAGTAGAGGCGGCAACGGCAGCGGCAACGGTGGCGGCTGCGGCGGTGACGGCGGTGGCGGAAGGCTTGCCCCTGCCCCTGGATTTGGCAGGTGGAGCGCAGGCCTTGCTCCCGGCCCGGTGATCGGCCGGCTTGCCAGCCGCCGCACACGCATAGCAGTGCGGCGTGGCATTGCACGAGCCGGCCTTGTGACCGGGCCGACCACAGCGGAAGCATTCCTCGCTGCGGTCCACCTCCGAGGTGCACTGCGCTCCTACGTGGTGCCCCACCCGGCAGCGGAAGCACCTCAGTGGTCTGGGTTCCAGCAGTTTCACCTGCGCGGATACCCAGCCCACCCGGAGCCTTTGGCCCTCCCCGGCTATCTTTTGGGCCGCCGACACGGGGCAGCTCACCGTTATGGTTTGCATGCCCGTGTTGTCAGGACGGATAGTGCCTGCCCTCACCTGCTCGGCAGAGCACCCTCCGGTCCTAGCCACGGCGGCCACAACATCTTCCGCCGTCACGCAGTCGTCCAGGCCCAGGATGCGCATGTCAGCGCACTTGGTGGGCCTGGAGACTCGGGCCTCCTCCGCATTGAAGGACGCCCTGAGCCTTTCGGCTAGGGCGTCCGCGGTCGGGCCGCTGGCCGCACCGGGGATCTCCAGCATGCGAGCCCCCGTCGCAGTGACCTTCATCCGGAAGCCATCGGCGACGCCGATCTCCTCCAGGTTCACTGCCGCCCACGCCTTAGCGAGCACCTGACGGTAGGTCACGCCCTTCTTCTCCGCTTCCGGCTGTAGTGTGATTACTACAGCTGCGGACTTCGGGGCGCGGAGCCTAGCCGCGGCGCTTCGCTTTTTGCGCTGCTGCTGCCTCTCCTTCCGATTGGCCGCCCTTTTGGCTTTTCCCGCCTGCCTTTTCTCCCCGGCTACTTGCCATTCGGCGTCGGCCAGAGAGGAATTAAGAGGCGGGGCCGGGGGCGACCGTCCTGCCGCCACAGCTGGGGTCCCCTTTCGCGCAGCCGTCCCGCCCTTTGTGGGCTTGGACGGCGCAACTTTCGCCGGAGGCGCCGGCTTGGCCGCGGACTTGGCCGCTGGCTTAGCCGCGGGCTTGGCCGCTGGCTTAGCCGCGGGCTTGGCCGCTGGCTTGACCGCGGACTTGGCCGCAAGCTTGGCCGCAGGCGTGGCCGGGGTAGCCGCGGTGGCGGCAAAAGTTGCCGGCCTGCTCGCCGCTAGCGGAGGGCGCAGGACAATGCCCTCCATCACGGAAAACCGGCTGCTGAGTGCGGCCAGCTCCTGCCGCACCAGGGTCAAAACCCGGTCCTCCGCCTGCGACTGCATCGCTCCCCCCTGGGGCACCTCCCGGGGGCCAGCTCCTTGAAGCCGGGCCAGGTCCGCTCGGAGCTCCTCGTTCTCCTTTCGGAGAAGCTCGATAGTGGCCGTCAAGCGGCCGACCTCCGCCCGCATCTCGGACAGTGCGTCCGATGGAGGCCCGACCTGAAGGGCCTTCGCTGCCGCCATTATGGAGGCCGTGGCAGCGGGCATGGCCTTGTCTTTAGAGGACTGAATCCTCTTCAAGCCCACAGCCCGGATGGCTGTTGCCACGACCTCCTCGAAGCTGCTGGCCGCTTCCTTCAGCTCGGAGCTGCCAGCGGCGTCCGGCTCACCGCCCGAGGACTCAGAGCCTCTGTTCGGCTCGCTGTCCTCCGGGGTAGTGAGCCTTCTGGCCACACCCCGTTCCCGAGGCCCGCCCCGCTTTATGAGCTTTTTGCGAGCCGCATTCAGCTCGCCATCAGAGGACGACCCCTCTGGTTTGGACCGCTTGAAGAAGTCGCTCTTCTTTGCGGCCCCCGTCTCAACGCGCTCCGGGCTCTCAGAAGAGCCCTTCGCGCCAGATGCGGAGTCGGATTCCGACCCCGAATCGCTCACCATCTCTACGCTTTTTATTTTATTTTTAGATTTTGGTTTCGTCATACTTGATCCCACGAGTGTGGGGGATATAAAACGTCATTCCTAGGGTTACCCCCTGTCCCTAGGTAAGTGTACATTTGTAACCCAACCCAAGGATTCCACTGGTCCCCGGCTGGGGGTGCGCTAACGACTGATGCACCACCTGCAACTAAAAGTCACAGACGGCACTACTCCTCAGCCATCCATACCCTCGCCACGCACCAAAACTTGGTATTAGAGGAATTTTTTATAGAGGTTTACATCCTCGCGATCCGGGCGGTTAAGCCAAGATCCTCGTCCCGTTCCGAGTCACAAAACATGACCGTGAACTCTTTCCGGATTACGATGTCGACGGGTCGGGTGCGGGTGGGCGGGTAGGTTAGGTTGGGGGATCCCCCACAGTGCATACTTCCTCGTAGTATCCCCTGGGCAACGCCGTGTCTGACCACCGTAACGGAGTGGCAGACCGGCGGCTAAAGTGCGCTGTGACTCGTAAACATCCTGCAGTCGTTTACGAATATGTCGAGTTTAAATTTTAACCAAGTGTCGAGCAAGCCAGCGCGTGATGCGTCTGGCCGTTTTATCAGTTTTAACCCGAATCGCTCCTCCCAGGGCGATTCAAACGGCCCTTCTCAGGGCCAACCCAACGGCCCTTCTCAGGGCCAACCAAACGGCCCTTCTCAGGGCCAACCTAACGGTCCTTCTCAGGACCAACCCAACGGCCCTTCTCAGGGCCAACCCAACGGTCCTTCTCAGGACCAACCCAACGGCCCTTCTCAGGGCCATCCCAACGGTCCTTCTCAGGACCAACCCAACGGCCCTTCTCAGGGCCACACCGCCGGCGGCGCTTTAGCGTCGGAAGCTGACCGCGCACCATCTGCGGCCAGATTATTCAGGAGGCCAGACGAGTTGTCGGATTCCGACGACTCCATAATGGACACGTCGGCAGGCGAGAGTGACCGCTTCAAGCGGAAGCGGTCTGAGGGCTCCTCGGAGTCTACTGTGAAGGCGAAGAAGAAGTCGAAGTCCAAAAAGGCTTCGACTTCTACTGCGGCTTCTTCCCACAATGTGGGCTTGCTGGATGCCGAGCGCCAGCTAAATCTGGCGAAGAGGGCGCAACTCCAGCTAGACCTGGAGGAGAGGGTCGCCGCCAAGGAACAGCAGGCACAAGCTGCCAGGTCGAGGGCTGGCTATGGTGCATCCAGTGTGCTGTATGCTGGCCACTCCCTGGCGGAACTGGAGCGCATGGCGCATGAAGATAGGGAGGAGGTCCTGGAGGTCGCCTCAAAGTCCTCCAATTTGAAGGGGACCTTCCAGAAGGCCCTTAAATGCCGGGCCGCCAGCATGCACGGCATTGTGATGGAGCTGGTGAAGCGGACGGCCACGGAGGAGACGCGGCAGCTGCAGGCGAAGGTGGATCGCCTGCAGGCGGAGGTCAGCCAGCTACACCAGAAGCTGGCTGATGCCACGGGCAAGCCTGCCCAATCTGCCCCAGTCTGCCCGGTGGTAGGAGGCTCTTCCTCCTCAACTGCCAGCCTCGAGGCAACGATCCGCGGGGTGGTAATGGAGGAGAGGGCCTTCATCCGAGCCTGCTTCGCAGGCATCGAGGACCGGCTCTTACCGGAAAAGCGGCTCCGGCCGCCGCTAGCGGCGGACAAGAGCCCACCGCCGAGGGAGCAGGAACCTGCGCCTCTAGCAGGCCCGGCATCGGATGCGCAGCCCGCCAAGGACAAAGGCAAGGGCAAGAGGACCAAGGCGGCTCCTCATGCCCCCACCACAAGCGCGGACGGAGCGTCTGGGTCGACTGCTACTCCAGCAGCCCCCCAGAACTCGCAGCAGGAAGATGCCCTTCTTCCCTCCACCACCCCGTCCAACCAGTGGACGGAAGTGGTCAAAAAAGGGAAAAAGGGCAAAAAGTCGGCAGCCAAACCCGCTGCGACTGGTCCTCCAGCCAAAAAGGCCGGCGGGAGGAAGCTGGTTCCTCCCAAAACCGCGGCCGTCGTGGTGACCATCACCCCGGAGGCCGCGGAGCGAGGCGAGACGTACGAGTCCGTCCTAAGACGGGCTCGTACCAATGCTGATCCCTCCCAGCTGGGGATCAGCAACATCAAGTGCCGCCGAACCCTAACCGGGGCTCGAATTTTCGAGTTCTCGGGGGAACAGCGCGGCACAAATGCGGACCTCTTCGCAACAAAGTTGCAAGAGGTCATCGCGGACGCGGCAAAGGTCGTCAGGCCTGTCAAGACCGCGGCCTTGGAGGTGGCCGATCTGGACGATTCGGTCACCAAAGAGGATGTGGTGGCGGCCGTCGCGGCGGCTGGAGGCTGCGACGCTGGCGCGGTGAAGAGCGGAGCCATCAGGCCCGGCCGCCGCGGCATGGGCATCGTCCGCGTCGAGTGCCCGGTCGCTGCGGCTGGGGCCGTCCTTGCTGCGACCAAGGGACGGATGCTTGTGGGGTTCGGCTCGGCTGTGGTCCGGGCACTTGAAGACCAGCCTGTCCGCTGCTTCAAGTGCTTCGCGTTCGGCCACACCCGGGCCACGTGTCCCTCCAAGTCCGACTGGGGAGACACATGCTTCCAATGCGGGCAAGAGGGACACGGGTGGGCTGCCTGCACCGCCCCCAAGCCACACTGCGCGGCGTGCGCCGCCGGTGGCCGCCCCGCGGACCACAGGATGTCGGGCAGGAGCTGCAAGGCCCCTGTGAGGAAGGGCGTAGTGCCGGCGCAGGTTCGCCCTGCTGCCACTGCCGTCGCCGCCGTCGCCGCTGTAGCTCCAGCGGCGGTAGCTGAGGAGGGGGGTGCGATGTCGGATTAACAATTTCCGACTACCGCATCCTCCAGGCGAACACCAACCACTGCAGAGCGGCCCAGGACCTGGTGGTGCAGGTCATGGCCGAGTGGTTGGTGAACGTAGCGGTGGTCGCCGAGCCCTACTCGATCCCCGGCAGCTGGCTGGGTGACGAGGACGACTCGGTGGCAATAGCGGCGCGGTCTTCCACAGACTCCCCTCCCCTCTCGCTATTAGAGAGGGGACCGGGATACGTGGCCGCCGCGTGGGGAGACTTAGCCCTTGTGGGCGTGTATTTCTCCCCAAACCGCCCTCTTCAGGACTTCGAGAACTATCTCGGAGTCCTGGCCGCCGTGGTCGGCAGGGCGGCGCCGCGTCAGGTCTCCGTATTGGGAGACCTGAACGCCAAGTCGGTAACCTGGGGCAACCGGGCCACCGACGCCCGCGGGCGGGCAGTGGAGATGTGGGCGGCCTCCTCTGGACTCTCCCTCTTGAACAGAGGCAGCGTCCAGACATGCGTGCGGCGGCAGGGTGGCTCAATAGTGGACGTCACTTTCGCCACCGCTGCGTTAGCCGCACGCGTGTTGAACTGGCGGGTGGACCTGGTGGAGACTATGTCGGACCACCGCTACGTGCGGTTCGACATCTCCACCAGTGGCCCCGGAGAGACGCGGCCCCGCTCGGGGCCGTCACCGTTCCCAAGGTGGGCTCTCACCCGCCTGGACAGGGAGGCAGCGCGGGAGGCGGCGTTCGTCCAGGACTGGCTTTCACCGCCTTCCGCCGGTATGGACGTGGACACCGTGGCGGGGCACCTGAGGGAGTCTCTGACCGAGGTATGCAACTCCAGCATGCCTCGGTCTCGCCGACCGCCACCCAAACGCGCCGTGTACTGGTGGTCGGCAGAGCTGGCGGGGCTTCGAGCGGCGTGTGTCGAGGCAAGGAGGGCCTACACGCGGAGCCGGCGGCGGCGTCGACGGGACCAGGCCGTCGGGGACCACCTCTATGAGGTATACATAGAGGCAAAAATGGTCCTCGATCGAGCCATCGCCGCCGCCAGAGACTCGGGGAGAGCGGAGATGCTGGAGGGTCTCGACAACGACCCATTCGGGAGGCCATACAAGGCGGCGCGCAACAAATTGCGCCCCTTTGGTCCCCCGGTGGCCGAGACCCTGGAGCCCTCGTTCCTGGATGGGGTGGTTCAGTCCCTGTTCCCGTGCAGGGACAACTTCACCCCACCAGTGATGGACCCTCCGCGGGGGACAGATCCGCCGCCAGCTGAGGAGGAAGAGGAGGCCCCTCCTGTCACGGAGTCGGAACTTGGCGCGGCGATTCTCCGTATCCGCGCCAAGAAGACAGCTCCGGGCCCCGACGGTGTTCCGGCGAGAGTGGTCGCGATCGCGGCCACTCAAATGGAGGAGAGGTTTCGGGACCTCTTCAGCGCATGCCTTGCGTCTGGAAGGTTCCCGAAACCTTGGAAGGAGGGGCAGCTGTGCCTCCTTCGCAAGGAGGGCCGCCCAGCAGACTCCCCCTCGGCATACCGACCCATCGTTCTGCTCGACGAGGTCGGTAAAATGTTCGAGGGGATAATCGCTGCCCGCCTAAAGGGCCATCTGCGGCGTATCGGGCCGGACTTGTCGGACGCTCAGTTCGGTTTTCGGGCTGAGCGGTCCACGGTGGACGCGCTGGCCTGCCTTAAAGGCCAGGTCAAGGAGGCGATGGAGGCGGGGGACGGACTGTTGGCGGTGTCATTCGACATTGCCAACGCCTTCAACTCCGTTCCCCACTGCACCATCCTCGAGGCGCTCCGATTCCACGGAGTGCCTCGATACATGCGCAGTCTGCTGGCCAGCTACCTGGAGGATCGGGCGATCCTCCTGGTAAACAAGACTGGCCGAGTCCGGCGGTACGCTGTCGAAGCCGGCGTTCCACAGGGGTCAGTCTTAGGACCTCTCCTCTGGAACGTCGGCTATGATTGGCTCTTGCGGGGAACTCTCCTCCGAGGCACGAGTGTCGTCTGCTATGCGGATGACACTCTCCTCACCGCCCGGGGGGGGAGTTTCAGGGAGGCGGCCAACTTGGCCTCGGCGGGCGGATCCTTGGTCGCGGGGAGGATCCGCCGCCTAGGTTTAACGGTGGCGCTGCACAAGACCGAGGCCGTGTTCTTCCACGGCCCTCGGCAGCGCCCCCCACCACCTGACGCCCATATCTTCGTGGAGGGCGTCAGAATTGAGGTGAAGGCCCAGATGAAGTATCTGGGTCTTGTACTCGACAGCAGGTGGCGCTTCGGCCCGCATTTTAGCGGGCTGTCGTCGCGCCTGCTGAAGGCCGCGGGCGCGCTCTCGTGGCTGCTTCCCAATTTGGGGGGCCCCAGCGCGCGATGCCGGCAACTCTACGCCGGCATCCTAAGGAGTATGGCCCTCTATGGGGCCCCTATCTGGGAAGAGTCCCTCCACAGGAGGGAGAACGCCGCGGCCTTGCGAGCACCTCAAAGGGCCATAGCCCAGCGGGCGGCGCGGGCTTACCGCACGGTGGGCTATGCGGCAGCATGCGCTCTGGCCAGCACCCCGCCTTGGGAGCTCGAGGCGTGGGTGCTCGCCAGAGTGTACGAATGGACGGCGGAGCGGAGGGCGAGAGGAGTCCGCTCAGCTCCGGAAGAGCGGGAGGCCGTCCGGCGGGAGGCGAGGGACGCCATCGTTGTCCATTGGACGGGCGACCTCGCCACCGCAGCCTTCGGCCGCCGAGCCCTCGACGCAATCGGGCCGGTCCTGCGAGACTGGCTCGAGCGTCCGCACGGGTTCCTCTCCTTCCGTCTCGTGCAGGTGCTGTCCGGACACGGTTCTTTCGGATCGTACCTGCACCGAATCGGACGGGAGGAGACGCCGTCGTGCCACGACTGTGGCGCGGCGGAGGACGCGGCGCAGCACACCCTCGAGGTGTGCCCGTCGTGGTCCGAGCCGCGCCGCAGTCTCGTCGCGGCGATCGGACCGGACCTCTCGCTCCCCGGCGTGGTTAACGCCATGCTGAGGGATGAGGGGTCCTGGGCGGCAGTCGCCTCCTTCTGCGAACACGTCATGTCCCAGAAGGAGGCGGCGGAGCGGGCGCGGGAGGAAGATCCTGCCGCGGCGCCGCTCCGAAGGCGGAGGAGGGGTCGAAGAAGACGCCAGTACGACAGCGTAGTACATGCGGGGCCCGCCAGCTAGGCGGGCATGCGCCGGGAGGGTCGTGGACGTAAAGGCTGAGCCGGTTTCCCATGACCCTCCCATCACGGCGATGCGGGAACACCGCTGAGTTTTAGTGGGTATACTGTCGCTACAGACAGGAGTCCCACATACCCCGACTCGTCCCCCACGAGCCGGGGATGCGTAACGCATTTCTCAGCGACAAAAAAAAAAAAAAAAAAAAAAAAAAAAAAAAAGGTTAGGTTAGGTTAGGTTGTGCGATCGATGGCCCTGTACGGGGCCCCGATCTGGGCGGCTGACCTGACGGCTGGTAGCATTGCGGTTCTGCGCAAGCCGCAGAGGGCTATGGCCGTCAGAGTCATCAGGGGTTATCGCACGATCTCCTACGAGGCGGCTTGTGCACTGGCCGGATCCCCGCCCTGGGACCTGGAGGCGAAAGTACTCGCGTCATCGTATCGGTGGCGCGAGGAAGCGAGGGCGCGGGGCGAGCGACCGATGCAGCGACACATGGAGCTGCATCGGTCTCAGCTTCGCGAGGTCCTGGTGGCGGAATGGCGGGACAGGCTCTCACGCCCTACCGCCGGCCTCGACATCATCGAGGCGGTCCGGCCGGTGCTCGAGCGCTGGCTCGGGAGGAGGCACGGCTCCCTGTCGTTTCGGGTGACGCAGGTGCTCTCGGGGCATGGTTGCTTCGGGAAGTACCTGTGTCGCATAAACAGGGAGCCGGACGCCCGGTGTCACCACTGCGTCGACTGCCGGGAGGACACGGCGCGGCATACGCTGGCAGAGTGTGCCGCTTGGGAGGAGCCACGCCGTGCCCTCATCTCAGAAGTAGGCAGTGACTTGTCGCTGCCGGCCCTAGTGAATGCGATGGTCGGCAGCGGCGAGTCCTGGGACGCGGTGGTTTCCTACTGCGAGACGGTCGTCTCGCAGAAGGAGGCTGCGGAAAGGGAGAGGGAGATCTCGTCCACTCACCCGGCCCGCAGCAGGCGCACCGGGCGTCGGCGGAGGGCGGACAACGCCCTCTTCCAGCCCCCCTAAATGGGTCCAGGGGCGACGGACTCGGGGACGTTCGTCGCCCCCCACACATCAGGACCCGAGGTGGCGGCGCGTAGTGTTCCACGCGCGCCCCTCTTAGACGTCGCGGGGGGAGTCAAACACCTCACTCCCCCCCCTGACCCGAGGAGGCCCGCGGTGGCGGGCCGGCACCAGCCGGGGGTTGCGGAAGATTTCAAGTTCCCGCGACCCCCGGCGTAGGTGTGAGTTGGAACACCGGGGTGGTTTTTAGTCAGTAAGAGTCTGACAGACCCCTCCGCCCGCCCCAGGGCGGGGGACATCCATGAGGATTTTCCACCCCGGAACAAAAAAAAAAAAAAAAAAAAAAAAAAAAAAAAAAAAAGGTTAGGTTAGGTTAGGTTAGGTTAGGTTAGGTTGGGGGATCCCCCACAGTGCATACTTCCTCGCAGTATCCCCCGGGCAACGCCGTGTCTGACCACCGTAACGGAGTGGCAGACCGGCGGCTAAAGTGCGCTGTGAATCGTAGGCATCACGCAGTCGTCTACGAACATGTCGAATTTAAATTTTAACCCACCGTCGAGTAAGCCAGCGCGTGATGCGTCTGGCCGTTTCATCCGGAATCGCTCCTCCCAGGGCGATTCAAACGGCCCTTCTCAGGGCCAACCCAACGGCCCTTCTCAGGGCCAACCCAACGGCCCTTCTCAGGGCCAACCCGACGGCCCTTCTCAGGGCCAACCAAACGGCCCTTCTCAGGGCCAACCCAATGGTCCTTCTCAGGACCAACCAAACGGCCCTTCTCAGGGCCAACCCAACGGTCCTTCTCAGGACCAACCCAACGGCCCTTCTCAGGGCCAACCCAACGGCCCTTCTCAGGGCCACGCCGGTGGCGCTTTGGCGTCGGAAGCTGACCGCACACCATCTGCGGCCAGCTTGTTCAGAAGGCCAGATGAGTTGTCGGACTCTGACGACTCCATCATGGACACGTCGGCGGGCGAAAGCGACCGCTTCAAGCGGAAGCGGTCCGATGGCTCCTCGGAGTCTACCGTGAAGGCGAAGAAGAAGTCGAAGTCTAAAAAGGCTTCGACTTCTTCCCACAATGTTGGCTTAGTGGAGGCCGAGCGCCAGCTGAGTCTGGCGAAGAGGGCGCAGCTGCAATTAGACCTGGAGGAGAGGGTCGCTGCCAAGGAGCAGCAGGCGCAAGCTGCCAGGGCGAGGGCTGGCTATGGTGCATCCAATGTACTGTATGCCGACCACTCCCTGGCGGAATTGGAGCGCATGGCGCTTGAAGACAAGGAGGAGGTTCTGGAGGTCGCCTCAAAGTCTTCGAATTTAAAGGGGACCTTTCAAAAGGCCCTCAAATGCCGGGCCGCCAGCATGCATGGCATTGTCATGGAGCTGATGAAGCGGACGGCCACGGACGAGACGCGGCAGCTGCAGGCGAAGGTGGATCGCCTGCAGGCGGAGGTCAGCCAGCTACACCAGAAGCTGGCTGATGCCACGGCCCGGCCTGCCCAATCTGCCCCAGTCTGCCCGGTGGTAGGAGGCTCTTCCTCCTCAACTGCCAGCCTCGAGGCAACGATCCGCGGGGTGGTAATGGAGGAGAGGGCCTTCATCCGAGCCTGCTTCGCAGGCATCGAGGACCGGCTCTTACCGGAAAAGCGGCTCCGGCCGCCGCTAGCGGCGGACAAGAGCCCACCGCCGAGGGAGCAGGAACCTGCGCCTCTAGCAGGCCCGGCATCGGATGCGCAGCCCGCCAAGGGCAAAGGCAAGGGCAAGAGGACCAAGGCGGCTCCTCATGCCCCCACCGCAAGCGCGGACGGAGCGTCTGGGTCGACTGCTACTCCAGCAGCCCCCCAGAACTCGCAGCAGGAAGATGCCCTTCTTCCCTCCACCACCCCGTCCAACCAGTGGACGGAAGTGGTCAGAAAAGGGAAAAAGGGCAAAAAGTCGGCCACCAAACCCGCTGCAACTGGTCCTCCAGCCAAAAAGGCCGGCGGGAGGAAGCTGGTTCCTCCCAAAACCGCGGCCGTCGTGGTGACCATCACCCCGGAGGCCGCGGAGCGAGGCGAGACGTACGAGTCCGTACTAAGACGGGCTCGTACCAATGCTGATCCCTCCCAGCTGGGGATCAGCAACATCAAGTGCCGCCGAACCCTAACCGGGGCTCGAATTTTCGAGTTCTCGGGGGAGCAGCGCGGCACAAATGCGGACCTCTTCGCAACAAAGTTGCAAGAGGTCATCGCGGACGCGGCAAAGGTCGTCAGGCCTGTCAAGACCGCAGCCTTGGAGGTGGCCGACCTGGACGACTCGGTCACCAAAGAGGATGTGGTGGCGGCCGTCGCGGCGGCTGGAGGCTGCGACGCTGGCGCGGTGAAGAGCGGAGCCATCAGGCCCGGCCGCCGCGGCATGGGCATCGTCCGCGTCGAGTGCCCAGTCGCTGCGGCTGGGGCCGTCCTTGCTGCGACCAAGGGACGGATGCTTGTGGGGTTCGGCTCGGCTGTGGTCCGGGCACTTGAAGACCAGCCTGTCCGCTGCTTCAAGTGCTTCGCGTTCGGCCACACCCGGGCCACGTGTCCCTCCAAGTCCGACTGGGGAGACACATGCTTCCAATGCGGGCAAGAGGGACACGGGTGGGCTGCCTGCACCGCCCCCAAGCCACACTGCGCGGCGTGCGCCGCCGGTGGCCGCCCCGCGGACCACAGGATGTCGGGCAGGAGCTGCAAGGCCCCTGTGAGGAAGGGCGTAGTGCCGGCGCAGGTTCGGCCTGCTGCTACTGCCGTCGCCGCCGTCGCCGCTGTAGCTCCAGCGGCGGTAGCTGAGGAGGGGGGTGCGATGTCGGATTAACAATTTCCGACTATCGCATCCTCCAGGCGAACACCAACCACTGCAGAGCGGCCCAGGACCTGGTGGTGCAGGTCATGGCCGAGTGGTTGGTGAACGTAGCGGTGGTCGCCGAGCCCTACTCGATCCCCGGCAGCTGGCTGGGTGACGAGGACGACTCGGTGGCAATAGCGGCGCGGTCTTCCACAGACTCCCCTCCCCTCTCGCTATTAGAGAGGGGACCGGGATACGTGGCCGCCGCGTGGGGAGACTTAGCCCTTGTGGGCGTATATTTCTCCCCAAACCGCCCTCTTCAGGACTTCGAGAACTATCTCGGAGTCCTGGCCGCCGTGGTCGGCAGGGCGGCGCCGCGTCAGGTCTCCGTATTGGGAGACCTGAACGCCAAGTCGGTTACCTGGGGCAACCGGGCCACCGACGCCCGCGGGCGGGCAGTGGAGATGTGGGCGGCCTCCTCTGGACTCTCCCTCTTGAACAGAGGCAGCGTCCAGACATGCGTGCGGCGGCAGGGTGGCTCAATAGTGGACGTCACTTTCGCCACCGCTGCGTTAGCCGCACGCGTGTTGAACTGGCGGGTGGACCTGGTGGAGACTATGTCGGACCACCGCTACGTGCGGTTCGACATCTCCACCAGTGGCCCCGGAGAGACGCGGCCCCGCTCGGGGCCGTCACCGTTTCCAAGGTGGGCTCTCGCCCGCCTGGACAGGGAGGCAGCGCGGGAGGCGGCGTTTGTCCAGGACTGGCTTTCGCCGCCTTCCGCCGGCCTGGATGTGGACACCGTAGCGGGCCACCTCAGGGAGTCTCTGACCGAGGTATGCAACTCCAGCATGCCTCGGTCTCGCCGACCGCCACCCAAACGCGCCGTGTACTGGTGGTCGGCGGAGCTGGCGGGGCTTCGAGCGGCGTGTGTCGAGGCAAGGAGGGCCTACACGCGGAGCCGGCGGCGGCGTCAAAGGGACCAGGCTCTCGGGGACCACCTCTATGACGTATACTTGGAGGCAAAAATGGTCCTCGATCGAGCCATCGCCACCGCCAGAGACTCGGGGAGAGCGGAGATGCTGGAGGGTCTCGACAACGACCCCTTCGGGAGACCATACAAGGCGGCGCGCAACAAATTGCGCCCCTTTGGTCCCCCGGTGGCCGAGACCCTCGAGCCTTCGTTCCTGGATGGGGTGGTTCAGTCCCTGTTCCCGTGCAGGGACAACTTCACCCCACCAGTGATGGACCCTCCGCGGGGGACAGATCCGCCGCCAGCTGAGGAGGAAGAGGAGGCCCCTCCTGTCACGGAGTCGGAACTTGGCGCGGCGATTCTCCGTATCCGCGCCAAGAAGACAGCTCCGGGCCCCGACGGTGTTCCGGCGAGAGTGGTCGCGATCGCGGCCACTCAAATGGAGGAGAGGTTTCGGGACCTCTTCAGCGCATGCCTTGCGTCTGGGAGGTTCCCGAAACCGTGGAAGGAGGGGCAGCTGTGCCTCCTTCGCAAGGAGGGCCGCCCTGCAGATTCCCCCTCGGCATACCGGCCCATCGTTCTGCTCGATGAGGTCGGCAAAATGTTCGAGGGGATAATCGCTGCCCGCCTAAAGAGCCATCTGCGGAGTACCGGGCCGGACTTGTCGGACGCTCAGTTCGGTTTTCGGGCTGAGCGGTCCACGGTGGACGCGCTGGCCTGCCTTAAAGGCCAGGTTAAGGAGGCGATGGAGGCGGGGGACGGACTGTTGGCCGTGTCATTCGACATTGCCAACGCCTTCAACTCCGTTCCCCACTGCACCATCCTCGAGGCGCTCCGATTCCACGGAGTGCCTCGATACATGCGCAGTCTGCTGGCCAGCTACCTGGAGGATCGGGCGATCCTCCTGGTAAACAAGACTGGCCGAGTCCGGCGGTACGCCGTCGAAGCCGGCGTTCCACAGGGGTCAGTCTTAGGACCTCTCCTCTGGAACGTCGGCTATGATTGGCTCTTGCGGGGAACTCTCCTCCGAGGCACGAGTGTCGTCTGCTATGCGGATGACACTCTCCTCACCGCCCGGGGGGGGAGTTTCAGGGAGGCGGCCAACTTGGCCTCGGCGGGCGGATCCTTGGTCGCGGGGAGGATCCGCCGCCTAGGTTTAACGGTGGCGCTGCACAAGACCGAGGCCGTGTTCTTCCACGGCCCTCGGCAGCGCCCCCCACCACCTGACGCCCACATCTTCGTGGAGGGCGTCAGAATTGAGGTGAAGGCCCAGATGAAGTATCTGGGCCTGGTACTCGACAGCAGGTGGCGCTTCGGCCCGCATTTTAGCGGGCTGTCGTCGCGCCTGCTGAAGGCCGCGGGCGCTCTCTCCTGGCTGCTTCCCAACTTGGGGGGCCCCAGCGCGCGATGCCGGCAACTTTACGCCGGCATCTTGAGGAGTATGGCCCTTTACGGGGCTCCTATCTGGGAGGAGTCCCTCCACAGAAGAGAGAACGCCGCGGCCTTGCGGGCACCTCAAAGGGCCATAGCCCAGCGGGCGGCGCGGGCTTACCGCACGGTGGGCTATGCGGCAGCATGCGCTCTGGCCAGCACCCCGCCTTGGGAGCTCGAGGCGTGGGTGCTCGCCAGAGTGTACGAATGGACGGCGGAGCGGAGGGCGAGAGGAGTCCGCTCAGCTCCGGAAGAGCGGGAGGCCGTCCGGCGGGAGGCGAGGGACGCCATCGTTGTCCATTGGACGGGCGACCTCGCCACCGCAGCCTTCGGCCGCCGAACCCTCGACGCAATCGGGCCGGTCCTGCGAGACTGGCTCGAGCGTCCGCACGGGTTCCTCTCCTTCCGTCTCGTGCAGGTGCTGTCCGGACACGGTTCTTTCGGATCGTACCTGCACCGAATCGGACGGGAGGAGACGCCGTCGTGCCACGACTGTGGCGCGGCGGAGGACGCGGCGCAGCACACCCTCGAGGTGTGCCCGTCGTGGTCCGAGCCGCGCCGCAGTCTCGTCGCGGCGATCGGACCGGACCTCTCGCTCCCCGGCGTGGTTAACGCCATGCTGAGGGATGAGGGGTCCTGGGCGGCAGTCGCCTCCTTCTGCGAACACGTCATGTCCCAGAAGGAGGCGGCGGAGCGGGCGCGGGAGGAAGATCCTGCCGCGGCGCCGCTCCGAAGGCGGAGGAGGGGTCGAAGAAGACGTCAGTACGACAGTCATCTCCGACTCCTCCCAGGTGGAGGCCAGCAGGCAACGGGTGCGGGGGCACCCTTGCCTGTATTGCACAGGCCTCCACCAGTGTCGGACGGGAATGGCCAGGTGTTCCCGGCCATTCCCGTAGCCCCCCAACCTGGGGGGCATGCGGGGCCCGCCAGCTAGGCGGGCATGCGCCGGGAGGGTCGTGGACGTAAAGGCTAAGCCGGTTTCCCATGACCCTCCCATCACGGCGATGTGGGAACACCGCTGAGTTTTAGTGGGTATACTGTCGCCTCTGACAGGAGTCCCACATACCCCGACTCGTCCCCCACGAGCCGGGGATGCGTAACGCATTTCTCAGCGACAAAAAAAAAAAAAAAAAGGTTAGGTTAGGTTGGGGGATCCCCCACAGTGCATACTTCCTCGCAGTATCCCCCGGGCAACGCCGTGTCTGACCACCGTAACGGAGTGGCAGACCGGCGGCTAAAGTGCGCTGTGAATCGTAGACATCCTGCTGTAATCTACGAAAATGTCGAATTTTATTTTAAACAACTTGTCGAGCAAGCCAGCGCGTGATGCGTCTGGCCGTTTTATGCGGAATCGCTCCTCCCAGGGCGATTCAAACGGCCCTTCTCAGGGCCAACCCAACGGCCCTTCTCAGGGCCAACCCCTCAACGGCCCTTCTCAGGGCCAACCCAACGGCCCTTCTCAGGGCCAACCAAACGGCCCTTCTCAGGGCCAACCAAACGGCCCTTCTCAGGGCCAAGCCAACGGTCCTTCTCAGGACCAACCAAACGGCCCTTCTCAGGGCCAACCCAACGGTCCTTCTCAGGACCAACCCAACGGCCCTTCTCAGGGCCATCCCAACGGTCCTTCTCAGGACCAACCCAACGGCCCTTCTCAGGGCCACACCGCCGGCGGCGCTTTAGCGTCGGAAGCTGACCGCGTACCATCTGCGGCCAGATTATTCAGGAGGCCAGACGAGTTGTCGGATTCCGACGACTCCATAATGGACACGTCGGCAGGCGAGAGTGACCGCTTCAAGCGGAAGCGGTCTGAGGGCTCCTCGGAGTCTACTGTGAAGGCGAAGAAGAAGTCGAAGTCCAAAAAGGCTTCGACTTCTATTGCGGCTTCTTCCCACAATGTGGGCTTGCTGGATGCCGAGCGCCAGCTAAATCTGGCGAAGAGGGCGCAACTCCAGCTAGACCTGGAGGAGAGGGTCGCCGCCAAGGAACAGCAGGCACAAGCTGCCAGGTCGAGAGCTGGCTATGGTGCATCCAGTGTGCTGTATGCTGGCCACTCCCTGGCGGAACTGGAGCGCATGGCGCATGAAGATAGGGAGGAGGTCCTGGAGGTCGCCTCAAAGTCCTCCAATTTGAAGGGGACCTTCCAGAAGGCCCTTAAATGCCGGGCCGCCAGCATGCACGGCATTGTGATGGAGCTGGTGAAGCGGACGGCCACGGAGGAGACGCGGCAGCTGCAGGCGAAGGTGGATCGCCTGCAGGCGGAGGTCAGCCAGCTACACCAGAAGCTGGCTGATGCCACGGGCAAGCCTGCCCAATCTGCCCCAGTCTGCCCGGTGGTAGGAGGCTCTTCCTCCTCAACTGCCAGCCTCGAGGCAACGATCCGCGGGGTGGTAATGGAGGAGAGGGCCTTCATCCGAGCCTGCTTCGCAGGCATCGAGGACCGGCTCTTACCGGAAAAGCGGCTCCGGCCGCCGCTAGCGGCGGACAAGAGCCCACCGCCGAGGGAGCAGGAACCTGCGCCTCTAGCAGGCCCGGCATCGGATGCGCAGCCCGCCAAGGGCAAAGGCAAGGGCAAGAGGACCAAGGCGGCTCCTCATGCCCCCACCGCAAGCGCGGACGGAGCGTCTGGGTCGACTGCTACTCCAGCAGCCCCCCAGAACTCGCAGCAGGAAGATGCCCTTCTTCCCTCCACCACCCCGTCCAACCAGTGGACGGAAGTGGTCAAAAAAGGGAAAAAGGGCAAAAAGTCGGCAGCCAAACCCGCTGCGGCTGGTCCTCCAGCCAAAAAGGCCGGCGGGAGGAAGCTGGTTCCTCCCAAAACCGCGGCCGTCGTGGTGACCATCACCCCGGAGGCCGCGGAGCGAGGCGAGACGTACGAGTCCGTCCTAAGACGGGCTCGTACCAATGCTGATCCCTCCCAGCTGGGGATCAGCAACATCAAGTGCCGCCGAACCCTAACCGGGGCTCGAATTTTCGAGTTCTCGGGGGAACAGCGCGGCACAAATGCGGACCTCTTCGCAACAAAGTTGCAAGAGGTCATCGCGGACGCGGCAAAGGTCGTCAGGCCTGTCAAGACCGCAGCCTTGGAGGTGGCCGATCTGGACGATTCGGTCACCAAAGAGGATGTGGTGGCGGCCGTCGCGGCGGCTGGAGGCTGCGACGCTGGCGCGGTGAAGAGCGGAGCCATCAGGCCCGGCCGCCGCGGCATGGGCATCGTCCGCGTCGAGTGCCCGGTCGCTGCGGCAGGGGCCGTCCTTGCTGCGACCAAGGGACGGATGCTTGTGGGGTTCGGCTCGGCTGTGGTCCGGGCACTTGAAGACCAGCCTGTCCGCTGCTTCAAGTGCTTCGCGTTCGGCCACACCCGGGCCACGTGTCCCTCCAAGTCCGACTGGGGAGACACATGCTTCCAATGCGGGCAAGAGGGACACGGGTGGGCTGCCTGCACCGCCCCCAAGCCACACTGCGCGGCGTGCGCCGCCGGTGGCCGCCCCGCGGACCACAGGATGTCGGGCAGTGAGGAAGGGCGTAGTGCCGGCGCAGGTTCGCCCTGCTGCTACTGCCGTCGCCGCCGTCGCCGCTGTAGCTCCAGCGGCGGTAGCTGAGGAGGGGGGTGCGATGTCGGATTAACAATTTCCGACTATCGCATCCTCCAGGCGAACACCAACCACTGCAGAGCGGCCCAGGACCTGGTGGTGCAGGTCATGGCCGAGTGGTTGGTGAACGTAGCGGTGGTCGCCGAGCCCTACTCGATCCCCGGCAGCTGGCTGGGTGACGAGGACGACTCGGTGGCAATAGCGGCGCGGTCTTCCACAGACTCCCCTCCCCTCTCGCTATTAGAGAGGGGACCGGGATACGTGGCCGCCGCGTGGGGAGACTTAGCCCTTGTGGGCGTATATTTCTCCCCAAACCGCCCTCTTCAGGACTTCGAGAACTATCTCGGAGTCCTGGCCGCCGTGGTCGGCAGGGCGGCGCCGCGTCAGGTCTCCGTATTGGGAGACCTGAACGCCAAGTCGGTAACCTGGGGCAACCGGGCCACCGACGCCCGCGGGCGGGCAGTGGAGATGTGGGCGGCCTCCTCTGGACTCTCCCTCTTGAACAGAGGCAGCGTCCAGACATGCGTGCGGCGGCAGGGTGGCTCAATAGTGGACGTCACTTTCGCCACCGCTGCGTTAGCCGCACGCGTGCTGAACTGGCGGGTGGACCTGGTGGAGACTATGTCGGACCACCGCTACGTGCGGTTCGACATCTCCACCAGTGGCCCCGGAGAGACGCGGCCCCGCTCGGGGCCGTCACCGTTTCCACGGTGGGCTCTCACCCGCCTGGACAGGGAGGCAGCGCGGGAGGCGGCGTTCGTCCAGGACTGGCTTTCGCCGCCTTCCGCCGGCCTGGATGTGGACACCGTAGCGGGGCACCTCAGGGAGTCTCTGACCGAGGTATGCAACTCCAGCATGCCTCGGTCTCGCCGACCGCCACCCAAACGCGCCGTGTACTGGTGGTCGGCGGAGCTGGCGGGGCTTCGAGCGGCGTGTGTCGAGGCAACCAGGCCGTCGGGGACCACCTCTATGAGGTATACATAGAGGCCAAAATGATTCTCGATCGAGCCATCGCCGCCGCCAGAGACTCGGGGAGAGCGGAGATGCTGGAGGGTCTCGACAACGACCCCTTCGGGAGGCCATACAAGGCGGCGCGCAACAAATTGCGCCCCTTTGGTCCCCCGGTGGCCGAGACCCTGGAGCCCTCGTTCCTGGATGGGGTGGTGCAGTCCCTGTTCCCGTGCAGGGACAACTTCACCCCACCAGTGATGGACCCGCCGCGGGGCGCAGATCCACCGCCAGCTGAGGAGGAAGAGGAGGCCCCTCCTGTCACGGAGTCGGAACTTGGCGCGGCGATTCTCCGTATCCGCGCCAAGAAGACAGCTCCGGGCCCCGACGGTGTTCCGGCGAGAGTGGTCGCGATCGCGGCCACTCAAATGGAGGAGAGGTTTCGGGACCTCTTCAGCGCATGCCTTGCGTCTGGGAGGTTCCCGAAACCGTGGAAGGAGGGGCAGCTGTGCCTCCTTCGCAAGGAGGGCCGCCCTGCAGATTCCCCCTCGGCATACCGGCCCATCGTTCTGCTCGATGAGGTCGGCAAAATGTTCGAGGGGATCATCGCTGCCCGCCTAAAGAGCCATCTGCGGAGTACCGGGCCGGACTTGTCGGACGCTCAGTTCGGTTTTCGGGCTGAGCGGTCCACGGTGGACGCGCTGGCCTGCCTTAAAGGCCAGGTTAAGGAGGCGATGGAGGTGGGGGACGGACTGTTGGCCGTGTCATTCGACATTGCCAACGCCTTCAACTCCGTTCCCCACTGCACCATCCTCGAGGCGCTCCGATTCCACGGAGTGCCTCGATACATGCGCAGTCTGCTGGCCAGCTACCTGGAGGATCGGGCGATCCTCCTCGTAAACAGGACTGGCCGAGTCCGGCGGTACGCCGTCGAAGCCGGCGTTCCACAGGGGTCAGTCTTAGGACCTCTCCTCTGGAACGTCGGCTATGATTGGCTCTTGCGGGGAACTCTCCTCCGAGGCACGAGTGTCGTCTGCTATGCGGATGACACTCTCCTCACCGCCCGGGGGGGGAGTTTCAGGGAGGCGGCCAACTTGGCCTCGGCGGGCGGATCCTTGGTCGCGGGGAGGATCCGCCGCCTAGGTTTAACGGTGGCGCTGCACAAGACCGAGGCCGTGTTCTTTCACGGCCCTCGGCAGCGCCCCCCACCACCTGACGCCCACATCTTCGTGGAGGGCGTCAGAATTGAGGTGAAGGCCCAGATGAAGTATCTGGGCCTGGTACTCGACAGCAGGTGGCGCTTCGGCCCGCATCTTAGCGGGCTGTCGTCGCGCCTGCTGAAGGCCGCGGGCGCTCTCTCCTGGCTGCTTCCCAACTTGGGGGGCCCCAGCGCGCGATGCCGGCAACTTTACGCCGGCATCCTAAGGAGTATGGCCCTCTATGGGGCCCCTATCTGGGAAGAGTCCCTCCACAGGAGGGAGAACGCCGCGGCCTTGCGAGCACCTCAAAGGGCCATAGCCCAGCGGGCGGCGCGGGCTTACCGCACGGTGGGCTATGCGGCAGCATGCGCCCTGGCCAGCACCCCGCCTTGGGAGCTCGAGGCGTGGGTGCTCGCCAGAGTGTATGAATGGACGGCGGAGCGGAGGGCGAGAGGAGTCCGCTCAGCTCCGGAAGAGCGGGAGGCCGTCCGGCGGGAGGCGAGGGACGCCATCGTTGTCCATTGGACGGGCGACCTCGCCACCGCAGCCTTCGGCCGCCGAACCCTCGACGCAATCGGGCCGGTCCTGCGAGACTGGCTCGAGCGTCCGCACGGGTTCCTCTCCTTCCGTCTCGTGCAGGTGCTGTCCGGACACGGTTCTTTCGGATCGTACCTGCACCAAATCGGACGGGAGGAGACGCCGTCGTGCCACGACTGTGGCGTGGCGGAGGACGCGGCGCAGCACACCCTCGAGGTGTGCCCGTCGTGGTCCGAGCCGCGCCGCAGTCTCGTCGCGGCGATCGGACCGGACCTCTCGCTCCCCGGCGTGGTTAACGCCATGCTGAGGGATGAGGGGTCCTGGGCGGCAGTCGCCTCCTTCTGCGAACACGTCATGTCCCAGAAGGAGGCGGCGGAGCGGGCGCGGGAGGAAGATCCTGCCGCGGCGCCGCTCCGAAGGCGGAGGAGGGGTCGAAGAAGACGTCAGTTCGACAGTCATCTCCGACTCCTCCCAGGTGGAGGCCAGCAGGCAACGGGTGCGGGGGCACCCTTGCCTGTATCGCACAGGCCTCCGCCAGTGTCGGACGGGAATGGCCTGGTGTTCCCGGCCATTCCCGTAGCCCCCCAACCTGGGGGGCATGCGGGGCCCGCCACCTAGGCGGGCATACGCCGGGAGGGTCGTGGACGTAAAGGCTGAGCCGGTTTCCCATGACCCTCCCATCACGGCGATGTGGGAACACCGCTGAGTTTTAGTGGGTATACTGTCGCCTCTGACAGGAGTCCCACATACCCCGACTCGTCCCCCACGAGCCGGGGATGCGTAACGCATTTCTCAGCGACAAAAAAAAAAAAAAAAAAAAAAAAAAAAAAAAAAAAAAAGGTTAGGTTAGGTTAGGTTAGGTTAGGTTAGGTTAGGTTGGGGGATCCCCCACAGTGCATACTTCCTCGTAGTATCCCCTGGGCAACGCCGTGTCTGACCACCGTAACGGAGTGGCAGACCGGCGGCTAAAGTGCGCTGTGACTCGTAAACATCCTGCAGTCGTTTACGAATATGTCGAGTTTAAATTTTAACCAAGTGTCGAGCAAGCCAGCGCGTGATGCGTCTGGCCGTTTTATCAGTTTTAACCCGAATCGCTCCTCCCAGGGCGATTCAAACGGCCCTTCTCAGGGCCAACCCAACGGCCCTTCTCAGGGCCAACCAAACGGCCCTTCTCAGGGCCAACCTAACGGTCCTTCTCAGGACCAACCCAACGGCCCTTCTCAGGGCCAACCCAACGGTCCTTCTCAGGACCAACCCAACGGCCCTTCTCAGGGCCATCCCAACGGTCCTTCTCAGGACCAACCCAACGGCCCTTCTCAGGGCCACACCGCCGGCGGCGCTTTAGCGTCGGAAGCTGACCGCGTACCATCTGCGGCCAGATTATTCAGGAGGCCAGACGAGTTGTCGGATTCCGACGACTCCATAATGGACACGTCGGCAGGCGAGAGTGACCGCTTCAAGCGGAAGCGGTCTGAGGGCTCCTCGGAGTCTACTGTGAAGGCGAAGAAGAAGTCGAAGTCCAAAAAGGCTTTGACTTCTACTGCGGCTTCTTCCCACAATGTGGGCTTGCTGGACGCCGAGCGCCAGCTAAATCTGGCAAAGAGGGCGCAACTCCAGCTAGACCTGGAGGAGAGGGTCGCTGCCAAGGAGCAGCAGGCGCAAGCTGCCAGGTCGAGGGCTGGCTATGGTGCATCAAGTGTGCTGTATGCTGACCACTCCCTGGCGGAACTGGAGCGCATGGCGCAGGAAGACAGGGAGGAGGTCCTGGAGGTCGCCTCAAAGTCTTCCAATTTGAAGGGGACCTTCCAGAAGGCTCTCAAATGCCGGGCCGCCAGCATGCACGGCATCGTGATGGAGCTGGTGAAGCGGACGGCCACGGAGGAGACGCGGCAGCTGCAGGCGAAGGTGGATCGCCTGCAGGCGGAGGTCAGCCAGCTACACCAGAAGCTGGCTGAGGCCACGGCCAGGCCTGCCCAATCTGCCCCAGTCTGCCCGGTGGTAGGAGGCTCCTCCTCCTCCCCTGCTAGCCTCGAGGCAACAATCCGCGGGGTGGTGATGGAGGAGAGGGCCTTCATCCGGGCCTGCTTCGCGGGCATCGAGGACCGGCTCTTGCCGGAGAAGCGGCTCCGCCCGCCACTAGCAGCGGACAAGAGCCCACCACCGAGGGAGCAGGAACCTGCGCCTCTAGCAGGCCCGGCATCGGATGCGCAGCCCGCCAAGGGCAAAGGCAAGGGCAAGAGGACCAAGGCGGCTTCTCATGCCCCCACCACAAGCGCGGACGGAGCGTCTGGGTCGACTGCTACTCCACCAGCAGCCCCCCAGAACTCGCAGCAGGAAGATGCCCTTCTTCCCTCCACCACCCCGTCCAACCAGTGGACGGAAGTGGTCAGAAAGGGGAAAAAGGGCAAAAAGTCGGCCACCAAACCCGCTGCGACTGGTCCTCCAGCCAAAAAGGCAGGCGGGAGGAAGCTGGTTCCTCCCAAAACCGCGGCCGTCGTGGTGACCATCACCCCGGAGGCCGCGGAGCGGGGCGAGACGTACGAGTCCGTCCTGAGACGGGCTCGTACCAATGCTGATCCCTCCCAGCTGGGGATCAGCAACATCAAGTGCCGCCGAACCCTAACCGGGGCTCGAATTTTCGAGTTCTCGGGGGAACAGCGCGGCACAAATGCGGACCTCTTCGCAACAAAGTTGCAAGAGGTCATCGCGGACGCGGCAAAGGTCGTCAGGCCTGTCAAGACCGCAGCGTTGGAGGTGGCCGATCTGGATGATTCGGTCACCAAAGAGGATGTGGTGGCGGCCGTCGCGGCGGCTGGAGGCTGCGACGCTGGCGCGGTGAAAGGTGGAGTCATCAGGCCCGGCCGCCGCGGCTTGGGCACCATCCGCGTCGAGTGCCCAGTTGCTGCGGCTGGGGCCGTCCTTGCTGCGACCAAAGGACGCCTGCTGGTGGGCTTCAGCTCGGCTGTGGTCCGGGCACTTGAAGATCAGCCTGTTCGCTGCTTCAAGTGCTTCGCGTTCGGCCACACCCGGGCCACGTGTCCCTCCAAGTCCGACTGGGGAGACACATGCTTCCAATGCGGGCAAGAGGGACACGGGTGGGCTGCCTGCACCGCCCCCAAGCCACACTGCGCGGCGTGCGCCGCCGGTGGCCGCCCCGCGGACCACAGGATGTCGGGCAGGAGCTGCAAGGCCCCTGTGAGGAAGGGCGTAGTGCCGGCGCAGGTTCGCCCTGCTGCTGCTGCCGTCGCCGCCGTCGCCGCTGTAGCTCCAGCGGCGGTAGCTGAGGAGGGGGGTGCGATGTCGGACTAACAATTTCCGACTACCGCATCCTCCAGGCGAACACCAACCACTGCAGAGCGGCCCAGGACCTGGTGGTGCAGGTCATGGCCGAGTGGTTGGTGAACGTAGCGGTGGTCGCCGAGCCCTACTCGATCCCCGGCAGCTGGCTGGGTGACGAGGACGACTCGGTGGCACTAGCGGCGCGGTCTTCCACAGACTCCCCTCCCCTCTCGCTATTAGAGAGGGGACCGGGATACGTGGCCGCCGCATGGGGAGAATTAGCCCTTGTGGGCGTGTATTTCTCCCCAAACCGCCCTCTTCAGGACTTCGAGAACTATCTCGGAGTCCTGGCCGCCGTGGTCGGCAGGGCGGCGCCGCGTCAGGTCTCCGTATTGGGAGACCTGAACGCCAAGTCGGTAACCTGGGGCAACCGGGCCACCGACGCCCGCGGGCGGGCAGTGGAGATGTGGGCGGCCTCCTCTGGACTCTCCCTCTTGAACAGAGGCAGCGTCCAGACATGCGTGCGGCGGCAGGGTGGCTCAATAGTGGACGTCACTTTCGCCACCGCTGCGTTAGCCGCACGCGTGTTGAACTGGCGGGTGGACCTGGTGGAGACTATGTCGGACCACCGCTACGTGCGGTTCGACATCTCCACCAGTGGCCCCGGAGAGACGCGGCCCCGCTCGGGGCCGTCACCGTTTCCAAGGTGGGCTCTCACCCGCCTGGACAGGGAGGCAGCGCGGGAGGCGGCGTTCGTCCAGGACTGGCTTTCGCCGCCTTCCGCCGGTATGGACGTGGACACCGTGGCGGGGCACCTGAGGGAGTCTCTGACCGAGGTATGCAACTCCAGCATGCCTCGGTCTCGCCGACCGCCACCCAAACGCGCCGTGTACTGGTGGTCGGCAGAGCTGGCGGGGCTTCGAGCGGCGTGTGTCGAGGCAAGGAGGGCCTACACGCGGAGCCGGCGGCGGCGTCGACGGGACCAGGCCGTCGGGGACCACCTCTATGAGGTATACATAGAGTCAAAAATGGTCCTCGATCGAGCCATCGCCGCCGCCAGAGACTCGGGGAGAGCGGAGATGCTGGAGGGTCTCGACAACGACCCATTCGGGAGGCCATACAAGGCGGCGCGCAACAAATTGCGCCCCTTTGGTCCCCCGGTGGCCGAGACCCTGGAGCCCTCGTTCCTGGATGGGGTGGTTCAGTCCCTGTTCCCGTGCAGGGACAACTTCACCCCACCAGTGATGGACCCTCCGCGGGGGACAGATCCGCCGCCAGCAGAGGAAGAAGAGGAGGCCCCTCCTGTCACGGAGTCGGAACTTGGCGCGGCGATTCTTCGTATCCGCGCCAAGAAGACAGCTCCGGGCCCCGACGGTGTTCCGGCGAGAGTGGTCGCGATCGCGGCCACTCAAATGGAGGGGAGGTTTCGGGACCTCTTCAGCGCATGCCTTGCGTCTGGGAGGTTCCCGAAACCGTGGAAGGAGGGGCAGCTGTGCCTCCTTCGCAAGGAGGGCCGCCCAGCAGATTCCCCCTCGGCATACCGACCCATCGTTCTGCTCGACGAGGTCGGTAAAATGTTCGAGGGGATAATCGCTGCCCGCCTAAAGGGCCATCTGCGGCGTATCGGGCCGGACTTGTCGGACGCTCAGTTCGGTTTTCGGGCTGAGCGGTCCACGGTGGACGCGCTGGCCTGCCTTAAAGGCCAGGTTAAGGAGGCGATGGAGGCGGGGGACGGACTGTTGGCGGTGTCATTCGACATTGCCAACGCCTTCAACTCCGTTCCCCACTGCACCATCCTCGAGGCGCTCCGATTCCACGGAGTGCCTCGATACATGCGCAGTCTGCTGGCCAGCTACCTGGAGGATCGGGCGATCCTCCTCGTAAACAGGACTGGCCGAGTCCGGCGGTACGCCGTCGAAGCCGGCGTTCCACAGGGGTCAGTCTTAGGACCTCTCCTCTGGAACGTCGGCTATGATTGGCTCTTGCGGGGAACTCTCCTCCGAGGCACGAGTGTCGTCTGCTATGCGGATGACACTCTCCTCACCGCCCGGGGGGGGAGTTTCAGGGAAGCGGCCAACTTGGCCTCGGCGGGCGGATCCTTGGTCGCGGGGAGGATCCGCCGCCTAGGTTTAACGGTGGCGCTGCACAAGACCGAGGCCGTGTTCTTCCACGGCCCTCGGCAGCGCCCCCCACCACCTGACGCCCACATCTTCGTGGAGGGCGTCAGAATTGAGGTGAATGCCCAGATGAAGTATCTGGGCCTTGTACTCGACAGCAGGTGGCGCTTCGGTCCGCATCTTAGCGGGCTGTCGTCGCGCCTGCTGAAGGCCGCGGGCGCGCTCTCGTGGCTGCTTCCCAATTTGGGGGGCCCCAGCGCGCGATGCCGGCAACTCTACGCCGGCATCCTAAGGAGTATGGCCCTCTATGGGGCCCCTATCTGGGAAGAGTCCCTCCACAGGAGGGAGAACGCCGCGGCCTTGCGAGCACCTCAAAGGGCCATAGCCCAGCGGGCGGCGCGGGCTTACCGCACGGTGGGCTATGCGGCAGCATGCGCTCTGGCCAGCACCCCGCCTTGGGAGCTCGAGGCGTGGGTGCTCGCCAGAGTGTACGAATGGACGGCGGAGCGGAGGGCGAGAGGAGTTCGCTCAGCTCCGGAAGAGCGGGAGGCCGTCCGGCGGGAGGCGAGGGACGCCATCGTTGTCCATTGGACGGGCGACCTCGCCACCGCAACCTTCGGCCGCCGAACCCTCGACGCAATCGGGCCGGTCCTGCGAGACTGGCTCGAGCGTCCGCACGGGTTCCTCTCCTTCCGTCTCGTGCAGGTGCTGTCCGGACACGGTTCTTTCGGATCGTACCTGCACCGAATCGGACGGGAGGAGACGCCGTCGTGCCACGACTGTGGCGCGGCGGAGGACGCGGCGCAGCACACCCTCGAGGTGTGCCCGTCGTGGTCCGAGCCGCGCCGCAGTCTCGTCGCGGCGATCGGACCGGACCTCTCGCTCCCCGGCGTGGTTAACGCCATGCTGAGGGATGAGGGGTCCTGGGCGGCAGTCGCCTCCTTCTGCGAACACGTCATGTCCCAGAAGGAGGCGGCGGAGCGGGCGCGGGAGGAAGATCCTGCCGCGGCGCCGCTCCGAAGGCGGAGGAGGGGTCGAAGAAGACGTCAGTACGACAGTCATCTCCGACTCCTCCCAGGTGGAGGCCAGCAGGCGACGGGTGCGGGGGCACCCTTGCTTGTATCGCACAGGCCTCCACCAGTGTCGGACGGGAATGGCCAGGTGTTCCCGGCCATTCCCGTAGCCCCCCAACCTGGGGGGCATGCGGGGCCCGCCAGCTAGGCGGGCATGCGCCGGGAGGGTCGTGGACGTAAAGGCTGAGCCGGTTTCCCATGACCCTCCCATCACGGCGATGCGGGAACACCGCTGAGTTTTAGTGGGTATACTGTCGCTACTGACAGGAGTCCCACATACCCCGACTCGTCCCCCGCGAGCCGGGGATGCGTAACGCATTTCTCAGCGACAAAAAAAAAAAAAAAAAAAAAAAAAAAAAAGGTTAGGTTAGGTTGACGCCCGGTGTCACCACTGCGTCGACTGCCGGGAGGACACGGCGCGGCATACGCTGGCAGAGTGTGCCGCTTGGGAGGAGCCACGCCGTGCCCTTATCTCAGAAGTAGGCAGTGACTTGTCGCTGCCGGCCCTAGTGAATGCGATGGTCGGCAGCGGCGAGTCCTGGGACGCGGTGGTTTCCTACTGCGAGACGGTCGTCTCGCAGAAGGAGGCTGCGGAAAGGGAGAGGGAGATCTCGTCCACTCACCCGGCCCGCAGCAGGCGCACCGGGCGTCGGCGGAGGGCGGACAACGCCCTCTTCCAGCCCCCCTAAATGGGTCCAGGGGCGACGGACTCGGGGACGTCCGTCGCCCCCCACACATCAGGACCCGAGGTGGCGGCGCGTAGTGTTCCACGCGCGCCCCTCTTAGACGTCGCGGGGGGAGTCAAACACCTCACTCCCCCCCCTGACCCGATGAGGCCCGCGGTGGCGGGCCGGCACCAGCCGGGGGTTGCGGAAGATTTCAAGTTCCCGCGACCCCCGGCGTAGGTGTGAGTTGGAACACCGGGGTGGTTTTTAGTCAGTAAGAGTCTGACAGACCCCTCCGCCCGCCCCAGGGCGGGGGACATCCATGAGGATTTTCCACCCCGGAACAAAAAAAAAAAAAAAAAAAAAAAAAAAGGTTAGGTTAGGTTAGGTTAGGTTGGGGGATCCCCCACAGTGCATACTTCCTCGCAGTATCCCCCGGGCAACGCCGTGTCTGACCACCGTAACGGAGTGGCAGACCGGCGGCTAAAGTGCGCTGTGACTCGTAGACATCCTGCAGTAATCTACGAATATGTCGAGTTTAAATTTTAACCAAGTGTCGAGCAAGCCAGCGCGTGATGCGTCTGGCCGTTTTATCCGGAATCGCTCCTCCCAGGGCGATTCAAACGGCCCTTCTCAGGGCCAACCCAACGGCCCTTCTCAGGGCCAACCCAACGGCCCTTCTCAGGGCCAACCCCTCAACGGCCCTTCTCAGGGCCAACCAAACGGCCCTTCTCAGGGCCAACCCAACGGTCCTTCTCAGGACCAACCCAACGGTCCTTCTCAGGACCAACCCAACGGTCCTTCTCAGGACCAACCAAACGGCCCTTCTCAGGGCCAACCCAACGGTCCTTCTCAGGACCAACCCAACGGCCCTTCTCAGGGCCACGCCGGTGGCGCTTTGGCGTCGGAAGCTGACCGCACACCATCTGCGGCCAGCTTGTTCAGAAGGCCAGATGAGTTGTCGGACTCTGACGACTCCTTCATGGACACGTCGGCGGGCGAAAGCGACCGCTTCAAGCGGAAGCGGTCTGAGGGCTCCTCGGAGTCCACTGTTAAGGCGAAGAAGAAGTCGAAGTCTAAAAAGGCTTCGACTTCTTCCCACAATGTGGGCTTGCTGGACGCCGAGCGCCAGCTAAATCTGGCAAAGAGGGCGCAACTCCAGCTAGACCTGGAGGAGAGGGTCGCTGCCAAGGAGCAGCAGGCGCAAGCTGCCAGGTCGAGGGCTGGCTATGGTGCATCAAGTGTGCTGTATGCTGACCACTCCCTGGCGGAACTGGAGCGCATGGCGCAGGAAGACAGGGAGGAGGTCCTGGAGGTCGCCTCAAAGTCTTCCAATTTGAAGGGGACCTTCCAGAAGGCTCTCAAATGCCGGGTCGCCAGCATGCACGGCATCGTGATGGAGCTGGTGAAGCGGACGGCCACGGAGGAGACGCGGCAGCTGCAGGCGAAGGTGGATCGCCTGCAGGCGGAGGTCAGCCAGCTACACCAGAAGCTGGCTGAGGCCACGGCCAGGCCTGCCCAATCTGCCCCAGTCTGCCCGGTGGTAGGAGGCTCCTCCTCCTCCTCCCCTGCTAGCCTCGAGGCAACAATCCGCGGGGTGGTGATGGAGGAGAGGGCCTTCATCCGGGCCTGCTTCGCGGGCATCGAGGACCGGCTCTTGCCGGAGAAGCGGCTCCGCCCGCCACTAGCAGCGGACAAGAGCCCACCACCGAGGGAGCAGGAACCTGCGCCTCTAGCAGGCCCGGCATCGGATGCGCAGCCCGCCAAGGGCAAAGGCAAGGGCAAGAGGACCAAGGCGGCTTCTCATGCCCCCACCACAAGCGCGGACGGAGCGTCTGGGTCGACTGCTACTCCAGCAGCCCCCCAGAAATCGCAGCAGGAAGATGCCCTTCTTCCCTCCACCACCCCGTCCAACCAGTGGACGGAAGTGGTCAGAAAGGGGAAAAAGGGCAAAAAGTCGGCCACCAAACCCGCTGCGACTGGTCCTCCAGCCAAAAAGGCAGGCGGGAGGAAGCTGGTTCCTCCCAAAACCGCGGCCGTCGTGGTGACCATCACCCCGGAGGCCGCGGAGCGGGGCGAGACGTACGAGTCCGTCCTGAGACGGGCTCGTACCAATGCTGATCCCTCCCAGCTGGGGATCAGCAACATCAAGTGCCGCCGAACCCTAACCGGGGCTCGAATTTTCGAGTTCTCGGGGGAACAGCGCGGCACAAATGCGGACCTCTTCGCAACAAAGTTGCAAGAGGTCATCGCGGACGCGGCAAAGGTCGTCAGGCCTGTCAAGACCGCAGCGTTGGAGGTGGCCGATCTGGATGATTCGGTCACCAAAGAGGATGTGGTGGCGGCCGTCGCGGCGGCTGGAGGCTGCGACGCTGGCGCGGTGAAAGGTGGAGTCATCAGGCCCGGCCGCCGCGGCTTGGGCACCATCCGCGTCGAGTGCCCAGTTGCTGCGGCTGGGGCCGTCCTTGCTGCGACCAAAGGACGCCTGCTGGTGGGCTTCAGCTCAGCTGTGGTCCGGGCACTTGAAGATCAGCCTGTTCGCTGCTTCAAGTGCTTCGCGTTCGGCCACACCCGGGCCACGTGTCCCTCCAAGTCCGACTGGGGAGACACATGCTTCCAATGCGGGCAAGAGGGACACGGGTGGGCTGCCTGCACCGCCCCCAAGCCACACTGCGCGGCGTGCGCCGCCGGTGGCCGCCCCGCGGACCACAGGATGTCGGGCAGGAGCTGCAAGGCCCCTGTGAGGAAGGGCGTAGTGCCGGCGCAGGTTCGCCCTGCTGCCACTGCCGTCGCCGCCGTCGCCGCTGTAGCTCCAGCGGCGGTAGCTGAGGAGGGGGGTGCGATGTCGGATTAACAATTTCCGACTACCGCATCCTCCAGGCGAACACCAACCACTGCAGAGCGGCCCAGGACCTGGTAGTGCAGGTCATGGCCGAGTGGTTGGTGAACGTAGCGGTGGTCGCCGAGCCCTACTCGATCCCCGGCAGCTGGCTGGGTGACGAGGACGACTCGGTGGCACTAGCGGCGCGGTCTTCCACAGACTCCCCTCCCCTCTCGCTATTAGAGAGGGGACCGGGATACGTGGCCGCCGCGTGGGGAGAATTAGCCCTTGTGGGCGTGTATTTCTCCCCAAACCGCCCTCTTCAGGACTTCGAGAACTATCTCGGAGTCCTGGCCGCCGTGGTCGGCAGGGCGGCGCCGCGTCAGGTCTCCGTATTGGGAGACCTGAACGCCAAGTCGGTAACCTGGGGCAACCGGGCCACCGACGCCCGCGGGCGGGCAGTGGAGATGTGGTCGGCCTCCTCTGGACTCTCCCTCTTGAACAGAGGCAGCGTCCAGACATGCGTGCGGCGGCAAGGTGGCTCAATAGTGGACGTCACTTTCGCCACCGCTGCGTTAGCCGCACGCGTGTTGAACTGGTGGGTGGACCTGGTGGAGACTATGTCGGACCACCGCTACGTGCGGTTCGACATCTCCACCAGTGGCCCCGGAGAGACGCGGCCCCGCTCGGGGCCGTCACCGTTTCCAAGGTGGGCTCTCACCCGCCTGGACAGGGAGGCAGCGCGGGAGGCGGCGTTCGTCCAGGACTGGCTTTCGCCGCCTTCCGCCGGTATGGACGTGGACACCGTGGCGGGGCACCTGAGGGAGTCTCTGACCGAGGTATGCAACTCCAGCATGCCTCGGTCTCGCCGACCGCCACCCAAACGCGCCGTGTACTGGTGGTCGGCAGAGCTGGCGGGGCTTCGAGCGGCGTGTGTCGAGGCAAGGAGGGCCTACACGCGGAGCCGGCGGCGGCGTCGACGGGACCAGGCCGTCGGGGACCACCTCTATGAGGTATACATAGAGTCAAAAATGGTCCTCGATCGAGCCATCGCCGCCGCCAGAGACTCGGGGAGAGCGGAGATGCTGGAGGGTCTCGACAACGACCCCTTCGGGAGACCATACAAGGCGGCGCGCAACAAATTGCGCCCCTTTGGTCCCCCCGTGGCCGAGACCCTGGAGCCCTCGTTCCTGGATGGGGTGGTTCAGTCCCTGTTCCCGTGCAGGGACAACTTCACCCCACCAGTGATGGACCCTCCGCGGGGGACAGATCCGCCGCCAGCTGAGGAGGAAGAGGAGGCCCCTCCTGTCACGGAGTCGGAACTTGGCGCGGCGATTCTCCGTATCCGCGCCAAGAAGACAGCTCCGGGCCCCGACGGTGTTCCGGCGAGAGTGGTCGCGATCGCGGCCACTCAAATGGAGGAGAGGTTTCGGGACCTCTTCAGCGCATGCCTTGCGTCTGGGAGGTTCCCGAAACCGTGGAAGGAGGGGCAGCTGTGCCTCCTTCGCAAGGAGGGCCGCCCAG